>CM057458.1:1296312500-1298712500 GCA_016271365.2 Neoceratodus forsteri | reverse complement strand
AACAGAAAAAGCACAAGCACCAACCTTAGATTTTTTATATAACCTTTCAAATAAACAATCCCTTTTGTTGGTCTCGAGTGAAGAAGCATTAATCTTCGATGTACTACGTCTGAAGGAACCCCAGAAACAGTAAAAGCACTTTTGAAAACTGAACAACTAAAGAAATAATATGTTAAGAGGGAGAAAGCCAACTGAGTCAAGAATGCCTCAGGGATGACCTGGCAGGGATTGGTGACCTGGCTGGGGTGGAAGCACAATGGGTGAAGATAAAAGAGTGCACAATAAAGACAACAAACCTCCTCATCAAACAAGTGAGGAAATGCAAAAAGAAAAATAGATTGCTATGGTTCTTGAAAGAGTTGTTTGAAAAGGTAAAAACTAAAAGGGTAGCATTAAGAAGGTCTAAGAAGACAAAGAGGGAGGATGATAAGGAGGAGTATATGGAGAAACAGAGGGAAGCATGGAAAACAGTAAGGAGTGCCAAGGGATCAACTGTAGAGAGAATAGCCCAGGAGATAGTGAAAGGGGACTATACATTTTTTAGATATGTAAGTGAAAAGAGGAAAAGCAGGGGTGTGATTGTAAAGTTAAAAAGGCATAGGAGGGGACTGTGCAGAGGGAGATCAGGAACAAGCAGACATCCTGAACAAATACTTTTGTTTAGTGTTCATAGAGGAAGGAGAAGGGGATGGGTCACAAAAAATAACAAAATCTTTTAAGGGAGCGAGGTGGACACTCATGCTTTTTCAGAGGCGAGAGCCCTGAAGGGACTTGCTGCAGTAATCTGAATATAGACAAAGCATTGGAGCCATATGGGGTGCATCCAAGGGTATTGAGAGAGCTCAAGGAAACACTGGCTGCACCTCTGACAGTTCTATTTAACAGCTCACTGGAAGCAAGAGTGGTTCTGGAGGACTAGAGGAGAGCGGAAGTAGTCCCACTACACAAAACTGGTAGCAGGGAGGAGACTGGCAATTTTGGCCAGTCAGCCTGACATTGTTGGTGGGAGAGTTAATGGAATCTCTGCTGAAGGAAATGATTGTTGAATATTTTGAATTCAGTGGGTTACAAGACCCAAGTTAGCATGGCTTCACAGAGGGGGAGGTCATGTCAAGTGAATCTGATATATTTCCTTGATTGGGTGACCAAGGAACTAGATGAGGGTGAAGCTGTGGATGAGACCTACCTAGATTTCAGTAAGGTCTTCAACACCATTCCACATAGCAGACTATTAAGTAAGCAGGGTAGCTTAGGAGTGGGTCCAAAAGTGCTAAACTGGATAAGAAATTGGTTATGGGATAGATGACAGAGAGTGGTGGTAAACTGGGTTCACTCCAAGGAAGGGAGTGTGATCAGCAGGATGCCTCAGGGATCAGTGCTGGGATCAGTCCCCTTTAATGTCTTTATAAGTGACATAGCAGAGGAGCTGGAAGAGAAGGTCTGCCTCTTTAGGGATGACACCAAAATCTGCAATAGGGTGGATACTCCAGGGCAAGTGGAAAGGATGAGCAGAGGCCTGAGAAAATTAGAGGAGTGGTTAAGGGTATGGCAGTAGGATTTCAAAGCAAAAAAGTGCAAAATAATGCACTTAGGGTACTGAAACCCAGGGGTGGAGTACAAAACAGGTACAATTGTATTGATGACCACCAAGCAGGGAAAAGACCTGGGGATAAGCATATCAGATTACCTACAGGTGGCCATGCAGTGTGACAAGGCAGTAGGGAGGGCAAGTGGGATGCTGGGGTACATAGGGAGGGGGGTATCACCAGCAGAAAGAGGGAGGTGAAGTTGCCTCTGTATAGATCGCTGGTAAGACCCAACCTAAATTACTGTCTCCAGTTCTGGAGACTACATCTCTGGAAGGACATAGACAGAGTGAAGGTCGTCCAGAGGAGGGCAACTAAAATGGTACAAAGTCTGCATCAAAAGCATTACAAGGAGAGACTAAAGGATTTCAATATGTACACCCTGGAAAAAAGGAGGATAAGTGGAGATATGAGAGACACCTTTAAATATGTCATGAGGGTAATAAGATATAGGAGGGGAGTATTTTTCATAAGAAAAGATGCGTAAGAACAAGGGGACATGCTAGGAAGCTGGAATGAGGAAGACTAAGGAGAGATGTGAGAAAGTACTTCTTTTATTCCAATTTGGTTTACTTTGTATTGTAGGAAAAAAGAAAGTAGTAGCCCATTGAGATTTTCCCCCACATCATATGGGCTACTAAACCTGAATTGGATGAGATAATATCCAACTGTCTTGTCCCCTTTTGAATGTATAGAAGTTGTTACAATCCATTAATCCCTGGGGGAGAGTGTTCCATAATCTTGGGGCTCGTATGGAGAAAAACCTTTGCCTATGATTTGTTTTTGCTTGCTTAACCTCAAGTTGTTTGTTATGTAAGCTAGGAACGGTGCGAGTGCTGGAGTAAGAAAGACCACATTTCTGCATAAGTTCAGCAGATCAGACCATTTAGTTCATGAAAAGGATATTCCCTCTATGTATCCTATTAAGTGGGGAGTGGAGGCCTGTTTCTTTTAGTCTGTCATGATAACTTTTAGAGGTGAGTCATAGTATCATTTCTGTAGCATGCATCTGGATCTGCTCTAGGTATACTCTGTCTCCTTTGAGATGTGGGCTCCAAAAAGGGGACCTATAATTAATATATGGTTTAACATGGGACCTGTATAATGGAATAAGACACTGTTCAGTTTTAGTAACAAATGTGCATCATATTTGTCTAAGTAAACCATTTGTCATATTGGCCACTTTAGTGCAGTGGTCGGAGGAGGAATGCCTATTGTTTACTAAAATACCTAGACCCCTCTCTCTGCAAGATGATTTGAGTAGAATTTTGTTTAGAAGGTAGACATGTTTAGAAGGTAGACATTTCTGAGATTTTTTAATCCAAAGTGCAAGACTATACATTTATTGACATTAAAGTCCATACTATTCTGCTGAGTCCAGTGTTCAATGGAGTTTAGATCTGAAACAAGTGACTCCAAGATTTGGGAGGTATCCACTCTCCCTCCAGGTTTAGAATCATCAGCAAACCTAGGCAGTCAATTACGTGAACCAATTTGTATATCACTAATGTAGCTATTGAACATTGTTGGTCCCAGGACTGAACCCTGAGGCACCCTGCTGGTGACCAAACCCAAACTGGATAGTGTCGAGAAGTCTAGTGATTCTAGTTTTTTAATATGTTTCCCATGAGGGATTTTATCAAATGCTTGCTGTAATCCAACAGGATAGCACCCATTGGTTTGCTGCTGTCCATGCCTAGGCTTACATGATTACAGAAAGAGATTAGGTTAGTAGTAAATGAGTAGCCCAGTCTAAATCCATGCTGTGAGTAATCAAAGATGTTGAGAGCTCCCATTTCTTTTTCAAGATAGGATTTAATTATCCTTTCCATATATTTGCAGATGATGGATGTTAAACTGACTGGGCAATAATTTTGAACATTAGACCTATTGACCTTCTTGAAAATTGGGGCTTCTGTTCCTGTTACCCTGTTTGATTGGATTTTAGAGTCATTTAGAGATTGGTTGAAAATTATTTCTAGGGGAATGACTATTAATTATGCTGTTTCAATCAGAAACCTAGGGCTGATCTTATCAGGGCCTTGACTAGTTGACTTTTTTGGGTTTTTTTAGCAATGAGAGTATATCTGTGATTGTTATAATATATGTGAGAAAATTTTATTGGAGTGGTTTTGGGGGACATGAGTGTAATGTTTTAGAAAAAATTGTGCAAAACAAATTGTTAAAAAGGTTGGCAGTATCTATGTCAGATTGCAAGCTCATGCCATTATGGATTAATGAACCTATTTTCCTGGTATTACCCTTTTTACTATTTAAGTAAGAAAATAATGATTTGTGACTGTCTTTAGTGTGTGCCAGTTTGAATTCGAGATTACCATTGGTGTTTTTGATCATATGTTTTAGGGTGGTGAAACTTGTTTTGTATTTGGAATAAATGGAGTAAACACATTTTATTACATTTTTTTAAGATAACAAACATTAACAAAGGAAGACCACCAACACCAGCAAAAATGTGAACAGCTATTATACATACAATAAAGACTCCGTATAGATATTTACAATTCAGATTATGAAGAATACTGAATTCCACACTATACTCACTAAATAAATATCAACTATCCTCAATCAAGCCTAGAGAAAGTGGATAAATCAGAAAATACTCCAAATTATTAATATGAGTCCTTATGGAATAAAAGTAGGATCAACTGCCATTTGAAAAAAAGTCCAGGGGACCAAAATCCCATACATAACTGTTCTTTACCCATAGATTTATAACACATTCTATTCACACCATAAACAAAATTCACCACTGCATATCAAGTACCCAAAAGCAGAACCTGAGGCTTTAACCACAATTTAGTCAGATTTTTCTTAGCACATAGCAAAAATAGCGGTAATAAATGGGTATGGTTTTTAGAAAACATAGGGGCCTCTGGAGGAATCAATACTAATACTAATTTAAGCATTAAAGTAATTTATTCCAAAAAGACTTGTTGTAAATCCCCCCTGGATATTTTGGCAATAAGATGACAACTTGAAACAGCTCCAAAAGATAAAAAGATATGAGCCTGATCTACTTGAACTTCACCACACCCCCTCCAACAAAGCACAAATTGAGAACCTTTATATTTGGACACCCTCAAAGGTGTTAAGAAAAACAAAGTCCTACATTTCCATGAGAACTATTTTATATAGGGTGAGGAAGATAACTTATAATTCAATGAAGCTGACCAAGACCATTTCTCCCAGGAAATAGCTCCTCCCAACTCCTGATCCCACTTTGGAAAACTGGTTTTATCATCTGAGATTTTCCTGCATGAATATCCACATACAAGTTCCCAATATGATGTCTGTTGAGTGCCCCCCTTTGCCCCATTAAAATAGTGCAAATTCCCAGGGCAGCCAAGGATTCAGAATGGATATTAGCATATGGTTTAGCAGTCAAATAGGAGCTTATTTGCAAAAATCTAAAGTGATCTGCTTGCCATAAACCATACCTTGCTTGAAGGACAGAAAAAGGTAGACAACCCTTACTATAAAAGAGTTGAGAATAATAAATCAAGCCCAGCCACACCCAGTGTCTGAGAAAGATCTCTGTAGCATGAAAAGGGGTAGCACCATCCCATGCCAATGCCATAGCCAACAAACAAAAGTTCAAGGCTATATGTGCACGATGACCCCTTCAACTCTTTAATACCACCATTGTAAATATAAAAATTGCCAAAGGGGGATCCATGGTACAGAAGCCATGTAGAAGTGTTGAACCACCTCATGCAAATCATTCAACACAAGTTCAATGTTCTTTCAATATGCTGAATAAGAAGTGCTAGACTAATATTACACAGTATGCAAAAAGGTTGCCTTGGCTCCAGGTTCGATAGACCAATTCCCCCTTGGGCTGGAGATAAATACAATATCCCCACCTTAACTCTAGCCTGCCTACCCCTCCAAATAAACTGTAAAATCTATTTTTGCCAGTCTTGGGGAAGCACCTTGTCAGGAAAAACTGGAAGAGTTTGCAATCAAAAGATCATTTTTTGAAGCAATACCATACCAATAATCTCAACCTTCCTTAAAAGTGATAAAGGTAAAGTGGACCATTTCTGAAGGTTCTTAGTCATAACTTGCATAATAGGTGCATAATTTAACAATTCCATATGTTCTGAGTATTTGGTCAACCCCACTCCCAGGTACTTCATATAACTTCTGTTCCATTGCACTGTGAGAAGATTCCATATAACTTTAAGGGGTGATAGTTATAGACAATGACCTCAGTCTTCAATTTATTAAGCCTAAACCCAGCTAAGACTTAAAACTCATCTAGAATAAAACAGACCACCTGGAGTGAAGATGTTGGGTTCCTCAAAGTCAATAAGTTGTCATTGGTGAAAAGCGCCACCTTGTACTCCTTCCCCCCCATAACAATCACTTCAGCCTGCCGAGATTGTCTTATCACTGAAGCTAAGGGCTCAACTTATACAGCAAATAAAAATGAAGACAAGGGACAACCTTGGCACATACCATGAGCCAAAGAAAATGGGGCTGATAAAGTTCCATTCACCTGAATATAAGCAGATGGATGAGAATAAATACAACGTAACATATTAACAAAAGTGAGTGGGAAACCAAAACTTCAAAGGAAAGGCCAAGCCATCCCATCAAAGGCCTTCACTGTGTCCAGGATGGCCAGAACTAGAGGGTGGAACCATTCCTTCATATAATCCAATAACAGAAACTACATCGCATATTGTCAAAAACCTGATGTCCCCAAACAAACCCCGTCTGGTCCTGGTCAACCAAAGATGGGAGAAGTCCCTTTAATCTATCTGCAAGGACAGCCATATAAAATTGTAATCACTATTCAGCATGGAAATCAGGCAGTAAGAGTCAAGTCTAATCAGTTCCTTCCCTGATTTTAAGATAGAGACAATAACCGTTCCATTCCAGGAAGGGGGAATTCACCTTCTTGTACTTCCTGCATTACTCTTAATAAAATTAGTGATAAACACTGTTGCAAGTCCTTTAACTTATAAAAATCTGATAGAAAACCATCAGTACCTGGAGTCTTTCCAGGATGAGATCTCTGAACTGCAGCAGTTAATTCTTCAGCAGTGATGGGGAGAAGAAGGGAAGCTGCCTTTTGATCTGAAAGGTGAGGGAGGTTCTTTGCCCTAACCAAATAGTGAGAAATTCAATCATTTGGAGGCTCTCTTGTTTCAGGTGTATACAAATTGTGATAATACTGCCTAAAAATTTGTAAAATCTCTCCTGCCTTATAAGTAGTGGTTGGGTTTCAAAGCTTAAAAACTGAAGCTGCCACACTCAAATGCCTTGCCAAACATCTAGCACCCTGTGGACCTCCCAACTGAGTCTTCTAACAAAGGTAATACAAAGAGTTTTTGGTTTTCTGATCTAAATACTTCTGGAGTGATGCTTTTAGTTCCAACAATCCCTTATGAACTGAGTTATCCCTTTAAAAAATTGGGTTTGTAATACCTGGACTTCCTGATAAAGGTCTGAGCTGTTTTGTTTCTACTCCCTTTGTGTAGCTGAGTCATAAGCTACTAAATGCCCATAAAATGTTGCCTTTACAGTATCCCACAGGATACTATCTGAAACTTTGTCCCCTTCATTACACTCCAAGAAAGTCTTAACTTGCTGAATTAAACTGCTTCTGAGATTCAGGATCTGAAGGTGTGCTATATGAAGGTGCCAGAAGGTACACATGGGACCTCTGGCATGATCAAAACAAACTAAAACTGGCACATGGTCAAAAAATAAAATAGGACCAAAGCAGACTTCCTGAACATCCCTCAAATGCTCCAAAGTGGTTAAAAAATAATCTAAATTGGAAGAGCTTCCATGCCAGGCCAAATAATGTGCGTAATGTCTCTCCTTTGGATGAAGACATCTCCACCCATCCACCAGCCCAAGATGCTGTATTGTAGATTTGAAATAGTTAATCACCACAGAATGTTGAAAGCTCCTAGGAATCTAGATCTGGCGTAAGTGTCAAATTCAATATCTCTGCCCCAAAGTACTCTACCTTTTAAATGGGAAGCAAGACAAGTAAAAATTTAAGAAAAAACCCTCTAGACGAGTTGGGAGGAAAATAAATATTTACTAGAATTATGTCCTTACCAAATAACATCTCGGCTACAATGACATATCTGCCTTCATGGTCAGATACAGTTTCAAACATGGCAGACCTCTACTGTTCAACATCAGCACCCATATACGCCTTCCCCTTTGAGAAGAAGCAAAGAAAGTTTCCTAAAACCCCATTTTGGAAAATTTCTCATGTTTCAAAGAGGAGAGATGGGACTCCTGGAAAAAAAGTAATATTGTTTTTTTGTTGACGAGCATGATGGAGAAGTCTATACCGTTTAATGGGGTTGGTGATCCCATTGACATTATATGACAAGAGTGTTAACTTGGGCATTCTAATATTCATTATTTCCATACAACAAATTCCAAACACCAAACACATATCAAATGAATGATCAGGAGTACCCTTGATCCCACCCTGATATACAGACTCAAGCCCCAAAATTTCATCCCACACAGAGAAATAAAATGTAAAAATCTCAGGGATAACTCAGCTGGAGAAGACTGAAGATGTCACACAGCTCAGGAGCCCTACCAATTACAGCACAAGTAGCAGAGAAAGAGAGCACTGGACACTTTGTTTATACTGAAAAATAAAGAGCCTACAGTAGCCTTATTAACTCTTAAGTAGAGAACCAGGATGCTTCAGTAATAAACAAAATTTGGCTAATTAAAAATACTGAGTCTCACAGTGCTGCCCAGTGGGGTAGCCCAGTCATGAAAAATATTAAGAAACTTATGAATAACCCCAGCATAGGGGGCATGGCTTGACCGCTGGAGCAATGGCCTCTTAATCTCTTCAGCTCTCCCCTATTGGGACAACATCTGCACTCTGGTACTGCAATCAGTGGACATCGGGAGTCCCCAGCCCCTCTCAATGTTGAGGTAGCTTACTCTCTACTGACCGACAGCACTTTTAGTGGATTCTGACATGATTTGCTACTGTTGCAGCCCCGGGTATCTGCAAGCTGCTTTGGTGCGATAGGCTGCATAGGCCCCATTCTGCCTGACTAGACATGGCACTCCATATTACCACTTCCCTGACCAGTTTACGAACCCCGATTTGCCTACCTGCTGTAAAGTCTATCTGGGTGACTGCCCCACCGCTGCTGAAATTATGTCCAACCCTGGTCCCCTATCTGCACAGCCCCGGGGATTTCAACCACTGGGAGACTCTCTGAAGTACATTACCAGCATGCTGTAAACACTGTTAGTGTGAGTTGATGACATTAGCCTCTCACTTAACAACACTGTAGCTGATGTCAGGCAGCTGCAAGACAAAATTAATGTGGCAGAACAATGCCTTGACACCTGTCAACAGCACCAGTCTAAATTGCTTTACAGACTCCAGCTGCAGGAAAAAAGACTAGCTGTCTTGTGGAACCAGCTGGAGGATTATGAAAATAGAGCTTGGTGCAATTATTTATGCATTATTGGACTCCTGAGGGGGTGGAAGGCCAGTCAAAGGAGTGCTTCCTAATGATAATCTCCCAGTGTTGCTTGAGTACAGGTGACAAGGTCCTATGGATGTGAAGAGGGCCCATAGGGTGCCAATCAGGCAGGACAGACACAATCAGACCCCGAGACCCATCGTGGCATATTTTCTCCGTTACACTACAAAGGAGTGCATTCTGAGGGCAGCCAGGGATTTAGGAGTGGTTCAATGGCAGGGCTCCCTGGTGTCTATCTATAGGGTCTTTGTAAATGAAACAGCAGCCAGAAGGAGGGAGTTTGGGCCAATCAAGAAATTTCTGTAACAGCACGCTTTCCAATTTCGTTTCTGTAGACATACCACCCTGTTGGTTACTAAGTATGGCTGTGAACTGGTGGTTGACCATCCTGCACTGGTTGAAAAATGGCCATGTAAGGTCTGGTCTAACCTCCCACTTCCTACTACAACTTCCAGAAGGCTTTGGGCACTGCACACTAAAGCAACCACTAGGGGGGACTGATAATGAGAGCAAACAGTTGCCGGAGGACTCCTTTTCGGATAGACGTGCAGGAGTCAACACTGGTCCCCCTGTCTCAGCTGCTCCTACAGCCCACTCACCCCCTCCACTGATGGCAGCTGTACTTTCTGCACCCTGTCATACAGCCTCTCTGCCACCCTGGACCTCTGGTCCCACTCCTCAGCATAGACAAAGAGCACAGAGTGGAACTTCTCTGGCTCCTGAAATGCAAATGAACACTCCTCCAGTGAAAATCTCTAGGGGAAGACTATGCTCATTCCACTTCTCCTGTCCACCCCAAATGCCAGGACATGCCAGACATAGACACAGATAACACTTTGGATTAGGCTGATTATCCGGATGCCTCTCTGGTGGAAGTTGAGGGGTGCCTCAACCCCTGTGAGACCTAGACTTTTGTCTTATGCTGCTGTGGTGTCCTCGAGTCCCCAAAAAATCTCTGCTGACCCTCCCCCCAGCTTTTGCCGGGCAAGCCGAAGACCCTAGTGGCTAAGGAATGGACTGCGTTTTCCCTCCATATGAGTAGCATATGCCTGTTTAGTACTTGTAATAACCATTTCTCCTTCCTACTGCTGCACTGGAGCTTGTTCTCTGGTGTTATTGTTTTTCCCATGGGGGCATCATGCCATGGTTCAGTTCTGCCATGTGTGCACTAGGAGTTGTGTTGGGAGTGGTTTTCTCCCTGTTTCTTTTGGGGTTTTGATTATGGCAGTGTTTTGGAGTTGGGGTTGGCCAGTCGGCCATTCTAAGTCCTCAGTTTGCATTTGCCAGACACATTTAGATTTGGGGTCTGTTATCCCCTGCATGTTGCATGTCTTTGATTCCTGGGCACTCCATCTGGTTCAGGGGTATGGCTTCTTAGCACCGCTGATATGTGCGATTAGAGGGACTTCCCTCTGTTCCTTCCCCTTCTACCCTTCCCCCAAACCTGGTATTTTTTCAGTCCTCCCTCTTCCTCCAACCTTCCCATTGCTTTCCATCCCTGTTCCCTTTCTTCCCTGTCCCCATGTGATGTCCCGGTGCCTCACTGTATGGCAGCTGTCATGCTAGGGGACCTGTTCTCTGCTGGGTTTCATGCACCTCCCCTGGGCTGGGTTCTTAACACCAGCATAGCTGAGAGTGCTGGTTAACCAATATTCTCTTTCACAATTAGCTTAGAATCCATTAACGTATTTACGCTTGTTTACATTTTCTTTTGCGTTACAATACTCGAGTTGTTATTGGAGCAGCATTGTTCTGTATTCAGTTTTGTGCTGCTTCAAGTATTTACATTATCTTCTGTGTTCTTTCCTTTCCCAGCCTCTTTTTTGTGCCAGTGTCTCTTTTGCAGCCCTTTCATATCTACTTGTGCCTGCTACAGCTTGGAGCCAAGGGTTCGTCAGAGGTGTCTCGTGTCTCCTGTGGGTGGAACCTCCTCCCTTTGTCTTTGGTACCTTATTTCCCTTCCTTCTCTGGTGATCTGAGTAAGTACCTTCTCCCTTACATTTCAGGAAATGGCCCTCTCATCACTTCTCCCCTCCACTGGTACCTTTCTGGTCTGCTGGAATGTAACAGGCCTCAACCACCTTATTAAACGTACAAAGGTGCTCCACTACCTGCGATCTCTTTGTACAGACATTGGTTTACTCCAGGAAACACATCTCCTGAGTCAACCAGTGCCTTGGCTAAAAGAAATCCTGGATGAGAATAGTGCACGCTAACTCAGTCCCAAATAAATCTAAAGGGGTGGCTATCTTGGTGAGGAGCTCATCACCGTGGAAGGTTAAAGACACTCGGAGAGACTTGCATGGGAGGTGGGTGGTAGCTAGACTGTCCTCCCTGGCTGGGCCACTTATCTTTGCTAACCTGTATGCTCCTAATGAAAATCACTCTGATTTCTTCCCTGCCATTAGTCAGGCCATCTCATCCTTGACTATTGAGGGATATCACACCCCTGTCTTAGTGGAGGGAGATTTCAATATGGATCCAGATCCCTTCTTGGAGAAATCAAATCCTCTCCCCCAAGCGCATTCTAAAGCCAAGACAGCTTTGCAAGACTTGCAGGAGGAGTGGGGTTTAGCAGATTTGTGGTGGTGGGATCATCCACTGGGACGGGATTATACTTTCTATTCCCATGTCCATACCATGCATAGCCATATTGATTTTTGGATGGCTAATGTAGCTGCAGCCTAGATCCTTTCTGAGAACAAAATCAGGAGCATTATAATATGTGACCATACCCCAGTTCTAACCACCTACACTCCTGTGGGGGAACATCCACAAGGCACATGGTGGAGGTGTAACCCTCTCCTCCTTAAAAACCTAGAGTTTTGCCGTATTACATCACAGGCAGCTCGTGACTATTTCAACACTAATTCAACCAGAGAGGTAGCCCCATGTACAGTCTGGGAGACCTTCAAAGCTGTTCTAAGAGGCCGCATTATAGCTTTTTCAGCTGCAAAGAATAGGGCCCATAAGGCAACCTTAGCTTTGCTACAAGCCAATCTGGTGGGCTTGGAACAAACATTCCAGTCTTTATGATTCCCGGGTAGAGACACCTCTCTCCTTCACTAGATTGTTGGGCTGAAATACCAAATCAACACTATCCTCAAAGAAAAGATAGAGTGGCTTCTCCTTTGGGTGAAACGTACCTATTGGGATGGAGGGGAGAAAAGCGGCAGTCTCCTGGCATTCAGATTGCGAAAACAAGAAGCCTCTTTACAACTCCGTGCTCTCTGAGATGCCTCAGGGAACATTGTCCTTATGCCACAGGGCATTAGTACTATCATGCAGGCTTTTTATGCCTCTCTATACACATCACACTCCTCCCTGTCCCCATCCCAGTTGCAACAGAGGTTATCTCGGTTCTGTCAAGACTCTGTTGAGCTGATCCTGATGCAGGCTTAGGCAAGTCAGTTTGATGCTCTGATCAAAGGTGTAGAGGTGAGCCAAGCTCTCTCTTGAATGGCCCCGGGGAAAGCCACAGGCCCGGAGGGTATGACGTTGAAACTCTACCATGCTCTAGGGTCTGAAATAACAGGTCCTTTACTTCAGGCTCTTCAGGAAGTCCATACAGATCAATCTCTCCCACCAACTGTGATGGAGTCCCTTATTACCCTTCTCCCCAAAAAATCCAATGACCCTCTGAACTGTACGAGCTTTCGCCCAATTTCTCTCTTGCCAGTTGACACAAACATACTAGCTAAAATTCTAGCCCCTAGATTGCTGGATGTGCTGCCTTCTATCATGCACCCAATGCAGGCTGGATTCATGAAAGGTAAACCAGGCTCTGATAACACTAGGTTGTTGCTCAATCTCAAATAGTTAGCATCCCAGTCGGCCATCCCGATGGAAGCCCTTGCTGTTGATGTCACTAAAGCTTTTGACTCGATTGAGTGGAACTGCCTGTCTGAAGTACATCAGAGACATGACTTTGGCCTAGGTTTGCTGGTGGGTACATACCCTCTACAGTTCCAGTGCAGTCTGAATCCTCACCAATACCACAATCTCTACCCCCTTTATGCTGCAGAGAGAGAGAGAGAGAGAGAGAGATCCAGCAGGGATTCCCCCTCTCCCCTTTCCTTTTCCTGATATCTTTAGGCTCCCTTGTCTGGGCCTTTTCTAGCCTCCCCAACCATTTCTGGTGTTGTGGTTAATGGCGCCTCACACCTGGTGGCAGCTTATGCCGATGATCTTTTATTTACCCTCTCTCACCCCCATCAGTCACTTCCAGCAGTTATGGCCATTCTGCAGGACTTTGCTACACTCTCAGGGTTAAGTGCCAACCAGAAAAAGACTATTCTTGCCCTCATGACTTGTCTCTGTCCCAGAGACTGCCTTGGGGTACTGAGCTAGGCTGGGTGGAGAAGGGGTTTACCTACTTAGGCATCTATATTCCTAGCAGTTGGTCTGAGCTGGAGTCCTCAAATTGTTCTCCCCTATTGGCCCAACTATCCTCAGAGATGAAATGGTGGCACAGGCTGCAGCTGTCCTTACCTGATAGAGCTGCAGCTGTGCATATGATGTTTCTCCCTTGGGTCATATATCTCTTCAATAACCTCTGAATCTCTCTCTTTCCTAAACTGTTTACATCTCTGGAATGTCTTATGTTCTGATGTCTGTGGGATGGCAAGCCTCTGCGGTGGATCAAACAGAAGCTACGAGCATACTGGACTCGCAGGGACCTGGGGGTCCCCCTGGCTCAAGGGTTGCCACTTAGCCTGCCTGGCAGCTTCTGCTTCCCATTGGTTTATGCCGGGGCATATCAGGAGTTACCCTGGGTTCAGGTGGAAACTGGCCTGTTTCAGGGTGGCCCTTTGGTGGTGTTGCCTTAACCCAGAGATAAAGGTTCTCACACTCTCCCTCCCTATACTGGAGACTTGCAGGGCATGGTGAACCATCATGACCCTATCACATAACCCTCATATGGCCTGGGCTCCCCCATTTTGGTATGTTCCCCTATGGTGTAACCCACTCCTGACAGTAGGCAGCATATCCCTCAGCTGGCCCACTTGAGAATTGAAGGGCATTTTCAGGGTTCAGGATATATGTGTGGCAGATTTTGATGTTTTGCTTTCCTATGAATAGTTGCAAGCTAAATTCCTGCTCCCCTCTATAGATTTTTGGAGGTATCTCCAATTACCTTACATAGTGCGCTACAGGGACTTTCAGTGTGTTATGACACTGACAGCAAGTGGAAGTGGATGGAGCTGTTGCACAAGTCCCCCTAGTCCACGGGATCTTATTGGTCTATTCTGTCGGACCTTGAGAGAAGCACTGCCTGACTCAACATAGACAGGATGGAGGCAGTTCAGAGGAGGGCAACTAAAATGGTGCAGGGTCTGCAAGAGAAGCCATATGAGGAGAGGCTAAAGGAGCTTAATATCTATACCCTTGAGGAAAGGAGGGAGAGGGGGAACATATTAGAAATGTTTAAGTACCTCAGTGGAATCAACAAAGTCCAAGAGGGTAGCATCTTTCAGAAAAAGAAATGTGCAAGAACAAGGGGACACAATTTGAAGATGGGGGGATGGCTTAGGGGCAATGTGAGGAAGTATTTTTTCATAGAGAGATTGGGGGGCACATGGAACAGCCTTCCTGATGAGGCTGTGGGGTCTAAAACTGTGGGAGAATTCAAGAATGCATGGGGCAGACATAAGGTAATTTTTGAGGGGGGTAGGAAGAAATAGGCTGTTGGTTAAATATGATCTGCATCTTATCCTCTAGGTAGGAATATGGGCAGACTAGGTGGGCCAAGCGGTCCTTATCTGTCATCAAAGTCTATGTTTCTATGACTCCTCAGTCCATACTGTAACAGGCTCAAATGGGCACTGGCCCTTAATTGCACTATTCTGGTAGACACCTGGTACAAATACCTACGGGATGTGCACAGGTACAGTACTATAGGGATATGAAAAGCAGATTTATCCAGCTCAAAATTCTCCTACATTGGTACTGCACCCCCGGTGGCTTTGTGCAGCCGTGGTCTATCGAGTCATTCAAATTGCTGGAGGTGTCACCAACCAGAGGTGAACCTAATGCACACCTTGTGCACTTACCTGTTGCTAGCACCTTTCTGGTACTCTGTAGCCTCCGATTGCTCTCAGGTGGTGGGCTGTGTGGTAGGGCTGTCAGACCCAAAACTTAGGCTTGGGGACTTTACCTCACTCAGGGCTCTCTCTATCCCCCTTCAGGAATGGGTGATGCTAGCCCTTACTGAAGCTAAGCATCTTCTTCTGATGCAATGGTGGCAACTGGTATTACCATCTCAGAAGAGCTGTCATGCTACCTTGGCTCATTTAGCTTCTTTTGAGCATCTTTCCTATGCTCATCAAGGCCGGTTGAACAGATATGAACCAAAATGGGCTGCCTACTTACAGTCCCCTCTCTGTAAAGTCAACCCCCATAATAACCCTCCTATCTGAACCGTTGGCACCTCTTAATTCTGAAACTGACTTCCACTTTGCATTGATGGCTTCTTTTCTGCACTCTTATCACTCTGTATGGTACAGCACTTCTGTTCTCACTGCCTACTTAGTGTTGTGATATATTACTTGAATACTGTTAATCGCTGGCTGTATTACCTGTAAGTGTGACATTGTGGTGGCATTATATTATCGATCCTTTACAAATCAATAACATTCTTCTATGATTAAAAAAAAAAACACATCATAAATACAGCCTCCAATTAGAGAGACCACAACCCCACCCCAGCCCCCAACCCCTCAGGAAAGTGAGAAAAATGTAACCTTCCATAATAAGACAAGCAACACAAAATATCCATATGAGATTCGAATAATAACAGAAAAACAATGCAGTCTGGTTCTAGGTAGTCAAAAAACATCTATTAGCAATATCAACAAAGATAAGGACCTTGATCCAATGTCAAAAAAAATATACTAACCAGCAACTAATAACCAACCAACAAAATTGTATAAATAAATGTAAAAATGACCCTCCCCTCTGCTGGAAATATTTAAAAAACTGTACAATTCCCCAGCATAGAAAGGTAAAGAAAAAATATAACCATAAACACTAACCAATAAGTCATATCAGTACAAATCTGATTAGCTTCCGCCTCACCATTACTGAAAAAGAAAGACCTAATCATAAAAAGCTGAAATTACTAAATACAGACTTTAACTGTATACTAATATGTGTACTCCATAGTAGTGAACTTCCAAAACAGGGAGCCACGACCGATATTTGACTCCTAAACTTTCCCAGTTGACAATAGGGACTGCTGGGGTACCTATCCTGGAAACCCAGATAATCCCTGGGGGAATCATCACCCTAAAAGAAAGTAGGACCCAGCCAAAACAGCCTCCATTGTCACTGAGAGATAACTGTGGGGCTACTACTATGATCCCTGATATGCTCAAATAAAATGTCAGGCTCTCTGACAAGGCCACATCTATTCCCCTGGCTATAACTAAAATGTAAGCTTACTTCTCTACTTAATCAAAATCCCAAAATAACAGATGACTAGTTGTATGTAACTGAAAAAGGTAGTGCTAAGGACCCTCACCAAAAACACACTCCCATCCCAATAGGAGCAAACCACCCCCAGATATATAAAGAACGAGCTTAATTGAACCATACACTGTAAAAATAAGATCATAACACATAACCAACCCACTAGTCTACTAAGTGACCCCCCAAATGAAAAGCAAATCTTAAGCAGATATTTATATAGTTAAAGGGGTCAAGAGTGTTGCCCCACACATTACAATAAACTAACATCGCTACCAGATGAGAATAGACCCCCCCTTAAAATAAAACCATTCTAAATATAACAAAAAAAGAAGAAAAATCAATATGAGGAGACTATACATTAAGACAAACAACCCCCTATATCCAGAAACTTAAAAATACATTATAACCAAAAGGTATGAGGTGCTCCAGTCTGTGTAATATCTAAGGAAACAAAATAATACAGTACTGCAAAGTTCCAAATCAGGCAGCTGTCCTCTCATTTAAATTGCAGGATGCTCAAAAATCCCTCAGATATCAGTTCAGTTAAGAAAGCATTGTAAAATGAAGCCAATCTTTCTTCAGATAGAGAACGTCTACCCTGTGAAAGCATAAAAAGGAGCAACTGTCCATCTACAAACTGTTACTAGCTCCCCATGAAGAAAGTCAGGCATCCTTGAGAATTGAAGGGCATTCTCAGGGTTCAGCATAGAAAGACAATTGAAGCTGCGTCCAAGTCCAAGGGCTGAGTCTTGGCCAACTCATTGTAACCAAGTACTTGCTATTAAATCAGACACTAAGGAAAATTCATGGCCATAAAAACGTACACTAAACATTTTCACTGGAGAGACTGGCTTCATTACAGAAGGAAACTTCAAATAAAACGTATTGTAAGGTTGGAGCAAACCAAGACTTGCCATCATGCTCTGAACCATAAACTGAGAGTAATCAAAGAAGGAGTCAAACACAAAAGCAGATAGTCTGGGAAGGACTTTCATAACAAAGGGTCCTGGTGAATACATAGAAGTTTTAAGGGGTTGTAAAGTCTGCATGATACCAAGTCCAAACAGATACTAGAAATTAGTCCCAAGAAAAGTCCAGCATACTCAGATACCACAGATCCATCCACCGAAACCAATAACTAGACATAGGAATGACTAGTAGCCCCAGCCATCTCTCAGTCAAGACTATAAGCCCAGGGCAACCTCCTAGAAAGTCCATACAGGTGGAAATATGGAATCCATAATGAAAACTTTAGTTACTATAACCCCATCTCACTGATCACCTACTGCACGAGCAAAGACTGAAAGGGAGCCACAAAAGCAAACAACTATCTTCAGACAGCAGACTACCTTCTGAAATTTTGGAGCAGAATTCCCTCCAGGATGTGCTCTCTTTTTTTCTTCTTCCCCTCAAGAGATAACTCAGTCCATGTCTCCTTCTGTAAGGAGCTCTTATCACGGAGAGTCTGCACTTCCAAGTCCTCTCTCTCAGGTTAGTGTCTCCAAATGTTTAGGGATTTCTGATACCATGACAAGAATGGACCCCATTCTTTAGCCAGGGCATATTCAAAACTCAAGAAATTGGTACTGTATTAGTCTTCAATGTTTGCTGAAAGTGCTCTTCTCAGCACACACAACGTCCCTAAGATGGCTTCCTTTTGAAGTTCATGTGGTGTCACAAGTATTGGTAGCATATTTAAATGTGCCTGAATGTTCTTTTTGATTAGTCCCATTGCTCCAAGCACTATTGGAACAATTTGGTGTCTTTATTCCACATCAGTTTGGTTTCTGATTGCATATCCTGGTATATCATGATTTTATGTCTCTCTCTCTCTGAACGCATGCGGGGCACTGTAGTCACTAGGGGTGGCTATTTCAAACAGCAATGCTACCTTTGTTTTCTTTTCTTGTATTACAATATTGGGTTTTCTCGCTTCCACTTTCTTGGCTGTTGGTATTGGGTGATCCCATGTGATCATTACTTCTTCATTCTCTGTGATTCTTTATGGTTCATGCTTCCAGTGTCTCTCTGTTACCTGTATGTTATAGTGTCTGCACAGTTTCCAGTGGATCAATCTTGCAATGTTGTTGGGTCTTTCAGTATACAGGCCTTCTGCCATGAGTACTTTGCATCCAGCCAAGAGATTTGCAACTGTTTCTAATTTTGTACTATAGAACCTGTACTTGTCTGTTTCTCCTGTTTTTTCTATGGATTTTGTGTACCATTGTGTGCATAGTCCACTATCCTGGGCTGCCATTATCAATCTCTCATCTTGTGAAATAAATTCACCTCTTTTTAACCACTCATGGGTCAGGGCTTGATCGACCTGTGGTTGTTTCCTGTATTTTCTATTATAATTATGGGCTTTCCAGTTGTTTTTCCTTTTCTGTTGGTCTTTGTCCTTATACTCCTTTTTCTGATTCTTTGCACTTTCTGTTGCTGGCTGTTCCTTATCTACTAGTGGATTAACATCTATCCCTGCTACCCTCCTGAAGGTTTCTCCTAATTTGATGAGTGAAGTCATCTTAGGCTTATTTTCTTTATGATGCAGCACCTTGACTATATGTCCTCAGAGGGGATCAGTTGATGGTCCTGCAGGTCTGTTAATGCTGATAAGCCCTCTCTATCAGGAGGGGCATCAGGTCAGGGATGTCCAGCATAGACAAAAAAAAAGTCCTCGAGAAATCCTATAAGGTAGCACTTCCTCTGAAACCCTTCGGGCAGTCTGTAGATCTGTAGGTTATTCCTATGGGAGCTATTTTCAAGGTCATCCCTTTTTTCAACTCTTTGTTGGGTATCATGCAAGAGATGATCAAACAAGCATTCTAGGTGATCCACCCAGCTGTCGCTGTCAGATACATGCTGTCCCAAAGAGGCAGTACATTCTTCAACTTGCTGTACAGAAGATTGTAGTTGGTGGCATAGTACATGAGTTTCCTCTCTGAAAACCTGTGTTTCCTTGAGGAGCACAATGGAGTTGTCGGCCGCCATGGCAGATATGATCAACATTGTGCAGATATTAATATGCTCTTTTTACATCTAAAATACCACCAAAACTTAACACTGACTGCCTGTTAATAAACTAGTCACCTCCTCTACACTAAATAGATTGAGGCAATTGAATTTTAATAAATGAAAGGAGGGAAACAACTAGCAACCCAACACAGTTCTTCTTCTATGCAGCCATTCCCATTGTAAGCATCACTGCAAGTCATGAGAAAGTACTTCTTCACAGAAAAAGTGGTAGATTCCTGGAACTGCCTTCCAGTAGATGTGGTAAGGACAAAATTAGTGGTGGGGTTGAAGAATTCATGAAATAAGCACAAGGGAGTCATAGTGGAAAGGAAGGGGAAGGAGAAAAAGATGTAGATCAGGAATGGTCTAAAATAATATTGTGGTTAGGGAGAAATGGGCAGACTGAATGGGCCTAGCAGTCCTTATCTTTTGCCAAATTCTGTCTTTATTTGAGAATAGAAAATGCAATGATGAATGCTAGTGGTAACCAACAAAACAAAACAGAAAATATTACTATATACAGCAGAAAGATTCTGGAATTCCTTGACTGCCAAACCAAAGAAAAGACTGGCAATATAATAAAAATGTGGCAAAATAAACCCATCAGCAATACAGAGGATAATGTATGGGCAACCATATATAACAAGACTGTGTCTGCATAGTGAGCTTGTTACAGCAGCCAGTAACCTCAAGAGCAAAGCTTGAGAGGTTCATTGGATACCATAGAAAGCTTGAGATGAAGGCACATGCTTGTCTAAGTATGGATGCCCATGCATTATGTTTTATAGTATATGGGCATCCATATCCATTTCAGATGCTTAGCTCCTGTCAGTGAACTGGCAGTTGTGGGAGAGGCACTTGTGGGTTGATAGGAAGCTCAACTTACAGAGTAAATGTGCTCCAGCTTATTCTGTAAGTTCAAGTTTTAAAACAAAACAGCTTCCAGCTCGTTACAATAGAGGAAAGCAGTCATGTGGCAGCATTCTAAGTTGTTGTGCTGCAGTAGAGACATCACTACTGCAGCACAACATAGCGATGTCACTACTGCAGCAGAAGACAGAGGATAATGAATAGGGAACAGTTAACAACAATGCTGTGTTCTCTTTAAGAGGTTGTTATGCCAACCCAGTAAACCTCAAGAGTAAAGCTTGAGAGGTTTGCTGATGGCATGACAGCCTCGAGGAGGAAACACAGAGTTGCTGTTAAATGTTGCTTATTCATTTCCCTTAATAGTGTATGGGCAGCATTTGAGCACCAACACTGAGTTAATCTCCCATCCTACCTATCCCACTCTGCCACTCCTCAGCAATTTTACTGATGGTTTTCAAATCCCCCACCCCGTAATGTTCAATCACTGATCCCTTTCTCACTCTATTACTAACTGTATTGTTTTTTAAATAAGTTGGCTCCTTATGATCGCTGCCAGAGACCCCTGTATGTATTTGTAACTTTTTTCTCCTTCATTCTGTACCTGAGTCCTGCTCTCTCTGCTAACTGCTCTACTAGTTCTTCTGTGTCAGCATTTGTCACAAACCAGCATGCAGGAACTCTGAGAAATGCCCATGTGCAAAGGAACAGATGTTGTTATGCTATCATTGTGACAATCAAGAGGGCATAACAACCTCCTAATGTCACAAATATCATAATAAGGATAATAATTCATTAAATTCATTCCTTAATTACCCTCTCAAATGTAGTATAAGCATACTTCAGGCATGGAATTCGATGCATGATAATGTTCCACCAAACTCTATATTTTTTTGTGTTTCCAGTGCGGAAAAAAAATAAGTTTGTATAATGTTTCAGTGTTTTTATTTATTGTCCTACAGACCATTTTTACACACTTAGAAAAAGAAAATCCTGGGTACAAAAACACCCCTGATACTTAAACTGTGACACCTGTTCAATTAGATTACCAAAGCTATCCCTTAAATATAAGGGAAGAGCATCACTGATCATCCCCAGAGAACCAAAAGGCATGAACTTTGTTTTCTTGGAGTTGAGCATCAATGAAATATCCAAACACCATTCAAAAGCTGAAGAAAATCAAATTGAACATATTTTGTTACAGTAGCCACATTTTTACCAGAAAAATAACCAACTCATACAACAAAGACTCACAATGTTTAAAAAAAAAGAAGGCACTGAATTAGTAAACAAAGTAAACATTAAAGTGCCAAGAACTGACCCCGTGGAACCCCTTTGCTTATAGCACAGTGAACAGAAAATACAGAACCAATGCCCACAGACTGAGACATATTAGTTAAATGGTCAAGTATACACTGAACTACCCATTCTTACCGGTAGCACCATATGGTGTCAGAATCAACCATTGCTCAATCCAATCCAAAATGGCCACACAAGATAGAATGAGTTAGAAGAAAAAATAAAACACAATAATTTATCACAAAGCATAATCTGATCAATATGATCATATGCCTTATAGTTGTGTTGCACATATATCTGCTGTGACACCGTTAAATAGCAAACACATTTATTAATATATTGTAATTTTTCATAGCAACAGATTGTACCAATATGATTTTCATATAGTGCTACATTAAAAGGAAAAAAATAGTAAAACATATATTTTGTGAATTTTCTCAGCTTTGCTTCCACTTCAGCCTATTTCATTAGGGAATTTTGCACCTGTCAACCTTCTATGCATCAGTCTTATACTGCTCATGTAATTATTTTGCACACATTTAACTCTCTTTTCTAGCAACTCTTTGGGTTTACTTGTGGAAGCAGTAGATAATAATAAAGTGTAACAACATTATAGATAATTCAGTACAGAACTGTATGTATTTTATGAATGGTCTGAGAGCCTCTGATTGGCTGTGACCATTGAACAGTGTGGTTTTAGGTAGATATGGGCAGAGAGAGCATTCTAAGACCAAAATCTTGGATTCTAGTAGGGTGGACTTCAGGAAGATGGGTGAAGTGCTGAGAAGCCACCTGGTGGGCATTAGAGCAGATATGGTGGTAGACCTCATAAAGGAAGGAATACTGGTACCACAGAGAAGTGTGTTAGACTCAGGGGGAAGAACACAAGGGCCAAAACATGCAACTAGTTCACTTCTGGGGATGCCCAGGCAGTAAGGGAAAAGAGGTTAGCCTATATGAAATTCAGGAAGACTAAGAAAGAGGTGAATAGGGAAAATTACGTACAGTTGGCTAATGAGGCAAGTAAGAAAGTCATGCGAGCTAAGGCACAGAAGGACAGCAGATAGCTGAAGCAATTAAGAAGGAGGAGAATGCCTCCTTTTGCAAAATAAGAAAGAAAAAGACAAGAAGGTTGGGATTGTTAGGCTTAATAATGGAAGGAGTGGGATCAAATGATGCAGGGTACTGAGTAGAAGCTCCTCTGCACAGCTCCAACCTCCTAACTACAAATAATCGCTATTTTGGTTGTTATTTCTCCCCAAAAACCAAAAAGATTATAGATTATCGCCTTCTGAATATCCTGGGCTCCTGTTTGTTTGTTTCCAGTGATTATGGAGGTCTATATGAAGAAGAAGCTTCCACAGAAGCATACACTGCCGGTCACTCCAGAGAAGGCCCCAAAAAAATCAAGGGCCTGGAGTGCTGTGGATAAGCCAGAGCTTCAAAGCCTGATCTCTGAGCAAGAGCCCCTACCTCTGAGCTGATTTTTGGAAGAATTCAAACCCTTCCGGGAAGAAATTAAAGAAATCTCAGCTAAAATTAAATCCCTTTCTAAAAAACTTGAGGAGGTCACGATGAAAACTTCAGACAATGCATTCTGAATCTTATCTCTTGAGAAGCAAGTGGAAAAAATCGATACAGGTCTCGTAGTCATGCAGCAAAAGATTTCTAGCTTGGAAGCTAAGTTGGAAGATTTGGATGGCTGCAGCTGAAGAAATAATGTTGTTATCCTGGGCATCCCAGAAGGAGAAGAAGGCCTGAATCTGCTAGTGTTTGTGCAGAAGCTGATTGAAAAGATTGCTGGTCCCTCTCGCTTTTGGGGCTAACTACATCATTGAAAGGGCACTTAGGTCCTTGCAACCCAAGCCATCTCCAGGAGCAATGCCACATTCCATTATTTGCCATTTTTTGAATTACCTAGAGTGACAGCACTTTCTTGCAAAAGTGAGAGAATTACAAGAAGTGAAATGGGAAAATGCCAGTCTTAGAATTGCCCAAGATCTACCAGGGTCAGTTAGGGCAAAGTGTACTGCTTTTCATCCTGTTGTATCAAAAAATTATAGCTGCAGGCCTTCACTTTAAAATGGGGGTATCCAGCTAGGCTACAAGTACTAGTGGATGCTACCTGGTCAGCATATGAGAATCCTGAAGCTGTTCTCTTGGAATTGAAGGCTGCTCTGCCTGATCTGTTTCGGGACACCTGATCTGGTTGGTCGGTCTTACCCCACCCCATCTTGGAAAGGAGAAGAACTCTTTCATGTTCTTGTACCAAAAGAGGAATAAATACTAGTCTGGTTTTGTGGACTCTTGAATTTTGCAACGGAGGGGACTAACTTCAGTGGAGTCTTGACTTTTTGCATTTTTCATCTCAGCGCTCAGTGTTTTGGAGCAACCTTACATCTTGGGACTCTCTCTGGGGAGGGGTTGCATTTTGTCTTGGAGGAGTTCCCTTTCTTCTCACATGGATCACATTTTCCAGTTTCTCTTTTCCAGGGACACTTAATTATCTCACATGATATGGTTAATGTAACGAAAACCCTCAGGTTTGATGCTTTTGATTACTGTGGCACAGTTCGAGAGAGTGTCCTTTTGGTTTCAATGTTTTGTGGGATATTATCACTAGGGGGTGCTTTTGCTCTAATTTTGGTGGTTCAACCCCCCTTTACCTATTTGTTCCTGGAATTTATTTTTGTCAGGTATAGATACTAGTAGGGGCTTGGACACAGATGGAGATCCACTACTTGGGAGCATTTAGTTTACTAGCGAATATATGTTTCTGGAAAAGTTTTAAATTTTGCTAATGGCAGCAGTTATGAGAGTATATTCGGCTAGTGTGCCTTACATTGCGTATTTTCTGTTTTTTCTCAGGAATTGGGTTTTCTGGATTGCTCCCAAGTAGGGGTTGCTCTCCTCTCTACTTCTTGTTCTTGTTATTATTGTTCTGGATCTCAGGAGTCCAGTGCTAACCTAACATTACTTACATTACCTTTATCTTTGATGTGATGTCTCTGACTACCGATTCTATAAGAAGGTTTACATTCTAAGGCAGGGTTTTTGGTTACATGCGTTGGGGGTTAGAGGGGGAGGAAGGAAAGTGGTTTTATGCTGAATGTTGCTCAGGACAGTTGGGGAGGAGGGTGATATTGTGTTTAGGATTGTCATATTACTTGTTAGTTGGAAAGGGATGGAATATTATGGGGGGTGGGGTTGGTTGGTGGGAGGGAAGTTGATATTCGGGTGGGTAGGGTATATAGCAGCAAACAGGGGTTCAGGTCATTTAAGTCTGATTGTTGTAATTCCTAGATTTTATATAATGTCCTCTTTCCTTTTCTGTTTAGATGGCCAGTAGTACAAACATTGCTACATGGAATGTGAAGGGGGTAAGGAAAAGAGTCAAACAATACCAAGTGTTAAAATACTTAAGTTTATTATCTTCTCAGATTATATTCCTGCAAGAAGCTCATTTACTGGAAAGTGAATCTCTGCAACTTTCGAGGCAACAAATTGGGCAGGTTTTTAATGCCTCAGGGTCCACTAATAGCTGCAGGGTTATTGATTCTAATTAATAGAAACATTCCCTTTATTTCCAAACAAGTTTTCAGGGAACCAGATGGTAGATAAGTCCTAGTTATGGGGAGCCTCTGGTCTACACCTATTTTACTTGGTAGCATTTATGGGCCTAATGCAGATGATCCGGGCTTTTACATGAAGCTTATCTCCATACTCCTTCCCATGCTTCCCATTGGTATAATAATAGGTGGGGACTTCAATCTGGTTCTTGATCCTGAAGAAGACAGGTCTGGTACTGGGTTGAGGGGCTTAACGCCCGGTCAGAGGACCCTTAGGGACTTTCTGGACCAGTGCAGACTGTGTGATGTGTGGCGTGTATTACACCTTAAGGACAGGGAGTATGCCTTTAATTCACCGGTACACAGAACCCAGTCTTGCATTGATTATCCTTTTCTCTCTCAGGCTCTTTTGCTAGGGATCTTAACTACCTCGATCCAGCCAGGTCGAGTGTTTGATCACTCTCTGGTAACTTTCAAACTGGCCTTCTTTAACATTTTCCATAAAGAAGCCTAATGGAAATGAAATGGTCAATTGCTCAAAGACACTAAATACTGTGATCTAATAAAGGAGCAGATTGATTTCTTTTTCTCCACTAATTCCTCTGAGGATACGACACCTCATATTTTGTGGGGTGCTTTTAAATCATACATGAGAGGGAACATTATCAGCTTAGCCACAAAAAGGAAAAAGACTCAAGAGGCAAAATTACTAGCTTTATTATCTCTAATTAGGTCTTTAGAAACCAGGTTATCCTCTAATGCCTCGGAAGAGGACATGAGGAGGCTTTCGGTAGCTAAAGATAAATACTTAGATCTATTGAGGGAAAAAGCAGAATTATGTATTATTTGTACCAACGCAAACTATACTGATCGGGGGAAAAGGTGGGTCACCTGCTGGACTTAAGGTTAAAGCAGCAAGAATCAGCTAGATTTATACCTCCAGTTAGGGCACAGGCAGATGGATCCTTGAAGGTATCCCCTTCTGAGGTTGTGCAGGAGTTTGCCTCTTACTATGAGGATTTATATAGGGACATGGACAACCCTCCTTCCTTAGAAGAGCTGGAGGCCTACCTGAGGGATTCCTCTCTACCCTCTCTATCAGGATTGCAGAGGAATTTTCTATCCTTATCAATATCTCTAGTGGAAATTTCAGAGGTCATTGGGGCTTTACCGTCAGATAAGATCCCAGGACCAGATGTTTTTTCTGCTTTATTTTATAAAACTTTTCGATCACAATTATTGCCAGTTTTCCACTGGTTATACTGTCACATTCTTTCTGGTGCAAAAATAGATACACATTTGTTTGAAGCCCTGATTGTTCTTCTCCCTAAGCCCGATAAAGGTCCGGAATTAGTGCAAAGCTACAGACCAATCTCCTTATTGAATCAAGATGTTAAAATTCTTTCCAAGATATTGGCTGATAGAATAACACGAGTTCTTTCTGACCTGATTAATATGTCTCAGGTAGGGTTTATGAGGGGACATTCATCAGCTGACCATCTACGTACCCCAACACACGTAGTCTCTGTGTCTAGGGATGCTGCCTTTCCCGTGGGATTGGTCTCCTTGGATGCTGAGAAGGCATTTGATTGTGTCAGTTGGAACTTCCTGTTTCAGGCCCTTAAAGTATTTGTTTTTCCGGCTAAGTTTATAGAGTGGATTCGGGCTTATATCAAACTCCATCTGCCAGAGTCTCTGGCAACGGAGCATTCTCCAAACCCTTTCCTTTGTCTTCCGGTACACGGCAGGGTTGCCCTCTCTCCCCCCTTTTATTTAATTTATATTTAGAGCCCCTTATCCAAAACATTCTCAATAATCCGGAGATAAGCGGCATCCCGATTGGTAATCAGGTAATGAAGATTATGGTTTATGCTGACGATCTCTTCCTTCATTTATCTCATCCAAAAACTTCAATTCCCACCATGTGGGGGGAGATTGCCAAGTTCAGTGGTCTTTCAAATTATAAGATGAATATTTATAAATCCTCCATTTTCCTTCTTAATCATAAGGTTTTTAAAAATGATTTGTCATCTTTTGGTCTCGGTTGGTCTCCACGTGTTCTCAGATACCTTGGTATTAATTTGATGCGTAACCCCTCCTCCTTGTTTAAAGAAAATTTGGAACCTTCCTCACAAGTGATAGTTCAGGATCTCAATGGATAGTCCAGACTTCCTCTCTCTCTTTGGGGTCACATTAATATCATTAAAATGAATGTTTTTCATCATTTATTTTATACCCTCTCACTTCTTAACTCCTTTCAGAAAATGCATGGAATTTTCACAAATTTCATCTGGTCTAATAAACAAGCCAGGTTAGCATATTACAAACTAGCTGCTCAGAAAATAGATGGAGGACTGCGGATCCCCCATCTAGCAATTTATTACTGGGCTAGTCATATTGTAAAATATTTGCGGTGGGTGAATCCGGGTCCGGAATATTTAAGATGGGTCTGGCTCAAAATCGAGTTAGACTTTATTCAATCTGAGAACATTCACCCCCAGACAATGTTCTATCTTAAAATAACCTCCCTTCCGGACACTATTAGTTGTCCCATTATCCGAATGTCACTCAGAGTTCACTCGCAGCTTTGTTCATTTCTACGGTACTCCCCAGAATTGGATCTGTCCCAGTCTATTTGGAATGCCCCGTCTTTCTCAATAAACAAAAAGATGATATCCCGTAAATGGTTGCCCCAGATTGAGGATGGGATAATCTTTACTTTTCTGGATGACGCAGGGGAATGGTTCTCAGTTTCTAATATAATTCGCAAGTTTGATATCCCGTTAATGTTTTACTTCAGGGTGGCCCAATTGAAACATCTACTCTCTGCAATATTTGGTAATATCCATCCTCGTCCACCTGCTTTTCTGTTTGTATCAGATCTCTCCCCTTTATTGGGGTCACCAGGTGATATCTCCAAAATATATTGTGTCCTATATCATTGGAAATATGGAAGACTGGAAGGCCCCACTAGGCTCTGGGTTTCTTTTTTTCCTCAATATACTCCTAACTGGTCAGCTTTATGGAAGTTCTGCCATAAGTATGTCTCTCAGGATAGACTCTGCCTTATGCATGTATTATACCCCTGTGAAGCTAAGGAAATGGGGTCTTATAAGTTTGGGGGCCTGTACCAGAGGATGTCAAGAGGAAGGTACGCTTCTTCACATCTTCTGCTCATGCCCTAAGATAGTGCCATTATGGATGGCCATAGAGAATAACCTAGACCCCGTACTGGGTTTGCAGAAATACTTCACCCCACATATATGTTTGTTGGGGGATTTATCTCCTATCAAGGTGAGAATCAAAAGGTTTCATATTTCCATGATTGCACTATCAGATAAAAAAATTGTGCTTCGGCATTGGAGGGATACAATAAGCCCAACATATCAGGAATGGGTTAATGAAATTTTGGCTAACCTACATACTGAGAAAGCGATAGCGAGCTTCCATAATAAGTTGCAGTGGTACAAGAACACTTGGGATCCCCTTCACTCATTAATTATGGCCAGAGCTGCTGAATGAGTCTGTACATCTAGTGTTTTTTGATTCGAGATGCTATATTGTATTTTTCTATATTTTTAAGTGCCTTGCTGCTGTATGGGGTGGGGGGAAGGGGGGATGGGGACAGCTCATCTATCATTTTGAGTATGAGTACTGTATGTGGTAATCCTCTGTCCCCTGTATTAGTAAAAAATTACTAATAAAATATGAATTAGAAAAAAAAAAAGAAATGGAAGGAGTGGGTGGAGAGTAACAGGGGAAAGCAGAGATACTAAATGAATACTTCTGTTCCATCTTCAAGAGGGTGAAGGACAGACCCGTGCCTTGAGGAAGGAGAAAAGCATCAGCAGAGGAGAACAGAGATGTAGTGATAAAGGAGGATATAGTGAGGTAGAGCCTGCTAGCACTGAACATGGACAAATCACTAGGCCCGGACAGAGTACATCCAAGGGTACTAAGGAAACTGGAGCTGGCATGGCCACTGGCAGGCCTACTTAATAGCACCCTGGAGTTAGGTGTGGTGCCACAAGACTGGAGAACAGCACATGTGGTACCCCTCCACAAATTCTGACCCAAGAATGACCCGGGGAATTACAGACCAGTCAGTCTGACCTCAATCATGTGCAAGTTCATGGAGACCACACTTAAGGAAAGGTTGGTAGACTATCTAGAGAAGCATGGTCTCCAGGATGTGAGGCAGCAAGGGTTCTTGGGGGAGAGGGGAGATCATGTCAAATTAATCTGATTTACTTCTTTGACTGGGTCACTAAGACAGCAAACGGGCCAAGCAATAGACATATTCTACCTGGATTTCAGCAATGCCTTTGACTCTGTGCCCCACAAAAGGTTAATCAGGAAGTTAGCAGATCTTGGGGTTGGGGAGATGACCAGTTGAGTGGGAAAACTGGCTGAGGGACAGAACCCAGAGGGTGATTGTGTGGAGAAGAGTTATCTGGCACCAAAGAGGTCAATAGTGGGATCCCACAGGGCTCAGTGCTGGGGACAGTGTTGTTCAATGTCTTTATCAATGACATTGGTGGTGGTATTAAGAGTACAATGTGTCTATTCATGGATGACCTCAAGCTCTGTGGGAGAGTGGACACAGCTGATGGGATACAGGACCTAAAGAACTATCTGGAAAAGCTGGAGAGGTAGTCCGAGATCTGGCAGCTTGGCTTCAGTGTCAAGAAATAAAGATGTCAAGAAATGCAAAGTTATGCACATTGGAGCCAAGAATCCCAGGATGGAGTACTACATTAGTGGAGTCGAGGTATCTGCATCAGAGAAAGAAAAGGACCTGGGATTGATGATGACTAGTGACCTGAAGCACTCCACACAGTTCAAGAAAGCAGCAGCAAGGGCAAACAAGATGCTTGGATGTATAGGTAGGGGATCAGTAGTAGGAAAAAGGAGGTTTTACTGCCCTTGTAAAGGTCACTGGTGAGGCTACATCTAGAGTATGGAGTTCAGTAAGGGTGCCCACACCTCAAACAGGATGTTAACTTCATTTAATTTCATTTTTAATTTTCATTTTTCATACTTGTTAGCTAGATGAGCAATCTGCCCATTTTCACAAGCGATAAATCAACAGATAAACACAGAATACAAAAATATAGAAAAGTGTAATACAGTAGACCAACATTATTAAATACAATACAAATATTAAAAACAATGACATAGCCTGAGATTGTTTAACCAGTTTGAAAAACATTTTTTAAACAATTGAACCGTCCTTACGTTGGTAATATTAAATGGGATATTACTGAAAATTTTTATTGATCTGTAGACTACACATCTTTGGCCAATAGTTTTTTTTTATAAAAAGGGATTCTAAGCGAACCCCTAGACCTAAACCTAGTTTACTTACTGGAAAAGATCCAGAAGATGGCTACAAAGATGATAGCAGGTCAGCAGGGTAAGGCATACGAGGAGTGGTTGAGGGCACTGAACATGTACTCCTTGGAGGGGACATGATTGAGACCTTAAAGTACATGAAAGGGAGAAATAAGGTGGATATGGAGTGTCTCTTTAAGCTAAGTGGCTACCATAACATGAGGGGGCATAGTCTTAAGCTGGAGGGGGGGATGTTTAGGAGGGAGGTCAGGAAGCACTTCTTCATGGAGAGGGTGGTGGACACTTGTAGTGCACTGCTGGAAGAGGTGGTCTCACAGAAGATGTTTGCAGTTTCAAGAGAGGCTGGGATGGGCATGGGGGAAAGATAAGGATCATGAGTAGGGAGGATGGAAAGGATGGAAGGAGTGGGGGGCTGGGTCAGTAACTCAAGCTGTGCTCCCTGCAGTAGAAGCAGACTAGATACATCAAATGGCCTTCTTCTGCTGACTTCTTTGTATGTGCGTATATATTTATTTATTTTGAAACGCTTATTAGAAAAGACATACTGAGGAGATAACAGCTTATTTTTATATGTGTCCTAAGGGGTAGAACTACAGAAAATAGTTAACAATGAGAAAAATAAATAGTACTTAACAGCATGTAGCAGTAAGGTCCCAATATTCAGATAACAGGGAAAGCACAGTGCAGTCATTTGCATTGAACTTATCCCTGCACTCCCCCGGCCTTGTGATAGCCAGATTGATAGCGAACAGTGAATATGACTGAATAGCAGTCCAAGTTGGTTCAATGCTAAGTAAATCAGCTCTGCCATGACATGGACCATGGTTGCATATGGCCTACAGGAATAGAGCTGCCCAAAAAGGGATAGCACCAAGCCTCCTCTGTTTACAGTATGCATGTTCACTAACAGCTCATACAGCAGCCGGGCATGGAGGTGAGAAGAGGGCTGTGCTGCCTGCTGTACATAGCTGTGTGGAATGCAGGATACCTCGGTAAGGAGGAGGTGTGGGAAAATACAATGTGAGTGGGTAGGTCAGGTGGGATGCTGCCTGTGTGGACACTGAACCACCAGGCAATAGGTACACACTGTATAGATAAGGGGCGATTGGGGGGGGGACTACTGTACCACCAAGGAATGCTGTGAATATAGAAAACTTGCAATCAGGAGGGGTAGAACCACTGGACACCAGGGATTACTTCAACTTGTGACAATGGGAGATAAGGGAGTGGGGACCACAGGACACAAGAACATTCTTTGACTTGTGACAACAGTTGATTGGGGGAACCACTCAATCATCAGCGTATTATAACAGCAACAAGAATGGGGACAATATGGGCAGGCAGATGTACTGCAGTATAGCTGCCCTGCCTTCGGGGATGAAGGCATGGACATAGCACCCAGTTATGAGAAGTTTTACAGCAGCGGTAAACAGTGCAACTTGGGGGGCTGTTTACCACTGCCGCAGACCTTTGAATATCCCACTGCACTGATATGAATGATGAGACCCCTCATTTGCATAGGAGCAGTGGTATTTAAGTGCCTTGTCACTGCCAGGTTTGTAGGACACTCCTGTGGCCTCTGAATATGGTCCTGCCAGGAGCACTTGCACACATCCAGGTTAGTGACTGTGCTAAACATGCATGTGCTAACCATGTTATCATGGGCACTAACCTTTGAATAACAGTCTTATACAAGCAATACAGTGGGGTGGAAAGGAGCATGATCCTGACACTTGCAAGACAAGACAAAACAATACAAGGTACATAAGGTAGATAAAAGCTGAGTTTGGATAGGCAATCAAAAATTACTCCAAGAGGCATAGCTAGGGGGTGGGGAGAGTAATACAGCAAGAGGAAAATGAATAGGGGAAGGATATCAGCCAAGGTAAGGGGACTAATGAATGAATGAATGAATGAATACAGCTGTCCTGACTCTCAGCCAAGAGTCAGAATACAAATATGACATTTTCCTGTAGGCAACAATGTCTCCTTCTCAATCCACTAAACTAGTATTTAAGAAATAATTAAAACAATTAAAACAAACATTTGTCAGTGCCAAACTTGTTTGCTTGTGTGCTGTTACACATTAGAAAAGCAGCACCTTGAGGCTACTGGCAAATCATTTTTCCCCCAGTAGCCATCATGTCAAAGACTTTGGGTTTTACTGGGCTAAGTGGTATATAGCTTAAAAACTGGTGAACAGAATAAAGAACATCTTTATAAGTTCATCGTGTCTTCATAACTTTGTTTTTTGACATCTTGACCCCAGATTTTCAACATTCTCTTTTTATGACCCCACTTTGAAATCAGGACAAGTGGGATTTTTTAAACCACATCTGAAAGGTGGTTTCATGGAGTGACCGCAAAAATATGTTTAGGAGGAATCTGAAAAATGACACCCCTTATGTTGGAGAGGTGGGGTAATAAAAAGGTTTTGTTGAACATGTGGGGCTAATATCAGCAAAAACCTCAACATTATGAATACATATTGAAACTATTCAAGATTTCTTCATGATGGTTTTTGAGGGACATTTTAACTCCACATTTTTAACATACTGTACTCGTTTTATGACCCACCCTTATGATAATACAGACAGAATTTCTGAAATTCCATTTTAAATGTGATTTTGTGGAACAACTGTAAAAACATGTTTCAGGGAGATTTGAAAAATGACACAAGTCCTGTTTATGAGGTGAGGTAACTCAAGGGCTATGCTGAAAATTTGGGGCTGAAATTTGTGAAAATGTCAAAGTAATGAGTAAACATTGGAAAAGTTCAACATTTCTTCATTACCTCATTTTTTTGTTCTTTTATTTTGAAATTTTAACCCCACATTTTCAATATGGTATTTTCTATGACCCCCTCCTTATGATCAAGATAGTGGATTTTTTTTTCTTTTTATATCCCATATAAAAGATGTTTTCACAGAGTGCTTGACAAAACATATTTCAGAGGGAATTTGAAAAGTGGCACCTGGCATGTTTTCAGGCTTGGGAAGACAAAGAGCTATGTTGAAAATGTGGGGCAAAATCTGAAAAAAGATAAATGTTGGAAAAATTTAATGTTTCATTATATTTGAGCAGTGTCAGTGGCTTAGTAGGTAGCACACTCATCTCTGAGGCCAGGAGATCGGAGGGCTGTGGGTTCAGTTCCCGCATCTGGCACTTGGGTTAATATGCCAGTACTGACACTGTAGTGCAGCATGAGAGGGGTGCTGCACTTCTGAGGTGCTGTCTTTCAGACGAGATGTTAAACCAAGGCCCCATCTGCCTGGATTGGTGGTAGTTCAGGTGGCTGTTAAAGATCCCATGGCACTCATCGAAAAGAGTAGAGGAAAATTTTATTGTGCAACAAAAACAAATACAAATCAGAAAAACCAAGAAAAACTCATTACACAACAACACAGAACTTAAAACAAAGATAAAACCAAAAAGCATATGACCGAATAAGAACCACAGTAGAAGACAGTAATGAAAAATTAATACTAAACATAGTTATGATGGAATGCCCCAACATAATATGTAGTACCTTATACTGCCTAAAACCCCACAAAGTTGTGAAATGCAAAAGGAAAAAAAGTAATACACAGTAGGTTCCCAAAAAAGCCCATAATACAATGAAAACCATTACTCAACCCATACCACCCCTTCCAAAAATACTGACATACTACCTCCTCTATAGTACGAAATTCATAACGATAAATTTTATCTAATTCCATCTGCACTTGGCATAACATCTCCCACACAGAGACTTCCTTTTGTTGCAAAACCTTGAGGCATCTAGCATGCCAGATCACCCATTTCAAACAAGCAAATATTTCCCAAACCATACTCTTCTGCCATTTTCTCCATCTTTTCCCCAATTGTCCCAATATCAAATGTCATAAGTCATCTGTGCAAACAGACCTTCACCCCATAATGCAGCCAAAGAAGCCCAGAATCCTTGTATACTGGAACAGTCAAAAAATAAATGTTACATGGTTTCAACTTGACCCAAACATGTCCCTACTAACAAAACCTTTCATCCAGCATTTTATGTTTCTGATTTCCCTTAACATTTAATCATTGATGCCCACACAACCAGACCATATCCTGCATTTTTTATAGAAATTCCTTGTTCAATAATACTGTCCAATAACAGTTGACAATCAAAGTGAGCAGAAATATTAAATACGGGTTCTTCCAGATAACTTTGTGCAAGAATAGTCCTATAAAATTTCCTCCTATCAGTGTCCATAAACCAGTGGAACACTATTTTTCACAATCTGATATATTTCAATGAGGTCTGTACATAGGAAGGCAAACATTTGTCAGAAACATGCCATTTTTCTTTCCCCCATGCTTCCAAAAACTGAGGTTCCCAGCGTTTCATACTATCAACATTGAATCCTGTACCCCCTAACATCAGCAGAAGAATATTACTATAAAAAAACTACTAAACAAACATACCAATGGCTACACCATATCGAGCCCACCTTCCTTTTGAGCCCTGTAGGTATATACCAGTTTTACAGGATTCAGGAGACTGCCCGATAAAAACCAAAAGAATAATCCTATCAATTTAGCATGCATACTAAAGGGTACCAGATATATATGGGAAACATACAAAACAAAACCAGGCAAAATATAGGCTTTCAATAAATAAATCCTTTTCTTCCTCATCATCTTACAAGATTTCCAAGACATAACTTTTCTGTGTGCATTATCATATACCAGGTCCCAATTCATTTGTTCTGCCCTTCTGGTGCCAAACAATAACCCTAGTATTTTAATTTCCTCACATTCAACTGGAATTGAAAATTGCAAAGGTATAGATGCATTTCCTAAAAGCAATAGTTTACACTTAGAAAGATTAAGTGTAATCCCTGTAATATCATGCATATCTTCCAAAACATCAAACACACTCTGCCCTGATTCTAAATCCCATACAATAACCATAAAATCATTTGCATAAGCAGATACCTTCGGATACACCTTACCAGTCCTATCACAAACAAGTCTTATCTCAGTGGCATGTTCTATAAGCCATAATAGTGGATCAATCACAAAAACATATAACAGCAGACTTAATGGACAACCCTGCCGTATACCATTCCATAGTTGAAATGGAGTCCCCAAGTGCCCATTTAGCAATGGTATCCTCATAGCCCTTTCATATAAATGCTGAAGTACACTAACAAATTGATGCAAAACCCCATACAGTAGGACAGTATCCCATAGATGACCATGCTGTATGGCATCAAAAGCTGTTTCTTGATCCAAAGACATTAAGTATCCATTCAGCTGCATATTTAAACCTTGTTCAATAACAATTTCCATAACAAAAATCAAATTCTGTTGAATACATCTGCCAGGGATTGCACACGTCTGATGATGCAAAATCACATACATTGCTACCTGTGCCAATTGTGATGTTAAAATTTTGGTAAATATCTTATAGTCAGAGTTTAAGAGATCCAAAGGTCTCCAATTCTTGATATTCTGTGGATCACTTTTTTTATATAAAAAAAGCCATTACTCCCTTCTGCTTACTGGGGGTCAATCTCCCACCATCCAAAATCTCCTGATACACTACCCTTAAATCAGCAACCAAAGCAGTTTTAAAATGTTTATAAAATTCATTAGAGATGCCATCCAACCCTGGGGCAGTATGAGCTGATAAATGATCTATTGCTATACTAATCTCCTCCTCAGCTACTGGACACATCGATGCTCCCACTTCATAATCAGGAATCTCAGATAAAGGCCCAGCATTTATTGGAACAGTCCTCTGTGCACTCACAGCTTTCTGATAAGTATAGCATAAATGATCCATAACTACTATTTGGATACCAGAATGCATATCCCATCTCATCCAATCAAAGCCCTCATTGTCAATTTCTGTACTCCCTGTAATTCAATCTCATAGGGATTAACAAACTCCTTTCCCTCCTGCATAACAAATTGCTGACTTTTAGCAGTCTCTTCCTCATTTCTTTTATGTTGTTCATACATTTGTGTTTTAAGTACCTGTAATTGCACCTGTTTCTCATCACCAGTCTCCCAAGCTTGTGTCAAAAGTTTTAAATACTGTGGTCTCAGATGTAAGTACTCTAAATATTTTGAACCAGCCAGAGATCCTAATGCCCATTTCAAAAAATCCCTAATATTCCTTTTTGTATCCTTCCACCACTCTCCCCAAGAATCATATAAAAATCGAACATCTTGTTGAACAAACGATAAATCACGTACCCCTGCTGCACTGCCTCCCACTGTAAAATAGATGCATTCAATTTCCAATAACTTCTACCAAAAGTAATTTTATGCTCTAAACCTATCCTTGCCTGAATCTGCACATGATCAGAGGTTTTCAGAGGTACAATGTTAACTGTTGTACCAATCAACCAAGGAGAAACAAATCAGAAATCAATAGGGGTTGACAGTCTGCCGTTATAGAATGTGTGTTCTGGAACTTTTTTCACAAGATCATAAATATCACATAAGCCTGCAATAGACAGGATGTTCGTCAATGCATTGCTATCGCTATACACTTTTTGGGTTTGTTGATCCCAATCCCTAGATGACAAACCACAATTAAAAACTCCCCCCTACAAAATCAACTTAGATGTAGAGAGGAAAGGTTCAATAAGATGAAATAAGGCCACTCAATCAGTCTTAGTTTGCAGCACATACACATGAATCAATCGATATGCTAAACCACCAAGGACCATATCCACAAGCAACACTCTGCCATGGAAAATAGCCAAAACTTTCAAGATTTGGACAGGCAAATCAAAAAACAAAATACCCACACCTGAACAAGGCACTTCCCCCACTAACCATGAGGATGGTCCTCACCTCCAATCCTTTTTAGCCTTTTCTATCTCAGGAATAGTGTGCAAACTAGTATCCTATATAAAAGTGATCTGGCCTAATTGGTATGCAAACTAGCAAAGGTAACAGCATGCTTCTGATAATTATGAATACTATTAACATTTATGGTAGAGATAAGATTAGAAGACAGCATGGGGGGAAAAAAAGTCAGAACGTCCAAACAGTAAATCCACATCATTTCCTTTTTTTTTTTCTCTTTTTCAGCTTAGGCTTCTCAACCTTTCCAGTTCCAGCTGGAGTGTCAAGATGTGATGAAGTCACCAATGAGCTGTCAGACTCATCACTCCCATCACCATCGGTACATCCTTAAGGATGTCAAATGGATTTTGAACCACAAGTTCTTCCACTATAGGGGTCCCCTTTTCTGCTGTTTTAGACTGTGTGACCCTTTGAAAGGATAAGTCCTCCCCTCTCCCTGGAGGTGGCATCACCACCTCCATCTCATCCTGAACCACAACAGAGACAGGCCCAGTAGAGTCACCTTGCAAAATCTGCACATCCAGCTCATGGTCAGACAACTCCTGTTCCAAAACCTGAGGGAGTTCCAAATCTACTGGATCCTGTGAACCATCCTGAAAGGGTACAGAAGGAGCCTGGGTACAGCCTGGGACATCTATAGGCACTATAACAGGATCAGAAGGTGGTCTTGAACCTGGGTCAGCAGCAGGAACCTGCTCTCTGTCAGTCAAGAGATCCATCAAATTACTGATGCTCATTTTCTCCTTTTGTGCCATAGCAACTTAGACATCTTGCTCAGTTCGGATAGATTGATCTATACAGTTATTTTATTTTTATTTATTTAGTTTTTGTTGACCAGGTAAGTGCACCAGACAAATCCTGCCTATTTTCTGGCACGACCTGGGGAAGGGGATACAGATGAATGCCAACTGACCTTGAACCAGATTAAGCTGTTCGTGGTATTTTTAGTGAATGAGGGAAATTTGGCCAGGACACCGGGCAAATTCCCCTACTCTTTTCGATAAGTGCCATGGGATCTTTAACATCCACTTGAACTACCACCAATCCAGGCAGATGGGACCTCGGATTAGCATCTCATCCGAAAGATGGCACCTCAGAAGTGCAGCACCTCTCTCATGCTGCACTACAGTGTCAGTACTGGGATATTAACCCAAGTGCAAGATGTGGGAACTGAACCCACAGCCCTCTGATCTCCTGGCCTCAGAGGTGAGTGTGCTACTTACTGAGCCACTGACACTGGAATATGAGATGCCCAGGGACAGTTTCGAAAATTGTGACCCCTTTCTTCATATAAATTACATTTCAGGGGTTATCTGCAGTGTGCACCAGTATGCCCAAAGTCCCCACAGAGGCTACATTTCTGTTTTTCGCACACATTACTTAAGTGCCGAAGATCACCACACTTATAGCAGGCTCTGGGCTGACCCAGATAAAATAACACTCCCCTATCTCGCCCCACCAAACAAAACAGTTAGGCAAATGCTGTATAATCCCTTGCTCCTGTTTGAGTGTAACTTTAAACTTCCAGCCCCCTGTCCATAGGTATTCCTCATTCAGAATAGGGTCAGGGTAGCCAGTTACCTGGCAAAGTTGTTTCAACCAATAAGTGATATCTGCCACATTAACTCCTTCATTACGAAAGAAGATAGTAATTGTCTTAGACATGGGTTTAGTAAGCGGTACAGCAATGAAAAGCCACCATACAGAACCATTCTTAAGTAGGTTATACTGCCTTCAGAATCGTTCAAGCCCATTATGATGCTTAAAACTAACATCATAAATGGTGTCCCCAGGCATATGTATCAGGGCATAAATTTCATATGCATAAAACTTCATACTAGTTTTAAGCAATGCCCTACCCACAAACAATCTATGAGGCGCATTCATGGCTGCACCTCGGAATTTTAACCAGACTGCATTGTGCCTCATTGCTGGCTCCAAAACATTCCTAATGTGTGAAGGAAAGAGTTTCTCATGCACCCCTTCATGCCAAACAGGAGGTGTAGCTGTCTGTAAACCAGTAGTAACATTACCAGGATCAGGTCCCTCAGACAGACAATCCAGTCTGTACTGTCTGAGCTCCTGCCACAGTGGAGACTAGTTGGGGATCCAAAGGGACTGGGGAAGGGGGGGAGAGACAGACCACAAAACAGGCTCCTTATTTTCACCATGTAATGCATTAATAGCTAACAGGAGATCCCCTTGCCCAGTCTCAACAGGAGACTCCCAATCCACCAAGATCTGACCAGGCATAATCTGAGAAGGGGAAGCCTGAGAGCCTGACCCAGTACCATTTTCTAGAAATGAAGGAGCAACAAAAGTGTTTCCCAAGTCATGAGCATTTGCATCCCAGCCAGAGCCATCAGATTTTTTAGCCCACTCCTCAGCTTCTAGGAAGTGAGAAACCCAATCAGCCAGAGGAGGAGAGAAACTAACATTCCCCTTAGCAGGAGAAGCACCAGCAGTTTGTTAAGAGGCATGTAAACCCCTCCCCACCAACCCGACCTTTCTTCCCTAGCAGCTGTTGTTCTTTAGGAGAGTGTTTCCTAGGGGACCCACCAGTGGAAATACCAACATGAAAATAAACATTGGAGGGCTCCAGCATAGAAAAAGAAGTACCATGTCCAGAATTTAAATCAAGGCCAGGCATTTTTCATTCCTCCAGAACCCCAGAGGCAGATGTAGCATCCTGTGCATCTGCCTGCCACATGCGCTCCAAACCCCCTCCCATCTGAATTGCTTATGCTGGCCACACTAAGTGGTACCTGCCGAGGCAGAGAGCAGTCTGGAGAGTCCACTACAGCCTCCGATATTGATTCCATGGCTACCTCAGCTACCCGAGTAACACCCACATCCATGCGTGTCACGGGAATGTTGGCATGGGTGCATTCGTCCATCACACCAGTCCTGGTGCGCTCCAACAACAGCAACTCTAGTTCCTGCTTTCTAGCAGTAAACTGGTATTCCTAAGCAGCAAGCAGCTCACGGATATCCACCGCATTTGCCACCACCCGATCCGAAGACATAACTTCCTGCAGCGATTCTTGTCCAAGTAGGGAATCCTCTCGAAAAGAACTTCCAAGAATACCTATAGCAGGATCGGCCTCACTAAATCCTAAGACCGGGAAATAGACCCATTCCCCGGCCCTCAGCACATCGGTTCTTCATGAAGTCTCAGGCAGACTGGCCATAGCAGCACCAGTCATAGCGTCATCCACTGCGAAATTGGAGAATTTCCCCGGTGTCCTGGCCAAATTTCCCTCAATCACTAAAAATTCCACCAATAGCTTAATCTGGTTCAACGTCATTTGGCATTCACTGTATACCCCTCACCCGAGTCGTGCCTGAAAATAGGCAGGATTTGTCTACTGCACTTACCCTGTCAACAAAAACTAAATAAATAAATATCTTTGTTGTATGTTGACATTTTGACCTCACATTTTCAACTTAGCTTTTATGATCCCAACTTATGATCAAGACAGGTGGAAGTTTTTAGATCGAAATGGTGATGTTGTGGTACAATTACAAAAGCATGTTTTGGAGGGATTTTTCAAAAGTTACACCCCCATTGTTCATGAGAAGGGGTAGAAAAGGCAATGTTTAAAATTTGGGGAAAAACTTAAAAAAATGATAATTAAGAGTAGAAGTTCAAAAAGCATTAAGTAATCAAATGACCTTGCTTCATAAATTTTTTAGTTGGTATTGGAAGCAACAGGATATGCCTGTGGACCGAACAGGTAAGTGAGGGATGGGGTGTTGCGGGTTGATGGGTACTCAGGGGGTCAGAGGGAGTGGAACACACCAATGGATCATTTATCTTTTTTTTTTTTTTTTTAGAAAAGGACAAAGAGGATGATGAGGGCCCATTTTCATTACTGCAGGTATCAACCAACACTGAATATTGGCCACCCCAATGTCAGCATGTTGATTGGCAACACTAGGGGTGAGCAACTTGGTGTTGTGCTCCTGTTGGAGATTTAGGACTTCTCTGGAACCAGGGTTGGACACACAACTGTTGGAAATTAATTGGGGAGGGGGCAGGTTTGCAGACTTCTCCAGTGATTGAGTTAGGCAGCCAAACATCAGATATCTTTGGGGGGGTCAACCTAACCACTGGACGTTCATTGAGGGGACAGGGCTGGAGACTTCTTCATTGGTGGGTTGAGCTTCTGGCCATCAGATGTTGGGGGAAAAGCTGAGTTAGTTGGGAGGGTGATGCTGCTATGCTGCCTGATGATTGAAATATGAAAGGATGCAGTTGCACTGTAATAGATTAAGCTACATCTTTTCATATGTTAGACGGTGTTGCCCATCATCAGTGAAATAGCATCCTTAGCAGCCTTGTAAGAACTTTGTGTTGACTCACACACCTCCTGCAGGTTCTGCTGCATTGGCTGCTATAGCAAACTTCTCCCCAGCCGCTACACTGTCCAAGCAGTCCCAATATGTTTCATTTGTGCATATGCTCGAGCAAACATAAAAATACTAAACTTAGTAATCAGTGCTCCACTAAAATAGAGTGTCTCTGTTAACATCATTCTAGAACTCAAACACACAGCAATGTAGAGACACCACCATTTTCTGCTTATCCAAATGAAACATATGTTAGTTTGTTGCAGAGCAGGATTCCCTGTTTGTTGAAGAGTAGGAGTCCCTGATCTGGCACACCAACATATATCATGCTTGTCATGCCAAGATTAACTTTAATAGGTAGGAGGGGAGTTCAAAGCCCATGACCGTTCAATCTTTGACCACTTTTGTGTGAGAGCTGTTGATGCTGACCAGTGCTAATTTATAAAACAAACTGTATTCCTCCATTGAGAACCCCCTCCAAAATAAGGAGCTCTGTATCTGATTTGCAACCACATGCCTGCTCTGTCTCCCTTGATTTCTCATGGTACTTACCCCATTCTTCATCCCTTTATATCTTCTTGTATCTGATGAAGGCTTTTTCTTAGCCTTCTTGCCTCCCTGTTCTTCTCAGAGAACCAGAGTGGTCTCTTCTATCAGTTTCTCTCGGTAATCAGCCCTTAGCATGACTGTTTTGTCTCAAGAATGGCCTCTTAATTTTTTTTTCCTCACCTTTCCTCCACACCCTTGATTTTATCTACTGCAACAATATTACCCTGGTTGGACCTTATCTGGCTAAAGTCCACTCTTCTGAAATCCTGGACTTCAGCCTTTCTTTCTGTCTTTTTTATGGTATCCCATGAAAAGGGCAACTAATATTGAGTGACTCAGATTTGAATGACTCAGTGTCAGTGCCTCTAAGGTCAGTGACCCTGAAAGGGTGGTAACTGGGCAGAGCAAAAGGAAGAGGGACAGGATACCGGAAGAGCACGGAAGGTTTCTGGAAGAGGACAGAGGGTATGTGAGGGGTTCATGGGGGGGGATGCCTAGCTGGCTTTGTGGGGTGGTGGTGAGGGTGGCTGACTCTAATGGGGGGTGCAATGTTCAGGGATGGGGAGGAGCATAGTATTTTTGTGCTTTACACACGGCTGTTTTTTTTTTTATTTTGCTGGTACTCGCCTTCCCTGACATGTACCCTACTGCACTGGAGTTTGTTATTTTGAGTGAGGAGGATGCAGGAGGTAAAGTCCCCAGCAAAAAAATACCACAAGAGAGTTTCCTTGCTGCAAGTGTTCATCAAAGTTTTTTTTTATTCTCAGCGATGTACACTTGCCTTAACAACGATCTCCATTTGGCGATAGCCATTTTCACATAGAACCATTTTTTATTTTATTTAGTTTTTGTTAACCAAGTGGGTGCACTAGCCATAGAGATAACTATTTTCAGACATGACTCAGAGGTAACAGGGAAGATAATACAGCAATGCAATAACAGTATACTGAGACAGCAGTAATGGTTTACAAATAGGTTTACAATAGGTGTCAAATACAATACCATAGATTCTAACAAGCTGTAAGTGATCTACCTGTAACATATTAAAAGAGTAAATAAAAGCATTCACATGTAAACATAAGTAAATAAAAGCAGGCCCACTGATACTGACAAGCAGTGAGAGACCATATCTGTAACATGTAAACAAAGTAAACAAAAGCAGATCCAGAATACACCTTTGGAACTAGAAAGTCCCAAACAATACAGAGGCATAGAAAGAAGGGAGAAATCATACTGTAGGTTGAGCAGGAGGGGACGGTGCAGAACTGGATGGGTGATAACCAGGGAGATAAGTGCATACACTAAAGAGCATGACACAACATGACAGAAAGCAATTTCATTTGTGGGGGAAACAAAATTGAGGACACAGCAGTCTAGGGGCCAAAAGACAGAGAAACAGAAGAGAACAACAAACTGGATAAGTGCAAACTAAGAAAGGAGCAGTTAGGGTAAATGACAGAAAAGCTAACTTCCGTGAGCAGAGCAAGATAGGTATGTTTGAGCAATGAGGACAAGGCGGAAAATGATTATACCAAGGAGGCAAAGAAAATGGTAGGCTGAAGGGACATGGTAAGGGTCATCAGAGGGAAGAGGGCAAGGGTGAGAGGAGGGGGAAATGAGGAGGTAAAAGGAGGTGGTATGATAGTGACATAGAGAGAGAGGAGGAGAAATTGAGACAGTCTGTAGACAGTCAAGGAGGACGGAAGCATTAGCAGGAGACAGATTTTGATAGGAAACTGAAAAGTTCTTTTTTAAAGACAGCATGAGTCGGTGACTGCTGGACAGCTAGGGAAAGAGAGTTCCAGTACTGCAGGGCAGAGCGTAAAAAATCACAGGCTCCCTTTTTGGTTTTACTTCTAGGCATACAGAGAAGGGATTTATCAATAGAGCATATACCATAGGAGGAGGAATTAGGGACCAGAATGGAGGCAAGAGATAAGGGGGTTTGTGGTCTAAAGATGCTGTCAACTAAGAAGCCAAGGGAGAAAAGTCTCATAGCAGATGGGGAGAGCCAGTTTAGGTCAGTATAAAGCTGGCAGTAATGTTTTCACTGAGGGGATGATGAGGCATATCAGCAGATATTATTGTAGGTGGTATCCTATTTATGATGTGTAGTCTTAGGTATGGCAGCATAAGTAGCAACACTGTAGGTGAGAGCAGGAAGCAGAAAGTCTGGGGCAATTGCCAGTCTGGCAGAAGGGGTAAGGGCATAACTGGTTTTGCATACAATCTCTAGACTGGCATTAATGGATTTACAGGTGGACTGAATGTGAAGGTCAAAATCAAGGGACTGGTCCTGGAGGAAACCAAGATATTTAAAATAACTCACAGTCCCTACAAGAGAGCGCCAACAGAGTAGGATGCTGTGAGCTGGTCTTGGCAAGATCTGAGTTTAGAGGCAGAGCCAGAGTATTGCTTGGGTTTTGCCCACATTTAGAATGAACTTGTGGGCAGAGAACCATGCTTGAACATTTACAAAGTCAGAGGAGAGTCATAGGTTAATGTCTGATATGTTTTTGGAGCTTGTGTACAGGACAAGATCATCCACATAGAGGGGGGAGGAGTAGGAAGTAGTGACCCTGGTGAGATTATTGATAAATATGGAAAAAAGTAGGGGGCCCAGGATTGATCCCTGAGGTACTCCAATGTTAATGGTTGTGCGGTCAGAAAGGGCAGAATTAAATTTAACAACTTGTGTTCTTTTGGTTAAGTAGCTGTTGAACCAGACAACAACAGGTGGTGAGAAGCCTAAGGATTGCAGAGTGGCAAAGAATATGGGGCAATCAACAATAGCAAATGCTTTCATCAGATCAGTAAAGACTGCACCTGTCAGAAGTCCAGAATCCATGCAGAAAGAATATCGCTGGTGAGTTTAAGTAGTGCAGTGGATGTACTATGACCCTTGCAAAGCTGTGCTGTTCATCAGAGAGGAGGTTGTTTTGAAGAAGAAATTCAACTGTTTGAGAAGCTACCAGTTTTTTGAAGATTTTACTTAGGATGGAGAGAATGGCTGGAGGCCAATAGTTAGAAATGTCTTGGTAGGTGCACTAGACAAACAATTTCTAGGACATCTTCAAGCATGATTTGAGAGATCACAGCTAGGGAAAAAATACAATATGTGAAAGTGATACGTAACAATAGTCATTTACAAATGTCTGTGGTACAAAACACATTACAAAGTGGAATAGTGTTGAAGATAAATAAAGGTACAAAGCAGGGCACATGCTACATGACTAGTATGTAAAAACATTTACAATTTCAAAAGGATCCTGGAGATGTGAAACTAATACCAAACACAATACAAGGAAGCCCAAAATAAATATATACCAATTCAGAGCAGGAGCATGCTGTTGACTTAGGAAAGTAGGAGTGGCAACCACTTTGGATGGCCTGGCTACAATGACATTTTTGAATCATCAACAGAGTGGAATCCCAATGTCTGGAAGCAGTGCAGGAGAAGGCACTCTCCCCTATTGTAGTTCTTGTCCTGTGTATGGACAGAAGAGCAAGATCTGAGGCTATTATAGAATAAGAGATTCTAACAGGCAAGAGAAGCAAGACAAGGGGCAATGGTGACTGTTTAAGCCCAGTGTTATAGAAGACACCACCCAGTATAAGGTTACACAAGGTAGATGGAGGAGCCATCCAAGTTCAGGTTCAAGGTACAGTGGTGGGTGGGTCAGAAACCAAGGCAAAATCAACAGAGGTTGTTATATACCACATCCTATTATTGCATAAGGGTTGAAAAGGTTGAAGAGAAAACAGACATCCAGCAGAGAAGTTTTGGGAGTAAGTTGCTGGAGTTATAGTGATAAGGGCTTTGGAAGTGAAACTGTGACTAACTTTGAATAAGATCCCCAATCTAGGACTAACAGCTTTACAGGTAGAGGCCTATGAAACATGAAGTCCAGTGAATGGTCAAGTAGGACACCCAGGTAGTTAAATGAAAGGACTGAGACCAAAGATTCTGCATGATTACAAGCAACTGAGAGTGGGATTGGCTTATTCATTATACTGGGGACTGAGCCAAAAAAACATTGCCTTTAACTTTGTGGTATTCAGTAGAAGCTTGTTAGAAATTAACAATTTTTTACAGCCTGGAGTTCAAAAAGGCAGAGGTCCATTAACAGCCACAATACAATGGGAGCTCTTGAAAAAGACCAAGTCATTTGCATAGAAGATTGGAGTACTATGTAAGAGATATTGGCAAATGGAATTAATACTAATTGAGAAATGGAGAGGCACAAGTGTTGACTCTTCAGGGACCCCAACTATGGTAGGAGTCGGTTCTAATAGGGAGGGTCGAAACCTAACACACTGGCATCTGTTAGGTATCTTTTAAATCAGGGGAACACTATGGATGAAATGCACAAGTTGCCAATTTTCTCACAGATCAGGGAATGGTTTACCAGATCAAGGGCCTTGATGAGGCCAATAAAGCCAACACCTATCAGCTTGCTCCTCTCAATTTTTTTTTTTTATTTAGTTTTTGTTAACTGGGTAGGTGCACTAGCCAACAGGTGATTATTTTCAGGCACAACCCGGGAGACACAGTTACAGTACAAGATAGGACAGTTTAGGTATACACAATACAGGCAAAGGTACATTGGTATAAGTACAGGCATACAATTGTAAAGGGCAGATGGTACTGGAGGAAGCACATATTTAGATGGAGGGGAAGGAAAGGAGAGGGAAGGGGAGGTGAGGGGGAGAATAAGCAGGCAGGGAGGGTGAGAGACTCTGATGAGGGGTGAAGGGCTTGGCAGAAAATGAACAGGAAAAATTACGGCAAAAACGAACTGCGGTGCCGGTAGAGATCTGCAGCCGGGCTTGTGGAACAGAAGAGGCAGAGCAAGATGGGGTAGTCAGTAGGTAGGGAGAGGAGTACGGTTTAAGTGAAAAGGCGAGAGGATGAAACAGAGGATTAGGACTATAGTAGGTATGAGAGACATGAGAGATTGGTAATAAAGAGGGGTGAGCAACAGGCAGGGGAGAGTGAAGGGACAAGTACCTACAGTAGAAGTAGGATGGCCATAGATTGGCAGGAGAGCAGGGGAATAATGCAGTTCAGCACTCAAGTTAGCAAAACAAGGACCTAGTGGAAAAAGGGTGGGGGGTTCTGAAGAAAAGTGCGGCATTAGTGGAAAGGTGCAAAAGACCCGTACTTATGGAACTGAAAGCAGGGAAGCAGCCAGCCTGAGGAGCTGCAGACAAAATCCGGCTAATTACAGCTTTAAGGGGAAAGGTGTAAAAAGACCTGGGGCTATGGAACGAGGCAGCAGGGCTCAGAGGGGTAGGGAGCAGCTGGAGTGGAGAGGGAACAGGAAGGGGACCAGTACCTACTACAATAAGTAGAACATATGTTTTAGTGCAACACAGTAGGATGAAAAGAGGATTAAAACAATAGCAAGATTATTGCTAATTTATACATAGAGTCAGAGAGAGGAACGATTTTAGACATACAGCATAGTAATATCAAAGCAGGATACTATACATAGAATTAAAGTAGTTAGGCAAGTCTTGAGAAAATTTTTAGCAGCATGATCAGGATAGAGTAGCCATACAGAATACTTTTAAACTTTTCATAAAGTGCAGGCAGATTTGTACACATTTTATTAAAGTGCAGGTAGGCAGAGAAACAAATATTTGTAAATAACAACAGAGCATTAGAGGGAGGTAGGCTAATGAATATACAGGAAGAAAGGGGAGGATTGACTTAGGTAGTTCCAGAGTTTAAGTAGGGTCAAAGGAAGTGTATTGGTCCATAGAGCTGAGGTGAGAGCGAGTCCACGCTTGAAAGCCTAGGTGTGATGGAGCACTTCTCAGGTCCGTGAGGGCAGCAAGTCCAAGACAGAAGCAGCATGCCTGAAAGTGCCAGCACCCATGGAAGTATGGCAGAGGGAACTGATAAAAAAGACTTGTCTGATGACCTCAGCTCACACGATGGGATCACAGGTTGGAGCAGTTCAGATAATGTGGTTGGTTTCACCACTGTAATTATGGAGTCTGAGAGGCAGCAGAGGTTATATTGTCTAGTGGAGGATGGGGATAGCCAGCCTAGCTCTTTATAGAGCTGGCAGTGGTGTGTTAGGCGCGGTGCTTTAGCTACATATCTACAGACATTATTGAAGGTGATGTCCCATTTCTGCAGAACAGATTTGTTTGACATTGTGAGGATGGGAGCACAGGAGGACAGAGTGGGTAATAGGATTCCCCTGGCAATGGCAAGTTTGGCAGTTGGAGTGAGCATGTAATTTGTCCTGTAGGCAGCCCCCAGCTTACAGTTGACATTTTTACAAGACTCTTGGATATGTTGCTTCAGGTCAAGGTTTTGGTCAAGCTGTATTCCAAGATAGCAGAAAGAACTTACAGTCTCAAGGGGGGTTCCATTAATGTCAGGAATGTTAAGTGGAGATGTGCAGGTTCTAAGTTTATAATATGATCCAAAGAGCATGGCCTTAGTTTTGCTCACATTGAGTACAAGGCGATGTGCATCTAGCCAGTGTTGTGCCAGGTGGAAAGCTGATGACAGAGTGGCGTTCAGGTGGGAGATGTTGTCAGAGTGAGCATAGATTACTAGATCATCAGCATAAAGTAGTGGTTGCCTGATGTTATTATATTGGAGCAGGTTGTTAATAAATAGTGAGAGAGGAGAGGACCGAGTATAGAGCCCTCGTGGCACACCAATGTTGATCTTGCATTGTCAGAGATGGCCATTAAGTTTTACTGCTTGAGACCCATTGGTGAGGTAGCTACTGAACCAAGTTATTACTGGGGATGAGAAGCCCAGGTTCCTGAGGGTGGTGAGCAGCAGTGGGTGATCAACGAGGTCAAAGGCCTTTGTGAGGTCTATGAACACGGCCCCCATTAGCTGCCCACTGTCCATGTTTGAGAGAACATCCGAGGTGAATTTTGACAGCGCAGTTGTAGTACTGTGGTGTTTCCTGAAGCCATGTTGAGCTTCACAGAGTGCATTGGAGAAGTCAATAAATTTGGTAACCTGGGTGGCTACTATCTTCTCGAGAATTTTGCTAAGTACCGAAAGTATGGCTATAGGTCTATAGTTTGACAAGTCATTTTTGCTCCCTTTCTTGAAAACTGGTGTGATTCTGGCAGCCTTCCAAATCTCAGGGACAGTGCCTGTGGAAAGAGATAGCATGAAGATCCTGACAAGTGGGTGGGATATGAGATAAGCAGCCATTTTCAGCAGCAGTGGTTCCAGAGTGTTGGAGCCAGGGCTAGTGCTATCAGATATGACAGACAGGAGTTTGCGAACTTGGTTTCCAGTAACCGCTTTAAAATAGAACAATCTTTTAGGGGCACATTGAGGATCGGTACTCATCTTAGAAGAGTATGTCTGGGAGTCAACTGGCAAAGATTTTAGACAGGATGTAATGGCAGATAGGTCCGAGAACTGCTGATTGAAAGCGTTGGCAATGGTGAGAGAGTCATTGCAGTGGACCCCTTGGAGTATCATTTCAAGGGGGTGATTGATTGGGGGGTTCAGAGGAAGGTTTTTATGTGACTCTAAAATTTTCGAGGATCATTTGCAGAGCTGGTTAACAGGTTCTGGCAATATCTGCTCTTTCCAAGTCTGATGTGCTTCTTGCAGTCATTTCTATGTTGCTTGTATATATGATCAACAGGGCAGGCTAGTAGTTTTGTAATGTTTCCAAAGTTTGTCCCAGATTTTGAGCTTATGTAGAATATCTTTGTCCAGCCACCTTGTTTGTTGCCCCCTGACCCTTCTCTTTATGTTTGGTACATGCCTCCTTTGTACCTCTCCAAACCTGTTGAGGAATGCATCCAGGGTGGCCTCAGCACTAGTTGCATGGAAAATTTTGGACCAGTCCATATTAGAAATGTCAGAAAGAAATGCATGTACATCCAGCACTGCAAAGTTGGTAAGGGTGATAAGGCGGGATCGAGGAGTAGGCGGCGGGCAGGAGCGCCAGTGACAGACCGTGGGAAGGTGGTCTGTCAGAGAGTCCGCTAGTACAGCTGATTTGGTTACAAGATCAGGCCTATTGGTGAGAATCCAGTCCAAGAGCGTTCCTGACTGCATGTTAGTCTATTCTGTGCAATCAGTTATGAGTTGGTGAAAGTTATATTTTGGACCAGAGATGCAAGATTACTGTGATTCGGTCCTAGCTGGTTCAAATTAACGTCACCTAACAGGATACTCCATTCATTTTCACAGTTTGTGACATGTTAGGGTAAGATCTGGAGACTTTCCAGCCTGCCGGTGGGTGGGTTGTACACACACAGGATGTGCAGGTATTTTGCTCCTAGGGACAGTGTTGCATACAGCGATTCACAGCACATATTGAGACCAGGATTAGGAACCGCTTTAATCGAAAGGTGATTTTTATAGAAGATAGCAACACCCCCGCCCCTCTTAGAACCATTTCGATCCTGCCGTATGATGGCATACCCAGGTAGGGTGCAGTGTGCATCCAGGATATTAGGTTTGAGTCATGTTTCGGTAAGGCACAGGATGTCATGGTTAACCAATCTTGCCCAGGCTTCAAGCTCAGCCAGGTGCCCCAGTAGACTTCCAATATTCATATGGGCTAGTAATAGGCCTTTATTTGTTTTGGTTATGGCTGTTAATGGGATATTTTGTTGTGGACCTGGGTTTGATTCAATGTCACCAGCCAATAAGAGTAGTCTTTGGGCTAGGAACTTAGGCAAGTTTTTAGGAAATATGTCATGTTTCTTCCATTTAACGCTATGCTGTAGGTAGAACAAGAGTGACAGGTAGGTGCATCCTTTCTTCAGGAGTACATACTGAAAAATAGGTAAGTGGTGACAGTGTGAAAGGAGGAGATTAGAGAAACTAAAGTCATTGATCGATTGTGCCTTATTGTTAATGGCAAGAGGGCAGAGAGGAAGACACTGTTTAGTCCTTACAGGAGACATAGGCAGAATAAGGAGTCAAGCCTGTAGCGATAGATGCTTAGATGAGGGTCATTTAGTATAGGTGGAGCTGGTCATATGGGTATTAAAAAGGAATAGTGAAAATAGAACAGTGCCGAGTGCAACAAACGTTATAGGGTGTGAAGATACTGGTAGCCCTGGACTTGTGTATAAGAGTGGGATGGACTATGGGACAGCCCAGGAAGGCAGTTGGCAAGAGAAATTACAGAGCCATTAGATTGAGGAGATAGAAGCTGCCCCTAGTGGAAGCGCAGATAAAGAGCCAATGGAAAGGTAGACACTGAGTCATATGACCCCTGGTGTCTATAAAGCTAAAGGGTCGACCAGGGTGGGTGAGGTGGGGGAGGGTGGGAAGAGTCTTCAGGGAGCTGTATTACTTAGCCGCGAGTGGCAGCGCTCACCGTCCTCGGGAGTTCTAAAATAGCAGTCAGATTCAAAATTACAAAGTGAAAACAGCCGCTTTCTGAAGGATGGTACTAGGTATAGTTCAAACCCAGCAGGAGAGAGCGGCAGGAGGAGATTAAGTAAACATACCTTGCGGGCTATCGTTTAAGCACAAGGTACCAGAGAGCGAGCTCCTGGTTCCCTTCCTCGGGTAGCATACGGTCAGTGCGGCCCGTTGCTACAGTCGTAGTGGAGGAGTGCTTTTGTCTTCAGTGGGAGCCAGTGGTCAAGTGGGGACCCCAGAGGCATCTTTTGATCCAGAGGCTGGTTCCTTGATCCTGGAGGAGAGGGTCCGAAGCCCCAGTGGGCTTGAAGGGATCCTGAGGGGGTAGCAAGGAGAGACAGATTAAGGAGGCAAGCAGGACAAAGGGCAGGGGCATAGGTGAGAGAAAGGAGGAGATTAGATGGCAGAGGAGTAGAGTTCCAGGTTACAGGTTAAAGGCAGGTACAGAGGAAAGCACTTAATTAGTTTTAAGTGAACAATGGGTGATAGCAGATTCAAACAGAAAAGGTGGGAAGACAGTACACGGCAGCAGAGAAACAGTTTAAGTTTGCTACAGCAGGTTGGATTTTTAGCAAAGGTTTTACAGTTTTAGAGACACAATAAATGACTTTTCTAGTATATAATAGGTATTGCAACAATTTTAATCAGGGAGCTGTATTACTTAGCCGCAGTGGCGGCGCTGACCGTCCTCAGGAGTTCTAAATAGCAGTCAGATTCAAAATTACAAAGTGAGAACAGCCGCTTTCTGTGGAGGATGGTACTAGGTATAGTTCCAAACCCAGCAGGAGAGAGCCGACAGGAGGGAGGTCAAGTAAACGTACCTTGAGGGCTATGCACCTTTAGCGGCACAAGGTACCAGGGAGCGGCCAAGCTCCTGGTTCCCTTCCTCGGGTAGCGTACGGTCGGTGCAGCCCCTGGCTACAGTCATAGTGGAGGAGCACTTTAGTCTTCAGTGGGGGCCGCTTGTCACGCGGGGACCCCAGAGGCATCTTTTGGTCCAGAGGCTGGTTCCTTTATCCTGGAGGAGGGGGTCCGAAGCCCCGGTAGGCTTGGAGGGATCCTTCGGGCTATACGCCTTTAGCGGCACAAGGTACCAGGGAGCGGCTGAGCTCCTGGTTCCTTTCCTCGGGTAGCGGACAGTCGGTGCGGCCCCTGGCTACAGTCGTAGTGGAGGAGCGCTTTTGTCTTCAGTGGGGGCCACTGGTTAAGCGGGGACCCCAGAGGCATCTTTTGGTCCAGAGGCTGGTTCCTTGATCCTGGAGGAGGGGGTCCCATGGAAATATTCATGGTAAGTGACAAGATGGCAGTGGTAGTGCTGTGTTTGTTTTTGAAGCCATGTTGTGCAGGAGAAAGGAGGTGAGGGATGGTAAAATAGTTAATGAGTTGAGTAGCAGCCATCTTTTTCCAGAATCTTATTGAGGACAGGAAGAATAGGGTAACCTATTGAAATAGCGACTACACTTGAGCTACTCTAATATGAGTGATCAAGTTCAGCACTTATGTGAGCTACCCTGAAAGGGTATGATGGGTGAACAGCAAGGAGACCAGAAGCACAGGATGGATAACAGAAGAGGAGGGAAGGTATGTGGGAGGTAGTGCAGTGAGAAGCTGCTGAGCTTGCCATGTGGTGTGGTGGTGAGGGTGGCTGGCTACAGTGAGGAGGATGCAGGGTTCAGGACTAGGGAGGTGCATGTTATTTTATGTTTTTTTGGGTGTGAGTATTTTTTTTTACAAGTTTCTCCCCTTCCCCGACATGCCCACCTCGTAGTTGAGAATCCTTAGTAAGGGGGGGTGCAGGGTTAGAAGACCCCCACATAAAAAAAAATATTTGTGTTTGCTGGTATTGCCTTGCTGGGAGTATACATCACCATTTTGTTTTCTCAGCGATGTGCACTCGCTATAACAGTGATCGCTATTTGGCAATCGCTGTTATGACATGGAACCAAAGAGTAGCAATCAATCTAAAATTACTAATGTTTTTACTTCTTCCCTTCATGAACACGAGCACAACATGCAACATCTTCCACTGGTTGGGAATAATTTAGGAGGTTAGAGACAAATTAAAGATTCTTGTAATCAGTGATGTGAGTTCATTGGCAGCAGCCCTGAGTATATTGGACTCAGTCCCATCACAGCTAGCAGATTTTGCTGCAGGGATCTGCATTAGGTGTTTACGTATATCTGAGTGATGAGTGTATACCCTGCCAAGGGTCAGTTCAAGCAATATGATGTTATAGACACTGGACCCTGATGGTTCCCCAACCCTCACCCCACCACACATTTGAGAAAAGCTTCCTGCCTTGTGGGTTCCTTGAAATATGCACCAGTAGGCAACCCTGCAATGTATCTAGCAGAGCCTGACATCTGGTGCTCCTCACTGCTGAAATGTGTCAATATATAGCAAGTTTAGATCCCCCACTATCACCCCCTTGAGGCCCCCTTCCTTATTTGTGCCCCTAGTTCTCTGTCTCTCTCACTTCTACCCCAGTGCCTATAGATCACCCACATGATCAATTTCTTGCCTGATGCTATTGTAAGATGAAACTACAGTGATTCCATTAGCCTCTTTCCTCTCACAATGGGCACTTCCTCATTCACCTCTTTGCCTTCCCTGACTTAGAGGGCTACCCCTCCTCCATTGTCATTCCCCCAATCTTACCTATCCATAGTGTAAACAGAGGCTGTCAGGTCTCAGTCATTATTCTTTGTGTTCCAAGTTTCCATGATGGCTACAAGGTCGAAGCCCACATCTACTACCATGGCCTGGGACTCTCTAACTATGTTTCTGAGGCTGCCGACATTAGGGCAAACTGCCATCCATCTTATTCCAAAACCCCTTTCATGTTTTACAGATCTTCCCTCTTCATCCTTCAAGCTCCTTAAGTTAATGTTTTTCCTTTTTTTTTTTTTTTTGCCTGCTTAGTGATCCCTATTTTCTCTGGCCTTCTTTCTTAGCCTATCATGAACTCCTGCTTTACTGCTTCCTTCTCCAATGTTCCTAGCCCCAATTCTGGGGCAATGTAAGCTAGGTTTCCTATTTTCCTTCTTTCTCTTTGGTACCTCCCACCTCATTATCTTCCAGGGTCAGTTTAACTGTCCACCAATGCAGACATCTTTATGATGATCTCCAATAGTTTCTCTACAATCAACATCAGACAGACTGATCTGTAGTTACCATGATTGTAACAAAGTAGTGAAACTTCATCTTTGATGACACATAATAAATGAGATTCCCTAGCCAATTCATATTTAATGATATAGGCTGTAAAAGGGCCAGTTTTTAGGGGTGTGAAAAACTGCAAAAAACACTTTACTTTTCTGTTTCGATAATGATAATGATGATGGTGGATAATATGGGCAAGGGTTAGTGAATGTTGAAATTGGCAGCTTTGTTTCAGTTTTGATACCTCTGCCATAGACACTTTAGGTCCTTGATATTGGGGTTAAGAATGCTACAAATAGTGATAAATGGCACCCCTTATCCATCCTACTCACAGCCCAGTCAGTCTCAACCTCTTCCTCCCTCATCCTATCCTCTACTCAAATTTATTTTTAAGAAACTTAGTACCTGGTACAGTGCCACAAGCAACTTTTATTTTGTTATAAAATAATGCCTTGGGAGGGAGGAAGGCAATGAGAAAAGACGGGTGTGTCTGAACAGCTGATCATGGAACTAGCCCTAGCCACCATGGAAAAGCTTAAGTGTGTTAGATTTACATTGACTTGACAAAGGTCCAAATGATCAATTCCTGAAGTGGCCCAAAAGTTGACTGGGCCAAACTAAAGACAGATGTGCTGAATATCAACACATTAACAAAATACTGTATACAGTAAATTTAGCATCAGCTCATCCTTAAATATGATAACACTATAACTTGTATTGGATCAACATAGTTATTGTAATAAGCAAGCTTTTGAAACCACAGAAATCCATCCGTTTGTTTTGAGCACTTTGACTTCAAACGCTAGGTGAAGGCAAATCAGTTACTATGGTCCCATACAACCTAGTGATGCCTTTATAGCATCTGCATGTGTAGACATACACATAAAACAGCTGGTTGTTTATAATGTGTGATACAGTTGATCAGCTCAAGTTAGCTGACCTGTATATTCAATGTATCCCAGCTCTTAAGGCAAGCAATTTGGCCTAGGCATATACTGCACACAGTAAACAAGAAGAATTTCATGTTTTCATTTTGTTTCTGGCTTTTTTTAATTTTTTCTTTTTTCATATAGCAGTTTGACCCTCGTTCTGCCATCCAAGCCTCTAACTTAAGCATGTCCCTGGCTACTTCCAGTCATATTCATCACTCCAGCCACCATCAAGACTCTCAGGGATCCACATGTGGTAGGACCCAGCAGTTCAGGTGCCATCATTTACTCAGGACTATGCACAAAGGTATTTTAGTTGTTGTGCCTTACATAGCAGCAAATTCCTATGATGGCGCAGGGATTGGCAACTGCAAAATGGATAAACTGTGTCCCGTTATGGCTTAATATTGAGAGAGATTTATGTCAGCAGGTCTGGATTCAGCTTAACAGTCTTCTTTTCCTTAAAGCAGCTTCTGTACCCAGTCAATTAAAGTTTACACCAATAATGTAGACTATAAAAGCTCTGTGACAGCTTTGTACTTATATGGGGGCAGATTGGATGAAAGCACATATCCAACCAGTGCTGAGAAACCCGAATGTTTGCATAGCACATTGTCCAGTCCCAATCTCATTTTGTCCTCATTTGCAAGATGGTACTATTGGTGATTTTATGTTGGAGGGACACTTCCTTTCAGTGGAGGCTGTTAGGGGGTGTTTCTCCCTGTTCAGGACTTTTGGGTTAAAATACCTTCAACTTTTAAATAAGCAATTGCCTCTTTTATGAGACCTGCAGTGGTCCTTCCAATATCAATTGGACCTCCTGGCTCTTAATTCTATAGCAGAACAAATTCACTCTGTGTCTACACTCTTTGGGTGTTATCAAACTAAGGACCCTTTCAGTCTGATGAGGATTTGTTGTTAATGAGTGCAGGCTTTGGGCTTACCAACAGATGGTAGACTGTGGGTAAATGTTCAGCATCAATTGTACACATTCATTAAGCAGGATAGGCATATGTTAGTCCAGTTTCAGATCCTGCATAACATGTATTATACCTCTTTTAGATTGTAGAAGATGGGGCATCTCTCTTTGCTGATTTGCTCTAGATGTAGGAAGGAAGAGGGTCATCTTAAGCATATATTGTGGGAATGCATTAAAGTTGCTGGCCAAGACACCTAGCTTCACCTGAACTCTCTTCTTCTAGGTTGCTTGAAAGGACAGAGCAAAGAACCTTACCAGAGCAAGGAAAAGGATTAAGGCTTCCTTTGGGAAGGCAGATTTACTGTGTGGTGGTGTTTTTATTTTTGTACTCCCAGGGATTGTTACTGTTTGTTGCTAACATTGTATTGCTTTATTTTTCTCTGTTTCAAATTGTTGTTGCTGGATATACCTTTGGTTGCATTATTACAGGGTGTGCTTACAGATTACTGCTGTAAGCTTCTGATTCAGATTGTCTTTTGCAAGGTATATCTTCTGTTTCTGCTTTATTTTTCTCTCTATCAAAGCATTTCTTAAAGGATATATCTTCCATGAAACTATTACAGGTGGTGCTTATGTTTTTGTGACTTTTTTTTATCATTAGGCTAAGCAAAATTACTGTTTGCCACTATTCTATTTTATTTATTTATTTATCTTTGCTGAAAGTTTTTTTTTGTTTGTCTCAAAGTTGTTGCAGTCCCAGTCTCCTTCTCACACTGAAGGAGCTAAATGCTTTCCTCCCACAGCTCTTCCAGGGGATTAGGTGTGTATCTAGGGGGGGTGGAGTTGACAAACTGTCAGTAACTTCCAACAGAAGGAAGAGTTAAAAGGCCAGGTTAGTTGATATCTTGGCAGTGGAAGCCTAGGTTTGCTGACCAAGGCATCTAGCTTCACTTGAGCTCTTTTCTTCTAGGTTGCTTGAAAGGACCGAGCAAAGAACCTTACCAGAGCAAGGTAAAGGATTAAGACTTCTTCTGGCTAGACAGATTTACTGTGTGTTATTTTTATTTAGTACTCACAGGGACTATTACTGTTTGTTGCTAAAGTGTAATTGCTTTATTTTTCTCTAATTCAAATTATTGTTGCTGGGTATACCTTCTGCTGTATTATTACAGGGTGTGCCTACAGGTATGTGCATACAGATTACTGCTGTAATCTTCTGATTAAAATTGTCTTCTGCAAGGTGTATCTTCTGTTACTGCTTTGTTTTTCTCTGTAGCAAAGTTTCTTACAGGGTATATCTTCTGTGAAATTATTACAGGTGGTAATGTGAGGAAGTATTTTTTCACAGAAAAGGTAGTGGATGCATGGAACAGCCTTCCTGAGGAGGTTATGGGGTCTAAAACTGTGGGAGAATTCAAGAATGCATGGGCAAGGCAATTCTTGTGGGGGGTAGGAAGAAATAGGCTATTGGTTAACTAGGATCTGTGGTCTTTCCTGTAGGTAGGGAAATGGGCAGACTAGGTGGGCCAAGTGGTCCTTTTCTGCCATCAAAGTCTATGTTTCTATGTTTACAGGTTTTACAGTTTTATCTATCACTGTGATAAGCTTTCAGGGCTACTGCATTTGTTACTGGCTCATTGTTTCTGCTCTTACTTCCTTGTTTCTTTCATCTGTGGTTCTTCTTTTTTTTGGCTGGGGAAGAGCCCAGCGACCCACCTCCATCCTCAACCACCCCACACTACACTCCATTTATATGGTAGCACAGTCATGACATTGCCTTTAGCAAAGCAAGTAGGGATGGATCAGAGGGGTATCCACACACTGACCTCATTTACAGAGGCACTAGTAATTTAACTTGTTATAACAAGTTATACAAAAACAAACAAACACAAAATCAAACTTTTGGTTTAATTTTCTTCCTTCTAATTACTCTGACCAGGTTATAAACCCAGCAACTTATCTGGAATGGATATCATTAACTGCAAGTACTGCAAAACTCTTTTCAGAAGGACAGTTTATAGGATTTAACACATTGCCCTATGTGTTGGGCCATTGAAGATCTAAGGGCTTAGCTCCAGAAAGCATGGGCAGAGATTGTGCACCTCAAATTGCATATTCAAGAGGAAATATATTATAAGAACCACCCACCAATTCCCCAACATCCAACAGAAACACCTCGACCACAGAGGGCAGTTGGTCTGGGAGGTTGGCAAGTAGTTGGGAAGGACAAATTGCATGCCCCATCACTCGATATCCAACATATCACCTCAACAAACCATATAAAAACAATAAACAGGTATCTGCCTCTATGTCCAAAATCAAACAAAGGGGTAGAGGACACTGCAGAGCAGGACACTGCGGCACAGGAGCTAGCACAACAAAACCTACCCAAAACAGAAACCAAAACAAAAAAAGCAAAAAGGAAATCCAAAAATTTCTGATCATAGGAGACTCCATGATTCGGGGAGTTGATACCTATCTCCAGCCAGCGGTAATGGTCAGATGTCTCCCAGGTACATCAGTGTGGAGAGACACTGACTGCATTGTTAAAATTGTTCAGGAAGCAGGAGAAAACATTGATGTCCTGGTACACATAGGGACTAATAATCTTGCAAGCTGGTCAGTTGTGGAGACCAAGGAACACCTGACTAGGCCGGGTGACAAACTACCATCCATTTTGTCTGGCATCTCCTTCTCTGAGATCCTGCCAGTCTGGAAGATGGGGCCAGATGGACAGAAGGTCAGAGAAGGGGAGATAGGGGAGCTAAACATGCAGCTCAAGGGCTGGTGCAAGGAAAAAGGACACAGATTTGTAGGTAACTGCCAACAGTTTTGGGAACAAAAGTTATTTAAATTTGATGGACTGCATCTGACTAAGAAGGGAGTCAGTGCATTGGGGCAGAAGTTTGACATCTTTGCAGACTATTTAAATAAGCAAATGAGAAGAGGAGTGCAACACCCTATACGTTGATTGGGACGAATACCCCTCCTCCCTTAGCTAGTGGTCAAACTGGAGTTCAGCATGTTTATAGTTCATTTGCATCATCAGGTAAGGAAAAAGGTTTGGCTGCACATACAATGCACAGGGGAAATGCCAGACCTCACCCAACAACTAACACACCGAGATCTGCTAATGGAAAATCACGTACACAAATGCTCGCAGTCAGGAAAACAAGATCCCAGACCTGAAAGCAGTAATGACAGAGGTTAAACTGGACACAGCAGCCATTAGCGAGACATGGTTTACCAGTAACCACACTTGGGAGACTGCAGTACCTGGCTACGTACTGTTCAGAAGAGACTGAGGTGCAAAAAGGAGGGGGAGGAGTAGAGTGGCCCCTTATGTCAATGAAAATATCAAAGCTACTGAAATTCAAAATGCACATAAGGAGCCAGAAGAACTGTGGGTCACCCTGGAAACAGAAACTGGGACAGCCATATGAACCGGGGCTGTGTACAGGCCTCCAGACCAGGGGGAGGAGATAAACACATTATTGTTAGAATATATACAAAACCTGACTGCTAAAGGGGAGGTTCTTATAATGGGAGACTTCAACATGCCAGATACAGATTGGTCAATACCAGCAGGAACATCTTCCAGAACTTGAAACATGGTGCATTCCCTGCAGGGGGAGGGCCTCAAACAACTGGTACAACAACCTACAAGAGACAGGGCTATCCTAGATCTAGTGCTAACTAATAGGGAAAGGATCACAGATCTCCAGGTAGAAGGTCACCTGGGGGCCAGTCACCATCACATGGTATGGTTCAATTTGGCCACTAGAACTAAATCATCTCATTCCAAGGCAAAAATATGGGACTTCAGAGGTGCTGACTTTGATAAGATGGCAAGCAGAGTTAAGCTAACCCTGGCAAAAAGAAATACAGGTGGGGTGGTACAGGCAAAGTGGGCAGTCATTAAGGATGCAATACTTGAAGCAGCATCCCATTGTGTTAGAGAAAAAAGGAAGTACAGAAGAAGAAGGAAACCACTTTGGTTCTTAAAAACAGTAGCAGAAAAGGTCAAAGCCAATTGGCTGACCTTCAGGAAATATAAAGGAAAGCAGCAGGTTGAAGATAGGGAGGCATACTAAACTTCCTTAAGGGATGCAGGGAAGGCAGTAAGACAGGCAAGGGCCAAAACCACGGAAACACTAGCACAAACAGTAAAAGAAGGTGACAAGATGTTCTATAGATACATTAGTGAAAGGAGAAAGTCTAGAGGGGGGTATTGCTAAGATTAAAGGGGATAAGGAGCACATGAGGAGGAGGAGGAGGAGGACCATGTAAAAGCATCTATCCCTTTTTTTTATTTAGTTGTTTAACCAGATGAGATACACTAAGCTGAAAGCTTTTTTACAGGTGCAACCGGGGAGCACAGGGAAGTTAAGTGACTTGCTCAGGGTCACACAATATGCAAGTGGAACCTGTGGGATTCAAACCCAGGTCTGGTCTGCTGAATGTCACCAGATTTTCAGCTCAGAGCCTTAAACCACTGTGCTATACAGACTCAATCCTAAATAGATGCTCCTGCTCAGTATTTACTGAAGAGAAAGTAGGGCAGGGCCCACAGCTCAGCACCATGGACATAGGGAGGAGGGAGGTATGCACTAGTCCCTTCACAAAAGAAAGGGTCCTACAAGAGCTCGACAAGCTCAGGGTGGACAAGGCAATGGGACCTGATGGCATACATCCCAGGGTACTAAAGGAGCTAAGGGTGGAACTAGCAGAGCCATTGTCAGAACTGTTTAGTGAGTCTTTGAGTACAAGAGAGTCCCAGGAGACTGAAGAAGGGCTCATGTGATCCCACTTCACAAGAGTGGTAGCAGGGAGGAGGCCAGGAACTACAGACCAGTCAGTCTTACCTCAGTAGTGGGCAAGATTATGGAGGCACTCCTTAAGGAAAGGATAGTGCAACACCTGGAATCCATGGGAGTGCAAGATCCAAGACAGCATGGGTTTACAAAAGGAAGATCCTGTCAAACTAATCTCATAGATTTCTTTGACTGTGTAACCAGAGTGGTGGACCAAAGGGGTGGAGTTCATATCACCTACCTTGACTTCAATAAAGCTTTCAATACTGTTCCACGTAGAAGATTGATTAATAAGCTGGGTTAGGCTCAGGGTGGGTCAGAAGTTGGTCAACTGGGTGGCAAACTGGTCAACGGGCAGAAAACAGAGAGTGGTGGTAAACGGTATACAGTCAGAAGAGATGCAAGTCACAAGTGGGGTACCTCAGAGATCAGTCCTGGGGTCAGTCCTCTTCAATATCTTCATCAGTGACAGGAGGGTAAGGTTTGTCTGTTTCCAAATGACACCAAGATCTGCAAAAGAGCAGATGATCCAGATGTGGTGGGCAGAATGAGAAGAGTACTGGATAAACTAGCAAAATGGTTGGAAGAGTGGCAACTGGGGTGTAATGCAAAGAAGTGCAAGATCATGCACATAGGGAAAGAAAACCCTGAAGCCATCTATAGGCTGGGAGGGGAGTTGCTGGCAGTCACAAGCGAAGAAAGAGACTTGGGCATCATCATCACCGATGACATGAAATCATCCAAGCAGACCACTAAAGCAGTAGGTAAGGCTAGGGGGATGTTGCAGTGTATTAGTATGGGTATCACAAGTCAGAAAAGGGAGGTAATAATCCCATTTTACAAGACACTGGTTAGGCTCCATCTGGAGTATTGCATGCAGTACTGGAGGCCACACCTTCACAAGGACATTAACCATATTGAGGCAGTCCAGAGAAGGGCAACCAAATGGTGCAGGGACTGCATCAGAAAACATATGAGGACAGATTAACGGAGCTCAATATGCATACTGTAGAGCAAAGGAGGGATAGAGGTGATATGATCAAAACATTAAAACACCTTACGGTCATTAGCAAGGTGAAAATGTCTAACATATTTCAATATAAGAAAAATAGCAGGACAAGAGGACACAGAATATTAGAGGGAGGCCGATTAAGGGGTAATGTGAGGAAGTTCTTTTTTCACAGAAAGGGTGGTAGATGCACAGAACAGCCTACCTCATGAAGTGATGAATATGAATACAGTGCAGCGCTTCAGAAAGGCATGGGCTAGGCATAAGAGAGCAATACAGATGAGTATGAATAGATAGGCCATTAACAAAGCAAATGCCAATGGCACATTCATAAGGTAGAAAACTAAATGGACAGACTGGATGGGCCTTGCGGTCCTTATCTGCCATCAACTTCTATGTTTCTATGTTCCTTTCTGGAATTTCATTGAGAATGCTTTAGACACCCTTCTTGGATTGAAGCATTGTTTCACACCTGACGTTTGCCTGGTAGGGTTTTACCCAAAGAAGCTTTTTGGTCCATGGAAAGTGTATATGGCCTTAATAGCCATTAAGGCTAAGTTAATTATTCTGCAGCACTGGCTGGATGATGCTGTCCCTACTTATAAGGAATTGCATTATGAAATCCTCCAATCTCTTGAGGTTGAGAAACAAATTACTTATAATCAAGGTAAGAAGGTGCAGCTTCAAGACCATTGGGAGATGCTCCACACATTACTGTCTGTGACCATGGTTCTATGAATAGGAAAACATAGTCCTTAGCTTCCTAACTAGGCTCTGATGGTGCCTTTTGTATGGTGGTCCCTACGTCAAGTTAATGTTCTAATAATTCAGGTACTAATTGACATGTTCGTGGATGTCAAGACCTTTAATTCCAGGCTGTTTTTTTTTTTTTTTACTCTGGGTGCTCTGGGTCTGGGGGTGGCTGGGATAGATGGGGTTTGAGTGTTCTATTTATCTTTTATTATTATAATGTTGTTTTTGGTGTGTTTTATTTATTTGTGTTGTAGTTCATTTTTATATTCATTGTGCAATTTCTTCAGTATATAGTTTAAAAAGAAAAAGGGTATTTTAGTTTTTTTGCCTGGTTTCCCCCAGGGACAACCAGCCTTTCCTTGGTGCTGATGCAACCAACTGCTAGCCTCATATACTGTGGTACACTTTGGCAATATCCCAACCCCCCTCACAAAGGAGCAAGTTCTCCAGCCCACAGCAGGGGCTACTGCAGTGCCAGATGTTGGGCACCTCATTCCCTGAACTGGCTTGTGCCATTCTCAGCAGCACTCCTCACCACAGGAAGGTACACATCCATATCTCCAGGCTTGTTCCTGGACCTGGTTCACCCACATCATAAGGTCTGTGAGCGTGTTTTTTCCAAAGTCGTCTGCTGCATATGTTTTAAGAAGACATTGGAATTTACTGAGTATGCTGCTTCTAACCCTTAGGCATCCCACTGGGTAGCTGCACAGCCTCTTAACTTTTTTTTTAGGAAATATACTTTACATTTAATAAATGTGATGACATTGTCTGGGCAGTGTATTACTACTATCAGGGAATTATGCCTGATCCCCTCCCTCAAATGGTACCTGTTTTTGCATTGTTGCATTTGTTCATTGGCAAGGAGTAAAATACCAGATATAAGCACCAGTATTTTAATGCTATAATGGCTAAAAACTTGTAATATTTAGTTATTAAGATTTGTGTCAATTTAACATGCATATTATGGTAAAAACATTGTTGACCATTCCAGGTCTATTTTCCCTCTACTGCTGAAAGGCTAGAACATATATTGCTCACCTTTTTGTAATACAGAATAACAGAAAATTATTTTTGAAGCTACTTAAATGCATTAGTTCATGATAAAGCCAGAATTTTATTTTAACCTCTTGTATGAATTTAAATGAATCCTTAAAGACCTAAAAAGAGTTGAATTGTAATTGTTCCAAAGTACCTACCGATCAAAAGATTTGCAAACGATGCTGTAACTGTGAATTGTCTTTCCAGGAACTTGGCCATGAAAACAGCTAATCCAGCTACCATGGCTGACAGGTTAACCTGTGCCAAGATCACCAACAGAAAAATTGGGTTCCTTAATGTCCGCAACAGTATGCATGGAAAACCTGAAAGATAGAATGAACAGTGCTGAACTGGTGTATGTGGAGCTTAGGGGTTAAACTATATTATGGTATTACTTTTCTGTTTGGATTCATTGCTTCAAATATACATTTTTAAATTATTTATCCATGTATAAAATATGACATACTACAAGAGATGACAGTGAGGGCCAGTGATGACAGCAAAGAACTGGCAACTAGAAAATTCTAGGTCAGTATACCACCATAATTGCAGTCACATTGAGTAACTTCTGTTTTTCAGTCCTCTCCCGCTGTATAATTGAGTAAAAGCAGGTCTCCGCTACAAATCACATGTTTCATCTCAGTTAGACTATCCTGGGTAAAAACTTCATAAAACAATGAAATACCTTAAGTGGATAATGCAAACATTAATGACTGTGTCACTGGTTCCAGTAAAACAAAGTGCTGGCAAATCCCCAGGCTTTTCTTATAGAGAATTATGAGAAATGTACAGTGGTTCTATTTGTGAATACCAGCATACTATATATTACTTAATTGGTTATTTTGTTCCTAATAAATGCCCATCTTTTCAGATGGGCAAAACTGTCACAGTTCCTATAATTCCGATTTGCACTCTGAAGAGTGAGAATCTTAAAGACATTTTGGAGGTTTAAAATCTTTATCTACAAGTTACTTTCTAGTCTACTCCCCATCAGCCCTGGATGACCATCCAGCCCCATTGCCCCATATGTGGTCCTTTTTTCTCCAGTGCTTTGTCTTACCCCTCCCCACCCCAAGCTGGAGCTAAAGACTCTAAAGGGTAGAAAGGGCCACAGTAAAATGCACAATGCCCAAATGTTCAGGGTGTCATTCTATAAGCCAGAGAATATTTTTATCCAGTGAATTCTCCCATAGCAAGGTTCCTTGACTGCAAGGGATCCAAGGTGAGTGCATTCAAATGCATTGCTCTGAGAAGAGTCAGCAGATATACTAGGCCGCCTTGACACACAAACCTGAACTTCTAGCTGTGGCCACTTAGGTGGTAATCCTATTGTAGATTCTGTCAGCAGACCTCTATGGTGGTGAAGAGTGTCTTCTGGAATGCCCGATCCTCCTCTCCAACTACAAATCCTTAAACAACACAGTCATTTTTGAACTCAGTTTGCTAGTATTGTGAGTGGCAGGTGCAGCCCTGCCTTTACACCAAGAGTCTGGCTTTAAAATATTTTTGTTTTATTAAAATATTAGTTGGGAACATACACAAAATAATGCTTTTCTGACAAAAAGAGGAAAGACATGATTTCATGCATAAAACTCAAAAACGTGGTCAGTGTTTGGGACTGTATAGATTCAGAAACCAGTTCACTTCTACTCATCCCTACTAGAGAATGGCAGGTAGTCCATGAAGGTTATAATTCTCCCCCATGAAATTGACCTGAATATAAATGTATAATTGAACCCCTTGTGCATTCAAGGAATTAAGTAGATGTCAGTAATTATCCCTTAGTTAAAACCTATGCTAGCTCCACTTGCCCATCCCTTAAATTTCATACAATAGCTATTGAAGAAATGGCCTGGTATCTTAATCAAATGAATTGGAAAACTCACAATGGCGATTATTTACTCAACTTAAAATTGATAGTTTTAGTAGAGGATCTCATGCGTTATCCCCTAAATTTTCTAATTTTTCATTAATGACTGGTACAATCCCAAGCCTGGGGAAAAAGACTACAGTTATACCTGCCTTTGAATATGGTGATAGATCATTGATTGGGAATTACCAGCCTATTTATTTATTATCTCCCCTGTCCAACATCATGGAGAATATGTTATGGATCAATTGAAAGATTATTTAGATTGGCAAAACATCATTTACCCTTTTGACATGGATTTAGACCCGTGTATAGCACACCCTCCTTGTTGACTGAATTTACTGATTATGTGCATTCTGCTTTGATAAGGTGGACTTGACTGTAGCATTATTCTTAGACCTCTCCAATGCCTTTGATACTATAAATCATGGCCTGTTGATTTCCAAGCTTCAATTATTAGAGCTTTCTGATATTGTGGTTACCTGGTTTTCTAATTATTTAGCTAACCAAAAACAAAAGGTAGAATAGGATTCCACAGTTTCTTTTTTCATAGTGTGAAAAGTAGAGTTCCACAGGACTCAATTTTAGCCACATTCTTTTCAGTTTATTTATTAACAATTTACCATTAGTGGTTTCAAACACTCAAACACTTCTGAACACAGATGATATTGTCATATATGCAATGTGTTGTTTATTTAACAAATCAAGTGGAACATGATTTTTCTCTGGTACATAACAGAAGTAATTGATAATAATTTAATTTTGAACGAGAGCAAGACCAAACTTATGACATGTGGCTTTTCATGAAATCAAGTTGTAGATAATTCAATTTGGCAATTAAGGACTTTATTGGTCTCACAGTTGAAAAATTAAAAATGTTTAAATACTTAGGTTTTTTTTGTTAGATAGTACATTGTCTTATACTAATTATATTGATTCCCTGATTAAAAAAACTCATTCTAGATTAGTTTTACATGAAGTGAGAAATTGACTTAATATTCCAGAAAAATTCTAGCACAAACTTTGCTACTGTCCCTATTAGATTATGGTATGCCTGTTTATTCTACTTCTAACAAAACAACATTAAAAAAGGTTGAAATACTCTATGATCAGATCTGGAGGTTTGTAAATTCTGATTCCCATAATATACAGGTACATTATTGTTTACTTTATCAAAAATGTAACTGGTTTTCTTTTGCAACCAGATGTTCATATGTTAGGCTTCTTAACTTCTGGAAATTTTATAATGGCCCTATCCATTTCCATTTTAAACCCATCCTGCATACCCAGCCCTCGAGATGTGCCACCAGATCATCTACTAGTGGCAAAATCAAAACTTCTTTATACCACACTGATGCTGGCAATGTTGCTTAGAATACAGTTATATTGCCTATTGGAATTCCATGCTCTCTGAATTTTATCAATTAGCATCTTCTCATCAGTAGGTTCAAGTTTTATTTAAAAAAGCCATCAGCTAGGATTATCTGGTTGTCACTGTTTTATCTAAAATACACTTATGAACTTGTAATTACAATTTATCTGCCTAAATTTGTATGCATCTCTCTGTTCCTATTGTGTACTTATTTTGTATCTGTTTTCTTCTGCGGCTCTTTGTACTCTTCCGGGCCCCCCATGAAAATTGAGTATTTGATGCTATTGGGTTCTTACCCATTAACAAATCAAATAAATACATTTGTCAATCCACTACTAATCCTGTGCTCAACTTTGAAGATACATTGATGAGATAATCATAACTGTGACAATTACAGCGACAATTAATCTAAAAAATCAAGACATTGGGTGGAGCAATACAGTCCAGTGATTAGAGCCATTAGTAAGTCATTTAATACACCAACCCCATAACTAACCTCATAAACTCCAAGCTATCTGCTTCTACCCCAACTCCCCAAGCAAAAACCCCAAAGCATATATACTGTAGTTTTATAATCCCACTTGCTCCTCTAATAAACATCCTCTATCTACTCCTAGCCACTCAAGTCAAACTTGGCTTCACGTAACTATGTCAATGTTGGTGCCATTAATAGAGTTTGGAGAATAGAAAACAAAGCTTTTTACATTGTTTATCAGAATGTTCTCCTCAGCTTAACACATTTTTTGGAATTTGTTAGATTGTAGTCCTTTCCATCAATATCTGCATGGTTTGTTTTCAGCTAAGAAGTTGCAGTCTCTGTATTATCGTGATCAGTAAAGCTGCTATGCTGAAATATTTTATGTACTTCTCAAAAATAGTTCTGTTGCATTATGAATATGATAAAAACTAATCAAGTTTAGAGAGAAAATACTACACCTCTTCTTACACAACATCAGTCTCCTTGCCAACTCTCTGATCCCATCTGACAACCAACAAAACAACAATTTGAGTGTATTTCCAACTCAACTCTTCATTGCCACTTTGTCCTTAAGTACCATTCCAAATCACCTCAAGTAAACCTGAGTTGACGGGGACTAAGACTTATAATTAGTGCTTAAGTATTTAACTTACCTTAGAAAATATACTTGTTGCACTAAACATTGAAATGTATAATGATGGTAGTAAAATACCAACATTCCTTCTACTCTATCCTGATCCTATCATACCCCACAACCTGTTGTCTTTGTGGGGTCTACACTTACCCTGTGCTTACCCTATTCCCCCTTTTGTTCTTTGTGTTTCCACCTCCATCATCATGTTGAGTAACTACTACACCATTGACTCTATCCCAGCCGTGTTTGATGCCATTTATGCTTCTGACAGCCACCACTTCTGCCAGCAGACCATTCTATGGCACAACCACTCTTTCTATAAAATAATGCTTCCTCACATCCTTGTTAAGCCTTTGCCCATTAAACTTCACTCATGACCTCATGGCTAATCTTCTCTGTTCCTGGTGTCTGGTGTTGCATAAAGACAAATTCAGCACCTTTAGCAAATACTCATACAGTAGGATCTGCCTTCCTGGCTGAGAATCATTTTGCTCACCCTGTATTGTACCATCTCTAGCCTATCTCTGTCCTCATTTTGGTGGGGACTCCAGAACTGGGCACAATATTGTAGGTGTGGTATTACCAGTGATCTATACATAGGAAGCAGTACCTCCTGCTTCCTACTATATAACTCTCTACCAATTCACCATAGAATCCTGTTAGCCTTATAAAGGGCCTTGTTACATTGGCTTGTATGTTTGAGACAGTTACTGATGAGGATTCCTGGGTTATTTTCCTCTCATGTTGTGTCTAACTGATCCCCTCTCATCCAATGCTCTGTTCTGTTTCTTTTTTTTTTCCTTTTTGTGTGCGTGTGTTTCCTAAATAAATCATTTTGCACCTTTTGGCATTTAATTCAGTTGCCAGACTTTGGACAATTCTCCAGCTTTACAGGTTTCTCTGCAATTCTCTTTATTCCCCTCCACATTGTCAACTATATGACAGAGTTTAGTGTTATCCATGAATAGACATGACATGTCTTGGATTCCCTCTCTTATGTCATTGATGAACATACTGGAAAGGACTGTATCCAGGACATATCCTTATGGTACCCAGCTGGTAACCACTGTTTACACTGATCTGAACTCATGCACCACAATTCTCTGCTAGCACCCCTCCAACTAGCATCCTACCCACTTTACTTTTACCCTAGCTATGCCTATATCCCCCATCTTCTTCTGTAGCATTCAGTGTGGCACCAACTTGAATGCCTTGCAAAAGTCAAAGAATAGTAAATCCACTTCACGTTTCTTACTAACTAAAATGGTTACTCAGTCAAAAATAATATCAGGTGAGTGTAAAAAAAGACCTCCCTGCCATGAACCCATGCTGATTACTATCCTGAAACCCATTGTTCTCCAGGTATTCCACTAGGTCTTCTTTGACTAGTGTCTTCATCTGTTTCCTTAAAATAGAGGTAAGGCTGATGGGTTTATTGTTTCTCAATTGCTACATGTCCCCTCCCTTGTGCATCACATCTATGTCCACCATCCCCCTGTCCTTGGGAATCACCTCTTGCTGCAAAGAACTATGGAATAGCCCTGTCAGGGGTTTTGCTACCACCAGTGCCTGTTCCCTTAGTACCCTCACATGCATCTTATGCAGCCCAGAGCCTTGCTCTCCTTCAGGGCTTCTACTTGTCTTCTGACTCTTTTGCTAGTACACCTTTACAGCCTCATTTCCAGCACCCGTCTATCAGTCGCATTTATGCATCTCTCTGGCAAGGGTCCACTGATCTCACTAGTGAATACTGAGCAGAACTAGTCATTCAGAATGGCTGTTTTCTGCCCATCTTCCTCTATTACCCTTCCTCCTTGTCAGCCTGACGTGGCTCCCCATTTTTATTTTTTACCTTATATATCAAAAACTGTTTTCCCCCTTCTTTGAGTGTTTTGGCAATACATAGTTCTGTGTCTAACTTTGTCCTTTAGGCCTCTTCAGTTTTTATTCTTGATGCTCATCCCATTCCTTATCCCCTGTTTCTCTTTTTATCTTATAAAGTCATTCTTTGTCACCCTCACTGCTTCCTGACCATCTCAGAGAACCAAACTGATCACCTATACTTTTTTCTTGTTGTCTTTTCTTGCTCATGTTTTCATTGTGTTGAGAACAGCTCCTTTTATCATCCCCCATCTTTTCTCTAATAATCCAACGCTTGTTCCCAGGGGTTACTAGAATCCCATTAGAATCAGTGGCAGGCAGTGAGAGGCTGCTAGTGAAATGATAGTTAAATGGATTTCACAGAGTCATACTCTATTTTTCAGTCTCAGCTGAGTTGGAGTGATGATGAAATCTTGGAACTGTCACAGCAGCATAAGCCACACATCTAGCAACTGCAGGAAGATATCATTAGAATGTTCAGTTAGAGTGAGTCAGTCTGCAGTTGGAGTTAGTGGAGAAGGTTGCAGATAGTGCAGCTCCTCTCTTCCACTGTGTCAGAGAGCTACCAGTAGTGTGTTTGTTTGTTTCTCACACTAGTGTGAACCAGTACAGCCTAGTGGTGAAGTGGTGGAAACCAAGCCAAGTGGTTTTCACAGTGCACCATCCCAGGAGGGATGGGGTGAATTCCAGGATTCAGGGGCAATCCTCTGGTCCAGTTCTGGACTGTGTTGAAGCTGCCTGAGATTCAACTGCTCAGTGAGTACCTGTGACTTTTGTGTGGAAAAGCCCTGGGTGAATTTTGTCTGACAAGGGGATCATGTCACCTAGACTGTTTTCTGTTTAAAAGTGTCTGCTAAAGTTGGAGTCTAGTGAAGAGGCAGTGCCAATTCCAGAATGTTTAACTTTCTGACACCTCAGAGGTGAGTAATGTAGTATGTTAAATGTGAAAGACATTTCAAGATAGCATCTACAAGTTTTCTGTGAGGGTGTTATTAACCAGATGAATGTCTGAGTATAAACTTGGACACAAAAGGTGGGAGACCCCCCCATCTGAAGTAACCAGTTTAACTCTCTGGGTTCAATTTAAGCACCTGTGTTTTTTTTTCAGTACATTTGGCCAGTGCCTGAAGAAAATAGTTGACCCAGATGTGGGTTGTATTCTCTGTGAGCATGTATGTGCTCTTTGGTGGTTGAGGGTGCCACCAGCAATTCCTCATGAAGTATGGGAAAGTCTCCTAGTACTGGCCATGTGTGCCAATCTCCTAATTCAGAACCAGTGAGTTCACTGTATAATTTAGAACCAGAGTGTTTGCTGTTCAAGTCATAACCTGAGGGTTAACTACGTGTGTTCTCTGTACCTCAGTAATCTGCATTACCAGTAGGAGTAGCCCTGTGAGGTGCATCATCACTTTGTGATTATTTCTCTGTGTGTGTGAATAAAAGTCAGACTCTAGAATCCCAACCTGGTTTGGACAGTACTGTTATTGCTTCCACTATGTCTAGATTTGCTTTGGTGCCCCTGACCAGAAGTACAAACCTAGCATAATTGTGAGCAAACATTTTCTCCCCAGGGACCTAGGTTGATGGCCATGGTAAATGGTCCCACCAGGTGTGTGCCAGGTAGTTGCCACACTTGTTCTGCCTGTCTGTGTATGGCAGACTCAGAAGGAAATTTACTGTAAACTGGTTATGTAAACCCCCACCCCTCTCTGGCAATATGTGGTGAGAGGAGTAGCCCTTCTAGTTAAACAAAGGGGGCCAGTGGGAGGTGGTTACACTGTCTACCCTAGCTAACCTGCACAGGAGTAATTCACTAATTTAGTTGAAATCGGTAATTTTGAAGTTTAGCACCTCAGCCTTGTATGAGGGCTTACCAGTACTCAGGGCCAAATTGAACCATAGAGTGTTGTGGTCACTGGACCCCACTGGTTCCTCAGCCTGCACTCTGCCTATTCTTTCTATGTTGCTGAGTACCACATCAAGAATAGCTGATAGCCTAGTGTGGGTCCCTGACCTATTGCCCAAGAATGCAGTCCTGCAATACTAAATAAGAGTGCAGAGCTAGGTACTAAATTAGAACCATTATGCATGTTTTTAAGTTTCATAGTTCAGTCGAAGAGTTTACACCATTTTTAGATCATACAAAATAAATAATGAAGAGATAGTGACAGATAACATGCAGTAAAAGAAAAGAAACTCTAGTAAGCAACATCATAAAATAGGTTTCTGATACATTACACTCTAATTCCAATGTAATGAGTATATTATGCTGTTATGAGCCTGTCACAGCCTACTGCATACACAGAAAATGATCAAGCTGAATGCAGAAATAACACACAGTAAGTACCAAACTATGTTAAGGGTTCATAAAATTATAACAATTATTAAGATTAGTAAGTTGAAACCTATGAACACTATACCAATAGAAATCGCCCCCCCAAATTCCTTAAAATACGCCAAGGTGTTCTTGTTAAATGGTGCAGCAGAACTGGGGACCACCTGCAGCACTGGAAACCCACTATTCCTTTGACTGTTCAAAGAAAGAAAGGAATAAACATGGGTTCATGTGACAGCAAGTGTGTTTTCCAAAGTACATCTCTCATGAGGAATTTAACATGTGGAGAACTTAAGACAGACGAGCTCACACTGTCGTTGGTGCTATTGATGCTGCCAGTAAATCAGTACATCTAGGGAAGGCACAGGGCTGACATACTTAAAAAAAAACACAGATTAACAAATTGCTAATAATAGGTACATGTGTTCTTCTATGTAGTGGACAAAAGCACAGAGACACTGAATCCTCAGTGCTTTGACTTGCCAAGTGTAGTTTTCATCAGGGGGTCCCAACCATCTGTCACAGAAGGATATTAGGATGAACCAGAAGGGCTAACCAAATATTGTAAGTCATGAAAAAAAGGAAAAAATATCTTTCAGTTCAATAGCCAGGTAATATGTTGTTAAACTCAAGAGTATGAGTTCCCTTGACCTGTAATAGCTAAAGTCAATGCAAGGACATGTAGAAGAAGAACATTTGCCATCCCATATGAAAGCAGAAATAACCTTTTCCAGCTTAGCAACATAATGGTTAGAGTCCATCACTAGCAACTGAATATAAATGTAACATCTGAACATTTGGAATGACAAAAAAAGGGCAAGTTTTGTAGATATGGGAGTAATTGAAAATGTATTGGGAAATGTAGAGACTGTTACTTTGAGAATTAGGGTTTATGCAATCCAATCAGAGTACCTCTGTATAATCAATGTTTGTGTATCTAATGAGTACTAGAACAGAAAGAACAGTTGTAATTGCACTGTGAAAGGGATGTACACATTTTGTGTGGGTAGGGTACATTCTGTTAGGTCCCTTGGTGTTTCAAACATTGACTGGACTCATCTGAACAGGGCCAGTATAAAGAGGCAGTACATTTTATTGCTTCTTAAGATGTTGAGCAATGTTCAGTCAAACCCAGATCTTTTACAGACTTATGATAGTGGGTATGTAATAAAGGGGGATAAAGAAAAGCTTGAAGTTGTACACGTCAATAGTCAAAGTCTGTTACCACAATTTGATGAATTTGCTGTCTGGGTCAAGTTAAGTAACTTTAATATTGCAACAGTTTCCAAAACCTGAATTTTTGTTATCTAGGCATTTAGATAATGCTCTTATGCTATAGAATTACAAGCTATTTAGAGGGGGCAGGTTAGGGAAAAAAGGGATTTGGGTGGTACTTTGCATCAGTACACAAATTATGTCTATGATAATTATAACTATGTATAGCCAACCTGTGATTTGTTTTGTTTTTCTGTGAAAGTTCTTCTGGGTGGGATTAAACAGTTATTTATTAAAACATTTTATTTCCCTCCTGGTTTCTCAGATAATGGGATGTTCCTGTTGGCAGGTTACTGTGGGTCCAAAAGCAAATCAAAGGAACTGTCATGTTGGGAGAAACTAATAGTACTTGGAAAAACAATTCAAATCTTTAAATTTGGGATAGAATTGAGGGGTTAGGATTAACTCAAGATATTAAAGAAACAACACTTACAAATTATAGAACAGGAGCCAGAACATTGCTGGATTGGATCTTAACATCCAAGCCAGGCAGAATAGCTGATTCAATACCATTAACAGGTGCTCTAAGTGATCATAATCCTGTACTCTGTGTAGGACTGTCATTGAAACCCCATGTACTGTACCTTTAGTTTTTATTCATTGCAGGAATTTTAGAAATATGAATGTATAGATATGGGGGCCCGATTCTAGGACAAATGTCACAACTCGCTGGCCTATGCGAGTTGAAACATTTGCCACTATGCCGGAGACCCTGTGCCACATTCCAAGAGCAGCAGGGTCCCAACACTTATGCCATGCAAGTTATGACATGTGGAGGCTAATGCCTTGGGCATGGTATAATAGCCCCATATGTTGCAAGTCAAGACCCTCCACTGGTAGTCCCCCTGGAGTCTCCCTGCACACCAAAGCATGCAACCGGGAGCATGGGGGCAGGACAGGTGGCACTGGGGCCTGGGGGTTCACTGCAGAATGGACCCCTAGGGTCCACGACTTTTGGGAGTGGGGGCAGGATGTGCTTGTGGGGGGCATGGGGAGCACATCAGCACTGTTGCTGTGGTGCTGTAGAGTGGGCATCCAATGAATGGCACTATCAAATGCTCCTTAGAACAGCTCCAAGCTGTTTTAACATCACTCTGCCAGTGCGGCTTCTGGAATCACCTGAGAGGGTTATGGCAGCTGCCCTCTTGGAATAGAACACTACTGCTGCTATAATGCACACTTGCACCATGTCATTGAGGACTGCGGCATAGTGGGTGGCATAACCGATGGTTGGCGTAGTCTGCAGCCAGCAAGAAACAAGGCGACTCTTGGAATCATGGTTGGCATAATGCTTGGCACAAGTTGTGAGATATGCCAAGGGGTTTGGAATCTCTCTCTGCTTATGCCAGTGTATGCCAACCTGGAATTGAACCAATGATTGCTAATGCAATTGATCATTTTTGCTTCTATCCCTGATATTGACATAAGGTTAAATTTTATTTCTACTGAGTTTGTGGCAATATGTGATAAGTCCTGATGTGGAAAATTAGAGTTATAATAGAAATCAGACATGAATGACACCAAATATAATACAGACAATGCAAGAAAGAGCTAAAGCTTGGAAAAAAATATAATTAAAATTAAATTAAAAGACTGAGGAATCAATGTAAAAAATGTTTTGCAAATGCAAGTCTGAATTTAATTTAAACAAACAAAAACTGAAAATGGAAATGGAATAAAGGAACATTGAATGACTTTGAATAAGCTTTTGGGGAAAATTAAGACAACAAAAATTTATTCCCTGACTTCCACTAGTGGTGAGGTTCACACATTCTTGGAGTTAGCCACAGAATTAAATAATGTATTTTCTAATATAGCTAATGGCATGTCTCTGAGAATTTGTTTTTTAACTGAGGCTACAACAGTAAAGAAAGATATAAATGGAGTTGTTTATTTTAGGAAGTTGATTGAGGATGATGTTTATGGATATTTACAATGTATGAATATTGGGACATGAAATAGTGAGGATGGACCTGAGTTAAAAATTATTTTCTTATATAAGGGATGTATTGATTGGATCACTGAAGATGTTATTTAATTGTTCCATGAAATTTGGGGTGTTCCACAGAGTTATAGAGGAAGGCAAATGTGGTACCTCATTATAAGGGTGGTGACAAGACTTTAGTTAAAATTTATAGACCTGTCTCTTTATTGTCCCCTCTGTCTAAGGTCTTGGAGAAGGTGGTCTCTGATCCAATCATGGGCTACTTACAGCTGCATTGTTTATTGTCTCCAGGACAATATTGATTAAAAAAAAGAACATCATACTTCATCAGCTTTAGTAGGATTTATTGTGTTTCTCCACAAGGCCTTAGACAGGGATAATACTGCTGCTACTGCTGCTGATTTTTTGAATTTATCTAAAGCTCTTCATAATGTACACCACAGTTGCCTGCTGTCCAGACCCAGGGACATTGGTTGTGAAAAGGGGGTCATTTCTTGGTTTCAGAGTTATTTGGATGGTAGAACGCAATGAGTGATTTTAGATGGTATAAAGTCTCCACTAGTGGGAATGATACAGGGGTTCCACAGGGCTCTATTTCTGGGCCTTTTTTACTTAGTATTTTTGTTAATGATTTACTATCTGTTATTTCATCTTCAAAGATTTTACTTTATGCAGATGAAATTGTTTTGTTTAATAGTGTGTGTAGTTGTGAAATTTTAATTTTAGATTTACAGAGAGTTTCAATCACTTAATGGACAGTTGAAGGATAATGGTTTATTATTAGATGTGTCTAAGATTAAATTCATGTGTCTTTTGGAAACAGGAACAAGTTGGCTGCAATCTCTAATTCTCTGTTAATTAGCAATGCAAACAATGTGGAAACAGAAAGGGTAGATTGTTTTAAGTATTTCATTTTTCATTTGGATAGTCTTGTCATATAGTTCTCAATGAATTTTGGGCTAAGCCTGTTAATGTAAGACTGAACTTGTTTATAGAATAAGGCATTATCTTTCATTTAATTCTGAAAAAGAGTTGGCACAATTGTTGATTGTATCTATTATTGACTATGGGTTACCTGTTCATTCAGCTTCAGTGGAGACATCCTTAAATAAATCCAGAGCTGCCTATCATAATGCATCATTTTGTATTGGGTAGTCATAGGTTAATATATCATTGTATATTATATTCTTGTTTTAATTGATATTAATTTGATTATTAATGTTTTTACTTTAGGTTAATTTATTTTTGAAGATTTTGGTATAGTAATCTAAAACTACCTTTAAGAATTGTTTTAAATGGAAAATTCTAGGTACTCAACTCATTTTGTCTCAACATTGTTTTTTTAGACTACCTTTACAGTATATAGGTAATCTTCAGCTCAATATTCATTTATCTATATGTCAAAAGAATGGAACTCACTTTCACCCATGTTACATTGCTTAGCATCCTGTCATGCCTCTGAAGTGAACTTAAAGAAGTACTGTATTGATAAGTCTCAGCATCACTGTTTTGAGTGACTATTACTGTTGTATAGCTATTGCTTCTTGTTCCTTTTATATGTATGTAGGTATGTATGTATGGAGAGACTGGTAAACTTCCTGGAGGTCAGTGAGTTCCAGGATGGGTGGCAGCATGAAATATATAAATGTGGAATGTGACGGCAGATAAGGACCGCTTGGCCCACCTAGTCTGCCCATTTCCCTACTAATGGATAAGCTGCAGATCCTAGTTAACCAACAGCCTATTTCCTACTAACCCCCCACTAGAATTGCTTTATGTCTGTCCCATGCATTCTTGAATTGCTCCACTGTTTTTGACTCTACGACCTCCTCAGAAAGGCTGTTCTATGCATCCACAACCCCCTCTGTGAAGAAATACTTCCACACATTATCTCTGAGCCGTCCCTCCCTCTATCTTCAGATTGTGCCCCCTTGTTCTTGTGCATCTCTTTTTCTGAAAGATGCTACCCTCTTGGACTTTATTGATTCCCTTCAGGTATTTGAAAGTTTCTATCATGTCCCCCCTCTCCCTCCTTTCCTTGAGGCTATACATCTTAAGCTCCTTTCGTTGTTCTTCATATGTCTTCTGGTGTAGACCCTGCACCATTTTGGTTGCCCTCCTCTGGACAGCCTCCACCCTGTCTATGTCTTTGAGGAGATGGGGTCTCCAGAACTGTACACAGTACTCCAGATGTGGTCTTACCAACTGTCTGTATAGAGGGCCAACAACTTCCTGTTTTCTACTGGAGATGCCTCTCTCTATGCATCCCAGTATCCCCCCAGCCCTCCTTACTACGTTCTCACATTGCTGGCCCACCATTACGTCATCTGATATGACTACCCCCAGGTCCCTTTCCATTTTTGTTGTTGTCAGTATCTCACCCCCCATTGTGTACTCTTCCACTGGGTTTTTGTTTCCCAGGTGCATTAGTTTGCACTTCTTATCATTGAATGTAAGCTGCCATACATTTGATCATTCCTCCAACCTTGCCAAGTCCTTCTTCATCCTTTGCACCTCACCTTGTTTTATCAACCCTGTTGCAGATCTTTGTGTTATCTGCAAAGAGACATATGTTCCCTTCCAGTCCCTCTACAATGTAACTTATAAAGACATTAAAAAGGACCGTCCCCAGTACTAAACCCTGTGGTACCCCACTAGTAACCCTCTTTTCTTCACTGTGGACTCCATTTACTATTACCCACTGTGTCCTGTTGTCCAGCCAGTGTTTTACCAGGCAACCACCCTGGGACCCACTCCCAGTCTGGATAATTTGTTTATTAATCTTTTGTGTGGGACTGTGTCAAATGCCTTCCTGAAGTTTAGGTAGGCTATGTCCACAGCCCCTCCCTGGTCTACTACTTTAGTTATCCAGTCAAAAAAAATCAATTAGATTTGTCTGACATGACCTTCCCACTGTGAATCCATGCTGCCTTGGGTCTATGCCCCATAGGCCTCTAGGTACTCAACAATTCTTTCCTTCAGAAGTGATGCCATCATGTTCCCTACCTCTGAGGTCAAACTGACAGGTCTGTAGTTTCCTGCCTCTGTCTTGCTCCCACTTTTGTGAAGAGGAATCACATCTGCCATCCTCCAGTCCTCAGGTACAACACCATCCTCCCATGATTTATTAGAAAGGGTAGTCAGTGGTGTTACTAGTTCTTCCCATCAGGCCTCATGGCTTTATCTGCCTTCAGTTTTAAGAGTTCTTTCAGAACTCTTTCTTATGTGAAATGACTAATATCAACCCCCCTATCCAGAGTGCTTCTATTGACTGGATTAGGCATATCCCCCTGCTTTTCCATTGTGAATACTGAGCAGAAGTATTCGTTCAGTATCCCTGATTTTTCACTGTCACTCTCTGGCCAACCACCTTCCTCTTTATTCAGCCTCAGTATCCCTTCCTTAGTCTTTCTTTGCTCCCTGATGTACCTATAAAAGGTTTTATTCCCCTTCTTAACTGAGTTGGCTATCTTTTCCTCAGTGTGGGCCTTTGCTATTCTGACTGCCTTCCCCACTTCCTTCTGCTTTATCTTGTACAGTTCTTTGTCCTGTTCCTTCTGTATTTCCTTATACTTCCTGAATGCTGTCTTTTTCTCCCTTACTTTCCCCACCACTTCTTTTGAGAACCATAGTGTTTTTTTCTTTCATTTTGATTTGTTTATTTGCTTCACACAAAGGCTTGTTGCCTCTGTGATGGTGGTTTTGATGTTTCCCTATTGTTGCTCCACCCCGCCTTCTTGCCTGTTTGCTAGTGCTTTTCTGAGGCACTCTCCCATTTTGACAAAATCAGCCCTCCTGAAGTAATGTACCTTCACTTTTGTGTGGCTTGACTCTACAGCCAATTTTATCATGAACCACACTGTTTGGTGGTCGTTTGCTCCTAGATGTCAACCCACTTCAAGATCAGAGCTCCTCTCTCCATCCCCATTTGGAGAGTACCAGGTGTAAGACTGCTTCCTCCTGAGTGGGTTCCATAACTAGCTGCCTGAGGCATGCCCCCTGTAGGGCATCGAGAATGGCCTTGCACTTGGATGTGGCTGCAGCAACGGTGCTCCAGTTAACATCTGGCATATTCAGGTCCCCCATCGCAATATCTCCCCTTTCTCTGCCATCCCAAGGATGCCTTCTGTCATTTCCTTGTCCATTTCCTCCCCCTGAGACAGGGATCTGTATACAACCCCTGTGTGGATTGTGGAGCAAATTCCAGTCTCTAGGGTGACCCACAGTGCCTCCTTTCCTCCCTGTTTACCCCTTAGTTCTGTTGCTTTGATCCTTTCCCTTACATAGAGAGCTACTCCTCCTCCTCCTCCTCCTCCTCTTCTTACCTCCCTGAGCCTCCTTAGATTGTGTACCCTGGTATGTTTACATCTCAGTCATTATTCTCTGTGTACCATGTTTCTGTGACTGCCACAATATCCAGGCATCCCTCTTCCATCAAGGTCACCATTTTGGGAAGCTTTTTACCTAGACTACAGGCATTGTTACTCATTACCCTCCACTTTTTTATGGCTTTATTTCTTTTTGCCCCATCCCTGTCCTTACTACCTTTGTCTTTTTCTCCATTTACCCCTGCACTTCTCCCTATCAGCTGCTCTATCTTGGTGTTTACCTCACTACTTACCCTGATTTTGGGGGCACTAGAATTTCCCTTCTCCTTTTCAGTCCCTCCCCCCTTGACTAGTTTATGTGCTTGCCAATGAAGCATTTAAACCTATCACCAAGGATCCTGGTTCCCCTACTGGATAGATGCAGACAGTCATGCCTGTATAGGCCTGTAGCCCTCCAGGTGGAGCACCAGTCCCCAGTGAAGTCAAATCCCTGAACTCTGCACCAGTTTTTCAACCAGTCATTGAATCCCATGGTGCAGAGTACACTAGCCTCATCCATGCTATAGACAGGTAGCATGGGTTTGTCTCTGGGAGATCATGCCAGACCAACCTAACAGAATACTACTACTGGGTTACAAGGGAGTTGGACAAGGGCCATGCAGTGGATGTCCTATATTTGGATTTCAACCAGGCTTTTTATTCAGTCCCTTATGGGTGGCTGGGGTGTAAAGTTGAAAAAACATAGGGGCAGGGGCTAAGATGGCTAACTGGATCCTGAACGGACTACAAGGTAGATTGCAATGGTGGTTGTGTGGGGGAGCCTCTCATCTCATAGGCCAGTGGCCAGTGGTGTGCCACAGGGCTCTGGGCTGGGGGCAGTGTTGTTTGGTCTATTTATATCAGATATCACACATGGGATTGGTAGAAGGATCAGTTTGTTTGCATCAACACTGGGATGGGAGCAGTTGTGGATGACATAGAGGGATGGCATAAGCTACAGGGTGACTTAACCAGACTTGAGGAGTGGTTAGTGAGGTGGCAACTGGGTTTTAATGCAAAGAAGTTCAAAGTTATGCACATTGGGGAGAAGAACCTGAGGAGGGAATATTGGTTGGGTGGGGTGTGGTTGGAAGCCACTGAGAAAGAGAAGGTTCTAAGGGTGGTAATAACAAGGAGCATGAACAACTCTGACCAGTGCGGGAAGGCTGCGGCTATGGACAATAGGATGCTGAGGTGCAATGCATGGGGGTTCTCATCGAAGCACGAGGATGTGATCCTGTCCCTGTATAAGTCATTGGTCAGGCAGCATTTGAAGAACTGTGTGCAGTACTGGTGTCCATATCTGATGAAGGATATCAAGCTGCTCGAGGCAGTGTAGGGTGACAAAAATTATACAGTGGATGGAAGGCAGAACCTATGAAGAAAGGCTGAGGCACTTGAATCTGCACATCCTGGAGGAGAGAAGGGATTGTGTTGATATGACTGAAACTTTCAAATATTAGAGGGGGATAAACATATCTGGCACAGATGGGTTGTTTAAGCTAAGGAGGTGATGGAACATGAGAGGGCGAGGGCTAAGACTGGAGGGGTGCAGATTCAAGAGGGAGATTAGGAGGCATTATTTTACTAAGGGGTGATGTTGAAATGTAACACCCTGCCAGGGGAGGTGGTATCATGCAGGACGTTGGGCAGTTTCAAAAGAGCATGGGGCAGGGCAGGGAGGGAGACTGGTAAACAACACTGAGCAGTTCCCAGAGGTGAGATGGGGATGACGGCTGGGGCAGCTGCAGCATAAGGGTGCTATCTGTGCATTCTAGCAGACTTAATAGACCATGAGGCCTGTTTCTACTGGCAATATCCACATGTTCATATGTATGTTTTGTGAAAATTGTATGCATGTAATTTGTTATTTATTATCTGTCCGGGCCCTCTATGAAAATGGGCATTTGATTGTTTCAGAGTTACCTGGTTAACATATTTTAAGCTAAAAGTTAAAATAAACTTGGAAATTAGTAAGTAAAGACAGTACTCTGAGCTTTGTTGTATAAAGCTATAATCACAGCTATGCAATCTTTAAAAGTTTTCCTTGCAAAAAGCATCACTGAAGAGACCTAGTGGATCACAATTCAGCCTGATTTGCATGATTTCACTTTCTACAACTAAAGACTGTAGTTACAGCCAGCAGTTGCTGTTTCAGTAGGAGATTTAAAGATCATGTAGACATCATTTTTTGTAAGAATAGTTAATTATCATGTTCTATGTGGATAATGCTTAAATGTGTAAGTAATATCAGTGATGCCTCTTTTGCATGCCATGCCCATAATCTCTAACGATCACTGGAGGTCATGCAAGTAATAAGCCATGACAGAGTGAGCATTATAGGATTTGAATGCATACCCCAGGGGCGTAGTAAGCGTGAGGCAAAAAGGCGAGTGTCCTTACGTCCATGGAATGTACATTAAAATCCTGTGATGCACAACCTGAAGGGGTTTATTAATGTTATAAAATGACTCTAAATAGCTTTTATAGAGTAAGAAAAATTAGATTTGGCAGCTGACTGTGTGTTTACAGAGATTTATTGCACGGTCAGATGACGCCTCTCTGCCTATGAAATTGCTAGATTTTTTCTTTACATTTAATAAAATGAATCCAATTACCAGGAATTAAATGTATTCAATAGTTTTAAACACATGATTTGTTATTAGTACAGTACATATATACTACAAATGAATTGATAATAATAATTAGATCAATAGTTAAATTGTTGCAAATCAATGTGCAATGTCTAATGGAGGGATATGTTATTTGGTGTGACACCAGTCTGCATACTGTAAAGAGGGTATTACTATTAAAATGCTATTGGACTATTTAAGTGTGTGTAGTAAAACAGTGGTGATGAGTTGTAAAAAGAAGAATGGAGCTGAAATTTAGTATTTTGTTATGGAACATACCGGTAATTTGAAGTCTAAAGGAATATAATACTGTATTTCTATGTGTGTCTATGAGTGCCAGATATTGTAAAACTAGCAATGTACTCCTTCTGCTCCCTGTTTTTCCTACCACTCCTAAAGGGACACTGTCAAGAACCCCAAGGTCACAGTAAACCCTGTTAAACTAAACAAGAAGCATAAAAATATCTTAAACCTAGAATTTAATGTTGATTTTAGCACCTCTGAATAATGAATTGCTGGTCTAAAAATAAAACAAAAAATGCAACACCATGTAAAAAGTAAATCAAAGTAAAAGGAAGAGGAGACCACAATGATTCCCAAAAGAGGTAGCACAAAGGTAAAGGCTTAAAGAGTGGCATTCAGAAAGTATACAAAGACACAGGAAGAGGAGGGTAGGGAAGTGTATAGGGGAAAAAAGAGGGATGCAGGCAAAGCAGTGAGGAGTGTAAAGGTGAAAACTGAGGAAAGAATATCTCATGGAGTATCAGAAGGGAAGACAACATTGTTTAGGTATGTTTGCAAACAAAAAGAAGACAAATGGATGGATTATACAGTTAAGAGGGGAACCAGGAAAAAGCAAACATCTTGAAGAAATACTTCTGCTTTGTGTTCACAAGAGAATGGAAAAGGGAGGGGTCAAGAAAAGGTGGCAGAAGTGTTGATGGGAGGGAAATGGACACTAGCCTATTTTCTGTTGAGAAAGTCTAGAAAGTACTCACTAACCTTGAATTTGGACAGAAGTGATACATCCAAGGGTGCTGAGGCAACTCAGGGAGGTGCTGGCTGTACCTTTGGTATACCTATTTAACAGATCACTGGAGACTGGCATGGTCCTGGAGGACAGAAAAAGGGCACATTTAGTCCCACTTCACAAAAGTGGTAGCAAGGAAGAGGCAGGCAATTATAGGCCTGTCAGCCTAGCATTGGTGGTGGGTAAGTTAATCGTAACACTGTTAAAGGAAAGGACTGTGGAGTATCTCGTATCTAACGAGTACAGGACCCAAGGCAGCATGGTTTCACAGGGTGACTGTCATGCCAAACAAATGTGATAAACTTATTTTACTGGGTGACAAATGATTTGGATCACAGAGGAGCTGTGGAGGTGGCCTACCTGGATATCAGCAAGACTTTAAACGCCCATCCACAGAGGAGCTTGGTAAGCAACCTGGGTAACCTAGGGGTGGGTATTATGGTGGTAATCTGGGTAAAAAGCAAGTTAGCTGGGGATCACGTGATGCAGAGTGCTGAGTAGAAGCTCCTTGGTTAAGCTCCTGCCTCCTGATCATTAAATCATCTTTTTTAGACATTTTTATTTCTCCATTTCCTCTGCTTTTGTGATTTACTATTATCTGAATACCCTGGAAGTCTGGTTTGTGTGCTAGATTGGAGGATGGAGGCTTACATGAAGAAAGCTCCGAAGAAACACCCCCTTCCGCTACTCCCAAAAAGGACTCAAAGAAATCTTGGGCCTCAGATGGGCCAGAGAGGCCTAATCCTTTGAGTCAAGTCGGGGAACAAGAACATTTAATGCTCAACAGGTTCTTAGAAGAATTTAAGCCCTTTCGTGAAGAAATGAAAGAAATGGCTATTGACCTGAAAACTTTCTCTAGAAAACTGGATGAAGTCTCATTAACTGTCTCTGATAATACAGCTCGAATAGTCTCGATGGAGAAAAAGCTAGTGAATCTCAATTCTGAATTGGTGTCTACGCGACAGAAGTTATCTCTTCCCGAGGCCAAGCTCAAAGAGTTGGAGGGCCGTAGTTGCAGAAACAATGTGGTGATACTTGGGATACCAGAGGGAGAAGAGAGAAAGCATGCTGTGGCATTTACACAGACGTTGGTGAAACGGGTAGCTGGCTCCTCTCCCTTCAGCCCAGTATATATTATAGAGCGAGCTCATAGGTCTCTGCGACCTAAGTCTTCTCCGAATGCTCACCCCCTGTCCTATCATCTGTCAATTTTTGAATTTCCTAGAGAAAAAGCATTTCTTGCAGAAAGTGAGAGCTTTACAAGAGGTTCGTTGGGAGAATACGAAACTGAGAATCGCACAAGATTTGCCTGGTTCGGTTCGTCTGAAGCGCAAAACGTTTCATCCCATCGTGTCTAAGATTATTGCCGCAGGTCTGAAATTTAGGATGGGATACCCAGTCAGGTTACAAATTTTCCTAAATGGATCCTGGTTTAACTACGATGATCCTGCAATTGCCCTGTCAAGCCTTAAATCCATGCTACCAGACTTGTTTCAAGAGCCCTGAAAGGCCCTGTCTGTGGGATGAAGAGCTGCTTGGAGTTGCGGATCAGAACTGTTATTTTTCTCCTTCCTTGAGGAGATAATGTTAATGAGTTGTATTGGAAATTCTTGTTTTATTACTTGGACTGGGTGGATCAGTGCAAGGCATGCCTGCTAACAGTCCCTTAAGCCCTAATCTCAGAAGGTCAACTCCATCTAAGGGCAAAGACACTTGGGGTCTCGGAGTTTGCTTATTTGGGAACAGAGCTTCATGTCTCAGTATATTCAGTTTTGTAAATCAAATAGAAGGGGGAGTTTGTCTTGTTGATTCAAGGATTAACATTTACTTTACATGGATCGGATATTAGAGCAGTCTTGGGCTTTCTCTGCATCTTATGTTCACCATGTCAGGATCAGGTTGTGGCCACTAGAGGGTGTACTAGGTATTTGTAATCCATAGCAGTGCAGCTCTTAATTCGAAGGCAATCTCCCTTAATCTTCTTAATAGTCCCAAGTTCAGGGCAACAAATTTCCTCAAGGAGATTTTTTGCAATCTAGGGTTGGTAATCTCAGGGAAGATTTTCTTCCCCTGGGCCACGGTTGCAATGTTTTTCTCGATCTTTGTTCTTAGTCTGAGGAAACGGTTATTCCCCTTCACTGGGTTCCCGATCTGGTTCTGGTTTCTGCATAGCTTTTCCATGAGGCAAGGTTACTCCTAATTTTCACTCTCAGTTTCACTCTGGCTCCCAAGGTTATCTGTCACATTCATGAGTTTGGCAGTACACTTCATTTATCAGTTCACTATCATGCTAATACATAGGCGTGTGCAAGCATTGGAAGCCCAAGGCCATTCTCTAATTTTTTGGGGTAGTAATTAACATCATTAGCTTTCTTAAATCATTACTTTGGAATGTAAGTATTGTTGCCATTAGTAGAGGTGCATTATGGGGAGGCGGGAGATGGAGGAAAAGACCCAGTACTGTGCTGAACTTTGCTTGTGGCAGTGTAGGGGTTGGGTGGGGAGTGGGGGATTTGGGGCTTTGTTAGGGGAATGGGGTGGCTGGGGGGAAGGGAATGGGCTAATTGTGGGAGGTTGGGGAGGAGGGAGGGCTTTACTGCAGTAACTGTGGGAGTAGGCTTGCATGTATTATGTATCCTGAGTGCTGGGCTTAGCATATTAAGTCTAACAGCTATTATTAGATGGCCAAAGAAGTGACTTTTGCGACTTGGAATGTTTAAGAGGATCAGGAAAAAACCCAAACAATATCAGGTTCTCAAGCATTTAAGTTTATTACGCTCTCAGATAACTTTCCTACAGGAATCCCATTTATTAGAAACTGAAGCTTCACAGTTAAGGAGGCAACAGGTGGGCCTGGTTTATAGTGCCCAGGGATCTACTAACAGTTGCAGGGTCATGCTTATTATCAACAGGAGTGTGCCCTTTGTTTCTACACAGGTCATTAAAGACCCTGAGGGAAGGTTTATCCTGGTTAAAGGTACTCTCTGGTCAGTGCCACTTTTACTTGATAGTATATATGGCCCTAAAATAGATGATCCAGGGTTTTTTATGAGACTCATATCTGTTATTCTTCCAATGCTTCCCATCAGGATTATTTTGGGGGGGGTGACTTTAATCAAGTTGTAGATTCTAATCTTGACAGGTCAGGTAGTGGACCAGGAGTGGTCACTCTGAGGCAGAGGGCTTTTAAAGACCTAGTGGACCAGTGTGGGCTCTGCGATGTCTGGCATGTCTTGCACCCTGATTCTAGGGAGTTTACCTTCAGGTCAATGGCTCACGGCTCACAGTCCCGTATTGATTACATATTTATTTCTCAGGTTCTCCTACCTGTGGTTAAGACTTCCTCGATTCAACCCGGCCCTGTCTCTGACCATTCACTGGTGTTGTGCAAATTGGCACTCCTTAATTTACCTAACAGGGAAACTAGATAGAAACTTAATGAACAACTTCTTAAAGATGTTAAATATTGCAAGCTCATAAGGGAGCAAACTGAGTCCTTTTTTTTATCCAACCCTTTAGATAGTGCAAAGCCAGATATTTTGTGGGGGGCCTTTAAGGCTTTCATGAGAGGGATCCTTATTAGTATGGCGGTGGGTAGGAAAAGGGCACAGGAGAAGGAGTTAATATCATTACTATCCCAAATTAGGTCACTTGAAAATAATTTTTTCTGCTAATGCCCCAGATGAAGACAAGAGGAAACTCCTAGTGTTGAAAGACAGATATTTAGAGTTACATTGGGAAAAAAGTGGAATTAGCTATTATTCATACAAGACCTAGCTACACGGATCAGGGAGAAAAGGCAGGGCACCTACTGGCATTTCGTAGTAAGCAACAAGAATTGGTGAGATTTATCCCTCCAATCCGGGCAATGGCAGATGGGTCCCTGAAAGTATCTCCTACTGAAATAGTGCAAGAATTTGCCACATATTATGCAAGTTTGTACAGTAACATGGAGTATCCTCCCTGTCCTGGGAGTACGGAGAGTCATCTGAGGGATTCCCATCTGCCCTCCCTCTCAGAACAACACAAGGGTTTTCTGGTTACCCCAATATCACAGGAGGAAATTGCTGAAGTTATTAGTGGATTACCTGCAGACAAAGTCCCAGGCCCCGACGAATTCTCCTCCCTATTTTACAAAGTTTTTCAGGATCTTTTATTAACAGTACTTTGTCGTTTATTTCAATATATTCAAACTGGGGCAGAGGCAGATCCTCACCTCTTTGAGGCTCTGATTATTGTTCTCCCTAAACCAGATAAAGATCCTGAGCTTGTTCAGAGCTACAGACCTATTTCCCTTCTAAATCAGGATATTAAAATTCTCTCGAAGATATTAGCCAATAGGTTAACTGTAGTTCTCCCTGAGTTAATAGGTACAAACCAGGTAGGATTTATGAAAGGGTGTTCATCATCTGATCACTTGCGACCTATCTCATGTCTTCTCGGCTACCAGAGATGCTGAGTTCCCAGCAGGACTGGTTTCCCTGGATGCCGAGAAGGCTTTTGATTGAGTGAATAGGAACTTTTTGTTTTGAGTTTTGGAAGCTTTTCAATTTCCATCTGTATTCATATCCTGGATTGCTACACTATATAAAACTCCTACAGCAAGAGTCTCCGGGAACGGGGCCTTCTCCAAACCTTTTTCACTCCATTCAGGGACTAGACAGGGATGTCCCTTATCTCCTCTGTTATTTAATTTATATCTGGAACCTTTCACCCAAATATTATCAATAATGCCTCCATGCAAGGTATTTGGGTTGGGTGTCATGAAATTAAACTCACCGCATACACGGATGACTTGCTGATACATTTATCTCATCCGGTATCTTCTGTACCGGCCTTGTTGAGTGAAATAGCAAGATTTAGTGAACTGTCCAACTACAAACTGAATGCTAGCAAATCCTTATTCTTCCCATTAAATCATAAGGTATTCAAAAATGATATTAGTCCTCTAGGTTTATGCTGGACTCCCAGGTCATTCAAATACTTGGGCATTAAACTATCTCGTAACCCCCTAACATGGTTTAAAGTAAATCTGGAAACCCTCTCACAGCTGATAACTCATGACCTCTATAGGTGGTCCAAACTTCCCATTTCATTATGGGGCCAGATCAACATAATTAAGATGAATATATTTCCTAGAATTTTTTACCCTTTATCTCTTCTCAATACTTTTATCCCACTACTTTGGTTTAAAAAGTTGCATGGCATATTCACTAGATTTATTTGGGCTGATACGTATCCTCAATTGGCTTATTACAAATTGGCAGCTCCAAAACTTGAGGGGGGGTTTACGGATTCCCCATCTGGCTATATATTATTGGGCCAGCCATTTAGCAAAATGTATGAGATGGATATTTCCTGGCCCAGAAAAAGTGTAACCGGCTTGGCTTAGGATTGAATTGGATGAAATTAAGTCCAAGAATCTGGATCCCCTTACCTTATTCTATCTTAAAATCTCCCAGGAGTGTATGACTGAGGAATGCCCTACAATATTTACCTCTTTAAAGGTATATGCACAACTGTGCTCATTTTTGCAATATACTCCCCACTTGGACTTGGCCCAGTCTATCTAGAATTCCCCATCTTTCACTATTAATAAGAATCAGATTTCCCACCAATGGTTGTCCCAATTGGGGGATGGGAAACTTCTCTCTCTCATGAATGAAGATGGGCAATGGTTGGCAGTGGGAGACATTATCAGGAAATTTCATATTCCAGTTCCCTCTCACTTCAAAGTTATACAGTTAAGGCACCTACTTACAATATTTTTTGGTAATACCCCCCTTTCCCAGACCGCCACAGCCCTGATACCTGAGGTTTCTTCACTTATTGGATCTTCAGGTGTTATATCTAAATGATATCAGGTTTTGTTTTACAGGAGATATGGCGGTTCCTTTGGACCCACAAGATTCTGGAACTCTATCCTCCCTCAGTACCATCTGGATTGGCAATCCCTGTGGAGATCCTGTCATAAATATGTTTCTCAAGACAGACTGCATCTCATGCAATATCATACATTACATAATTTGTATTACCAGAATTTCTCCGGTTAAACTACAGAAATTGGGTCTCCAATATATGTATTAAGTATTTGCAGGAAGAAGGAACACTTCTTCATATGTTCTGGTCTTGTCCCAAAGTTTCCCTCTTATGGGATTCAATTAAGACTTCCCTGGACCCTTTACTGGGCCTTCAAGAGTACTTCACTCCTGATATTTGCCTTTTAGGGGACCTGTCTCCTATTAGATTTAAAGTAAGAAAGTTTCATATTTCCACGATTGCCTTGTCAGCTAAGAAGCTTATTTTACGTCATTGGAAAGACAAGTCCTCCCCATCTTTTCAAGAATGGGTTACCAAAATTCTGTTCAATCTATGTACAGAAAAAGCAATTGCCAATGTTCATAATAGATTGGCAGCATATACCAAAATTTGGGATCCCCTTCACTCTCTAATTTCACTGGCTCAGTTTTAATCATGTCTTAGTCTAAATGGCCATGTGGGCAATTAGGTAAAGAGCTGGGCGCTTAGGGGATACTAGGTTTGGTTACTGCAGTAAAGGGAGGGATGGATGGGTGGGTTGAGCAGTTACCCCTTTATATTGTGTCAGTACTTTTATCTCATTTTCACTGTAACTGCCTGTTATTGTGGAAAATGTATCAATAAACTTTGAATTAAAAAAAAAGCAAGTTAGCTGATAGGACATTGAGGGCAATGGTAAACAGAGTTAGCGCTGAGGAAGGGAGTGGAGGGTGACCAGCAGGGCACTTCAGGTATCAGTGCTGGGACTGTTCCTCTTCAGTGTCTTTGGAAGTGACATAGCAAAGGAAATGGAAGGACAGCTCTGCCTTTGTGCAGATGACATGAAGATCTATCTGCAGCACAGTGGGCACTCAAGGTTGGGGGGGTAGACAGGGATTTGATGAAATTGGAGGTGTAGTCAAGGGTATGGCAAGTAGATTTTAATTCAAAGAAATGCACAATAATACACTTTGGCCAGAGAAACCCAGGAGTGGATTTCAAAATGAGTGGACTGATACTGAAAAAGACCAAGCAGGAAAGAGACTTAATCATTTCGGATGATGTGAAGGTGGCCTGGCAATGTGACAAGGCAGTTGGAAGGTCTAGTGGGATGTTGGGGTGCACAGGATTGGTTATCGTAAACAGGAAGAAGGAGGCACTGCTTCCCCAATATAGATCAGTGGTAAGACCACACCTTGAGTACTGTGTCCATTTCTGGAGACCTCACCTCAGAAAGGATGTAGACAGAGGAGAGCTCCTGGTGTGGGGTCAGCATCAAAAGCCATGCCAGGAGAGGTTAAAAGAGATAAATATGTACACCTTGGAGGAGATGAGGGAGGGAGAGAGGATAAAGACCTCTAAATACCTCACAGGAGTAAATAAGGGACAGGAGGGGGTTATATTTTAGAGAAAAAGATGCTCTAGAACAATGAGGCATGATGTGAAGCTGGGGGGGCAAATTCAGGAGGAATGTGAAGAAGTACTTCTTCAAAGAATGGGTGGTGGATACTTGGAGCAGCCTCCTAGCAGAAGTAGCGGGGTAAAAACCTTGGTAAGGTTCAAAAATGCTTGGGTTTGCAAAAGGGAATCATAGGTGAAGAGGAGTGGGGAGTGAATGAGCCATACATCAAGTGGAGTCTGCAGCAAAAAAAAAAAAAAAAGAATGTTACAAAAATAAATAAATACAAGTGGGCAGATTGGGTGGGCTAAGTGGGGGGCTTGTGACCGTATGTATCCACATGGAAAAACGAATTTCATTCTATGAAAAGAAAAACCTTTCAATCCCTTGCAAGCTTTTACCCTCTCCCCAGCTCCAATGTAAGATGATGAACTGCCCGTCTGGTCAAGAGCTGCAATAATAAGAGTGACTATTTTTTTGGGTCACATTTCACCAGCACTGTAGTTCAGGACTTAAGATGATGGCTAACATGTGGGAAGAAGCTATAACTACATTGATTCAGCTGGAGACAATATTGTTAGATCCTTTATGATCTAGATTGACATGTGGTACAGTTTTGATTCTCTTTTGTGTGACATCTCGTCTCCATCACAAACATGTGGCTCCACTGTAAGGCATATACAAATCGAGCAGGAGTTACTACCAGACCCAGCTTTCACAACAGGATTAATTTAGGTATTGAATCTGACTGTACTGTGACAGCAGGTAGTGTGAACTCCCAAAGAGGAACTCTAAATAACCAGAAAGACTGCCTACCAGATGATGCAACTAAAAACATAAAGACTGGTATGATTTGTCACATGGTGCTTCTTGCCCTGCCTCCTTGAGAGTGCACTCTTGCTAGTGCTCAAATCATTAGAATGTGTGCCTCTGGAACTGTCTGAGAGAAGGAGTCAGCTACTCTGAATAAATAAGTATCCAACTTGAAAAAGGACAACTGAGTTAGTCAAGACAATGGGATCATACATAAGAGATAAGAAATAAACTATTGTTCTTTATGCTTGATTAACTGCTACATAAGAGTAGGGAGGGACAGGCAGTTGGCAGAAACCTGAACTATGTTTTTTTGTTTTTTTTTTTAACCAGGCATGGCCTGATTGTTGAATTTAAACTCACAAGATCCATTAACTGATCATTCCTGCCCTCCCCTTTTTGGATGTACAGTTGTCATGCTCGATTACATGAGCTGGGGCTTCTTCTTAAACTGAGTCCCAGATTCTGGTTCACAGTAAACTGGCAGGCTAAATTTATACCAGGTAATCACTGCAACTGGTATGAAAGTCCACAGTTCAGGGTTTAATTTGAAAACAGTACTGACCATAGGGGTTAGGGAATTGGAAGGACAAGGGGCACGTCCTAATTTTACTCTTGCTTTGTGGCAGCATCAAAAATGACAATAGAAAAGTGGTTAATGGTTTCTCTGTCTATAACAATGTGATGTTGGGTATGTTTGCAAGTAATTGCATACATAAGCATATCTTAAAATGATAATTAGTTATAGTGGTTTGTTTGCCTTCAAGTTATCGGGAATGGAGAGATGGATGGACGTCATAGATGGAATATCCTTCGTGGCTATGAGTTTGAAGACAGAAATACCTAAACTGAAGTCACCGCAGGTGAATACTAGCCACATCAGTGGCTGTCTCCTTCTCTCACCCCTCTTTTCCACCACTTGGACCAATGCCTTCTTGGCAGTGGCTTCAGAACTCCTATCCTGAAAAGGGTGAATAACTAAATTAATGCAGGGCAGTGACCCCCTGGACTAATGCCATAGAAATCAAACACTACAGAAGACTCTTATTATTGTTAACGAATGACAATGGCCAGGGTTAATAATCTTTTGAAGATGGTCAAGCTAATTCATGATTTGCAATGATCTTCTCACCAAGCTGTCCTCTGAATGTCAAGGGAGCAATATAAAGTGGTAGTTATTAATTATACTTAATTATTGGAACAACTGACCACATAACACTCACTCTGTATCCTTTTAGAGGAGACTAATTCTACATAAGCTTGGTCTGAAAGCAGTAATAATTTGACTACCTTTAGCTTTGAGATTACATACATCCCTGAGGATTGTCAGAGGGCCATATCAGGGCCAACTATCCAGCTAGTTTTATGGACCAAAGATGGATTCAAGTTCACATTATAGATAAGTTCATCAGTTACACAGTTATCTGTTTTTCAACTCCTACCTTCTGGGTATAGTGTAGAACCAGGATTATTCTGCAGAAATGACTAGGCAGTAGGAGCATATCAGCACACATCTGTTCATACTACACACATCTAAAATCTGATCCCTTGAACAACTGGATGACATTTACCTTCATATTTAATAATGGCTGATACCAGCACAATACTCACAGGAACACGAAAGGTTTGAATCACCATATCAAAAGAAAGAAAGTGATCTGCTATTTTAAAAAAGAAAAAAATCTCAGGTAGCATTTCTCCAAGAAACACATTTAAAAGTATAAGCATGACAAATTGGTCAGGGGGTGGAGAGGGCAAGATTTCAATGCATTATATGAAAATTGAACAAGAGGAGTGTCTATACCATTATATAGGTATTTGCCATTTAAACTACGCAAACATACAAGTGATGCACATAGAAGGTGAATACTAGTTCAGGGAACCTTGAATAACCAGACAGTCTCTTTCTTAAATATTGATGCACCAAACCATGATTATCTGTGTTTTTTTCTAAGAGCTGATTTTGCTGCTTAGTCAGACTCAACGGGACATCATCTCAGGAGGTGACTTTAATACAATTATGGATGACCCCACAGACCGCTCCACTACTCACCGCTACCAATTGAAAGAGGCAGCTGGGATGATATGTCAACAGCCAGAGGAACTGGTCCCATTAAAAATCTGAAGAACCAAGCATCCTACCACCAAATATTGCTCTTTCTACTCCCAAGTTTACAGAATCCAAACCCAGATAGAATACTTCTATGTATCCAACCCCCTATCAGGAGAGATCTGCCAATGTGAATATCTCCCTGCTATTATCCCAGGTCATGCTACACTAAAACTGATTATTCTGACATGGGCAGAAAGGAACGAAGGGGTGCAGGTGTGGAGATAACATCTATTTTGCTAACTAGGGAAGATTTTGTGATGCAGCTAAGAAGTGAGCTAAAAGAATTCTGGTAGATAACTAAAGGTACAGTGAAGAGCTTAGAAATGATGTGGGACAACTTAAAAGTCTACATTAGTGGCAGGGCAATGGTATTTGCTGCCAAACCTGAGGAAAGAAAGCAAAGTACAGCTGCAGCAGCTGGAAATGCAGATTACTGAACTAATGAAAGAGTTTAAAATGGTACGTGGGGCTCATAACTACTATACTTAAACTGAACATAGAATGTCTTATAATGAAATCACATCAAAACAGTAGCATATTATAATAGTGACTCTAATTGAGTGACTCAGTTTTGAGTTACTCAGTTTGAGCACCTGTGATGTGAGCTACCCTGAAAGGATTGTGAGGCACATTTATAAAACCAAGGCATGGGAAAAGACAGCAAGATAGTAGGAAGGAGAAGAAACAGAAGAGTAGGGTTCAGGAAGGAGAAGGTATGTGAGCTGTAGTTTGGTGGTGTGCTGCTGAGCTGCCTCTCTGGTGTGCTGATGAGGATGATGGGCTGCAGTGATGGAGGTCCAGGGTTTGGGGCTGGATAGGGATTCTATTTTTTGGACATGTGTGACACTTAATTTTTTTTATGTATGAGTTTCTCCCTCTCCTCAACTTGCAACCGCCTGGAGTTGAGAATCATGGGGGGGGTGCAGCCCCCCACATAGAAACATTGTTATTTTCCCATCACTGTTGTCAGGTTCACTGGGGAGTGTACATCACCATTTATATTTTTGGCTATGTACACCCACTGTAACGGCGATCACGGTTTGGTGATTGCTTTTATGACATGGAACCCATCTAAACAGATAGAGAGAGCACTCAGTTTCCAAAAAGCCAAATACTATGAATCTAGTAATAAGTGTGGCAAACTATCAGCTTATCAGTTGAAAAACATAAGTGCCTAGAAGCGTTGACACAATTATAACTTCCACAGGGGAAGTGAAGACTGAAAAAAATATTTTAACAAAGAATTTGTACTGTTTTAAATGGATCTGTATATCTCTGAGGAAGGCATTCCCACTGATAGTCCCTTCCAACACCCAACATGGCTTTCATGACTCACTGGTACAGCTCAGCAAGCAAGACAGAGAGACAGCCTGGAGGGACCAATAATGAAACAAGAAATCCTAGCAGCAATGAGTCCCCTAACATCAGGAAAAGCTCCAGGGCCTGATGGTGTATCCATCAAACTATACAAAATAATTGCAGCTGATACAATGGAGACCCTGATGGACACCCTCCTTGAAGTTTTTGAAGAAGAGACACTTCCTGAAACCATTACAGAAACCTGAGTGATGGTACCGCCAAACCCATCTAAACCCAGGCATAAGGTAGCCTCATACAGCCCTATTTCTCTACTAAATGTGGATTATAAAATATATGCTAAATTGCTAGCCAACAGAGTAGAAAGCATTCTCTATAAAATCATAACACCAGACCAGATGAACTTCCATAAGAAGAGAAGTGCACATAAGCATGAAATAACTATGGCTCAGGTGCTGGCTAGGGGGCAACAGGATGACACAAGCTGCCCAATGGTGGTCTGGCTTGATGGTGAGAAAGCTTTTAATCAGATTGAGTGGGATCACCTCTGGCAAACAATGGAAGGCATGGGATATAGGCCCAGATACATAACATTAATGCAGGTCATATTTTGAAATACCACAGCAACAATACAGACCAACAGATGGGTCTCAGAGCAGGTGACACTTGGTTGGGATATACAACAGGATTGCCCCCATCACTTCTTCTCTTCAATATTGCCCTAGAACCACTGTCCTTGGCAATACAGGCCCACCCTGATATCACAGGAGTAGGTGTTCCTCCTGTTAACAGCACCCTTAACTCTTTATGTAGATGATTTTTTGTTCAGTGTCTCTCAACCTGAATCTTCATTTCCCATCCTGATGGAGGTGATAGGGGCATTTGCAGCCAAAGCAGGATATAAAATTAATCTCACAAAATTGATGGTAATGCCTCTATGCAGCTATGGACATCAAGAACTGGAAACCTTTCTTCCACTACAGTGAGTGGATACATGATTTAGGTATTTGGGTGTTAATGTCACCAAATGACTACATGGTTCATAAGAAGAACCCTTGGTAGCTCCTGTTAAACAACTTTTTAAAAAATTGAAACTTTACCTCTGTCACTAGTGGGTAGAGCCAGTGTTCAAAACAATTTCAGTATATTGCCTAGGTTTTTATACCTCTTCAGGTGATGCAAGTCCATGTCCCTGCCAAGTTTTTAAACAACTCAAATCATATTGTATTTAGTGATTATGGGATAATAAAACCCCTACATTAAGTTATGATCAATTGACACTGCTTCCAGGGAGTGTGGGCTTAGGAGTTCCCAGCTTCAAAAAATATCATTGAGGCACAGCTGGCAGGCCTGAGAGACTAGTACAATGCGCAATGTAACAGTAAAGGCATACGTTTGGAAAAGGCAGTGAATGGAAAACAAAGACTAATTATTATACTTTTGTAATGAGATGAATTGTAAGGAGGCCTGAGAGAACACCATTCAAACCATCTGCTCTGAATATGGCACAACGTGTGCAAGTTAATGGGATAAAATCCCTCCATATAACTCAGACCCCATTATGGAATAACCCACTATGTTTAGTTAGTTTTTGTTTATACCAAGAAATTCTGGGGACCCTGGTTATAAAGTTGTGAGCAAAATGGCATAACCCTTTTGGGGCATTTATATGACAGTGGACAACTGAGTCCATTTCATAATTTAGCTAGCAAATATGGCCTGCCAGAGCACCATGCCTTCAAATATGATCAGGTTAGGCACTACCTCACATTGCTACAAGACCCAACAGATCACCTACATGAACTTACCAACATAGCTGAGATTCTACACAATGCACAAGACACAGAAGTATTGGAATCTAAACTCTACAAAAAATATATTGTAGGGAATTACACATGTAATGGTGGATACTACAGAAAAATGGCAGTCAGCACTAGTGATAGAGGTAGCATGAGATATGAGTGCTGGGGATTGGGCACCTACAATAACAGTGATCCAATCCCCAGCACATGTCTCCAGAGCTACCATACCATAGGGTGGATGGATGTGGGGGTTCGGCGAATATAGCGGTGGAATGCTACTATGCGTATGCACGTGGGGAGGAGCAAGCATGCACAGCGAGAGGTGGCGGGAATGTGAGGAGTGGTGCTGTGGTGGGTTGTTGAGCAGATCTCATGGTGTGGTGGGGGGATTGGCAGCACTGGTTCACAGGGTACTGGGTTCAGTTCTGGGCACTGGTGTGTTTTTGTTGCACTGGGCCCAGCCTTTTTTTTTATGTTTTCACCCCTCCCCCCACATACACCCCTCTAGAGTTGAGAATCCTTAAGTAGGGAGTGCAGCCCTCCACTTAAAGCATTAAAAAACTAAGTCCCCGGTGCCATTTTGCTGTTTGCTGGGGTGTCAGAGTGGCAAAATACATTTTCGCCACTCTGACTTTGCAATAATGGTGATTGCCTTTAGGCTTTTGCCATTATCACATAAACCCATGACAGATATATCTCAGGACACCTGGGATGACATATTAAGTGATGGATGGAGAATCCTAATCCAAAGCAAATTTAAACTAATCCAGTCCCTATCTACTCAACAATCTTATTATACACCTGAATGGTTTTCTAAATCTTCACCTGAACACACCAGTATGTATCCCGGATGCCAGCATATGAGGGGAACTTAACCAATATGATCTTCAGATGTCCATGACTGCAAAAATACTGGCAGAACATTGAAGAAACTTTGTCCTAGGTACTATATGCACTGATCAAACTGAAACACCAAATTGTGCTAGTGGTTAAAATGTAAAAAATGCAAGATATTTCAGAAGGTGCCAGGAAATTAATTTACATAGCTACTGTATGTGCCAGATTAAGCATACTCACATTATAAAAAAGAGAGCCCCCTCCAACAGTCAAATATGGCTGAAACAATTAGGTGAATGTACCATCTTAGAAAATGTACATACAAACATACAAACATATGAAATTTGCCAGCAGATAAAAGGCCTAGGAGGTCTATCAAGTCTGCACAGTGTATTAGCATATATGCTGCAGCTGCTCCTTCCACCCTTCCTTTCATTAACCCTCCCCTTGTCCTATATCTATAAAACTTTTGGCAACCTTACCATGTATAATAAAAGATGGTTAGCATTTGAAGAATTGCTTGATACTAAACCTAGACACTAAAATAATAAATTCAAGGAGGGGTCAACACCAGAATGAATAAAGAAATCAAGGGGGTTCCACATGTGCGCAGAAAACATGTCATGAAGTGTGGATGAAATATGAATAATTCTATGCACATTGTGATGTACATCATATTACCTGGAGTTTTTTATATAATTCCACATTGTAATTATCTGTGCAGTTTTACTTACTATTACTTATTCCATATAATGTCTATGTTACACGTAACTAGTTTCAGTTGTATGTTGTAAAATATATGTTGTTTAAACACACTACTTTCAGAAGATGTGTTGTTTTTGGCACGAGCATGTAATGCAACCCAGTATGCATTGAATCTTTTTTTTTCTGAAGAAAACTTAATAATATAATTTAAAAAAAAAGAATCAGATGGCCAAGCAAAATAAAAAAAAAAAGTAACATTGGTATAAAAACAGAAAATATAAGTCAATTTCTGCAAAAGTTTATGTAAAAATATTTTTTTTGTTGTTGTTTTGTTTTATTGTAAAAGTACATGCTGAGCATTGCAGTTATTTTTCCTCTGACAATGGGCTTCTCTGGACAGTAGCTATGGCCACAAAAGCATGATCCCCTGCTGACCTTAGACATACAGCAGAACATATAGGATTTATTGCCCTGTGGAATAACACTTTTGAATTATGACTTGCTATTCTGTGCCATGTGGAGTGCAATTCCCTTCCATGAAAGTAAATGCTCAGTCTATTCAGGTCCCTTAAATATTAACAGAATTTTGGTTCAGTTTTGATTTGGACATCTTGTGTTCTTCAATCCTTCAGCAAAAGACATTTCAGGCCCTCAGTACTGGGGTTTTACTGGCTACAAATAGTGACAGGTGGCATCCATTAACCATGACTCACCCACCCCAGGCAGTCTTAACCTCTTTGACCCCCCCAATCTCCAATCAGATTTCAAAATACTCGGCTCCTGCCACAGTGTCAGGAGTTGATGTTTTTATTTTTAAAATCATAGGAGGTGGGAGGAGGGTTGTAAATGACCATGGTGGGTGAGTGGGAGGTCATAATACTCTCCCTGGCAAAATGAGAGAGGCTAAAGTGTTTTTTTTTTGTCCCTAATTACCAGGTGAAGGTCAAAATGATCCCTATATAGTCCAGAAGTTGCACTGTGCTGAATTGAAAGTAAGAGTGCATACTTTTGGCACATTATCTAAGTAGGGAAAGGGAACATTGTATAACCAGGAGTAGCACACTAAGCCAAAGCTTGCTTCCAGATGCAACCTGAGAGCACTAGGAAGTTAAGTGACTTGCCCAGGATCACACGGTATGCACCTAGGCGGCTGTGGGATTCAAACCCATATCTCCAAATCTGCAGCTCAGAGCCTTAACCCACTGCACTATACTGCCTCCCACTGAAATACAAATGCCTCAGATTGAAATTCAGTATCAGTTTACCATTGCTCAGCTGAGATACCAATCCATCACTCAATTATTTTTTATATCAGGGGTACAAAATATAGGATGTACAGTGGACTAGATCAGAAAATGAGTATCTATATTCATGTGTGAAGGGATAGGTTCAGTAGTCACTGCTGCCAAAGGAACAAGTGAGATATGACAGTCCTTCCCCCTTACAAATGATGATAAATGGCATAATCTGAGTTAGGCCATTGTATGTCCAGTTTGTGTTACACATTTTTGCTTTAACATTGGACTTTTTCAGAGCTTTTAATGTTTATTTTGCTTTCATTGTTCCAATCTGAATGGTCTATTACACTGCTATATACTGTGGGTGGGATATTGAGACTGCGCCAGGCCGGTGCGCGAGTCTGGGCGCAGCGCAACTGGGCTGCACCAGGGCATAGACCAGGCAATATTCAATGGTGCTGCACCATGGCTCAGCACTGTTGAATATGGCACTGATGGCATATGCACTGTGCACGGTGCAGTTGCACTGAACTGGTGCAAGTGGCAGAAGGGGAGCAGGAGGATGCGCCAGCACAAGTGCGGTTGTGCTAGGCACATCATCTGTGATATTCAGCACTGGCATGCAAATGAGGCCAGTGTGCATGCAAGACACAAATGGGGCCATTTGCATGTCATTATGGCCCCATTTGCATGCGGTGAGCCAATCTCCTGCGACTTGCGCCTGGCACCCAGTCAGGCTGCAGCTGTCGGGTACTAACACCCTGCAGTCCCTTGGTGGACCCCGCTCCCGTAAGCCTGATCACAGGCATATGTGCAAAACATCCCTGGTGGTCCAGTGGACCTCTGTCCATTGCCTGATCACACGCATCAGTAAATAAAAGCCCTGGTGGTCTAGTGGACTGGTCCCCATCGCCTGATCACAGGCATCAATAAATAAAAGCCTGGTTCTCCAGTGGACCACTTTCCATTGCCCGATCGTGGGCATCCATATTAAAAATCCCTGGTGGTCCAGTGGACCAGTCCCCATCACCCGATCATGAGCATCAGTAAATAAAAGCCCTGATGGTCCAGTGGACCAGTCCCCATTGCCTGATCATGGGCATCAGCAAATAAAAGCCCTGGTGGTCCAGTGGACCAGTTCCCATTGCCCAATCATGGTCATCAGTAAATAAAAGCCCTGGCGGTCCAGTGGAACCCCCCCTCCAGTGCCCAATCATGGGCAGAATCACTGAAAGACACCCTGATGGTCCAGTGGTACTCCCTCCCCACCCACCCTGGGGCTCCCAGCATCCTCCCAGTCAATGGTGGCACCACCCACCTGCATGCCACCCGGCCACCACCAACTGACAGCATACAGTACAGTCTGTATGCCTATTGGTCCACTGTGTGGACCAATGGGAGTGCAGACCATACTGTACTACACAGCCCTGATATGTGAATGAATGCATTCATTCACATATTGGGTCTGTGTAGTACAGTATGGTCTGCATGCCCATTGGCCCACGCAGTGGATCAATAGGTATACAGACCCTACTGGATGCTATCAGTGAGTGGGTGGCTGGGCAGCATGACGGATGGGGTGCTGCCACCTGCCACTGACTAGGGAGGTGATGGGTAGCAGATGCCTCAGTGAGCAGGTGGGGAGGGGGTACCACTGGACCACCAGGGTGTCTTTCAGTAATTCCACCTGCAATCAGACACTGGCGTGGGGGGTTCCACTGGATCACCAGGGTTTTTATTTACTGATGACCATGACTGGGCAATGGGGACTGGTCCACTGGACCATCAGGGCTTTTATTTGCTGATGCCTATGATCAGGCAATGGGGACTGGTCCACTGGACCATCAGGGCTTTTATTTACTGATGCCTGTGATTGGGCAATGGGGACTGGTCCACTGGACAACCAGAGCTTTTATGTACTTATGCCCATGATCAGGTGATGGATACAGGTCCACTGGACCACTAGGGATGTTTAATATGGATGCCCAAGATCAGGTAATGGACAGTGGTCCAATGGACCACCAGGGATGTACTGTTCCTATGCCTGCAAATAGGCAGGGGGGGCACAATGCTCCCTGGGCAGGGGGCACGTGGACTGTGTTCTGGGTGTTCAGATAGCCACCCACAGCTGGCAGCTGCCGTGTTGCACCCTGCAATACGGCAGCTCACCTGTGGATATCTAGGACTTGTTCCTGGTTTTACCAGGCACAACTCTGCACCCCCCTGAGTGGCACAAGGCGGTGTTTTGCCAGCATATGCACCACACATCCCAGGTTGAATATCAGGATGTGCTGCATATGCATGGACATGCCCCCTGCACTTGCACCGCATACATTACGATGTGCCCTGGTGCATCTGGAGTTGCTCAGTGCAGCTTGCCCCTTTGAATATCACGCTGGGGCACAACCCTTTTGAATATCCCACCCTGTATCTCCATCGGATATCATTAAACCATGCTAAACTACTTTCCCATCATTTATAACCAAACACAAATCAGACTTTAAACAAATAACAAGACTGTGAAGTTATCTAGAGGTCAGCTATGTCACATGCCACTGCCAGCATACACAATGCTGTCTTTCAGTTTTGTGAGTTTAGATGCATTTTTCACTACAAGGGTACAATAGCTCTTATCCTTGAACATGATATTGTTGACAGACATATTAACCCCAATCAGCCATGCTGATGATGAACTCCACAACTTCCCCACATTATGTCTGTGTGGGGACGTACAGTATATAACTATAGGTAGTAATGTAAAGCAGATTACACTCTTTCCAAATTACTTCATAGCTCTTGCTCATTGACTACGCTGTGATCCCAGGAAGTAAACAAACTTAATGGAGGTCACTGTTTCCTAATAAATGGAGCACAAATGCCCAATAAAGACAATCGGATGTAAACAGAATTAACTGCCTGTCACACTGACATTTCTAACCATGCTGTTGAAGACACTTTGTAATTGTAACCAGTACTTCCAGTCTTACAATGCCAATCTATCATTTACTCTGTGACATCAAACATAGTGTTTAAAAGTAGAAAAGCATGCATGTAGAACAAGACACTGGAGCCCCATTCATTGTACATTCTGACTGAAAGTCAAACTCGTTTACCTCCCCTAACTGTAACGTAATTCCCAGTGCAATTTCAACACTATTTGGCAGCCTGCCAAGCCAAAAACTGTTCATTTTAAACAAATGTTTTCTTGAGTGAAAACAGATTGTGCTTAAGTATTCTAGTTTAAAATGCCTCTTTTGCAATAATGAACTGTAATCATGGTTTCAGGAACAAGATCTATAAAACTAGCTATAACTGAAAATAAGACTAGAAATATAATATACAGCTGATTTGTTACAACAAAAGATGATTTTATTAGACAGGCACTTCTTCCCACCTTCATTAGGAACGTTCATTAGAGGCGAAAAGAGAATGTTATGTACTGTATGTAAATATCAGGATCAGTATTAGCCAGATTGAGTAGAATGGGTTCATTATCCTGGTCAAATAATATTTGTTTGTGAAACATATAATACTTATTAATCCCTTTTTGTGAAAGGAGGTGGCTACTAGACGAATTCTTCTGGAGCTCAGACGTATCATAAATTATTTAAAAAAAGTAGTCAGGCATCTCAGAATGACTGACATCCAGAACTTGTAAGTTAAGTTACATTGTCCACATTTATTGTTTAAAATTCATAGTTAAATAAAGAGCAGCAAACTTGAACCACAAAGCACCAGCATTTCATGTATCTCCTTACACTTAATCACGGTATCTATCGATGAAGTGCAAAGTAATGCACCTGGGAAACAAAAACCTAGGGAAAGAGTACACAATGGTGGGGGGGGGTTACTGACAGCAACAAAAATGGAAAGGGACCTGGGGGTAGTCATATCAGATGACCTAAAGGCAAGCAAGCAATGTGAGAAGGCAGAAAGGTGGGCTGTGGGGATACTGGGATGTATCAGAAGAGGCATCACCAGTAGAAAACAGGAAGCTGTTATCCCTCTGTATAGACAGTTGGTGAGACCCTATCTGGAGTACTTCATGCAGTTCTGGAGACCCCATCTCCACAAATACATAGACAGGATTGAAGCAGTCCAGTGGAGGCAACTAAAATGGTTCAGGGTCTGAACCAGAAGCTATATGAAGTGAGACTAAATGATCTTAATATATATGCCCTCAAGAAAAGGGGGGGGGGATGATATAAACTGCCAAGGGAATCAACAAAGTTCAAGAGGGTAGCATCTTTTACAAAAAGAGATGTACAAGAACAATGGGGCACAATTTGAAGACAGGGTGGCCTGCTCAGGAGCAACGTGAGGAAGTATTTATTCATGGAGAGAGTAAGGGATGCATGGAAAGGCCTTAGTGAGGAAGTCGTGTGGTCAAAAACAGTGGGGGAATTCAAGAATGCTTGGGACAGACATAAGGCAATTCTGGTTGGGGTAGTAAGAAGTAGGCTGTTGGTTAACTAGGATCTGCAGCTTATCCAATACGTAGGGAAATGAGCAGACTGGGTGGGCCAAATGGTCCTTATCTGCTGTAAAAGTCTATGTAATCTATGTTTATTTCTCACTCACTCTCTTCTTGCCCTCACTGCTGCCCATCATGTCACAAACAAGTTCTTCATTCTACTAAACAAGAACACTGATTGCATCAACAAAGCCCCATAGGGACAACCCCATACCTTCCTGCAACAGGGCCCAAGCAGAAGGCAGAACCTAGCACAGAAGCATGAATATCCATTTCAGTGGGGATGGTGGGAAGGAGGGGGAAAAACCAAGACAAGTGACCAGGAAGCTAGTAGGGCAGCCTGCCATCCTGGTACTTAACTCATTGCCTCCACAGGCTCACTCTGAGATTACACCACTTGTCTCCTGAATCTCCTGTATACTTTAAACAGTGAATCCTGGGCCTTTCTAAGCAAACTCAAGCCATAGTCAGTATGTCACAAACAAATGCTAATAGCTCAATAACTGTACATGCTAGACACAAAGTATGAGAGGCAGAGTTATTCAGCACAAAATTGCCTTTCCAATGGTGGCATGCATGTAATAATAAGTAATTTTGTATTTTTTCTATGCTGGTTGAAAGAGCAAACTAAACATTTTTTTCACTAAAAAAGGGCAACATAAGCCATTTTTTGTTGGAAAATATGTAATATATCAACACCAAATTAAGCATACAGACATTAGATGGTGTTTTGATACTATGTTTGCTAAAAAAAAAGATATCTTTTTACCATAAAATTTAATTTTTCCCCATTTTAGTCAAGGTGCTTTGATGAGATTTGAGGGCTAAATCTCAACCACACACACCATATCATAAACAAATGCGTATAACTCCAAAAGTGTACATGATACACACAAAGTGTCAGCATGAAAGTTGATGAGCACAAAAATGCCTTTCCAATGGTGCTATGCAACCAGTTGTAATCAATACGGTTGTTATTTATTACCTGCTGAAGTGCCAAAAAAGTGAATTTTATTCAAGCTGCTTAGGTGAATCTTGATGGAAAACATGCCAGCCATACACACCATACCAAAAATAAATGCAAATAACTCCTAAAGTATACATGATATACACAAAATATCAGTGACAAAGTTGTGCAGCATAAAATTATCTTTCCAATGGTGCTATGCAGTCAAATATATATTATATTCTGTTATAATATATATTAAAATATATAAGTGACTTCTCCAGACATTGCAAGGGCACACTGGAAGTTAGTAGCGGACTTCTGCAGACGTCCTCAGGACACACCAGTGTTTTTTTACTGATGACTACAGGCGTCTGCTAGGACACAATGAGTTAACTGGAATTTTGTGTTTTGGTGTCTTTATACTGTCCTACTCTTCACCCCATGCTGCAGTATTGTCTGTCTGCCTCCAGTAGCAGCCCAAGAGTTTGGGATGGTGATGTGGGGTCACCCACAATGTCAAGGTCAACCTGCTGTTCATAGGAGGAGTGGCTTCAGTTTGATAACAACTTCCTCCCTCATGGGCTATGTTGCTGCAAAATGTGCCAGCAGCTCCACTAGCTCAGGGCAAGGAAGTCAGGTCAAAGTGCAAACCTGGATCTTCCCACATGAAAATGTGATTCATACTCTAAGTTCATACTATGATTCACACTAAGGTTCATACTAAGGACACTTCATACCAAGGTCATGTAAGGCTACTTGGAGCTTAGAATATGTTAGTCCATATATAGCTCCATCTGGCTCATGAAATAAAGTAATGACCAATGATTATTTAAATGCCTGCCTGCTTTGGTTTTAAATTCTGTTTTATTATTACCGATTACTATCTCCCATGATAGGTAAGTAATAGATAAAGGAGAATGGTCAATTGTCATTCTACTCTATCTCCCTTCAGGATTTGACACTGTGTACCATGAGTTGTTGCTGGATCACCAAAGGGAGTACTGTGGTCTCACAGGTATGGTCATTAGCTGATTTGAGACTTTCCCCAGAAAAAGGATGCAGAGGGTGGTGAGGAGGAACTTCTACTCACTCCCAAAGCCCCTGTTCTGTGGTATACTTCAGGGCTCGATTCTCTCATTTATGGTGTATGGGGGTGTACATGCTACCCTGGGTGAGACCATCTGATGTTATGGCATGGGCTTTCACTGCTACGAAGATGACATCCAGCTGTATCCGTCATTTGCAACTGAGACCTCTGGTGTGGCTGATACAGTAAATGTAGGTCCAGCTGAGATTCAGGACTGGATGTCCTCCAGCTGGCTAACACTCAATCCAGACAAAATGTTGGTATTACTAAGGTTCATACTAAGACACAGAGAGTGAGGAGGCAAGAATGCCCATAAAGCTCCTATACTAATAAAGAATAATACTTCAGATTACTCCAGATAAAAGGAAACCATCTAATTTTCTCTTGAATTCCTCCTTTGATTTACTAATAATGGTGCCTATGCATGAACAGGTGGAAATTACATGCTAGAGGCATGAATCCCACATGAGTAGCTCTGCACCTGCGGACAGGTGTGCACTGATGGTATTCAACACTGGCCACTACTCATCCGAGGCCCCACTCTCAGCACACTGGAATCTGCAGGGCAGCTGGAGGGGAGTCAAGGACCTGGCTGGGTATCCAATTGGATACCCAGACTGGATCCCCCAGCGGATCCCATATGGGGTGGGGCACTCATTGGCAGCATACCCCATGGATGACCAACAGCTGGTGGCTGTGGAGGTGAGAGGAGGGCAAAGCCACTGGCCCTCCCACACTGAAGCAGTGTACAGGGAATGGATGGGAGGGTCTTTTGGTGGAGCCGGGTGTGCACTGTACCCCAAAATATGCCTTGGGAGATCGGTGAGAGGGGTGTGCCATTGGTGTTGTTTGGGGGGGAAGCATGCTTGTGCCAGTGCTCCATGTGGTTTGCCTGTTGGGGTGGAGCCTGGTAGGGGCTGTGCACCGATGTGTGCTGGGGCAGGTGGCATGAGGTGGTGATGGGGGGATGTCCGCTGTGGACTTGGTGGTTGTATGAACTATCCTTCCCATCTGGGCAGAGACCCAACGTGTGCAAGGGGTGCACAGAGGGCATTCAGCAAGGTTCTCCCAGGCATACCTTGTGCCTTTCTCCACACCCACATGGCCAGTACTATGCACTATTGTGCATAGTGCATAGGGCTGGTATGCCCCTTGCCCACTCCACTCATGGTACAGACCACGGACATGGGGGATCAGGTGCATTGGGGCTGCAACCCCCCCTTGGTGCATCTGGTGTGGGGGACATATTGGGTGCTGAGTGGCTACACACCTAAGATACGCAGTGTGTAGCCACTCAGTGGGATTCTGCATAAGCCCCAATAACTTTAAGAGGTAAACTACCAGTATTCCATGGATGTATGACTCCAAGAGTAAAAGTGTATTTTTTTCAAGTTTGTCTTAAAAGATCTGCCAGAAACTTAAAGTGGATGCCTTCTGCTCTCATATTTTTTTCCTGAGGATTCAATGCCTAACTCAAACATGTGGTAGGGATTTTTCATGATGTCATACACCAATAATAACTCTCCCCATAACCACCTCAAAGCAAGTGGCATCAGTTTCAAGGATTCCATTCTTTCCTCATAAGTATAGTTTCTAAGACCAATAATATTTTTGGAGAATTTACACTGGACTCTTTCTAGTGATAGGATATCAGCTTTTTGTAGTTGCACCAAATCTGTGACGCCTACTCCAGATGTGATCTGACATATTCCCTAAACAAGGGCATAATGACTTCCGCATTTCTGGAGTTAATGTTACTTTTAATGGACCTGGAAACTTTATTTGCTCTACTTATGATGGTATTGAGTTGGGGTTTACAAGAAAGGTAATCTGAGAAATGTACCTCCAGGTCCTTTTCATTGTTCGTTTTTTCCCAATATAACATTGTTTAGGGTATAATAATTATATGGTTTTTGTTTTCCCCAAATGCATAAGTCAACATTTTTTTTTTTTAGATTTAACTTCATCCTTTCACTTTTCTGCCTATGTATTAATATAGTTTAGGTCTCTTTGGAGTTCCAGTGCTTGTGAATCAGTGCAACATGGACCTTCTATTTTAATGTCATCAGTGTACATAACTGTATAGTTCAAGAGGTTTGAAGTCATGTCTGAAATGTATGAAAATGGGTAAGGGCCCAGGACTGAGCCCTGGGGGGACCCCACTAGTTACTGCCCCTGGTTGTGACAAATGACCATTAATAATAACCTGCTGTTTCCTGTTATTTAACAGTCCAACTAATGATGTGTTTATGAACATCATATAATCTTATTTTTTCAATTAGGACCCAATGAGGCATTAGATCAAACACCTTACTGAAGTGAAGGAAAACAGCATCACAGGGAATGTTCTTGTCAAACATTTGTGCTGACATAGTCATAAAAACAGACTAGGTTTGTCAATGTGCCACTTTTTTGTGACACTATGCTGTTCAGAGTCACACATATTGATCAGAGGGACAATTAGATCCTTAACTAGATCCTCAAGCACTTACCGTCCACTGGGTTGTTGCAAATGTAATTTTATTACTGCCTTATACTTTGTTATACTCTGTATTCAGCATTTTTTATCATGCAAAGTTCAACTGGATAAACTGTACTAATGTCTGTTTGATTGTCTGTATGTATACATGCTACATGCATAATATGTTGTTATCTTCTGTAATTCAGTACTGTTTACAATGTTAAATTCCTCTGTATAAATTGTACTAATGTTTGGCTTAACTGTATTTATGTATGTATGCATGTATGTATGTATATATGTACAGTATGTATGTGTGTGTATGGATGGATTTTCTTGTACCCTCTCCCCCAGGATACACTGTGAGGCAAGCAACTTGTTGTTCAGTTTGCATCTTCTGGTGAAACATTTCAATAAATAAAGAAGTAATTAAACTCTCCAAAAGCTTACATACTGCTGATTTGAGACTTATGAGTCTATAATTACTTCACAACTGCTTGGAACCCTTTTTCTGGTTAGATATGGTGTGTGCCAACTTCCAGTCTACTGGAACATAGCCATATTGGATACAGAAACCAAATAATATTTTTAAGGGCAAGTAATTGCATCAGCCATTAAGTACAGCATGTGCTCAGTTATCCCATCAGGGTCAGGTGTAATTTTCCCTTTAAGTTTTATTTATTTATGAGTTTAACCAGGAAGGCATACTGAGCAGCGATTGCTCGATTCCAGATGCGACCTGGGGGACAAGTCCCAAAACAATAGTTCAAATACAGGTACATGTAGATTAACAGCACAGTGAGTGGGTCCACCTGCCATGCAGACAATTGGCAGATAGATACAGGAACTTAGGAGGGGGAGCATATACGGTGATAGTGTTACAGAGAATCACAACAACAATAGTCTAGTACATAGTGGACACTAGCTAAAGCATGAGCAGCTTGAGGTGAAGTGGGTCCCGAGTAGGTGGTTGAGGAGGCAGGGGATGGATGAGTGTCTTATATCGACTGGCAAGGTGTTCCATAGCTGTGGGATATAAAATATGAAGGCCGCCTAGCCTTTGGATGTATGCATGAAAGGGACGTGGAGGAGCCTGGGGTCCGTACTTCTGAGGGAGTAGGCAGGGGGAGTTTGTGGGAAGAGGACAGAAACCAGGTAGGGGGAAGGGTCTTGGACCAGAATTTGGCTGTGGACCTGGTACAATGGGTTTGTCTGCAGTCTTGGAGGGACGGCAGGGCTAAGAAGTCATATAAGGTGTAGTGGTGGGTTGTTTGTGGGCAGTCCAGGATAAAGTGACAGAAGGAGTAATAAAGGGAGCCAAGGCTGACCAAGGTGGAGGAGGAAGCAGTAGTATAGACTATGTCCCATAGTCGAGTATAGGGAGTATCATCCTTTGAACAATTGCTTTCCAGGCAGGAGGGGGGAGACAGGTTTTGTTCCTATATAGGGTGCTGAGTTTAGGGAGTAGTTTCTTGTGTAAGGAGTCAATGTGGGTGGCGAAATCAAGGTGCTGATCAAGCCAGACACCTAGGTATCTGAAAGTGGTGCAAACTTCCAGGGGGGTCCTGTCTAGGGTTTGGAAAGGGGAGCACACAGCTTGACGGGATAGTCTTTGCTGTGAGCCAAAAGTTAGTGGCATGGTTTTCTTTGGGTTTAGGAATAGTTGGTTTGACCGGAACCAGTCCTGGATGGCATTGAAATCCTCCTGTAACAGATTTGAGACCTCGCTTGTGGAGGGGCCCGTGGTGTACAGCACTGTATCATCCACACACATTTGGATGGATGAGTAGTGACAGGCTGATGGGAGGTTGTTTAAAAATATGGAGAAGTGCACTGAGCCCAAGACTGAACCTTGGGGGACGCCGGTGGTAACTGGTAGGAGGTTGGAGATGTGTGATCCGACTATTACAGCCTGGTACCTACCCACCAGGTAGTCATGGTACCAGGTGGAGGCTGGACTGGTGAGACCAGCTACTTTTAGTTTAGACAGGAGCAGTGTATGGGAGATGGTGTCGAATGCCTTGGCTAAGTCTATGAAGATGGCACTGGTGATATAGCCTTTGACCATGCCGGTGAGTATGTCATCAGTCAATCTTAGCAGGGAGGTGATAGTTGAGTGAGACTTGCGAAAACCAGATTGGTATGGGGTGAAGAAGGAGGAGGAGGTGTCCAAATAGGAAGAGAGTTGGGCGAGGACAAGACGTTCCTGAATTTTTGCCAAGATCAGGAGTAGGGAGATTTGGCAATAGTTTCCTGGGGAGGCAGGGTCACCACCTTTAGGAAGGGGTATGACAGTAGCTTGTTTCCATGTGGATGGTAATTTTCCTAGTGAAAAGGAGAGGTTGAATAATGTGACTAGTGGGGCAGCTATGGCTCGGGCTGACAGAAATAGCATCTTGGCATCTAGTGCCGTAGGGAATTTTCCTTTGTTAGGGTTCAGGGAACAGAGGGAGTTGACTACTTCATCCATAGATACAGGGTGAAAAGAGAAATTATATGGGTGGTGGGTGTTGGTGGATGCTGGGGGGAGGATAGGAGCGAGTCAGCACAGCTGGAGAAGTAGGTATTGAAAGCAGTGGCAACCTCGCTGGGATTGGTGATGGTAGTGCCCTGTTGTGACAGTGTCGGTGATGGCAGGTGGGTAGGGGGGAGAAGAGGGATTTGAATGTTTTCCAAAAGTTTGTCGGGTGGTTTAGGTTTGCGCTGAAAGCCGATAAGAAATAGTTCTTTTTTGACTTGTGTATAAGCTTGGTACAGGAGTTGTGGAGGGTTGTGACTAGTTTCAAGACATATCAGGATTTGAAGATTTACATGCCTTTTAATATGAAGTGCTTTTTGCAATATGGCAATACATTTCCCTATACAGCAAGAGATATAAGTACACAGAGATTGCAGTCTCAAGATGTGCTAAGACAAACTTTGTCAGAGATCCAGATTCTATGCAAACATTCTAACTTTATGCCACAAATGAACTTGACAGTCATAACATTCTTTAAACAGACCAGATACCACTCATACTCCAGAACCAGGAGTGCAACCTCCAGCGAAGGTGTTGTAAATACAGATGTAGTCACTTTGTGATCAATATCACAATATATTTACTGGTTAGTGATGTTTATGAACTGCTGACAGTGGGTGGCATATGTAAATAATGGACCATGAATAATGCTGTTTGCACCGCCACCTTTCTTAAACATTCTGCATATGCATACCCTTGACAGGTGAGCAACTGCATGGCTGCCTTCCCTCATGCTGCCAAGTCACCCACTACACCTCAAAACCACCAACACATGAACTGCTTCCTCACTAGGCACCACAGACCAAAACCATTTACCAGTATACCAAGCTGGAGCAGATCGCCAAGTGCAGGTACCGCAGCTCTGTTGAGGAGGAAAAAGCTGGTTATAGGTATGGCTTGCTTGCAAGTTTCAAGTATTTTTTTTGCCTTCATTATGGTGATGAACTCTTCTGTGCATGCTGACTAACTGCTAGAGCGAGCACAGCAATGGGGTGCCTCGCGTAACAACAGCAGCTCTTTTGGAGTAGCAGGGTAGCTCAGCTTTGCTATGTAAAAAGACAGATTTTGTGTTTTGAGGGTCAGTGTGATCACTGTTAAAAAAGGCAAGTTTTGTGGGATGTGTCATGTGTTGGGTAGGAGATTGTACATTCTTTGGGGGCATGTCAATTGTTACCCCATCTAGGGTGTGGGAGGAAGGGTGGGTCGGGAGTCTGGAGAGTCTCTGTCTAGTGCCAAAGGACATGAAGACTGTTTTTTTTTTTTTTGCATTTAGGGATAGTTGGTTTGATCTGATCATTGCTGGACAGCATCAAATTCATTAGGGAGACTGGCTGTTAACTCAGCTGGGGAGGGAATCAGAGCAAAATAGGACCATATTGTCATTGTAAATGTGGATGGATGTACTGTAGATGTGCAGGCAGAGGGAAGGTCATTTGATGACTATGGAGAAAAGTAGCAGGACAAGGACAGAGCCTTGGGGATGCCAGTGTAAATGGGGGGTGAGGGACGGATTCTCCAATTCAAATTGACTGAGACCTGCCTTACTAGATATGAGCTGAACCAGCTTGTTGCAGAGTCTGAGAGACCTATCGACTTCAGGTTGTCAAGGAGGAGAGGGTGGGAAACAGTTTCGAAAGCTTTTGCTAAATCAACAATGTCAGTAGAGGTGAAGAGGCCCTGGTCCTTGCCATTGTGTATGGAGTCAGTAAGATGGAGGAAGGAGGAGGTGGTGAAGTTGTGTTTGCAGAAGCCAGACTGGAAGGGGCTGAAAAAGAAGGAGGAGTCAAGGAAAAAAGAGAGCTGAAATGGGACTATATGCTCTAGGTGTTTAGGTAAGGTTGGAAGGAGAGAGATAGGGAGGATGTTGCTGGGAGACGAGGAGGAGGAGTTACCTCCCTTGGGAAGGGGAATGATAGTTGCATGCTTCCAGGTGTCTGGGACTGAAGTAAGAGAGAAGGTGAGGTTTAGAAGGGAGAAGATAGGGAAGAAGTGTTGAGGCAGAGAGCTGTAGGAGCTTGGCGTCAAGCCCAGTAGGGATCCCACCTCTCTGAGGGTTAAGGCCCAAGAGGGAACTTACAGAAGCAGCAGGGGTAACTGATGATAAGATATGTGATAGAGGGACATAGGAGAGGGTGGGAAGGGGTGGTGGTAGAGGAAAATGCAGATAGGAGTGGGGAGACACAGGTGGTAAAGTAGGAGTAGAATGCATAGGCCACAGAAGAAGGGTCTGAGATGAGGGTGTCTACCACCTTAAAGATTGGGGTGAGACTAGTTGGGGGGAGAAGAGGGTGTGGATTACCTTCTAGAACTTGGAGGGGGACTTAGATTGTTCTGGAAGGAGAAGGACAGGAATTTAGCCTTAGCTAGCCTGGTGTATCTGGTACAAGTATTCCTCGGGACTCGGTACCTGTTAATATTGACTGATGCGCCAGTAGACTTGTGTGTCTTCAATGCCAGATCACAAGCACAGACACATGCCAAAAGTTTAGCTAAAATCCAGGGGACTTGATAGCCTCGGACCCTGGTGTTCCGGAGGGGGCATGCAGATTCCAGATTGATAAGAATTTGGAGCAAAAGTTTTCACCTGTTCTGTTGATGTTACTGGCATTAGAAACAGGGGATCATTTGGTGGTTAGCAAGTCTGCATATACTAAGGATAGGTCTAACAACTTGAAGGACCTGGTCAGAATAATTTTATGGGAGTTCTGGGGTAGTGAAATTTGTGCAAGCAGTAGACCATATGGTGGTCACTGAGTGCATCAGGGAGGGTGCCGGCATCAATGATTCAGTGCAAGTGATTTGTGAGCACCCAGTCTTGTAGTGAATGGTTCACAACTGTAAGGTACAGTTCAGTATGTCACATGACTAATTTACTACTCAATATCCTTATACAAGTAAAGGTTTTGATACAGTTATTTAAAATGATTTCCCATCGTATGTATGTAAGCTCCCATAGGACTTATTACGTTGCAAATCATGTGCCAGGGTATGCATGGGTGCAAGGATCTGTAATTTAAGGTGGGGACCTGGCACTGCAGAAAAAATCAACCACGTGGTGGGAAAAAGAGAGTCAAGTGTGAGTGGAGTTTGGGGTGAGATGGCTTGAGTAGCAGAGTGAGGGTAGTCGCCCCCTGGGTAGGGTAACAGCCACCCCAGCCTCCCAAGGGAAAACTCATCCCTCTTGGAGAATCTATGTGGGCTTAAGAAATCAGGGTGCTGTCCACCTGCAAGTGATCCATGGGTTCCCTTTTCTGTAGAAGGAAGAGCTGAGGCTTGGCAGAAGTTCTGTTGACACGATACTCAGCACTAGAATGGGCAGGCAAGGAAGCCCACAGGGTAGGAAGGTGCCAGTGGTTGACATGAGGAGGCCGCAGCATGGAGGGTGAGAGAGCAGACTGTGAGAGGCTGGAGGTGGCAGCTCAGGGCTCTGTAGCCTAATGTCCATGTCCACCTGAGAGCGTCATTAGTGAAGTGAAAGCCCAGGTAAAGCCCTGCGATGCTGCAGAAAGTGGTGTGGGACCGCAATGATCTGTGGTGTGGGATCTGCCTTTTTCAGCAGAGGAAGGGTCCAACCACATACTTCCATCCTCAACTATCCCATGCTACACTCATTTTATAGAGTAGCAGAATCGTAACATTTCCTATAGCAAAACTGGAAGAGTGGGATCAGAACGGTATCCACACAGTGACCTCACTTACTGGGGCATAAGTAATTTAACGTATTATAAAAAGTTATGCAAAAATAAACAAAATAAACAAACAAAAATATATAAAAAACGAAGCCAAACTTTCGCTTTCATTTTCCTTCTAATGACTCGGATCAGGTTATAAATTCAGCAGCTCAACTGGAATGGATATTATTAACTGCAGAACACTTATCAAAAGGGCAGCTGTACAGGATTTAGGATGCTGTCCTACATGCTGGACCATCGAAAATCTAAAGGCTCTGCTCCAGGCAGCATGGACAGAAACTGCATGCCTCAAATTGCGTATTCAGAAGGAAATATATTATAAGAACCACCCACCATTTCCCCAACATCCAACTGAAGCACCTCGACTGCAGAGGGTAGTTGGTCTGGGAAGTTGACAGGTGATTAGGAGGGGCAAATCAGGTGCCCCATCACGCAATCCTCTCACCAACTTATCACCTCAACAAACCATATAAAAACTACAAACAGATATCTGCCTCTATCTTTGAAATCAAACAAAGGGGCAGAGGATACTGCAAAGCAGGACACTGCAGCACAGGAGCTAGCACTACAAAACTTGCTCAAAACAGGAACAAAACAAAAAAAAGCAAAAAGGAAATCTAAAATACTTCTGATCTTAGGAGACTCCATGATTCGGGGAGTTGATGCCTACCTCCAGCCGGGGGTAATGGTCAGATGTCTCCCAGGTGCATCATCGTAGAGAGACACTGACTGCACTGCTAAAATCATGCAGAAAGCAGGAGAAAACATCAACATCCTGGTATACATAGAGACTAACGATCTCACCAGCCGGTCAGTTGTGGAGACCAAGGAACACCTAACCAGGCTTGGAGACAAATTGTCATCCATTCATTCATTCATTCATTCATTCATTCATTTGTAACCCCTAGATGGCGCTATCCCAGGGGCTACTACCCCTGCCTGATTTGCCACTAACAGGTTGAGGGGCCTGGATCCAATGGCGGGTGCCTCCACCCAGAGGTCAGGGTTTGCAATAGTTAAACTAACTTGGTCACAGCCCTCTGGGACACTGCAACCCCCTTTCTTCCCACTAGTGGCCCACACAATATATCAGATTACCTTCACAGTATACACTTACCCCCAGGTCTGGTTCCGCACTGGGACCTCCTGTGAAATGAGATACAGTGCAACAATCACAGTACAGTACTTTAACATAGACAAATACCTCAGGCAGTATAACTTTGCTGAAACAAGCAGCTCCGATTTATTTAGGGCAGGGGTTCTCAGACCTTCTCAGGTTGAGCCTCCCCTATGTCACTTTGGACAAGCCTGGGCCTCCCCATGTCTCAAGCACAGTAGAACACACTCAAAAGGATATGAAATTTCATGCGCGATTTCATGCGCAATCACCAAACAGCAAAATATACTATGATAGTGTTTTATTTACAAAGTGAAGCACTGTGCATTGTAAATACAGTGCAAATGACTAATTAAAAGTCAACTGAAAGGCAGTTTACCACTGCACACCAGATACCATGCAAAGCAGCAATAAAAGTCAACTGATAAAAATGTACTGTACATCCAGTGCTGTTTAAGTCAGTCAGCTGAAGACAGCCTGTACGCCTGTTTTCGCAGTCGCGAAGCGCACCCCCACCACTAAATCTAGCATCTGAAAGTTTTAAAAATCATTCAGCTGAAGGGAGCCTGTGAGCCTGCTTTTGGCAGTCAGTTGCTGGATTCGTGGCTGCACTGTTGAGAGGTAGGCGCAAGTCATCTTCAACCCTGAGGCGGGACCCTACTTTGTCTTTATGGCAGCCAGTGCAGAGAACCCAGACTACAGAGATAGGTTGAAGCAAAAGGCAGTAACACTTTCACGCCGTTGTTTTAATTCTGGAAATTCACACCCCAGTGACAGCCAAAACTTAGCCAGTGGCAACTGTCCAAAAGAGACCTTCAGTGCTGGGTCTGTAGCCATCTATAAGGCTTTCTTGCTCTCTTAATGGCAGTTGTCCACAGACCTCGGTTTAAAAATGAACGCAGATTCCAACCCACTGGTTACACTCCTCCTGCTGGTATTCAGGAAGTACCACAGAGTTTTCATGCAGTCCACTTAAATGTTCTGAAATTGGCATCTGGACACTGTCAATGGAAAGCTCATTTTCCTGCAGGAAATCCTCCAGTGTGGGAAGGAGGAACCAATCCCTGCTGCAGTCTTGAAGACCATAATTGTAGTTTCTGACAAAATGCCTCAATCCTGTCCCTTACAATGAACATGTTGGTGTCCCGACCTTGAAGTGAGGCATTGAGTGTGTTGAGTCTGTCAAAAACATCCGCTAAATATGCCAGCAATCAGCCACCGTGAATCATGGAAATTTTCCACAAGTGCAGAGCCACAGTCAGCAAGGAAAATCGCGCTTCATCACGCAATTCAAAGAGACGTGTTAGTACTTTTCCCTGGACAGCCAACGGACCTCTGTGTGCAGCAGTAGTTGTTTGTGGTTTGCTCCCATCTCCTCACACAGCACAGCAAAGAGTCTTGCATTTACTGGCCGTGCCTTGATAAAGTTCACGACTTTCACAGCATCTGCCAAGACTTTGTGAAGATCAGCTGGCATCCTCTTGGCTGCTAGTGCTTCCTGTGGATCATGCAGTGATTCCACACAGCACTAGGAGCCACTGCTTCCAACCTTGTCACCATGCCACTGTGTCTGCCAGTCATTGCCCGTGGCTCCATCACTACAAATTCCCACACATTGGCTCCAGGCAAGATCTTCTTCTGTAATGAATTTATTGAGCATGTGGAACAGCTCCTCCCAGTTGCTCGTGCAGGCAGTGGTTGGCAAACAGGAATTCTTCTGAGACTTCAGTCTCCATGGCATAACGGACATAGACAAGGAGCTGTGCAGCATGGGCAATGTCAGTGGACTCATCAATTTGTAATGCAAAGTATGGACTTTGCGAACAGAGTCCAGTATCTGTTTCTTGACATCAACAGACAACTCCTCAATGCCGACAAACTGTGTCATTGGAGAGGGATGACATCTAGCAATGTGCTGCTTTGTCTCCCAGCATTATTGCACACATTTCTTTTGCAGCAGGAAGAAGTAATTGCTCACCAATGCTGTGTGGTTTTCCTGCTTTGGCAATCGCAATGCCACACAATCACGAGGCTTCCACAGCTTTGCTAGGCACAGTGCCATGCCTTTCCACCAGTTTCTTTGGCCCCTCAGTTCTTGTAGCTCAAGAAAGAATTCCAGAGGTTGGAAACTAGGCTGGGATGCTTTGGTCTCCAAATGCAGCCGCGAGCTTGCAGGGTCGCATGCTGTCTTGTGCCAGAACGCCAGCACATACCACACTGTGGCCGAGGTGCTCACTGGTCCCAGTCCAGGTGAATCCTATCCTCAAGTATTCATCATCATACTGCCTGGCCTTTGCGCTTTGCTTGAAGGCCTGCAGCTCCTTCATTACGCCGCCAGCAACAGCTACTTCTCCATGCAACGCTTTCTTCCAGTCACCAGAAAGCGATCCATTATCTCACGGTACATCAATGTTGGAAATTGTCAAACAATGTAACTAAAATCCTCCTGGACATGCATACTTGCATGTCCAACAACAGTCGGGCATTCCAAAAGAGGAGAAACAATGATTGCAGAAAACGCAGTACCCCAAACTGCATGTCAATTTGAAAAGAAGACGAGCATCATACAACAGACCAACAAATAAAAACACTGTTCTCCATGGATCGCTGTGCATCCATGAGACCAAAACCAAGCAATGAGATGTTTAAAGAACGATTCACAATCCATTTCTATCCAGAACCAAACTTTCCCATTTGTCACTTTGGCATGCCAGGCCAACACTGCTTCACCCACAGTTCCCAAAGCTAGCCAGTCCTGTGTTTCACTCCTCCAGCTCAAGCCAGACCAGCACACCAACCACAGATTCCATTCACCTTCTTTGACCTCAACATGGCAACTCCTGTCTGCTTGCTTCCTTGATCTGCACAGCAAAAGGTGACTCACAGAGGAGTGTATTGTAACTGTGCAGTCAGCTCAATGTCTTAATTTAAGTGCACATAAACACTTACGCTGTGACAAAGGGTTGAGGTACACCTCAGCCAATCCTAGCACAAATTAGTATGCAAGGGCCTTGGGAAATGGATCCAAGTGCTTGTCTGTGCTCAGAGGCAGATGCAGTTTAGAGTAGGGACCCAGCTGATGGGAGGTCTGCCTCAACGTGGTAGCTGGGTGACTTCACAGCAGGGCCCTGCTGTGAATACCAAAAGACCCCACTCCACTGAGCCTATTTTGGGCTGATGCACCCCATGTAAGGTAAGCCATGAGCACAGCTCACTCCACGCTGTCCAACACACAGGCAAGACACAGGGGTTGTTAGACGGGGGAGCAAAGTAGAAATTCCTTCATACTTACCACGATTTTCTTATCAGTTGAAGTAGTCCAGCATGTCAGTGGGGTATTCATGTGGGATCTTCCTCCAAAGCCTCCCAACCCACCCATAATATGCAGACACAAGATTACAACACACATTTTGAACCCTATACACACATAGGTAAGGCAATAATGCATGTACAGTGAAGGGTCTTGGATGCGGTTTGGGGAAACACTCCTGAAAACCTGGAAGAAGCCTCTCACCCCACAAGCCAGCACTCCAGCACCTTCACCCACAAAACGAACATAACCAGTACCATTTGATACCCACGCACACAAGAAAGGGAAATTATGCCTACCAAGGGTCTCATTGGATGAGGCTATTCCTTAAGACCTGGGGCAAGCACCTCATGTCCAAGGTACACCTGCAGCTCCACCCCAAAAAAGGGGCATCTATTTAGTACTAAAAACAATCATATATATGCCTAAGCCACACCCACAGCTCTAGTCTCAGCCTCACTGTGAACCAGTGTAGATGGCATTATGTACCGTGCATCTCTCGTTTTTCATCTCTCTTAAGAAACAAAAATATTTGTTCACACTAATAAAAACATTCTTAAAATATTTTTTATATATAACAATGAGCTATTGTATAATCTGAATAATGCGATTTCAGGTGTGTGTCGCTGATATCTGCCACTTCAGTGATTAATCACTTGGCCTGTGGCCTGCGGCCTAATCACCCAGGTATGATGTTATGCTGACGACACACCCTGTCGCAGTATTACACCCTCCAAGTAAAACCACCAGGTCCATCACTTCCAAAACAGTAGCAGACACAACTGTGCATCTTCCCACAGAACAGAAGCATCCAAAAGTCTCCATAGCCCGAGCCCAAAGATGCAGATCCATCATTGTAGCATTGTAGCACCCCCAGTCACCACAAGACTTCTTTTGTGGCATTTCAACCATACCCCTCTCCATAAATACAAACAGAGTAGACCAGACAAAAAACGAACCAGAAGCAATCCTTCCTGTGAAATAGTCAGCCTGTCTATGTACACTCCCTTGTTTCAGTAACAATATTCATGGAACCTACTGGCTGAGAGTCCCATTTTCACAGCAGCAGATAGATGGGGGAACATTTTTACCAACTGTACAACTCCTTCTTAGAACCCCTCCAAGATGAGGGCAGGAAGAACATTTTTGCAGCAGGTAAAACCCCAAACTGCAGACCCTTCCTTACTCATCCTTGAAGGCCATCCATGGGGGTCAAATGAACTTTTTGCACATTAAAGACCCAACTCAGAGCCTCAATGGGGGCAATAAATGTTTTTAAGAGGCATATTAAAACACCAGCCTTGCAGCCCCCAGGCCCCTGCAGCAAAAACCCTGAGTTGACCAGCCCTTCAGCAAAACAACTAAAAAATCAATGCTTACCAGCCCTTCAGCAACAGACGTAGGAGAGTTCAGTTCTACACTCCAATGGCAGCTGGCAGCTTCAACGAGATGAACTGTCGAATGCGACTGGACGATCGAAGTCGGCGACTCGAGCGAGTGGCTTGAAAAAGCAGTGGCAAAATGAACACGGACGATCGGAGTCGGGCGACTGAAAGCAGTGGCTTAAAGCAGCGTGGTCCTCAAGTTGAAATTTGCAGCGTAGATCTTCCGATTCAGCAGCTGTGAGAAAAAAGCCATCCCGGCATGCTGCTTTATTGCGGAACTGTTCTTGCAGCACAGGGTAAGCAGCAGCTGATTGGCCAAGAAGTCTGCCAGCCATTGGCTGGAAATGAGGCATAACGATTGGTTGCATTTCTCCTCTCATTGGCTGTTATTTGCCTGCTCCTCATTGGTCCAGTACATAAGAAATTCGGCCCTTGATTGGTTGGCTTGAGACACCTCCTAGCCCTCTAGGTCCTATGCCTTCTCGCTTCTCCGGCACTGGCAGAAAGAAGTTGGCGCTCTCATCAAGGTGCTATTAGCACCTCACAGTCATCAAGGGACAACTGGGACTGAAGACAAAGGTAGGGAGAGGGGATGATGTGTTGAGAAGAATGGATGGGAGATGCTGCGTTACAGTCGGAGGCGCTTGTTTGCTGTTTTCAGTTTGGTGCTTGTTTGCTTCCTGGTTTCACAAGCAAACCTCCGCGCCTCCTGGAAGAAAGCCATAGCCTTCCCAGGAGGCGCTACCACCATTTGGTAGAAACCGCTTGATTTAGGGAGACAACATGACAGGGGGAAATCAGGTTAATTAGCTTATCACCTAATAATTCACTTATGGCTCTGTGCACAGGCCTATCCCTATCAGTTACTGTCCCTGGGTACCCAAGCCCTAGTGGCTAGTCCAAACGTGGCAGCTGGTAGGGCCCTCACACAGAGAAAAGGAGAATTAAACAGTCAGCAGTACAGTAATTCCATTTGGATTTAATGTGGCAATTCAACAGGAGCGACCCTGAATTAGTACTCACGACCTCCAAATAAGATAGGGTCCTTCAATGTCAGCAGGGCTCACTTGAGGTACACAAACCTCTTCACACATCCATATAAAAGAAAGCACTATACCAGGCAGGCTGCATCTGTATCCCATCGTACCACTGCACAACACCCGGAGAACACACAGCAGATTCAGTTCCTGACAGACCGAGTGCAATTTTCAGCAATTCCTCCAGTCTTCTACAGGGTGAGCCTGGTTTCACTATTCAGAGATCCTTTGATTCTTTCACAGGACGGATTCAGTCCTAACAAGCTGTTACACAAGCTGCAGACCGAACTCTGGGCCTTAGCACATGTTTTTTTGACTAAAACTGCACACTGAAAAAGCACAGGCTCCTTCCTTCTTCATTGCCAAAGCTCAACTGAAACTCCAACCGACAAAACTGGCACTTCCCTTTGAGTTCCTCCCAGTTCTTGACTGGATTGGCTGTCACCACAATAGACTGCTGCTGTTGGTCCAAAAAGGCACTGAAGTCTAAACTACATCTCCCAGAGTCACTGCCCATACAATCCTCTTGTGGCTGGCTCAGATTATGAGTCCAAGTTCTGATTCGTCCAAGGCACCATTTTAGAGCTAGCTTACCCTACATGATTGGTCCAGTTCAGCAGTTCAAAACTAGAATGGGAACTAGCAGACACAGTTCTGACTGCAAAGAAAGCAGGTTAGACAAACTGTAATTTCATTATACTCCTAAATAATTTCTGGCAAACAGTTACATCTTTCAGATAGGTTCCCTTTGCACTCCTAGTGACTGCAAAAATGAAGTGAATTGGCAGCAGCTCGAGTGGTACTCAGAGAAGCACACGGTCCCCCATCCAACCAATTATGTCTGCAAGCAGACAGCTCTTAAAGAGACAGTACCAGAGGCTCTAAAACACTCACTGATAAATGGCTTAAATGCCAAAAGCCATTCAGGCTGGAGCATTCAAGCAAGCTCCTGAAGTCTTTTGGGAACCCCCATTTGCAGAGGGTTAAGCACCCTTCCTGGCCTGGAAAGCTTGACGTCCGGCACAAGCAAGTACCCCCCATAAGTTTCAACTGCAACTATATACATTTGCATTAGGCTCGCATATGTAATCATCAGTCAATATATCATTTACCAAGAACACATTTGAAACATTGCAGTACGTCACTTTACACAGTATTACATACACATTGTACCATAACTCAAGTTATTAATCTCTTGTACATGAAACCTGAAGAGAGGGCCCTTCCTATCAGTTACCTTGGGGCTGGATGGGGCAAGGCACCATACTTAGAAGGCAACACAAGTAACTTTGAGTTAGCACTGATGCTCAGTTTGGGCAATGAGCCTGGGACATACACTCCTTTATGGACAACATTGAGAGGCAAGTCCACAGGCCTCCAAGTGAATCATAACTGAGGTGTACCACAGGCTTACAGCTCGACCAGTCTTTCTAGGGGAACTGTTATAGTCTCTGCACTCTGAGCCTCATTTTCAGCATTGTCCTCACTTGTCAGGGAGTCTCCATGGGGTAGAGAGGCTAGAACTTGGGGCACTTCAGCTCCAGGAGTTACAGTTTCTGAGTCCACAACATTTGCCTCGCATGGAGAGCTTTCGGACACTGGCAGTGAACTGTCAGGGCACTCAAAATACTCTTCTTGTTCGGGTGTATCACCAGTCTGCCCAATCTATCATTTTCCTCCCTGAAAGCTCAAACAGTTCAACCATGCACAATGATTCCATTTCATCTGATCTGACGTTTGCACTTCACTTTCTGGGACATTGGCTCCAGGGATGAAGCTGGGGCTTAGACAGTCCAGAAGGCCCAGCTTCATCTCCAGTATTGACTAGGGATTGCCCAAACAATTGACTCAGTTCGAAGAAGGATAGTATTCAAAGTCACCTCACTTTCTTCCGATATGGACTGACAGTCATGCTCAACTGGGACTTGTGGAGGGAACACTTTAACTTTGCTTCTGTAGGTGCAGACTTTCTTGATCTTTCTTAGCAGCAGCTCTAGTCACTGGTCCAGAGGGGCATCTTCAGGGGCTCAGACTCAATTAAGATTTGTCCAATGGGCAGTAAATGATTTCTTATGCATTGTTTTTACATCTTTTGAATTATTCTCAGGCCTTACTTTGTACACTGGCAGATCATCTAGTTTGCCCACTACAATGTGAGGGAGATGGTGCCATCTGTCAGCAATCTTGTGCTTGCATGCAGTCCCAGATTTCTTAGCAATACCGATCTCCCTCCTGGAGTTCCTGTGCTTTCACCTTTTTATCATACCCTTTTGTTGGCCAGATTTCTTTTGGCAGCCATGGTTTGAGCCAGTTGGCACGCATGAGTTAGCTGGGCCTTTAACTTTTGCACATACTGTAAATAGTTGTCAGCTTGAACCCATCAGGAGACCCCAAACACACATCTACTGGTAGTCGAGCTTCTCTTCCAAACATCAGGCGGTAGGGGAGAATCCAGTGGCATCACTTTTGGTGCAGTTATAAGCATGTACCAGGGTGCTAATTTGTTGGCTCCATCTAGGCGTCCTTTGGGTGCAGGGTGCCTAGCATATCTGCAAGTACCGGTTGAAACGTTCAGGCTGTGGGTCCCCCTGGGGTGGTGTAAGGAGTGGTTCTGGACTTCGACTCCCCACAGAGAAAGCATCTCTTTGATCAGATCACTCTCAAAGTCTCTCCTTGATCAGAATGGATTCTTTGTGAGCCCCATAGTGAACAAAAAGTTTTCTACAAGCATTTGGCCACAGTGGATGCTTTCTGGTCTTTGGTGGGGAAAGCTTGGGCGTATCTCGTGAAATGGTCAGTGACCACCAGCACATTACTGATATTTCTTTGATCTGACTCCAAACTCAGAAAATCAATACAGACCAGCTCCATGGATGCACTGGTGGTGATGTTAACAAGGGGGGCAGCCCTCTGGGGCAAAGCTTTCTTCTGTAAGCAGCGACTACAAGTTCGAATGTGTTGCTCCACATCAGCCTCCCATCTTAGGCCAATAGAATCTGGATCTCACCAAGTCAAGTGTTCTGTCTATACCAAGGTGCCCCATGGTTGTGCAAGGACCTCAGTACTGAGTCTCAAAGGCAGTGGGCAGCACTAGTTGTTGTTTGTCTACTTGTCCCCTCTGTCTACTGTTTCTCTGATAACAGTTTATTGATCAGTTTCAACTTAGGACCTTCTTTGTATAACAGTGCAGTTCTCAAATCAGTGGAGCGTAATTTGGACACATCTTTTCCTGCATAGAGGGCTTCTAAAGCTGCTTTTGATCATGGGATCGTGGATTGAGCCCTCACTAATACTGTCATTGTCCAGCTGAGGCAGTGCAAAATGTCTATTGCAGAAAAGTGGCAATAAGCAGCAGGTATGCAATTCTCAGAGGGTCCCAAGCAATCCACCATGCAGTCCACTCAGTCCGTGGACATTTGTTCCTCCTGTCAAACTTCCGCAGAGTGCCCGAATGTCAGGTTCTGCCAATCGGACCCAATCATTCTGGGGAACAGGCCTCCAGGAGAGAGCATCAGCATCTATGGTTCCAGACCTGCCATTGTTAGGAGCATAGTCATATGTAGATAATGCAGAAAGCCACCTATGGCCAGTGGCGTCCCAACTTAGCTGAGGTCTGCACATAGGTCAAAGGATTATTGTCAGTTTTACTAGTATTTTAGCCCATACAAGTACTCATGGAATTGGTCAACAATAGCCCACTTCAAAGCTAGGAACTCTAACTTATGTACAGGATAGTTCTTTTCGGATGGGGTCAGGCTTCTACTGGCAAAGGCCACTGGTCTCAGGCCATTCTCGTGCTCTTGGTACAACACAGCCCCCAACCCTTGCAAGCTAGCATCAGTGTGCAGGACGTAAGGTTTTCTTGGATCGGCATAGGCCAGCACTGGAGCATGGGTAAGTTGATATATGATCTCATGAAAAGCAGTCTCACAATCAGGAGTCCAGCGGGCCCCAAATACTTACTCGGATGAAAATACACTCTTTCAGTCTTGAGGGACGCTGACTTTTGGTATTTTTTGTGGGTTGGGGATACCCTTGAGTAAGGTTAAGTAAAGGTGGATCACTCTTGAATAGTCCTTGATGAAGCGCCGATAATAACCACAGAATCCCAGGAATCTTGCAGTTCTTTTAGATTTTGGGCTGTGGCCAGGTGGTCAAGGCCTCAACTTTACTTGGGTCGGTCTCTATTCCTCGGTGGATACTATGTGTCCCACATACTTTACTGATGTTTGAAAGAATTGACACTTATCAATGGACAGTTTAAGGCCAAAGTCCTCCAGTCGGTCCAATACCTTAAATAATCTGCTCTCATGTTCCTCCAGTGAGCTGCCAAACACAATAACATCATCTAGGTATACCAGGCACTCTAGTAAATTCATGTCCCCACTGCATGCCCATCAATCGTTGAAAAGTGGCTGGGGCACCTAGAAATCCTTGAGGCATCCCTCATGAATTCATAAAGCCAAGTGGACAGATAAAGGCCGTCTTCTCACGGTCCTCTGGGGCCATCGGGATCTGGTAGTACCACTGCGGAGATCCAGCACAGAAACCACTTGCTCCCTGCTTAGGCAGTCCAAAGCATCCTGAATGCGGGCATTGTGTACTGATCAGGATAGTCCGCCGGCTTAAGGTGCGATAATCCACACACATCCTTACTGTTCCATTCTTTTCCTCACTACCACAATGGGGAAGCATAAGGCTTCTGGATTCTTGTATTACACCAGCAGCTAACATCTCTTGCAGATGCCGTCTCACATCATCTATGTCAGCAGGTGCCAGGCGTCGAGACCTCTCACGAAATGGTTCACATGCAGCCGGATATTGTGCTCAGCTCCTGCACGATCCTACATCCCATTCCTTTAAAGAAAACACCTGGTCTCTCTGGCAAGCTTTCACTGATCCTCACTTTCCATTCAGCTGGCAGCGGGAGTCGCCAAATCAAACAAGTCAGGCATTACTCTGTCATTCTTCCTTGAACTCTTGCTGCTGGATAGCACTGCAGTGTCTGCACAATGCACATTAGCCAGGATGCAACCTCTGTTTACTCAATGTCTCTTTCAGACACATTGAACCTGGACCATTACCCTTCTGGCATAAGCATGGGCTCTAGCGGCAAAATACTAGCTGACCAGCAGTCCCTCTGGCAATTTTCCATCGCCTGGTGCATCCAACATTAATATTTTATTCTTAACATCCTTTCTGATATGGACCTCTCCCTGTAAGGTACACTGGGCATTTGGTGCCAGGATCAGAGACTCAGGATCCTTCTTCCATACAATTCGACCGGTTCCTCTGGTTCTGTTTTTCAGCATCTCTCTGTGCCTCATAGGCCTTCTTAATTAAAGCCGGAACTCTTAAAGCTCTACTAGTCTTTGACCCCTGTTTTTCATAACATACTGTGCCAGCCTTCCGAACATATGAGCATTTGTTCCAATCAACAAAGGGACACCATCATACAGTCCAGTGGGGGACACACTAAGGCTAGGGTCTCTACTTGTTCGGCCACCAAGCCACGGAGGTGGGAAAGACAGTCAAATTCGGATATACCCGAATAGGGTAGGCCTTCTCACTTAACCCCCATACATGCAGTCCTTCTAATGGTTGTAAGGGTACGCCTGACAAATGCTTCTGATACCAATCCTGGAACATAATTGTCACTTGGGAGCCACTGTCTATCACAGCTCTTGTAGACACTCCATTCACCTTTACAGTGGTCTCCATGGAGGGACCCACTATTCTGGACCAGTCTGGAGAGGCGGTAGTGGGGGCCTGGGCAACTGACCTTGCCACAAAAGGACGTGAATTAGCATTTTGGTGCCTCACTGGGATCTATCGTGCACCTCTTAACCACTGATTTCTTCTCCAAGCTCTCCTTGTAGCCTATATGCAACTTTGTCAGTGTCTTTTGGAGACTGGCATTCCCTTTTCATGTGCCCATCTTTCCCACAATTATAGCAAAACATACTTTCTGGAGTTTGAGCTGGCAGGCGCCACACTGGGAGCCAGGGCGGGGTATTACTAACTGGAAACCTGGGTGCCATCTCTGTCTCACGGCGTGATAAGCATTTGGAGACATCTCGTCAGTTTCTCCACTTCCATGGTCAAGGAATTGAGTTTGGAGCTGTTATCAGCAGGAGATACATGGTGGGTACCCCACCCCATAGCAGATGCAGTCGGATATAGTCAGGGCGCATTCTTGCAGGCGTGGCCTTCATAAAGGACTGTTTTGAATTCCGGATCTCTCTCAACAGTTCGCCCATTGTGGCATATCTTTTCCTTGTCAGAGCACTCATTGACTGTCAACCTCTGCCCTGAACTTCACTTGATGGGTCACCCTCAGTCACTCGGGTCGTGAGCCACAGCTGTTGGTGCAGGTACCTCCCGAGGTCACCTTTTCTCAACTCCTCGAATTTCTCTCATTAACTCATCATAGGAGGGTGGGATTCCAGTCGATTTGCCAGGCGTAACTGAAGCAACAGCAGTTCTGAGCAGGGGCAGACTTAAGGATTCTGTCCAGTCTGGTTCGGTCCAGTTCAATCGCTGGCAACTACCCTTTCTGAGGCATTCTTGCAACAATTTTTCCAGCCGAGACATACACAGACAACAACTCCCCTTGGTACTGTTGTGCATTTCTACTCCACCATAGGTCCTCATCAGAATCTGGGCTCCCATACACATTCTCCAAGGCCTCAAGATAGGCCTGTGCAGTGCTTCAGGGTTACTGGCCCGTTTAGCATGGATGGTAGCCAGGAGGCAGGACCTCGGAGGCTCACTAACCCTCTTCGCCGCCTCTGAGCATTGCCATTCTAGCACTTGGGGGCAACATAGTTATCCAGGTCTCCCAGTCATCCTCCCTTGGGGGTGGGGAGGTGCCAGAGAAGATCCTCAACCTTCGGTAAGAGTCGTGACTAATGGCAGGTGCAGAAATAGGAGTCTGCATTGGTTCAGCCACCATTACGGGCACTGGAGCAGGAGAGGTGTTGGGGAGGAACACCCCAGGTGCAAGAATAGTTTCTTCAAGTCCTCCACAGTTTTCCCCTCTCCAGCAACCATTCAGCAAATTTCTCCTCAAAAGTTTCAGATAGTGGTGGGGCTGATTCCCCGGTCTTTACTGTCCTTAGTTATCATTCTCCAAGCAGTGAGGCTCCCTCTGGGGTAATGGTCTGTGGCACTTTGGAGCTATCTATGGGATCCTTAAACTCTACTAGGGCCAGGAAAGTGTGGGTGAGCAGATTAGCATGCCGACCCACCATCACAGGGTTTGTAAACCTTCCACCTTGGAAAGTACTCCTGCACAGTGTCGTATTGATACCCAGGGGATGTCCAGGATAAGCATAGCATTTGGTGGTCGATCTCCTCCCCAGTACACCTCCACCAGCCGTGCACAGCCACTTCTGTCGGGTACCCATTTTTTCTTAACAGTGGTCCGTAAATATGGCCACTAGAGGACACACAATCCCAGCGGTGAGCCTCCAAGATGTAACCCCTAGATGGCGCTATCCCAGGGCTACTACCCCTGCCTGATTTGCCACCAACAGGTTGAGGGACCTGGATTCAATGGCGGGTGCCTCCACCCAGAGGTCAGGGTTTGCAATAGTTAAACTAACTTGGTCACAGCCCTCTGGGACACTGCAACCCCCCTTTCTTCCCACTAGTGGCCCACACAATATATCAGAATTACCTTCACAGTATACACTTACCCCCAGGTCTGGTTCCGCACTAGGACCTCCTGTGAAATGAGATACAGTGCAACAATCACAGTACAGTACTTTAACATAGACAAATACCTCAGGCAGTATAACTTTGCTGAAACAAGCAGCTCGATTTATTTAGGGGGATATAACAAGGACAGGGAAATCAGGTTAATTAGCTTATCACTCTAATAATCTACCTATGGCTCTGTGCAGGCCTATCCCTATCAGTTACTGTCCCTGGGTACCCAAGCCCTAGTGGCTAGTCCAAACCGTGGCAGCTGGTAGGGGCCCTTTCACACAGAGAAAAGGAGAATTAAACAGTCAGCAGTACAGTAATTCCATTTGGATTTAATGTGGCAATTCAACAGGGCGACCCTGAATTAGTACTCACAACCTCCAAATAAGATAGGGTCCTTCAATGTCAGCAGGGCTCACTTGAGGTACACAAACCTCTTCACACATCCATATAAAGAAAGCACTATACCAGGCAGGCTGCATCTGTATCCGATCACAATTACTGCACAATACCGGGGAGAACACAGCAGATTCAGTTCCTGACAGACCGAGTGCAATTTTCAGCAATTCCTCCAGTCTTCTACAGGGTGAGCCTGGTTTCTCTTCAGAGATCCTTTGATTCTTTTCACAGGCCAGATTCAGTCCTAACAAGCTGTTACACAAACTGCAGACCGGAACTCTGGGCCTTACACGTTTTGACTAAAACTGCACACTGAAAAATCACAGGGCTCCTTCCTTCTTCACTGCCAAAGCTCAACTGAAACTCCAACCGACAAAACGGGCACTTCCTGAGTTCCTCCCAGTTCTTGACTGGATTGGCTGTCACTCACAATAGACTGCTGCTGTTGGTCCAAAAGGCACTGAAGTCTAAACTACATCTCCCAGAGTCACTGCCCATACAATCCTCTTGTGGCTGGCTCAGATTATGAGTCCAAGTTCTGATTCGTCCAAGGCACCATTTTAGAGCTAGCTTACCCCACACTGATTGGTCCAGTTCAGCAGTTCAAAACTAGAATGGGGAACTAGCAGACACAGTTCTGACTGCAAAGAAAGCAGGTTAGACAAACTGTAATTTCATTATTACTCTAAATAATTTCTGGCAAACAGTTACATCTTTCAGATAGGTTCCCTTTGCACTCCTAGTGACTGCAAAAATGAAGTGAATTGGCAGCAGCTCGAGTGGTACTCAGAGAAGCACACAGACCCCCCATACAAACTAATTATGTCTGCAAGCAGACAGCTCTTAAAGAGACAGTACCAGAGGCTCTAAAAACACTCACTGATAAATGGCTTAAATGCCAAACACCATTCAGGCTTGGAGCATTCAAGCAAGCTCCTGGAAGTCTTTTGGGAACCCCCATTTGCAGGGGGGTTACACATTCATTCATTCATTTATTTATTGATTTCTTTGGTAACCGGGTAAGTGGACTGATCCATGAGGACCGATTTCAGCCATGACCTGGACCACAACAATGAGACAGCAAGGTGGAAACATTAGTAGTTATACAAAAGTGCATTTCATCCAGCATCTCTTTCTCTGAGATCCTGCCAGTCTGGGAGAGGGGGACAGACAAATGGAACATCAGAGAAGGCGAGATAGGGGTGCTAAACATGTGGCTCAAGGCCTGGTGCCAGGAAAAAGGATACAAATTTGTAGGTAACTGGCAACAGTTTTGAGAGCAAAAGTTCTTTAAATTCGGTGGACTGCATCTGACTAAGGAAGGAGTCAGTGCATTGGGGCAGAAGTTTGACATCTTTGCAGAATATTTAAACTAGCAAATGGGGAGAGGGATGCAGCACCCAATACATCGAATGGGAAGAACACCCCTCCTCCCCCCTCAGCTAGTGATCAAACAGGAGTTCAGCATGTTTGTAGTTCATTTGCATCACAAGGTAAGGAAAATGGCCCAGCTCCCCATATGATGTGCAAGGGAAAACACCGGACCTCGCCCAAGAACTAATGCACCAAAATCTGGCCAATGGAAAATCATGTACACAAATGCCCACAGTCTGGGAAACAAGATCCTAGACCTGCAGGCAACACTGAGAGAGGCTAAACTATACATAGTAGCTATTAATGAGACATGGTTCACCAGAAACCACATTTGGGAGACTTCAGTACCTGGCTATGTACTATTCAGAGGAGACCAAGGTGCAAAAAGGGGGAGGGGGCCCTTTATGTCAATGAAAATATGAAAGCTACAGAAATTCAGAATACATGTAAGGAGCTAGAAAAACTGTGGGTCACCCTGGAAACAGGAAATGGGACAGCCATAAGAACTGAGATTGTCTACAGGCTTCCAGGCTAGGAGAGGACACAGATACATTACTGTTAGAAGATATGCAAAACATGACAGCTAAAGGGGAGCTTCTGATAATGGGAAACTTCAATATGCCAGATACAAATTGGTCAATACCAGCAGTAACATCTACCAGAACTAGACACATAGTGGATTCCCTGCTGGGGGACGGCCTCAAACAACTGGTACAACAACCTACAAGAGACAGGACTATCCTAGATCTAGTACTGACTAATGGTAAAAGGATCACAGATCTCCAGGTAGAAGGTCACCTGGGGGCCAGTGACCATCACATGGTATGGTTCAATCTGGCCACTAGAACTAAATCATCTAATTTCAAGGCAAAAATATGGGACTTCAGAGGAGCTGACTTTGATAAAATGGCCAATGGAGTTAAGCTAGCCCTGGCAAGAAGAAATACAGGTGAGGGCGTACAGGCAAAGCAGGCAAGCATTAAGGATACAATACTTGAAGCAACATCTCATTGTGTTAGGGAGAAGAGCAAGCGCAAAAGAAGGAGGAAACCACTTTGGTTCTCAAAAACAGCAGCAGAAAAGATCAGAGCTAAAAGGTTGGCTTTCAGGAAATATAAGGGAAGGCAACGGGATGAAGATAGGGAGGCATACCAAACTTCCTTAAGGGAAGCAGGGAAGACAGTAAGACAGGCAAAGGCCCAAACAAAGGAAACACTAGCACAAGCAGTAAAAGAAGGGGATAAGACTTTCTATAGATACATTAATGAAAGGAGAAAGTCCATAAGTGGTATTGCTAAGATCAGAGGGGATAAGGGGGAGTGTGTGAAGGAGGACCAAGGAAAAGCATCTATCCTAAATAGATACATCTTCTCAGTATTTACTGAGGAGAAGGTAGGGCAGGGCCCACAGCTCAGCAGAAGAAAGAAATTTGGGCATCATCATCACAGATGACCTAAAATCATCCAAGCAGACCTCTAAAGCAGTAAGTAAGGCTAAAGGGATGTTGGGGTGTATTAGTAGGAGTATCTCAAGTTGTAAGAGGGAGGTAATAATCCCTCTTTAAAAGACATGGGTACAAGGCCATCTGGAGTTCTGTGTGCAGTACTGGAGTCTGCAACTGCACAAGAACATTAACAAAATAGAGGCAGTCCAGAGAAGGTCAACCAAAATGGTGCAGGAACTGCATCAGAAAACATATGAGGACAGATAAATGGAGCTCCACCTGTATACCCTACAACAAAGGAGGGGAAGAGATAATATGATCGAAACATTGAAACATCTTAAGGGCATTAACAAGGTAAAAGAGTCTAACATGTTTCAATATAAGAAAATATTGCAGGACAAGATAACACTGCATGAGATTAGAGGGAGGCCGATTAAGGGGTTAATGTGAGGAAGTTCTTTTTCACAGAAGGGGTGGTGGATGCATGGAGCGGCCTACCACAGGAAGTGGTAGATATGAATATACTGTACTGCAGGGCTTCAAACAGGCATGGGATAGGTAAAAGGGAGCAATACAGATGAGTATGAATAGATAGGCCATTGACAGAGTAAAGGCCTATGACACATTCATAAGATAGAAAAAATGGGCAGACTGGATGTGCCTTGAGGTCTTTATCTGCCATTAACTTCTTTGTTTCTATGTTTCTCTAGCAGAGTTTCTCTTGTTAGGTCTGCATTGTCAGTGCCTACATCAGGCATGCAATGGTCGAGCAGAAAGTTGTAAAGTACCAAGAAAGAGATACTCGGTTAGTGAAAGAGACTGCCCATGCAAGTAACCAATTGCCTTGGTTGCAGCGTGAGATTTGAAGTGGGTGGCTACAAAAGTTTTTAGATATTACATCTAGAGTAGCTGGCATCACCACACGAATGCTGGAGCTTGCCTGCTCCAAGGAGGAGTAATGTTAGACTGTGAGTCCCCCATCATGAAAGCAATGTGCCGTGCCCTTGGCCACTGAAACTTGAGAGCCTGTAATCTAATGTTTCCTCCAACACTCCATGAAGCTGATGTTTGTGGCTTGAGCCTTTAATTAGATTAGAAACTGCTACAAAATAAATCCTGAAGGGTATAAATCATTTTTTAGCCTGTACAATAAATTAAGCAATAATGCACAACAGGGTGTGTGTTGTGCGGGGATAACCTCATGCCTGGGGTGGTTGGACATGAGGCAGAAGGCCGAGTGCATCCAGCACTCCAGGTGTGAGATTATCCCAGCACAACCCACACCCTGGAGTGCATTATTGCTATTATACAATGACTCATGTGTAAAATAATGAGATAGAGTCTGATTTTGTTAAAGAGAATAGCTTTACTTGCATAAAATTGTTAGAACAGGTGCATTTAACTGTTAAATAGATAAAATACATTAAATAGTCCCTTTAAGAGCAGTGTAAGCTTGTTAAAACTGTTTTTAAATAGCCATTTTCTTTTTTACAATACTGCATAACAGTGCATAGCAGTTCATGAAAGTGTCCATTAAATGTGTTGTGAACATTTTCTGCTTATTTTAAACATTATCAAACATGTTTGGGAAGCCTTTAACTTTGAAACTGTAAGTACTGTTCAGCTTTAAGAACTGTTGCCATGGTTACTCTATGTTAGTTTTTGTTCATTTTTTATTTGCCGTAGAAGTTGAAAACACACATGGCATTACCTTGAATTACTACTGATTTTCAGATGTTTCCATTCTGTAACTTGTATTAGTGGAGAGGGAAGTTGCTGTTGCTGAGACGTGCAGGCTGGAGATTCGTTCTCATGGTTCATGAGATCTCCTGTTTCAGTGCTTCCAGTTAGGCCCATATTTGGGTTTTGTTCCATGCCTTCTGTCTGTGCCATTGAGGAAGACAGAATTGAGCCCCAGTGTTTTCTTTCCGTGAATGTTGCTCCCCAGTAGCTTTTTAGTGAGGATTTGCTACAATGGCAGATAACCACCATTATCTGGTGGGACTGCAAACTGGCATCAGACAGGAGCTGTACAGTGTGAAGGCTGTGATTCATGTAGATTTGGAGTAAATTTGCTCATTTACAGATGTTGGGCAGCATTGAGGATAAGAAATTGACCCCCATCAGCTCTGCTGTATACCAGACTGACTCCTTTTTTGAGGAGTGGCTGCTCTTTTTTCGGGGGTGCAGGAACAGTACTCAGGCTCCCACTGGTAGTTTTGAGAGGTACTTCTCGAAGCAGTGCATGGGGCACAGTGGATGCTCCGGGATTTCAAACATTGAGCCCCTTAGTTGGCATCATTCTCTTTCATTGTGCTATGGTGATTTTCTGTTTTTTCGTTGTATGCCATCGTTACAAATTTAAGTCCTTGGTCATCTGTAATTACTTCAAAGGAGCTGGGAGTTACGGTGCGTTGTCCCTCACAGCCTCTGCATGCAAAATTAATCTGCAGTTCCAGCCACACTCGCCTTATGACTCTGGCGGCTGTTTTGTGGCTTAAGGCAGCACTTTCTCAGAGGGCTTGGAGGTGGGTGACTGAAATTGCTGAATAACGTTTAGCTTTGTCCAGCACTGGTATTCTTAGGTTCTTTATGTGCCCAACAAAAATGTTATTTGAAGACTGAAAGTCAGTATCTTGTATAAGGTTAAATGAACGGCTCAGTGGCGGCTCATTAAAATATCTGTTAAGCCCTGCCCCTGATCCAAAAAAAACTTGATATGCTGAATAGATTTCCATCACTGTTCCTAACTGAACCATAGAATTCTCTAAGTGTTTTGTTTAAATCATAGGCTGTCATAGTTAAAAAGTCGATGTGGAGTTTTTTCTGTCAGCCAGTCTGACAGAACTTTGACAGCCCAATTAATTACTTTTCTAGTGGTAGCTTCATTTCTGTCGACTTCTAATCTAACTCCTATTCAGTTACATTTAAGTGCCTTTTCTTTGCTTTAGCTTTGCAGATTACTGGAGCTGAAGAAGTTGAAGGCTGTTCTTCAGGCTTGAACATTTTTTCCAGGACATTTTCTTCAAAGAGGCTGAAGTTTGCTGTGGGGACGCTTATGACAGAACCTGCCTGTGGTGAGTAGAAATATGTTTACTTATACAAATGTGACAAGGTCATATGGCTGTCTGACCTTGACAAAGTGAGGTTGTGCTCAGTAACCTCACTACTGATAAGATCAAGCAGCCAATCAGAGTCCAGGAAATGTTATCGCCATTGTATATTTCTGCTTTGAAACTAAGGTGTAGTAGTAGTAAATATTTTTATATAGGAAAACAAACCTTTAGGCCAATAACCCTAGTTTACAAGACTGTCCTGTTTGTAACTAGTTGCCTATAAATTTAAAATACACAACAATATATAAAAAAGAAAATAAGCATACGTACATGACAATACCAAAACAATTGATCACTATATTCCTCCCTTATCATCCCTCAGGACTCTCACCTTTCATACATGCAATTATTTGAAACATAGACAAATGACAGAACTTAAGACAAGGTGAATGAATGCCTGTCTGATTAATTTTCTGCTAACAAGTGTTGTCCCTCATGAGAGTGCTGGCTGCACCCCTTCTAATAAGAAAAGCACCCCAATGGAGCCACTCCATCATTCCAGCACCATGGAATCAGGTACCGAGTATTTTCTTTTATATTCTCTTGACTATGTTTCTGGCTGTAATGTGCCCCTCTTCCCCACAAACTTAACATCTAAATACCCCTAGACAGGGAAGGGGGGGCTTACATATATTACAGATTTTAGTACCAATTAATAATCTTTACATAATGTGGCAGAATATGCTTAATGTTGCAGTTCTTCAAATCAGCACTTAACTAGGTAAAAAGGCAGTTAGTACTTTATGACTGACATCTTAATCCTGGTGAGTTCTTCCAAATGGAAGTTTGAATTATTTCATACAAACATACGGACATATGAAGAAGCCAGCAGAAGAAGGCCATTTGGTCTATCAAGCCTCACATTGCAGGGTCCAGAGTTTGAACTAATGTCCCTGCCCTCCCTCCCCACTCCTCCCATCCTCCCTACAAATGATCCTTACCTTCACCCTATGCCTATCCCAGCCTCTCTTAAAGCTTCTCACTGCCTTCAACCAGATGACTTCTTCTGGCAGCACATTTCAAGTGTCCGCCACCCTCTCTGTGAAGAAGTACTTCCTGATCTTCCTCCTAAACCTCCCACCCTCCAGCTTAAGACTGTGCCTCCTCATGCTATGGTTGCCACTCAGCTTAAAGAGACTCTCCTTATCAACCTTATTTATCCCTTTCAAGTACTTGGAGGTCCCAGTCATGTCCTCTCTCTCTCTCCCGTGTCCTCAAGAGAGTACATGTTCAGTCCCCTCAACCTCTCCTCATATGCCTTACCCTACTGACTCTCTATCATCTTTGTAGCCCTCCTCTGGACCTTCTCCAGCAGGTTAATGTCCTTTTTTGAGGTGTGGGCAGCAGTACTGAACTCTATACTCTATATGCTTCCTTACCAGTGACCTGTACAAGGGCAGTATAACCTCCTCTCTCCTACTACTGATCCCCCTAGATATGCATCCCATCATCTTGTTTGCCTTTGCTGCTGCTTTCTTGCACTGCATGGAGTGCTTCAGGTCACTAATGATCATCACTCCCAGGTCCTTCTCCTCCTCTGATGCAGATACTCGGACTCCACCCAGGTAGTACTCTGTCCTGGGATTCTTAGCTCCAATATGCATAACTTTGCATTTCTTGGCATTGAAGCCAAGCTGCCAGATCCTAGTCCACCTCCCCAGCTTTTCCAGATCCTCCTGTACGTCCAGTATCCCTTCAGCTGTGTCCACTCTCCAGCAGAACTTGGTGTCATCTGCAAATAGACACATTTTGCCCTTAATGTCATCCCCAATGTCATTGATGAAGACATTGAACAACACTAGCCCAAGCACTGAGCCCTGAGGGACCCCACTAGTTACCTCTCTGGTGTCAGATAACTCTCCCCCCAACAACCACCATCTGGGATCTGTCCCTCAGCCAGTTTTCCACTCATCTAGTCATTTTTGACACAACCCCAAGATCCACCAACTTCCTGATCAACTTTTTGTGAGGAATAGAGTCAAAGGCCTTGCTGAAATCAAGATAAAGGATGTCTACCTCTTGGCTCCTATCTACTGTCTTAGTGACACAGTCAAAGAAGTCAATTAGATTCAATTGACACAATCTCCCCTCATGAACCCATGCTGCCTCTCATCCTGTAGTCCATGCTCCTCTAACTATTCCACCAACCTTTCATTTAGCATGGTTGCCACCCATTTATTCTATGCAAAAAGGACTTATGTAGTAGCAGGGGAAGGTGTCCCCTACAACTAAGCCAAAATGTAAATGACTAATCCACATCGTAAATTAGTTAGCTAAATGTTAGAGGTTGAAAATAAGGGGCTGGATTCACAAAGCTATTTGGGACTAAGTCCCAGTCAACAACCTCAGTTGCGGACTAAAATCTCTGCAGTTGCAGAGATTAGTATTCACAGTCCACCACAGCTGCAGAGAAGTTATGCTGGGTCCCATCAGTCATAAACTTTTTCTACGGCTGCAGAGACTTCCATGGCAACATCACCTGCAAGCTGCCATAAATCATGGAGCCAGTCATAAACTGTCTACACCTTTGCGAATACTGCAGCTCAGGAAAAAAAAAACTGCAGATCCACAAGTGGCAAACCTTACAGAAGTAATGATATGAAATGTTTTCATGCTGTACACAAAAAACTACAAATGTGATATGCATGATGCAAGCATGATTTCAATGTTAAATTGTAACAGATTGCATGCATGTGGCAAGCATGCAGCAAGCAAGTGTAAAAAGCATACTGTTTATGTTAAATTGGAACATACTGCATGCATGTGGCATGTGTCCAAAAATCAAGTGGTCACTGATAACTGCACATATAAAAATTAAGTGACTTGCTCAGGATCACACCATATACAATTGGGGGTTGATGAGATTCAAATTCAGGTCTTCAGTTCACCAAGTCTCCTGGTTTGCAGTTCAGTGCCTTTAACCACTAAGCTATACTGCCTGCATACATATGGCTAACTTGTACTTCAGTACAAATCTGAATACATCTGCACGCATCTGGCATGCATATAGCCACTGTTGTACTTTTTAGTTTTCTTGCCCCCCCATCTTAGCTGCACAACTGAACTGTAGCACATATACCAATGGAAACAAGTGTGGTTCTTCCCATCCCAATACCCACTCTCAACAAAAAAAAAACTACTTAATTACTTCTTTCTGGCCTGTACTTCTACTATTTTCTCACCATGTTTTGAATGCTTCCACACACATAGACTTTAAGGAGCAAACACAAAAGTAGCAATAACTCGACACCCACCCACATAGCCAGTCCCCCCCACTCCCCATGCACACACACTGTAGCGGATGCAGCCATGCTGCTACAGACAACCCACCAAGTATAGATATAAGTCAAGACAGAGTCTCTTACTTGAGTACTAGGGAGACAGAGGCAGGCATCTTTAACAGATGATGTCCATGGGTAAGAGTGCTGGGGCATTACTTTTTTATTGTATGAATTATGATGATGAGTTGGAGAATAATGAAGGCCACTGTTCTACTAACAATGCCCTTGTTAGCAGAGTGGTGACCTTCATTAATCTCCAACTCTCCATCAGTAATGCATAAAACAATAATAAAAAAAAATACTTCCATCCATTTCAGTGGTGCACACCCCTGCAGTCTCCCTTACCTTATGTCATAATGTGCCTGAGCATGGGGATGTGGTGGTCAGCTTCACTGGGGGGGAAGTGTAAGCCTAACTGTAGTATGGATCTAATAGTCTATGCATACCATACCACTCAACTGTCCCTGAATGCAAGTGGCAGACCTCATTTTACCCCTAAAAACTGCTCTGCTCTGCTCCTCATCTATCCCTCATGGAAAACATGCTGCTCACACAGAGGATGTATTGTAAATTTTATCTTAATGGCAGGGGCATCATTTCAGATTTCAGCAAGGAGGAGGCAACACCCAGTGGAGGCCAGGTGCTAATTAGCCCCTTAGTGGCAAGCTCTAGAATGTATGGAATGTCTCTAAAAGGTAAAATTTATTTATTGTGACTAAAAAGTGATAGGCAAATCAGGAAACATTCAAATGTATAAGATTCATATGTCTATACCCCCAGAGCAGTGCATCAGATTAGGGTTTAGACCCACCCAGCTATTAACCATTTTTTCCTCACTGAAGTTCTGAACCCCCTGCCCCCCAAAAAATTACTTTCTCCCAATTTCTCTCCCCAACTCCATTCCATTCAATAGTCATCCCATATCAGTCATGAAGCCACCCAAAGGCACAGAAACATGAAAAATGCACCAATATTTCAGTCATTCTTCCTTCCCCAATCCCGCTGTAAAAAATATTTACTTTTACTTACCCAAACATCTGGACAGTATCAGTGGCCTGGCCCAGTGTGCCACCAGCCAAGTTTTAGATCCGCTCCTGCTCTGTCCTTCTGCCAGAATCTGGATGCTAGAACCAACCATCCCAGGACTCCAATGTGGTTTGTGACCAAGTCACCTCACCAACTGAACCCACCTAACCTGTGTTGCTTGCTTTCTGATTAGCTGCTGCCATTCTGCACTGATAAAGGCCTATGAAAGCTGCCCACACTGTTGTCACCACTGCTGTTAGACCTATCTTGCTGCTGTGTGAGGCCATTGCTGTTTTTTTTTTGTAAGGCAAGCATAGTAGAATAAAAAGGTAGCTTAGTCTCAAGTTTGCTTCTACCTCACCCTCTTCCCCTTCAGCCACCAGGGGAGATGGAGACTCACTAAGAGTAGACCAACAAAACTATATCTCCACAACATTGCTATTGAGAGTTCAGTGCTCACTGACTCCTCCAAGCTGTAGTGAGCAACCTGTCTACTCTGTAGTGAGAAAGACAGTGTTGCACTCACATGACTCATTTGCTCTTGTTTGGCTGGAGCTCCTCCATATCATGTGTGATGGCACCACCACTAATTGGTGGAAACAGTGGACAACACAATATAGTTACAGTCGAGTCAGGAATGCACCTGCAGCATGAGTGAAAACAGGCCAGGGGGCGATTGTTGTGCAAAAGATTAAATCCAAATTTAATGCCATTATTGCTAAACCATGAGAACAACCGAGGCACAAATGTGGGGGAGGGTCACAACTGCCCCCCTCTGCCCTACCTTAATGGCACCCCTACTTTATTGTAGAAATTAATTCTCAGGGGCTAATATCAGTACAAGTAAATACAATGGTTTCCACTGTGTTCTAAGGTACTGTATCTCTATCTTTCAGGATGTGCCCTGATCACCATGAGGGTTAGAGTCCCTTATTGTCCCTCAGTTTGATTGTCCAATGTTCCTCATTTCAGTGGCAAAATGTGAGGTATGGTGCATGTTTCCAAGACAGTACTCCGCCCAAAGAGTGCTGATCATGCCCATAATGAACACAGTATGCGCAATACAGAATGACAAAGGGAAAGTAAGTGAGCTGAAACAGTCATGGAGAAACACATTTGTAGCTCTAAATATGCATAAGGGGATTTTCATGGCCCAAAACTAAAAGGTCAGGTTTAATAACACAGAGACCCCTGTTCACACATCTGGAATGTGGAATGTTGACTGACTATATCCTAGGGCCCAGATATTCAAAAGAGTTGAGCCATATGCAATAGGGTTGTGCCTGCGCATGTCCGAAAATATGCCATTCTGCGATATTCAGCAGGAGGCAGTTGCGCCCCCCAAATCACGCTGAGCAACAGTGCAATGATAATGAAGGCATGTGCAACTGAAGGGAGAGGAACCATGCATAAATGGCGCAGTGCGATATTCAACAGCTTGCGCCATGCGCAATAGGGGAGCAAGCGGAAGTTGCGCCATAGCGGAAATTATCCAAAATAAAAAGGAGCAAGGGAGAGGCACAAGAACGCTACAGGGAAGCCACATGAGAGGAAAATACAGCAGGACACACTGGGCAGCAGGGACACACAGGGCCAGGCAGGAAAGGGCACCTGGAAGCAACAGCCACAGGGGGAGGTGTGGGGAGACATTGCAGAAGGGGGAGGTACACCACATAGCAGTGAGGCAATCACAGGTAGGTGTTCCCAGTGCAGGGGAAGAAGCAGTGAGGACAGCGGGGGAGAATACAGTAACAGCTGCCGGGGGGTGAACACAAGCCAGGGACATGGCCAGTGCCACCTTTTAGATGGAGGCCATTAGTAGGGGGACGAGAAGGTGGGCAACAGGGGGGCATGGCCATGGAAGGGCCCGTCGGTCGGATGCCCCCAACAGGCAGTACCGAGCCTGCACCAGCTTTGAGCTGTACAGTGATACCGAGATTGTGGGCCGGTACCGGATGAATTGGGCACTTCTAAGGCAGCTCTGTGAGCTGTGCAGTGATGTGATGCAGGCACCCACACGACGGAGCCATGCCCTGTCAGTGGAGACCAAAGTGACAGCTTGCATGTGCTTGCTCACCACGGATACCTTCCAGAGACCAACTGAGGACACCACAGGCATAACCAAGTCAGCCACATCATGCCACCTCACCCAATTCCTCAGTGCACTGCTGCCACATGCTGGGAGTACATCCATTTCCCCAGCACACCGGCAGAGTGCACAGCAAACATACAGGAGTTCCACAGGGTAGCACATATGCCTGGAGTGCTAGGGGCAATAAACTGCACCCATGTGGCCATCTGCACACCACCTGGCCCCTAGGGGGCTACATACATCAATTGCAAGGGCTATGCCAGCATTAACTGCCAGGTGGTGTGCGATGCCAGGGGGCACATAATCAATGTCTGTGCCACGCACCCTGGGGGAGCACACAATGCCTTCATCCAGCACCAGTTGGCACTATGCCACAGATTCAAGAGTGGGGATATCCCCACTGGCCACCTAGTGGTTGAGTATGCAAACCACATGGATAATCATAGGGCCTGGGGGGTCATGGTCAGAGGTGACATGGGTAGTGGCCTACATGGCCCAGGGCAAGGCAATGCTGATCACCAAACTAACCTCCACCCTCTACACACAGGTGACAGTGGATACCCACTCCATCCCTGGCTGCTCACACCCTACCGGCAGCCCGTGACCCCATCACAGCAATGCTACAATGAGGCACACACCACCACATGTAATGTCATCAAGCAGGTGTTTGGGATGCTGAAGGCACATTTCTGTTGCCTGGACACCTCCGGCAGTGCCTACAGTAGAGCCCCTCAAAGGCCTGCGGGCTATTCCTGGCCTGTTGCATCCTGAACAGCTTTATGGCCAACAGGTATCAGAATAGCCCGTACAGGTCAAAGAGGGGACAGCGATGGGGACGATGAGGATGCCAGTGATGATGGTGATGGGCAGCCCCCCCTTAGGCGACAGGACCCCCGACTGCTCCAGCTGGCACAGCTGCACCGGGACACCATCACAGAGGAGCACTTCAGCCAAACCAGATAAGTCATGGGGCCATGTGCAGCCAACAGTGGCTAAGGCACAACCCATGGACATGCATGGACACACACCAGGAGTGTATGCCATCAAGGGAAGTGGCAGGGCATGGAACCACACACACAACTAGGGATGGGTGAGGTCTAACATGCCACATGGATGGACACATGCACATGCACACACACAGTGCACCAAACATGCACAAAGTGTAGGAGGCACACCGACCCAGAACACCACCCCTAGCCACACACATGTCCACAGACCACCACGCCCACTGCCTGTCCATGTGTGTGTGTCAGATGCTGAGCACCAATGCACATTGGCAATGCAGGCATTATCATGCACATGCAACTGCAGACAGCAGCTGGGAGGGTGTGCAGATGGACTGTGTGTCCTCGTGCAGGGCCGGGTACCCACCTGTGCACTGCCCACTGAAAGACACAATGCACACAGGGCAGCACCAGACAGTAGCCGCATTGGGAGACAGGTCAGTCACGCGACACAGTGCCCCAGCCACCATGGATGCATGGGCAGCCCCACTGAGACCAGCCAGCACTGACAGGCTGACCACTGGCCTCATGAGGTGGAACCGATGGTCCCCCCGGGGTTCCACTGCATGAACTTGACCATGCTAGCGCAGGGGTCTGCAGCACACCGAACATGCCTGCACTAGGTGTGCTCGGGATGCCCACAGCTGAACCTGCTGTCATCAGGGAGGGTGTCGCATGATGCCAGGAACGGGGTGTGGACAGTGCATTGCATGGTATCTGCGATGCATGGGCACATGACTGTGTGCCCATTGTGGCTATGACAGCAGTGAATGCCTGTGTCTGCCTGTCAATGGCAGCAGTCACATCCTCCCGCAACCGGTCCATCCCTGCCAGGATCAGAGCAGTGTATCTGCTGCGATGCTTCTCTTCCCACTCCAGAACCGCACGCAGTGTATCCACCGACGTCGCAAGCCGCATCTGCTGTTGGACTGATGCTTGCAGTAGGCGAGTGTGCTTGTCCAAGAGGTCATCTGCTTCCTCGGCATCCTGTCCCTCAGGGTGTGCATGGCCCTGATGCTCAGCAACCCTTGAGGGTGGGTGCTGCACACCAGGACTAGGTCTGGGCATGTCCACAGGTAGTGCACAGATGCTGCCGCTTGACCCTGTACCCCCAAGCCCATTGGCCGACTGCTGATGCTGCCCCTCCGGTTGCTGCTCCCCAGGGCTCAGTGGTGCCACCGCAGTGGTTGCAACAGTCCCACTGTCCTGAACACACACCAGTGCTGCCCCACTGGTGCTGACAGGCAGAGGCTGAGACTGTGCTGACATGCAGGCCTCCACGGCAGCACCACCCACAGCCATGGCCATGATGTTACCTGCTGTGTGGCCATCCCGTGGCACACACATGTCACTGCCCATGCCGTTAGCGACATCATCATCTGTGACAGACTCGGCACCGGCCTGAGTCACAGCATGCCGGCATCCATGGATGCCGGCATGCTAGGACATGGGCAGGGCTTCCTCCGCACCTGTTCCAACAACATCAGTGTGGACAGCCAGGCAGGCCCACTGTCTCACTGAGCCACGTATACTTGTGGAGGTGGATGGGTTCTCCTCTATCTCCAGCTGACTGTCCTCAGTGGACAGGCCTACCACTGCTGACCCATGCAGATGGTCAGGATCTGTAAGGGAAAACAAAGTCGGGCTACTGCATGTGACCTACCCTGCCCCCCCATAGACAGACCATGACCTGCCATGCAGTGATGGGCTACCACCCGTCTGGAAGCCACCACCCAGAACACCCTCAAGGGCACAATGCTTCATGCTTCCAGCAACCCTCTCCTCCTGTGGGGTCAGGTGTACCACCTCCGGCTGTCTCCCATGTGTCACAGCTCGTGCTGCCCTGATGGCAGCCACCTTCTCCTTTATCCTCCTCCTCCTCCTGTCTGTGCCCATCTTCTTCTTGCACTCCTGCATGGAGCGCTGGTGGCTGCCATGCAGGTTCACAGCACATTCCACCTCCTCCCATGCAGCAGCACTGGCTTGAGGTGTTCCCTGCCATCCGCTGAGAAGCAGCTCCGGATCCAGGTAGGCCTCAAACAGGGCATCGGTCTCAGCCTTGGTAAAATTAGGCCTCTCCTCCTCCCACCACTGTGTTCCTCCTCTCCCACAACTCGCTCGGTCATTTTTTAGCCTGTAAGAATGACAGTTGTTACCTGTGACTGTGCAGTCCCATGCATGTCCCTAAATCCACAGTCCACACTCCCAAACAGCATGCAACTCACCAATTGACTGCAGTAACCGACTATGGCCAGTGCAGCCAAATGTCGCACATTTATAGTGCAGCCCATGCAAATGAGGCAAGGCGCAACTTTAAGTGGATGCAAATTGCAGTGCTGCACCATTGAATGACTGATTAGCTGTTTTGCATATGACAACTGAATATCACGCTGTTGCGCATTGCGCAATTGTGTTGAACGTGCTAAGCCAGGGTGCAGTTCTGTGACATGCATAGTACACACCTCTACTGCAAGATAATTCGGTTGCTGATCGAGGTGTCTGACATGCTGCTGATGTGCTTTGCACAGGAAGCAATGCAGGTCATGGCCACCATTGTGCCAGTGACACTACAGTGATGTTCACCTACATGGCACTGTGGCACTGGGCCATCATAGGCGCACTGGGGCAACAGCGCGTTAGGCCGCTACAGGAGGTAGCACACAGGCAACCAATCACGCTACATGCATTGGGTTCCAGTGGTGCTGTGCATGTCCATGCGCCAGAGCCCCTTGACCCTGTGCCTGACCTTTGCCCCTAGGCACCATGCATCAGGCATGGGTGCACCGCTATCGCGCTGTTCGGTGACAGCGCGATAGGGAATGGCAGCGCTGTACCACGCAGCATCTGCATGTGAGGAGCCACACTGCAGAGCGTCATTTTTTCAGACAGAGCTAGGAGAATGGCGTGCAAGAGGGCTGCACAGTGGAGCCAGGTAGAACTGGCCAACCTAGTGACCATAGTGGAGCCACACCATGGACCACTGTTTGGGGAGGCACCCTTGGACATGTCCAGCAGCCAGGTGTGGGAGGAGGTGGCCACTGCACTTGAGGAGGCCACTGGAAAGGGGCGGACAGCAGAGCAGTGCTGCCGCAGGTATGGTGACCTGCGGCGGAGGGAGCCAGACCTGCAAGCCCACCTGTGGGCACGTGCACAGAGGGGCACTGTGCCATGGCCAGGTAGGTGTTACGTCAACAGACATTTATCTTTCATATGGGTATCACGGTTATATGTGTCCAGCACATGGGGGAGGGACCATCCGGTGTTGGCTGTGGTGGTGTTATCAGGGTGTGGGTGGGTGGTCTGGCTGGGTGGGAGGGCACATACCTGGGGGCAGGGCGGCTTTGCTACGGGATTGCACTGATGTTCCTCTCTCCATGTTTGCACCACAGGGCTGGAGGAGCGGCACCTGGCATGTGAGCTGCAGAGCAACCAAGAGGACAGGCAGGCAAGGCAGGGTGATGGTCCACAGCGCCTAGGGACCAGCCCGATGATGGTGAGTGCCATACCTCCATGATTACTATTGCATGCTGTGTAACAGGGTGGGCAGCGGGGCATGACCACCATCCATTGACACTACTGCCATGCACGCAACTTGTTACAGTCAGCACTGTCCAGTGGCAATGCATGTCTGGGAGTGCGTTGATGGTGGTCCATGCATGCACCGGGTACATGGCAGTGCCACTGCTTTTGCATCACATAGCCATGTCACTAAACGGCCACGATGGTGCTGTGTGTGACTTGGCCAGTGTGTGTGTGCATCATTCTGCATGGCTGTATGTGCCTGGGTGGGCAGGTCATGTGGATGTGATCAGTGTGGGTGGTCACACACCATCACAGAGGCATGTCCCACGGCCGTATGCCATGCACAGTGGGTGGGCTGTATGGGGCTGTGCATTCACACCTATTGACTGTGCTCCCTTGTCCTAGGTGTCTGCCATCTGAATAACATCAGGGAGGCATTGCTGGAGATCCTGCATGTGGCAAGGTCGTCCCTGGAAATCTTACAGAGGACTGACCAGATTGGAGTCCTCAGGAGGCACCAGCAGAGGAGCAGCCAGAGCGGGGAGCGGGGCTCCCATTGACAATCCCTCTGCCCCTGATATCCCACACCCCTGGACCCACCCTAATACCCCTCCTTTCCTGTCCCATTTGTTCACCCCTGCCCCTTACCCACACCCACTTTGTTTGTGGCCCTCCCCCCAACCTTGTATATATTATTGTATATAGTTAACTTTTATATTTTGTTTGACCACAGATCTTTTGATATGAATACTGTGGTGGTCTCTGATCTGCAGCGTGCTATAGGTGCTCAGCTGCAGTGGTGTGCATGACGTCAGGGATGGTGCAGTCATGAGTATGTGTGTGTGTCCGTGGGGAGGTGACTATGGTGTGGGAGTAGCTATCAGTCAGTGTCTGTGGTGTGTGTGTTGTGCCCTGTGCACTGGACGACTGTGTGCAGTGGTCCATGGTGCATGCTTTGTGTCTATGGCACCCCTGTCAGCCCGTCCATGGCCTGTGCAGCTGACACCCATGCATGTCTGTGACCTGCACAGTCTGCTGGCATGTCAGTGGTGGCTGTCCATGCAGGGCAGCCACTGTACCCATCACAATGTTGGGTTGCCTCCTGTCACTGGTGTGATGCATGGCTGCCTTGGGTGACACTGTGACCTCCACAGTTGTTGACCCATCTCCATGCTGTGGCTTGTGTGTGTTGCAGAGGATGTGCACCACTGTCTGTGACTTGTGCTCTGGGCAAATGCTGGTGGTGTACAGGTCCACAGTGCCTACACAGGGTAGCTGGCACTCCTGTGCCATGGAGGACTGCAGGTTGTGTGTACACAGTTTCCACGGGCCCACACTGGGGGCTTGGTTGCCCTGCTACTGTGTCCCTGTGTTGTTGTGCCCTTGGGTATGGGTGGGTGTCTGTCCATGCACTGTGTGGCATCCGGTGTGGTGCATGCTTCCATGCACCACTGTGGATGTCTGTGTTGGCTGTTGTGGCCAGTGCTGGGTTGGGGTGTGTCATTGGGAGAGTGTGCAGGGTGCTGTACCACTGGTGGTGGGATCCGGGGCATGCCCTGTACCGTGTGGGGTACCTCATGTGCAGACGCATGGTTGATCTCTCAGCAGTACCTCGGGGGAGCTGTGCATGGTGGCACTGTGTATGCCATTGTTGCATCGCTGTGTGCTGCCACCCACTGATGGGTGCTTGTGGTGGGCTGCCTTGCATGGTTCTGTGGTGCACAGGGTTGCATTGTCACGGTGGGGGTGGTGGCATGCATGGGGTTTCCTGCTCCTGGGCAAGGTGTCTGGGGTCACGGTGCAGGATGTTCTCTGCATTGGGGGGATGGCGTGGCATGGGGTGGTCAGCCCTCCTTGCGTGCCAGTCACAGCTTGCCGGGGGGTGTGATGGGGCACCATGGCCCGGCTGTGGGTTGTTTGCTTGTCTCCATGGGCCAGTGGTTATTCCAGCCCTCCCCCAGTTGTGCAGTGCATGGGGTGTGGGGAGATGATGTCTGTTCTGCTGTGTGTTCCTCTGCCCATCTGTAGCATGGGTGGTGGGCCCCTACCTCCCTGGTTGTGCAGTTGCATTGCCGCCCTGCTGCGGGGGGGCATCCCTAGTTGCGCTATGGCACCTCTGGACTGCTCAGCTGAACATCTCTTGTTGCACTATGGCACATCTGATCTGCTCAGCTTCCCCTCCCTAGTTGCGCTATGGCGCAGGTGGTGCGATATTCAGTCATCGGCTGTAGGCGCAGTTTGGCTGGCTCAGTTTTTGAATATCGCACCTCTTGCACATGGTCGCAATGGACTTGCGCTTGCTCCTGCTATTGCGCACTTTTTGGGCCCAGTTTGAATATCTGGGCCATGGCATTTAATGCAGTAACCAAACAATATTTTACAAATTAATGGCAATTTAATGACAAAAATCAAAAGCCATTAAACAACTTGCAAAAGGGTCAAAATTAATGAGTTTGCCTAATTTTAAAGGTAAATCAATGAAAAATGTATTTTAATGGCTCTAATTGCTAGCAGTAGTGTGAGAAATAAAAACTGCGTTTTTTAGATGGGATTTTCATCAACTAAGTTGCTACACACATGGCAAGCATGCAACATGTGACCCTGATGTGATTTTTTAAATGATGTTCACAACAGCTTAACTCCTGCACTCATGACAAGCATGCAAAATGTGAACCTAATGTGATTTTTAGAAGATGTTTGCACCACCTTACCTGCTGCACACATGCCAAGCTTGTAACATGCTAACCTGATTTGCTTTTTAGACCTGGTTCACTTTGTATATGCGAACCGCATGCAAACATTGCACAACTAAGCATGTAGTATGCATTCTGCATCTACACAACACACATATATTTCTGTAAAGGGAACCCACTTGAACTGGTTTTTCCCACAGCAGTGGGAATTTCATGAGCTGTGTGAATCCAGCCCAAGGTTTTCATCAGATAAAAGGCTTATGTGTTACTCAATCAGAGTCTCAGCAAGGAATCACATGATAAGCCTGTGCTGTCACTCACTCACTCACTCACTCACTCACTCACTCACTCAGTCAATTAATCAATCCTTATTTTACCAGGTGAAGCACCATTGAGTGAAACTCATTTGCAAGGTGGACCTGGACAGAAATACATGGTACTTACAACAATGGATACATGGTTCATAGGTGGAATCAAGTTTAGAAGACAGATGCCCATAATTGAACTTGCCACCATGTCAAGATGACATGGTGGAAATTGAGAATCTCCTATCTCCCATTAAATTATCTAACTTATTTTTTAAAGGCAGATATATTATCACTGTCAATCACTTTCTTGGAAGCACATTCCAAGTGCACGCAACTCTCTGTGTGTACCACTGACTTGTTTTTTGTGTTCTGTTAACTTCCCCAATTAGTTTCTGGTTATGTGATTTGGTGTTTTTATATTGTACAGGTTTTTTTGTTAAACCAATTAATTCAAGAAAGGCGTCATCACTGTTTGCTGTATAAGCCAGGCATAATTCACCCCTCATTTTCTATACTCCATAGAGTATGGGTTTAGATGTTTCAACCTATTTTCATAATCCAGATGTTTAATGGGCCTAATATGCTTGGTCATTGCTCTTTGAACCTTTTCCAGTTTATTTTTCCCTTGGATTGAGTATGGAGCACAAAAGGGAAAACAATATTCAGTATGGGGGGTGTATTAATGCTTTATACAATGGAATGATAACTTCAGGATTCCTACTTCTTATAGATCTCAGTATGCATCTGGATATTTGATTACATTTCTTTATGGACATGCTGGTACAATGGTCACATTTTTAATTATTAGAGATCCAAACACCCAAATCTTTTTCATGTATGCATTCCTTCAACAATGTATTATTTAGTTTATACTGGAATCTAAGATTGTTTGACCTAAAGTGCATAACTTTGCACTTTGGTTCATTGAATATTAGTTCATGTTCTTTAGTCCAACTCTCAAGGTGATCCAGATTTTCTTGGAAGGATGTTGCAGAATTTATGTCATAAATAATGCTACTGATTTTACAGTCATCTGCATATTTACATGACCATGCTCCCAGACAGAATTTGCATGGTTGATGGTAAAATATTGAATACGATTGGGCCCAGGACAGAGCCCTGCGGTACTCCACTAGTCACTGTTCCCCAAGTACATGCATAACCCCTTATTGCTACACATTGAGTTCTGTTTGTTGACCAAGAGTCGATACACCTAATTATATTTGGGTGGAAATGAAGTTTGATTAGTTGTTGAATCAGAATTTTATATGAAACTGAATCAAACGCCTTTGAAAAGTCAAGAAAAATCACGTCAACCGGCATGCCTTGATACAATGCGGCACTTATAGGCTCAAAAAACCTGATGAGGTTAGTTACACATGACCGTCCAGATACAAATCCATGCTGTGTTAAATCATTATTTGTGATATGTTTTAAATGATCCAAAATATGTTTTTGTAACAGGCATTCAAGAGTTTTACCTATAACAGATGTTAGGCTTATTGGCCTGTAATTTTTAACATCCTGTTTCTTCCCCTTTTGTGTACTGGGGTTACCTGAGCCTTGTTCCATATTTGGATGGTTTCATCTGATTTCACTGATGCATTAAAGACAATGAACAGTGGGCCAGCAAGTTGATAGACAATTTCTTTCAAAAATATTGATGGTATACCCTCTGGTCCAACTGAGCTACTATTTTTAATAAGCTTTATTGCCTCAATGACATCTGCCTCCATTACCCCGATATTTAAAAGCAGGGCCCGTACTGACACTAACAACTATTGCCCCATCTCTATACTCCCCTCTTATCTAAAGTGCTTGAGCGTATTGTCTCTGATCAATTCACCAAACGCCTTAACAGACATGACCTACTCTATAAGAAACAACATGGCTTTCGCAAGGAGCACTGTACCACGACAGCCCTCCTGGAATTTACCACACGCATCCACTCTGCCTTAGACAGATGCCACATCTCAGGTGCAGTCTTTGTTGACTGCTCTAAGGTGTTTGATACTGTCAACCACTCCCTCTTACTTAATACACTCACCAACATCAGCTTCTCCAAGGATGCCCTTGGCAGGTTCACGGACTACATGTTGGTTTGGTACCAACAGGTGAAAATTGGCACCACCTTCTCTAGCAGACTACCAGTCCATTCTGGTGTCCCCCGGGGTCCATCCTCAGTCCTCTACTTTTCAGTCTCTTCCTTAACTCTCTCCCCTTGTCCTGCAACAGCAATCTACAACTGTATGCAGATGATGCTCTCCTTTATTCCTTCAATCCAGACCCTACCCTATTACAGACTTCCCTCCAGTCCTCCTTCGCTGATGCTGAAAAATGGTTCTCCACACACCGCCTGGCACTAAACTACAAGAAGACCAAAGTCATGTACTTCTCACATCTGCTGAACTCACAGAAGGCACTCTGCCTACAAATCCTTACCACCAATCGGACACCTCTAGAGGAAGTGGTAACCTTCAAATACCTGGGCATAACCCTTGGCACTGCCCTAAACTTCCATCAGCACATCCATCTCCTGTCCACTGCCTTTAATGTCATATTGGAATCCTCTATCACCTCAAACACTGTCTAACCCCTGATGCTCTTCAGCTCACTGTCTTCTCCTCAGTCCTCTCCCTTTTGGACTATGGCATACTCATTTATGGAGCTGCAAACCCCACAGCCCTAGGCAGACTCCAACTCTCCCTGAACAAAGCCTCCTGTCTTGTCCTTGGCTGTGATCATCTCACACACACCTGCTCTCTATACACTTCCACTAACTGGCTGAATCTAGACAATAGAATACAGTTCCACACATGCCTTATGGCCAAAAAGATCATCCTAGGCCTCACTCCTGCTGGCCTCTCCCCTATTATCCAACATGCCTTGACTCATAGAACCACCCATAGCATGGGCAAGCTGCTTTTCTCAGTTCCCAGGTGTCTGACTTCCCAAATCCAAAGATCTTTCAGCCACAGGGCCCCTTCCTTGTTGAACTGCCTGCTCAGTGCACTTGCCAAAGAAACCACAATTGGCCCCTTCAAAACCTTACTCAGAAACCATCTCCAGTCCTCCACCCCTAGCGACTGTCATTGATCTCCCTGCCCACCTCTAACAACAATCTCTGGCCTACTCTACCCTTCCCTCTCCTCCTCCTCCTCCTCCCACTTTACCCCTTCCTGTGTTGCCTAACCAGCTCTTTATCTTAGCCACTATACTAAACTGCTTAGACCTGTCCAAATATTCTTTTGGCCCCGACTGTTAGCCATTTACCATATTCTATGAAACAAGTCTGTCTGAGTCCTGCTATGGAATTGTGTTTTACTGTTGTATTGTTCTACTATATGTAATGTGGAGCCTTTGTAAATGAGTCTTTGACTCAAAGGTACCTTCGGAATAAGCAATAAATAAATAAATAAAAATAAACAAAGACTGGGTAATCCGGTTGATGTGGTAGCTCTTCTGATAACACCTCTTTTTCCTTATGAACGCTAAGAAACTATTGATTAAAGGCTATTGCCATTTCCTTCTTTGAGCTTATTAAACCCTTTTCTATTAATATAGGTCCTGTTATCTCATTATTATTTTTTTCAGGATCCAATATAGTTATTACAATTTTTTTTATCATCTCCAACTGCTGTGGCAAATCTTTTTTTCCATCTTTTTTGCATATTTAATTCTTAACTTAACTTCCTTAGTAACTCTTTTGTAGGCTGTTAAATTACCATTAGTGGGAGACTTCTTGAGTCTTTTATATAATTTATATTTTTCCTGATGATTTATTTTATTTTCCTGGACTACCAGGTTGGTACTCCGTGATCTTTCATGTATTTAGTTCTTTCTTGGACCCAGGTTTCTATTCATGTATTTTTTTTATTATCTCCAACTGCTGTGGCTAACCTTTTTCCATATATTTCATTGCATTTTTAATTCTTAACTTAACTTCCTTAGTAACTGTTACACAGGCTGTTAAATTACCATTAGTGGGAGACTTCTTGAGTCTTTTATATCATTTATTTTTTTTCATGATGATTTTTTTTTTTATTTTCCTGGACCACCAGATTGGTAATCTGTGATCTTTCATGTATTTAGTTCTTTCTAGGACCCAGGTTTCTATACATGTATTCAATTTAGTGAATTATTTATCCCAGATCTACTCAACTTTTAATTCCTTTAATTCCTTGGACCAATTCCAGTTTTCTAAAGATTTTCTTAAGTCATGATAATCAGCCTTAACATAGTCTCTAAATTTGGTGATACCTTTTATAGGTTTATTAACTGTTAGCTGTATAACAAGCTGTATTACATTATGAACACTGTTACCCAGTGGTTGAAATAACTTGGGACCTACAATGCTTAATTCCTGATTTATAAATATTAGACCCAATATATTGTTATTCCTGGTGCCTTTGTGCACCACCTGATCTAAATTTCCTTGATTAATTAATTATATAAATCTTTTTTTCCTCAGAACTGACCTCAGTTAAATTATTCCAATCAATCGCTGGGAAATTAAAATCACCCAGAAGTATAATATCTCCTTTGACTATCTTTTCATCAATTTCATCCAGGAAGATATGTGTCTCCTCCATTGACAGATTAGGAGATCGATTACCAAGTCCAAAGACTAAATCAGTAGACATTTTTGGGATTTTAACCCAGATTATTTCATTCTGACTGGGTGCAATAGTATCTTGTGCATATTCAACAGGTTTTAGTTCTTCTTTTATGTAAAAGGCCACACCACCACCCTTCTTATATTTTCTCACGTTGCTAAACAGGGTGTATTCAGGAATATTAATTTCCCATTCATGTTCAGAGAACCAAGTTTCTATGATTCCACAGACATCAATATTGTTGTCATATAGTAATACTCTCAGTTCCTCAATTTTGTTTTTTAAGCTTTGAGCATTTGTTAATAAAAGTTTTATTTGATTAGTTTCATTTGTTTTAGCAATACCTAAATATGTTTGTTTTGGTAATGGAGTGATATTAACAGGTTCCCTATCCCCTAATAGAGAGGTTACCAGGAATTCTCTCTCTCCTCCTCATATTATTCAGTTTAAAGCTAATTGGATGCTTAATTTCATTGTTTTCCTAGAGCCGAGCTTCCCTTTCTGCTCAGATGGAGCCCATTAGTGCTATATAAATCCCTCTTACTTTCAAAATGTTCCCAGTGGGTCAGACATAGGATATTCTGTTTCAAGCACCAGCTTCTCATCCAATTATTGAAAGTTTTAATTTTATTATTCATGTCTATGGAATATCTTGGTACTGGGAGTATTTCTGATAAAGCAGTATCTGCTCCTATCTCTATGATTTTATTGGTTAGGGCCACAAGATCTTGTTTTGTGGATTGAATCATATAAGATATTGTTTACTCCCACATGTGCTATGACAAATGCCTGTAGTATCCTGGAGAATTTTGGGAACCATATGAGTGGTATCTGCTGTCTTTGCTCCTCTAAAATAGGACAGGGTACAATTTGATTTGTCTGGGTTACAAATAGCCCTAAGTGTTTGATAATTGAGTCACCTAAGGCACAAATCTGTTTTGGGGCAACATTACATGGTTTCCCACTATTGTCCTACTGACTGGTGCAGTGTCCATGCCACTGTTGATTTCATAGTTAGTTAATTCTTGCAGATTGCATGCTGCTCTTATCTAATATGGGAATAGCACTGCAGTTCTGCTCATCGTCCATTATGTTGATAAGTAGGGTGAAACTATTCACCAATGGTAATTGATAATAGTCTGTTCTTCTCCCTTTTTTGGCAGCCTTTTTCCTTTTAACATTGCACCATACATGGGAACTATTGTCTGCCTCATCTTCTTCTCTATTACATTTATTTTGATTATTTGGGATGTTAGGTAGAGTATCACATTCTTTAGTTTGTGTTAAATCACCATCTTCACAATTATTTAGTATAACAGGGGTCGAGCCTCCTACCACTTCATTTATAAACATTTGTTCTGATATACTTTGTCTTTCATTAAACCTGTCAGCCATGTGTTGCTGACTGTGTTCCAGTTGGGCTAATCTTAGGTTGAATTGACTAATTTCAGATTCTAATTGCTCATTTTGGAGGCATTTGTTGCACATATATTCTGTGGGAAGGGTACTATTTTTCACAATGTCAAACATGTTGCATACCTCACATTGTATCTCTATGCCCCCCTCAAGTGTCATTATTGTACTCAACATACTGAGCTCACACAAAGCTCTCACTTGAGAGTTATCTTAGATTGTAGAAATAACTATATTCTTAATAGGGTCTTGAAAGTATATCACTTATAGTTCCTTCATTATGTAGTTTACTCACCATTTCAACTATGGGTTACTCGCTGGTTACTAACAGTGTTTGTACAATATTTCCCTCAGAATTCTCTTTCTAGTCACCTACACGCATAACATGCCTAACATGCACCGAAGCTTGTGTTTTTGAGCCCATCTTCATGCATGTCATCACACACTCATACTGTTCATTCTTACCCTGCTTGCCGCAGAGCTAGTTAAAATACCTGCCCATGACCCTGAAGTAGCTGCAGAGGTCACACAGCCAGGCAAACATTCAAACTTCTCAAAATTAGTTTCAAATAATGTTTTACTGCTAGTATGTATTTCTGATAGTCACTAACATTGCCCGAGTTTTCTAGAACTAAAAAGTACAGCCTATACATCTTGGAAATAATACAATAAATACATGTTTGACACAGGCCATACAATAATGAACATCTTGGAATTCATATAATAATTACAACTTGGTCACAAACTGAAAATGAGTCAGTGGATCAGTACAAATCACAAGTAATAATCCATAAAAGTTGTGCAGGCAAGTGATGTTGCTGCAAGTTTCATCCCACCTGTTTCTCTCTTACCATTTGTATAATTTTTGGGCACATTACAGACCAATCTTGGCTAACACACTGGACACATCCCTTGCAGCTCAGTATCCTCATCTGCTCCACAAAGACCATTGATTCACTAGCATCAGGTTTAACTCTTTCCTTATACCTGCTCTTCCAAAGAACATTAATTCCCTGACTTATAGTGGAACTCATTCTTCATACCTACCCTCATGCAAATCTGGTCTGACTGGCTACAGCTGCCTCACCCTAGTCTTTTGGATCCTGTTGCAGAATTGCAACCTTCACCATCTTTCTGTAGAAGCACTACAGGTGAGAATGTGGTTTATGAAGCCATGACAGGCAATGCATGGGTCCCATCCATTTTTCCACATGGTCACAAGCCATGCTGTAGAGAAGGGCTGAGATTCCTTTTGTGCATAGCTGCTCTAAGTGATTTCACTAACCACTTTGGGCAGGCAGTTGACATTGAGAATAGGCCCAAGAATTTTGTGTATTGATCTTAGTGCCCAAATTTTTTTTTCTTAAATGTCCCCATGACTTCTTTCATAAATACAAAAAAATATATAATGACATTTAAAAGCTGGTATTGTTGAGCATGAAAGCAATAATTGGCGACTACAGTAAGAATATGTCTCCTGAAACTTATTTTTTTGTCAGCAAGAAATCTGCTTTAGAATTTGTGGGGACTGAAAATAAATTAAAGACACCAAAAAGAAGTGGTGATCTTAAGATAAAGTTGTTCCTGTGGGAAATGTTTTCATTTTTTTATTTGTATTGTTGCTCTTAATGGGTTTAAACAAAGAACATTTCCAGGAATGATTTTCATGATGACTGTTTTTGTTTTTCTTGTTCAGAAATCTGGATAAATGTATCTGTTTTCTATATGAATTGTTTGAAATACTCTATATCCAGTGCTCGGTTTTCATTCATTTTATGTAGTTTAATGTCTCATATATCTTGGATTGAGCACTATTATGTTTCTAACTGGCTACGGTTAGTCCTTCTGGTACACCTCCACTGGTCACCTTTTCCTTTTGCCAATTTCTTTATGAAGTACACTGTATATTCAAGGACTTATTTTGGACATCAGCACACTTCATACAATGCACTAAGTTCATTTTATTAAGAATTTGTCTCTTATCTCAAGAAATTGTTTATGTAATACAGTAAAGATTTTTCCCAGAGACAAAATGACATGTATGCACATAATTTTCTTTTTCAATGACCAGAGACAGGAGCCATTTTTGTTTTGTTTCTGGAGCTAATTAAAACATTTCAGCTTTCCCAAGAATAATCTAATAAATACTATTTTACTGTTCCTCATGAAGCTTAAGGTTAAGAATGTATTGGAATTTCAGAGATATGTACAAGGCCAGCCCTAAAAGATGACACAAGTGGATAGGTAGAAATTATTGAGAGTAGAAATGACTGGGCTTTACAGAAGTAGGTTATAATCTTGTGAGTCATCCTCTAGGTGGTCCTGCCACATTTTTCTTGTAAGTACTTCAGTGAGAGAAGAAAGACGGGGAAGGGGGATTTTAAGGCTAAAAGGGGAGGATGGTGTCGGAGTTGAAGGAGTTGAAGGAGACCAGGAAAAGGCATAAATTCTGAACAGTTATTTCTGCTCAGTTTTTACAGCAGAACGGGGAAGGGTGAGACCAAAGTGAAGAAACAGAACTGAAAGGGAGGTGGACACAAGTCCATTTACAAGGGAGAGAATCCTAAAGGAATTCACAAAACTGAAGGTGGACAAAGCAATGGGACCAAATGGGATACACACTAGAGTATTAAAGGAGTTAAAGGACATGCTGGCAGCCCTGTTCAACTAGTCACTGGATACCGGACTGGTTACAGAGGACTGGAGACAGGCAGATGTAGTCCCTTTCTGCAAATGTGGGAGTAGAGAGGAGGCTGGAAATTGTAGATCTGCCAGCCTGACCTCATGGTGGGAAAAATTATGGAATTGCTACTAAAAGAAAGAATAGTGGAGCACCTTGAATCTAGCAGAGCACAATATCTGAGGTAACATGGATTCACATCAGAAAGGTCATGTCAGATGAATCTGATAGATTTCTTTGACTGGGTGACAAGGGAAGTGGATCAGGGGGAGTGGTGCATGTGGCCTACCTGGATTTTAGTAAGGTGTTTGACACCATTCCACATATAAGGCTTTTGAACAAGCTGGGTAGCCTTGTGCCCTGGGTTGGAAATTAGTTGAGGGATAGAACACAGAAGGTGGTGATAAATGGAGCTAGATCAAAGGAGGGGAGGGTGACCAGCAGGGTGCCACAGAAATCAATTATTGGGCCAGTTCTTTATAATATCTTTATCAGTGACATTGTGGGGGGGGGCTAGAGGGAAAGGTACTGTATGCCTCTTTGCAGATGACACTGAGATCAGCAATAGGGTGGATACTCTGGAAGGGGTGGAAAAAATGAGGATGTACCATGCTAATCTGGAGCAATGGTCCAGAGTGTGGCAGCTAAGATTCAATGCAAAGTACAAAACATGAACCTGGGGCACAGAAACCCTGAGATGATTACATCTTGGATGGGGAGTTATTGACCACCAAACAGAAAAGAAATCTGGGGTTGATCATATCTAATTAAATAAAGGTGGTTAAACAATGTGCCAAGGCTGTGGGGAAAGCCAGGGGGATGTTGGGGTGTATAGGGAGAGGTATCCCCAGAAGAAGAAAAGAGGTGGTGATATTTTTTGGGCCTGTCCCAAGATAACACCCCTTTGGGAGACCATCAAATGGAATGTTGATCCTCTATTGGGTCTATCAGATCTAGTGACTGCTGAGATCTGCATATTGGGGGACCTTTCCTCTGTTGTTATTACTAATAGGAAATATCACATAACTCTTATTACCATGTCAGCCAAGAAACTGGTTTTGAGACACTGGAAGGATACAGCTGACATCTCTTATAGTGGATGGTTACAAGAATTGTTGACCAATCTTAGAATGGTTTACATAATCAATCCCAGAAATGTTTTTAAATCTGGGGCCCCCTTGCTACTCTATATTCTCTTCAGAAGCCCTAAAAGGTTTTTCTCCCTTTCCTGATAAGATAATTTTGCATGATGTATTTGTGCTTTGTGTGAATTGGGGAATAGGGTGGGATTGGGGGGGAGAGTTGATCTCACTGTTTTAATACGTATCATTGTATTTCTAACTGTATGTAACAGTTGATCTTCTCTCTGTAATGGCATAAAACTGAATAAAATTTGAATTGAAAAAAAAAGAGAAACGAGGTAGTGATGCCACTGTACAAGACACTGTTGAGACCTCATTTAGAGTACTATGTCCAGTTCTGGAGGCCACATCTCTGAAAGGACACAGACAGGGTAGAGGCAATTCAAAGTAGGGCAACAAAAATGGTGCAAGGCCTGCATGAAAGGTTATATGAGGAGAGACTGGAGACACTCAATGTGTTTATCATGGAGGAGCAGGGAGAGAGGGGAGACATGACAGAGACCTTCAAATACCTCCTCAGAGGGACACCCACATTTCAATGAATTATAGTATCTTTATTGACATGTATGGACACACATGCCAGAATCTAGCCTGATACATTTCAGAATGCAGTTCTTTTATCAAAGGCAACAGATTCAAACAGACACCCTTATATACAACAGAAAAAACATGATTCTGTGACATCACAGACATCCCAACCCCGATTACAAACTGCCATCCGAAACAAAAATAAAATAAGAATAGGGGAGCACTGCAGAGCAATACCGAGATGAGGTTTCACATATGTTACTGCAACACATTGCGCTCATTCAAATGATAATGGGGAACATTGATTTAGGTTTTTGTCAATTGACAAGGTGAATAGAAAACCAAGAGGGGAGATGTCAAGAATCTTACTTTAGAAAGAGAACATTTCTGGATTCTGACTTTTAAAGCCAATATTAAACTAGGTTTAAACTCAAAACTTGATGTACATCCCTACCTTAAGAAAAAGAAATGAATAAGTCTAATCTTTTTTTTTGGATGGCAGTTTGTAATTTATTTAGCACCCTAGGACAACAAAACTTTATTTTGTATTATTATTAAGCGGTAGCAATGTGCAATTCTGAATTTTTGTCCATGTTTATCTTAGACTCAGCAATGACAATATTAAAAATATGTTAGATTTATTGATACATGCCATTGTTTTAACCTTCTCTGATTCCTGTCTTGTTTTCCTCTTGCTTTATCCTTCTGTCAGTATATGTTTTACCTTTCCTTCTTTTCTCCTGTAACAACCCCCTCTTCCCCAATTTTAGTCACACAGTGAAAATGGCTTTAAATGTGTTTGTGTTGTAATCAGCACTGTATAAGTCACTGTGGGTTTTACACTGAGGATTATAAATTAAGAGAGTGTATTATTACCTTTAATGAGTTTAAAACATTTTCATTATCCAGTTGGTGTGGTGTGCCTGTGATGTCACAAAATCACCTGTTTTTATTCTGTTGTATATAAAGTTGTCTGTTTGAATCTGTTGCCTTGATAAAAGAGAATTGCATTCTGAAATGTGTCCATTGAGATTCTGATCTCTGTGTTCATACATGTGAATAAAGATGCTATAATTTATTGAAGTGTGGGCGTCCCTCTGTAGAGGTTAGTGTGTGCTCATAACAAGAAGGTAACTGCTCTATGTTTGTTCTTTGTAGTACCACATTCTGAGTGTGTACTATGGCTTGTTTGGACCTTCAAATATCTTAAGGGAATAAATAAGGTACAGGAGGGTAGCTTCTTTCATAAAAGAGGGCATGACATGAGATTGGAAGGGGTAGACTAAGAGGAAACATGAGAAAGTACTTCTTCACAGAAAGGGTGTTAGAGGCATGGGACAGCCTCCCAGCAGAGGTGATGGGGCAAAGTCAGTAGGGGAGTCATAGTGGAACTCTATAGATAAGTATCAGGAGGTAAAGTTGGAGATAAAGTAGGATCTGTGGCTTTTGTTAGTGGGTAGGGGAAAAAAGGCAAACTGGATGGGCCTATCAGTCCTTATCTGCCATTAAATTCTATGTTTCTATGTATGCCCACCCACCATCTTTCAAAGTGGAGCCAGAATCCCCAACCACCTAATATATATCCTCTGAATGACTTTGCTTCCCTCTAGCACAGTGCTCTTTGGGGCCACTAGAGGGCAGTTTTTAGCAGAGAGTTCTATCCTCCTCCTCCTCACCAGAAGGGACTGGTGGGAGACTTAGTACATTATCTGCCCAACCACAGCAATTTCTTGAGCTCAGAACAGAAACATAGATAGCTTGCATGACAAAAGGCTCCATAGCAATTTCTTTGTCTTGCCAGACCCTGTTGTCACAGTTTTTATTCATTCTTTGGCCTGTATAATTTTGGTTTGGGCAAAGGCACACTTTAGCACAGAACTGTGGGCTATAATTACAATAGTTTCATTTATTTGCAATTATTTTATAACACAGAAGCACTGATGACAATCATTTGGTGGAAGCATATTTGCTGCACTACCTGATATTGTCTAAGAGGTGAAGAGTGCTAGAGGCTAAGAAGTGACACATTTCTTCATCAGTCTTGAAGGCCTGTTTCCTTGTTAAGTATGTCAGTCCTGGGCAAGAGGAAATTGGGTGCTTGATCTGCTGCTGTAATTCAGATAGCATCTAATCAATACTGAGATGGGAGCCATCTTGGGTTCATGATTATTTTTGCACTTTTGCACAGAAAGTGATAACAGGGGCCAAATGATATAAATGGCCTGGAGGTTCGGGAGAACAAGGTGTCATAGGAAGGGAGAAGCCTCCTAGAGGAGGATATTTATGGAGTGTTCAGATGAGAAGGAACAGTCACTCTCATGCAAAGGTGATGGTTTCCACCCTGTTACAATCAGCGGTGTCACTGGAGTTTGGCTCTGGGGTCCAAGATCAGTCACATTTCTCTGGGGAAGCAATTGGTTCTCAGGCAGTCCATCTGGCTGCCATGCTCTAGCATTGCAGGTCAGACATAGATTCACCAGAATAGCCAGGCCCGTTGCCTTATAGACCCTGAATCACACATCTTGTCCATGAGTGTGGAGGGTGACAAACTTACCAAGCACAAGTTTGGAATCACTGTTTCAAGGTATTTAAAAAGAATGATCAAAATCCAACTTTTTAACATGATTCATCAAGTAGCTGAAAATGTGACTTTTTAACAGTATTTGTCTTGCCTGTTAATGAATTAAGCATACCCTCAAAGAACATTCCATGTATTTGTGTTTGTATGATGCCACCCATAAACTGGCAGCAGGTGGTAGCATGCTGGTGTTGGTCTCTACTCTTCCACAATTCAACATCATTCCTCAGCATTCTGGTGGTGACTCAGCACTAATATATACGTTTTATGCAAATGATATTTGTTTCAACTCACAGAAACTAGGGCTATGCCTGCTTCCATTTCTGTTTTAACACTTGTAGTGCTGGCCCTCAACAGGAATATTTACAAATGATTATGGAAGCACCATAACACCGCACTGTGGGCATACATGAAGCAGCTGGCATGACCTCCTCTGAATTTGTCATGTTTTTGTGGCAAAGTGAGGTACTGGTTTCTACTGCCATTGTGAGATAGTTGTGCTGCTATCAGCTGTAATAGTACACTAGGGGTGAGAGAAGTGGGCAAGTAGCTGTTCTGCCTCTCATCTGAGAACAATCTGAAGTGAAATCTTTGTCCTATGATCCTCCTTCTTGTACACCCAGGCCTTACTGCTTGGCAGATGTGCTCAATGAGGAGGAAAATGAAGTTGTGTGGAGGAATGGATGGGTAGGAGTTCTCTGCTTAACAAACAACATATTTGGTAGAGACCATAGTGGAGATCTTTAATTTAAAGCATTAAAGAATTGCAGTGCCAGAATTGCAGTTTTGATGGCCTCCTGGAGTAGTAGCAGAGGGGCACAAAAACAGTGGTGGTATGAAAATCCTTATATCCCTAAGTGGGGTCTGAACATTTTGGAAGAATATTGAGTTTACTGGATATCAAAGCAGGTGACTAAAGTTAATGCCCTAAGTTTTCCCTTAAGCTGCTTCAAGAATAGTGCAAGCAAATGAAAGTGACATGGCAAATTAAGTGAAGTGCCTGGAACCATGATGTGATTTACATCACGACAGATGACAATCAAAAGTACTGAACTGTGGATATGTCACATTGTGCTCAACTCTTTGTACAATGCAATTTTACCAACCTTATGGGACTTATCTTGGGAGTGGCTTGCAGGCTCTCCGCTCTGTCCTAGTAACCATATGTGGCATCCAGTCAAAACCACGACAGCAAATTTACGTGGACAAAAACCGCACAATCATAACTATTCCATGTGGTTTTGGAGTCAGTATATCTACTCTAGCATGGTTTTGTGCTGACTGTGGAGAGGTTAGTGAGCATGCTGTTTTTGATGGCACAATCTTTACATAGCACCACCATATGCCACCTTGTTTGTGCACCCTCCAGGGTAAGGCTCTCCAGTTTTAAGGTTGCCAACACAGTCCCACAGTTTTTCTCTTCTGGATGTCCCAGACTGCCTTCTGTAGTCATGACTTGGAATTGGGGTTGTCACAGTCTTAAGTATGGAATTCAGTTCACACACCATTGATATTATATGAAAATAACATTTCTTTGATAATTATAAAGTTTCATAATAGCACATGCAAGTTTACAGATGGAAACAGAATTCACTGTACTCCCAGTTGTCTCTGAGTACAGAGTACTAGCTTCTTAGAGTAATGCTTTCCACATGAATCCCCAAGTGTAGACTTACATACTCTCCATAATGTCACTAGCTTTAACTCTCTGTCCCAACACAGGTGTGAAAAACACTTTAAATTCTCCTATATCCTTCTCAGTTCTACACTCAGGCTTCCCCTTTGCTGGTTAAGTTTTCTGCTATATCTCCAAATGCTGTCATTAGTAACACTCTTTTTCATGACAGCCAACAGTCAGGTGCCTTGTCAGACCTACACTATTCTGCCCTAAAGAAATAGAAAACAAAATACATTTCTCTACAGTATGTTTTGACCTAAACTTTGGGTACACAACTTATACAGTATGTCTATGATACAGTTTTTTTCACAAGGTGTGTGAAGGTGTGGGATAAAACAAACACAACAAACCAGAAGTCAGGTGCATAAAAACGCAAATGTGTGTTATTTTATTCAAATCAGAAAATGAAAAAAATTAAAACAATAAACATACAGAAAGCAAAAGGATTTTCAATGTGCAGTATCCAGCAAACTTTCTAATTTTGAAAATTTCTGAGGCTTAGCTTCAGCCTTTGCAAATAGAACAGAGTGGAAACAAGCACACACGTCTGAGGTCCTTCTCAGTTAGTGGTCAGTATTCAGTGGATTACCCTATCTTTACTATTCCAAGTGGTGGGTTTTTACATTTCATGGATGATATCACCATCAGGCGATCCACCCCTTTTTGCTAAAACCAGTATAAACCTCTTATTCTCAGGAGTTACTTATAGTGCAGTGGTCTAAGGCTCTGAGCTGCAAATCTGGAGATCTGGGTTTGAATCCCACAGCCCCCACTTGCATACTGTGTGACCCTCAGCAAGTCACTTAACTTCCCTGTGCTCCCAGTTTGCACCTGTAAACAAGCTTTCAGCTTAGTGTGCTACTCCTGGTTAAACAATTGAAAAAAAATATCAAAGACATACATGTTCAGACATGTTATCTTTTCTAGCCTAGACTCAACTTCCCTTTTGTTGGTTAAAGGGGTTTTATGTTTCCATTTTGTTTAATCTCAAAACATACTTTTAATAAGATAATAAGTCCATGAGGATTCCACTGTGTTTTGTAAAGGGAACATTAGAACAAGGGTGTGCTCCTCTTCTCCCTTCTCCTGCCAACCCTTTCAACTCGTCATATATTTTTATTTCCACTAAATCATTAAATGTGACACTCTAAAATAGACAGGCATACAGCAAATGTATTTCATTTTTATTCCCAGAGCAAGTGGCTGTCTCGCTATCACTGCAGAGAGAGGGTGAAAGTGAGTATTTTAACATTAACATTTTGGACAGTTGCTCTCTGTCTAATAGAAATAAAGAGTGAGAGGAATGGGGGGTCACATACCTTACACTTGGGTGTCTGCCTTAGACAGGTCCTGCCCTGTCACACACACTCTGCACAAGAGGGCAACAGTCCTTACTGTTGGCAATCACCCCAACTAAACCCTGGGAAGGGTTGAAGCTTCTGCCTACCCACACTAGAAGCTCCACCTTAGGGACACTATCAATCAAAATATCATCTTAATCCTGACATGCTAACATCAACTGATACCATTCAATTCTCTGAGATTTTCTACACAGGTTCTGTCTTGATAAAAATTTCATTTAAATATAGTGATCATTTCTGCAATCTTTTTGTCATCTGGTACCATGTGAGCTGGGTGGGAGTTTTCCCGTATTCCAAGGGCGCTATTTCTTTTTCTTAATGACTCCTTCCCTTTGGGACTCTCTCTCTCTCTCTCCACACCCCATGTACTAATACCGCTGCTGAATGGATGTATACTATTCTCTGCAGGAACCTCTCTGTTTGCACACTGGACAGGCCATAATAAAGACTACCACCTCTCAGTACATACCAGATCAGTAATATAATGGGGTTAATCAAGGCACTACACTACCATGGCTCAATAGCCTACAGGGACTGGAGTGTGGAACCTCCCTCACCTGTTGCCTGTATGCCTCAGGCAACACTACCTGGGCATCCATAGTTTTTGTATGGGTGTTGGGCCTCATGTGGTACAGAATACCCTTCTGCAGTTCATACTGCCAAAATTGTTTTGCCCCAATTCCATCATTAACCTGCCTACCCTCCTTGACCTTTACATACTGTAATAGTTTGACAACATCAGCATCTTTAGCCTATAGTGTACTCCATTCAGTACTGCTTTAACTATTATTACTAGCTACAGATGAAGCAATACAAGAAAAAGTCATTTCAGCCTTACATAATTCTTCTGGCTTGCTTGTAGTCTTCATCCCTCCCACAATATCACCAGTCATAGTCTTACCTGAGATCTCACATTCAAGTTCCATGCTGACATCTACTGTCTCCAATAGGTAATATCATGGAAACATGTGTAATACTGGAATGTCCTGCTCAGGTATGGACTCCTCTTCCAGCTGAGCCCATGAACAATCCTTCTCTCTTTCATTTTCCAAATTCTCCAGCTAGGACCTCTCAAGTAACACCTGTCACTGGTGTTCTGTCCCTCTGTGGAGTCAGTCTGCCTCCAGCCATTGTCCACTCATCCACTAGATCATCTTCATCAAGGTCTCCTCCACCCGGGCATCTTCCTGTGCTTACAGTCTGCCTTGACCACTGTGAAGTTCCTCGCCCATATCCTTGAATCCAGCAGGCTTCATCCTCATCTTTCTTCTGGCTCCAAGATCCAACCCTTGTCTGGGTTTCTCTCCAGTCTTCTCCATCATGGCACTAGTCAATGGACATGTTTTTTCCTCAGCACCCTGATCCTTTTGCATCTGTCTGGGTGTTGGTTCAATATTGGTTCAATACCCACTGATAACGTCTCTCAGGCAGTCTAGATGTATCAGAAATCCATCTCCTAACACCACTTCTATGCACCTCTGCCAGTTATCCTGGTCACAAGGGCTGGTACCAACTGACCTGAAACCCCCCTTTACCTTGGACTTCCAATTGGATCCAGACACCACTGTGAAGGTATGGGATAAACCAGGAACAACAAACCAGAAGTCAGGTGCATAAAAATGCAAATGTGCATTGTTATTTTATTTAAATCGTAAAATAAAAAAATAAAAACAATAAACATACAGAAAGCAAAAGGTTCAATGTACAGTATCCAGCAAACTTTCTAATTTTGAAAATTCCTGAGGTTTAGCTTCAGCCTTTGAAAATCGAACAGTGTGGAAACAAGCACTCACTTCCGAGGTCCTCCTCACCTGGTAGTCAATATTCAACTAATTCCCCTATCTATCTTTGTTACTCCAAATGGTAGGTTTTTTTATACTTTTCATGGATGACATCACCATCAAGTGATCCACCTCTTTTTTCTAAAACCAGTATAAACTTCTTATTCTCAGGAGTTCCCCATCAAACAGTAACAACATACAAGTTACCTTTTCTAGCCTAGACTCAACTCCTCTTTTCTTGATTAAATGGGTTTTATGTTTCCATTTTGTTTCATCTCAAAAGATAGCTTTAATAAGATAATAAGTCCATTAAGGTTCCACTGTGTTTTGCAAGGGGAACAGGAAAATGAAGATGTGCTTCTCTTCTCCCTTCTCCTGCCAACCCTTGGAACTCATCATATCTTTTTTCGTTTTTTTCCATTAAATCATTAAATGTGACACCCTAAAATAGATAAGCATTCAGCATATGTATTTCATCTTCATTTCCAGCATGAGCAGCTATCTCACTATCACTGCAGATAGAGGGTGAAAGAGAGTACTTTAACATTAACATTTTGAATAGCCACTCCCTGTCCAACAGGTCTAACAGAAATAAAGAGTGAAAGGAATGCAGGGAGGGGTCAGATACCTTACACATGGGTATGCACCTTAGATAGGGCTCACCCTGTCACAGGGTGTAAACCAAAGTAATGGAACCCATGTGAGAATGCCACTTGCAGCCCACTACCACTTACTTTGTTTTAAATTGATGTTTTGGGGCTGTTCAGGAATAAAACATTCCAGATTCATTGTACTCTGATGTAATTCCATGTAATTCCACAAAATCGTGTGTAATGTTGGTGGAATTGCATCAAATTTCTGAAATGTCTTTATTTGGACATAACTCAGATATCTATTAAGCTAGAGACATAAAATGTGGCCTAATAACTTACTGACAGGTGAGCCAAATATCTTGACATTTGCAGGGAAACAGTGCAAAATTATAGCAGCTCAAAATATGGTATTTTAATTTGGGGAATTTCATGAAAATCTTTATCTGTTTATAACTAAGGAGGCAGTATAACACTGTAGTTTAAGGCTCTGAGCAGCAAACCTGGAGACCTGGGTTTGACTCCCACAGCCAACAATTGCATACTGTGTGACCTTGAGCAAGTCATTTAAGTTCCTTGTGTTCCCAGGTCACACCTGTAAACAAGCTTTCAGCTTAGTGTGTCTCTCCTGGTACAAAACAAAAAAAGAATACCTCAGTCACCACTGAAACTTTACATGTGCAGGTTAGCATGCATAACCTTTTTTGAAAGGATTATAGACTTGAGTAAAAATAGATATATTTGGTTTACAGATGTTTAGGTTATAGTGGTTCAAAATGTCTCTATGCAATTATTTTAAGAAGTCCTGTGAAAAACATTATAAAAATGTGGATGATTGTAACTTCCCTGCTATTGCAGGAATAGACCCGACATTTCAAATGTCACTGCATCCTGGTATCTTATAAAATTAGAAAAAATGGTTTAGTACTTCTAAATTTACAGTAAGAAATGCCAAAGATTTTACTGGCACATTTTATCAAGTATTTAAGGTTCTATAATAGGTATTATAGTTCTATGTCATAACAGCAACAGCCAAGAGGTGATCGCCATTACAGTGAAGTCACAGTGCAGAAACTCCATTTTGGCACTGTGACTCCCCTGCACACAGCAAAATGGCACCAGAGACATAAATTGTTAACATTTTATGTGGGAGGCTATGCCCCCCGCCCCCCCCACTTAAGGATTCTCAACTCCAGGGGGGTGCATGTCAGGGGAGTACAAAACTTAAAAAAAAAACAAATTGGGGCAGGGTGCATCAAAAATTTACCTGCATGAGGACCCAAACCCAGCACCCTGTCCACCCAAGCCCTGAACCCCTCCCACCATGCCATGGGGCCAGCTCAGCAGCCCACTATGACACCACCCCAAAAACCCTTCCTGCACCTCACTGAGGTTGCTCACTCCCACCCCCATGCATGCGCGTACGTGTAGAGACATCCTGTCACTACATACATGAATCTACTCCATCCAGTTGCCTTGCCTCATCTGTAGCCCCCATCATGTGCACCGCAATTGAGTCACTGTTTTGTGGTTTGCTCAATCGCAGTCGCGCATGTCACAGGCTATCAAAGTCATGGTATCACAGTAATGTGTGAGCACAAAGGTGGAGGTTGGGTTATCTACTGGGACACTGGGGGCCGGCTCCCCAGTGTCTCACACTGCTTGGCAGGGGGGAGTCACATGACTCGAGACAGTGGGAGTGGGCTCCCCAGTGTCCTACCATGAGGGACCATTTTCTATTTTTTTTAAACTGAGGGGAGTCCTTCTTTCAACAGCCATTTCTCAGAAATGGCTTTTGGTTGTTGTGTGAAATTTTCAGGGTTGAAAGCCTTTTCCCCACCGATGTTCCTTTTGAAGTTTTGGTGAAAAAATATTAATCCCTTGAAAAGTTATTTAATTTTTAATTTCCCCTTAGGCTCCCTGTAACACTATGTACCCTGTCTGTGAAAGTAAGCTACCTTCCTCCAAAAACAAGCTTGTTTTCATACGGCACATCTATTTTTTCCAGTATGAAATAATGGGAAATTAAAACTTAAATAACTTTTGAATAGATTCATATTTTTTCACCAAACTTTCAAAAGGAACATCTGTGTGGCAAAGGCTTTCAACCCTGAACATTTCAGACCACAATCAAAAGTCATGTCTGAGAAAGGGCTGTTGAAAGAAATTTTAAAATCCCATTCATGTTTTGCATTTTTTACCACTCTGTATCTCAACAACCACAAAAGGGATTACATGGAATTTGGCATGTCAACAGACCATTCCCTCACTGCAAAGCAGGCCAAATTTTGTGTTAATCTGTTGCAAAGTTATTAAAGTGCAGAGTTTGTTGTTTAAAATTAAACTGCCCAGCCAACCCTAATATATATATATATCTTGTACTGGTGCAGTGGTGCCAGTGTATTAGGGTTTGCTGGGCAGTTTAATGTTAAACTTCAAACTCCGTACTTTATATATGTATGTGTATATATACTATATGTATGTGTATATATGCTATATTATATATATATATATATATATATGTATATATATGTATATATATATTTAAAATGGGTTCAAAGTTTTGTGTGCCCTGATTGGCTCGGCGGTGTCTCTGGTCATGTCCTTTTCAGAGCATATTGTGCCAGCTGGCACCTCTTTAGCCAGTAAGGACTGACAACATCTGAAATCACTGTGCAAAGTCTGCACCACAGTAAAGCCCAAAGCCCCCCAGAACTCTGTCCTTTTATGTAGTGGTTGACCTGCAGCCCTCACTGCCCCCCACCACCACTTGATAGCTGTGCCCAGATACACTGGAAATAAGTAAAACATGAGGCAAAAGTCTGATCTCTGCTCTCCCAGCTTTACAGAAGCCACTCACAAACTCCACTTGAAAAGGAGCTGACTGCGACCCACCAAGTATCACCGCGTGCTGCCAAAAAATAAGCTAAATCAAAATGAGAGCCACTACTCCACCACAGCAATACAGCCCCGATTGTATGGGTACATAAATTACAGGAAACGATTGATCTTCCTTTTCTTAAAAAGAGAGCCAATGGATGGTCTGTCATTTCACATCACGGTGGCATGTCAGTGAAACCAAGCATTGACAGGAAAAAATGGCATATCAAAGCCAACACCCACACCTCCACCGGCTCTCCAAAAGGGCTTTCATATTGAAGCCGACACCCACGTCTCCACCAGCTCTCTGAAATGGTTTTCATATCGAAGCCAATACCCACACCTCCACCAGCTGTTATAGACAGTGTCTGAAAATAATAATAGCAAAATGCAGTATGCTGACTGACATTTAGTCACACAAGCACTTGGAGAAAAGTGCTTATTACAGGGGCTAGTAAGGGACACGCTCGCTACTAGAAAGAGCTGCAATAAAAGGGGAAAAGCAAACAAAATGAAATCAGAATTAAAAAAAATCTTGTGAACTGTGCTTTTGTGTGTGGGACTAGATTTCAGGATCAGTGTCTCGGTATGGGGGAGTGCTAGGTGAAAAGCACTTGCTAGGGAGATTGGTATGAGATGCTGGCTACCAAAGAGAACTGAAACAAAGGGGAAAAGCATAGTAAATTAAAATACAAAACACTTTGTGAACTGAACTTCTGTGTGTGGGTATGGGATCATAAAAAATGCATTTGAGAATCTTTGTGTCTGTATGGGGGACTGTGATGGGAGGCACACATACATTAACACCCAGAGCAAGGACTACTTTTCTACTAACACTTGTTTTACAATATTTGCCCCATTTTATTTTGATTTATCAATCTTTAATGTATTTTTTTAAATGGGGGACCCATTTTATAAGTGAAATAAGACACTCTGAGGTGTGGTTTACAGGTTGATAACAGCACTTCCCAGGTGATAAGGCACTCGGCACCAGCACCTCATGCCTCATTACACACCTGGGGCATGCTCTTATCAGTCCATAATCCACACCTTCATGTCTTATTCCATATAAATAAATAAATAAATAAATATATATATATATATATATATATATATATATATATATGCAGACACTGACAGGCATCCAAGGTGTGCAATAGGGGTGTCAGCTCTAATGCTCACCCCATTCCATAAGTAAAAAGACTGAGATGTGGACAGTATAGAAGAATTGTGTGAGTGTTAGTGCAGACAACCCCAAGGCACTCCTTCTACACCTGTTAGTGTCTGCAGGGTGGGGGTGGGGTTTAAGGGCTGGAAACTCTATCAACACATTTCCCTGCTTTTGTTCCTTTAGTAAGAACCCTAATTGATACATTAACACAGTTGTATTTTTTTTGCAATGATTTTCCTTACTTTTTCATATAATATAATCATATCCTTATATGTCTGTGAGAGTGCAGGGTCCTCTGGGCCCTGCTTTCCAATCCCTTCCTAGATGCTCATATCAATGTGGTTGTGGAAGCACAGGGCCCTCCTGGGCCTGCGCTTCCATGTATAGAACAACGTTGACCAAATTGTCAACATATCCATCTTAATACCCCATCTCGACATCTACCTCGATACAGAGAAATTGTGAAATCCAATCCAAAATGTAATTATGCACAACTGCAACACTATTCCATGCCACAGGTATTAAAACACATTGTGGGAAGGATTTGAAAAATGAGAGCTGTTACATACATGAAGTAGGGCAATAAGAAAGCTATGTTGACAATCTGGTGTAAAAATATTTAAAACTTCTAAAATTATGAATGATATAGTGAAATTGTAATGAATGGTCATCAGTTTGGCATGTTTTCGTATTCTGACTCAAAATTTTCAACATAGTCTTCTTATGAACCCACCTGATAAACCCCGTAAGTAAAAATTTTCAAATCTGTGCCGAAACGTTATTCCACACCAGAGGTGTGAAAACACATTTTGAGCAGGATGTGAAAAATGACAGCTGTACTGTTTATGAGGTGATGTGGAAAAATGGATATGTTGAAAATTTGGTAGCAAAATATTGAAAATTACCAAAGTTATGCATGTGCATTGAACAATTTCAATGGACGCATGTAACTCAGGTATTTTTAGGAATTTTTTTTCACAAAATTTTCAACATGGCCATTTTGGGGCCCCACCTCACGAACACTGGCACTGTCATTATGTTAATTGGTCTTGAAAGGTGATTTTGCACAGTGACCATGAAATTACCTTCTGAGACAGATTAACTGACGAACTGGCTGATGAACCCAAGACATCCCCCCATTGCAAGTCAGTGTGTGCAGGTAGGGTGTGGAGTTTTAAGGTTGAAACCCTAACATTGTATTTCCCTTCCTTTGTTTGGTTTGATATTAATTCAAAGTGATGCATTAATGTAATTTTTTGCAACTAATTTCCTTGCTTTTTGAGATAGTATAATTGTAGCCTTATTTGCCTGTGGGGATGAAGTGCCCTTTAGGCCCCGTGCTCCCATCCCTCCATAGATGCATATATGTATGTCAGTGTGGAAGGCCCTGCACTCCAATCTGATAGGACAACAGTGACCAAATTGCCAGCATAGCCATCTTATTACCCCATGTCATGTACCTACAGAAAATGTTCAAAACCCCACCGAAATATAATTCCGCACAACTACAATACCATTCCATACCACAGGTACAAAAACAAATTTTAACTAGGATTTCCAAAATGACAGCTGTGACATACATTTACATAAGGAAGGATAATAACAATATGTTGAAAATTTTGTGGCAAAATCATTAAAATGCCCAAAGTTATGAACGTGCATAGTGAAATTACAACAAATGGTCATACCTTTGACATTGTTACATGTTCTGACCCTAAATTTTTAACATAGCTTTTTTATGACCCCACCTCATAAACAATGTAGCTGTTATTATGCAAATCCTGCCTGAAAGGTGAATTCACCGAGCAGCCTCAAAAATCACCTTTCAGGTAGGAGTTGTATAGCAACAGTCATATTGCCTTTAGGTGACATCCCCAAAATGTTATGTTGAAAATTTGATATCAAAATATGTAAGAATAACAAAGTTATGCACCAAAGTTGTAAATCCCATTGAAATACACTGATTTACCATATGAAAGAAGATCTTATTTTGTGAGTCACCATAAGAAGCAGGATTTTACTTTGTATGATAAATGTAAAATAAAACACATTTTTAAGGCCATTGTTAGAGCACTAAAGTGCAGGATGTACCTAATGAGTTCCAATTAGCAAGCTACACATCTTGGTTCCTCCCCAGAATATCATTTGGGAAGATCTTGCTTTGTGAGTTGGCATATGAATCAAGATCTTACTTTGTACGATGCCGATACAAAAGAATTTCATTGTTAAATAAAACACATTTTAAGGGCATTTTTCAAGCAGTAAAGTGCAAAATCGACATAAGAGGTCCCAATAAGCAAGTTACATGTGTTGGTTCCTCCCCTGAATATCATTTTGGGGGTTTACAAATTTGAATTTTTCAGGCAAAACTGAAAACAAGATGGCAGCCACATGTAAGAGGAATTTTTCCATATGAAGGAGGATTTCTCTTTTGTTTCATACAGCTATCTTTTAGTGTTTACTGAGCATGCTCAGAAATTATTTATTTTCCAATTTTCAAAATACAATAACTTAAAAACTGCTTTTTTTTTCTTTTTTGCAGGACTAGCAAAAAGGCACATCTGTGGGCTAGACCCTTTCTGCCCTGAAATTTTCAGACCAGAAAAACAAACAGTCTGGGCTGTAGGTAAGTTAAACAAAATTCCAGCAAAGTAAATGAGTGAAAACAAGGTTTTTTTTGTTAACACTTAATAACTTGGAAACCACAACTCCAACCAGAACACAGTGTGTCAGGTCAAAAGACATCTACCTGACAGGACTTCATACCAAATTTTGTGCAAATCTGTTAAATGGTTGCAAAGTTATATAAGTATACATTTTTGAGTTGAACATTGAAGTGCCTACTCAACCTTAACTGTAGGGGTGTGATTGTGCCCCTATACTACATATCATTGAGGATACTCTTACATCTGTTGATAGAAATAATTATGCAGCAGCAAGTGTATGCAGATGTTATAAGGCCTATATACAGTATACAGCATATACATGTTAAATTCTACCACAGTCTCTTTCCTGTTTGTGCTTGGGAGTGTGGGGGGGGCTGCTGGAGATGCTGACTGGTCAAAAGGTGAACATTCAGTGGATTTTACAGGTGGGAGAATGTAACTCACCTTAAGATGTGGAGCCACTGTAAAGGTGGTAGGAAACAGTTTTTATATCTTTAGATGTCCTCCTGTGTTTCCCCTCTAATGTTATGCCTATATTCAAGGCCCCTAGAATTCTGTGGCTGCAGAATTTTGTGCAGAACTTGCAATCTACCGGAGAACTTCTGCGGTGCCACAGAATTCACTCTTCTTGGTGAGATTTTATTAATATTTCTGTTTATCCATAGAATCTGTTTCCCTTCCCCTCTTTTTATATCCAAACCCCCCCACCATATGCTCAGAATGTGATGTTATCATTGCTATAACATCATATATTAGCTAAAGAAATGGCTGCATTCTGCAACAGAAATGAACAGTCACTTATCTACCACAGCTCCCACTGCCAGAGACAGTGGCACAGCACATCATGCATGCTGATAGTTGCTCAACCTGCACTACAGCCTAATACATAGAAACATAGACTTTGGCAGCAGATAAGGACCTCTTGGCCCATCTAGTCTGCCCATTTCCCTACCTACAGGATAGGCCGCAGATCCTAATTAACCAACAGCCTATTTCTTCCTACCCCCCACAATAATTGCCTTATGTCTGTCCCATGCATTCTTGAATTCGCCCACAGTTTTGGACCCCACAACCTCCTCAGGAAGGCTGTTCCATGTATCCACTACCCTCTCTGTGAAATAATACTTCCTCACATTGCCCCTGAACTGCCCCCCCTCTATCTTTAAATTGTGTCACCTTGTTCTTGCAGGTCTCTTTTTCTGAAAGATGCTACCCTCTTGGACTTTGTTGATTCCACTGAGGTACTTAAAAGTTTCTATCATGTCCCCCCTCTCCCTTCTTTCCTCCAGGGTATACATATTAAGCTCCTTTAGTCTCTCCTCATATGGCATCTCTTGCAGACCCTGCACCATTTTAGTTGCCCTCCTCTGGACTGCCTCTATCCTGTCTATGTCCTTGTGGAGATGGGGTCTCCAGAACTGGACACAGTACTCCAGATGGGGTCTCACCAACTGTCTGTACAGACGGATAACAACTTCCTGTTTTCTGCTGCTGATGCCTCTTTCTATGCATCCCAGTATACCCCCAGCCCTCCCTCCTGCCTTCTCACATTGCTTGCTAACCTTAAGGTCATCTGATATGATTAACCCCAGGTCCCTTTCCTTTTTCGTTGTTGTTACTACCCCCATTGTGTATTCTTCCCCTGGGTTCTTGTTTCCCAGGTGCATTATTTTGCACTTCTTTGCATTGAATCCTAACTGCCATACTTCTGACCATTCCTCCAATTTTGCCAAGTCCCTTCTCATCCTTTCCACGCCTCCTTGTGTATCAACCCTGTTGCGGATCTTTGTGTCATCTGCAAAAAGGCATACTTTTCCTTCCAGTCCCTCTGCAATGTCACTGATGAAGACATTAAAAAGGACTAGACCCAGTACTGAACCCTGTGGTACCCCACTAGTAACTCCTCTTTCTTCAGAGTGGACTCCATTTACAATTACTGTCTGTGTCCTGTTGTGTAGCCAATATTTTACCCAGGCTACCACCCTGTGACCCACTCCCAGGCTGGTTAATTTGACTATTAATCTTTCGTGTGGGACTGTGTCAAATGCCTTGCTAAAGTCTAGGTAGGCCATGTCCACAGCCCCTCCCTGCTCTACTACTTTGGTCACCCAGTCAAATAAATCTATTAGATTAGTCTGACAATGACCTTCCCACTGTGAATCCATGCTACCTTGGGTCCTGTGCCCCACTGGCCTCTAGGTACTAAACTATTCTTTCCTTCAGGAGTGACTCCATCACTTTCCATACCACAGAGGTCAGACTGACAGGTCTGTAGTTTCCTGCCTCTGTCTTGCTCCCACTTTTGTGAAGGGGAATCACATCTGCCTTCCTCCAGTCCTCGGGTACCACACCATCCTCCCATGATTTATTAAAAAGAGTAGCCAGTGGTTTCACTAGTTCCTCCCTTAATTCTTTTAGAATTCTGGGGTGAATTCCATCAGGACCTATTGCTTTGTCCACCTTCAGTTTTAGGAGTTCTTGCAGAACTCTTTCTTCCATGAAAGGACTAGGATCATCCCCCTATCAAGAGTGCTTCTGTTAATTGGATTAGGCACTTCCCCCTCCTCTTTTGTGAATACTGAGCAGAAATATTCATTCAGTATCCCTGCTTTTTCACTGTACCCCTCTGCCCACCCACCATTCATTCTATTCAGCCTCACTATCCCTCCCTTTGTCTTTCTTCGCTCACTGATGTACCTATAAAAGGTTTTATCCCCCTTCTTAACAGAGTTGGCTATATTTTCCTCATTTTGGGCCTTTGCTATTCTGACTTCCCTCCCTGCTTCCTTCTGCTTTAACTGGTACAGCTCTCTGTCCTGCTCCTTCTGTGTTTCCTTATACTTCCGGAATGCTATCTTTTTCTTCCTGACTTTCACAGCCACCTCTTTTGAGAACCATAGTGTTTTTTTCTTTCATTTTGATTTATTTATTTGCTTCACACAAAGGCTTGTTGCCTCTGTGATGGCAGTTTGATGATTTCCCATTGTTGCACACACTTCCTTCTAGCCTGTTTGCTAGTGCTTTTCTGAGGTACTCTCCCATTTTGCCAAAGTCAGCCTCCTAAAGTCCAGTACCCTCACTTTGTATAGCTTGACTCTGTAGCTGAGTTTAACGTGAACCACACTGTTTGATGGTCACTTGTTCCCAGATGGCAACCCACTTCTAGATCGAGATCCTCTCACTGCCCCATTTGAGGTGTGAGGTCTAAGATTGCTCCCTCACAGTGGGTTCTGAAACTTCTGTCTGAGGCCTGCCCCTGTAGGGCATCAAGAATGGCCCTGCTCTTGGATGTGGCTTCAGCAAATGTGCTCCAGTTAACATCTGGCATATTCAGGTCTCCCATCAACAGTGTCTCCCCTTTCTCTGCTATTCTAAGAATGCCTTATATCATATCCTTGTCCATTCCCTCCCTCTGATATGGGGGTCTGTACACAACCCCTGTGCGGATTGTGGTGCCCTTTCAAGTCTCTAAGGTGACACAGAGTGCCTCCTCTCCTCTCTGTTTACTCTTTTGTTCAGTTGCTTTTATCCCTTCCTTTACATAGAGAGCTACTCCTCCCCCTCTTCTCCCCTTCCTGACTCTCCTGTAGGTTATGTACCCTGGTATGTTAACATCCCAGTCATGGTTCTCTGTGTACCATGTTTCTGTGACTGCTATGATATCCAGGCATCCCTCTTCCATCAAGGCCACCAGCTCAGGGAGCTTATTGCCCAGACTATGGGCATTGGTTCTCATTACCCTCCATTTCCTGATGGTCTTACTCCTTTTTGCCCCATCCCCATCCTTCTTGCCTTTGTCACTTTCTCCATTTACCCCTGCCCTTCTCCCTATCGACACCTCTATGTTGGTGTTTGCCACACTTACTACCATGATTTTTTGGGGGCTAGGATTTCCCTGCTCCTTTCCAGTGCCTCCCCCTTTGGCTAGTTTAAATGCTTGCCAATGAAGCATTTAAACATTTCACCTAGGATCCTGGTTCCCCTCCTGGACAGATGCAGCCAATCCTGCCAGTATAGGCTTGCATCACTCCAGGTGGACCCCCAGTCCCCAATGAAGCCAAATCCCTGAGCTCCAGACCAATCTTTCAACTGCTGATTGAATCCCATGGTGTGGAACACCCTAGCTTCTCCTATGCCATAGATGGGCAGCACCTCCGAGAAGGTTATCATGCGTGCTACTTGTCTAAGGCCCCTCCCCAATTCCACAAACTCTTCCGGCACTTCTCTAATCCCTTTCTAAGCCAGATCATTTGTCCCTAGGTGGACAATGACATCTAGCTCCCTCCCCTGTGCAGCTGCTCCAGCAATCCTGAGGATTCACTCCCTGTCCCTCCAAGCCATGGCGCCAGGCAGGCACCTTACCTCCCTCTCCCCTTCCTCCCCAACTTCTACCTTCCTAACAATATAGTCCCAGTAGAGAAGTCCAGTCACACAGCAGACCTTTCTCCTGGTGTCTTCTGCCAAGCTATTAGCAAAATCTTTCTAAGGTACTCTTTAAATGTAGCTTCATTCTAGTTAAGTCACTCCCCCTACTTACTAGATCTTTCTACAAGTAATTTAAACCTCACAACTATTAAGTCCTTTCAATCACCTGAGATTTACACCTAGATAACTGTTCAGATAACCATTCAGTTCAGTTAAGTCAGACAAAGACACACTTTTTTTTTTTGTTAGTTTTTTTTTACCCTAAATTAAAGGTCCAAGTACAAAAGTTCTTCTTCTTTAGTCCCAGTAGAGAAGTCCAGTCACACAGCAATCCTTGCTCCTGGTGTCTTCTGCCAAGCTAATACAATTTTTCAATCTTACATTATTGCACTAGGGTCAACTTAAACAAAACCTTGTCAATAGCACAGACCTTTTAAATCCATACCTCACTTTGTACAAACCTATTTGTGCCTTTAAGGTATAGAGATGCCATCTGAAATGAATAACTGGTAAAATGAATTTAACTGTCATTTTTAAGAAAAATAAAGTAATTATGCCCAGAAGAGTGAAATATAATAATGTGTAGACCTGTTGAAAGAATAGACCTGTTAAATAAATAATTGCACTGTACACATTTTTGCCAGGATTATTGATTACATATTGTCATTGGTTGATAGAATCACCTAAAAGTTATGGAGAAATGTTGTGTACAGGGACAGCTGTTGGGCCAGAGGGTAGCATGCTGTGTTTCCGTGCCAGCAACTCAGGTTCAGAGATTAGCTCTGGGAGCTGGCTGGGCAGCACAAGGATTGGTGGAACACATCACTGCTCGGAGCCTGGGAAGTTATGTCACAGTGTTCTGTCACATGGGGGACACATTATGATGAGCTGGAGAGCACTATCTCACTATCGGTTCACATGCATGTCATGGCTTGATGGTGTTACACAGTGTGTCAGGGAAAGCAGGTTGACATGAAAAATGAGTTTTGCAATAACTCCCCTATTCCATTTCCAATGGGACCTGCATGAATGAGGATGTAAGTACATGGAAATAAAAAAAATAAATAAAATACACATATATATATATATATATACACACACACACAGTATCTCTGTCTCTCTCACCACACGCACGCACGCAAGCACACACACACATATTTGTATGTATGTTACAGATTGCATATAAATATATAAGTGATACGCAGTGGGAACCTCATGAGTGGTGTAGAAAGCACATACAAATATATAAGTGATAGACAGTGGAAACATCATTAGTGGGATAGATAGCATGCATATAGAAATGCAATATTTATCACATAAGATCCCTCTGCATATTTCATTTATGCAACAGGCTAGGACCTTAAGGGAGAGACATTTGTTTTGCTTTTTTCCGCATACAATTATTTTTATAAGTCTGTTATTTTTGAACTAGTGTTACTGTGCTTTCCACCATCCTGATTGCTATAACCACCATCATGAAAGTGAAGTCAGGATGACAAGCTGACACTGTGATGTGGTTGTTCGTTAGTGCCGCAAAACTTCCGCAGTAATTACAAACCACCGCTGCAGAAGTTCTGTGGCAAATGGTAGTCTTGCCGCAGAACTTGGTCCCACTGTGCTGCAGAAAAGTAGGAGCCCTGCCTATATTCAGATATAATCTGACCTTTATTTAATTGAAATAATCACAGTTTTTTTGTTTCCTTTTATATCTTGAATCCCACTCTCCTCAATTACTACTGCTGTCTCTTCATTTTGGCAGAACACTCTATCATATCAATAAAACTGTTTTGTACCAATCAGATGAATAGTATGGATTAAGGCCTGGGTGAAATTTTATTTTCCATCAGCAGAATTCTAGTGAAAGTATAACCTCTTCCATTAAATTTCATCAAATATAAATGAAAAGTTAAAAAATGTTTGCAGAATTTTAATTTAGTTATGGCAGTCTAATTTTAAAATGGTTCTACATTAAAACCATGCAAACAAAGATACTACAGTCAATCCATAGTGCAGTACATAATGTGAAATAAAGAAGCATTTACACAGGATTACAAACCCTATCAAGGAAAAAATGGTTGAAGCAAAACTCGGGTATTGTAAAACAGATGCTTATACCAAACTATGTATTCTGTAAGCTGTTCAGCAAATGCAGTCAGTAATGTTTACCTTTTGCTTTTCCATCTGGAGTGATTATGACAGAGTAGTTTTGACCATGCTGTCTTTATTTGCTCAGTTTTGATGGGCTATGTTTTAAAACTACTTCTTGAGATGTCATCAAATTAGACATATTGAATTTACACTACTGTTTGGATAGGAGTACCATGTTCAGATCTCTAGCTTTAAAAGGAGCAGAGTTATAAGCTGCCAACAATCCATATATTTTTAAATGCATTTCACAAGTGCTTAAAGCAGAGTGCAATGATTTTTTCAAAAAGCTGTTCACAGCTATGGTTAATAAAACAGCCTCTGGTCAGAGCCAAGAAAGCTGCATAATGCTATTTTGCAGGGATTAGGATTCATCTACATGGAAATTGTTTTTATATGGAACCTCAAGCAGCTCAGTATTTTTTTTGAACTGCCAGCCAATAACAATATCCACCTGTGATTGCTGGCCCTGTTAAATGTAACACATTCTCTGGTGTCTGCAGGTACATCCCACCCTCTTACCAAATGGATAGCCACAAGAGAAAGACATACATGCTTGTCTTTTATTGTGAAGCTAGTAACTTACATTGAACTTTGAAAAATGGCCCTATTCAGAGCAATGGTAATTTTGACAGTTTTTATGAGCAGTTTCCTCTTAAAGATATGGTTGTTCATGAAACTTTGAGTCACATCTCTAGTAATAAGAATCAATACAAAATAAAGCAAAGTAGCACAATCTGTGAACTCTGTATGTGACTGTCATTTGGTGGTCTGGCAGACCAAATAAAAAAAAAAGTGTTCAGGTATCCACAGTTGTGGCCATGGAAATTTCAGAAAGTAATCAAACTTCTGAATGGATTAAACTGTGAACTGTTGTTATAAGGTGGAAGTATGAAATAATAAGGCTGGTCTCATAGCCTGATAATGGAACACAACCACTGAGTTATGTAACATGTGGCACTTGTGCCAATAGCAATTACCAAATAATAATTGATCTATGGGGGATGAATTGCTAACCATCACCAAGGAAGAAAGGGATTGGGGGGTTATCATTTCAGACAAACTAAAGGTGTCTAAGCAGAGTACAAAGGCAGTAGCAAGGGTCAGTGGCATGCTGGGGTGCATAGGAAGAGGTATCAATAATTAAAGGAAGGAGGCAGTTATGCCATTGTATAAAACACGGGTAAGGCCTTACCTAGAGTACTGTGTACAGTTCTGGAGACCACATCTTTGAAAGGACACTGACAGGGTGGAGATGGTCCAGAGAAGGGTGACAAAGAAGGTGTAGGACTTGCACCAGAAAACATATAAGGAGAGACTGAGGAACTTCATTATGTACTCACTAGCGGAGAGGAGGGATTGAAGTGACATGCTGGAAACTGTCAAGTATCATAAAGGCATAAACAAGGTACAGGGGTACATTTTCCAATTTCAGAAGAGCACAAGAACAAGAGGCATGATATGAAATTGGAGGGTGTCAGGTTGAGGGAGAATATGAGGATGTTCTTGTTCATCTAGAAGGTGGTGGATGCGTGGAATAATCTGCCACAGGAGGTAATGGGAGTAAGCAGTGTGGAGGATTTAAACATGCATGGAACAGACAAAAGGAATCACAGAGGTAGGAGGGAAAAGAGAAAGTTGCTGACCTAGTAGGGTCAGAAGAAACAAAACTAGGTAGGGGCTTACAGGCAGACTAGATGGGCCTGGCAGTCCTTATCTGTTGACACTTTATATGTTTCTATCTAGTGCTCACAAATGGGGAGCATGCACAGTAAGTAACAGTCAAGGAGTCCCTGGGTGGGAATGACCTTTGGATAATGTGGTTCCAGTTGGATCTAGGCATTGAAAGCAGCATAACTAAGACCAGATTCTTTCATTTTAAAATTTTCAGGAGGATGGGCAAAGTGTTAAGGTGAGGAGACAACTGGCAGGCATCAGAGATGATTTGGGAATGAAAGAAATGTAGTTCATCCTCTTCCTCCTAAGCATTGCCTACTATCACCCTGCCGCTGGTGATATATCCCCCCCTTCCCTTTATGTCTGTGTCCAACCTGCTAGCCCTCCTACCTGCACTGTAACCTGTCTCTCCCAGTCTTATCCTTTCCCTTTGTAGTCCATTGTCCTCCAGATGCCCCCTGAAATTAACTGCAGCACTGACCCTCCCTAAGGACCCCCCTGTATGCTGTCATAACTTCCACCTTATTATCCTTTCCAGCCTCTACATCCTGCATTTCTCCCTGCCCTTGACTATGCCTTCCTCACCTATGCATTTGACAACCTTAGTGTATCTCTGTACCCCTGGTATTATACTCCCATGACCCCATCCTTCATGTTGTCTTAGTCACCTGTGCCACCCTTATCACCTATCTCCCCCAGTGCCCTGGTCCATGAGCACCTACAGAAATGTATTCCTATTTGATACAATCTATCCAGCAGCTGCCCAATCTTCTGTGCCACCACCCTTCATGGTAGTGCCAACTAATTGATCTGCTGTCCTACAACCCCTTCCCTTCCTTCTTACTTCCTGCTACTCCCCAGCCATGGTGTGTACTGGTCTATATGGGTAATATGCACTCTTGTCCCTTTTCCCCTTTCCAGTATCTCCCTTGATCTCTCCACCCATGTGTCCACTACCTTTTCAACCCTGCACTTTTCTCACCTGCACTTTTCCACATTTTTACATATTCACGTCCACATCCTCCTTTCTATGTCCCTTCTTAGCCTGGTGATTCCTGCCAAGTAATGTCCCTGATACCTGCATATGTGATAGACCCCTGCTCACCATATTATGTAAAGGAATATTGCTGCCATACTTCTATTATAGTGTACTACCCTTCACCTTCCACTCCTACCTCTGTAACTTCTCTGCTCTTCTCTGCTGATCCCCGTTGCACCACCTGTCCTTTGAACCCCAGGTACTGTGCCTCTTTGTGTTTCACACTTCATCTATGGATCTTTGAATGTGATTCCTTTTAACCCATTGGCTCTTGTAGCAATCACAAAGCCAGGTCGATCTCAGTCACCATGTCTCAGTGTCTGTCAGGATCTGCTACCTGAAAGTAGTAAATACTGGTCTGGCTTACATATTTACTCCAGCTTGGGTTCCAATTGCATCTAAAGTAGTCCAGTAGCAGAGAACCATTAACAGTTGACACAATACAGCATGTAATGGTACTGTAGCTTGAACAGAACAAAATGCAGTTTTATATGGTATGGTTCAGCACTGTCCTGTACTATAGCACTTCAGCACCCTCTTTTCCATAATTAAGAGAAGCAGCTACATAGAAAACATTAGCATTTGAATCATGACCCATGATTTACTGTAGTACCACTCAGTAATACTTGTCACACTATTTGTAGGTAATGCAGGTCCTCTACTATACAATGCTGCTTACTGACCAAATATGATCAAGTGATTCGCTATACTCTTAAAGGACCAATACAGAAGTTGTTTGAAATACAGCCTGCAAAAACAATAGCAGTGTAGGTTGTTGCCTTACCTACAAAATGCTGTGCTCTGTTTTCTTCTAAATGCTGTTATTTGTGAGTTGCTACAGTTTAAGGCTCCCAGCTCAATGTAAATAAATCCCCTGATCTACTGCTCCTGTAACTTACTAAGATGGCGGATACATCTGTGTGTGATGATGCAATCTGAGTGACAGTGCTCCCACAGGTTAATATATGTGGTATGGGGACCTTATAAATTACATATAGATGTATTCACAAAAGAGGAGGAGGGGGAAGTGCCTAATCCAGTTTACAGAAGCACTGTGGATAGGGAGGTCGATCCCAGTCCTTTCACAGAAGAAAGGGTTCTGAAAGAACTCCTAAAACTGAAGGTGGACAAAGCAATGGGGCCTGACGGAACTCACCCCAGAATTCTAAAAGAATTAAGGGGAGAACTAGTGAAACCACTGACTACCCTTTTTAACAAATCATGGAAGGATGGTGTGGTACCTGAGGACTGGAGGAAGGTGGATGTGATTCAACTTCACAAAAGTGGGGCCAAGACAGAGGCAGGAAACTACAGACCTGTCATTTTGACCTCTGTGGTAGGGAAAGTGATGGAATCACTTCCAAAGGAAAGAAATATTAAGTACTTAGAGGCCAGAGGGGCACAGGTCTCAAGGCAGCATGGATTCACAGTGGGAAGGTAATGTCAGATGAATCTAATTGATTTATTTGACTGGGTGACCAAAGTAGTGGACCAGGGAAGGACTATGGACATGGTCTACCTAGACTTTAGCAGGGCATTTGATACAGTCCTATACAAAAGATTAATAATCAAATTAACCAGCCTGGAAGTGGGTCGCAGGGTGGTAGCCTGGGTAAAACATTGGCTAGACAACAGGACACAGAAGGTAATTGATGGGATTCACCCAAGAATTCTAAAAGAACTAAGGGTAGAACTAATGACACTGCTGACTACTCTCTTTAACAAATCATGGGAGGATGGGGTGGTACCTGAGGACTGGAGGAGGGTGAATGTGATTCCTCTTCACAAAAGTGGGAGCAGGACAGAGGCAGGAAACTACAGACCAGTTAGTTTGACCTCAGTGGTAGGTAAAATGATGGAATCACTTCTGAAGGAAAGAATTGTTGAGTACCTAGAGGCCAGTGGGGCACAGGACCCAAGGCAGCATGAATTCATGATGGGAAGGTCGTGTCAGATGAATCTAATAGATTTCTTTGACTGGGTTACCAAAGTAGTAGACCAGGGAGGGGCTGTGGACATGGCTTACATAGATTTTAGCAGGGCATTTGATACAGTCCCACACAAAAGATTAATACACAAGTTAGCCAGCCTTGGAGTGGGTCCCAAGGTGGTAGCCCGGATTAAAAATTGGCTAGCCAACAGGACGCAAAGGGTAGTAGTAGTAAATGGAGTCCACAGTGAAGAAAGGAGGGTTACTAGCGGGGTACCGCAGGGTTCAGTACTGGGACCGGTCCTTTTTAATGTCTTTGTAAGTGACATTGCAGAGGAACTGGAAGGAAAAGTATGTCTGTTTGCAAATGACACAAAGATCTGCAACAGGGTTGATACACCGGATGGAGTGGAAAGGATGAGAAGGGACTTGGCAAGATTGAAGGAATGGTCAAATGTATGGCAGCTCAGATTCAATGCAAAGAAGTGCAAGGTAATGCACCTGGGAAGCAAAAACCCAGGGCAAGAGTACACAATGGAGGATGAGATACTGACAACAGTAAAAATGGAAAGGGACCTTGGGGTAATTATATCAGATGACCTAAAGGTGGGCAAGCAATGTGAGAAGGCAGTAAGGAAGGCTGGGGGGATATTGGGATGCATAGGGAGAGGCATCAATAGTAGAAAGTAGGAAGTTGTTATCCCTCTCTACAGGCAGTTGGTGAGACCCCATCTGGAGTACTGTGTGCAGTTCTGGAAACCCCATCTCTGCAAAGACATAGACAGAGTGGAGGCTGTCCAGAGGAGGGCCACCAAAATGGTGCAGGGTCTGCACAGAAGAAACACGAAAAAGACCAAAGGAGCTAATATGTATACCCTTGAGGAAAGGAGGAGAGAGGGACATGATAGAAACTTTTAAGTACCTCAAGGGAATCAACAAAGTCCAAGAGGGTGGCATCTTTCAGAAAAGAGATGTGAAAAGAACAGGGGCACCATTTGAAGATAGAGGGGATGGCTCAGAGGTAATGTGAGGAAGTATTTTTCACAGAGAGGGTTATGGATGTATGGAACAGCCTCCCTGAGGAGGTCGTGGAGTCAAGAACAGTGGGGGAATTTAAGAATGCATGGGACAGACATAAGGCAGTCCTAGGGGGGTAGGAAGAAGTAAGCTGTTGGTTAATTAGGATCTGCAGCTTATCTGTTAGGTAGGAAAATGGGCAGACTAGGTGGGCCAAGTGGTCCTTATCTGCTGTCAAATTCTATGTTTCTATGTTTCTAATTGTAAATGGAGTCCACTCTGAAGAAAGAGAGGTTACTAGTGGCGTACCACAGGGTTCAGTACTGGGTCCAGTCCTTTTTAATGCCTTTATAAGTGACATTGCAGAGGGACTGGAAGGAAACGTATGCCTCTTTGTAGACAACACAAAAATCTGCAACAGGGTTGATACACAAGGAGGCATGGAAAGGATGAGAAGGGATTTGACAAGGGTGGAGGAATGGTCAGAAGTATGGCAGCTTGGATTCAATGCAAAGAAGTAGAAAATAATGCACCAGTGAAACAAAAACCCAGGGGAAGATTACACAATGGGGAGGGGGGGGTAACGACTACTGAAATGGAAAGGGACCTGAGGATAATTATATTAGATGACCTTAAGGTTAGCAAGAAATGTGAGAAGGCAGTAGGGAGGGCTGGGGGGATACTGGGATGTATAGGGAGAGGTATCACAAGCAGAAAACAGGAAGTTGTTATCCCTGTGTACAGACGGTTGGTGAGACCCCATCTGGAGTACTGCATCCAGTTTTGGAGACCCCATCTCTGCAAGGACATAGACAGGATAGAGACAGTCCAGAGGAGGGCAACTAAAATGGTGCAGGGTCTGCAAGAGAAGTCATACTAGGAAAGACTAAAGGAACTTAATATGTATACCCTTGAGGAAAGAAGGGCGAGGGAGGGCATGATAGAAACTTTTAAGTACCTTAGTGGAATCAACAAAGTCCAAGAGGGTAGCATCTTTCAGAAAAAGGGATGTGCAAGAACAAGGGGACACAATTTGAAGATAGAAGGGTGGCGGTTCAGGGGCAATATGAGGAAGTATTTTTTTCTCAGAGAGGGTGGTTGTCATATGGAACAGCCTTCCTGAGGAGGCTGTGGGGTCTAAAACTGTGAGAGAATTCAAGAATGCATGGGACAAACATGAGGCAATTTTTTATGGGGGGATAGGAAGAAATAGACTGTTGGTTAACTAGGATCTGCAGCTTATCCTGTAGGTAGGGAAATGGGCAGACTAGGTGAGCCAAGCAGTCCTTATCTGCTGTCAAAGTCTATTTTTCTATGTTTCTAAATGTAATTAAAAAAGCACTCCTGCATAAAATCCTTTACTGCGCATGTGTGACAACCTTTTCACACCTGCTCAGTAAAGGATTTTATGCAGAAGTGCTTTTTTAATGCTATTTCTATATGTAATTTATAAGGTCCCCATACCGCATATATTAACCCTTGAGAGCACTGTTGCTCAGATTACATCATCATGTAGAGATGTACCCACCATCTTGGGAAGCTACAGGAGTGGCGTGTTGCAATACAGATCAAGGGATTTGTTTACATTTTGCAGGGGGATTTGCACTGTAGCGACTCACAAATAAAGTTTAGGAGAAAACGGAGCACAGCATTTTGCAAGTAAGACAACAACCTGCACTGTTGTGGTTTTTGCAGGCCCAATTCTGACCCCTTTTTATGTTCCCTTTAAATAGTTACCACACAGCTCAGTTAAAGTACAGCCAGTGCCATGAACTGCTACCTCCTAACTTGTGAGTAAGTGACAGTGCTAAGTACTATATAGTATTATAAGACAAATCATCTGTCCGTAATAATTTTGAATACCTACTGATAAAAAAGTAACTACTAGGGTCAGACTAATATAAGGACCCCTCACTGCACTTTGTTCCACAGTGTGACAGACCCTCAGAGCGATTGCCATACTGATCCAGCACAGTGCATACACATAATAATAATAATCATTGGCAAATGACCAGATGAAAACATGGCTACGTATTATCAAATAGTACATGTACCCACTAAATGCACACAGCACAGATGTCTGTTAGAAGACTCTTTATCTACACTTCACTCCTCAGTATGCCACTCTAAGTGATCAGATGCAGTACACACTTCTGATGTAATACCCCTTCAATGCAGAAATTATATGAACCCACCTAATTCAATTCCAGTTCACTGTAATTTGGCAGGGAAGGGGAAGACAAAATTGTTTAACCAGGAAAAGCACACTAAGCTGTAATTGTTTTGTGCTGTGACCTAGGAGCCCAAATAAGTTAATTCAGTAGCACAGGTTCACAGAAGTATACAAGTACGGGCTTAGTGGATTCAAACCCAGGTCTCCAGGTTTGCAGCTCAGTGCCCTTAACCATTGCATTATACTGCCTCCTTGAAGGTGATATGGGTATATATGGTATATATGTTATGGTAATACAGTACCAAATAAGGGTAATATAACCCTGAAATGCCTGTACATCTTCACACACTATTTTAAGTTCATGCATACCTGATCCCTTGAAATGCTGTTCACTATATCAAAAGCACAGAGATCAATATGTGAAGACAACTAGTAGCAACCCAAGCAGAACTAGTACTGTTAACTGGGAAAATGCATAATGTGGTGATTCATCAACTACTATATTTCTGTGCTGCTGGAAACTTGTCTGTCAATTACCACAAGAATCTATCCTGAACTCAGTGGTTAATGGGATCATTTACAAAGGAATGCGGCTAACAGTGGGAGGTAACATTTGGTAGGCTTCAGCAACATTTTAATGAGGTCTGTGGTGCTGATGTTTTGCTAGCTCTTATAGAAGCAACTGAAATGAGTTCCTGTTTTAGGTACAAGGGACAATGCTGTTTCAGTTCACTGAACTGTACTCTTGCAAGTCTAATCCACTGCTGTCATCAACTTGCTAAGTGTTACAGCATTTATTATTATTGTTACCAGCTTGTGCTCAGAAAAGCAGTAGAAAGTATACTCCAGATAGAGTAAGAATTCACAGACAAGCCTGCATTTTCAGTACAATCCACAGTAACACACCAAGCTGAAACTGCACTTCCTGAATTTGTGAAGTCAGGCAGCTGAAAACAATGATCATATCCTGTGTTTTTAAAAACTCTAGAGAACTATTTTTTCAGTGTCCCTGCAAGGGGGGGAAGGGAATTGTGAGGTCCGCAGAGGGGAGGTGCAGTGCAGAACCAATGCTGTAAACATGACTGCAGCGCTGTAGATGTACACATGATAACTGTCTAATTAAATCCCTTCTATTCTACATCACAGAATAAATCAGCATGGCTCCACCCACCCAGCCTTAAAAATAGCACTCCTGTGAAATCTACTTTTCTACACATGTCCAAAAACAATTTTTAAGTCAAATGTGGCAGCCATCTCTTTCTCTTGAGAAAAAATTACACAAAATTGAAAACTACTCATATTTTTAACTAGAACATTTTAACTCCAAATAAACCTGGAAGATGCCTGAAACCTTTTATTGTGAAAAATGTGTGATCAAAAGGTTGCTCAATTTCTTGTACTGCTGCTGTAAACTGAAATGTTACTGTAAGCTCCTATAACCTGAAAACTAGGAAAGACAACGTAATCAAGTCTGACAGATTCATATACCCTAAACGGAAGAGTGTATATGTGTGTGTGTGTGTGTGTGCGTGTAAGCTTTCTAATCTATTGGCTAAAGGGTGGTCAAGTATACACATTCAAAATGTGCAAAATAACATCAGTACTTTGAGGCAAATGTCATTTTCATTTTTACTGAGCATAACATTTGTTAGGCACAAGTCATTTTGAAAGGGTTCAGGGTCAACAATGCAAACAGAAGGACAAATGTTGCAATATAAAAATACCTTGTTCAGAAAATGTAGGCAACAAAATATTAACAACATTCTCAAGTCAGAAATGAAGTTCAATTAATGTGCAACTTTCCCTTAAAGCATTGATCGAACAGATTCATATCACAACATTTGTTCAAAAGAGTCATTCCAATATCGAATAAATTAAATTGAAAAATAATGTTGGCAGAGTGAAGTTATCCTTAATGGTAGTAACAAAGTTTTGTGAATCATGATCCCAATGATATAATTATTCTCAGAAATTGAAATCTGGACTGAGGATTGAGAAAGCAGTCCATAATGGCCTTTTCCCATCAAATAAACATAGTGCTGCTTACATATTTTATAGGATAACCAGCCAGTAGTAACATACAAAATAAAAAGAAAACACAAGTGTCCTGTTTTACATTCAGTGCATAACAAAAGAGCTTATTCAAAACATTTGTTTATCCTCAAGAGCAGACCACCATTCATTGACACAGACCCCACAATATCAAAGTATGTTGTTGATAGCACATTTTGAGCCAATAACATTTAAGTGCAAGGAAAAAGTTGTTTTTGTTTCAATATAACAAACCATTTCTGACATTAACATATTTTACCAAGAAATCCAAGTGGTTGGCAAATGACAGTGGGCAATTGCAAATGACCCACAGTTACTTAAATATAGATAATTGCTCATTTTCATGACTTTTTTGGAAAAGTGCAGACTTGGTTGAACATTTTCTGGAAGCCATCTACATACATTTTGCCCAGCCATATAACTGACTTAGTACAAAGTAATAACACAAAGGCTGGGTAGAGTGTTAATAGAGGATATATAATTATGACACAGTAATCTGTGTTTCTTACTGTTTCACAGGAGTCTCTTTGACTGGTTGGGTGAGTGACTGCAAAGCAAAACTGAGGGGTTCTGTCTGCCCAATCAGTGCAAGAGACACACTTGCGAAGCAAGAGACACACATTACTATACCCATAATCATATTACATGGCAATGGCAACTGTGATTATGGGCTGTGTTTCAGTTGTTTTTCCTCATGATTTTAAATATTTCATTTTCCATGCCCCACCTATGTACTTCTGGTTTTCCTAACATCAGATGCTGTGGATGCTCTTGATCCTATCACAGCTTTGTGCAGCATTGTGGAGGCTGTAGGATTAATGCTGTGGCATGGTATGACACTTGCCAAATCAAACCTTTTAGTGTGCTTTTGGTGATGAGGGTTATGAGATCTATCCTCATTTTGGGTAACATTTTGTGGTGGCATTGTGTGGAGGCCTTAAGATTTCACGAAAAGAAAATATTGCTGACAACTGTGCCTGGTATGCAGCATGAGATAACTTCACATGAAATAAGAGATATAGCTGTTACCTTCATTGATTGGTTAATTTCGATATTTTTCCATACACTCTTTCAAAGAGGTTTCTATAATAAAAGTAACTAGAAAGCTTTATGGGCATTGGAGAACTACAGTGCTAGTGTAGGAAGGCAATTCACCTGACTGCTGTAGAAGTCAAATAAGTGTGCTGTATAGCCAAGACCTGCTGCTGTTGATTTTTGTCAGCATTTGGATAAGGATTATCTGTTTGGCAGACATGAGGTGGTAATGTATTAAATTAAGGATGTTACTAAGAGTAAGGATATCCCTAGGGGAATTATCCATAGTTTGCATGGCCCTATGGCTTGTAAGGAATGACAGCTGGCTATTAGCGATGCTAACCCTTGAAAGGAATCTGCTGAAAGAGGGTAGGCTTACTTTTTCTGGCATGCTCAGAGGCACTCTATAGTAAGGAATGCTGGAATAATCGGAATGGGATACAGTTGTGTCAAGAGGAATCAAATCAAATCAGCTTTATTTATAAAAAAGCACAAATCCAGGGTCCATTCAAAGCCCTTGTACAATGGTAATAAAAACAAACAATTAAAACAATATGATTAAAACCAACATAATATCTAAAAGTTCATTACTTAGAATTTTAAAGCTTATATCAATGTCTGAATAACTATCTCAGAATTCTAAGAACTCTCAGGGTTAATTTATAGGTCCTCCCCTTGACATCACTTCCTGTTGCTCAAATAGTAAGTCCCCACTTTTCCATTTGCAGGTTATACCTGCCAGCCACTAGAGGGAACCATACACTCCCACGTCAGGCTCCACTACCCATCTTCCTCCCCCCTACTTACTGGAACCCCTCTAACCTCCTGTGCCACTTCGCTCTTCTTCAACTCACACCTACCTCTGCCCACACCTCCCCCAGCACCCAGTCCCACAAACTAGCCCACATCCTGACTCATTACTGCTCCGCTGAACCCACACCCAGTGACCACTAGGAGTTGCTATTTCTCACCCTGTTTCCAGCCCCAACCCTGCCTGCATCAGACCCCCAGAACATGGATCACTGCCCTCTCCCAGGCACTTCACTTGCTGCCCTGGCAGAGACTTGAACCTTGGATCCTGTCCACCAGGGTCAGTGTCACTACCACTAATCCAAAGTGGTAACCACATTTTCTAGAAGTCAACCTAAATACTTCTACCTTCCTACCCTACTACCACCATAAGAGCCATGTTAGTCCACCTCCTCCTAAAATGCCTAACCCTTATTTACTTTCTAGTATCTGTGTCCCACCAGCCAATCATCTACCCTGGATCACTGGTACCAGCACCAACAATTCTCCCAGACATAGCTCATACTCACCCCACACTGACCATGTACACTGGCCTACAGCACCCATCCCCTGGGTACCACCCCACCACCTTCCCAGGCCCCCCTTGGTGGCTAATCGTTCTTGCCCTCCCAACCTGGCAATCTCTACCCATCCCATTCCCTGAAGGTCCCTCCCCCATCCCCTCATACCCGTAAGAAACATACATATCACCACATCCTGGCCAAAGCCGTGGTCCTCCTTCTACTCTTAACAGGCAATATACATCCTAACCCAGGCCCCACCCAGCCCAGCCCACCAGGTGGGTCCCCTTGTCTGAGTGTTGCCTCCATGAATATATGCAGCTTATTGAAAAAAATTGATACCCTCCAATGCTAGGTCATGCTGCACAAACCAGATGTCATTGCACTGGTGGAAACCTGGCTATCAAAATCCACACCTGACTCCTTTGTCACCCTCCCTGGCTACACCCTATACCAAGAGGATCGTGTAGGCAAATGCGGGGGTGTCTGTGCGATCTATACCAGGGATTCTTTCACTGGTCAGGCACTCCCTGCTCTGGCCCTTGCAAGTGGGGCACAGGCTCTTACCCTTAAACTTACTCCGGATCCCTCCAGGGGCCCCCTTTATCTCACTTCTGCCTACATTCCACCAAAGAACCAAAACCCGGCACTATTATCCTTAACTGATTATCTTGCCACCCTGTCTCACAGGGCTGAACAAGTCCTTGTGGGGTACCTTAGCGTGAACTGGCTCAGCTCCACCTCCACCACCACCCGGGACTCCTTTGTGGCCATTGATCTGACACAACTAATCTCCCAACCCACAAGAGTAAACCCTAAGATAGGTACCAACACCCTCCTACACGTTATCATCACCAACTACCCCCACAAAATTCTGGACATCCAAGTCCTCCCTGACTCACTCAGTGACCATTCCCCTATCCTATTCCACTGGGTGACCACCTTGCCCTGACCCATAGCCCAGCACACGCTCCGCAGGCATTTCATACCAGGTGGGCTGAATAACCTCAGGCAATTTCTTGCCCAAATAAACTGGTTCCCCATTCACCATGCTCCTGATATAGACACTGCCCTTGCCTTCTTTGCCCAAACCTTTAACAAAGCCTGAGACCTCTTCTCACCCCTCACTGGTGCCCAAACCTAAAAACATAATGTGCCCTGGATTACTGCTGCCCAATTACAGTTGCTCAGGCTTAGGAATAACCTATGGCACCTTGCAACAGAAACAGGCTGGCTGGCTGATAGACAGGTCTACAAGGCTGCATGGAATAAGTGCACTTGGGCCATCAGGAAAGTCAAGGCCGACCACTATCAGGCCACCCTCACCTCCTCCTGGGGTGTGCCCAAACTTTCTGGAATAATGTCAAACAATTCAACAGCAGTGCATGCTCCCCTACCCCATCCCAGATCACCACTGATGGCAATACCGTTACAGAGCCTGCAAACATTGCAAACTACCTTAACACATCCTTTACAGACCTTAGCTCTATCCTCCCCAGTTATTTCATTGACCCACCACCCTCCCTACCTGACCCAACCCTCCAACACCCTAGCTTTTAACTATGTAGGGTAACTGCCCAGGAAGCTAGACCCCACCTGCTCTGTGCACTAAAAAGCAATAGTCCCGGTGACAACTCCCTGGACCCCAGCATTCTCTGTCTGGTACTAGATCAGGTCCTTGCCCCACTCACCAGCCTTCTCAACAAATCCCTCTGCCTGGGGCAATTCCCTACTGCATGGAAAACCACCATTGTTACTCCCATTCACAAAAGGGGTGACAGGTCCTCAGCTTGGAACTACCGGCCTATCTCCATACTCCCACCCCTCTCCAAAGCCCTTGAAAAACTGGTTGCCATGCAAATCACTGAGTACCTGATCAAACACAACATCCTCTGCCCTGAACAACATGGTTTCTGTGCAGGACACAGTACTGGCACTGCACTAGTTGAATTTTCAACTTTACTACACTCCTCTCTGGACTCTGGCTCCCTAGCTGGGGCAGTGTTCGTTGACCTCTCAAAGGCTTTTACCACCGTCTCCCACACCCTCCTGCTAGATGCCCTCTCCCACACTGGCTTCACTACTGGGCCACTTGCCTGGTGCACCAGATACCTATCTGCCCGCTCCCAATGTGACAAAATTAATGGGACACTTTCCAAAACTTGTCCCATCTGTTCAGGGGTTCCTCAGGGCTCCATCCTGGTACCCCTACTCTTCTCATTCTACCTTAACACCCTGCCCAGTGCATGCATTGGGAAAATTCTGCTGTATGCAGATGACACCATCATCTTTGCCACCCACCAGAACCTTACCTCCCTCCAGGACTCCCTGCAACTTTCCTATAATGATGCCGAAACCTGGTTTAAAGAGCACAGACTGGTCATAAATCTAAAAAAAGCAAAAAAAAAAACAATGCTCTTGGCCCACCCCCAAAACAAAGCCAGCAACTTCACACTCCATATCCTCCCTTGCTCCAAACAGCCACTAGAGCAAGTCCACTCCTACAAGTACCTTGGGGTCTCCTTTGACTCAGCCCTCACCTACCACACCCACATTGATGCACTTGCCTCAGCTACCAATGTGTGGCTAGGTATCTTTTACAGCTACAAAAACTGTCTCCCCCCGCTGCCCTCCAGCTTACGGTTACCTCCTCTATATTATCCCTGGTTGACTATGGACTACCTGTCTACGGTGCTGCCAACACTACCACCCTCAATAAAATTCACCTCATCCTAAATAAGGCATGCACGCTAATCACTCAGGCCCCTAGGCTCACACATTCATGCCAGCTCTATGATATGGCAACATTGCTTAACCTAGATGAGTGACTGTGATATCAAACATACCTAATAGAAAAAAAAACCTCTTCTCGGGCTATCCCCACCCAGGTTGACAGCCTTCTTCCACCTAGCTGAACCTTTGGTCTATACGTGGACCTCCTGCAAGGCCACTTTTCTGGTACCAAGATCTAGCATCTCCCATGGACAGAGGTCATTCCGCCATAGAACTCCATCCTGCTACAACTCACTCCCTCTCCCCATCTTGGATGCCCCCATGATTTCCAAGTTCAAAACTGCACTCAGAAGCAAGTTATTTAACACGTGTAGTTGCAACTGTCTATAATTTGAGGCACAACACTCTGTGCCCTGACAATGCTCACTGGGCAGCATCCATACCACATCTCCTTAAATCCTAACCCTTTTTCTGTTTATACTGCCATTATCCTGTTGCTGCCCTTTCCTCCATGCAAGTATGTACCATTTCTGATTAAACTGCTATTATACTGTTGCCTGCTCTTACTGTCATACTAGTATGCACCATTGTAACCAAACTAGCTTCTCTGTATAATTGTCTTTATCACATGTGCTTGCTAACCATGTAACCTATAATGCTTGTATTTGTATTTGTCATTGTCATTATCACATGTGCTTGCAAACTATGTAACCTATATCCTGGAACCAAGAATGCTTGTATTTGTATTTGTCCTCAAGGTGATGAGGTACCTTTGGAAATGAGCCTCTGACTTAAAGGTTGTAAACTAATGTGCAAATAAATAAATAAAATAATTAGACACTGTCAGGAATTAAATGTTGGAGTTTACCAGTGAAAGGACTGCAGATCTTGCTGCACAAGTATAGTTGATCCCTAGTTGGAACAAGGAAGCATACAGGGACAACTGTTCTCACTTGAATACAGGTCATGTGAAAATCACACCCAGAAAAATCTACTAGCCTGAGCATCTGATCCACTGACATGTTCATAACCCAGAGAAGGAAGAAAACAACTGGCACACCAAGGAGGAAGAATTCCAACTATTTAGAAGGTCTAGGTCTGATAGGATAAGGAGTAGGCAGCTTTCTTTATAAGTGAGGATGTCTTTATGAGGAACAGTGAGGATATCAAGGATATATTCCACTTGGTAGTGAGGGGGGAGGTTCATTACTAGATGTATTAAATATTACCACTGTTTTTTTTTTGGAGGGGGTTAAAACCTGTCCACACCTTATGTGACCTAAGTGTCTTTACTGGCATTTTGTTGCACTTACTGTATGCACTGGCACATCAAACATTTTACTTGCATTTGTTGAAAATACTAAACCAGTTAATAATACACAATGTTATCTTAAGAATTTATTTAAGTTCCATTTGCTAGAAGCCACCAGTTGTTTATAGTGCAGGTAAGCATTGAAACTCCAAGTGCCCCTCAATCTTCTCTTTTTGGAAATGGTATCAAGGGGTACCAGCAGCTACATTGAATCCACCTGGTCAACGACAGAGAACAAAGTGTAGGGGGATATTCACCAAAGAAGTAAGTACATGACTATGAATTCTTCAGCTTAGCTAATCAGATGCAGTGGTAATAAGTGTTTTGTGAACAATACATTCCTGAAGTGACATTGATTTTATTTGAATTTGATATGTTCATCTAAAATCTGGTAAATCCATGAGTATGCATCCCATTTTCATAGGCAGCTAGATATAAAACAAAAAGAATATATACAATGTACATACTAAATAAACAGTACACAATGAAGTCTTAAGATACAACACCTGGCATAATAAACATCCACTAATATAAATAACATTAATTAAAAACATATCAGTGACTAACAATGAACACTGTTAGATCCTGAACAAGGACTACTCTTCGACCCCACCAAATATTTTTAAACCAAATTTAAAATTGGGAGCACTCAAAGAAACATTAGTAAACTTTGAAGACAGTGAATTTCCAATAACATTACCTATGATATTGTGTCCCTAGATTTTTGATAATTTTTGGTATCTCCATTGTAAGTTTAAAACTAATAAACTACACTTTTCCAGCTTTGTTAGAGTCCAGGGGCTAGATTTTAAAAGGGGCCGTTAGACTGATGCAAGGTGTGTCAAACAACCACCATGTATCAAATCCAGGTGTGCTAAATAGGATGTGCTGCATTTTGCAAGAAATATTTTATCTGTGGCAAAGTCCTCCTAAATGATGCAAGAGGTCTGCTGCATCAAAAATATGTAACATGTGGCGAGAATGGTACAAGCTGAGTCAAAGATACAAGGGGTGAGAATGACTCAAGGTGAGCCAAAAAGATGATGCAGGTGGTGAGAATGACTGAAGCTGAGTCAAAAAGATGATACAGGGGCCAGAAATGATTCAAGGTAAGTCAAAGTGAAAATTGATCCATGGAGTGAGAATGCACAAGCTGCATCAAAAAGACAATGCCTGAGGCAAGAAATGACTCATGCTGCATCAGAAAGACTGGGGTGAGAAAGGTTCAAATTGAGTAAAAAAATGTGGTAGATGAAATGGCCAAGACAATGGAATGTTAAGCTCCTAAAACACTCTAAACTTATCCTGCAGGGAATATGGGATCTATACCCAAACCTCTGAAAGACTTACCCTCTCCTTTATATGCACCAGTATCAGTTAGATGAGCTCTGATTGGCTAAACAGGTGCATGCTATCTTTGGCACAGTGTCAACAGCTGCCACCTTTGAACATCTATAAAAACAGGATGGCACATCCTTTTCTAACACAAGCCCCATTGCAGCATGGCTCCCCCAGTTTTTTGATGCAAGCCACTTTGGTGGAGGCAGTTCCGCTTTTGATGCAAGTAGTGTTGGAAAATCTAAATTGATGCATATTTTTGTGCAACATGCTCCTTGCGTCATTCTTTTTTGGCACAAGCACCTTATGTCATTCTCTGACCTTTGAAAATTGAGCCCCAGGCCTCATTTGTATTGGATAGGCATGCCACATTGGAGATGTATTCCTGCAATAGCAGCAGAGTTACAAAGATCTACATTTCTAGAAATGTTTCACTAAATTTCACAAATAATTATACTATGAAAATATATATCTCTGAATTTTAGAAGTCTTAACTGAATTTCTCTACATTTAGTAGTGTCTAAGACCTTAACACAAAGGTCATGCATGTTAATTTGCAGGCATTTGCTCCAGAGGTGGCTGAGCTATAAGAAGTGAAATAGTTCAGCAAAATCTCACAATAAAATAAAGTTCAGCAAAATCTCAATAAAATAAAGCAAAATGCTAGACTTCAGCCCCCTATACATATCAAAGTACTCATCTAAATATCAAGATTTGTGGTATACCTGTAGTACATCTAACAGGAAGTATATGAAATTGCTGATTTCTACTCTAAAAGGATGACTGCATTATTACCAAATAAACAATTTCCACAAAAAAAAATCTATAGATTCTGCAACATAGGCAATGACAGTATATATTCTTCAAAACAGCCAAGCAGCTGCCTAATATGTCTTGAACCACATGCCTATTCTATGAATGTGTGTGTTGTGAGGGAAGGGTGTCAGTGCCATAAAATGTGGGTGCAGGAAGGGTCAAAGTCCCATATTACTGTAAAATGATCAAAATGCAACATTTAATAGCATTTGTTCTGTACCTCAGAATGTAACTGTGTAATGGTATTTGTCCTATCAATTAATGACTCTTACCTTTTCATTTCATTTGATTTTTATTTTTTATACTTGTAAGCAGGATGAGCAAAAACTGCTCATTTTCATCAGTGACAAGTTACAAACATATTTAGACATCCATAACAATACATACAAACAGAAAAAAATGTAAAATGCAAAAATACATAAATCATAATAAAAAAAGATATTTAACATATACACATGCAAATGTCATTATCCAACAATCAGTATTTTAATCTGGTTTTAAAAGACCACACTGCCAAACATTCTATAATATCAGCAGGTAATGAATTAAAAAATAAAGGAGCACTATAAAGAGTCGATCTCTTTCCAAAAGCAGTTTGAAACAGCCAAGTTTCATAAGTAAATTTAGTCTGAGACCTGGTACCATTAGAATTAAGGAGTCTGGGGAACAAAATGAAACTATTGGGGATATAAGACCATTCTTTATCTTAAATAACAAGGGACCCAATTTATGAAGAATCCTATTTTTAAGAGATAGGCTATAAGAATGTCTAAGCAAAAGATGATGTGTTTGAAAAGGTACATCGAGCATGAAACATAATATGGAATTATAAGTTACCTTAAGTTTATTGAATAAGTGACCAGAGAAAAATAAATAAATGATAATACTGTAATCCAAAACACTCATTAGAAAAATGTGGGAAAGTAGGAACCTTGATTCACTGTTCAGGAACTGTTTAACTCTAAAAAGGGATCCTAATCGCTGGTGAAGAATTTTCCTTACTTTATTCAAGTGAAGTTCAAAAGTTAATTTCATATAAAAAATTATCCCCAAATATTTAAAGTCGTCCACTAAATCATAGAAACATAGAAACATAGAATTTGATGGCAGATAAGGACCGCTTGGCCCACCCAGTCTGCCCATTTCCCTACCTACTGGATAAGCTGCAGATCCTAGTTAACCAGCAGCCTACTTCTTTCTACCCCCACCCCCCAGAATTGCCTTATGACTATCCCATGCATGCTTGAATTCCACCACTGATTCTGACTCCACAACCTCCTCTGGAAGGCCATTCCATGCATCCACAACCCTCTCTGTGAAAAAATACTTCCTTAAATTACCTCTGAGCAGCCCCTCCTCTATCTTCAAATTGTGCCCTCTTGTTCTTGCACACCTCTTTTTTTGAAAGATGCTACCCTCTTGGACTTTGTTGATTCCCTTGAGGTACTTGAAAGTTTCTATCATGTCCCCCTCTCCCTCCTTTCCTCGAGGCTATACATATTAAGCTCCTTAAGTCTCTCTTCATATGTCCTCCAGTTGCAGACCCTGCACCATTTTAGTGCCCTCCTCTGGACAGCTTCCATCCTGTCTATGTCTTTGCGGAGATTGGGTCTCAGAACTGCACACAGTACTCCAGATGGGGTCTGACCAGCTGTCTGTACAGAGGATAATAACTTCCTGTTTTCTACTGGTGATGCCTCTCCCTATGCATCCCAATATCCCCCAGCCCTCCTTGCTGCCTTCTCACATTGCTTACCTTTAGGTCATCTGATATGACTACCCCAGGTCTCTTTCCATTTTGTTGTTGTTAGTATCTCACCCCCATTGTGTACTCTTCCCTGGGTTTTTGTTTCCCAGGTGCATTACCTTGCACTTCTTAGCATTGAATCTAAGCTGCCATACATTTGACCATTCCTCTAACCTTGCCAAGTCCCTTCTCATCCTTTCCACCCACCCTGTGCATCAACTCTGTTGCAGATCTTAGTGTCATCTGCAAAGAGACATACTTTTCCTTCAGTCCTTCTGCAGTATGAGGCTTATAAAGACATTGAAGAGGACTAGTCCTAATCTTGAACCCTGCGGTACCCGCTAGTAACCCTCCTTTCTTCTGAGTGGACTCCATTTACTATTACTCTCTGTGTCCTATTCTCCAGCCAATTCTTTACCCAGGCTGTCATCTTGGGACCCACTCCCAGGCTGGCTAACTTATATATTAATCTTTTGTGTGGGACTGTGTCAAATGCCTTGCTAAAGTCTAGGTAGGCCATGTCCACAGCCCCTCCCTGATCTACTACTTTGGTCACCCAGTCAAAGAAATCTATCAGATTCATCTGGCATGACCTTCCGCTGTGAATCCATGCTGCCTAGGGTCTTGTGCCCCTCTGGCCTCTAGATACTGACAATTCTTTCCTTTAGAAGTGATTCCATCATTTTCCTATCACTGAGGTTAAACTAACAGGTCTATAGTTTCCTGCTTCTGCCTTGCTCCCACTTTTGTGAAGGAATCACATCTGCCCTCCTCCAGTCCTCGGGTACCACCCCATCCTCCCATGATTTGTTAAAGAGGGTAGTCAGTGGTGTCACTAGTTCTACCCTTAGTTCTTTTAGAATTCTGGGATGAATCCCATCAGGCCCCATTGCTTTGTCCACCTTCAGTTTTAGAGTTCTTTCAGAACCCTTTCTTCTGTAAATGGGCTGGTATCAACTTCTGTATCCAGAGTGTTACTACAGTTTTGTTTATGTACCTCCCCTCTTCCTTTGTAAATACTGAGCAAAATGTTTGTTTAGTATCTCTGCCTTTTCACATTCTCCCTCTGCCCACCCTCCTCCCTTTATTAAGCCTCACTATCCCTCCCTTGGTCTTCCTTTGCTCCTGATGTACCTATAAAGGTTTTATTCCCTTCTTAACTGAGTTGGCTATCTTTTCCTCAGTTTGGGCCTTTGCTGTTCTGACTGCCTTCCCAGCCTCCTTTGCTTTAACTGATACAGTTCTCTGTCCTGCTCCTGCTGCGATTCCTTGTACTTCCTGAATGCTTTCTTTTCTCTTGAACCTTCACTGCCACTTTCTTTGAGAACCATAGTGGTTTCTTACATCGTCTTGTTTTGTTTATTTGCTTCACACAAAGGCTCGTTACCTCTGTGATGGCAGTTTTATTATTCCCCATTGTTCTTCCACCCTCCTTCCCACCCATTTGCTAGTGCATTCCTAGGCACTCACCCATTTTAGCAAAGTCAGCCCTCCTAAAGTCCAGTACTTTTGTCTTTGTAGGCTTGACTCTATTGCTGTTTATTGTGAACCATACTGTTTGATGGTCGCTAGTTCCCAGATGGCTACCCACTTCTACATCTGTGATCCTCTCTCCATCTCCATTTGAGAGTATCAAGTCTAATATTGCTCCCTCTCGAGTGGGCTCCAGTACTAGTTGTCTAAGGCATGCCCCCTCTAGGGCATCTAGAATAACTGCACTCTTTGAAGTGGCAGCTGCAACTGCACTCCAGTTAACATCTGGCATATTCAGATCACCCATCAGCAATATCTCCCCTTTTTCTGCCATTCTAAGTATACTTTCTATCATTTCCTTGTCCATTTCCTCCCCCTGAGAAGGTGGTCTGTATACAACCCCTGTGCGGATTGTGGTGCCATTGCCTGTCTCCAAATTTACCCACAGTGCTTCTTCTCCTCCCTGTTTACCCTTTTGTTCTGTTGCTTTGATTCCTTCCCTTATGTAAAGAACTACTCCTCCCCTCTTTTACCCTCCCTGTCCCTCCTGTAGATAGTGTATCCTGGTATGTTTACGTCCCAGTCATGGTTTTGTGTGTACCATGTTTCTGTGACTGCCACGATATCAGATGTTCCTCCTCCATCAAGGCCACTAATTCAGGAGCTTGTTACCTAGACTACGGGCATTGGTACTCATTGCTCTCCATTTTTGATGGCCTTACCTTCCTGTTGCAGCATCCCCCACTGGACCGTTCTACCTTGGTCTTTTTCTCATTTAGTACCCTGTTTTGTAGGGAGAGGCTGGATTTTTCTGCTGCTTGTCAGTGCCTCCCCATTGACTAGTTTAAAAGCTTGCCAATGAAGCATTTAAACCGATTGCTCAAAAGACTTGTTCCCTTCCTGGACAGATGCAGACCATCCTGCCAGTATAGGCTGGTGTCCCTCCAGGTGGAACCCCAGTCCCCAATGAAGCCAAACCCCTGTGCTCCACACCATTTTTTCAACCATTCATTAAACTGCATGGTGCCAATTACCCTCGCCTCCCCCATGCCTTTGACAGGCAGCACCTCTGAGAAGGATACTGTGTTTGCTACTTGTCTTAGGCCCCTACCCAACTCTGCAATGTCCTCCTGCACTGTTCTAACCTCATGATGAGCCAAGTCATTTGTCCCTAGGTGGACAATTACGTCCAGCTCAGAATCCTTGCAACTGTTGTTGTGATCCTGAGGATCGCTTCCTGTCCCTCAAGCCATGGCACCAGGCAGGCACCTTACTTCAGATTTCCCAGCTCCTCCCAGTTCTATCCCCTAATAATGAGTCCCCACCAGGAGCTGCTTCCTTTCCTTGTGGTGTCCTCTGCCTCCTTCCTGTGGGCCTCCCTTGTGACAGTTGTCCTCAGCCTCCTTAGTCTCCTCTGTGGGTGTATCTATAGGGGAGCTGTGCTCCCCCAGAATGGCGTATAGATTGTGGTGTGTAACATGTGACTGGGTGTGCCTCTGTTTCACCATCCTCATCCTCCCTGAGCCCACTGTGGTCCAACTGCTGTGCTTTCTTTGCAACCTCTGAGGTAGTGGTGGTGGTTCTGGTGCTCCCTGGATGGGGGAGGTTCCCTTCCTACTGTCAATTGTGGCCTGGGGGAAGGTCCCCGTACTACTGTCCAGTGTGGCCTGAAGACGGGTAACTTCCTCCCTCAGGGCAGACAGTTGTCTGCAAATTGGGCAGCATCTCATCCTCAAGAAAGACTCCCAGAAGACTGCTGCCCCACAGCCATTACATTGCACTACTCCCCACATTTTTTTTTTGTGTGATTGGTTTGTAATGTAGAAATATATATTTATTTTATACAATGTTTATGCTTATATTGTCAGTGCAGTGTGCTAGAGAGGATATGACTGTGACATGCACCTTGCACTCTTGAGGAAATGATGTCAGAACCCCAGGTATAAAATAACTATTTCCAGGGGTGGGTGGGTGAGGGTGGGAAGGGGTTGGGCCTAAACTGTGCCCTCGCAAAACAATCAGCTAGAAGCTCTGACCCACTGCTGCAATGAGTGCCTTCCTGTCAGGAAGATGCCCTACACAACAATTTGATAGAGAAATACCCTGCTAATCAATCAGAGAAAATCCACATCCAAGTCAGACACAGGTAAACCTTCCCAGCCCCAAAACAGGCCTGGTGGTTTGTGCTCTGAGCTGTCCACCCAAAATAAGTCAGCTGTGCTTTAAACTCTTCCTGCACTGAAAATCTTAAGAATTGTAACAAAACGTAAACCTTAATCCACCACCTCTGTTGCTTGAAAGACCGCTCTTTTCCTGTTTCACACTGCAGGTTTTTCTGTGACCACTCCTTAACCCCAGTAACTCTGTTTAAAAGAGTTTAACTATCACAAACTCTTACGCACCAGTAAATTATTTAAAATAGTTTCAGTCCCAAAAGCAGTAGTCAATCCAGCTACCCTAAGGGACAACCAGAATGAAGTATTTAAACACTTATGAGGTTACTTCCAAGATAAGCACAGTTTGCAAGTTTCTTTTTCAACTGCTCAGCACCTGAAATTTAAAAATAGTTTAACTGTCAGCAAATCCTAGTAGACAATCTAGCTACCTCCAGGACCTACCCAAATGCAGTATTTAAATCCTTCTGAAGTTACTAACAAGATAAACAGAGTTTACAAGCCCCTTCTTGGTTAAACCCTAAATAAATATGTGAATAAAAAGCAATTACCAAGGGTAGTTAGTTTCACCTCCCACAGAAATAAGCAAAAGTGCACGTTTGTTGCAGATATCAAGTGCAATATAGAATTTCTCACACAGCTCGCAGTTGAAGAAAGCAGTATCCTTCCAGCTCCAGCAAATGTGCTTTGTCACATTTCAATCACATTTCCATCTTGTGTAACAATATGTTGAAGGGCTATCATGCTCAATGGCCTTATTCGAAAACAAGATAACTTTGGTTTTACTAGAATTGAGTACCATGAAATTAAGAACAACCATTTCTGAATGGAATTGAAATTGGACTGAACCTCAACCAATGCAACATTAGGGGTTGAACCAATACTATAAATTACTGCATCGTCAGCATAAAGTATTAATGATAAATGAGAACACACCAAAGAAGCAGAGTTCATGTAAAATGAAAAAATCAAGGGTCCAAGAATAGACCCTTGCGGTATCCCACATTTTATAATACTGGGAGAAGAAATACTATCTCCTATTCGGGTACAATGCGATCTGTTGGTTAAGATAATCATGATACCAAGAGATAACATTATCAGAAAAATGAAAACTAGAAAAAATGCTAATTAATAAATCATGTTCAACCCAAGTCAAAAGCCTTGGTGAGGTCACAAAAAGTACTGCAACAGTTTGCCCTTTATCACGGGCACCCTGAATGGCACCTGTGAACCCCACCAAGTCCGTCTCAGTGTTGTGGCATGGCTTGAACCCATGCTGACAATCAGTAAGCAAATTATATTTTTGTAAATGTTCAAGAGTTTGATCCAAAATTACTCATTCTAAAATTTTAGATAGAGACGATAATAAAGAAATTAAATGAAAATTAGACAATATGATAGGATCACCAGATTTCAAAATAGGGGTAAATATGGCCATCTTCCAAAGACTAGGGAAAACCCTAGTAGTCATAGAAAAAATGAACAAAACTGAAAGAGGATATGAAAAGGAATTAATTCCCAATTTGATAATTTGAAAATCTAATCTAGTCCTGAGACTGAATGAATCTAGATAGCACCGAGACTGAATCATTAAACTATCATGCTTACCTGAATAAAGGATCCATTTTGTTCAGCTAATGTGGAGAAATTCAGCACTTTAACTCCAGTTCAGCCCAGTTAAAGTTTTGGGACATTTCAGGTCACTTCGATCCTGGGCCAATTATTTAACAAAATATCTTCCAGCCAATCCTAGGTTGCCTGGGCTAATCTCATGAACACCTCATGTCCCACCCCAGTTCCTTCCTACCTTACTTCCTCCTCCCACAGACTTTTATTTATCAAAAATACATTGCAGGCTCCTGGCATATCACTGGTGCCAACAATCATTTAAAAAAAAACTGATTGGAGGAACAGGGAGGTTCAAGAAATATGGGATTCATTAGGGTGGGTTAGGTGTTGTGAACAGATGCCCCTTTGTGTCCATTTATGTGTCAGAATCATATGGCAGGGTTGTACCACTGAGGCAGAAGAACAGCCACAGAGTCACTGCAACTGAAAAGTAAGTACAAATGCAACACATAGCCCCCTGACACAAACAGCCTCTACCCTTCACTGCAACATCAAAGTGTCAACCTTTAATTCACAACACTGTACCTAAGAGTACTCTTAATTAATCACAAGGCCTTGGGTTACATACAAAAGAACCAGAATTGTACAAGTTAAAATGACACAATAAAATGTGAGTCCAACACTCTGAAACCCAAACTTTTTTTTTGTGGGGGGGGGCAAGTTGTTGCCAATTAAATTACTCATTTGTAACTAATGTTTTATGTTTTTCAAACTAGAGGGAATGGCCACTGGCTTTGGATTAGAAGAAGGGGCAGGGTTTGATGGGCTAAGCATCTTCTATCCCCATTTTTTTTTCTATGTTCCTATAATGATATCATATATTTACAAGAATGACATATTCATCTGACTTGGCTCATTTCCTCTGTTAGATTTCACAAAAATATAACAACAAAACTGGAAAGAGACCAGGGGGTAAACGCAATGAATGACATGAAGGTGGTCAAGCAATGTGAAAAGGTGGTGGAGAGGGCCAGAAGGATGCTGGGGTAGACAGGGAGGGGCATCACCAGTAGAAAACAGGAGGTGGTAATGCCACTGTACAAACAATTAGTCATGCCCCATCTGGAATACTGTGTTCAGTTCTGGAGACCACATCTCTGGAAGGACACTGACAGAATGGTAGTGGTCTACAGAAGGGCAACAAAAATTTGAAAGGAATACACCAGAAAACATACGAGGAAAGACTGAAAGACCTCAATATGTATACCCTGAGGAAAGGAGGGAGAGGGGGAGATATGATAGAGACATTCAGGTACCTCAGGGGACTCAACATGGTTCAGATGGGCAGCATCTTTCAAAAAAAAAGATGTGTAAGAACAACGGGTCACAATATGAGACTAGAGGGGGTAGACTCAGGGTTTATGTGAGGATGTATTTTGTCACAGAAAGGGTGGTGGATGCATGGAATGACCCCCCAGCGGAGGTCATAGGGGCTAAAACAATCAGTGAGTTCATGAATGCATGGGATAGATAGAAGGCATCCCTAGTGATAGGAAAGACAGGGTAAGCTGCTGATCATTTAGTATCTGGAGTTTAAGTAGGTAGGGAAATGAGCAGACTAGGTGGACCTTACCTGCCATCAAAATCTGTTTCTATGTTTCTGTCATTGTATGGCTGATCTTTTCCCTAACCTGGCTCCTTTTGTAAAGTGTATTTTTTTTTTTTAATCAGATGTAGTTTACTGTTGTACATGAGCAAAGCACTGCAATAATGTTTTTGATCTTCCAGTTTAGAAACAAGGTTGAAGCAGGACCCCACTAAAAATGAGATGTTACTTTTTGGTCAGGCTCTCCTTGATAAAGATATTGTTAAGAAAGCCTAGACATTGTCAATAGCCTTTATTGTGAAGTATAATAAATAACTTCAGGTCAGCAGTATATCTAGTATTCTATAATGCAGCATTCCACAAACTGAAACAAATTTTCCTGTCAGTCCTAACTTCTACGCCTTTGCTTGATCAGATGATGGGTGTGACATTCATCTCAAACTGTTTCAGTCATACTGTTTTTATATTTCAGAAGAATATGATACCATCCGTCTTCATACTACAGTAACCCCTCCCTATAACAAATGGTAAGACCCTAACCCCCTGACCAGATAGTTGTTGATGGGCATTTGACCTCTGACCCCTCTCGTATAGCCTCAGTTTTCAATAGCACTTTCACAAACCTCAGCCATGTCCTCCCTCCTAACTTCTTTGACCCCCCCTCCTGTCCGATCCCCCCTCCCAGATTGCCACTTCCTTTCACCTATGGTGCATCTGCTTCAAGTCTGCTGATCCTTATCTTAAAAATGCTCTAAGCCACTCTCACTACAGTAATGACTCCTTGGATCTGAGGCTTCTCCAGCTCACCCTCATGACTTACTCTACCCTGTCACCCGTATTCTCAACTGCTGTCTCTGCCAAGGTAAATTCCCCTCGCTTTGGAAATCTGCTTCCATTACTCCCATATTTAAGAGTGGGGACAGTACTGCCACCAATAATTACTGGCCCATCTCTATCCTCCTGCCCCCCCCCCATCTAAAGCACTCAAGCGCATTGTCTTTGATCAACTCACAGACCACCTTAGCAAACATCGTCTTCTCTGAAAACAGCAACATGGTTTCCGTAAAGGGCACAGTACTACTACAGCCCTTCTGGAATTCACCGCACACATCTGCTCCTCATTAAACAAAGGCCACACCACTGGCGCTGTATTTGTTGACCTTATTAAGGCATTTGACACTGTCAATCATTAAGTCTTGCTAGTCACTCTCTCCAACATTGGCTTCTCTGAGGATGCCCTGCACTGGTTCATAGACTGCTTATCGGACTGGTTCCAACAGGTCAAAATCAGCACTACCTTATCAAATAGGCTCCCAGTTCACTCAGGGATCCCTCAGGGGTCCATCCTTTGTCCCCTTCTCTTCAGTCTTTACCTTAACTCCTTCCCAGCTTCCTGCTCTGGCAACCTACTGCTATACATGAATGATGCTGTACTGTATGCATCCAGCCCTGACCATCTTCAAGTCCACCAAACCCTCCAGTCCTCTTTTAGTGAAGCCGAACAGTGGTCCTCTGCACATTGCATTATATTGAAGTACAAGAAGACCAAGTTTGTGATATTCTCCCACCATCAGAACTCTAGGAAGGAACTTTGCCCCCAGATTCTAACGGTGGATCGAACCCCTCTTGATCAAGTGGACTCCTTTAAATATCTAGGCATCACCCTTGACCGAGCACTAAATTTCCACCACCACATATACCACCTGTCCACATCCCCTAATGTCCACCTCGGCTTACTCTATTGGTTTAAACACTGCCTTACCCCAAACGCCCTCCAACTTGCTGTCTCATCCTCTATCTTCTCCCTCCTTGACTATGGCATACTCATTTATAGCACTGCCACCACCTCGGCCCTTAGTAGGCTCTATCTATCCCTCAACAAAACCTGTTGCCTTGTACTGGACTGCGACCGTCTCACCCATACCTGCTCACTATATAACTCCACAAACTGGCTTAACTTAGACAATAGGATCAAGTTCCACACCTGCCTTATGGCCCAAAAAAATCACCCTTGATCTTTCACCCCTTGGTCTTGCCTCCTTAATCTAGCCATCTACAGCCCAAAAAGTAACCCATAACTCCAGCAAGAAACTTCTCACAGTTCCCCACTGTCAAACTTCCTCATTTCAAAGATCCTTCAGCTTCAAGGCCCCCTCATGGATGAATGGCCTACCTAGCTCCATCACAAATGAATATACTGTTGGCCTCTTCAAAACCCATCTTAAGGGACATCTCCAGTCCTTAAACTGCTGTGACTGCCATTGAACCTGTCACTCGCTCCTCCCCTTACCATGACAATGGCATCGGGTGGCTTACCCCCTCCCCCCCTTTTTTATCCCCTTATCTCCAATTTTTAGCATCTCTGTATAAATGCCTATATGCTTATCTGGGCTGGCAATCACCTTCAGTTTTTTAGGTCCTGATTGCAAGCCTATAATTATATTTTACCGTGTATTCGGCTTGTCCTGTTTCCTGCACTGTATTTACTTTAACACTGTATTGTCCTATCTATGTGACGTGGAACCTTTGTAAATGAGTCTTCGACTCAAAGGTACTTTCCAAATCCTGAATAAATAAAATAAATAACCTGCATTTGTTATAGCTCCTCATTTGCTACAACAAGGGATGCTAGAATTCACTTGTATGGGCTAGCACATCTGTCACCCACACACTTACAGTATTCTTTATACTGTATGCTTAAAGACAGACCTGTGAGCAGATAGTACAGCAGTTTCATTCTTCATCTGTTTTTTTTTTAATGAGAAACTGCTACAGACAGCAACGAAGACCTTTAATCTCATGTGCTTCATTTAAACGCCGCCTGTCCCCTCACCCCTCTACTCACAGACCACGGCCATGCATCAGCTTTTTCTGGTTTTGGAGGTTGTGTTTAGCAATAGAGGTTGTAGCAATTCGGGTTGTGTTAGTTACTGTATATACCCCTGTGCCATTTTATTTTGATCCTTTATTCTGTTTTTGTTTCTGTTTTTTATTTGAGGCCTCTGTTATTCAATTTGTGGTAAGCAGTGAGTGAGAGTGGACCAAGCAGGAGAGGAACCAGCAAGTGCAGAGAGTGAGAGACTGAGAGGGCCAAAACTAGCAAGCAGGAAGGCTGGCAGGTGAGTGGGTGAGTAGCAAGGAAAGAAATGTTTTGATAAAAGGAAAAACAATGGTTTTAGTACTGTAATACAATTGTCATAGTTTTTAAGCTACAGTGGCATCCTCCCACCTGACTCACAGATCACAGCTGAAACATCGGAAGCCACAAGGGGCATTCATTATACCCAAGATTTCACTGTAGCAGGATTTGCTATAGACAGGGACTACTGTAAAGCACCAATTACAGTGTTTGTAAATTATCTCCCCCTAGCTTTCTCCTCATGCAACATATTTGGTTGGGTCCCCAGGATGAAACCCACTTTTAAAGCACTCTGCAGTATGCTGCAGCAGACCTACTGCATAAAGCAATGTAATTTGAAAGACAATTAGTCCCCTTTGTCATGTAGGAAACTGTGGCATTCACTTCATCCTGGCAGTGTCACATTTTCCTGAATGACAATAGCGACTAATTGCCATTAAAATTACATTGCTTTATTCCAATAGTTCTTAGACTGTGTCACAGTGAGCCTACCCAATCCATGGAAAAGATTTTGAGCCTCCCCCAAAAACTGAAATAATCTTGGGCCTCCCCAAAGAAAAATAACATTCTGTACTTTGAGCAGTATACCATGAATAAATTGAAACCCCTTTGAGTACTTGGCTCACATTCAGTTCTTATACTGATGTGGAACCTTTGAAAAAGAGCTGTGCTCAAAGGTATTAAATGAATAACAAACAAATATCATTATTCAGCTTATTGTAACCCACCCTCCACAGGCCAGCCTACTTGCTCCACTGTTTTCATTCTTGAATCATTGTTATCCCTTGTTGTAGTACCTTCATGGATGCTTTGTTCCCCTCTCTATAATGAAATAACCTTCCTACATACTTTGCCTGTCCCCCTCCTTCCCTGCTCCTAAACAACTTCTCTGGGATTACTTTGCTCCTTCCTGCTATTGCTCTTAGCACTTCCATACTCAGCCCTTGTATTTGGACTATTCTGCCATCAGTCTACAAATTGATCAATTGCTACCACTCATTATTAGTTTATTCCTCATATTTGATTGCACTATTGTTCATTGTATATTTCCTGATTGTTTTGCAGTTACCTTTTGAAATGTATTCACTCCCTACAATTCCCCAGGTACACCTGAAATGAGCCTTGGCTCATTCACCTTCTCTTGTCACCTATTAGAAAATAAATACATTACATTCATCTACTATTAACCTCTTTCAGTTTGCTTCATCTCTTCACACAAAATATATAAAACTCAAAATGTAAATACAGTACTTTTTCAGACTTGCTTGAGCCTCCCCTGGAACAGGTTGGGGCCTCCCCAAGGAGGCTGGCCTCACCATTTGAGAACCCCTGTGTTTATTCAGTAGGTCTGCTGCAGCATTTTGCAGAGTGCTGCAAAATGCTGCAGAATCGGGTTTCATCCTGGGCACGTCACTGTAAATGTATGCTGATGCCGCAGTCATCTAAACATCAGGCCCCTCTACCTCCTCCATTGAAGATCTCCTGCAAAAGGACTTCACCACAGTTAAAACATGGTTTCAGGACAGCTGCCTTGTCATGAACCAGAAGAAAACAGTACTTATGCTGTTTCAACCTAACTGCTAGTTAAGCACTGTACCTGACTCATTAAACCTGCACTCCTCCCTGGGACTACGTCTTGATATTCAATACCCACATACAAATACATAGTTGTGCACTTGGAACAACATCTTGACTACTCAGACAACACATGCAACTTAACAGCCGAGTTATATACAAAGTTTGGGCTCTTTCCATGGTGAAGAGATGCTGTCAGTCACTAATCAGGAAGTTAGTGGCTTGAGCATTCCATTTTTCTCCTGCCAGACTATGGGGATGTTGTCCCCTCTGATGCTAACTTCTCTGCTCTGTCCAAACTATCAACACAATTCAATGCTTTATGTAAATGTGTACTGGCCTGTTATCCAGAACTCACCATTGTGCCATATACAATGATCTTGGGTGTCTACCACCCTCAGACAGTCACTTTCTGCACATTGCTGTAGTGGAGGATAGGTACTGGGCAGGTAAACTCCAGTTATACCTTGTCAATCTTTTTACTCTGGCAACAAATTGCACCTACCTCCTCCAGTCTGAGGATGGTTGCCATTTCCAGTTTGCACATTGTAGGAGAAACCTAGAGCAAGCCTCAACCACCTATAGGCTTCCCTCTATTTTGAACAGCCTAGCTGTCAAAATCTCCATTGCCAGGTTCTATCCCTTGTGTAACTGGCGAATCAAGGTCCATCATGCTTCCTTGATTTCATGTTCCAGCTGCCCCACTCATGCCCTCTCTGACCACAACTGTCTTATGCCTTCTGCTTCATAGCAAGTCTGATGGACCACTGTTTTCCCCAAGCTTCCTATTTGAACCTCAAGGTATTGTTACCACCACTCGCCTGGTGTTATAACTTGCATCTTCTATATATAAAGCATATTGGTACATTGCCTGTTGCATACAACATATGTAACATACCCTGTAGATAATTTGAGTTTTCATTTCAGAGACTCAAATTGCACATGCCTCGTTACTTGCACCTTGTTTGTATTTGTGGTGTAACTTGTTATCTTTACTGCAGTGACACAAAATGCACCTGCATCATTCCTTGCACCTTGTTAATGACTTGCACTGTAACTTATATTATGTACTGTTGTTGTTTACAGAACTCTTGCGGGTGAATGTTTTCTAGTATTTTGTATCAGGTACCACTGTTGTTTTAATAGCCCTTGTAGGTGAGGGTATTGTTCTCTATGACCTTCTTAACCCCCTTCCCCATCGCAACAAGTGGAAACAAGTCTTTGAGGCTCTGCTTGTTTACCTGGTAAAATACATTTAAATAAATACATACATACATACACACATACATACATAAATAACAGTATGTTGGTGGAGCTGCTGCACTGAAAATGTTATGAATTACATTTGTCAGGCACCATTATAAAGCAACAACAACAATTTTATTTTTGGTCAGGGTAAGGCACCTCATTTTCTGTGTGGATTCTGCTTCCAATTTTATAGGGGATGATAAAAGCAAAGGCAGATCAAGTGTGTTGGCGCAACTGGGGGGAATTCCTGCATGCACAGAATCCCCTTTCATCTTGCTTCCATTATTTTTTTTCCAAAAACATTTTATTTGTTCATTCATTTATTTAATTATTAGATCATCGGTTTACAGACCTTTGAGTCAAAGACTCATTTGCAAAGGCACCTCTTCAAGACAGCAACATAACACAGCAAACAAAACAGTACAGTACATAACGGTTAGATTAAAAAAGCAACCAGTGTTACAGGCATTCACTGGTGGTACAAGCTCGGTAATAGGTAGATCAGAGTAGTCATAACATAGGTACACGAGTACCACATCAGGTAGCAACCAGAGATATTTTATTACATTAGTCAGCAGATGTTGCCTGATACCCCAGGCATATACAGCAAAAGTAGACAGGGCAGACCCAGTATAGGGGTGAGGGTAAGGGGCAGGTGGGGGATTATCTGCAGTAGCAGCACTTAGGCGCAGCATGCTAAATTCCATAACAGGCCTGTGACTGGGCTGTGATTGGGGTCTGACACCTCTTGGCTTATAGCAAATTTCTCTGACTACTAGACTGCATCAAATACATGATAACAGATATGCTAAACAGTCTAGATGTTCTGAGATTAACAGTTTAACTGTTCAGCTTCAGAGGTGCCCCTGTACCCCAGATGCTCTAGCATTTGCTCGTATGTAATATGTAAACCATTCGGGATCCCAACAATGTTGACAGACCTCACCCCTTGCACCAAATAACCATGTATTCTCGGATGTCTGGTTCAACTGTCTGAGCCCACCACCCCAATAATTTCCTGCACACTTCTGTTTCTAATCCAGTTTGTGACAGGGGAACTTCCATGCCTCAGTGACATTAATGGATTAGTTCCTGCTAGGAAGGGTATGAGAGCCTATTTTACAGACACAGAGTGACTAACAGCTCACTATTGGACCTGGCACAGACTCAGTGGGCAGAACAAAGATGTCCAAGTTGCCCTAGCTACCTTCTCTACTACTGTGATTTCTGGCTATACAAATATCCTTCTAAAAAAGGTAGATCTGGGATACTAGAAAAGCTTCAGCTGAAATAGAAACTCCAAATATTAATTTTGTATTTTGCAGGAACTCAAATTACGGCTAAAAAAAGAAAGGTCTAGGAACCCTGGACTTCAGGGTTTCAAAGTCTATTGAGACAGAAATTAATGATTTTTTGGCACTTGGAGAATTGGGAAGAGAACACATTGGTTTTCAAAGAGATTCAACAAGACAAACCAATCTGAACTCAGAGATTTTGAACCAGTGCTTAATTCACAGACTATAAAATGCTATATAATAGGCCAGCCCAGTGGTGCTGAGGTCAAAAGGCAGCTCTTCTCTCCCAGGAAGGACACTGTCAACCACCATAGTTCCACTGCCCTTGGGTGGATGTCTGAGGGCTTGCTGGTGGGCAGGTGGCAAAGCAGAGGGATGGTGCCTCAAAATCATGCCATGCACATGCCTCCTCATGTATGCAGCTGAAACATAAGGATGGGAAAAGAACACAGGGAAATCAGGGTATAAAATGTAAATAAATAAAAAAACACCATATAATATTCAGCATATAAGGTGGTACAGTTGCAAGGAGGGTTAAGGCACTGAATGCCCTAACTCCTGCCGCACCAGTGACCTGTGTTTGGGAATGAGCACAGGGTGAAAAGAGACAGCAGGGTGGGAGAGGTTTGTGCTTCCCAGGGACTGCTCTCCTTTCACTGGGAGGGGTAGCCAACTATCTTGGACATTGACTGCCACTGGGTGGAGGCCTGTTGGTAACGCAGGTTTTCAAGCAGCTAGAAAGGTGGGGCCACAGCTCTGCAGGACATGCATGTATTAATGTGTCACCATGGCATGGGTCTGTAGGGAAGAAGACCAGGAAAAGTAGGGAGGATGAGCTTCATGATGCTCTGCCTACTCCCTCTGGGCCCATACTGCTACCTATTTAATGGGCGCAATCTGGATAATTAATGTGATGGAGGATGGCCCTCCCCCTCCTTGTCCCACCATGGGAGTAATCCATGGGGGACGTGACCCTGGGTGCGATCCAGGGAGGTAGACATCAGTTGTAGGGGCAGGGACAGGACTGGAAGCTGGCTGCCTTCCCCAGAGGGGAAGAACTTCAGTAAGGAAAAAATATATACAACATATAACATCAGTGGTTCTTGGATTTATGTGCTTGACTTTCATGCTGGAAGATAGTGAGGTTATGAGTTTTAATCACACACCAGGAACTTGGGAAAGTTCTTAATACTGACACTGCAGTGCCACACCAGGAGGGTGTTGTGCAGTGTTGGTGTCATCTTTTGATGAAATTTTAAACCAAGGTTAATTCTGCCCATTTATGGGGCTGTCTTTTAGAGGGCAACAATCCAGTTGCACTAATGCTAAGAGTAATAGATCGTTTCCAGTATTTTGGACAACATTCCTCTATCAGTAACACTGGTCCAAATAGTCCATCTCCAAGGACACATCTGGAAATGAAGTCACAATTTGAGGTGCCCTTTCTAGTCAAAAACAGGAAATAAATCATAGGTTACTCAAGGCTAGAGTTATGTACAGATCTGACCAAATATCATCAGACATGAAGCCCAATTCTTAAAAAAATACAGCTGGATAGTGTAAACAAAAGGATGTTTCTTCTTATGCTCTCTAGCTCAGCAGGAGTGATCCATAATTGCAAGGGCTGCCCCCCCCCTCGATTGTGGGTACTTTGAACTACTCAAATGGGGACTAAAAAGGGCGGTGTCTACAATCTTCCTACTCATGCAGGTCATGCACATCTTGGGCCTGATAACATTGTGCAGCTGTCTATGCTCATGGTTGCCATTTACATGTCCCACACATTGACTGGCCCAGTACTGAAAAGCGAATGGGCTAGGAAACAAAGGACAAAAATATTTATTACTAATTCAGGTATGTATGGGAGAAAAGGGGAGGTTGTGTAACAGGGGGCCCAGTCATGCTTGTCATGTTCTAGGTGATGTGGGATTTGGGGGACTGGATTAGGCCCCATCCAATGACCTCACATAGACCGGACTAGTATTTGTTTATTTAAAATTCTCTTCACCAGGAAACTCACATTTAGTTTTTAAGTGGGTCCCAGAGATGAGAGTTACAGCTCCAGGTTCCTCATAGTAACGGTTGATTACACTCATGTGAGTAAACTGTACACAATAATTAATACAGGTATTTAATGTACAAATACTGTTTATAAAAAAAATGAATGGAGTCAAACTCACCATCAACTGATAATGGGTTTGGGGAGTCAGGAATGAAAGAAGGAGGGGATCAGCTGGCAGTAGTGAAAGTATACAGCTACTTCGGAGCTACATCAAGGGTTTGAGAGCAGACACAGTAACTGAGGGTGTTCAGGCAGGCAAACATTACCCATTGGAAAGTGATAACATTTGCTGCTTCTTTGACAGCTGAGGTAAGGTTGACCCAGGCTGTAGGAGTGGCTATGGTGAAGAGTTCTGTACCATTTGTTCTGTGTGCTCCAGAGTCAATATGTAGGATCAACTTGGATTGTGGAGTTAGCATGTAGGATTTATTGGACATTTCTAGGAGGTCACTGAGGTCTGTGAAGTATTGTTCATTTACACACTAGTATAAGTTTTATATGTGCGTGCAGGGCTGCAAATAATAGACTAAAGAAATCTCTCATTTTAATGAATAGAGCTAGCATTGCCACTGCACAGCTGTATCATTCTAACGTACTGGCATCTAATGTTCTCTGTACAAGTGAGGCTATACATACAGTGACTATGGGATCCCACAGTGCATCTGATTGTTGTAAGTATGCAGCAGGCCATCTGTTAAATAATGGCTGATTTTTTTTTAACCCTTTGTTTCTTTTGAATGATTATAAGTTGGAAAATAACAGGGCTGTGCCAATGATTGTAAGGGCTACCTTCATGACAGTTAGCGGGTTCCTACTTCCCCACCAATAAGTCAAAATAACCATTAGCACAAATAAAATACAGTGCAAGTTCTTTTGTATTAGTCCTGCTGAGCATCAGTAGTTTGCCCATGATGCCCCTTTCCCCCTTGCTGGCACCACAATCAAGGAACTGAGCAATGTAGTTTGTCCCTGCTCCTCCTAGGAACATAGGCATAATCAAATGGGCCTATTGCTTCTTTCTTCTGTTCCTCAACCCATGAAAGTGCAGTTGGAATCTGCAGCACAGACTTCACTGATGCCATAGCTGACAGAACCAATTTCAAATGGATAAGCAATATAAAAAAAGAAAGCTGTAAGTTTGTCTTCGACAAAAGTTTTTTTTTTAATGCTGACCTCTGAAGCAGTGGGCCTCCTGACAGTGTGGGCCATACTGCAACAGCTTCTCTTGCACCCCCCTGGTCATGACCCTGCACAGTAAGGGGTAGTCCATAAAGAACACTCATCTGTGTGAGTTTAGTGGCATCTGGATTTAATATATTCAGTTAACCAATAAAGCACCAGTGTAACATAAAAACAAATACCTTTCCTGCCTGAGCCAGAAGTTCTGTTTATAATTATACAGTACAGCTTAACAATATAGATCCTTGTGTGGGGGGGGGGGTCTTGGAGAAGTCACAGAGTTGGCCAACCAATTGCCCTGCATCCTGAATCAACAGAGCACTCTGCCAGGGCTGAGGTTACTGAAGAGGGGGCCATGACAGCCCTTAAATTAGGGAAGGGTAGGACTGGCTGGATGGGGCAATGCATGGCGCAAGATAGTAGAATTTACCAGACATTTGCTGAGACTATATTTCAGTAGGCAGCCATTACTGTACATGTGGCAGAAGTGCTGAACTTTACTCCGAGGTCCTGGGAGTGGGAATAGTTTACCTGGGATCCAAATAGGGCATCTGGCAGTATATAAGGCCTCCAAAATTACCTCAGTGGCACTGCAGTATTCAGTTTATTTTTGATGAGGTGGCAAGACATTGAATTTCACAGGGATTTTTGATGAGGAGAAGTGTGTGCTGGCTAGGCGTTCTAATGTGATTGATTAATCACTATCTGCTTCCCTTAATCTTGAATAAATAGAGGATTGTTGGATGCAAAAGTATCTGTGTTATCCACTTCCTTGACTAAGACTAGCTACTATCTGAACAATTCAAAGCCATGCAGCCACTAATTTGCACAACCAAAACCCCAGCCTAGCTCACATGTCTCATTCCTGCATCCCTCATCTGTATATGAACTAACCTGCATGAGCTAACAATTCTACTTATCTTTTCTGACCAAGCCCTCAGGAACAGTAACAACACTATCTACAGCAATGAACATGAATTCAAGCTCATGTAATTTAAACTTAAATGGAAACTCACCATCAACATCACTCTGTAAGTATCTGTATAATTGCACCATCTCTTAAATCTCAAGAGAGTGCTTTCATAATTTCTATATATTTCCATGGAACACCCCTCATGGAGCTTCACCTTTGGGTCTCCCTTGCATGTGCTCATCAAAGGCACCAGCCAACAATGACAGAGCTACTACATTAGCCCTTGCAACTAGACAGGGGCTTTTCCAATTGTTGCCCCCCAACTAAACCAGACGTCTGAGTGCACCCACTTCTGGCTGGTTTGAGAATCAGACCTTCTTTGAAGTTGCCCAGCCAGCACCACAGCCCAATACTGGTTATGACTGTGGCAAACCACTTGTCTCTCTTAGGAATGCAATGGCTTTCAGAGAGATATCTGTTTTTGGGTAACCGCTGCCACCAGCTGGGTTCTCCAGCACCTATCTTCCCACTTGCACAGAACTGAGAGTTCAAACATGCAGTTGCACAGATCAGAGCCTGGTAGTGTGTCTCTTAGGTGGCGGATGCTAAACAGAGTTTGCCTCAGCCAGTGGAAACCATAAATTTACCTTAGAAATAATTTAAATCATAGTCACAACTGTTGAGTAAATAAATAGCTCTTTACTTAACAGAAGATCAAAAGTTGTATTACAGGATTTATATGTTTAACACAAGAAAATAACACTGTTACAGGAAAAGTAAACAAATGTTTTTAAATAACAGATGACAAAAGAAAAAGGCTATTACTGAGATATGCTATTATTATTCTTTCCCTTCCCTATCCTTAAAGAGAAACTGGACCCTATGCTATCTATCAGCTCCCACAGACTTAGGCAGAAGTGTAGGATCCAGTCCTGGCCTCTTGAATGTAACTTCCCCAGCAACTCCAAGAGCAACTCCCCTATATCTGTCTTTCAGCATCTTATATTCTCTTTTGAGAATGGGTGATTCTTGTTCCTCCTTTAAATGCACCAATCATTTACCATATACATATTTAATTGTTCCAGTTAAACTGAACACATATCAGTGCCCATTTATATTCATTTTCACCTTCAGTTTATATCTGGTTGATCCAATCCTTTCAAACGGTGAATCTGTATATATATGTCCACTCCCCCTTCTTGGTCACTGTGTCTGAAATTTATTACTCAGCCCTTATCTACATGCTGGTGGACAGTGGAATCCCAGTGAGTGAGAGTGTGTGTGTGTGTGTGTTTTCTAGACTACTAAACAATACCAGCCTAAAATCCAAGCAATTAACTCCTTCCTTCCGATTTCTGTCACAATCACCATGATTTAGGAACTGGATACCAGGATGTGAAGTGTGGTGTGGATGTGATCAGGTTTTCAGAGGCAGAGCTACCTTGTGCACCAGAGAAACATTTGCTGAATGCTAAGGTTCAGAAAGGCCTAACTTGGACCAAAGTAGCAGCTGATATATCAAATAACACCAGATGCTGTCACAGAGGGAAAAGAGAAAGTGAAACCAGAAGGAGAGAGACTTGCTACACACTGTGCCATTGCTCCTGTGCAATGACAGAGCTTCCTCTGCTCTGGGAACAGTAAGTTCTGACCTTGCCCTAGCACCTGCATATTCTGTATCATTATACGGGAAAGCATTTAATGAACTAAGTCATCCATTTGGGAGTTATAAATACTCAGTGAAAACAAGAAAACAAGTGGGCTAACTGGCAGAGGTTGCTGATATCTATAAGCCAAGCAAGTACTGGAATCAAAACCAAACAAGCATTTGTCAATGCCAGATGTTTGCTGCTTGCATTGCTGTTGTACTCGGTCTTGCTTGGGCACATTTTTACTATATGTTTAGCCAGGCTAGACCAGTAGATGTTCAGTATCTCATTTTCAGTGATGTCCTGATTTTACATATTTTAGATTGTATTTACCCAGGATAGCCCAGCTGAGAGGATATATCTAATTATTAGTGGACTCCCACATTTTGACCCCGAATTTCCAACAGTCTTTTTATGACCTGATGTTAACAACAATAAAGTTAAGAGTAAATATTGGAACAATTCAAAGTGTCTTCATTGAGTTGTTTTTTTTCACATTTTGACTGTACATTTTCAACATTTTCAACATACATGTCTTTTTATGGCCACTCCTTATGAACGTGACAGGTGTCATGTTGAAAATTTAGGGACAAAATATTGAAAAATGCCATAGTTGTGAGTGTGCATGGAATGTCAACATATGTTTTTTTTTTTAATTTTAACCCCAGATTTTCCCAGTTGCCTTGTTATGACCCCACCTCATGAACAAATGTTGAAAAAAAAAGGTAAATCCTGACCAAAAGGTAATGTTATGCCATTCTGGCCATGATTTGAAAAATGACAGCTGTCACATTCATGAAATGGTGTAAAGATGGCTATGTTAAAAATGTGGGGTCAAAATATTGAAAATTATCACATATATGTGCTTGCATTGAAAAAAATTTAATATAAGCTTATAACTTTTTTTTTTAATATTTTACCCACATTTTCAATATAGCCTTCTTATGACACCACCTCATCAAAAGGGGTGAAGCAAATGTTCACGTCCAGAATGAAAGGAGATTTTGTGCCATTTTCCCCAAAATTTGAAAAATGACATCTGTCCTCTCATGAGGTGGCTTGAAAAAATGACAACATTGAAAATCTGGGGTCAGAATACTGAAAATTACCAAAGTTTGCAACATGCATTATAGTATTTCAATTTATGCTCATAGCCTTGCTGTTTTTAGAAATTTGTACCTCAAATGTTCAATCTAACCTTCTTATGACCCCACATAACCTTCTTATGTCCCCATCTCAAGAATAATGGTGAAGAAAATGTTCAAATCCTGCCCGAAAGGTGATTTCATGCCACAAGTGCAAAAACACATTTTGGCCAAGACTTGAAAAATGACAGCTGTCATATTCATGAGGTGGTGTGAAAAAAATGGCTATATTGAAAATTTGATGTCAAAATATAGGAAATTACCAAAGTTACAATTGTGCACTTACAAATTTCAAAGTACTCTCATAAATATGTTGTTTTGTAATATTTTTACCCCAAATTTTCAACATTTACTTCCTATGATCCCACATCGCCTTCTTATAATCCCTCCTCATGAACAAAGGTGGAGAAAATTTGCAAATCCTGTCCAAAATGTGATTTTGCACCACAAGTGCAAAAATAAATTTTGGACAGGATTTGAAATGTGACAGTTGTCACATTTATGAGGTGGTATGAAAAACTGGCTAAAATTTCTTTCTTTCTTTATTTATTTATTGAATTTTGATGACCAGGTAGGCCCACTGGGCCCCAGAGGTCCCTTTTTCAGGGGCAACCTGGGAATAACAGTACCTAAACAGGTTATTGGCATGCAGCAATCATACATATATGTAAAGCAGTACAGTCATTTCTATCGGTTACATTACATTATTTCAGTGCTACATATGAATATGTCTTTAAGAACCCTCCTTGGAAGTTCAGTGGGGGGGAGAGTTTGCTGAGGAGTTAGTGCTGCCAGTTTGGGTGTAGGAGATGTACATGTAGTAAGTGCACAGACCAGGGGTCATGGTAGGAGTGTCAGGTACCGTAGCATTGGCATTTACTCGTTGCCAGCATATGAGTCCTGAGTCTTGTACGGAAACACATTACAGTTGGGGTTTCTCGCACCACCGATGGGAGATTGTTCCAAAGGGAAGGGGCAGCATGAGAAAAGGACTTATAACCTGCCTTTGTCCTGACCTTAGGGAGCTCTAGAAGAGTTTGGCCTGAGGTCCAGAGGTTACATAGATTTCTTTTTACAGTTAGGAGTCCTTCGAGACTTGGGGGAGGTGTGGGGCTAATTAGCTTCTTTGCCAGGCAGAGTACCAGGTACCTGAGGCGAGCTTCAAAAGATGGCCAGCTGAGTCATGATAATGACTCGCAATGGTAGCTCCTAGAGTGGGATAAGGAGGCAAAGTGGACCACCTTATTGTATAAGATCTGTAGCTTATTGAACTCCAACTTTGTGACACCCTGAAGTACTGGGGCAGCATAAGTGAGTGTTGGGAGCAGGATACTAGAGGCAATAGCATTCCTGGCTTTTGGGGATCAGCTGATCCTTAAGCCAGTATAGTATTCTGAGTTTGCCATGGATGACTTTTGTGACTTGGTCTGCATGTTGTTTGAAGGTGAGACCTTGGTCTAGGGTAAGGCTGAGGTATTTTGTGGAGGAAACCACTTCAAGTTTGTTACTCACCAGGGACATGAGTTGAAGTAGTTGTGATCTGTCTTGTCCAAGGGCTCTAGGTCCGAACCACATAGCTTTAGTTTTGTTGGTATTAAGGAACATTTTGTTCTTGATGAGCCATTCCTCCATAATGTGGATGTCTACTTGGAGGGATGTTCCTAGGTCATCTAGGTTATCGGAGGCTTTGTAAATCATAGCATCGTCCGCATATTGGATGACATTGCTGCTCTCACAGTGGTTGTGCAGTTCGTTTACAACAAAATTTGGGGTCAAAATATTGAAAATTGCCAAAGTTACAAAAGTCAGTGAAAAATTTTAATGTAGGCTTATAACTTTGTTGTTTTCTCTTATGCTTTTACCCAAATGTTCAACATAGTCTTCTTATGACATCACATAGCCTTCTTATGAGCCTATGTCATGAAAATGGATGGAGAAAATGTTTGAATCCTACCCTCAAGTGCAAAAACACATTTTAGCCAAGATTTGAAAAATGATAGCTGTCTCATTCATAAGGTGCTGTGAAGAAATGACTATGTTGAAAATGTGGGGTCAAAATATTAAAAGTTACCAAAGTTACAGTATGAGCCTGTGTTCGTATATTTCAAACTTAGACTCCTAACTTTGTTGATTTTTAATACTTCTGTTCCAAATTTTCAACATAGCCTTTTTATAAATCCATCTCATAAACAAGTGAGGAGAACATTTTCAAATGATGCCCGGAAGGTGATTCTGGGCAGCAACCACAAAATCACCTTTCGGAACAGATTTGCAGCATTTCACTGACATTGTTCATGAGGTGGGGTCCCGAAAATGCCATGTTGAACATTTACAAAAAAAGTATTTAATGAAAAAGTTATCAGGACAAGTTCAAACCCCACTGAAATACATTGACCTGCATACCTGATTTCCTCAGTTTGCGGTCCAGTTTTGAAGAGTGAAGATGTGTCTCTAGTCTAGAGAAGATTATATCACTGGACACATGGGTCCCAGTTCTCAAAACCCTAAGAGTGATGCAAGGTGCCTGCATCAAACAAGAATGATGCAAGTGGCACCTCAAGTCATAAATTGCAAGATCCCCTATTCTGAATCTCGATCTGCATCAGAATGGGGAGCTACTGCACCAAAAGGGCTCTTCGCAACCCTTGTGGCCTATTTTGAGCTGTGCCAGGACACAAAGGGGCATGCACCAGGGTGGGGCAGCCACTTCCCCCTTTTTGGGATTTAAAAGCCCTGCCAAGTCCGAAGGACAAGGAACCATTTATACCAGACAGGAGGTGGTCTAAGTGCTTGTGTCACTGGAACATAGTGGGAATGGGGCTGCCAAGGGCATATCAAATGGGGGAGTAGCAGAGGAAGAGTTGTGGGGGAAAGCTTTGATGGAAGAATAGTGAATTGACACCAAGCCGGGTGAATCTACCGTGTAATACCTCATTTAAATGTCACTATGTCCACGTAGTATACTGTACTCTACAGTGCCTACTACCCTTCCAGAACTAACATTTACAGTACATTCCTAATGTAACACAATAAGTGTGGGAAAAGTGACAACTAAGCACAATGTGGCAGTATGTGTTACTGTCATACAGTGGACCACACAACTGTACAGTGATGTTTGTATTACTGTACAGTCGTGCAGTTTGCTGTATGATGGTGCCACATGTTGCCACATAGGTAGTTTCATGCATACAGCATACAAACATTTCATATTATTTTTTCAGTAATGGTAAGCACAGGATTTCCTTTTTGAAACTATAAGCCACATTGTGGATGTGAAGGGAATAACATAAAAACTATAGTTACAGGCAGTCATTATTTTATTGATTTGATGGTCATTTGATTCTTATGTTTGAGGACTATTTGAAATTCGCACTTTTAAAGAGAACAATGGTATTTCAAGTACAACTAAAGGGCTTGTTCATAGCAGTTAATTACGAGTGTTTCAATTTTCTTTTTGAAAGATAATTTGCATTTTTCATGGTTTTTGAAGGGCATTTGAGAATACATCGAGACATGTTTCAGTAGACAAAAACTGGTATTTGAGGTACAATCAAAATCAATTTGAAATTCTTCATAATAATTAGAAAAACTGAGGAATATTTAAATTAAATTTGATATTTGAAGGCCTTCATTTTAGGTGGAAAAAAGGGTGCTTCAGGTACAATTGAAGGGTTTGTTCATAACAGGTTTTTTGCCAGTCTTTCAGACTTCTTTTTAAAGGCTAATTTGCATTTTTTTTGTGATTTGTGAAGGGCATTTGAGAACACATCGAGAAGACTAGGTTATTCAATGGATAAAAACTGGTGTTTAGGGTACAACTGAAGTCAATTTGAATTACTTCAAAAACATGAAAATAATTGGACCAGTTTTTCTAATAATGAAGAATACCTGACTTGAATTGAAGACCTTCATTTTCAGTGTGGACAGACAGTGGAGGTCATAGCCACACTACAAGTGCACTATGACCCAGATATTCAAAAGGGTTGTGCCATGCGCAATAGAGAACCGCCAACGCAAGTATGAAAATGTGCCATTCTGAGATATTCAGTGGGATGCAACTGTGCTGCACAAGTCCCAATGCGTAAGAGTGCAATGGTAATGAATGCATGTGCAACCATAGAGGGAGGAACCATGAATAAATGTCACAGTGCGATATTCAACAGCATGCGTTATGCACAGTAGGGGAGCAAGAGGAAGTTGAGCGATAGCGGAAATGATCCAAAATAAAAAGGAACAAGAGAGAGGTGCAAGAATGCTGCAGGGAAGCCAGATGCGGGAGCAAGGTGACAGCAACAGGAACGAGGGAAGCAATGAGTGGGACTAGCCAGGAGCAGGACAGGGCACACCTGAGAATAAACAGGAACAGGACAGGAGTGGGGAGCCTATGCTACTGTGCAGGAGACACGGGGAAGTGCCACAGTGGACTGAGGGCATTGGCAGTAGGCAGGACAGCCAAAGGCTGGAGGTGTACCCGGTGCAGGGGGAGCATCACAAAGGACAGTGGGGTGAATGGGATAACAGCTGTTGGGGGGGAACACCAGCCAGGGACACGGCCAGTGCCACCTTCCAGATGGAGGCGGTAATGAGGGGTGTGAGAAGGCAGGCAGCGGGGGGGTGCAGCTGTGGAAGGGTCCATCGGTGGTATGCCCCCAACAGGCGGTACTGATCCCACACCACCTTCAAGCACTACAGTGACACAGAGATTGTGGGCCAGTACCACCTGAACTGGGTGATCCTGAGGTGTCTCTTTGAGCTGTGCAGTGATGAGATGCAGGCACCCACACGATGGGGCCATGCTCTGTCAGTGGAGACAAGGTGACAGCTGTTATGTGCCTGCTCACCATGAGCACTTTCCAGAGACCAACAGGGGACACAACAGGCATAACCCAGTCAGCCGCACCACGCCTACTCACACAGTTCCTCAGTGCACTGCTGCCACATGCTGCGGAGTACATCCATTTCCCTAGTACACATGCGGAGCGCAAAGCACACATACAAGAGTTCCACAGGGTAGTACGTATGCCTGGTGTGCTCGGGGCCAGTGACTGCACCCATGTGGCCATCCGCACACCACCTGGCCCAGATGGTGTAGCATACATCAACAGAAAGGGTTATACCAGCATCAACTGCCAGGTGGTGTGCGATACCAGGGGGCACATAAACAATGTCTGTGCCATGCACCCTGGGGGAGCACATGATGCCTTCACCTGGCACCAGTCTGCATTGTGCCACAGGTTCAAGAGTGGGAACATCCCCACTAGCTACCTAATGGGTGAGTATGCATATCACGCAGGATGACATGGGCATCTGAGGTGGGGGGTGCATAGTCAGAGGTGCCATGGGTAGAAGACTTGACGGCCCATGGCAGAGCGACACTGACCACCATACTAATGTCCACCCTCTACTCACAGATGACAGTGGCTACCCACTTCATCCCTGGCTGCTCACAACATACCGGCGCCCTGCGACCCCATCGCAGCAATGGTACAATGAGGCATATGCCACCACATGTAATGTCATAGAGCAGGTGTTCGGGATACTGAAGGCACAATTCTGCTGCCTGGACACATCTGGCAGTGCCCTACAGTACAGCTCCTCGAAGGCCTGTGGGCTATTCTTGGCCTGTTGCATCCTGCACAACATGACTAATGACTGTGGGATAGCAGTAGAAGTCGAAGAGAGGGACAGCGATGGGGATGATGAGGACACCAGTACAGACGGTGATGGATAGCCACCCCTTGGGTGAAGGGACCCCCGTCTGATCCGGATGTCACAGCTGCACTGGGACACCATCACAGAGGAGCACTTCAACCAACACAGGTAGGTCATGGGGCCATGTGCAACCACCAATGGCAAGGGCAAAACCCACAAACATGCATGGACAAACCCCAGGGGCACATGGTGGCAAGGGAATTGGCTGAGCACGAAACTGCACGCACCATCAGGGATGGGCAAGGCCAAGCAACGCACGTGGTCACACACACATACCCACCCACCCACACACCCCACATGACATGCACAAGGGGTAGAAGGCACACCTACCCAGACTGCTACCCCTAGCCACACACAGGTCCACAGATGACCACGCCCAGTACCCATCATTGTGCATGTTTCAGATGCTGGGCACCATTTCACACTGGCAGACAGTGCAACGCAGGCATCAACATGTACATGCCACAGTGGCAAGCAGCCAGGATGGTGTGCACATGGACCATGTGTGTGCGCAGGGCTGCGTACCCCACCCATGCATCGCACGTTGCACAACACACTGCACACAGGAGAGAATCAGACAGCAGCCATGTGTGTGTGGGCAGCCCCACCGAGACCTACCAGCCATGACAGGCTGACCAATGGCCTCATGGGGTGGCACAGATGGTCCCCTGGGGTGACACTGTGGGAACACGACCATGTTCAATCAGGGGTCTGCAGCCCACTGAACATGCCAGAGCCAGGTGTGATCGGGATGCCCACAGCTGAACCCAGTGTCGACATGGAGGGTGTCGCATGACACCGGGAATGGGTGTGGACATGACACTGTGCGGTGTCTGCGGCACATGTGCAACAAACTGTGTGCCCAATGTGGCCATGACAGCTGTGAATGCAGCGGTCCACATCCTCCCACTGCTGGGCCATCTCTGCCAGGAGCAGAGCATGGTTTCTGCTGCACCACTCCTCTGCCTAGTGCAGAACCGCACTGAGTGTGTCCACCACCCTAACAAGCCACGACTGCTGATCCATGGAAGCCTGGAGTAGTCGGCTGTGCTCATCAAAGACGTCATCCGCTGGATCAGCACAATGTCCCTCATGGTGTTCCTGGCCATGCTGGGCATCACCTCTTGATGATAGGCACTGCACACCAGAGCCATCCATGCTGGAACATATCCACATGCTGTGCACTGATGCCGCCCCCTGACACTGTCCCCCCATAGCCATTGGCCGACTGCTGACACTACCCCTCCAGCCGCAGCTCGCCAGGGCTCACCAGTGCTGCTGCCACAGCTGCAACAGCCCCACTGGCCTGGAAGCACACCAGTGCTGCCCCACTGCTGCATACAGGCACAGTCTGGGACTGTGATGTCACTCAAGCCTCCATGGCGGCACCACCCACTGCTATGCCCATGCTGTTACCTACTGTGGGACCATCCTGCAGCCCACAAGTATCACTGTCCATGATGTGTGCTCCATCATCATCGGTGCTGGATCCAGCACCAGTCCATGTCACAGCATGCTGGCATCCATGGATGCTGTCATGCTGGGACACGGGCAGGGCCTCCTCCGCACCAGCACCACCAACGTCAGTATGGACAGACAGGCAGGTATACTGTTGTCCTGACCCTCAGACACTTGTGGAGGTGGATGGGCGCTCCTCCATGTTCGGGGTATTGCCCTCAGTGGACACACCCTCCACCGCTTACCCATGGAGACGCTCAGGAGCTGTAAGGGAACACAGTAGCATTAATGTCTCTGCCCTACCATGTGGCATTCCCCCCACACAATGACAGAACAGGACCTACCATGCAGTGACGGGCTGCCACCCATCTGGAAGCCACCACCTGGAATGCCCACTAGGGCACAATGCCACATGCTGCCAGCCACCCGCTCCTCCTGTGACATCAGGCGTGGCACATCATGCTGTCCACCACCAGTTGCAGCACGTACTGCCCTGATGGCAACCACCTTATCTTTTATCCTCCTCTTGTCTGTGACCACCATCTTCTGGCACTCCTGCACAGACTGCTGGTGGCTGCCATGCTGGTTTACAGCACGCGCTACCTCATCCCATACCGCAGCACGGGCCTGTGGTGTTCCCTGCTTTTCACTCAGCAGCAGTTCCCTGCTGCGGTAGGCCTCAAACAGGGCATCTGATTCTGCCCAGGTGAAGTTGGGCCTCCATCTCCCACATCTCTGTTCCTCCTCCTCCTCCTCATGATCATTCATTATTAATCCTGTGGGAATGACAGGTGTTACCTTTGAATGTGCAGTCCCATGCATCTCCCACACACCACAGTCCACACTTCCAAACAGCATGCAACCCACCACAATAGACTGCAATACCAAACAATGACCTCTGAAGCCCCATGTCACATTTATATAGCACAAGGCATGCAAATGAGGCAAAGCGCAACTTTAAGTGGATGCTAATGCAGTGGCTGTGCCATGGAATTGCTGATGAGCTGATCTGCATATGTTGGCTGAATATCATGCTGTTGCGCCTTACACAATTGTGTTGAGCATGCTCAGGCAAAGGTGCAGCTCTATGACATGCGCAGTAGGCACTGCACTGCGCATGCCCAGGGGTGCTGACGCCTACCACTCTGATGGCTTACTGAGCATGGGAGGCAGTGCAGGGCATGGCCACCACTGTGCCAGCGGTGCTAGTGTGCTGTTCACATATATAGCGCTCGCGCCCTGGAGTGCTGTAGGTGCCATGCTGCCACAGCACAGTAGGCTACTGCAGAGTATCACACACAGGCACCCGACTACGCTACACACAAGAAGTCCCAATCAAGCTATGGCAGTTTGTGCGAGTCAGACCCTTGACCCTCCCTTTGACCTTTGCCCCCTAGGTGCCATGCGTCACATGGGTGCACCCTATCATGCTGTTGAGTGACAGTGCGATGAGGAATGGCAGCTCTGTACAGCGCAGCATCTGCACGTGATGCACGTGCACTACAGAGCGCCATTTTGTTATCCTAGCAGCTGTAGCAATGGCATGCAGGAGAGCAGCACTGTGAAGCCCTCTTGAGCTTGCCCAATTTGGTGGCCATTGTAGAGCCCCATGCTGGGACCCTGTTTGGGGATGTGCCCTTGGATCGGGCTAGGAGTGCAGTGTGGGAGGAGGTGGCAATCTCACTGGAGGAGGCCACTGGTATCTCTAGGACTCCAGATCAGTGTCGCCACCATTATGGGGACCTCCGGCAGAGGGACCCAGACAGGCTTGCCCATCTACAGGCACGCACCAGGTGAGGTGCAGTGCTACGTTCAGGTGGGTGCTCCATCCATACACTGGTAGTGTATGTCGGGTTTTGCAGTGGGCATGTGTGCACCCCGGGGGGGGGCTGTCCTGTGTGGGCAGTTTTGGTCATGGTGGGATTGCAGCATGGCTGGGCTGTAATGGATCACACTCACCTGGGGGGGCCTTTACTACTTTTTTGTACTGATGTTCCCCTCTCCATGTTTGCACCCTAGGCTCTGAGGAGAGAGGCGACAAGCCTGAGAGGCACGGATGGATCAGGAGGCTGCCCAGCAACAGCCATGTGATGGCGGGCAACATCTACATCAGCGCCAAGATGTTGCAGATGCAGGTGAGTACCTTTCTTCATGGATATTCTGTGCATGCTGTGTTGCATGGTAGGCGGCAGGGCATGGTCACCATCCAATGATGTCACTGACAAGCACACCACACGGTACACTCAGCACTGTCCTGTGGCACTGCATGTGTGGGTGTGCATCACCGGTGGTCCATGCATGCACCAGGTACATGGCTGTGCCACTGCCTTTGCACCACATAGCCATGTTACTGTACAGCCATAGTGGTGCTGTGCAGGACTTGGGCGGTGGGTGTGTTCAGCGGTCCGCATGGCTGTGTGCACCTGGGTGGGCAGGTCTTGTGGACACAATCACTTTGGGTGGTCGCACACCATCACAGGGGCATGGCCCATGGCTGTATGCCATGCACAATGGGTGGGCTTCAGGGGATGGACATTCACACCTACTGACTCTGCTCCCTTGTCCTAGGTGGGTGGCATTGGAACACTGTGGAGAGGGCCTTGCAGGAGTTGCTGCAGCTGTCAAGGTCATCCCTTGAGATACTCCAGCAGCTAGAGAGGCATGGTGTGCGGAGGCAAAGGTCACACAGATGCCACAGGACCGAAGGGGGGGCAGACATTAGGCCCTCAATACCCCCCGGATGATTTTTACCTCCCTGGACCCACCCTCACACCCCTTCTGCCCTCTCCCAGTTATTCACCACTGCCCCTTACCCGCCCCCACCTGTTTTGTGGCTCTTTCTGCCCAATTGTGTGTGTGTGTGTATATATATATATATATATATATATATATATATGGTTGTGTTTATTGGATATTTATAATACATTTGTTTTGTTATGACAGCTGTGGTGGTCTATGATTTGCAATGGGCTACAGGTGCACAGCTGCAGTTGTGTGCATGGTGTCATGGTTTTTGCAGGCATGGGCGTGTGTGTGTCTCCAGATGAGAACAGCCTATGGTGTGGGGGGGGATCAGTCACCGTCTGTGGTTTGTGTGTTGTTCTCTGTGCACTGGTTGCCTGGGCAGTGGTCCACGGTGCATGCTGTGTGTCCATGGCACCCCTGTCAGACCATCCATGGGCTGTGCAGCTGACATCCTTGCATGTCTGTGATATGCACCATCTGCTGGCATGTCAGTTGCGGCTGTCCATGCTGGACAACCACAGTACCCGGCATAATGCCAGGTTGCCTCCTGTCACCAGTGTGGTGCACATCTGCCTAGGGTGGCTCTGTGGCCTCCTCTGTTTTTGTTCCCACTCCATGCTGTCGCTTGTGTCTGTTGCAGGGGATGTGCTCTACTGTCTGTCACTTGTGCTTCAACCGCGTGCTGGTGGTGTATGGCTTTATGGTGCATATGCAGGGTGGCTGGTACACCTGTGCCATGGAGGGGTGCTAGCCATGGGACACGGCTGCTGTGGCTACATGCCAGTGGGTTTGTCGTCCCACTACTGTGTCCCTGTGTTGGTGTGCACTTGGGTATGGGCTGGTATTTGTCCATGCACTGTGTTGCATCGTGCATGGTGCATACTTCCATGCACCACTGTGGGCTTCTTTGCTGGCTGTTGAGGTCAGTGCTGGAATGGGGTGTGTCCTTGGGAGGGTGTGCAGGGTGCTGTACCACTGGTGGTGGTGTCCGAGGCACGCCCTGTCGCACGTGTGGTACCTTTGTGTGCTGACGCATGGTCAGTTTCTCAGCTGTACATCGGGGTGGCCATGCTGGGTGGCACTGTGTCTGCACTTGTTGCATCGGTGTCTGCTGCCACATGCTTCAGGGTGCTCACGGTGGGGCTGCCTTGCATTTCTCAATGGTGCACAGGGTTGCATTGTCACAGTGGGGGTGGTGGCATGCATGGGGTGTCCTGCAGTGTTTGGCACTGCTCCTGGGCAGTGTGTCTGTGGAACACTGTGTAGGGTGTGCTCTGCATTGGTGGGATAATGTAGCATGGGGTGAATGGACCTCCTTGTTTGCCGGTCACATCTTGCCAGGTGGTGTGCTGGGGCACCATGCCCCAGCTGTGGGATTGTGGCTGGTTTCCATGGTCTGGTGGTTCTTCCAGCTCTCTTCTGGTTGGGCAGTTCATGGGGTGTGGGGTGCACTGTCTGTTCTGCTGTGTGCTCCTCAGCCCATATCTTCCATGTGTGGGGGACCCTTGCATCCTGTCCCTGAGAATCTCTGGTTGTGCTGATGCGCTGCTACCCTGCTCCACTGCGCATCCCTGGTTGTGTTATTGTGCACCAGACCTGCGCCACTGTGCAGCCCTGGTTGCACCATGGTGCAGTTGCCATGAAATTCAGTTGTGTGGCACAAGCGCATCTAGCCCTGTGCAGTGTTTGAATATTGTGCCTGTTGCACCTAGGTGCACTGTACTTGTGTCTGCTCCTGCTTTTGTGCTACTTTGTGGGGTAGTTTGAATATCTGGGCCTATATGTATTGATATGTCTGACTGACCTTTTCAAATGGAATGCCATTGTTGCCTGGGGCAGAGGCTCTCTAATGTTATGCTAAATTATTAAAGACTACACTCAGTCTAGTGGTGATTCTATTTTTTCCCTTAGTATTTGATAGAACCAGCCTGGAGGAAACTGGAAAAGCAGACAATGAGAAACTTATAAGATCAGGATAATTGAAGCCTTTCTATTGAAGATGTAAGGAAAAGATGAAAGGACAGCATGAAACTATGACATAGAAGATTAATGGACTCCCAGACTGAGTAAAGGGAGCTAAGTTTGAATGTAAAATTTCTACTGTGACTTCCTGGCCTTTATGTCTGCATGAATTTAGTTGCATGGAGGCTACAATAGTGAAATGAAGAGCGAACCCTTGTGATATTTTTCCACCTAAGAGGCACTGTTGATTACTTATGCTTTATGGATCTATAAAGGGGCCTATTTGATATCACTTAGATAACTGCATGAGACAGTCTCCTTAGATTGCAGTTTAATGTTCCAAATAAATTTTGGATGTAAGGCTTCTGAGTTTGTATGTCTTTGTATGCCTTTGGCATTCTATCTATGATATAAAATATGGAAACATAAACTCCCTTTTGTTATTGAGATTGTATCACACTCTTTTGGATTGATCACTATTACGTACTTAAATGAGAGTGGAAACATTGGAAAAGATCCCCAATTATCTTATTACCATAGGCCAACTAGGCATTGCTGGAACTGCTAGACCAACTACATTTTCTGGTACTACTTCTTCTGCCATAGCTGCATTCTGTACAGAAATATGTATTACATTTAAATTACATTATTTACTATGAAATAATTACTCACTGCAGCAATGCTGAGCTGTCAGGTCTCACTCACTATAGTTAAACTTGACTACATTCTATGAAAAAATATATTTATTCTTAAAATCTATTTATTTACTACAGTCTCAGATTACAACTTTTGAGCTAAAAGTTCATTTACAAAGGTTCCACATCAAAAAACACACAAGGCAGAAACCTATACACTGTACATACATAAATAAGATGGTATAGATAAGCACAGTAACATAAATCATACATAGCAGTAGTAATTTACAGTAGAAAACAAATGAGTACATATCGGGGTTTTAACAGGTGAAAGAGTACATTTCACGTTATATAACCAGTTACAAAGAGGAGGAAACATTATCAAAACAGTGTGGGAAACCAGCAAAGCTAGTAACATAGCCAACAAACAAAAGTAACATAGTAACAAATCCAGTAACAGTAAAATGAGAGAAAAAAATCTGAAAATATCATTGGCCAACAGACATCATCTGACCATGCTTAAATCTCTATAAATGCATGGTCAGGAGCTGAATCTCTTTTTCCTCCACCAAAAAAACTACTCAGAGCAATTTTATAAGCATAATAAGCCACTCCAGGGTGTGCATCATAGAACTGTATTGCACTTCCCAGGGTAGTGAGGATACTCTGCCTTCAGGCTTGTGCCTCAATACACCCCGGGCAAGCATTAAAATCCTATAATGGACACCCTTTCGTGGCTTATTACTTACATATATTATATATTTCTCCCTAGGCACATGGCCACAAACTAAGCAGTCAACTAGTCACACCCTTTCAGCTATGGTACTCTCACAGCTGCATAAGTGGCAGTGGAGAGCATGAAAGCAGGTTCCTCCCAGAAAGATTATTGATATTAAATTTAATGTTTAGGCTGCCAACAGAATTAGGACGTACAGGAATTTTGGACTGATGTATCAGTCCATGGCCATGCAAGGATTAAATTATATTTACTATTAAATCAGATCACTCAAGTCACTGCAGCAACGCTGAGTTGGCAAGTCTTAAATCACTACATTCAATCTTGACTAAATTCTCAGAAAAACATTTTTTTTTAACTTTATCTTTGGCACACAGCCACAAAACAAGAAAAATGTCTTAAGCGCACAGATGTGAGGTTGAGCATACACACACACACACACACACACACACACACACACACACACAGAGTAACTGAAGTGGTGGAAGAGAACTGACTAATTCCAACCTACCAGCTGCATGTGCCACTTGCAGTTGCACAAGTGGCAATGGAGGATCTGAACCCAAGTTCCTCACAAAAGATTTCCAATATAAAACATAAATTAGATTTATTATGATATCAAGTCAATCAAGTTGCTGTAACAATGCTGAACTGAAAAGCCTCACTATAATCAAGCCTCCCAACTATATTCTCAGAAAAAAACATTGTTTTAAATGTTTTCTTAAGCCAAGATGGCAAGCAATGAACAACAGAAAAAGGTTTATAACAGCTAGTTAGACTAGCCATGTTCTTTGTTTCAGACAACAACTAAGTTACAAAAAACATTTCAAATGAAAATAAGCGCCTACAAACGTTCCCTACTCCCTTAAGTTGTTAGTATTTAAAACACACTACACTGCAGCTTTAAATCTGATTTGGTTTTAGTACTCAATACAGACAGCCAGTGTGTGTTTGTGTGCTGTGGGGCCCTGCCTGCATGTCTCTCTCAGCAAACACTAAAAAGCTCTTCTATTTTCTCTGTCTTGAAAGAGAATGATTTTAACCCTAAAATGTAAAAAATGTAAAAAAAAAATTGATCCTCTCTAGCTTGGGATTTAGACAAGGAACAAAAACTGTTAAGATTCCTGATTTTTGTCAAATTTTAAAAGTGGATAGAAGCAGATTCTTTCTTAGCAGCAGCAACATCATCTGACTCCCCACCATGATGAATCTGTGAGTGCTGGGTCATATGACCTCTCTCCAGTTAACATTCAAAGTGCCCTGTGATTGAACAGGAAGTCTCGAGAGACCTTGAAATCCGGCCAAATAGCCACAACTAGTGGCAATTGTTTGTTTTTCTTCCCAAATATTGGACAGCCTGTTATTCATGGTGTAACACTCTGCCCCTTGCTTATAATTAGTGTATGATATTGGTTTTATAAATACATGATCTGTGTATGACATTTTCACTGTGTGAGGAATTTGGCCTGTAATTTCAAAGTGTCTGAAGCTGAAAAGTAGGAGGTAATAAAATAGACCAGAAGGAAACAGTTAATTGGAACATCCTCCAGAGACAGTGTATTGCTTGCTGCTGCCTTTGATGTTGGAAACTAAATATGAGTTGTATGACATCAGGGAAAGGACATCATTTGACTGAATCCTGTTGGGTTTCTCACACCTTAGTGACAAATTGTAGGGTTGTAAACCAGTTACCAGTTCAAAGAGGATGCTTAATTAAAGGATGCTATATTTAGGAAATGTTTTTTCTTCTGATGTACCATTAATGTTAAAAAACCCTCCTGGTAGAAAATTATGTTTGTAAGAATTAATTCTAAAAGGAGGAGCTAGATGACTCATCAAAAGGGTGGAGAGATGGAGTTGAAAATGTATAAGTGTGTCTGAAATGTGTGCTATCATGCTTGGGACTCTGAGAGAAAGACAGTCCTCTGATTTAACAACCACTAAAGGAAACACCTAGAGAAGAATTAAGTGTCTGTGGTAGGAGTTTGGATTTCTGTAACTTTCCTTTTTTTTGTAGATGACTGTGAGTTTGTGATATTTGTTCTGTATGTTATTTTACCTGTTTTTATCATATTCTAGTAAATCACATTTTCTTCAAGATACTGCCTGGTTGTCTTCTCAGTTTCTTTTTGCATGTGAAGTGCCTGTATTTTAAGTCTGACAACTGTTTAATTGGCTTGGTGGTGTTACTAAGCTTGAAAAAGGTAAGACTATACCTAAGGTTTCTTATAGAGTTTTAAGGTTTCATTTTGGAGACCTGGCTAGGTACCCCTGGCAAAGGAATGTACCGCAATCCCCAAAGAGGGTGCATATCTGAGCCTATACATTGGGTATGCTAGCATAAGGTTCACAGTTTGAATGTCCTCCAGAACTCAAGGCTAAAGCTGATTGTTTAATTAGTATTTTGGAAAGACGTTTGAGCGTACGCTCTTTTACAAAGGTTCCACGTCAGGTTGGACAATAAGACAATACACATATTCAGTGGTTTCAGAGGCCTGATCATTAGGCATTAAAGTGTGATTACATGACAATTAGACAAATAGGAGAAAAAAAACTGAGCAGTTGTAATTGAATACTAGGCTATTTCTAATAGGTTGCCCTAGGTAGCACACCCCTGGAAACCTCCAAATCTATTGATAGACTATGGCAGAGTAACTGCATAGGGTTTAATGCTATCCCAGATGGCTAGAGGCTGGGTGACAGTGAAACAAGGGGGATTGGGTTTGAAACCAACCGCAGAGAGTGAGAGGTGGGGGGATAGTGAAACGACGGGGGTATGTGATGGGGAGGAGCAGCTCCAGAGGGCTTTGTCAAGTATGATGTGTGTGTGGGGGGTTTGGGAGGGGCAGTACCAAGTGTGTTTAAAGAGGACTGATAGTTTACTTAAGCCCTTGTCTACGCTGGAATGGAGGCAGGGTTCTCAAGGTAGCCCTGCTGGGTGTTACCTTGGGGGAAGGCCTGTTAATCAAGTGTGACCGGAGAAGCAAGTGCATTTTGAGTTAGACATTAGGTGCTGTTTGAGGCCTACTTTGAATTAAGACAGGCTGTTATTTGTTTGTAATTTCATCGGGAGTTCATTTGTCCAGAGGGGGCCCGTTAGGAGAAAGCACGCTACCCTAGTGAGGTTCAGAGGAATGGTATATACAGTGCTCCATTCTTTCTCTGTCTGGTGATGTGTGTTGAGAGAGAAGCCTTGAGCAGGTTTTCTATACAGGGTGGGGTGTTTCCGAGCAGTGCCTTCTTTCCCAGGAGGCAAGTTTGGTATTTGATCCTGTCTTTTAGGTTAAGCCAGTTTGTACGCTCATACAGGGTGCAAGTATGAGTGTAGTGATCTGCACATAAGGTGAGGCAGCATGCCTTATTGAGTGCAATTTGGACCCTTTTAAGCACTGTATCAATAGCAGCTCCATAGACCACCAGCCTGTAGTCTATTGTGGAGAGTATGGAGCTGGACACTGAGATTCGGAGTGCTTCCAGAGTGAGAGATTTTTTTTTATGCCTATAGACAATGGAGTCTACGTGGTGCATATAAATGAGAGAGTCATCAACGGTGACTCCAAGGTATTTGAACAAGTGTGCCTGCTCAATCTGCTCACCAGCCTTGTTGGTGATTATGAGAGGAGCATGCTTGTATTTGTTGTAGGGGCTGGATTGTAGCATGGCCTTGGTTTTCTTGTAATTTAGTAGCACTGAACCAGTCCTCGAATTTATTGAAAGAGTTCTGTAGTTCTGTTTGCAGGGCAATCTAAGAGGTGCTGCTGCTCAGTGGCATGGCATCATCTGCATACAGAATACGTTTAGTGTCACAGGCTGTGGGTAGGTCATTTACAAAGAGGCTGAAAAGCAGGGGCCCTAGAATTGATCCTTGAGGGACTTCCAGGAGTACATCTCTGGAGCTGGGTAACATCTGCCTGATGTTGACTAGCTGGCTCCTGTGTGTTAGGTAGTCATTAAACCAATTCACGGCGTTTGGTGCCACACCCAATCTTTGGAGCTGGAGTACTAGTAGAGAGTGGTTGATGGTGTTTAAAGCTTTGGTGAGGTCAATGAAGATGGATCCCACCAATTTGCCTTGATCCAGCACCTTGTGCACATAGTCAGTGTATTCCAGCAGTGCCGTGGTGGTACTGTGTTTTTGCCTGAAGCCATGTTGGTTTGGGCAGAGCATATTATACTTATTGAGGTATTCTGTGAGTTGACTTGCCACAATTTTTTTCAAAAGCTTTGGATAGTGGGGAGAGAATAGATATTGGCCTGTAGTTTGATGCCAGCACCTTGTCTCCATTCTTGTGCACTGGAGTTACCAGGGCTTGCTTCCATACCTCTGGAAATTGAGCTAGGGCCAAGGATTTATTAAATAGCATTGTTATGGGATAATAAGAATATCAAGGGTGAGAGATAGTGACTTCAAGTCTAGCCCGTCACTTCCCAATCTGATTTTGCCTAGGACTTTCCTGATCATCGTTAGGGCCTCCTTCACCATCACCTTCTTAAAGTAGAAGTCTGGGTGGTTAGTTACAGTATGAGCAGGTTGGTGCAACCTTGGTCCTCCATAGGCAGAAGGTAGTCTGGAGGCAGCATGGAGGGCAGGTCTGTAAAGGCCTGGTTAAAGGCATCAGCAATGGCTAGTAGATCCAAGGAGGAGAGTTATTAATGTTGAGCATCTTAGGGTGCTGCTTTTGATCTTTACCAAGGATGTTCTTGATGTTGTCCCAAAACCACTTTCCATCTCCCCATGCATTGTTAAGCTGGGTCTAATGGAAATTAGCTTTTGCGAGCCTGACAAGTTTGGTTCACTGATTTCTAGCCATTTTGTAGCACTGTAGGACATGCTTGCTATCTGAGTTTAAGGCTTTTTCCCCAGAGGCAGTCCCTCTCCTTTAGGAGGGCGAGGAGCTTGCCATCAATCCAGCCATTAACCTCCCCACAAATTTCCCGTTTTGTGCATGGTGCATCGATATCACAGATGGAATTGAAGCCCTCAGTGAAAAAACTAAGGGCCTGGTCCAGCATAGGTGCCTTGTTGATGGGGAATCCATTGTAGGCAGACAGGGCCAATTTGAGGGATCCAAATTTGCCTTTCCGCATAACCCTGCTCTCGATGAGGTGGGGTGGGGTTTTGGCAAGTTAAGTGGTCCATATAAAGGAGATTGAGGAGTGGTCACTTAGCAAGTCTGGGAGAAGCCTGAGTTCTGAGAATTGAGTCGGAAAGCTAGCTAAGACCCAGTCGATGAGGGTGCTGGTACCAGCCTTGTAGTTCTGCCTGGTGGAGTGAGTTACGAGTTGCATGAGATTGTGGGAGGTGGTTAGGTCTCTGGAGGGTGTTGCCTCCTTACATAACCAGTTAATATTAAAGTCACTGGTCAAGGAACAATGAAGAAAAATAATGACAGCATAGTTTTATTTTATTTAAAATTTTGTTATCCGGGTTGGGAAGCACTGGGCCACATGGCCTTTTAACAAGCATGTCCCGGGTACATGAAACGATATTGAAGGCAACCAGTCTTTGTCTGAAGAAAGTTAGCAAAAGCTGAAGGAAAAAGATCACCATGGTGCTCTAGGGACATTGCCACAAAAGTGAAGGAAAAAAGGGTATCATTCAGGACGTATGGAAAAATACAGAGGGAGGAGGAGAGGGATATGTAACAGATTAAACAGAGGAAAGCAGGGGGCAGTGAGGCATGAAAATGTGCAAACAGTGGAATAGATAGCCAATGGGATAGTAAATGAGGACAGGACTTTCTTCAAGTACATAAAAGAGAAGAGGAAGGGGAAGGGAGGAATACTGAAGATAAGGAGGACAGCAGAAATAGTCTGTGCAGAGGAGGATCAGGAAACAGCTGACATCCTGAACAAGTACTTCTGCTCAGTCTCCACAACGGACAGACAGAGAGAGGGATAGACCAACAAGAAGCAGCAGGACAGTGAAGGGTGAACACAAGTTTATTTACAGAGCAAAAAGTCCTGAATGAACTTGCAAGCCTAAAAATGGACAAGGACATGGGCCTAAACGGAATACATCCAAGGGTGCTGAAGTAGCTCAGTTAGGAGTTTAGTGCACCACTGACAGCCTTATTCAACATATCACTGGTAATAGGAGTGGTGCCAGGGGACTGGAGGAGAGCTGAAATAGTGCTGTTCCATAAGAGTGGCAGCAGGAAGGAGACTAGTAACTATAGTCCATTCAGCCTTACATCAGAAGTGGGGAAATCAATGGAAATCCTGTTAAAAGAAACGCTAGTGAAATATCTTGAATCCAGTGGTTTTCAAGGTCAAAAGCAGAATAGATTCATGGGGGGGGGGGTCACGCCAGATGAAGCTGATTGAGTTCTTCAACAGACTCACTGGGGAAATAGATTGTGCAAGGACAATGCCTGTGTCCTAGTAGTAGTTCAGCAAGGCCCTTGACACTGTGCCACATAAGAGACTGATAAAGACAATGGACAGTCTAGGGGGTGGGATCCCAAGTGGCTAATGGGGTAAAAAAAAACTTGTTAATGAATAGGCAACAGAAGCTAGTGGCAAATGACACTTACTCTAATGAGGGGAGAGTGACCTGCAGGGTGCCACAGGGCTCAGTACTAGAACTGGTCCTTTTGAATGCCTTCATGAGTGACATTGCACAACAGCTGGATGGGAAGGTATGACTTTCTGTAAATGACAGCAAGATCTGTAATTGTGTGGATACTCAGGATAGGTGGAGATAATGAGGAAGGACCTTAGAAAATTTGAGGAGCAATCAAGTTATGGCAATAGGTTCAATGCCAACAAAAGTGTAAAATCATGCACCTGGGGCATAGGAACCCAGGAAATGAGTATAACATGTGGGGAGGGGGTACTTGTAGTCACTACGCTGGAAAGAGGCCCTGAGGTTATAATATCTGATTGCCTCAAAATCACAGGGTAGTGTGTCAAGGAAGTGGGCAAGGCCAATGAGATGCTGGGTTGTAGAGGGAGAGATATCACCAGCAGGAGGAGGGAAGTGGTAGTACCACAGTATAGGTCATTGGTGAGATTATACCTAGAGTACTATGTCCAGTTCTGGAGGCCACATCTCAGAACAGACATAGGGTGGAGGCAGTCCAGAGAAGGGCAACTAAATTGTGCAGGGGTTACATGTGAAATCATATCAGGAGAGACTGAGAGAAATCATGTTGTATACCCTGGAGGGGACATGATAGAGACCTACAAGTACCTCATGGGGGTGAACAGGTAAAAGGTGGAGAGCCTGTTTCAAATGAGGAAGTGCACAAGAACAACTGGGCATGAAATGAAGTTGGAAGGGCAGGGCAGGTTTAAGAGGGATGTAAGGAATTGCTATGTTACTGAAAGAGTGTTGGATGCCTGGATCAACCTGCCACCCGACATAGTGGTACAAAAGCAGGGGTTGGTTTCGAACATACATGGGACAGGCACTGGGGAATACAGGAAAATAAGTGCGTGTAAGGGGGGGAGCCCAGTTAGGATTCACAGAGAAAAATAGGCAGGGAACATCTAGGCAGACTGCGTGGCCAAGTGATCCTTTTCTACAAATTATATGGTTCTATGTATTTCACAAACAAAAGAATTGGGACTTCAGCTGGGGAAAAAATAAAAAGAAAATGACAAGCTCTGAGACAGATATATCTTGTTTTCATATATAAATATCACTATTAATAAATAAGGGGACCTGAAAACAGAAAGTGAATAAAATATAAGCTTAATTGAGTCTCCATGTTACATTTAAAAAGTTTTCTTGGATACTGAAAAGTTATTTACAAGTATACATGTTATGACAAACTGAATCTGTTTTCAACCAAGTTTCATTTGAGAGCATATACTGTTTTTAAATTCTATAAATGACTGGATTTGGGACAGTTCCTTGACACCAGGCAACATGCAACTATCTGATATGGTGGTGACCCAGGCTCATGACTTAAGCCCAGGCCTTTAGGTACTGCTTAGGACAGCTGAGCATCTGCTCACCTCCTCTTGGTAAGGGAGGGAAGGAGGGATGCATAGCCTGACACCTAATTACTCCTGGAGGCCCAGCGAGTTGGGGTTGTTCATGCAAGGTGGGGAACACATGGGTGGAGTGTCACTGTGGCACCTTGACATCAAGGGTAACATGCAGACACATCTCCCTGGTAGCCCTTGGGAAGCGGACAAAACATGAAGACAAACTAATGGGTGTTCAGTCAGGCAGATAAAGCCATCCCCTCGCCATGTCTCAGTGTGCGGTCTCATTTGCTTATTTGTTTCCTTGGCTGCCCCACAATTATTCAATCCTGAGGTGTTTATGAGGAGACTGGAATTTGCCCCCCTCTGAGTTGAAACTACAGGCTGTGGTGGGCACTGACTATATTGGGAGGGGGTGATGGATAATGGTTAGTGATTTGGGCAGCATGATATGTCTAGCAGATAGAGGTACTCCCCAAATCACTGACAGGTCAGGAGGATTACATAAAAAAAAAAAAAAAAAAACTTGAAACAAGCTTGGATAAAGAATGCTTTTCCAAATGACTCCTGAAGATTCTAACAGTGTAAACTATGGCAATAGCTGCAAACTCTATTTGGAGTACCACATCACAGAAGCATCATGAGGCCCCAGCAGTGTAATCTCCAGATAACCACCAACCTGTTGTTCCTTATTCTTTAAGTGCATGTTGTGGAAGTTGAAATCCCTGTATTCCTTTGAATGTGGCTTTGCTTTTCAATTAGTGGAACTAAAGTGGGAACCAGATCACATCTGTGATGTTTGCAGCTTTTAAATCAAATACAAAAATCAGCTGTAGAGCCGATGAATCAATGCTTGATTTACACCTCTTGTCTGAGAAAAAAATGTGTTTATTTGCATCTACAGTATTCTTTCTTGAAAATCACTAAAAGAAAAGCTGCATCTATATGTATCTTGTGTTGTGATACATTTTGGCTCATGGCGAATACCATGCTGAACTGGTGCATCCACACATGATGTGGCATATTGTTGCAGGGCAGTACTGGGCTACTAGCTGTTGATAGTTCTTTTCCTACACAGAGTCCAACAGAAGAAACACTATAGGCAGTGAGGAGTATCTACAGTAAATGTTGCACTTAGCCAGAAAATCTGTCCAGCAATTTATTTCCCCACCATCAGTGTGGCTCAGTGTTCGATCCAGTTAAGCTTTGTGGATGTACACACAGAACAGCCTGTAATGGGTAGGTATTGTAGTGGCAACACAACACTGCAGACACTTTATGATCATCCCTTTTTGTAGCTGAACCTTTCTGCACCAACACAGTTTCAAATTAGGGTGTCTGTTTACAGTACTTCCTGCTATTAGTTATACACATTGTTGCTCAATTTTATATGACAGTGTCAAATGTAAGCTGTTGGATTTACATTCCAAATGACATAGTATGGACACTAGAGGGTACCGACTACAAATTCAGAGGAAATTGTTTAAAAGTAAAAAGGGAAGGTACTTTTTTACCCAACGGGTAATAGGAAGTTAGAATAATCTGCCACTGAATGTGATTATAAGAAAGGACAAAGACAACTTCAAAAATAGCTTGGATAACTGCATGGCTTCTGAGCCTCTCCTTGATTCCTACCACTGAAACAGTAGGAAAGCTATTTATATGGGCACACTATCCTCCTTCTGTTGTTTACACCGCAGAATGTTGTAGCTAACAGTAAAATCTAAGACTGTCTCTTGACCAAGTTGCCCTTCTAAAAGAGGACCAATCCAAATGCAATTACAATGTGAAGAAACAGCCAGGTTAAAAAACAGGTCAGCCATACAAAGGCATGGAGCTAAATTTCCAGCTGCATGTTAGGTGCATCATGTTGCAACAGTGACAGGAATACAGCGAAAATCATCACAGCGATATTTTTGGCAGTTCGCTGTGATGGTCCTCTAGGTTCCCGACACTGCTGCCTCTAGGGAGTTCGCCTTCTCCCCAAACCAACTCCGACTTGGAGATGATAATTCTCAGTGCAGTGGGTGTGGGAGGGCCGAAGCCCTCCAGAGAAAACACACTTTTCTTCAGCAATGGCATGGCACCATTTGACGGTGTTGTGCCATCGCTGTACTAATGGTAACTGTTCTCTGCGGCATGGTGGAACCCATGTTAGAGAATTGCAGCACAATTGTGCTACATCCCTCATGCTTCCACCACAAAGGTAATCTATCATGCACACCTCCCGAGACTTGTGACACACGTGAAGCTTTATATGGACACAGGTGTCATTATTTTACCAAAAAATGCTTAGAATATTTGGAAATGTGGCACATTTGAAAATAGCATACAAACATTTTTTTGCATTTATGATAATGGAAGCACAATACAAAATTGGGACTTGTGTCTACAGCATTATGGCTGAACATCTAGCCCATGATATCAAAACGAGGAAAAGAGCCAAGTTAAGAATTAGACATTCATATAGATGTGTGATAAAATAACAGGAACACAAAAGTTGTTAGGGATGGGAGAAGCATAGACAGCCATCAAATCAAATCAACTTTATTCATAAAAAAGTACAATTCCTGGGTCTGTACAAAGTGCTTGTACAATGGTAACAAAAACATAAACAAATAAAACAATAAGAATTAAAACCAACAACATTGTAACTAAAAGTTCCTAGGTACTTAAAATCTCTCTAATTTTTTCAGCTTATACAATTTTTTAAATAACTATCTCAGAATTCTAAGGACACTCAGGGAAAGCTATGCTGAATAAATAAATTTTCTGAGCAGTCTTAAAGCTCTGGATGGTCAGGCAATCCCTCACCTGATGAGGTAGAGAGTTTCACAGGGTTGGGGCCACAAAAAGCAAACGAACTGGCCCCTGAGATTTTCAATCAAACCTTGGGATTCTCTAGCAATCCCTCATCTGAGGAGTGGAGTGGGCGGTAGGGACAAAGGAGATCTTGAAAGTACCAAGTTCCCTGTCTGTGTAGGGTTTTGTAGGTCAGTAATCTGACCTTGAAGGTGAGCCACCACTGTACTAGCAGCCAGTGCAGTCCACGGAGCACAGGAGTGATATGGCACAAACTTGAAGAGCCAGACTACAGCCTGGTTGCCATATTCTACACTAGCTGCAAGTGGAGGATATCAACTTCCTGCAGACCTAGGTACAGGGCATTGCAGTAGTCAAGGTGGGAGGTCACAAAGGTGTAGACCAGAGCTGAAAGATCACCAGGTGGTACCAGATGCTTTACCTGGGTGATATTCTTCAGATGGTAAAAAGAGGTCTTGACAATGGCTGATATCTGAGATTTAAGCCTCAAGCCACCTTTAAATATAATGCCCAGATTCCGTACCTGGTCAGAGATCATCAGCTGGATTCCCCAAGCCAAAGCCCAAAATCAAGGCCTACCCCTTCTATTAATCCAACGTCCTGATTCATTTCCCCTATAGGAGGGATAGAAATAGTTAATGACTGTTTCCTCCTGTCACACAACCAGCCAAAAGGTGTGCTTGCTTTATCAATGTGACCTGTATTCTGTGGTTGGGTTGATGTCCCTAGCTAACAGAAGACTGATCCACCTTTTCATGTGGATACTTAAAGCACTACACAATAAACTCCTGGACCATATTTCCTCACTTGTCCATATCTTGCACTGCATTTATTCCCTATGGAAGTCAGCCTTCCTCCTCCTGAATATCCCTAGAACTCGAACCTCCCTTGTTAAGGAAGCTATATTTTTTCCCTCCCTATGGCTTGGAACAGCATTCAGGCAGTGCTCAAGCTCATCAGCCTGGTCAATATTAACTCTTTTAAGTCACTAGCATCTAAGCATTTCATGGTAGCTTGTAACTACCAGAGACTAAGCTCTCAAAATTTCTACCTGCCCTATTTCCCTCTTCTGTCTCCTTGTATTAGCATCTCTATCATGTTTCCCCTACATCTCTCCCTCACTATGCTCTCCTCTCCTTCCTCTCTTCCTCCTCCGACCCTCCCCCACTTTGTTCGGCCTACTCCTTCTTCTCCTCAGGCCATCACTTGCCCCATAATCATTCTATTTCTTCTTTTATTCTCTCTCTGTCTTCTCCTTCCTCCCCCCTCCTTTCTCCTTATCTTTCTCTTGCTGCATACCCTCTTACCCTCTTCTGTTTCCTATTAGCATACCTATATCCCCCCTCCACCTCCCCCCTCAATCTGCTCTCCCCTCCTCCCTCTCCTCTCCCTCCCTCCACATTGCTCTGCCCAGGCCACTTTCAGCCCCTGAACTATTCTATCTATTTTCCCTCCCCTCTTCCACCCTCCAGATTCTTCTGTCTCTGGCTCGCCCCTTAATTGCCCTCTCAGCTCTCTCTACCCTAGCCACTTTCTCCTTCCCTGTTGCAAGTGTTGACCTATTAGCTTTTCCAGTCCCCTACTCTCTTCTGAAGCTCTCTGTCCTGCAATGTATGACTTTCTGATGCCTCTTATGCATTTTTGCTCCTTTCTATTCTGCATGCCATGTCTTCTCGGTATTTTTGCTGTGTAAATTGTCACATTATTCAATTATGTTAATGCTAAGATCTGTTAATAACTGCAGGTATCGATTTGTATGAATTTCATTGTTTTATACAATGTATGTACCCTTCCTTATGTAAACCTGTTTATGTACCACCTTTTATGTAATCAGGATCTCTTTGTGAATAAGCATGCTCAATGGAGTTTTCCTGCAATAAACTTGAATTGAATTGAACTGAATCAATGCTTCCAAGATAGTAATCATGACTCATTTTAGGCTGCTCCATTGTTTTCTCAAAACCAGCTCCTGCACACCCAGTACAAGACATCTTGGACATAGGGACCCCCTTAGTTGGTCCAGGTAATTTTTATCCCTACTCTGTATAAGACATAGGTTTACTTTGCAAATTGGTAATGCTCTCCCAGAAGTAGATCAATGAAATATTCAAGAAAATAGATTATCTGTACTTATTAAAATGCTGCAGTCCCACACATATATTAAATACAGATTATTTATACAAAATGTCCAAGATGTGTAGCAAATTAATGGGGACCACAACACTGACAATTTCCACATAAACAGGTTAAAACACAAGAATATGTATAGGAAAATACTAAGTGAACTGACTAAAATTTCAAAAAATCCCCTGAAGAGACTTTGTCTTTCACTCATCTGTAATTATCATCTGATTACATGGCAGCTACAAACTGGCTTTTCTTTTACAGTTCACACAACAACCTCAGTTGTGCCTCTGTAGTTTCAGGACAGTAGGTAAAATGATGGAAACCTTAGTAAATGAAAGGCTGGTGGACTACCTAGAGACAAGGTGCCTGCTGGACCCAAGGCAAAATGGATTTTTGGCAGAGATGTCATGCCAGAACAACTTGATTGATTTCTTCGAGTGGGTGACAAAGGAAATAGACTGGGGCAAAGCAGTAGATGTGGCCTACCTGGACTTCAGAAATGCCTTCAACACATTCCCACACAGGAGACTAATCCACAAGCTGGCAAATCTGGGGAGTGGGGACACAGGTGGTCATGTGGTTTAGAAACTGATTGAGTAACAGAACACAAAGAGTGTTAGTAAATGGGGTAAGCTCACAGGAGGGATAGGTAACAAATGGCATACCCCAGGGATCAGTTCTGGGACCAGTGCTCTTTAATGTCTTCATAAGCAATATTACAGAGGGTCTAGAAGGGAGTGTTAGCCTGTTCACAGATGACACAAAGCTATGTAACAGGGTAGATACACAAGAAGGTATAGAAACACTGAGGAGGGATCTGAAGAGGCTAGTAAACTGGTCCAAGGAATAGCAGTTGGGTTTCAGTGCAAAAAAATGCAAGATTATGTACCAAGGGAGAGGGAATTCTAGGGCTGTGTATGTACTAGATGGGACAACACTGGAGGTAACCACAGAGGAAAGTGATCTAGGGGTAGTCATAGAAGACAACATCAAAGTGGCTAAACAGTGTGACAAAGCAGTTGGAAAGGCTAACAGAATGCTAGGGTGCATAAGGAGGGGTATAACAAGCAGAAGGAAGGAAGTGGTGCTGCCATTGTACAACTCCCTAGCAAGGCTACATCTGGAGTACTGTATTCAGTTCTGGAGGCCCCATCTCCAAAAAGATATAGACAGGATGGAGACGGTACAGAAGAGGGTGACAAAAATGGTGTTGGGGTTGCAGCATAAGTCAAAAAAAGAGAGACTCAGAGCTCTAAATATGTACTCCATGGAGGAAGGACGAGAGAGAGGGGACATGATAGAGACCTTCAAATATCTAAAGGGGATCAACAGGGTACCAGAGGGAAGAATCTTTCACATGAAGGGAAATAGCAGAACAAGGGTGCACAGCATGAGACTAAAAGGGGGGAAAACTTAGAGGGAACTTGAGGAAATTCTACTTCACTGAAAAGGTGGCGGAGAGATGGAACAGTTTTCTCCAGGAAGTGGTGGGGGTGGGCATGGTTCTGGGATTCAAGAATGTGTGGGATAGGCACATGGGAATTAACAAGTTAGGGTGGGGGGGACTTTTAGTATCTAGGGTACCTTAAGCATTAGAAAGAGGGATAGGGCAGACTTGATGGGCCAAAAGGCCTTTATCTGCTGACAACATCTATGTATCTGTGTATGTATGTATCTAAGAACAAGAGAATTATTCCATTGAACATACCAGTTGAAATGTGTGCTGACAGATCCCATGGTGCAACAGACATTGCCTTGGAACACTCTTTTCTGTGCAGCTCCCCCTTCTTAGAACTTCTGGATCCTCCTTTTACCTGAATTCCTGGGGTGGGACATGTTGTTTACCAGGGCAACCATTTGTTTCTCTGCCATTTGAACAGTTCGCTTTAGACCCTTTAGCTAGTTTTGGCCAGTTCAGTAACTTCTTACTACTTCATCCCAGAAGGTCAATAAAAACCCACTGTGGCTTTTAGTTATCCACAGCTCCAATTATACGGCTAATTATTTATTGCCCAATGAGGGCCATTCTCTAGCCACATCCAACTGAGTTTTGCCAGGAGCAAACATTTTAAAAGAGAAGGAAAAATGAAAACTACATCTTTATATGTTGAAGGTCCAATTTGCTTAACCTCCAATTTTAGAAAATATTCAAGCTATAAATAAAAGATTTACCTGACCAAGTCAAATAAGATGCAATTGGTGATTACTTGCGCTCCACCCCATCCATTCTTAGCCTCCTACTTTTGGGGGCCAGGTTATAACATTTTCTCCAAAGACCAGATCCTTAACAGCTGCACAAGGAAGGTATAGAAACACTGAGGAGGGATAAAGGCTGACCAAAACCACTCGGAATATTGCAGAGTTACAGAACCATAAAGCATCACAACCTATGGTGTATTATAGAAGTGCATTGAAACTAGCAACAAATGGTTATGTATGCAATAACACAATATAGAGTGTGAATTAAACTATTTTAATATATGGATTTGGATTTTAATATGCTACAAAAGCACACCAAACATTTGCAGTAATATTATCACTCCTGAAGTGATAATACTATACTTCAAGAGTGATAATACTATCGTTCAGGTCCTGTAATACTATAGTTCATGACCTCAACGATAGTATTACCACCGAATCATAAGAGCGCATGCACTTGTCAGCACCCACACAACTCCCAAAACATGCCACCTGATTGGCGCTTTTTCTATGAGGGTAGGCACAACAGTTTTAAAAACATGGCAGCCAGTCTGTCGCTTTCCAAGACCCAAACTGGTCCTAGGTCATTCTCCATATTTTTTTCGCATTTTACCATTACCAAGGATTTATGTGGTTGATCCTGCTGTCCCTTAATAAAAAAAAAACAAAAAACACAGGTAGGACTCAATATTGCAGAAAAGCGGACGGGAGTGGGTAGTGTCACAGACAAGTGAGACGAAGGGAGCTGAACGGGATAGACAGCGTGAGGCAGTGTGGTGGTCAGCCAGAACCAAGTCAGTCCTTCAGTGAACTGGCTGACTGCCCGTTAGCAAAAAAAATTTAATCTCAGCTCCATATATTAAAAAAATAATGGATAGGTTTCTGTCAATTAGCAGGGGGTCCTACCATCTCGAGGTTCTGGACACATGGGAACCTCTCGAGCTTCGCTCTCAAGGTTCATGTGTCCAGAACCTCTCAATGGTATTACGCCCTGGTAATAGACACAAACCTAGCCATTATTATCTTTTTACATTGGCACACATGGCAGGTGTGTACTGAAGAATTAGGCTATCAGACGAGTGCCTTACAGCACCTAAGACGTAGCAATTTCAGCTTAATGCAAATCCTGAGTGCACTAAAATTGGATATTTTAACAAATAAAACATATAAAAAGAAAACAGACTCTGTAACTGTGCATTAAACAATACAGCTGTAAGGTCATGTGATGGACCATAACCAGTCATAGCTCTTCATTTATAGTACAGGGTGACGTGCCCTGTCCTACAAATAAGTGGCACCCTCCTTCACAGTACATATGGCAGCTGGCCAAGGAGGAGTGAGGAGAAACACAGAAACATAGAAACATAGACTTTGACGGCAGATAAGGACCACTTGGCCAACCCAGTCTGCCCATTTCCCTACCTACTGGATAAGCTGCAGATTCTAGTTAATCAACAGCCTACTTCTTGCCACCCCCCACTACAATTGCCTTATGTCTTTCCCATGCATGTTTAAATTCCCCCACTGTTTTAGACCCAACAATCTCCCCAGGAAGGCGGTTCCATGCATCCACCACTCTCTCCATGAAAAAAAAATTCCTCACATTACCCCTGAGCCATCCCCCCCTCTATCTTTAAACTGTGCCCCCTTGTTCTTACACATCTCTTTTTCTGAAAGATGCTGCTCTCCTGGACTTTGTTGATTCCCTTGAGGTACTTGAACATTTCTATCATGTTCCCCGTCCCTCCTTTCATCAAGGGTATGCATATTAAGCTCTCTCAGTCTCTCTTCATATGATTTCTGATGCAGACCCTCCACCATTTTAGTTGCCCTCCTCTGGACTGCTTCCATCCTGTCTATGTCCTTGCATAGATGAGGTCTCCAAAACTGCACACAGTACTCCAGATGGGGTCTCACCAACTGTCTGTACAGAGGGATAACCACTTCCCTTTTTCCACTTGTGATGCCCCTTCCTATGCATCCCAGTATCCCCCTGGCTCTCCTTACTGACTTCTCACATTGCTTACCAACCTATAGATCATCTGATATGACTATATCCCAGGTCCCGTTCCATTTTTGTTGTTGTTAGTACCTCCCCTGCAATTGTGCATTCTTCTCCTGGGTTTTTGTTTCCCAGGTGCATTACTTTGCACTTCTTTGCATTGAATCTAAGTTGCCATATGTCTGACCATTCCTCCAACCTTGCCAAGTCCCTTCTCATCCTTTCTACCCCCCTTATGTATCAACTCTGTTACAGATCTTTGTGTCATCTGCAAAGAGGCATAACTTTCAAACAGACCCTCTGCAATGTCATCTATAAAGATGTTAAAGAGGACTGGACCCAGTACTGAGCCCTGAGGTACTCCACTAGTGATCCCCCATTTCTTCAGAATGTGTTCCATTCACTATTACCTTCTGTGTCCTGTTGTGCAGCCAGTTTGCTATCCAGGCTACCACCCTGGGACCCACTCCCAGGCTGGCTAACTTCATTATTAATTTTTTGTGCGGGACTGTGTCAAATGTCTTGCTAAAGTCTAGGTAGGTCATATCCACTGCCCCTCCCTGGTCTATTACTTTGGTCACCCAGTCAAAGAAATCTATTAGAGTCATCTGACATGATCTTCATGCTGTAAATCCATGCTGCTTTGGGTCCTGTGCTCCGCTGGCCTCTAGGTACTCAACGATTCTTTCTTTCAGAAGTGATTCCATCATTTTCCCTACCACTGGGGTCAAACTTACAGGTCTGTAGTTTCCTGCTTCTGCCTTGCTCTCACTTTTGTGAAGGGGAATCACATCTGCCCTCCTCCAGTCCTCAGGTACCACCCCATCCTCCCATGATTTGTTAAAAAGTGTGTTCAGTGGTGTCACTAGGTCCTCCCTTAGTTCTTTTAGGATTCTGGGGTGAATCCCATCAGGCCCCATTGCTTTGTCCACCTTGAGTTTTAGGAGTTATTTCAAGACTCTTTCTTCTGTAAATGGACTGGTGTCAACCCCCCTACCCAGAGTGCTTCTATTGTCTGGTTTAGGTAACTCCTCCTCATCTTCTTTTGTGAATACTGAGCAAAAGTATTCATTCAGTATCTCTGCCTTTTCACTGTCTCCCTCTGCCCACACCTCCCCTTTCCCTTATTAATCTTCAGCATTCCTCCCTTAACCTTTCTATGCTCCCTAATGTACCTATAAAAGGTTTATTCCCCCTTCTTAACTGAATTGGCTATTTTTTCCTCGGTTTGGACTTTTGCTAGTCTGACTGCCTTCCCCACTTCTCTCTGCTTTAATTGATACAGTTCCCTGTCGTTCTCCTTCTGTGATGCCTTATACTTTTTGAGTGCAGCCTTTTTCTCCTTAATCTTCCATGCCTCCTCTTTTGAGAACCATAGTGTTTTTTTTACTCTGCTTTGTTTTCTTTATCTGTTTCACACAAAGGATTGTTGCTTGTATGATGGCAGTTTTGATTTTTCTCCATTGTTCTTCCACCCCTCGGTTTTGGCCATTTGCTAGTGTATTCCTCAGGTATTCACCCATTTTGCCAAAGTCAGCCCTTTTTAAAGTACAGTATGCTTGTTTTTGTATGGCTTGTCTCCATGGTTGTGCTTATTGTGAAGCATACTGTGCAGTGGTCGCTTGTTCCCAGATGTCTACTGACTTCTAAATTTGTCACCCTCTCTCCATTTGAGAGTACCAGGTCTAGTAAGCCAACAAACCAGACCAATATCTTCCTCTACTTTCAAGCTCTTAACCCTTCCTTCTTAGAAACAAGAAATTTCTGTCCTCTGTCCCAAAGCTGTTTTCAAACCCAGTACTTTTGCTATCAGAGTCAGCAGCTCTACCTCTTAACCATTTTATTTGCCTATCTTATTTCTACTTTCTATGACTTTCATAGTCTCTTACCCCCCCCCCCTGCCAAAATATTTAACCACTTTTCTCTTGCTGCCACTGCAGGCACTGAACCCTGCACCCTCACTGTTTCAGTCAGCAGCTCCACCACTTAGCTCTCACATCAGACTATTATTTGTGATAGGTTTTAAGACTCTAAAACCCTCTAACCCTGCTAAAATATTTTCTGAATGTTACTGCAGGCTTTGGGCCCTGCTCACTGCTGATGCAGCCACTGTTTTGGGTCCTTTTCTATCACCCTGGGCTAGCCTTGAACCTGGTGCTCTGTGCGCTTAAGGCAGGGGCTCTGCCACTGTACCAAAGTGGCAACTACACTTAGAAATAGACCTTTCACTACCATCTTCCCCTCTATCATCCAAGTTCCCCCATCGTTCCTCACTCAGCTCTCACACCCTTACCAATCAATAGCAAGCACACCTCTACCACATGCCTCTCTCTCACCTACTCCTCCTTTTGCTTCCGCTAACCCTAATGTCCCTGTTAACCTCAGCCTCACTACTCTAGTGCTCCTACCTGCCTCCTGCCTCCTCCTATGCCACTGCCCCTCCTCCTCCACTCACCCCATATACTCCTCTCCACCTCACCCCCCATCTAGACACTACCTTTCCTCCTCCCTTTGCTCCCTTGGGCATCTTATCACTCAAGCCTTCTCAGCCTGTGCTGCCCTACCCACCCCCTGTGCTACGAAACCCCCCTTCTCTTCCTATCGCTCCCTGCGTAAACTCTCCTTCTGCCACCCTCTGTCCAGAGCAGCTCTCCTCCTTCTGCTCCTGACTGGTAACATACATCCCAATCCTGGTCCAGCTTGCAAAGGCTCCTCAATGGAATCCACCGGGGCTTCATATTGCTTCCATGAACATATGTAGCCTCCTTAAAAAATTCGACTCTCTCAATTGCTGGGTTGCAGTTCATAAACCTGACGTTATCTCAATAGTTAAAACTTGGCTGTCAGACTCTACCCCTGACTCCCTGGTCTCACTCCCTGGCTACTCCCTCTATTGGGAGGACCGTGTTGCTAGGCGAGGTGAGGGCTGTGCCATTTATGTCAAAGACCCTTTCGTTGGACTAGCCCTCCCAGTCCCGGTCCTTGACTTCAGGGCTCAGGCCCTAACCCTAAAACTATCTCCTGATCCCTCTAGGGGTCCCATCTACCTAACTACAGCATACCTACCTCCAAAAAAAATCAAGCACAAGCACTAGGCCCACTAATCAATTATCTTACCTCCCTACCCCACTCCTCCGACCAAATCCTTGTGAGGGACTTGAACATCAATTAGCTCAGCCCTTCATCCACTTCCTCCCGTGACGCCTTTACAGCCATCGACCTAACCCAACTAGTCTCCCAACCCACTAGAGTGAATCCTAGAATGGGCTCTAGCACACTCCTGGATGTGGTCCTCACAAACCATCCTAACCACATCCGCAATATCCAAATCCTCCCAGACTGCCTTAGCGACCACTCCCCGGTTCTCTTCTATTGGTCAACCTCCTTGCCCAAACCCACAGCACAAACTACCCTTCGGCGACATCTTAGACCTGGTGAGCTGAAAGGCCTTAAGCAATTCCTAGCCCTCATACACTGGTCCCCTATACTAAATGCCCCGGATATTGACACAGCCCTTACCTTCTTTATCCACACCTTCAACTCTGCTTGCAACATTTTTGCACCTTAACTGCACGCCGGTCCAAAGTAAGGCATGCACCCTGGATTACCCCCACCCTGCGCCAACTTCTTAAGCACAGGGACAATCTATGGCACATTGCCATGGAAACAGGCTGCCCAGCTGACAGGCTGGCCTATGCTGCTGCCCGGAACAAATGTACATGGGCCATCCGCAAAGCGAAGGCTGAGCACTGTCAAGCCTCCCTCACTTCCTCATGGGGGAACACTAGGACCTTCTGGGACAACATTAAGCAGCTGAATGGTGGCACGAGTTCCCCCCCCACCTTCGCTTATCAACATTAATGGTTCAGTCTCCTCAGACCCTGTCCTTATTGCCAACCACCTCAACAAATCTTTCAGACCTTAGCCCGGTGCTCCCTGATAATTTCTTTGCTCCCCCTCCTTCCAGGTCTGTCCCTATTCTCCCACACCCTTTGGTCTACCTGTGCCGAGTCACTGCCCAGGAAGTCAGACCTTACCTACTCAAGGCCTTAAAGAGTAACACAATTGGCAATGACTCCCTTGATCCCAGTCTTCTCCATCAGGTTCTGGATCTGGTTATCTCACCAATCACCAGCCTCTTTAACAAATCCCTCTGCTTAGGGCAATTCCCTTCTGCCTGGAAGATAGCTACTGTCACCCCAATACACAAGGGTGGTGATAGGACCCTTCCTAGCAATTATCGACCTATCTCAATCCTCTATCCTCTCTCTAAGGTCTTAGAAAAAATTGTGGCCACCCAAATCTCTGAATACCTCGATAAATATAGCATCCTCTGCCCAGAACAACATGGTTTCAGAGCAGGCCACAGCACCAATTCGGCCCTCCTGGAGTTCTCTAACTTTCTTCACACCTAGCTGGACTCTGGCTCCCTAGCAGGTACAGTGTTCATTGACTTATCAAAAGCCTTTGATACTGTCTCCCACCCCCTCCTGCTAACTACCCTTAGTCACTCAGGCTTTGCCACTGGGTCTGTTTCCTGGTGCTCCAGCTACTTGTCAGCCCGCTCACAACGTGTGAAAATCAACGTGAAACTTTCCAGCACCTGCCCTATCCGCTCCAGAGTCCCTCAGGGCTCTATTCTTGGGCCCTTGCTCTTTTCCCTTTTTCTCAACTCTCTGCCCAGTGTATGTACTGGTAAAATCCTTCTTAACGCAGATGATGCTGTACTCTTTGCCTCTAACCGTAATCCCATTTCACTTCAGGATTCTCTGCAGGAATCCTACAATGACGCAGAAGCCTGGTTTACTGAGCACAGGCTCGTAATTAATCTAAAGAAAACCAAAACCATGCTCTTTTCCCACCCCCAAAATAAATCCAGTAACTATCCTCTCGCAGTCCACTCCACCTCTAAACTCCCTATTGAGCTAGTTCACTCTTATAAATACCTAGGTATAACCTTTAACCCTGCCCTCTCTTTTCATGCCCACATCTCTGCCCTTGCCTCAGCCTCTAACACTCGGCTGGGTATCCTCTATCGTCATAAAAACTGCTTCCCCACAGATGCCCTCCGACTTGCAGTCACATCCTCTGTTCTATCTCTGGTAGACTATGGCCTACCTGTGTATGGTGCAGCAGACCAGACTGCCCTGCACAAGATCTGCCTCACCTTAAACAAGGCCTGCTGGCTCATAACTGGGGCTCCTAGTCTAACCCACACTTACCATCTTTACACCATGGCTAAGCTACTCAACCTAGATGAGCGCCTCAAATACCAAACCTGCCTCCTAACAAAAAAAATCACTCCTTGGGCTATCCCCACCAGGTCTGTCAACCACTATCCATCATGCAAACCCTACAGTGCATACTCGCATATCCCGTAAAACTGCACTGGTTATACTGAGGGCGAGAACCTCGCAAGGTCAAAGGGCTTACCCCTACAGAGCCCCCTGTTGGTATAATGCCCATCCTGCCGGAGTCACTGATGCCGCCTCATTATCTTATTTTAAAACTAGTCTTAGAAATCACCTGCTCTCAACACGCAGCTGTACCTGCCTCTAAGCCTCCTCCTATCCTCCCAGACAAGGCTTACTGAGCCGCTCTCTGACCTTCTGTCCAGCTCTACCTTTACTTGCTACTATCTTCCCCACACTCCTCTTCTGATGTCTTCCACCCAGCCTTACCTTTATTCTGCCCACTGAATCAATCTCCATGTAACTACTGTATATTGTCTGCTCTGTAAAGCACACATGCAAGCCTGTTGTATACTGTGTTTGACAAATGCCTGTATTTTTTGGCTGATTCCTAAATGTACTCAGATTTTTTGTCTGCCTTGATGTTTGTTTCTTGCACTGTTTTGTCCTCACTGTGACGAGGTACCTTTGTAAATGAGCCTCTGGCTCAAAGGTTGTTAAACTGACGTTCTAATAAATAAATAAATAGTATTACTCCCTCCCAAGAGGGTTCCAACACTACCTGTCTAAGGCCTGCCCCCTGCAGGGCATCGAGAATGACCCTGCTCTTGGATGTGGCTGCAGCACATGTCCTCCAGTTAACATCTGGCATATTCAGGTCCCCCATCAACAGTATCTCCCCTTTTCATCCATTTTGAGAATGTCCTCTATCATTTTCTTGTCCATTTCCTCCCCTTGAGATGTGGGTTTGTATACAACCCCTGTGCGGATTGTGATGCCATTCCCTGTCTCCAAGATTACCCAAAGTGTCTCTTGTCCTCCCCTTTACTTTTTAGTTCTGTAGCTTTGATCTCTTCCCTTATGTATAAAGCTACTCCACCTCCTCTTTTCCCCTCCCTGTCCCTTCTATAGACTGTGTACCCCAGTATGATGACATCCCAGTCATGGTTCTCTGTGTACCATGTTTCTGTGACTGCCAAAATATCCAATTGTTCATCTTCCATCAAGGCTACTAGCTCAGGAAGCTTGTTTCCCAGACTACAGGCATTGGTACTCATTGCCCTCCATTTAATGTTGGCTTTATCCCTTTTTCCTCATGCCTGCTCTTTTTGTCCTTGTTTATTTTTCCATTTACCCCTGTTCTGCCCTCTGTTGAGCACTGTACCTCAGTGTTTACCTTACTACCCATCATGTTTTGTGGGGGGAGGCTTGAAATTTCCTGCCTCTTATTAGGAGGACTGTGGTGGGTGCCGTATGCACCTGTGGCACCACTCCTGTGGATACTGTGAGTGGAGGGGTGCCAGGTGCCCCAAAAGGGGACCACTGGATGCCAGGGAAGGGACATGTGCATGTTGGGGCTTGGATCGGGGGACCACTAGATCCTGGGATGACTGTATGTAAGCAGGTGCTGCGATCAGAGGGATGGGAGGTACCACTAGCACCAGGGATACTACACAGTAAAAAATGAGCTGTTGGTCAATGGAGGGGGATACCATTAGCGTAAGGGATACTATATAGTAAAGAATGGGCTGGTGATTTGTAGGGGGGGACCACTAGAATTAGTGATGCTATAAATTACAAAATGGGCTAGTGATCGGTGGAGGGGGTGGAATCACTAGCATCAGGGATACTATACAGTAAAGAATGGGCTGGTGGTTTGCAAAGGGGGGACAACTGGCACCAGGGATACTGTACTGTAAAGAACAGGACAGTGATTGGCGGGGGTCAGGGGGTGCCATGGACCACATGGGGCTGATGTGCTCCCCCAGTGGCCAATTGTCTATATGGCTGGCTGCAGTACTTTTGGCAGCTGCTAGGGTTACCCAGAGTAAGTCAGGTTTTGTTTTTCCATATTGGTATGACACAAAAGAACTGTGCTAACCCATTTTGCACAGGGAAAAACTGCTGAATATGTGGTAGCCTGCATATTCATGGCCATGTCCCTACCCTTACATACATTATGTTTTGCACAGGCCGCAACTCTCTTTGCCTATGCAAATACCCCCTTTTGAATATGGGGCTCCAGAGCAAACCCTGGTTTGCACTGGCAAAGATCTGTTAGGACCCAGGGAAACTTTTGAATATTTGGCACCAAGTGTCTAAACAACTCTCCTCTCATCGAAGTCAAAGAATTTGAATACCTAGGCATTACCCTTGATCCAGGGCTTGACTTTCACCTCCACATCTCAAACCAGTGTAATGCCACAAATTCACAAGTAGGCCAGTCCTGTCATCTCAGACACTTACTTTTCCTGCATGCCCACCTAGCTATCACCCAAGGCATTCTCCTCCTCTGCCAACAATATAGCTCTCTCCGCTTCACAAACACTACCATCTTCCTTGATGGGGTGTCACCTACAATAACATATGCCACTTCACCCATGTATCTGATGTCTCATGCATCATTGCACTTTCCTCCTCCTTAGGGTGGCTATCCCTCTCCACCTCTCAAGCTTATGTCCTAGGTTGTCTTATAAACAAACAACTCCAGGCCAACTCACTAGGCACCTACATTCCAATACTGCAATGCTCCCGAGCCATTTATTCCCTCAGGACCTCTGACTCCACCTCACTAGCTACACCCAAACGCTTGACCAAGATGGGAAAACAGGCTTTTTCTTCATTTGCACCTAAGTGCTGAAACTCTCTTCCACCAAGAATGTCTGCAGATCTCCCACAACTTTTTCTTTCAAATCAAACCTCAAGTCCTATGTAACCCTGTACATGACCTGCACCTGCTTCCAACTACCATGACCATACTGAAGTTCATACTGAAGTCGTAGGAGCAAGAAGGTGGTTAGCCCATGTGAGCTCCATCAACCACCCTTAATAGGATAAGTCGCCACCCGTGAGAATATATTTATCAAGTTTAGTTTTGAACACCAATTTTCTTCTACTATCTACTGTAGTATATCCATAGGCAGCCTATTCCAAGGGTTTAGTATTATTTGAGTATGATAACCCTTGATTTTATTTGTATGAACATTTTTTTGATTTTAAATGTAATGAATGGCCACTGTTCCCAAACAGCTATTTCTAAATTCTAGACAAAGTACACTGAATAGATATTTGTCATTTATGATGTCGTAAGAGTAGATTACCACTCTGCCTTCTGGTTCCTAATGGCATCAAGATTAGATGTTTAAGGTGATCTTGATAGCACTTGTCTCTAATATTAGATATCAGCTTAGCCACTGAATATTAAACTTTCTCAATATTTTCAGTTTTCCTTTTAGTTAGTGGATTCTAAAACTGTCTGCCATAATCTAAAATTGGTTTAACATATACGCGGTATAATGGCATAATCACTTCTGTACATCTGCTTCTAAAATGTTGTTTTTTTGGATCACAGCAGTAATTCCCTGGGAACAGTGATCCATTGGCAATAGTTTGTTATTAATTATGATGCCCAGATCTCTCTCTTGTATGTATGTTTGGGATGTTGTTTCCTGAAATGCATTACAGCATTTATCATAGGTGAATTTAAAATCCCATTTTGTCACCCAGTCATTAATTTCATTATTTCTGTATTGATAATGTTTCCCTTATCGGGCTGATGATTCCAACTAGTTTAGTATCACCTCTACATTTTGTGGCACTCATTTTTACTTGACTATAGATGATGGAGATGTAGATCTGAAATAGTAGTGGACCCAGAACTAATCCTTGCGGGAATCCACCGATCATGCAACCATACTCAGAGAAATGCCCTTTAATAAACAGTCTCTGTTTTCTGTTATTCAGCCATTTAAGCACCCAGCTGACTATTTCATAACTGTATATACATTGCGTAATTGATTCTCACACTTCAGAACATACTTATCTCAACCTACATGTTTACTTATCTAATTATTTGTTAACTTGCAATATTTCATATTGTACATTTCTGGACTCTGGAACTGCTAGCTCTCAAAATGTATATCTTGTTGACTTGATGTACTTGTGCTTTATATCTTTTGTAGTCATGCTCTGTACCCTTCCAGGGCATACCTGTCTGGTGTATGTAGCTGGTCACCAAAAAAAACAAACAAATAAATAAAAAAAATGTTTGACAAGCCCCCTAACCCACTCCACCCCCACCCCCATAAATCCATGCTGCCACAGGTCTTGTAACTCACTGGATTCAAGCCATTCTGCAATCCTTTCTTTTAGCAGTGATTTTTGTAACTTTCCTGCCATCAACATTAGGCTGACTGGGGCATAATTGCCAACCTCTTCTCAGCTATCACTGTTGTGAAATGGGACTACATCTACCCTCCTCCAGCCATCCATGTATAGGGGTTTGACCAAGTGGTAAATAGGAACCATTTTAAGAGAGGTTAGAAAATATGTAAATAGGATATCCTTCACCCTATAACAGAGGTGGCCAAGGTGCTGGCCAAAATCATGTATGAGAAGTTGCTTTATGGACAAGTGGAAGAATGCTACAAAATAATTTTTGTGAAATGTATTCAATTAAGAAGTGTAATAACTAGCTTTTATTTTTAAAATGTTTAGACAATAAGTCCCCTGAAGAAGCCACGGGGAGAAATGTTGGGGCAGCAACATGCAGTTTTATAAGAAATGTAACTTTAAGCATATTTTCTGGACTTTTGAGAAAAATAGTTCAAGTTTCACCAACACTTCATATTTTCATAAAGCCAAGCCGATGGGGGGGAGGGGGGCAGCATACCAAGACAAAAGCATGGATGTGTTATTTGTTGATTATGGCTGTGTATTGACATCTTTCACCTTGATTTTTGCAAAGCTTTTAACTCAGTACCACACAGGAGATTGGAGAAGAAGTTAGGGGGCCACATTTTATAGAGATGGGTGAATGCCTCATGGACAACCTGGCATGGGGGATGGTCTGGGCAGTGTGGAGGAACAGTAGGCAAAGATAAAAGGGAGCATAGTAAAGGAAAAAAAAATCTGTGTCAAACAAGAGAGCAAATGCAAGAAGAAAAAAGTCTACTATGGTTCTCAAAAGGGGTGGATGAAAAGTTAAAGGCTAAACTGGTTGCATTCAGAAGGTATAAGGGGATGCTGAAGGAGGAGGATAGGGAAGGGTATCAGGAGAAATAAAGGGAAGCAGGGAAAGCAGAAAATAGTGCAATAGCTCAAACTGAAGAGTGGATAGCCCAGAAGGTAATGAAAGTGGAGAAGACATTATTTTTAGGTATGTAGTGAAAAGGGATATACTGTATTATGAAACACAGAAACTTTGTTTCCCGTGTTTTATAATCTTGATCTGGGCTGCCCAAAATATGGCTGCCTGACACCATAATTTTACCTGCAGCAAAGTTTCTTTCATGTTTTGTGGGGCTTTGTCCCCTCACCCCCAAGGGGGGCCTTTACGCCTCCTCACACCCCACTTAATTTAGAGACCAAACTCTGGCATGGAAAAAATCCTGATGTCAGACAACCATGTTTTGGGCACCCAATGTCAGGATTGTAAAACATGGGAAACAGAGTTTCTGTATTTCAAATGTACTGTACATCACTATTCCTCCTTTCACCATCCACTTCAATGCCTCTTGGTGCTGCTGAAAAAGTGATTTTGATTTTTAGAAACAACCCAATAGTTTGTGACAACAGCAGCTGCCCTTCTATCAGCATCAACTGTACCTGACAAGCATCATATTCTAGTCAAGAGGGCATGTTCTCAACTCAGATGTAACTCTCACGTTTAGTATGTTGCCACCAACAGGGTTGGACCTCCCAGACATTGCATGCAATCTCCTCCATAGGCATAGCCAGCGTGAGTTTACTGGGTGCTCAGAAACCCCTCATGTCTTACTTCCATTACATTTTCATATGAGCATTTGTTGTACACTGGAACTAAATAATGAGATTTCCTTGATGGAAACCCTTGCTCCCAAATCCTGGCTATGATCTTGTACTCAGACTCCTTGTCATGGTCCAGTGTCTAGACTGATAAGTAGGCACTGAATGATGAGATGACATGAAATAGCTGTGGTGTATATTTAATAGTATAGTGGTATAGAACAATGTCCTGTTTTCCAAATTATATGTATAGAGTAGTTTCAGGTTAGTTACAGTTATAATTGTTATATTTTGCATGACGTGTGCAAACCTATCTTGGCTTTAGAGAACTTTCCTCTCTGTCCCTGTAGCTCTTTGCCCCAGTTTATATTGTTCTTTGTCTCTCTTAAGAGCTGTAAAAAAACTCTCCAGCTACAGACAACCCCTGTTCAACCAGATTCTGCTCTACTTTAAATCAGGTGAATTTATTGCTAAGGTTAAGGCTTGTATCTGAGGCTGATGTCCCCTTCTATAATCCACCCACCATTACCAGCTCAACAGGCAAGTACCAGGATAGTTTATTTTATTCTCTACTTCAAAGTGCTTTGGCTTGAATACTTCTTCTTTACCCTTTCCTGTCTGTGTTAGAGAACACTAAACCCTTTCTGCCTATGATAGCAGTGTAATTATATTCAGGAATATCATATTCTGACAACTCATTTAACAAACTGTGCACATGCAAATGTTAAAAAAAGGAAAAGGCAACAGGCTTACTTTTAATAAATCCAAGTAAGGTGAGGTTTTGCAGGGCATCTGATTTGCATTTGAGATCACTCATGAAATCCTTTTTAGGCTTGCTACGTGCTTTGCTCATTTTTACCACCTAGAGAAAAACACAAACAAACTGTAATGATCCAACTGAATAACCGTGCAGGTAAAACTTGTAGTTATTTGATTTTCTTTCATTAGGTGGACTGTCTCTAATGCTAGCCAGGGCTCTTGTAGGAGTAATTAGCATGGCTTTTTGGTTTGTACATGTGATGTAAGACCATGGCAATACCATCCACAATATCTGTGGATAACAGGGATTGTACTCATTAAGGTACTGTACTTTGTGACTGTGAAGAATTGACTTCAAGTCAGAGGATACATCATTGAATACAAAATATATCTGCTAAAACAGAATTATGACTTCCTTAAATCAATGTGGTGTTTGCATGACAACACCCATTTTTATCACATGATTGGGCTCCTAAGCACGGCAGGGACTATGGAACTCTCCTACATTCAGATTGGATTCCAATTTTTTGAGGAACATGTTAGAAGACTGATAGTAAGAAAAAATGCTTGTGAAGGACTATCATTTAAAAAAAGTGTGACATGCTTCATATCAGGTTAATAAGCAAAGCTAGGAAGTTCCACAGCATTTATTAGGTACTTAGCAAATCCAATTTTGCCTCAAAATATTGTATTTAAAGGCAAAGCAACAGTGCAGTGAAGTCAGGGAAAAATGCATGACTCTTCCTTTTTAAATTGTAAATGATTCCAGACATCATCTAGTTTTATTTGCTTTGTAAAACTGATCACTTCTACTAGCGTTTTGTTCAGCGATATGTATGTTGCTTTGAATGTTGTAACTGTTATTTTTTTCTCAAGAACAACAAAAAAGAAAAAGATGGTTGCTTGCTTTGCCTTAAAAATGTAATTGAGGACTTGAGAAGGGTTAGATTGAGGGTCGGGATCCAGATAATAACAAACTATCTATAGACTGATGGAACACTCCTGACCAATCAGAGCCCTCAGAGACACTGTTATTTTGTTTAACAGAAACTGAGAACAGTCATGAAAAAGTTTTCATAATTTTAATACAAAAAAGGCTAATCCATTAATATGGTCATGGTGACCACTCTAATGGTTGTAAGTATAGTTTATCGGAATCTCTCACCTTTAGGTCATGGTTCTTATACCTTAAGAATAGTGGTTTGCAATGTCAGGAAAATCAAGCATGTAAAATTATTTGCAAAGTTTTCAGCTTTGCAATGTGCTACTTCACACAGTTATTCAACCAGTGAAGTGCCTTCTTCACCCAGTGAAGTCTACGTAAAGTGACTTTTTACTGCAGTACTGCCCACTACATGTTATTTTTTGCTGGGCAAAGTAGCAGTTCAATGGCAAAGAACTACATTGTGTGCACTTCATTTTAGAAAAATTAATTTGTGTTTATATTTCCCTGACCCCCATGGACTTCATCATTAACATTGCTGGGGCTGTGGTGGGAAGTGGGTGATAAACATGTTAGTACAAACAAGTTAATCTGTATTATTATAAACTACTTATACACAACTGTTCATGAGATACAAAACAAAGATTTATTGCACTAAAGGATTTTTGGGTGAGACAGTAAGTGCTATGTGTATTTTCCATAACTCATGCACATTTTTGTGCATGAGCTGAACTAATTTGCACCCACGTTATTTAAAAATGTGAGGGTTGTGCAACATCTGAGGGTAGCGCCATTGCCGAAATGGCTTAACCCCTAAGCTGCTGACAGAATTAGAAAGCATGGTAATTCTGGACTGATATATCAGTCCTTAGCACAGCATGGCTTAAATCACTGGTGGACAAGGGGAGTGCTCCCTGAGAAAAGATGTATGTAATATATGTTTGCAGCTTTGTAATTTCACATACTTACCCATATACAGAGAGAGAGTGCACAAGGAAACTCAGTGATCAAATCAGATTGCACCATAAAACATCACACATTGACAGGTACTGGGTTGGGTTACGAATGATGAATAATTACCAATTAATAAATATAAAAATGTGTAAAATAATAGCATGCAACAAATGAGAACATTCAGGATATAATCTCTCAGCAGATTACCTCAGGTGTCTCCATGCCAACCACAATATCAACATCAAAAACAATAATGCACCAGAGCTGCAACTGGTACAAAATTCTGACAATAGCTGATAACCAGTGCATTCTGAATGCACACTTATCACCATGTGTCAGGGTATGCAGATGTTTACTTGTGAGTGATCATCTCAGACACACCACCACTGATGTGAGTATTTCCACCACACTGAAGAAACATGACTTAAAAGAAGAACTTTAGTGGCCCCTGTATCCAGACATTCAATGTAAGAGAAAAAATAAAAAAAACACACCTCCAAAAATAAAACGCACATTATTTGTACAAAAACAACCTCAACAAATTCAGCAATTAAACACAAGTAATTCTTCAAAGCACAAGGACATAGACTGAGCGCCTTCAGCCCCTCAGTGTGCATGTATCTCAGCACTCCCAACATCCAGTCATGTCTTATTACACTTATAAAATGGGCTTGATTTGTAAGACATAACAAAATTAAATCATTTTTAAAACAAAGGTTTTTATTCATTTATTATTTAGAATAGCATTATATGTAAAACAATAGTCCCAAACTAAATTTGGATTGCTATAAGCTATTAGAATTTGATCAGCATTTTACCCCCTACACACACACACACACACACACACACACACACACACACTGGTTTCACATTTCCCCATGAGAAGAGACCAGAAAAAAGTGTATAAAAATCTGTTTATTTTAAATAGTTCTGCCTACATTAATATATTAAAAACTTTCCAGGTCATGCACAATTTTTACAGTTATGGCAAAATGCTATGATAGACATTGATGCCTGATACCCCCCCCCCACACACACACATCTCATGATTCTTAATGCATGTAATTAATGAAATGGTAAGCCTGTATTTATTTAATGTTTACTGTGGTAGTTTTATTACATACAGTTGGTAGGCAGTCGTGCAGGTGGGCTGGCAGTCAGAAGGGTGGGCGGGTGGGCAAGCAGACAGTCAGGCAATCAGGATGGTGAGCAGTAATTTGGGTGCCCAGCCAGAGTGCTCACAGTTTGTAGGCCAAAGCAGCAACCATGTATAATCCTATGGCTGGCACTGGCATTGAATACAGCCACAGGGTGTGTTTGAATCATTCCATGTGGGTATGATTGTTTATATAGTCACCTCCAGTGCATGCTGTCTAGCACCATAAAAGTGAGCAGGACACCTTTTCTGTTTTGCAGGCAGAAGTATGTGTTATGGTAGTCCTGAATAGTGGGAGAGCAACATGACATAGGGAGCAACCTGAAAGATGAGTGTGTGAGCTCTTGGGATCACAAGACAGTGAGTGATCTGGAGTGACTACTGGACCTTTTAACAACTGTAAGGTGTTTGTGTTGTTGATTGAATCTCTTGATGTTTAACAATGTTTCTGTGCACTGATGAGAGTATGGACTTGCATTTCAGTACTGATTCAGTTACGGTTTACCAAAAGGGATGGCTTCCACATTGAAATAATAAGATTCTACTGGCAAAAGAATTTCATGTTCTGACTAGCATGCACATTGTCAACACATTTTTTTGCCTGGTGGTAGTATTGTCAGCATTAGAGATGCAGCGAATTTAAATTTTGCCTGAGATGTGCCGGTGAAGTGGGCATTTTGCATTGTCACTCCACTACACAGACTGGCCAATGAAAAAGGCTCATTTCACCTTGTAATTATTACTTTGTGTTGTCATTCAGCCTTAACGCAAAGTAAGGTGAAGTGACAACAATATAGGCAGCCCTTGACACACACAGTCACCAGAATTAATGTGAATCCCAAAAAATGTTCATGTCTTGTGTCCAGAAAACTCTCCAGTGCTGACGGTGATGAAATGAAATGAGAGCACAAGAAATGCAAAGTTTCCCAGAATTAATGGCACACTCAGATGTCACGCATGCAGTAGTCACGCACAGTCACCATAATTAATGTGCATCACCAAAATGCTACTGTCTTGTGTCCAGAAAATTCCCCAGTGCTGACAAAGTAAAATGAGAGTGAAACAAGACATGCAAAGTCTCCCAGAATTAATAGCACACTCAGGCATGTGCGCAATGGTCACACACAGTCACAAGAATTAATTTGCGTCCCCAAAATGCTACTGTCTTATGTCCAGAAAATTCCCCAGTGCTGCCGAAGCAAAATGAGAGTGTAACAAGCAATGTAAAGACTCCCAGAATTAATGGTATACTGCAAACGTACAGACAGATTAAGATTGTGCTTTGCACTCAAGTGATGCAGACATAAAGGCATAACAACACCTAACCAGTGCTCACTGTCACAACCCCACTCAGCAGGTCATGCTCGCTGCTCCCACAGTGCCAACCTCTGAATGCAGTATTGTGAACAGGAAAAAAACAGGGTAACCCTCCTGTCTGTTTTGTGGGTTCAAATCAACCTTTGGTCTCAAGTTCTGGAGGGATTCAAACTGTGAACCTTTTGCTAGCGTACCCAATGTACATGCTTTGATAATTCTGCTCTTCGGGGGGGGGGGAAGATATCTTTCATCTATGGGCACCTAACCAGGTGTACAAAATGAACCCTTAAAAACTCTATTAAAGACCTCAGATAAAATCTTACCTTTTTCCCAGTTTGGTAAACCAGTAAGCTTTGTACAGTGTCAACTTTAACCATATATGCTTCACTTGTCAAATAAAGAATTTCAAAAGGACACCAAGCAGTCTCTTAAAATAAGATGTTTACTTAAAAATAGATAAAAATGTAAAACACAGAAAAATATATCACAAAACATTACAATCACTTTAAAAAAACAGGTTTAAAAGTGCAATTTCCTACCAACCATACACTTATACTTGCCTAGCTAATGTATTCTTATATTCTTACAGTGCTGAAAGATGTTGTAGCTTTAGTCTAAACATGTGTGTGTGTGTGTGTGTGTGTGTGTGTGTGTGTGTCTAAAGGTCAGTTACAGCACAATTAAAAAAAAAAGTCTTGAACCTGCCTTCTCCAGGATGTTACCCAGCTCCTCCTCTGTTTATTAAAAAATTATACAATCAGGATGTCTTATCAAGCAGGAGGTAAATTTAATTAAGATGATCTCAGCAAAAAAAAAAATGTGTTTCCCCATATGACTTCCCAATGAAGTCTGTCATTTTCCAAGTTCTTTCTTTCATCCATGAGCAGCATCCTGCTCTTCACAGACATCAAAGAGCATGTAATGACATAGCTCCTAAGTGGCATAACCTGTATTCTTCCTCTAAACATCATAAAAGTTTATGATTTCCAGCCCAGCAGCTGGCAGCTGCAATTAAGCCAGATGAACAGGAGATATTTAATGTAGGTCTCTTCTAGCCTTTAATTCTCTCCGGGCTTTTATCTTTTAGCTGAAACTGGGGGAAGGGGTGTTAACCCAGAGGCTGTCTCAGAATGTCTCAAGAGAAACACTCAATAACACATTTTTATATTACAAAAAGGGTAGATTAATCAGAACCAGCTGTCCAAGCATCACACTCAAAAGTCACAAATCCAAATCTGAAAAAGAATACCTTTTGCTAGTTGGTGGGTGTAGTGCATGGCAGTAACAGACCACTACCAGTAAAGATAATACAAAGCAGTATAAAAAATTCATGCAGGTGCAGTGGATAGCAGGTTCACACTGCTGCAATTACTCTGTGGCACAATAAAAGGTGTCTGATTTAATGGCATGCATCGCACACACACTCACACACACTACAAGTAATGCATAGCAAATTGAAAACCTTTAGTAATATAACCAAATGTTTTAAACAAACTGAAATTATACACTGCTGCACCACAACAATCAGCAAAAAAAAAATCAAGAATTACTGAAAATATTACTGTAGGTATATTAACACAGTTATATAAGCAAAATATAACCAAAATAGAATGACTGCCTTTTTCTCCAACACCACAGATGCACCCCTTCCCCAAAGCAGACTTCACAGTACATAGACTGACCATTCTAAATTAACATTCAAAATCCACATACAAACAATAAACACGCAATGATATGAGCAGAGGAAAGTTTCCTAGAGTCAATGTACTAAATTGTGAGCAAAATAAAATAGCTGAAAAAGGCTTTTTTAACAGCTTTAGAGGATTTCAATTGTAGAGTTCTGAGAGGAAACTGTCTCCACCTTCCTATATACACACACACTACACAGAACTGATAACATGCACAATAACCTAGAGCCTATGTGTCCTACAATCCCAAGAAGCACTGCAAAATTCACCTTTGGAGCTCAAAAATAAGATGAAGTGAGGTGAAGTACATTAATTTCAATGTACTTCGCCTTAAAATTGGTGGAGAAGTGGTTTGGGGAAGGCAGACTAATGCAAAGTCATTGTTTGTAATGGACTTTGTGTTGCCCATTATAATGTGAATTACCCCATTTCCTGTTGTGGGGACTTCGTGGATTCCATGTTACTCCTTCGAATCAATTCGCAGAGCAAATTTCGGCCACTTCGCCCACCACTAGTCAGCATGCATGGGTGCTGGCCAATCAGGACACAGGGATTTATGCGCCCATTTTATCAATGATGTTCTAGTGACCTAAATGGTGTATTCTAGTGGGGGGTTTTGCTGGTATATACTGCAGTGAGATGACAAAAGTTATCATGGAGGTGAGTCCTGCATTGCAGACCCAGCAATACATTCCCAATTACTAGAATATCAGGGATGCTACCATCACCAGACCTGTGAGATAACGGGATGGTTTGGTTGACACACTGATACACATGTATGGCACGTATATACTGATCAAGCATGATCCTGGTGTGAGCCTTACCTATCTTATCATGGCACTGATGTGACATGGGTAGGAGTCTTCACAGGGGTTCATCATGCCTGCTTTGACAATACAGTTTAGATGCAGGTTGCAGCAGCTTCCACACAAAGATGCCTTTGACAATCACAGCTGTTGCCGTCAAGAAGGTGGGCTTTCAAATCCAGCCACTCGTTAAGTTCAAAACATACAAGGGAATCAGAAAAGATCAGGCTTAAAGGCTGTGGATTAATCCATGTGTAAACCTGATCTTTTCCGAGTCCCATGAATTTAAACATATTTGTAATGTAATTTAATTACTTCAACTTCTAACAAAAAAGTCTCTTAACTAATAGACAGAAAAACAATCATTTAGATTAAAGCCTGAAATAGTAACATTTTCTACATCATTAATTGAGGAATATGGCAGCACAGATGCTCACAATAAAAGTATACTTAGTTTTTAATTGCCATTACCTTGGGAATGTAAAGGGCTGCTTGTTAGAAAGCCAGTGACAGTGACAGTGCATATGCAGCCATGATAAGCAACTGATGACAGCATCGTTCACAGTCGGGGGGAGACACTGTGTTCTGTCTGAAAGTCTACAGACAGAACTTCATCAAAAAGGGAACAACTCTCAGATGCCATTGTGGAAACACAACAATGGTGGCTGGTAGCATTTTCATATTATGCTACAGTTCTGACCTTCATTTTCAAAAACTAACCACCACTCAATGCAGATCTGACAGTCCCTGTCAGAGGTCAGCTGTTTTGCCAGACAGCCTCTTCACACCTGACTACTGATCAAACACAGCTGTACTGTGCTCGAGTTTGCATCCACAGGTGAGACAGAGGAAGACAAATGTGGTTATAAATGCAATTGAATGATAAACTACAGCTTCATAATGCAAATCTGGCAGTTCCTGTAGATGCCTGTTCTTTCAAAAATTCAACAGAATCAGTATAGATCAGATTTAGAGTGTGGTTTAATCCTTCTAAACCTAGTATTTATCAATTCCATTGAATATATTTGTAGTGTAATTTGAGTTCTTGGACAACTAACAGAAAAAGATTTTAAACTAAAAGACTAAAAATATGAATTTTGGCTAAACCCTGAAATACAAACATTGTATGCATGATTTACTATGGAATATACGTACACAAACTCATAAGAACGTACGAAAAAGTGAACAAATTCCACATGCTGGTGTGTAAACACCATGGTGACATTCAGAAGCATTTTCATATTGTACTGAACTCCTGACCTTCATTTTGAAAAAAATAATCACATTTGAATATTATGCAACATATGGTACAAAATGAGTAAATGTTTGTTTTTTTTTTTTTCAAAGGGGCTGACAGTATCACTTTAATCTCCCTTCTGAGGTGCTTCTTTGGGTGCACTGAAATATTTTAAATTTTTCCTGTAGAGGCCAGCCCTAATAAATACAGTCAGTAAACACGTCAGGGATATAGGAGGAGGCAGTATAGTGCAGTGGTCTAAGGCTCTGAGCTGCAAATCTGGTAACATCCAGCAGACCAGACCTGGGTTTGAATCCTACAGCTTCCACTTGCACACTGTGTGACCCTAAGCAAGTCACTTAACCTCCTTGTGCTCCCAGGTTGTTCCTGTAAAAAAGCTTTCAGCTTAGTGTTCTGTACCTGGTTAAACCTATAAACCTGAACTTTATTGATTCCCTAGAAGTTTTTAAACTTAAATCTGTAAACAAACATTTCACTCCAATCCCCTGTAAGAATTCCTTCCTGATAAAACTACTTATATACACATAGTTTTAAAATATAAAGTTATATATTTTTTTCTCCAAATCAGAGAAAGAAATCTACAAATTGCCAGCCTATCATCATAGTTTACCAATCTAAAGACACTCAAAACCCAGTTTTAAACTCACTGTAAATATCTTAAAAACTTGACATATTAATTTGTACTCCTCCAGGATCTCCTTCTACACCAGTCCACATAGTCACACTAATATTCACAGCTTAAATTATCAGGGTTTTTTTTTTCTAGACTTGAGGAAAACTTTAAAACTTACAGAATGCTAGCCTCCATTCAGTAGCACTGAAACTCTTCTGGGAATGTGGTATGTTAGCTCTGAGCCCCAATTCCTACCAACTGAAAATGGCTGAAACACAGTTTTGAAATGTCAGTACCATACAGAACTCTTAAACATTAACCCCACCCCCACCGAGGAAACCCTTATCTATCAATGTACACAACTACACACATTTTGGTAGTGCAATGCTTCTAGTTCTTTCTCTAGACAAGAGCAAACATTCAGGCAAAACACCATTTAAAATCAGAGAAAATATTTTTTTTCACAATTCAATTTCCCTAAATATCCTCAACTAATCTATATGAAACTTTCAAGGACTATAGATTCTACCTCAGATAATAAAACACAAAAGGGTCATGCAAGTCTGTTTAAATCCTCTTTCATCAAGTAGCAAACAAAAATAAACTCACCAGTGACCCTAACTACAGGACTGATCCTGCTTATTATAAAGGAATACAATTAGATAGACATGAGAAAGAATAAGTTCCCTTGCTGAGGTTTGAACCCAGGCCACTTGTAATACTATTTCATTGCTCCACCCTGGAACTCTCACACACACTCATTATGTAAAATTACAGCTAAGACTCTTGGTCTTAATTTCATTCACATTTCTAAATTGTATTTCAAAATACTGGAATATGCATATTGCATTCCTCGTAAATAACATAATATTCCAACAGTTCAAATCCCAGCAATATCATTTATTTATCTCTCTTTTGTCTGTCTGTGTTCCATATGCAGTATATGCCCATCACACCCTGTTTGATTAGGTCTAGTGCATAGCACCTAAACAATAGATTTATCTGGTACAGTGAACATATCTCTGACTACCACTGTATAGTAGTAACTGTACTGTCAGGTAGAACAGGAGACTCCAAGCACCATCAAAACACTGCAATGGAAGTGAAAGACACTGGCAATGACATACTGTATATAGTCAAGAGTTTCATTTATGCCATAATACACAGACCAATGGGTAAACTCCTGTCACAGTTGTTCAAGCCCCAGTGCATTGATTGTAGTCTTTGTCAGGTAGTAACTGTACTATAGCTAGAAACCAGATGTGAACTATCATTTTGGAGAGAAGTTTGTATGTTACCCTGCTGCTTTAAGTTTATATAATATTTTTCTTTAATATGCATACTGTACAGTAAATAAAATGAAATGTAATTAGATGACTAAGAACGTTTTGCAGCTGATGTCCGTTTACAACTCTAGTGAAACCATATAACTAATTAATTTATGTTTATGAAGCTCAAGAGTAGGAATGATTGGCAGTTATATCTATCATCAATTTATGGGGGTGTTTTTGACTGTGTACCATGAGTATACTTGAATAATTGTTTACATGGGTGTTAACATCTGGATGAGGGCATGGTTATAGTTACTATATAGTCCTATTTTGTATTTATTTCTTACTGGGTTATTCGTTATTGAAATCATTCCTGTTTTTAATGCATTAATATGTCAATTAAGTTACATAACTGTTTGAACATTATACATTGCTCAGTGAGCAGTGAGTAAATAATAAATAAACTATGTCTACAGTTCAGTGAAACACTTTTCAAAACACATTGCTTCTGCCCACAACATCCTTAAAGATGCCCATCTCAAAGCAACAGCTATCTTCTTTGGTTGCATCCCTTCTCTTCCCCATCTTCTCCAGCAGCTGTCTCTCTTGGAGAGGGGGAAGCTTTTGCTTTTACCCTACAATTCTTTAGTCAGGTATGTTAAGTCACTCTAACATCTCTGTATCATGGGTAAAATTGTCTTAGATGTGAGGTGCAGAACGTTTTTGACAAAATCGGTAAGTTAAATAGGCACATGCATATTCTTTTTTGCCTACTGATCCAGTTAACAAATAGGCTATACCTATAGTTCAGAGGGGCAAATGTAATAGCCCACCTTTCTGACCATTATAAAAGATAATAGAAAATCACACATGCCCACACAATGCAAAGCATCATGGGCTGCATATGCAAATCACCACAGATGTTTAGCATTTAAGAATCCCCTTTAAGCGTTTAAGAATCCCCTTATATCTAAGTTATTGCTTGCTTTCCACATCATAATCACAGCTTCCCTAAGTATCCTCTTCATCAGCAAGAACACACTCAGATCCTTGCTTCTGCCCTTATGGCAATTGTTCTTCATATTTTTGGCCATTTTTACAACCCATCTTAACACACCCTCTACTCTCCTCATGTCTTCCCTCAGGTATGCTGACCAAACTGAACACTACTCTGCAGATGTGGTTTTATGGTGGCCATATGTGATGGCAGGAACACCCCCCTACTCTGTACTAGCAATATTCTTTCAATATCTTAAATTAGTATAGTGCATTTTCTTACTATCAGATCTCAATGTTCTGTTATTTTCAAGTTTTCCATAAAGTTCACTTCAAGGACCATTTCTGCTTTTGTTTTTTTCAGTTCATGTTCCCCAACTAAATACATTTGTTTGATATTCCTGTTTTCAATGTTCATCACAATACAGTTACTCATTTTAATGTACATTTCTGACTGTTATGACCATTCTGCTATTCTATGCAGATTTAGTTGCAGTATGTTGCTTTGTTGCTGAGTTTTGACTATAGCTCCTGTTTCTAGTATCATTGGCAAATTTGGCCACCCAAGCATCAGTGTACAAATGTTTTTCACTTATACAGATATTAACAAAGTTGGATCCAACAGCAACACCCTGAAGATCATCACCAGGGCAACTGGAAAATTGCGCCCCAATTTTTTTGTGGAATCCGCAATTTTCACCCTTCTCTGCAAAAACTGGCAAGTTCCACAATTTCTTGCAATTTTTGAGTTTTTATATTGAACTGTGAAAAAAGTGCTAACATTTTAATAAAATACTCTCAAGTATATTGGCAATTTTTCATGCAGACTTGGATCTGGCCAAAACAATGCAGTGCAAGGTAGGGCAAGAGTTTTATGTGACACTGATTTCATTTTAATCCATGTCTTATTTGGTTTCAAAATCCATTGGCCAAGCATAAGTACACTTAAACACTTAATATTTGTTTTGTGTTGAAGCAGCCTATTAGAAAACATTTTGTTGCCACACAGACTGAAACAAAAGATGGGAGAAAAGGTGCAAATTATCCCATTCACTTAAATGGAGTGCTAACTATGAAGCCTTTTTGTAAGTGGCAGGGCAAGTTTTTCCTTGTGAGCATACTTTCATTCAGACTAGTTTTGATTCAAACAGCTGAAGATGTTTGGATGGCCCTGCCAATTTTAAACTTGAATAAGCTAGTTGCTAACAGTGATTTCACTCTTAGCAACTACACCCAGATGCTCACATGCAAAAACTGTAATAAAAACCAGACTAAAGTCTAAAAACAAGCTTATAAAACACAAAATGCTGTATATCTGAAAATGTATCTTTAACTAAACAAAATCATTGCAGCCAGAGTAAAACAAAGATAAATTACAGTGTACCCTGACTACTGTATGATGCATTAAAAATATATTAATATTTTTTTGTAACTGCGTAAGGCCCACTAGACACAATTGCCTATTTTCAGGTACAATCCAGGAGCACAGAGAAGTTTTTTTTATATGTTTAGTTATTTAACTAGGTGAGACACAATAAGCTGAAAGCTTTTTTACAGGTGCAACCTGGGAGCACAGAGAAGTTAAGTGACTTGCTCAGGGTCACACAGTATGTAAGCGGAAGCTGTGGGATTCAAACCCAGGTCTGGTCTGCTGGATGTCACCAGATATGCAGCTCAGAGCATTAAACCACTTTGCTATATTGCCTCCTAAGGTTAAGTGACTTGCTCAGAATCACACAGTATGCAAGTGGAGGTTGTGGAAATCAATTCCAGGTCTGCTAGATCTCCACAGTTCATTCACAGTTTGTTACTCTAACCTCTAAACTATACTACAGATGTATAGCCTTGAGGAAAGGAGGGAGGGGGGACATGATAGAAACTTTCAAATACCTCAAGAGAATCGACAAAGTCTAAGAGGGTAGCATCTTTCAGAAAAAAGAGATGTGCAAAAACAAGGGGGCACAATTTGAAGATAGAGGGGGGATGGCTTAGAGGTAATGTGAGGAAGTATTTCTTCACAGAGAGGGTTGTGGATACATGGAATAGCCTTCCTGAGGAGGTCGTAGAGTCAAAAACAGTGGGGAATTCAAGAATGCATAGGACAGACATAAGACACTTCTAGTAGGGGGTAGGAGGAAGTAGACTGTTGGTTAACTAGGATCTGCAGCTTATCCATTAGGTAGGGAAATGAGCAGACTAGTTGGGCCAAGCGGTCCTTATCTGCCATTAAATTCTATGTTTCTATGTTTCTATACTACCAGACCCAATAGCCCCCAGATTTAATGTTTAAATATGTGATTTGAAAAAATAGTGTACAGTACCTACAGTACAAATTATGAACATTAAACAATTTAATAACATTTTACTAAAACTAAATTATTCACGGGTCTATCTACTTATTATTTCTTGTACTAAAGTGGGTAAACAGCTGACAGGGCACTGCAAAAAGCTGTTGATTAGGCTTCATTATTCTACATCCAGAATCAGAAAAATTGTTTATTCTGGCTTTATTTAAGATTTATTTGCTGTGGCTCACTTTATAGAATCTATTTAGCAGATGCTTTTAAGTTTTGGAAGATAGGCAATACTTATGATAGCTTATCAGTTTAATATTCTTTTTAGAAACATACATTTTTCTTTATGTTTTAAACATTTTCAGGTGTCAGTGTATTCATTTAGCAATTTATACTGACTAATATATGCTGCAGAAAACATTAAAAGATTTATTGTGAAGCATTCCAGGTCTATAGTAGAATCCTCGCAATTTCCCACAATTTTTGCGAAATGCTCCACAATGTTTGGTAGCCTTTTCCACAATTTTCCAGTGGTCCTGATCATCACTAGTAATATCTCATGCTGAAGAGAACCTATTAACCTTGATTTTCTGTTTTCCACCCTTAGTCAAGTTAAATATGTATCCCTCTTTCAATGTCTTCATCTATCTCTATGTGGTTTGATTTGATTATTAGTTCCCTGAGTGGGACAGTATCAAAGGCTTTTCTGAGGTCCAGATAAATCACAGCTACTGGTTTACCTTGATCTATTACCTTTTTTATTAGATCAAAGAAACTGATGAGGTTTGTTTGACATTATCTGTTGTGTGTGAAGCCATAGTTATAGCAGATGGTATGCACTAAATGGCTTGTTTTAATGAGATTATCAAGTAAGTTCCATATAATGGATCCCACAGTTTTTTACAAGATTCAGGTAAGTTCACTGGCCTGTAATTATTTACATTTGCTCTACTTCAATGGGAATAATGACTGTTGCTTCCTTTCAGTCATTGGACAGCTCCCTAGTTTGTAATAATTGGATTATAATATTTAAATATTTAATAACTGTTCTGCCAATTATGTGGCAATTCTTTTCATATCATGGGATGAAGGTTGTCTGGCCATGGTATGTTATGTTTAATTTTAGTCTCACAAGCCTATCCATAATAGCACTAGCCAAAAATCTCATACCATTTTCCAACAAAAATGCACTCCCTAGAGTGCCTTATTTTGATTATAAAATGGGCCCAATGGATCCAGTGCCATTAAAACATTTATATATTGTGTTATTAATTAAATAAAAGGCTAATGAATGCAACGAAGTTGAAGAACAAAAGTTAGTGTTATAGAGAGATTATTGAGGTACATGGCTAATAGTAAGTGGCAACTACATACTCAACACATAAACAGAAACTGGAAACACTCAGCAGAGCGACTGCAGTGGCTGCTTCACATAGTGTGGCATGTGATCAGTACAAATGAACCATGGTAGTTCAGGTGACAATTTTGGCAATATCTCTTGTCAGTAGTTGTGATTGGTGGTAGTTAGAGGCACCCAATGTCAGTGGTCAGTTTCTGAGTCTTGCCAAGTCCTTTTTGGTTGAATTGTTAGCTGAACAGAGTGGCAATTTCATATGCCCTTAGGGACCTAATTGTTGATAAGAGAAGTGATAAGAGATTGAGATGGTGCAAAACAGATACTACCATCAATGATGCTACCCACCCCCCTCTCTCCCTCTCTCCTCTCCTTGTACTTGCTTACTATAATGGAGCTTGTGTGACTGAGTGATAATGCACCAAGGATGAGTGTAAGGAACCTGACTGAACAAGCCTTGTTTGTGATTTAGATTCCTCTCAAAATCCTTGGTCAGGGCTGGGGGTGGCTGTCCTTTAACAAGGTATGTTTAGGGTTGGGGTGGTTAGACAGGTGGGCCAATTATAAGAAGGTGGAAGCAATACAGAAAATTATTAAATGTGCTACATAAAATATCATACTGCTATATATAGAAAGACTGAGCTTCCCTGGAATGTGACTAGTATTGCTTCCCTCTCCAAAATCTCATATTGTTGCATCTTCTATAAGTTTGTATTTTGGAGGACTAGGGGGTGGGCTAGGGAGAAGAACTTCTTAAAAAGACAGTGTTGGCTCCTGGCACAGCTCCAGGATCCAGTATTTTAATTTTAAATATCTTGTGTGTGTGTGTGTGTGTGTGTGTACATGCATGTGTGTGAGCATGCAAGCGTGCATGTGTGCTTGTATGCGTGTGTGTAGGAGAACATGAAATGGGTGATGGCAGATTCATAGCATTATCCTGTTTGACTGATTTATCTGGTTCACACAAGTCGAACTAGGTGAACCAGAAGTCTAACTTTTGCATCAAATGTTTGTGACAGCCTGCAAGAACTGAACATCCAAAGTTTAATAGAGTTCAGTTTTAGGGTAGAACTTAATTTGTAGCTGTAGAACAAATAGCCCAAAACCTCAAAAAATAGTCAGGCTTAATTTAATCACATAAACATAATGATTTTAAACATTTTGATACCTGGGGCTTGATTTTCAAAAGCCTCCTTAAATCAACTTCAGCTGCACCGAGCCCCCACATGCAACAAAACTGGGTGTGGCAGTGACCCTATGCCAGATTTTAGTACATTACAGGTTCTGGTACCAATGTTCTCAAGGTTGCTGCAAGCGGTCCCATACACCAGACAGATGGCACATGGGAGGGGATTGATGAAGGCAGCTGCCCCCCCTGACATTTGCAAAGCAGGTCCAGGGTCTCCAGAATGAGTGGAATGCTGCAGGTGCTAGATATATGTGCACTGTATGCAAAAAACCTGCATGGCCCTGGTTATAGAGCCTGTATGTGTAGAAAACCACAGCTGTTACCAGTGGCAGTACCACTGTTATGCATGATACCAACATAGTGTGGTACGTATCATTGCATCAGACAGCTTTGCAGAAATAACATTCACAAACTGCTCTATTGTGGTATTTCAGTCATCTCTCAGTAATATGCAAACTCCACAATACCAGTAAAGTACCTCTTTAGTGACCACCTCCATGACATATCACAGAGTACCATGGTTGTTTGTAGTGGAAGAAAGTGAGACCTGTAGAGTACCTGTCATCATGTTGTCTTTGACCACTGTACCTACTAACACGCTAAATGTTGCAGACACATCCAGAGATGGTGGTCACTTGCCCTCACATCTGTTAGTGTCAGCAGTGTAGTACATAGATACATAGACAGTGTCGGCAGATAAGGGCCTATGGCCCACCCAGTCTGCCCATTTAAGTTTGTAAGTTCAGTTTATGTTTTCCAGGAAGTCTATTGCCCCTTACCCCTGACCTCCAGAATTCCGTTATGTCTATCCCATGCATTCTTAAATCCCGTGATTGTTTCAGCCCCCACCACTTCCTCTGGCAGGGTGTTCCACTTGTCCACCACCCGTTCTGTGAAGAAATTCTTCCTCACGTTTCCTCTGAATCGTCCTCCCTCCAACTTCATCCCATGCCCTCTAGTCCTGGAACATCTTTTTCGCTTAAAAATAGCGCATTCCTGCACCCTGTTCCTCCCTGTAAGATACTTGTATGTCTCTATCATATCCCCTCTCTCCCTCCTCTCCTCCAGGGAGTACATGTTCAGTGCCTTCAACCTGTCCTCATAGGACTTGTGATGCAATCCATGCACCATCTTTGTTGCCCTCCTCTGAACCTTCTCTACTCTGTCTATGTCCTTACGTAGGTAAGGTCTCCAGAACTGCACAGTGTACTCCAGGTGCCTCACTAGTGTCTTGTATAGTGGAATTATGACCTCCCTTTTCCTGCTGGTGATGCCTCTGCCTATGCATCCCAGCATCCTATTTGCTTTACCTGCTGCCTTGTCACACTGTTTCCCTGCCTTGAGGTCATCAAAGATGATAACTCCAAGATCCCTTTCCTGCATGCTATATCCTCACCCCCCAACTGATATATTGTGCCAGGGTTTTTGTGCCCCATATGCATAATCTTGCACTTTCTTGCATTGAATTTCAACTGCCAAACCCCTGACCATTCTTCAAGTTTCTGCAGGTCCCTTCTCATTCTGTCTACACCCTCTGGTGTGTCTACTCTGTTGCAGAGTACATTTACTTACCACTCTCCCTACTGAAGCTTTTTGGTTGCAGCTAGGGCGGCATGTCCATGGAGTCACATGTTTGCTAGAAAGTATGGCACATTGCAAGGGAAACACCACCCATTCATCGACTGTCTGCCAACAGAAACACTATTTCACAGGGAGACCAGTGGCACAGAGACAGACAGACCTTTGGCCACAGGCCTGCACTTCAGTGATGCTGCCATTTTCCCCACTAGTGCCCAACTGGTCTACACTGACTGTTGTCACTTCTTAGGCCATATACCACACCATCACCTGACAGTGCTCCCAGATGTTCTCAACACTCCTTGTGGCATGGTGCTGCCAGCACATGTCTACAGGTCTGACCTGCACTGCATCACAGCTGCACACATCAGCACCCCACTGCCACAGTAGACTCCACCAGGCACTGGCCAAGGCATGACTCACTAAAGCACCACTCTTTGTACCCTCACAGCCAGGTACATCTTATGTTTGCACTACAGACATGAGGGTAACCATAGTGCCTGCTAGTACCCATTGCCATCCAGCAGCTATGGCTGGAGGTGATGCACAGGGTATTAGACTGTCTCCAGCTGGTCTAACTCTTGGAACTGTGTGGCCCTTGGGGAAGATTAGAAAAATTCCAATATGTGGGATTCTCCAGTCCCATTCTGGTACAAGCCCTTTTCTGCCATGGTGCAGCCTCATGTCCACTGCAAGCATGACACAGGATCAGCAGGTGCAGGCAGTCCCGGTGCTAGAAAAGGCTGCATTAGAAAATTGAGAAATATGCAAGGTGCATCGCAGTGAGCACCTTGCATTATATCTCTTTGATGCAAGCACTTTGCATCATTCCCAACATTTTGAAAATTGAGTCCTTGCAAATTAAGTATATTAAACTTTGCTGTACTTTGTGAACAACTTATGTTTTTCAAAGTATATTCTGTGGTATTAGAAGCTCATTAAAAAGGAGATCTAAAACTTGATATAATCTTTAACTTTCCAGGGTCATCCAGTCCAAGTCCATATACAAAGCATAATGGTATTTTCATGAAGGAGAATGTAGTATAAACATGGCAGTTCTGTTAAATACAGGCTATATTGTAGCTGTCCCAGAGTGATTGAGCTTCATTTCCATAAGTCAACAATAACTTCCAAGACCAATGAGACTGTAAATCCACACCCCTGTGGGTTTTAATATACAGTAATGTGCTAGCCTACATAGAATTGGCAAGTGATGAATTCTCATGGTGCCAAATGGATAACAGCACTTTTAAAATGTGGTCAGCTGCCTAATAGAATGCCAACAAAGTTTTGTTTCAAAAAACAGCAGCTATTATTTTCTTCTACAGTATCTCTTTTTTAAAAAAAAAAAAGACAATCACAGTCTTACTATTTTTCAAGATGTGTAAGGCACACTTAACTGTCACATAATTCTGGAACACATCTGGAAGTCATGTCTAACTGCATCCTTATGGTGCTGCTGCAAAACTAAATGTATCCAGCAAAACAAAACTCAGTAATGTTAACAAAGCCAGCACAGTAGTTACTGTGATATTTTTTCAAATAGAGTTAAATTAAGTCAGATTATACAATTCCTGGGTTTTGCCCACAAATTAATTCAACCAAATAACCATATATATATGTATTACTTCACATGGGATGAATATATCTCACTTGCACTTGATATAAATATAATATTAAAATGTTAAATAACTGCTACAAAGTCTAATTTTCATCAAACAGTTCCTAAAGTTTCTGAAGTTTAATGCCAGGTAAAATACAAACAGAAAAGCATATTGGCCAGTACCCTGAATATGCTGTAAATAACACGCTGGACATGTCATCATTACTTAAGGACAATGGAATGCGATACAGTAAAATGTAAGGTCCATGCAGCCCTCAGCCAATAGAAGTAGCTGAACATTAACTTTATAATTCATGTATTACTTATTGATTAGTTACCCAAGAAAGGAGACTATGTTTTGTGACCAATTTACATCTATGGCTGGAGGATGAACAAGGTATGGCATACTATGTTAATCCCATAGCAGTTTGGTGTCGAAAGTAGAGTTGTACTTTGCTGTTAACATACAATTATAGGGTTAAGTGTTTGGGAGTAAAAGTTGAACAAAGAGAAAAGGATACATGCTCTATAGGGTTGCTGAGCTAGGCAAGAGGCTCCATTTTCTGTGTTCAGCTGTTCTGCAGAGGCTCAGACTATTGGAGGCCATTCAATTCAAAATTACAGCTTTTTGAATGTGACACATATCAAAATGAATATGACATACTAAAAATGGTACATGTCACAATAAATATAACACATTATGATAAGAATATGACACCAGCTGAAATGAGTATAGCATATGACAAAATGGGTATAGCACATGATGAAACAAATGTGAGAGATACTGAAATGAGTACAACACATAACAAAATAGTATGACACATGCTGATATGATAATAATGCAAACAAAAATAAGTAGAACATATACCAGTAGTGATTAAGCATATATTAAAATGTGTAAAACACATTCAGATTTGAAGAGCATATACTAAAATAGATAAAATATTTGCTAACCTTTGAAACACATAAGAAAAGAAATATAACATGTAATACAATGAATATAGCATGCTTAAATGTACCAACAGCAAACATCTAACTCATTCCATGGTAAATATTTCAAAAATATATTACTGTTTATTTACACAGTGCTAAAAATCTGCAGAATGATTCTCACTGCAGATAGACAAAGCCCACTGGTGGCAACTAGGTGACATCACAGCAAGACAAAACACTTAATGACTTTTCACTCAGGGTTCCCAAGCTTTCTCAAACGTACATAAATAAGTGCCAGTGTCATAAAAAAATTTCAACCAAAATCAGAAAAAAAAAAGGAAGAGTTTTCCACTCCAGTTTGAAGACTCCTAGCTGTATAAATCAATCTTGTAAAATGGAAAGGATGTGAGGAAATTATTCCTAACTACATTTACCCTCAGGAGAGCGGCTACAGGCTAAGAGACATTTTTTTCATCTCCAGATAGTGATCTCAAGCAGCATCATCATCAACGAAGACAGCAGCTCACCCAGTCAACATCGAGCTGGAGGAAAGGTGTAGTTATGGAGAAACTGATCATTGTTATGTGGGACTTGAGGAACAACCAATGACTGTAAATGGGAGCAATCTATTAATCAAATACAATTGTCATCTTCCAGGAGATGGAGGCTGAGGTGAAGCAAACCACTGCATGTTGTCTCACTGTGGAGGAGCAAGGAGAGCAGGGTAGCTAGAAAGTGGTCTTCTCTTTTATAAAATATATGCCACTTTTACCCTGGACTGTAAAATAAAGAGACTATATCTGCCATTTTTTAAGAAGTCTAGCAACCTTTCTGGGCCGACTTGGGAGGATGAGTTGTATTCCTGTGGCTGCTTCTTTTTTTCAACAGGAGCCTGGAGTACTGATGTGGCTCAGAAAGCCTGCCCTGAAGGAAAAAGCATGGGGACCCCATGGGGTTGCTGATCACAAGAATCAGAGAACACTGCTGAACCTGATTTAACATTTGAAAAACAGATGTTTCAACTTAATTTGTTTCCCCAGTTATGCTCGGTGTTTGTGGCTCCAACTGATATAATGGAAGTCTGTTTTTATGCTTAATGTTATTTAATGCCCCATTTGCTTACTTTTAGGATTTCTATGATTTTAGGATTTTTAAGATATATATTTGCTTTATGGCCTATCAACCAATTGCTTCAGTTTTGTATCTCTACACTTTATCTCCCCAAAGCCTCTTGGAAGTGATTATTTTTTTCTTGGATTTATTTGATTTTAGGTCTGTGTGACCGCTAGGTTATCTATAAGTGTACATACTTTACAAACTATTACAATTAGAAGTACATTTTGTAGATAATTACTTTTAAGAAAGTGGCATACCTAGTATCACATGACTGCTCACCTTAAGAGTGAATGTGTGGCATTCCTTTAGCCGAGTGCTATTTTGCTCTAGGTGGTTTGAGGAATGTGGACATTCTTGTGAGCAGATCTAAAATAACTTAGAAAAAGTCTTGGGCCTTTGAGTTAATCTGTTTTATTCTTCAAATTGTTAATGACATTTAAGTTTAAGAATCTGCTTCGTGTCAGTTTTATCATAACATCTGCATTGAATACATCGAATGCCGCCATCTAGTTTGTATGGGAGATACTTTAATAATTTATGAATTGAAGTGGTGCTCTTAGCTTAGAGGGCATGATTTTTGGGGATAATAAAAAGGGAGAAGAGGGTCTCCGATACTAAATTCCAACTGTCAGAGAGACTTATCATGGAGGTTGAATACCCAGCTACTTAAAGATGAGTATATAGTTTCAAGGGTCTCATCTCTTATTCAGACCATCATAGCTGATAATTATAATTCCATCCTCTGGGTACACCATGAATGGTGTATCCTAAAGTGTTTCCCTAGGGGGAATACATAAGGCTGGCGTCCATTCATAAGCGGTAGAGGGAAGCAGAGGCTCTCTCTTTATTGGCTCAGATCTGAACACAGGTACAGTCCCTTTCCATTTCTTCTCCCCCTGCTTCCCTACAGGCTCTGTTATTCCTATGGAATAAATACTCTTCCCTTTTACAAGAAGAAGTGGAATTCATTATCCTAAGAACCCAGGCAAAGTACGTAGAACATGGGGAAAAGGCTGGCCATCTGTTGACCTTAAGTCTTTGGAAACTGGAAGCTTCAAGAGATATACCTGCAATCAGGACCCCTGATGGTACAGTTAAAACCCATCCCAGGGATATAGTCACCATCTTTGAGCAATTTTATGCCTCTCTATGCAGTCCACGTGCATCCCCCCCATCCAAACAGGATCTTGCAGTTTACATAGAATCTTCTGCGTTACCTTCTTTACCAACCCCATATCAGGATCTCTTAGCCACTCCAATTTCTCAACAGGAAGTAGAATTTGCTATTAATACTCTGGCTCTGGACAAAGATCCAGGTCCTGACAGTTTCCCTTCAAATTTTTACAAAATCTTTGCCAAGGATATGGCCCCCATTCTTTTCCACCTCTACCATTACATGCTCTCTAGTAAGGCCTTGGATCCCTCTTTATTAGAGGCCACCATTATTCTCCTTCTCAAGCTGGATAAATCCCCTTCCTGCCCTACTAGTTACTGGCACATATCCCTATTAAACTGTGACGTCAAAATTTTAGCAAAGATTCTTGCTAGTAGAATAGAGAAGGTCTAATCATGTCTCCTAAGCCTGGAGTAAGTAGGTTTTGTATCAGGCAGATCCTCATCAGATCATATTCAAAAACTCTCCCATATTTTTCAGGCAATGGACTCCCACCCCCTATCGATGGTGCTAATCTCTCTTGACGCAGAGAAAGCCTTCAATAGAGTGGACTGGGCTTTTCTTTGGGTGACCTTACCAAAAATGGGTTTTCCCTATGAGTTTATTCAATGGATTTGGACACTATACACCCTTCCATCAGCCAAAATCCATTGTAATGGGGTCTATTCTTCTTCCTTTCTTCTACACACTGGCATATGCCAAGGGTGTCCGTTGTCCCCTTTCCTCTTCAGTCTTTATCTAGAACCATTACTCTGACAGTCAAAATCCTCTGCTTCTATCATCGGAAATCTCATTGAGAACCATGCCCTGCAGCTATCGGTTTATGCCGATGATATTTTATTACTTTTGTCAAACCCCGTGTCTTCTCTAATAGATGCTCTGAAAATAATTGACACCTTAGGCAAGTACTTGAACTACAAGTTAAACCTAAGTAAGACAAAAATCTACTCCCTTAATAATTTTACACACAGTCAGTATTTTACTCAATTTGGTATGAAATGGTCCCCCAGTGTATTAAATATTTGGGTATTTTTCTTACCTCTGACCCCTCTCTAATGCATAAACTTAACTTTTTAAATCTTTGGGACACTATCCAGGAGCACCTCTCATGCTGCAGAAAACGTCCACTCTCATTGTGGGGTAGGATTAACATTAACAAAATGAATGCCCTCCTTAGGTTATTCTACTCTATTAACATGCGTAATGTTTGGCTGCCCTTGTCTTTTTCAAATGTATACCTGATGATGTTGCTTCTTTTATTTTCCTTGATAAAACTGCCAGGAGGTCATATCTCAAGTTAAACCTGCCTAAGGAATTTGGAGGGCTTCGTCTCCCCAACTTCATGTTATATTATTGGGCAAGTGACCTTTACAAATGTGGGAGATGGTTGTCCATAGCACATATCTGGCAGCAAGTTGAATACATTCCCATCTGGCTACAATTTGAATCTGACTTACTATCCACACATAAATTGAACCCCACTAGGACTTTTTACTCTCCTGCAAAAGCCCTTCCAAAATCCTTGTTCTCTTCCCCAATTGGTATCTCACAGTTTTATCTCAACTTTGTGGATATATTGAGTTATTCCCTTCTAAAGTCCTCTCTCAACCCAGTTTGTCTAATTTAAATATTAACATTGGGGGCATCCTATTCTTACATCCTGGCTACAAATCCCCAAGAGTCTAAAGTTTCAGATTTTTACTCCAATACTGCCATTTTAACTTCTCTGGTGATACTATCAAAGTTTGGACCAATGTTGGCCTCGATTTTCAAGGTATATCTGCTTAGACACTTATTAATCAAACTGTTCATGCACTTGTCACAATCTTCTATGCATGGTGAATTCCTACAACAGATTGCCAGCCCAGCCTGTCAGCACCATGGAGTCTCTGCCCTATATAAGCTTTTATGTATTAGCCCCCATACCCCTTCCCCTATGGGTTTTAAGATATGGGATACTTTCCTACTAGACAAGTAAATTAACTGGTTTTAACTGTGGAATGATTTGTTTACTTATATTTCGCAGGACAGGTTTAGGTTTATTCAGTATTGGATCCTAATAACATGTATTATTCCCAGTTTAAACTAGCTAAATTGGGGCATCTTCCCTCAACATCATGTTCCAGATGTGGTAAGGAGGAGGGTTCCCTACTACATACCTTCTGGTCCTGTGAGAAGGTATCTTCCTTGTGGGTGCAAATTGAGCATCAGCTGGACCTGCGTTTAAGCCTCCAAGGATTATTTTCCCTGGCTATTTGTATAATCAGGGACTTCTCCCAGATGCAAGTTAAGGAAAGAAGTTATTTTATGGCAATCATCTCTCTGGCAGTTAAGAAGATTGTTCTGTACCACTTGATGGACCAAGCTGCCATCACTTATTCAGAGTGGTAGCACAAAATATCATTTGCCCTCAGAGCTGAACAGCTAATCACTAGTGTTAGACACTGTATCTTATCATTTAACAGGAAATGGGGGAAATTGTACACTTTTCATTTGTCATGATCTCTCCTGTTGGACACAATGGGCACCTCCATAGCCTACCAAGGGTTGGTATTTATGATGTAGTATGTTTTTATTATTGGGCACATATGTTCTTATTCACTTTTGTGCCTCACCAAGGGTGGGGGGATGAGATGGAGGGGGGCTGGGGTTTGTTTAATCCAGTTTACCACTTTGGTTTACTTATTACTGCTGTATTGGTTACTTTTTACTTGTAAAATCAATAAAACTTTTTTGCTTAAAAAAGGGAGAAGAGGGTTTCACCCATTACACCCACAGAAGGCGGTTATTTATTTGTACCAAACTCCTTTTTTTCTTTCTTTCTCCCTGTTTAACAAGGGGCCATTGCCAAATTTTCACCTGCAGGTGGGAGCAAACTGAGAGGAATTGGGCTAACATTGAAAAAAGTTGTGTCATGTTTGACCCCAAGCCCTGCAAACTGCTGATACTGCAGATAAAGCTTAGGAGCAGACTCAGACTTAACAGGCAAGCAACATTGTATGGAGTAGTGGGAACGTCTCCTGATATCCTGGTGATATAAGATTGTGCTCGCCCATGATTCTTATAAAGCATGGAAGATTAGGAGGTGGATGGTGCCACTATCTGGTCTAAAAGGACATAAGGTTAATTCTAAAATTAACCTGTGTGGAACTTCTTTTACTGGAAATATGTCTTGTTCCACAAATTTTTATCTAACAAATTACATTTGTTCTAAGTGCTGCTGTAAAAAAAAGTATCACATTTTATGAGATTGCTGAACTATCAAGGAAAAGAAAGACTGAAATAGTTTGAATTAGTTTTAGAATTAGTTATATTCAGTTAGCTGAATTGAACTGATGAAATAAATGTGTATTTATATGTGTATTTTGATCTGGAATAATTTCAGTGTACCTCACAATAGTATATAGCTGGCTGTTAATGTTTTTTTTTTTAATTTGCATGCTGAATTTTTAGATCCCCGGTGCCAAAAGTATTTGGGAGTTATGAAATTTTTTGTGCTATATTTAAGGGTTTTTTTACATCACTTTTTCCCTCCTTCTACACCTTTGGCAACAGCGCATTTAAGCACTTTGACAGTAATAAGCGCCAGAGTGCTTACCAGCTGCTAATTTATAAATTATCTCTTTTCATCTTGTAATAACCACTTTTTTAGTACAACAAGTGCTGTAAAATGCTGTAAAGTTATTTCATTATTGTCTTGATACCTAATTAACTGTGCATAAAGTGCCTAAAAGCTTAGGTTTTGAGTACTTTGCTTAGGTACTGACTTGATTTATTATTTTAAAGTCAGTTTGTTATTAGAAGATTCTTTGAGGAAATGGGGATGAATATGATTACTACCAGAGCACATACCTTAAATAGATTCAATACAGCTAAGCAAAGCTCAAACACTTTTGCCATGTTAGTAGAGACAGAGTATGATGAGAGTATCAACAGTTCCTGGAAGGTACTGGTAACCCCCCCCCCCAAAAAAAAGGAAAAGTGAAAAATATGACAGAAGCTATTGAAAAGATAACATATCAGATTGGAAAGAAACAAAGGAAAAGAAAGAAATAATAAATTAGATCGTGATGGCATAAAACCAGGTGAATCCGACTGAGTTTTCCTTCTGGCAGATAGTCATACAACTTCTACACCTAGTATGTATGCCAAGCCACCTTCTATTAGGAGCCTGAGTGGATCTCCAAAACATTTTGAGACCCCAATTCCTGGGGATTTAATAAAAAAAATCATCTCATTAATGTCTCTCATTACTCTAATACAAACATAACTATGACTATGGAAAGCTTAACAAACCTAACTAACATTTCCAGAAACCTAAATGAAGGTTTGGATAACAGCATAAATTTATTGGGATGGGCCTCACTTGATAATGGTGATAATGGTGACTGGATAACCTTATTGTCCAATGATTCTAAATACCTAAACAACAGCAAAACAGGGATGCTGAGAACAGGGGAAATTTTAATCAAAGAAACAATCTTAAGGAGATGGTGGTATTACAAAATACTATACAGGGACTCAAGACTTCTGGCAGTAAGTTGAACAATAGGAAAATCAACAAAGTGAAAATAATTCCTTTGGGGCAAAACAAGATGGATATAGAGGAAGGGAATAGACCAATGCGAGAAAAAAAATGAATCCTTTATGTATTGTCCTACTACACTACATCACGGTATTATTAACATCATGAAAAATTAACATGCTGCAAATTTAATACTGATGGAGCAACTTATTGTGGTTAGAGATAAGATAGATACTCTTAAAGAGAACAGTACCATTAATGGAGCCTTGTGTATTTCTAATTTGAGGATTTGTCACCCTGTGTATGCAGCCATCTCCTGGTTCTGAGTGCAGCAGTCTGCTTTTGGATTTATTGAGGGAATTGACAAGACTTCTTTGTTGCCAACAGTCAAGCCATAAGTTGGAGGAGATCTACTGTATATTGGAGTTTTACACTGCGATTTGTGGAAGTCATATTTTGTTTATCGGAAACTCGAAGCACAAGTCCTTTGCCACTTTTGGACAGAATCAATTATAAGAGAGAGACTGTTATTATCCATTCAAAACATACATCTGGGGTTTATTAAAGCTCACTGCAAAGAAACATATATTTCCAGCTGCGGAGAATAACAGGAATGTCTGAAATCCCTGGATGTGGTAACCAGGATGCAGCAAATATGAGTTTCTGTCTGGCTGACATTAGATCACTGCAATCAAGGAGACGTGAGCTTCATGCATATCTGGAAAAAAGGCCTTCAGAAAAAGGAATCAGGAATTTAGAAGCCTAAAAAGATAACATAGAAACTACTTTTCTGAAATTAGAATGCTTGTTGTTAAAAGAAGTTAATGTTAGTTATAACATTATTTCACTCAATATCTTGCCAAAAATCAAGTACCACAAGGTCTACAAGTCTTAACGGCTCAATCATGTGGTTTGGATGACTTAAAAAGAAAAGAAAAGTGGTTGCAAATTTCAGAAACAGCCTCTCTAGCTTATACCCAACTGATTTCTGTGGAAGATAATGAGAATTATCAAATTTTAGAAAAATAATTAAAACAGGCCAAAAAAGAAATTGGGGAATTTAAGGAACATACTGACTTTCTTCATTTAGATAAAGCTTTGAAAAATAAGGTAGAAAGGCACAAAATAGAAGTGATTGAGAGGAAACAAACAAAGCACTTACAAGATAATGATATATATGAGAACGGTCTAGCATATATTCCTGTAAAAAATTCTGAGGGAAGGTCTAAAAGCAGGGGAAGGTCCAGAAGTCAGAAACCTTATCAACAAAGAAATATGAGTCTTAATAAAGGAAAATCTGGAACAGTGTAATCACAAGACAACTAAAGACCTTTGACTAGTTCGTTTAAAGGGTTGAGATCTCTAACCATTGATTTAACATCAGAACCTTTTTAAGAGTAGAGGAAGGAGGCAGAAATAGGAAGAGAAGAACACGGTATGGAACAAGATGAGGGAAATGTGGTAAATAAAAGCAACACGCAGCACGGTTTAAGGAACCAGAAGATAACAAACAAATAATTAATCTCAGTAGCTTTCCATTAAATAAAACACATAAATCCCTCCTCAGAAAAGGCCTTAACTTTGTACCAACACCTCCAGTAAATGAGTTTTTGATCTACGTAGACTTAGTTAAGCTCTTCAGAAAAAATCAGATTAAGAATCTTTTTTTCAAAACAAGCTAACACTGAAACATCAGCAAATATTGGTTATTTGGAGCACTGCACAGATGGGGACTTACAGAATGAGATAATGGATTTATCTATTAGTGGATTTGACCAGGCTGAAAACTTAACTGGTAATGAAATGAATTCCATCTATGAAACACTTTTTGAAGCTACCAAAAGTAACTTGGATAAAGTAATGAGTATGTTGGAAGAAGAAACAGGCAACATAGCTGGGAATATAGATACATCTTGGAACTTTAAGGAACTAAGGGATGCTATGTTTAAATGCAAATCTTACTTTTGTCCTTTAGTATTAAATAATCAGGCATCTGTTTTTTGAAAGCACAGTACTATTTAAGGTATGGCACATGCTGGCTAATAAGAAAAAACATGTTAACCCAAATGTGTCCATGGCAGAGCAAATAGCTCTAGATTATTTAATAAAGAAGGTAGATCTGATAGTAAAAGAGGCAGATAAAGGTGGTAATATTGTGATTATGGACAAAGACAGGTATAAAAATATGGTTGAGAAACTTTTATTTGATGTAAATTACAAAAAAATGACAACTTAATTATACACAGCAATACAGAAAAGAACTCTTGAGCTTTTAGATGGGGCAGTTTGGAGGGGGGATATAAATGATGAAGAATTTAAGTATTTTTACTGTGAATTTCCTGTAATTCCAACTTTTTACTGCCTTCCAAAAATCCATAAAAGTATTATATATCCACCAGGTAGACCCATTGTATCTAGTATAGGTTCCATTTCTGAACACCTTTGTGAATTTATAGATTTATTTTTACAGTACAGTATGAAAAATCACCCTTCTTATCTTCAAGATACAGGATACAATAAAAAAAATTTGGAAGTGTAACATTGGAAGAAGGATTTATATGGATTGCAGTGGATGTAGAAGCATTATATATCTGTTAGACATAAAGATGGCTTAAGAGATGCTATTTATTTTCTTTTGAAGGATCAGAATATTACTTGAGCGCCAGTGCAATTTTTGATGGAGTCCTTAAAATTTGTCTTTCAACATGCATGTTTTGAGTTCAATAGTGAATTCTTACAGCAAATTTGTGGAACAGCAATGGATGCTTCAATGGCACCTTCTTATGCTAATTTATTTTTGTGATTATGAGAAGCAGAAACACTATACAATAGTGAGGTTAATCCTTACCTTTGTCATATAGTACAATGGGGGGAGATATTTAGATGAGTGTCTGTATATTTGGAGTGGTGGATTGCAACTGGTAAAATAATTTATCGATTGGCTTAATCATAACTGGATCAAACTGAAATTTACAGCAAAGATGAATGAACAAAAATAATTTTTTTAATATTATACTAGAGGGCAACAAAGATTTGCAACAGGTGTTTACAAAAGGGTTTAGAAAAGAAACAAGTACTAATTCTCTACTCAGAAGTGATAGTTTTCATCCAGCTAAATTAAAAAACTCAATACCATTCAGACAACTGGTTAGAATTAGAACGAATTGTACCTCTGATCTAGATGTTGAGAAGCAACTGGCAGAACTTATAAACAGATTCAGAGAAAGGGGCTATCAAGATACTGTATTGGAAGAAGCATTAGCTAAAGTAAGGAACAAAACACAATTAGAATTGATTGAAGATATAGATAAGTATAAAAAACTAAAAATGAAAAAAAAAGCATCATTACTTTTTCCTTAGAACACAATACAGTATCTGGTAAGGTAGGCAACATCATCTGGAATAGCTGGGACATATTAAAACATGATACAGCAATAGCAACTATTTTGCCTGCAACACCAATAATCACATTTAGATGTACAGCCAAGTTACAAGACAAACTGGTCAGAAGTCATTTGTTTCATAAAGAAGAACCAGAAAGAACGTGGCTACCACCTAGACGTAAAAGTAATCACAAGTGTGGTAGATGCAATATTTGCAAATATATGAATCAAGGATCTACTTGTCACCTACCAAATGGGATAGAAATCGAAGTAAGAGAATTTATCACCTGTTTAACATTGTTTGTTGTATATATTCTATGGTGTACCTGCAATCTATACTATATAGGGAAGACTGTGATACCCCTGAAAACAAGAATCCAAGAACATCTGAGGTCCATAATTAATAGAAAGATGGACTCACCAGTAGGAAGGCATTTTTCTAATGTACATAATGGGGATGCTTCCCATTTGAAATTTATGGGTATAGAATTTGTGAAAAAAGACATAAGAGGCGGTTATAGACCCAATAGACTATCACAAATAGAAAGTAGATGGATCTTTAAAGCTGATACATTTACTCCAAAGGGCTTAGATGACAGGTGGGATCTCAAACCAATTTTAAGAGACAAATAATACATGCTTCCATAAAGTTTCATTAAGTGTTAAACTTGATCATTGGGGTACAATAATGTGGAATATCTTGTTGTATAACTTAAATTTTGTTAAATAAAAATACTATTTTTATATGATTCTCCACCCCTCCACTCTCTCCCTTCTCCTTCCAAAAACCCTACCCTTTCCCTCCCCTCTCCCTTTTCATCTCCCTCACCCTTTCCTCCTCTCCTCCTCTCCTTCTCCACCCTCCTCACCCCAACCCCCATCATTATATCTATTTTAAGTCTGGTTGATCGTTGTCCATTTTTAGTGCACTATTATGTATTATACTATATTTCATAAGATTCTCATATGATAGTAAATGTTTTTTTCTCTCTTTTTCTTTGTTACACTCTCTAAGGTTATCCATGGAGATATTGTTTCTGGTACAGATGGTCCTTGAAGCAGCTTTTTGGAAATGCTTCTCCTCTTTTTCCAGTACTGGTAAGGATATTGTGAAAAATTATTTGGTTATAAAAGCATTTCTGATGTTATTTGGATAGAACACATGTATTTAGGTGAACCTGATAGTATTTTCTACCAAATCAAATAGTTCAATTGTGCACTAACCCCTTTTTTCTTACACACAAATATCCAAGTTTAAATATTATACTACTTAGCTCAGAAGGTATCCGAAATTGTATTTGTGAACCGTACATAAATAATTTTTAGTATGGATTTCTAAAAAGTGAATAGATTGATTAGCTTTAAGTTTTTTGAAATATTTAGGTCTTAAATGATAAAATTAGCAATCTGTGTCACTGATTGGTGTATTGATTGATGATGTCACTTTTGGAGCACTATTTAAACTCATGGATTTTGCCAGTTTGTAACAAGCCCCTTGAAAGCACTTTCCTGAGGCATTAGGGGATCTCACAGTAGTGATATAATAAAATCAACTATTAAGTTGTACTGAACAGCCTTAAATTTCTCCTTTATGAGTGCATACAACTTGGAGCCTTGTGTACTTCTAAAATTAACCTGGGTGGAACTTCTTTTACTGGAAATATGGCTTGTTCCACAAATTTTTATTTAACAAATTTTATTTGTTCTAAGTGCTGCTGTAAAAATAGTATCACATTTTCTGGGACTGCTGAACTATCAAAGAAAAAAAGACTGTATTAGTCTGACTTCATTTTAGAATTACTGTAGTTACATTCAGTTAGCTGACTTGAACTGATGAAATAAATGTATATTTATATGTGCTTTTTGATCTGAAATAATTTCAGTATACACCATGATAGTATACAGCTGATTGTTGATTTTTTTTTTACTTGCACGCTGTATCTTAAGATCCCCGGTGCCAAAATTATTTGGGAGTTATGAATATTTTTGTGATATATTTAAGTTTTTTTTATATCACTTTTTCACACTTTCTACACCTTTGGCAACTTAGCACATTTAAGCACTTTGACAGTAATAAGCACCAGAGTGCTGAACAGCTTCTAATGTATGCATTATCTCTTTTCATCTTGTAATTACCCACTTTTTTAGTATAAATACTGCCATAAAATACTGTTAAGTGATTTCATTATTGTCTTGACACCTAATTAACTGTGTATAAAGTGCCTAAAACTTAGGTTTTGAGTACTCTGATTGCTTAGGTACCGACTTGATTTATTATTTTAAAGTCAGCTTGTTATTAGGAGATTCTTTGAGGAATTGGGGATGAATATGGTTACTACCAGAGCATATACCTTAAATAGATCCAATACAGATAAGCAAAGCTCAAACACTTTTGCGATGTTAGTAGAGACAGAATATTGTAAGGATGATGAGAGTATCAGCAGTTACAGGAAGGTACTGATAAAACAGCCCCCCCCCAAAAAAAAAAGGAAAAGGGAAAAATATGTCAGAGGCTGTTGAAAAGATAACATATCAGACTGAAAAGAAACAAAGGAAAAGAAATAATAAATTAGTGATGCTATATAACCAGGTGATTCCTCCAGAGTTTTCCTTCTGGCAGATATTCATACAACTTCTGCACCTAGCATGTATGCCTAGCCACCTTCTATTAGGAGCCCGAGTGGATCTCCAAACATTTTTGAGACCTCAACTCCTGGGGATTTAAATAAAAAATCAGCTCATTAATGTTTCTCACTACTCTAATGCAAACATAGATAGGACCATGGAAAGCATAACAAACCTAACAAACATTTCCAGTAACCTAAATGAATGCTTGGATAACAGCATAAATTTATTGGGATGGGCCTCACTTGATAATGGTGATAATGGTGACTGGATAGCATTATTGTCCAATGATTCTAAATACCTAAACAACAGCAAAATAGGGATGCTGAGAACAGGGGGAATTTTAATCAAAAGAAACAATCTTACAGAGATGATGGTGGCACTACAAAATACTATACAGGGACTTAAGAATTTCAACAGCAAATTAAACAATAGGAAACTCGACAAAGTGAAAATAATCCCTTTGGGGCAAAACAAGATGGATGTAGAGAAAGGGAATAGATCAATGGGAGAAAAAAGTGAATCATTTATGTATTGTCCTACCACACTAAGTCAGGATATTATTAACACCATGTAAAATCAACATGCTGCAAATTTAATACTGATGGAACAACTTATTGCATTAGAGATAGATACTCTTAAAGAGAACAGTGTCATTAATGGTGTATGCATGGATGATATCCTAAGAACTTTAAATTCCATACACCCTCTGAGGGATTCTTCATCTACACCTCTTTTAGAAGTTGATGAATCTCCAAAACAAAATAGACCTGATTTTCCATAAATAATGATTCCTTAGGATTCCATTGGTCAAGACGATAACTTATAGAAAAGCAAAAAAAAAAAAAAAAAAGGGCTAAAGAAATGCCAATAGTAGAAATAAAAACATTAAAAAAAAGAAGAACCCAAATGTTTGGCACTGAAGGTAGTCAATCAGCAGAAGACAATGATAAATGAATCAAAATAGACACTTCAAAAACAGAAAAGAATAAGTACTTCTACCACAAATGAGGAAGAACAGCAAAAATCAGGGCTAAGTTCAGAAACCTTACAAGGCAATACAATTCAATCCCATACCATGCCACATGAAGTAAGAAATGATAACAATGTATGAGACGCTATACCTACAGATACTGATTATCATTTAAGGTTATACAGACCAAGGAAAACAGAAGGTGAAACACCATCATCTTTAAAAAAACAGCATAGTTAAGCTCTTAGGGACACCTTGGATCTACAGATTGAGGAAAATTATTTGAGGAAAGTAAATCGAGTAGAGACTTATGAATATTTTGAATGTTTGAACATTTTTTGGTGTACACAGAACAGTTGTTAACTTTATCTGAAGAAATTGTTCAAGGCTAGAGAGATGGAATTTATCTGGTTGATAAAAATAAGTTAAATGATTATCACTGATCAGTGGACAGCAGATACAGACCTGCCTCTAAAATGTATAAAGAAACAGATAGGATGAACAAAGGCCATTAGCAACTATTTAAGCAATGTTCTGGGCATTATATTTGGCAGAAATGGTATCTTGGAACCTTATAAGCATAAAAACCTTAAGGGTGATAGCCAAGTCAATATATTATGCAGAAAGTGTGCTGTCGCAGATAAAATTTTGTAAAAAAAACAAAGGTCTTGGATCAGATTGGTATCTATATATTTAAACTTGTGAATATAGCAGATCATCTGAAAAGTACAATACAACCTAGAAATGAACCATGAACAACTTCTTTTTGGATTACCAGATCAATATTCAGATCAGAAAATCTAGAATGGACATAGCCATATGGGATTGGATAACAATGGTTTACTTCCTATTCAGAACAGATTTTTGTTGCTAGCAACCCAGGATAACTGACTTAGAAATTATTATAAAAATGTGGTGTCCCAAGATGAGATTACAAAGAGCTTTGGCACACCAACAATACTCGAGGATCCTCTAGCTTATAAAATGACAGTAATCTCTTGGAATATTTCAGGGTATATATATATATCTAAGCCACAGCAGATGGATTTGTGAGATTTTATCAAAACAAAATATTCAATTATAGGCATCCAGGACATGTGGCATGATAAAGCAGAAAATATTGGGTTGGTTGGATATCAAACTTTTTTTATATTCATGGGTTAAAATAGCTAAACTAAGAAGAAGAGTGGGTCAGTTGATATTACACATTAAACTGACTATCTTTACAAAAATTGTTGAAATAAGCAGTATTAACATATTTTTGGCCATTAGGCTTCTGAGGGCTACAACTTTATAATTATCATAGCAGGAGATATTCCTCCAGAAAGATCCAGATTTTACTTCATGGACACCTCAAAAAATATGGAATACTTAATATACATGATTTCCATGGATTATCCGGATGATCATATATTATTAACTGGAGATCTTAACACAAGAATAGGTGCATATGATGGTCTGACAGATAATATCATAATGAACTGGATTTATCCATTAGCTGGAGAATTTCGGCATATTTCAAGTAACAATAAAGTGAATCAGAATGACCATAAATTGTTAAACATAACAGAATCCAAAGGCATATATCCTTTAAATAGTAAGTTAAATGGAGAAAAGGAAGGTCAACCAATCTTTGTATCTCTGAAAGCAGCAAAGTTGTTGGACCTGGCACTATGGACAGTTCCACCAGACTTCTGGCAACACTTGTTTATGCTTGATAGAATAGAAAGTGACCACATTCACTCCTTCTGTTTGGACAAAAACTAATCCAAAATAGTGGTATATCTACAAATTTTAATAAAAATTAGTATAAAGACATTGAAATTATATATAACAAATTGGTATGGTCAACCAACCTAGAAAATCAAGTCATAGAAAAATACAGTACTTTTTTAAAATAATAACTTAGATGACTACTAAGGGAATCCAAGCTAGATCTTCTAGACAAAATGCTGCAAAAGTTATTTCAAATATTACAAAGGGAACTTTAAAGTAAATGAGTTAATAAGAAAAGACTAGATTCATGTTGAGGTGGTTTGATAGGGACAACAAAAGACAAAAACACAAATTTGATAAGGTATTTGGGAGATATAAGTACTGTACTACTAAAATTAATACCGATCTACTGTACTAAAAACAGAAAGAAAAAAATTAAAAATCTTTTTTAAAACAAGAGAAGAAAAAATTCCAGGAGCAAATGTGGGAGCATTTGATCGAGGCTATTGTCAGCAAAGACTCTAAATTATTTTGGCCTTTAGTGGCACGTGGCTGCAAGGCCCTGATAAAAGAGATCCATAACTTTGTCCCCAGTTGTAATAAACCTAATGTTTCCTCAAATATCTTCTAAGCAAGATTTTTTAACAATTTAAAAACTTAAACTAAACAAGACCCCCAGGCCCAAATTTAATCACTGGGAAAGTCTACAAGTGCATGGATCAAGAATGGGCAAATGTACTAGCAGACTTTTATAAATAAGTTTATATTACAAAATGATATCCCTCAGTCATGGAATTTGTCTATTATCATTCCATTTTTAAGAAAAGGGATAGATCTGACCCATGCAATTATTGGTCCATAAGCCTAATAGATATTATGGAATAAAATATTCTCCATGATCCTACTCAGTAGAATTTCTCGAGAAACACATTCAGTATATTAGGATTTTTTTTCCCTGCCAAGGTTGTATTTAATGAATCATAATCAGCTATGGACAATTGTTTCATACTGCACCACTTATTTAAGAACCATGTGCAGCTCCAACATCAAAAGATCTTTATGGCATATACTGACTTTTCATCAGCTCTTGATACTATTAAAATGATTGAATGCCGTGGATACCTGGGGCATTTGCCTAATTCTAATTAATAGACTAATAGTGTTAAACTGTTCTATTCAGAAACCTGGGACAGCATTAGATCTGGTATTGGAAAAATGTCCAAGAAATTTGCAACAAACATGGGGTTGAGACAGGGCTGTATTCTTGCCCCTACACTTTTCTCAGTCTATGTGAATAACTTATTAATTATGCTTGCATCTGTATGCTCAGATTCACCAAAAATCAGCTCTGCTGTTTTGGCATACACTGATGATTTGGTGTTGCACTCACTCTTTCCATTTGACTTGCAAAAAAAGTTAAATATGCTGGTGAACTTTGAAAAAGATAGCGCTTTAAAAATCAACATGCAAAAGTAAAAGATTATGATCTTTGACAACAGAAAGTCTAAATTTAGCTGGTACATTGATTTCTGCCTGATGGAAGTAATAAAAGAGTATCAGTATCAAGATCTTATTTTTCACAGACACTTTCCTGGAGACCCCACTGTGACCATCAGCTAAAAAGATTAAAAATACTAGTGTGGCCTTATGAAGATTTGAAACTAGATACTGATGGGAGTGGGGGCTACTATGTGACCTTTATTGTGAGCCATTGAAGCAAAATATAACTTATAGATATTATATGACTCTGAAATTAAGGACCATAAATATTTGGATTCCCTAGAGAAACCTGCCATATAAACCCTGCACTCAAAACTGGGTTTCCCAAAAACTACCCTATCTTATTTTGTTTTAACAGAGGTGGGTTTACCCAGTATTCATGCTTTGGTTGAATCAAGATTGACTAACATTTAGATAATAGTCACTAAACTACCAAAATATAGCATTGCAAGGCTGTGTTTGGAGGAGAAAATGCAATGGTAACAGTTGGGCTATAGGAAATCCAAGTGGTTGTGTCTGCTTAAAAATATCTTGGAGTCTGTGGGACTATTGGATTTGCTCAAACTAACTTTGCAGAAAATGATAATAGCGGATCAAAACAGATCCCACATAAAAAGCCTGCTTGTGACAAAAAAATAAAGCAATTGACCTAGAGAAGATTGACTATTTTAGATATGAATTATGGTAAAGTATAAATGATTGTGCATTTTTTTCACTACTGTCTAGATGCTCTAGAGAATCCTTTACAAAGGAAGATCTATGCAAGGTTAAGTATGGGTTTATTCAAATCAAATACGCTAACAGCTAGACTCAATAAATCCACCAATCCCACACTCTCCCTATGTTATTGTCAGAAAAAATATAATCAAGATCTGTTTCATGTCATTTTTAGATGCAAGTGGTACAATGGGGCAAGAAAGATGTGGTTGGGCTCAATTGTTTTCTTCTATAGCAGATAGTGATGAGATGTCTCTGTTAAAACTATTATGTTCTTGTGATGATCTTTTTTATTATGGATTGGACAATAAAGAAATATGGCATATTACCTTCCAGTTTCTAACATTTCTTGTTTCCTTTCAGCAGGATCAGGCAGGAGAGAGGGCATCTACTGGCATCTTTGAAACTAAGGTTCAGCCTAGAATACACATTCCTATTTCTCCACAATCCTGCTGTTGAAGGGATAAGTGGTTGGTTCCACCATACAGCATGTTGTATCATGCTATAAGACTACTTTGGTTTACTACATTTTAACTTCCCAGATACATTTTTAGAATTAACCTTGGTCCCCATAGCAGACTCTATCAGTTTAGTCATGGGTGCTAATTGATTTTCATGATAACTCTAAAAAATACTCTGTCAGAGGGAAGGGGTATAAGAAAACATGCTAATATAAACTTAAAAACAGAATTTTGCTTATAACCCTATTGTTTTCAAAGTTATGCCCAAAGGGGGAATTGGGAAACTAACTAATGCAAAACTTTAACTTTCACTGTCAGAAAACAAAATCTCTATTTTTGCTGAAGCACTAATTTGTGCTGAATGAAAATTGTGCTAATTAGTTTAATTAGCACTTTTTCAATAATAGCGATTGTGCTGCTTATGACTTAGTGCAACATTTAGATTATGCAGTTATGGTTGCATTTGTGGTTGAGCTCAAATTTGTTTGCGAATAAAAAACTAGTTCTACAGTAATTTGCATAACATACTTGTCCAACTGCTGCTGTTACAGCATTCCACCAAAAAGGAGCTGTTTGTGATGCACCATTAATCAGTATAGCACTTTAGGTTGTGTTCTTTATCTATGCTATTGTACAAAAGCTGAAGAAATAATGAACCTCTTCAATATAATATTTTTATTACAAAAATAATGGAATACTTGTAGCTGAAAATTAAATACAGTTGAAAAGTATATGTCCTGCTAGAGAGCAGAAAGGTACATTGAATTTCAGAACAACATTCTACGCAGTTCTCTATCTGCATTGTGACTGGTCCTTGACATCATGTGCTTCTCTGTATGTATTATACACCTTTCAGTGTGTCTTCACACATATCAGCATGTGCTGTTCTCCTTTCAGAATGCATGTTGACTACTTTGATATGTTGGTATATGTACTAACATTTCAGGATGCAAAAATCATTTTATTACATTATACTTCTTTTTGTATGTGTTCACAAACTTTAGTATTACATTTTAATTTAGTATGTGTTAGACAAATTTCACATGTGTTGAATTAATTCTGGTATAGATTGTACTCATTTTGCTATGTATTATGCTCACATCAGCATGTGTTAGACTATTGTGTTATGTGTTGTACTCACTTCAGTATCTCTATATCTTGTTTCATCATGTGTTATGCCCATTTTGACAAGCGTTGTATCTGCTGTTGTCATACCTGTGTCATAATGTGTTGTAGTCACTGTGATATATATGAAACCCATTTCGGTATGTGATATTCATTTTGGTATGTGTCATTCAAAAAGTTGTAATTTTGAATTGAATTGAATTGTCTTCCATACTCATAACAGTTCAGTTATTGCAGACTGAGATGATGGAGAGAGATTCTGATATGAGGGAGAACCACTTTCTAATCCAATGAGAAGCAGGTGAGGCCACTTGCATACAGTTACTATCCACAAGAGGGTCTTGATCCCAAAGGAAGAGTTTCACTTCTGAGTGGGGTCATGATAAATCTTCACAAAACCAGTTGTGAGAAAGAGACAGAGAGAGAGGATGTACAGAGAAGAAGGGTGAAAGAAGAACTCTACACTGGATGGAAAGAAGGGAGTGTGATTTTACTATAATAAAAACAAGCACACAAACACTTTAATTCTTCAGATGGCTCCTGGCCATAGACAGGAGTGGTGTGTGCAGATTACCCACTACAGGATCTAAAATTTCAGATTTGTGAGTGCATAGGGGAGGAAGGAGAATTGGGGTGCTACTTAGAAGATGGATGATGAAGGGACATTTTATTTACTTGGTACTGGGCAGGGAGAGGAAGGTGGGTTAAAACTTATACAAGGGTAAGGAGAAGGCATTGTTTTCTATTCGGACCTCCTGGGGGGTTGGATGGGGGGTGAGATGGGAGCTATGAGAGTAGAAAGAGAAAGGTGGGTTCATTTAAATATGCAGGAATTGGTAGGAGGTTCTGTGTGGGTAGGGGATGGTTATTTTTCTGTTTTCTTTTTTGTTCAATAGTTTACTGAATAGTAGTAGTGGAATATAAATGGCTTTATATTCGGAAGGGTTCTTGAATCATTAGGAGCCCTACTATTCATGGTATTTAAGAAATAACACAGAAAAAAATATGCACAAAGGAGGTGATGCTCATAGTAAAGAGCAATACTGAACAAGTAGAATCAGGCACTCATCAACTCCTCATTCTTTGCACGCAACAGTATGCATAGTATGTATTCATGGCTATGCTTACAATAAGGTGTGTGACTTTTGCTAAAAAAACAAAGCACACCCCTCATTATCCTATATGGTTAAATGTCTCAAGTGAACTTTAAAGCATATAGGAGCAGCAAACAAATAAACAAGGTGGCAGTCAAGCAAATGCAACCCTCGGCACATCAAGGCTCCACACATTTTATTGTGAAGAAGAAGAATGGTGCTTCTCTTTGATTGCCATCTTGTTTATCCATTTGCACATCTATGCATTAAAGCTCACTGGAGACATACCAGAATATGAGCTGGTGAGCAAGTGTATTTTGTTGATTTTATTGTTCTGTTGTAACAATATTTTAATGGCACTGGACTTTTTACAGGATTGGCTTGTTTTTGTTTCAATGTGAGTGTCCATTGTTGAGGCCTGGACTTTTCTTGCTATGGTGTCCAAGACCTGGGGACTCCACATTACCTTCTTTCCTCAGTGAACTCTGTGTAACTCACCCTCTAAAAGACATTGTGGCCACATTAAGGCATACAAATTTTCTTTGGGCTCCAACTTGATAAATGTTCTTCCCTATAGCCCTCTCACTCTTCATAGTGTAGTGCGGTATTTTTTATTATAGTAACAACACTTATTTCCCAGATCTACTATGAGGTATTATTGCCAGAGGCCTCTATGTTTCAGATCACTCATGTGCTACCCATTGCACTCTTAATTTAAATTTTCCATTCCCTGTTACACGCCAAATGTAGGGATCTGATATGTAATGTCCAGAGGCATGACCATAGTGTTGCTCTTGTCTTATTTTGAACCAGATCATCTGGTGTTTGTACTCCTTACCATTGGTTTTATTAAGTTCTTGTGGTCCAATTCTTGTGCCATTCTGAGTGGCCACATACTCTCAAAACAGATTCAGTCATAACATGCAAAGTGTTTGCTTCACGTCCAAGTTACAAACAAGTTCAGTTGTTATACAGGCTCTTGCTTACAAAAAACAGTCAGTCTGGGATGGTGTGAAGTATGGCTATTAAGAATCTTAACAGTAAGTGTACCTAATCGTCTTTACTCTAGATTTTACGTATGCTATTTAATATTCCATTAAAGTCTTCTCTAACATTGCTAAAGACATTAGAGAAGAAATGATATACAGTACTTCCTAAAATGGGCCAGTAATTTCCAGATATGGAATTTAAAAAATTGTGGTGATTAAGGAGATGCAATTTTGCTTAATTCTAGTTATAATAGTTACCATACATAAATTGCATATCCGCATTTAGTATTGTATAGCAATTTAAGCATATATATTGCTTAAGGGTATACAAATCTAATGATCTAGTTACCAAGGTCCAGTTAAAAATTAATTACTATGGCCATTGAAAATGAATGTTAAGTTTTGGGAAAGAAATTCTCTAGAATTCAGGTGCTATAACTGTGGATCCCATTTCCACAGATGTATTGCACAGAATATAAACCTTCATTTTAAAAGCTGAAGATACCCTTTTCTGAATAAATTAATAGAGTCACTGGAGCAGGAAGTCAGACTAACAGAAAACTGTCTAAGCAAAAACAAATGGACTATATATCAATGGTGGGAACTGAATAAGTTCAATGTTTTTCTTTTCATTAATTGGATAACTTTTTTTGGTTTTCAAAGAAGAAGTCCAGCCAAAGTTTTTAGCATAAATACATTTAGGATTTGGATCTGCATTTCCACATTTAGCCTCATGCCAAAAATAATGATCTCTTAAGTTAGTTTGTTTAAAAGTTACAAGCAATTTTTTTAACCCCAGTTTCACTGCCTCTTCAAAAAAAAAAGTTTCAGTGAAGGGCTACTGAGGATGTCATAAGCAAAACACACAGCCTAGTTCTCTCTGCTAGCTACCTTAAAGAGCTTATGTCTCCCATGTTACTTAAAACTGCAGTTGTAGCAAACATCTAAAAAAGGAAAGCTAACACTAGCTGGGTACAGGGCATGCATTTTAATTACCTGCAGATGCAAGGTAATTAATGTGACAGGGGTGGTTGGAATACATCAGCAAACATGGCTTTAGAATGACAATGTTGTGAACAATTTTTAAAATACTACAGGAATGAGATTTTATATTTCCACCAGGTTGCAAATGCAGAATGCAGCAATGACAGAATCTCAGAATGAAGCTGGGACCCACAGTTTTGAAATGTGGCAGGGATGCTGAAATTCAGAATGTGGCAGTGCCATCAATTTCTAGTATGTGGCAGTGCCATCAAGATTCTAGTATGCGGCAGAGATACACAGCTGTGAAATATGAGAGACACATACATGTGGAATGTAGCAGGGATACACAATTTCTTAGTTTGTCATGAATGTTTAATTTTGACATGCTGTGATGATGTACAGTTTCAAAATATGGTGGGGATGCTTGATTTCAGATTGTGGTGGCAATGTGAAATTTCACAATATGGCATGGACACAGACTCTCAGAAGGTGGTAAGGATGCACATTTTCTGAATATGGTTGTCACATGCAATTTCAGAATGTGGCAGGGGATGCATATTTTTGCAATATGGTGGGATACATAATTTTGGATCGTGGCAGGGAAATGCATTTTTCAAATGTTATGGATATGCACAATCTTGGAATGTAGCAGGTTTTCAGTTTCAGAATTTTGGAATTTGGAACTGACAGTATAGTCTGGAGACGTGGGTTTGATTCCCACAATCTCCACTTGCATATTGAGTGACTCTGAAAAAAGTCACTTAACCACCCCAGTGCTGCTCCTAGGTCACCCCTGAAAACAGGCACTTATAACTAGTGTACCTTGCTTGGTCACCAACAAATTAACCACACAAAAAAAGAAAAGTTGCAGGGATACACATTTTAGAATGTTTCAGGGGCACTCATTTTAAGAATGTGATGGGGAAGCACAATTTTGAAATATGGTGGGGATTCACATTTTTGTAATGTGACCAAGACAAGCAATTTTGGAATATAACAGTGGTACACAATTATAGGATGTGGCAGGAAGATACCATTTCAGAATATGGCTGAGACACATACTTTTAGAACTGTGGCATTTTGGAATGCTGAAGTGAAATGCAATTTCAGAATGTTAGGGAAATGCATAATTTGGAACTTGGTGAGAATGAGCATTTAGAATGTGGTTGTCACATAATTTCAGACTGCATTAAGGATACACAATTTTGGAATGTGGCCAGGACACATGATTTTAGAATGTGGTGGGGACATGGAGTTTTGGAATGTGACAGTGATGTGAAATTTCAGAATGTGGCATGGATGCATAATTTCAGAATGTGCTGGTGACAATTTCAGAATGTGGCATTGACACACAACTTTGGAATGTGACAGGGATGTGCATTTCCTCAAATGTGATGGGAACATGAACTTTTGGAAAGTGTCAGGTACCCACAATGTTAGAATGTACTAAACCCTGTTAATGGTGTCACCATCTCCCACGTGACCCAAGTATTAGAAAAAAAACACCTTCATACAGTGTCTGACACTAGGTTGCCTAAGCCTCTGTGCTGGCAAACAACATCCCCTGAAGCACTTCAACACTGGGAAGATCAACCCCCTATGCCAGCTAACAACCCCCCACCACCACAGTATGTTATACTGAGGTGCCTTATGTGCTGTGCCACAAATCAAAACATTGGCACTTGGGTGCTCAAACCCCAGTTTTTCTTGCAAAAGAAGAAAGCTGTTCGTAGTCATTTAACTTTTTTTAGAACCCTGGAAAAAAAATCACCCAGTGATGTCTTGTTGCCCCCCACACACCTCAGCCCCTAACCTCCCATCTAATCCCCCTCTGAGTACCTACCACCACACACCTTCCAATCCCTCACTTATCTAATTACGGCCCCTTAAAGTAATCTTGTCTGTGACTGGTAAACATTCTTCTGCTACAGATCCTGACTGAAAACTGACTGAAAACAAGATGAGTTGAATTAATGGATTTTTAACCCGTTTTGAACTTTCACTCATAGCATCATCATGTTTACTATTAATGCCCCAAATGTTCAACATAGTCTTTTTTACCCACCTCATGAACAAGATATGTATATTTTTTCAATGCTCCTTTGAAACATGTTCTCACAGTCACTGCATAAAATCACCACTCGAATGGGATTTAAAAAATGACATCTGTCTTGAATATAAGGTAGGATTGTAAAAAGACTAATATACAATGCAAATCTGGGGTCAAAAAATCTCAAAAACTAAAACATGTTAAGAAACACTGACTTTTTTTTCTGTTTTTGCCCATAGTATGCTTGTTTTTTAAGATCTGGATCCCACACTGCAGGAATGGAAAGAAGATCCAAAGGATCACTAGGGGCAGCAGGAAAAGATGGATAGTTAGACATCATTGTTGATCTGGGGACTAATGACCTGGCTAGGGATGAGCCAGCAATAGTCCAGGAAAAATTTAGGGAACTGGGAAGGGATCTTGGGCATGTGACACAATCTTTGACCTTCTCTGAAGTTCTACCTGTCTACGGCAGGGGGAGGACAGGATTCTCCACACCAGGAACTTCAATGCATGGTCGAAGGAGTGGTGCAGAGTGGAGGGCTCTGGCTCCATTCGGGACTGGGACCCCACCTGGATGGATATGGGCCTATACAGGGATAATGGCCTGCATCCATCCAGGAGGGGAACCATGATCCTCAGTGAATGATTTGAATGTTACAATTTTCAGCATTTAAACTAGCCAAAGGGGGAGGCAGGCAAATGAAGGGAGACATAAACTATTCCCCACCCATAAGCAAACAAGGTCAGCAAGGGGAATCCTGAGGGGAGGAAACCCCCAAAAGAACCATATAACAAAGGAATTCTGTGGATAGACGGCAAGAGTGATAATGAGATAGTGGAGGAAATAAAGAGGGGCAAATGGGAAACATGAGGGTGGCAGCACAATCTGAAGATCCATGTGTGCAAATGTTCAAAGTCCAAGCAACAAAATAGCTGACCTAGAGGCCACCATGGCAAAAGCAGACCTGGATGTTGTTGCATATACAGAGTCCTGGTGCAATGAAAACCAGGACTGGGATGTAGCCATACAAAGCTATACTTTGTTCAGAAAAGACCAGGTAGGTAAAAAAGAGGGAGGAGTGGCTCTTTATGTTGGGGACAAAATAAAAGCTATAGAAATACAGGGAGAGCAGGGAGGAGCTGGGGTACTGTGGGTTGCCCTGTAAACAGATAAGGGGCCACTATTCACATTGGAGTAATCTACAGATCTCCAGGACCAGGGGGAGAGGAGGATAAGGACATGATGGAAGCCATGCAAAGGATGGCATGAAAGGGAGAGGTATTGCTGGTGGGGGACTTCAATCTACCAAATGTAGATTGCAGCTTACCAGCTGTAGCAACAATGACTTGGAGGGATATCCTGGACTCCCTACAAGGGGCATTCCTCAGGCAAGTAGTTAAGAAGCCCACTTGTTGGGGGGATAAACATTTCTTTAGATGCATAAGAGAGAAAAGGAAGACCAAAGGGGGAGTAGTAAGGTTAAAACAGGAAAAAGGGGTTTGCAAGGAGGAGGACTAAAAGAAGGCAAAGATATTGAACAAATGCTTTTGTTCAGTATTTATTTTTTTTTATTTCATTCTTCAGATACAACCTTTGAGCAAGATGTTCATTTACAAAGGTTCCACGTCTGATAACAAGAACAAGCACAGTTTAACACAGCAATGACAATGTCAATAACAATCACAAGTATGAGGTAGTTACAAAATTCTCCCAGGAGTAGGGGCAACAGTCAGGTATATTAAAAAGAGCAGCCAAGTTAGAATGGCATTGTCAGCAAGTCTGTTTCAGTAAAAGAAAGTGACAGAGGACAGGCAGGCATATTAGTGGGAGCCTAAGGATTGGGGATTCATTTACAGAAGAAGGGGTAGGTGATGGGTGAAAGATAAGGGAAAAGGGTATAAATGATAGGGAGGAAGACACCAGTCATTTTACAGAGGAGAAAGTTCTTAAGGTACTAGCACAATTAAAAATAGACAAAGTAATGGGACCTGATGGGGTGTACCCCAGGATACTAAGGGAGCTCAAAGAGATACTGGCTGCACTTTTGACCACTCTGTTCAACTTATCATTAGAAACAGGAGATTTTCTGAGGGACTGGAGGAGGACAAATGTGGTCCCAATGGATGAGTGATAGAAACACCTAAACATTGTATTTTATTTATTTCATTTTACCAGGAAAGTGGGCTGAATCAATGACACATTTTTCAACCAGGCATGGAGACAATAAGGGATAACAGGAGGAACCCCAAGACATAACATACATATCTATACATAACAAAATGCATACTTATCCAAACATATCTATTATACACAATATTCTACAATTTGTACAATTTTCTACAAAAGGCACTGTGGTTGTCATCTGTTACCACATTGCTCAAGTGACTTCATTATACCTACAAGTAAATGCAGCTTGTAAATTACGTTTGAGTTTTGATTGAAAAGATGAGTTTTGTTTAGTGAATCAATAACTGGGTATGATGTAATACCCTTTTATGATGATGTTTGATCACACTAATAACCTGTGTGAAAAAGGGAGTCAACAGTTATTAAAAGTTAATTAAGCATTAAGGCTGAGTCAGGGGTTGAGTTACCATCAGTCAATCTAACTTTTGGGGGATCATGAAGTACAGAACAAAATTACTTGCATTATGCCTCTAAGGTTACATTAATGAAGGTAACCAATCTACTGGGGTGTTAACATGTTATTAAACTAAGATGTTTTCATTTGTTTAAAATTAATGTTTATTCATACTTCATATAGTAGTTACAGTAAACACAAGGTTTTCCTTTGTTACTATACCCATTTAGAATGCATATCAGGCATTTAAAATGTTCCATTTCTGGTCATTGTTCTGTATTAAGGTTTAGTTCTGGTGACATCAGTAGTCACAATGCCTAAAGGATAACTCTCAGATTGTTTGTATTTATTGCTTATGTAGTAAAAATGATATCTAATGGTAAACAGTTGCAACTGTACACAATAAAAAATAATAGTAAAAACTCAGTCTTACCTCTTTAGGCATCTCTTTGGGAAAGAAGAAGTAAGGAATAGAAGCAATGGCTACACAGCTGGCTGCCATTAGAAATCCAAGCCACCAAGCACCAACCCATCGAGGATCATTTGGTTTAAGTTCAATATCAGCTAGAAGGAATGTAGAGATGAAACTAGGTTGTGAACAACATAAACATATTTTACAAGATCAGCTGCAAAGCATTAATAGTATATTAGGGCTTACTGTGCATGGAAAACACAGGTTTTCCAAATCTTGTTGTAGGACAGTTCAAAGGTCAAAAAAGTTGTTGTACTACTGTTCTGACATCACATCAATAGTACAACAACTTTTCCCCCTTGATTTCCTACCTGACTGGTGGAACAGGCAGTGATTCAAAAAATACATGCTACAATGGAGGACTTATTTAGCGAATGGTCAGGTGAGCAGACAGTTTGGACGTGGACTGCCATAATGAGCCCTGTGTGTCAAAATTAGCAATTTGCAGGTCTTTTTACTTGTTTTTTTTTGCAACAAAATGTCTGGCACAGTTTTGGTAAAAGCAGAGTGGGACCACAGCGAGGAGCAGAGACATGACCGTAACAGAACGTAACTGCAGTGAGGAGGACCGGTATCTTGGGGAAACAGGACTCGAGCAAGGACCAGTGTAGGAGCGTGAACAAAGTATGAACCTTGTGTCCATTTTGGGGGAACCATATACTATAAAAAATAGTGGTTGGTCGCCCATCCACAACGAAGTCTGTGTTTCCATCTCGGGAGTTGATGGTGCCAGAGATCTCTCGAGCTTCGCTCTTGAGGTCTCTATGACATTATCAACTTCCTCAATGGAAACACAGCCTTGTTCTGGATGATCTCCCATCCATTATTCTATATTTTATCTAAATAGCCCTATGTGTCAGTTAGCACATTGTTCTGTACAGAAAATCAATATGCAGGTTTATACATGCATATAGTTTTGGGGAGTTGAAAAGTACATTGGTCCATCAAGTTCCTCCCTTCTACCATTTTAATGGGAATATACTGTAGCCCCTTTATTTTCAAAGACATTAAAGGGAAGTAAAACTCATTATAAATATTTGTAAACATTACCTGTAAAAACTATTATAACCAAATGATTTGCCAAATAAGATTCTGAGGAGTGATTTGAAAGTCTGCAAGGAATTCATAATCTGTTATTTCAAGGGAAATGTTTACTAGAGTAACAGGGTTTGATTATGAAATGCATGACTAACAGATTAATTCTTTAGAATCTTCTGAAGAAAGGAATAAAAGAACAGAGGCTGAAATGCATTCTGGACAGAAGCATAAAGTAATTAGCTCAGCAAGATACTGAGGGGGCAAATCATGCAAAGACAGGCACCCATATTCAAAAGGTTAGTGTGTCACTAACCAAGTAAACACTTTGCAAACTGGAAATGATGCAGTGGGACAGGTGGAGGCCATACTCAAAGCTGCCCCACTGCATGGTGCTGACCCTGCTGGGGATCATGCAAATATACCACTGCATCCATGCAAATGAGGTATCCCCTGGCATAAAGGAGAAAGTGTTGCTACTGTAGACAAGCACATGCTCCTTGTCATTCAGATGGCACCCAACCAAGGTGATGAGTGAAGGGGCTGTGAAAGACACCATCTGGTTGGAGGGGTGCATGATGTGAATAAGGGCATCGATGGAGGGGTAAAGGGAACAGAGCAGGTGGGATGGGGATAGGATCTATGGTGGATGGGTTAGGGCCGGGGACCAGTGGACATTAAAGAGATGAATATATTTAATATTTCTGTATTGACAATTAGGTATGGGGGGGCAAATGGTCACCAGTTGAAAGGTTCTCTATTACTGCAGGCTGTATATGTGATTTGGAAGGTCTGAACAGCTCTATACAATTCCACCATACAGTCCTATCCAGCCTCATTGTATGGAATGCTAATTAGTGTGCATATGTCTCTTAGTGCCTTGCATGCCCTACAGCTTTATTAGCATGCCATGACTGACTGTTGCTCATAGGAGCACTGGTGCTATCTTGTTTGTGATGCATTATTTCCATTTGGCTCTTGTGTCCCATATTCCAGTAGGGGACTGTATCATCTGCAGCAAATAGCACCATATTCAGACAGTTAGTGAGCTCTGGTTGAGTGTGCTGACTGTCAGAATGTTGCCCATGAGCTGGCCATGCACTGTTACACTCGAAGCAATGTGTGGTGCACATATCACCAGCTATGAATATGGGGTGCCATGGGTCTAGTGTTCAAAACAAAATTCCCTCATTTCTGACTACACAATGGCTATCGTGACCACCAGTATAAAATAGTTTGGAAATTTCTTGCTTCCTGCTTGGTTAAATAAATGCTGAGACTCATATGTTAATCCTCCACAAATGCAAAGGTTGGAACACATTCAAGCAGTGTGGGTTTGGAATTTGTGGAAACCAAATATGGAATTCATGAACCATTTTACTCATTTCTGACTGACATCACAAACATGGCTATCATCTTTACCACTAAAAAATCTCCTACAGTAGACCCTTTAAAGGTAAACACTTTTTTTTATGTTGGCTCATGCATGCACAGCCAACATATTGTGGTACTGCATCCCCCCCAAAACAGTTAGGTGGCATACTGAGAGCCCACCCCAGCATGCCAAATCCCCTGAAAAAGAAAAAAATACCCACAATGGTTATTTTTCACCCCTGTGAAAGAAGAAAATGGTCCCTCATGGTCTCCCTGCCACTCCCACAACCTGTGCTCACCATCTATGCACCCTGCCTCCCCAGAGCCCCCTCACCCCATACTTACCTCTGTAGTTTGATGCGACGATCTTCGGTGGACCAGGAACATGTCTGCACTCTTCAAAGCTGACCACAAACTAAAGAAATGCCAGTAAGCTGTATAATGGCATGAATAAGGTTTTTTCAACCTTGATGCATATCTCAGCCATGTTTTGGAATTTATGCACCAAATTTTCAACATGGGGTTATTGGGACACTTCCTCATGAACTCAGTCACTGTCATGGTGTTATTTGGTCTTGAAAGGTGATTTTTGCGGTCACTGTGCTGAATGACCTTTCAGGACAGAGTAACAAAATGATAGTGCCACTGTTCATGAAGGGGGCTCTCAAAAAAGCCTAAGTTGCAAATTTGGTTAAAAAAATCAAAACCATGACAATTTTAAGAGTGTCTCTTGTGCTGTTTCCATGCACGCTCATAACTTTGTGAATTTGTAATATTTTGTCTCCAGATTTTCAAAATTGGCATTTTTCCACACCTCCTTATGAACAGTATAGCTGTCATGTTATCTGTCCTGGCCAAAATGTGGTTTCACATGTTTGGCGCAGAATAGCACGGTCACTATGAGAAATCAGTTTTTAGGACAGTTTGAGAAAATGACGGTGACACTGTTCATGAGCAGAGGTCCTAAAATGCCTATGTTGAAAATTTGGTGCCAAAAGTCCATAAAATTAATGTGTTACAAGCGTGCATTGTGCAACTTCCATGCACCCTTGTACCTTCCCAAACTTGCAATATTTTCATGACAGATTTTCAACACTGGCATTTTTTCACACCTCCTTATCAACAGTACAGCTGTCATTTTTCACCGCCTGCCAAAATGTGTTTACACACCTGTGGTGCACAATGGCATAATCGCTGTGGGAAATCAACTTTTGGGACTGATTAACAAAATTACTATGCCACTGTTTATGAGGGGCAGTCCCAAAATGCCTATGTTGAAAATGTGGCTTAAAAAACTCCGAACATAATTGGGTTACAGACGTGTGTTGAGCAATTTCTATGCATGCTCATGACTTCAATTTTTCATATTTTCACTCCTGATTTTCAATGTTGACATTTTTTTACACCTCCTTATCAACAGTACAGCTGTCATTTTTCACCGCCTGCCAAAATGTGTTTACGCACCTGTGGTGCACAATGGCATAATCGCTGTGGGAAATCAACTTTTGGGACTGATTAACAAAATTACTATGCCACTGTTTATGAGGGGCAGTCCCAAAATGCCTATGTTGAAAATGTGGCTTAAAAAACTCCGAACATAATTGGGTTACAGACGTGTGTTGAGCAATTTCTATGCATGCTCATGACTTCAATTTTTCATATTTTCACTCCTGATTTTCAATGTTGACATTTTTTTACACCTCCTCATGAACAATACAGACGTAATTTTCCACATCCTGCCCAAAATGTGTTTTCATCCCTGTGTCACCAAATGGCATAGCCGCTGTGCGAAACCACCTTCAGTTAATAAACTGATAGTGCTACTTTTCATGAGGTGGGCTCACAAACAGCCCATGTTGAAAATTTGGAGTGAAAATACCAACACATGCCGACGGTGTTAGGGTTTTTAACTGTAACACCCCACTCTGTAGAGACTGACAGGCATCAGGGGTGTAACTTGGGATCATTGGCTGTAATGTTCATGCCATTCTGCCCCCACCCTGTAGCCAGTTACAGGCATCATGGTGTGTCTTGCACTGTTCAGTCACAAAGTTGTCAGTGTCAGTGGCTAAGTAGGTAACACACTTGCCTTTGAGGCCGGGAGATCAGAGGGCTGTGGGTTCAGTTCCCACATCTGACACTTGGGTTAATATCCTAGTACTGACACATAGTGCAGCATGAGAGGGGTGCTATCTTTTGGATGACATGCTAAACTGAGGTCCCATCTGCCTGGATTGGTGGTAATTCAGGTGGATGTTAAAGATCTCATGGCACTTATCAAAAAGACTAGGGGTAACTTTATTAGAATAAACACATACAGATAATACACAGCAACATATGAAATCAAACAGCAAACTTGCACAATCCTGAAAATGTAGAAACAGAAATAGAAACAAAACTACTTGCAACAAACCCCCATACTTTCATAATCCCAATCTTAACAGTGTAACAAATCAAGCGCAAAAGACAGTTTTTTTCCAAAGAAACAAGAAAAATTAGTGAAAAGAAAAAGTAAACCATAAGGACCACATAAATATATACATAATTGTTTACACCATTCCCCACCCCTGGAAAAAAAAAAGAACCACCCTCAAAACTACTGACATCTCACTTTATAAATATATTATTCATTTTTCCTCATTTATATTTAATAAAGTGCAGAAATCCCCTCCACCAGAATCTAACTTTACCAGAATTATATAATTGACATTCTTCGATGTAAATCCTGTTCAGCACATTAGTAACATATATTCTAAAACCCTCCAGAGTTGGACGTTTCTGATATAACACCCATTGACATCTAGTTTGCCATAAACAAAACCACAAACTAGCCAAAAATAAGTGTAAAGTGTTTTTCTCAAAGCTGCTTAGATAAGGAGCAAAGTTCCCAATCACCAAAATATCATAATTAATCTATGCCAACCAAGGAAGATCCCAAACCTGAGCTAAAAAACACCATAATTTAGAGGGAAAAGAGCAATGCAGAAAAAAGTGCTCCATCGTCTTTTCTAGATTAATGCATTCTGGATAGGGACATCTTTCCTCAATTGCTTTTTGTTTGGCCATACCCCTTACATTCAATTTCCCATACATTATGAGCCATAAATTTTCCCACATGTAAGGAGGCAGTCTAGTATTATTCAGTTGCTCTAACACATTTCTTGTGTTATCACTTGAGCAATTTTTAAAATTTGGCTCTAAGTGAAAAAATTGTACCACGATTTCTTTGTACAAACCCTTTGCTGAACACCTTAAAATCATATCTTTTGAAACTTTCCATTTATATAATTTTTGGGCCGCTGGTTTAAAATACACCGGAACCCTTAATCTCAGAGACCATTTAGGAGCCTGAGGCCTCCACATACTGAGATATGACTGAAACAGATTCCTAAAGGCTAAACTATCTAACTCTGTAGAAAAACCCAAGCCCTTTTTAAGGAATAGGAGAAAAGGTAAAACAAAACACAACTGGGTCCACCATCCCCAACCCACCTTGTTTTCTGTCTAGGTATGTACAGCCTCTCTTTATCGGGTTCAATCTGTTTCCCATAGCATCTGAAAACAAATGCTATATAGTTTGTTTCTAACTGCACAGGCAACGGAAAAATAACGCTATGTACTGTAATCTTGGTAAAATAAATTGCTTTAGTATCTGAATCCGTTTTATTTTAGAAAACTTAAACTTTTCAAATTAGCACTTTCTGTGCTATTGAGTCTAGAACCCTGACCAAATATCCAGCGAGGCTATTCTGATTTGATAACTCCACCCTAAAATTTTAAAGGTTTTAGGAAAAACTCTACAGACCTAAAGAAAACAATTCTCTTTGATAGTTGCTAACAATAAACCTTTGGATTTATGTACATTCAGTTTAGCATTAGCTACACTTGCATAGGCAATAAAACCGAGTAAAAACTGAGAAGTCCATATGGTTGGAAAAAAACAGGCAAATATCATCTGCATATGCTTGGATGATACAAGGACCTGATCCCTAGCACCCTTATCCCCTGCTACAAGGGGGCATAGACACGCCCTTAGCAAAAGATTCTAATGAGAAATTATACAAAGCGAACTAATAGACACCCTGCCGAACTCCACATTTAATATAAAACCCTCCCCCCAAACCACCTTTCAAAACTGGGAAAACTTTTGCATTGTTATATAAACCCATGATTAATTTTATAATATTCTGAGGAATACCAAACCAACCCAGAGTGGCAAATAGAAATCCATGATCCACTCTATCAAATGCTTTCTCCAAGTCTAATGACACAATCACCCATGACTGACCCTCAAGCTTGACATTCAATAATGTCTCTGATCAAACATAATACTGAATGAATTCTTCTGTTAGGAATCCACTATGCTGAATAGGTAGGAACAACCCCTCTACAACCCCTTTAAGTCTATTATAAATCAAAGTAGCCAAAATTTTGTAATCTGAATTTAACAGGGTTAAAGGCCTCCAGTTTATAAAATCACCTCTATCACCTGCTTTAAAAATGTATGTCTGACGACCTTCCGAAAAGGAATTCAGCACCACCCCTTCAGTAAGGAAAAAATGAAATACTAACAAAAGACATTCCACTATTTCAGTTTGAAAAACTTTATAAAAACCGTTTGATAACCCATCTAGACCTGGGGCCACATTCAGTTTTAGGGACTTAATGACATCCATAATTTCAGTTTTCGAAAAAGGCAGTCCTAATTCCTTCAGGACTACTTTGTCCTTGTTTTCCTCTAAAACTTGGCCTAAAAACTGGCTAATCTGAAAGGACGATGGAGCAACCCCAGGCTCTAAATCCCTAAAATGCTGCCTAATAATTTCCCCTAATGCACTGATGGAAAAAACTTTAGTGTCCCCTTGATATAAAAATTCTAATGCTTCCTTCTCCTTAATCGTTTTACATAACTCAAAAGGGTCCCCAAATACAGATTTTTTCAAATGATTCTGGACTAAAGCTTGAAGAGTTTTTGATCTATCATACTGAAGCTTCTTCATTAGACCTTTAATTTCAGCTATTTGATCCGAAAATTACCTCTAGAGGAATTGTACGTCAAAACATTTTGAAGCTGTTTTCTAAGTTTAAGATATTCAAAAAAATCTGCGTTCTTCTTCCGAATCCCATATTTTTTAAACCAAAAAATACAATCATTTTTCGTTTCTTGCCACCATACCCCTAAATCTTGATACAAAAAGGCAACTGACAACCTGGCTTCCAGAATACAATGAATGGAATTGGTTACCACTTTCTCATGAAGAATTGAGGTATTTAATTTCCACAGTTTTATGACTGAAAAAACTCTGATGCGCCCCAACCTTAATAACCACTAAAGCATGATCAGAAAATTCCATAGGAATAATCTGCGGACTATGAATCGGGATTCTTTTAGATATAAACAGATAATCAATCATAAAGCTTTTCCCCTTTGTAAAATAGGTACCTGTCAAACCACAATTCCTATTATTAATACAATTCACTAAGTCCGCTGTTTTTATAATGTTATTTAGACACACAGAATCACAATAAGTCTTTTTCCCAGAATCCTGCCTATCCTCACCTCTATTCCCCCTTAAATTACAATTAAAGTCCCCCTCCCAAAAAACGGGGATTGTTGTTATCAAAAAAGGCCGAATGTCAGAAAAACACTTAACCCTACCTGCTTTAGATTGGGGGCCATTAATGTTAATTAATCTAATCCTACTCTCATACCAGCACCCTTCTATAATTAATACTCTACCAGGACAGACCTCAATTAACTTATGTAGCTTAAAATTAAAGGAGTTGAAAAGAATCCCCACCCCATCAGCCCTCTCCTCCCCAAAGGACCAAAAAGAAAGGCCCCCAGCCAATCTTTAGCAAAAGAAACAACGATTGCTAGCAAACATCCATGTTTCTTGTAAAAACAAATGGATATATGTAAATCTAATATCAATTGAGAAACTGCTCGTCTTTTCCTGGAATTTCAGAAGACTATGGGTATTTAAGGTAGCCCATGTAAAATCCATCTGCCTAGCCTACCAGTAGAAAGGACCCACTTCTATATTTTCATTTTTTCTTCTCTTCTTCTTTTTCCCTTTATAATCATCCTTCTGTACTCTCCCTCCCTCATGTACCGAAACTTGGGAATCAGTGTCTCCCATATCCATTTCTGAATCTCCCCAAGACAAATCAGCAAAAGGATTTTTTGATTCAATACTTTCAGGTTCCAAATGCACCAGATTTTTAGCTGTTCTACTTGACCTACTTAATGATAAAGGGGCAACCGGAGGTTGTAATCCATTAACACCAGTCCCACTCTTTCCCTCCAAATTATCAGAATAACAGACAGACTGAAGTAGATTCGGAACCACCTTTCCTATATCCTGATTCTGAACCACGTTATCAGCCACCTCTAATTCTTCCTTCAGTTTAACTACGCTCTGGGGAACAACCAGGTCTTTAACCACCGTGGACACCTTTTGCTGAGACACACCTGCATCTTGTGCTTGTTGGATCAGCAAATCAGAATCTCCACAAGACTGTTTATTCTGGCCGTGAGGACAATCTTTAAAAGCATGATTAAGTTCTTCACATAAATCACATTTCAATGCATTTGAACAAAACAGAGTGATATGACCTACTTCACCACAATTGTCGCACTTAGGCTGATCACAAGCATTAGATAAATGTGTTCTAGACCACATCTGTAGCAGGCCCTGGGCTGTCCACTATAAAACAGACCCCTATCCCTCCTAGCAAAAATGAATTAGGGATATGTTCAACACCTGTCACTGATTGTCTTAGTTTCACCTTAAACTTCCAACCCCCTGTCCAAAAAAGTTCTGAATCTAATATAGGATCTGGTTCACTCAGCACTTCACATTTTTGAGATAACCAAAATTTAATGTCCTCTACATGAACCCCCTCATGCCTAAACATCACTGTCACAAACTTAATTTAAGGTTTAGACAAAGGAATAACAAAAAAAGGGGTCCATAAAGGAGAGAACTTTACTTGATTATACCTTTCCCAGAAGAGGTCAAGTAAGGCTGGGGAATGAAAGCTAATATCATAGTTGTCCTCCCCTGAAATGTTAATAAAAGCGAATACGTCTCTGGGGGAAAACTTTAAAGAATCTTTAATTAAAGTTCTACCAACATAAAATCTATTTGGCTTTTCCTTTAAACCCCCTTTATATCGGATCCTTACAGCATTTCTCCTTGGAGCAGCCTCTCTCTTACTTTGAGTAAATAAGCTAGACAATAGGGGTTTTCAGGCTTAGCTCCACTATCCTCTGTCTGCTCAGCATTAACTTGATTAGGCCTCCCTTCATTAGCTCCAGGCACAGTATTAGTTTGTTGCACAACCTCAGGAAAATGATTTTTTTTTTTTAAAGCAACATTATCATCAAAACATGATGCCTGTCCCCCCACCCCTGGTTTCCATTCAGGAGTAGCTGACTGCAAACCCAAGAATCCTCCCAAGTGAGAGTCTGGTGTCCAAACCCCATGCTCCCTCTGCTTCCAGCCAGCAGCTGATAAAGCAGCCTGCGGAGTCCAGGACTTATCATGTTCCCCCAACAACACAGTACTTCCATCAAGAACATTTTTAGAAAAATCCAAGTCCCGGTTTTGAGAAAAAAGAAACAATTTATTTCCATGTTGGGGCTTAAAACTAAAGTCAGTCACTCCTTCTTGCACCCCATTCTCTTTTTGAAAAACAACAGGGGAAGCCCTGGAAACCGCAACAACCTTAGGGTTGAGAACAAAGCCCGAATCCTTTGAGATGGGTATGGTAGGAAAGACATTTAGTTTGTGCAGAGTACTTACAGGCCGTGAGGGATCTACAGCAGAGCCATTACCTCTCGCTCCTGCCTCTCGTTGATCGCTTGCTGAAGGACTCACTCTCTCCTTCTCTGGTGTGTCCACCCGACCTCCTGCTGAATAATCCAACTGTTGCTGCTCCACCCGAATCATTTTCCTCACCAACTCCACTAAACTCGGTATCTGCTTCCCGCGAACCATCACTTCCGCATTGCCGGCCGACCGCTCTGCGTCTTTTGCCAGTTTTAAAGGAGCCGCTTCTCTGACTCGCTCACCATCCATCAAGGGATCCTCCGCATCAGCTGCCTTAAAGGAACTCCCCATCCTTCCAGAAAATGCAGTCGCCTCAAGTACCTCCTCCCAAGAAATCTCTTTCATTTCACAAAAGTTAGATGAATCTTCATGAAAAAAGCTTTCTTTACGTTCCAACAGCTCAGCGCCTACCAGCGCCCTCTCCACCTCCTCCACCGACTGAGCCATGGCCACCTCAGTCACAGCTCACCAACACCCATACTCCCCCCACTGGCTACTGAGACCCAGCAGCAGTAGGGGAATTTCCTCTGTGTCCTGGCCAAATTTCCCTCATTCACTAAAAATACCACCAACAGCTTAATCTGGTTCAAGGTCAGTTGGCATTCATCTGTATCCCCCTCCCCCAGTTCATGCCTGAAAATAGGCAGGATTTGTCTAGTGCACTTATCCGGTCAACAAAAACTTAAAAAAAAAAAAGTTCACCCCATTCTCCTATACTGCACCCACCTCAGCATATTTCCGTATGGAATGGGGTAAGTATAATGCCCAAGGACCCGAAAGCACCCCAGAGCACACCATGACACTCGTCAGTGTCTACAGGGAAGGGTGAGGTACAATGGCATGAGCGTTATAGCTGACAACCAAAAGACACACCCCAATGCCTGTTGGTCTCTGCAGGGTGGAGGAGAAGTTGGCATCACTTCAGTACTTCACTGACATTCCTATTATGTGTCTCTAACTCTGGCACTACCAATGCCAATGCCAGAGAGACAACAATCGGCATTGACAAATGCTTGTTAATTCTTTGTTTATGCCTCCAACACACCACTGGCTTGAACTCTCTTTTAAACCCCATGATGTCTAGCTCTGCTTTATCCCTATCCCCATCAGCTGCCTAGTGTACCTCCATGCTGCCACAGCTGTGCCCCCCAGGCAGGGTAGAGGGATGTATCTCCATCAGGTGGCTATGCCGAGGAGTCCAGGATCAGTCTTCTCTGGTCCACCATAGTCTGTCATCCTCAGGGCAGTGGGGCCATTTCCTGTATTCTTGTCCATCCCTACAGATGAAGGCACACTAGGGATGTACAAGGTAGGTATGTACTTCAGGCATGCTGCCACAATAATCTCCTGGCCTGCGGCCATCATTCCCATGGCACCTTTGATTGCATTGCCACCTGTGGTGACCTAGGTAGCAGTACTGCAGCAAGGATGGTGACCCATCCTCTCCATAGGAGGGGAGTGTTCTCTGGTATGCTCAAACTCCTCCTCCCTTGGCCACCCCCCAATGACCCAGGCTTGTTGAAGAACGTGAGTTATCATCATTGTGAGCAGTAGCACTGCTGCTGCACTGACAGGCTGGCCAAAGGTAAACACTTATAAATACAAAAAATAAATATCAATGTTCTTTCCTCTCATTATCACCTCCTCACACACGTAAACAAATTAAACACCAAGTACTATTCACACACTTAATTTCAGATGTTTCTATAATGTCCATTAAAAATCTCCTTCCTATCCTTATCCACTTTACAGGGTAATATCTGTCCTTCTTGTCCTGCCACTGATAAAACTGAAACCATGACTCCATAAAATGTCCCTGTTGTGTGGCTGTGTAAGGTGGTGAACACGTTCAGTGTAGAACTGAGCAGAATTTTGAATTATTGTACCCAACCATGCCATCGATAAATTATGGAGAATTCTTGTTTTGCAGGTGCCTTTATTAAAACCCATGCCATGAATAAGTTCTGGGGAATTCTTGTTTTGTAGATGCCTTTATTAATTTTGTAAAAGTAGCGAAATACAAGACAAAAATGTACAGACAAAGCATGCCAGAATTAACAGTTCAGTGTTGTGACATATTCATGCAGCTACTATACTTATTTTGTTACCCTCAAGATAAATATAAACTCCACATGAACATAAAGGAAAAACAATGAACACCAATCACAACATTTGGGCATCCTCTGCATTGGTAGTGAATTTTGGACAGGCATGGGAGTGCATGTAGACTGCTCATCTGATTCAGGCCTTATCTCTGCACAAGGTGGGGGAGGTGAAACGTCTGAGTTAAGAAGGTCAAGCAGCCAAATGAGGAGGAGGGGGATGTTTAGGTGGAGGGGTGGAGGGTGAAGGGAAAGGGCAGGTGACTGCCACATAGCTACCACCAAGATGACAGCAGAGACATATTCTTGATGCCCCTGATGAAGGTCAGTTGTGATTAAAGTGCTAGGGCATGTTGTCCTCTTTGCACTTTCAAGAAATACTCATTTAATGACAGTCTTTCCCTACAGACTTGTGACTACTCCAGAGTACAGATTTTGTTCATCTATATTCTTACAGATACTCTCTACTCCATGTTGGGGGGGGGCTAGCCTGGTGAAAAGCTAGGACCCACTTTCTCAGTTAACTCAGATAAATTGCCACAGTGAACCAAAGTCTTAAAGGCAACAATAAAATTAGGAGATATTCTCTAAGTAGGGGTGTTTAAGGACCAATTTTTTATCAAAAAGGAAAATTAGGGAAACTGGGGTGGGAGCTATTTGCCCAATGAGACATTCAATAAAATAAATCAGCTGGAATACTGCCACTTCCCATCTGAAGTGTAGGGATGGTACCTGTGAACAATTAACAGAGGAGTAGATACTTGGTCTGCTCCGTGGATAACATTAATCAGAGTGTACTACACCTGGGGATGTGGCATTCAAGTGTGGTGTGGTGATTCAAGATGAAGATAGATGGAGACAAAGGAAGAGGGAGCCCCAGGACTGTAGAGGAAAGATCTCTGAGACCTTGTCAAAACTGGTGGAGTGGGGCATGCCCATAGTATATTAAGAATTATAAATTGGTTGATGAAAATGGAAGAAGCTGATTAGCCGATAGGTCTTTGAAGCCATAATGATATTGGAGTACATCCTCTTGGCTTCAAAAAGCCTTCTGCTACCAGCCTCCTTACTTGCCGCATATTCACCTTCATCTGCTTACTCCCTGTACTCAAACACCTTCTGTCCCTGCTCCTAATTGCTGTGCTGTGTGCATCTTCATAATGTGGGCAGTCTTTTGCTTTTCTCCCACAGTCTGAGGTACACACTTGCCTGCCCATTTTGTATTTAATTATCTTTGTTCCTAATAAATCCTCTCAGTCAGTCTCTGACAGAGCTCTCGCGCATGCTGCGCAATGACTTTTTTAAGACTATAATCCCTACATAAAAATCAGTTTTTGAGTTCACATTGATGTTCAAAAACTAGTTTATTGCTTGAAACAGGACTTTTTAGCTGAAAACTGCCTTAAAAAAATGAAACCCGTATCTTCAAGCATGTAAATCTGTGGCAAACGCTGATGCGCATGCTCGGAAAAACTACTTTCGTTTTCAAAAGTGGTTTCCAGTGAAAATAACCCTCATTTCAAGCAATAAATTACTTTCTCAACATCAGGGTAAAGTCAGAAAATGACTTTTATGTTCAAAAAATAGCAGTTTAAAAGAGTAATTTTGCAGCATGCACCACCATACTGAACTGTTGGCACCATTGCTACTCAGGAACGCAAAACCTTCTTACCCTCTAAACAAGTAACTACAAATTAAAAAAAAGAAAAAGTAATTAAAATACACATAACATGGATCCTTATTATACTACTAAAACATTACAACAAGGACACCTACTGCCCACAGCAAAAAAAAAAAAATGGACTATATTCTGTCAATGTATCCCTACACATTAGAAAATATATTATTGAAACAATTTAGAATTTTTTTTTTCACATACTTTGTTGATACATACTTTACATACATGGGATCCAGTTCATAATAATAATAATGCACACCAGGGTGTGGAATATCATGGATATCATCACTTCTTGTGTTGCTGGTTGCACTCGGATTGCAGCATTGTGCCCAACCACCCGAGGCATGATGATATCTCATAATATATTACACCCTGTCACACATTATTGCTTAAATATCAGCCCTAGATGAAACACAGTGCTAGTATTGTCCATGTGGAAGTAGTGCCATTGTTTTCAGCTGTGAGGTGTGTGGTAACAGTGATGCCTGATCTTATTCTATAAAAGAAGACTTCTGCTATCGGGGCACACCTGTCTGTCTTCCTTAGAACATTTTTACCACTCATCCTCTGAGACAGTGCACTGAAGGGAACTTTCCTATTTTCCCCATTTATGACTAGTTTTAGCTGACAGCTAGGGATACCTTCCCTGATAACCTCATATATTAGGCAGGCCTATCTCTTTACCATGTTGAGCCACATGGTCAATGGGAAGAGATGAATTAGGACCTTGGTCAAAGGAACTACACTGGAGATGGTCAACAACCAAACTCCTAATTTGTAAGTATTTCCAGAAGTCAGCACAGGGCAGTGGGAATAAAGAGGTAAGGCCATCAAAGGAATCTATCATTAGGGACCTGGATAGTGGTGTGTTAAGTTAATAAACTTTGTTCCACAGAAAAATGTACTTATTTATCTCAATTTGTGAATTTAATCCACCCACCAAATTATTTATTGGCACTACAGTACTAAATTAGTGAATGGCAGATTTGATAACTTCACCTGCAAAGTGGGGTCCATAAGGCAAAGTTTGCAATGCCCAGTGGGATTAGAGGTTAGTGATGTGTGAAGTCAGCAAAATTCACTCTGCAAATTATTCCGTGAATTGTGCAAAATTCAGAGTGCCGGACGACTGCGAAGTGTGGAACTTGGCAGGCGAAATTCCACACTTCGAGCATAAATGTCCCCCATGGTGCCTACTAGTGTGCCCCCCCCAAATCACCAGTCACAGTGTGAAAAATGAAATACATTTTATTTAAATCCATTGTGTCTAGTGCCCCCCTCCAGCTGATCATCGGCCACAGTGTAAAAAATATATTTATTGAAATTCCTGGTATGTAGTGCCCCCCCACACACACACACACACAATCGCCGGCCAGAATTTAAAAAAGCACATGCTCTTGGGAAGCCCACAAAACCTCCCTAGAACTTGCACCACTCACTGAGCACATGCATCATAAGCTGTCTGTGATTCCCTACCTGGGGTGTAACCTAGTACTCCTTACTCCCCCAAGAATGAAACTCCCTGGTGCCTTTTCTGTCAGCATTGTTCCCTTGCACTCTCACCAGTATCCTCCTCTCTTGTACTTACAGTGGCGTGAAAAAGTATTTGCCCCCTTCCTGATTTTCTCTATTATTGCATATTTGTCACACTGGATGTTTTCAGGTCTTTAGAAAAAATATAATATTAGATAAAGGGAACCTGAGTGAACAAATAACACTTTTTTTTTTTACTTATTTCATTTATTTAATGAAAAAAGTTAACCAACACCAACTGGCACTGTGTGAAAAAGTAATTGCCCCCTAGTTAAATCAACCCAATTAAAGGGATAATTAGAGTCAGCTTATTGAACACAGCCAGGCTTGATTACAGCCAGCCCCTGCTCAATATAAACCTCACTTATTTTGGCCCTACCATCAGAGTCTCGTTGCCAGCACAAAGATTCAACAAGCAATTATGCCATGATCAAAGGAAGTTCCTGAAAAGATCAGAAAAAAATTTGTTGCCCTCTGTCAGTCTGGAAAGGGTTACAAGCTATTTCTAAGGCTCTGGGACTCCATCGAACCACAGTGAGAGCCATAATCTCCAAATGGAGAACACTTGGAACAGTAGTGAACCTTCCCAGGAGTGGGCGGCCTGCCAAAATTACTCCAAGGGCACAGTGTAAAATCATCCAAGAAGTCTCAAAGGATCCTAAAACAACATCCAAAGAACTGCAGGCTACTCTTGCCTCAGCTAAGGTCAGTGTTCATGACTCCACAATCAGAAAGAGACTGGGCAAAATGGGCTTCATGTGAAAGGTAGCAAGAGGAAACCACTGCTAACCAAGAAGAACATAAATGCTTGTCTCTCATTTGCCAAGAAGCACCTGGATGATCCACAAGCCTTTTGGGAAAATGTTCTATGGACAGATGAGTCCAAAGTGGAACTTTTGGACAACATGGATCCCATAATGTCTGCATAAAGCAAACACAGCATTCCACAGTAAGAACACCATACCAACAGTCAAACATGGTGGTGGTAGTGTGATAGTGTGGGGATGCTTGCTGCCTAAGGACCTGGATGACTTGCCATAATTAAAGGAACCATGAATTCTGCTCTGTACCAGAAAATTCTTAAGGAGAATGTCAGTCATCCTTCCGTCAGCTGAAGCTGAAGCGTAGTTAGGTCATGCAGCAAGACAATGATCCAAAACACAAAAGCAAGTCCACATCAGAATGGCTAAAAGAAGTAAAATTAAAGTTTTGGAGTGGCCTAGTCAAAGTCCAGACTGAAACCTAATAGAGATGCTGTGGCAGGACCTGAAACGAGCAGTTCATGCTCGAAAACCTACCAAATGTTACTGAATTAAAGCAGTTCTGCGAGGAAGAGTGGGTTAAAATTCCTCCACAGCGATGTGAAAGACTGATATTGAATTATAGGAAGTGTTTGGTTGCAGTCATTGCAGCTAAATGTGGCATAACCAGTTATTAAGTGTAGGGCAATTACTTTTTCACACAGTGCCAGTTGGTGTTGGTTAACTTTTTTTCATTAAATAAGTGAAATTAAAAAAAAAAACAAGTGTTATTTGTTCACTCAGGTTCCCTTTATCTAATATTACATTTTCTCTAAAGACCTGAAAACATCCAGTGTGACAAATATGCAATAATAGAGAAAATCAGGAAGGGGGCAAATACTTTTTCACGCCACTGTATTTCCTCTCGCACTTGCACTCATTGACAACTTGTTTCTGCATGGCAACCTCTTTCCTGTCTGTTGTCCCTCCCTCCTACCTGCCTGCATAGCATGCCAGGTGACTGCAATAGCAGGGATACAGTGCCATAAGTTTAATTTCTATTCCCCATAACCAGCTTTCATTTTCAAGTTTATTTTATTTTTTTAATTTAAATTGTCAGAACCCCTTCATGCTCTGATGTGACCTCAGTCCCACTCATATACCAGATGGGGCCTTTCCTTACACTGCATCCTGCTAGAGAGAGGTGTCAATCAACCAAGCACTGGCTGTAGTTGCTGTGAACTGTTCCAGCATAGCCTATCCACTTCTACTCCCTCACCCAGCAAGTTCTGCAGTGCTACACATTCTCCTGTGTTCTCATCTCGAGCCCCTTATCTCCTGGAAAGCTCATGGTCTCCTGTGCTCTATCACCTCGAGACCCTTATCTCCTCAGCAGATATCATCCTTCATGCTTACATATTCCTTGACCTTGCCTTTGGAGGGAAGCCTCACATTTTCTGCCCTTAAACAAGATGCTGTGCCCTGCTCTGCATTCTCTTCCCACTTACAGTCCCAGCATGTCCTCAGACCAGCCTTTTAACTCCTCTCTAGACAAATGCATGTTTTTTTTCCCCAAAGTAGTTCAAACTGAATTGTCTTACCCCTCCTTCTGCTGTTGAGTCCCACTGCAGGTGGTTCTGCTGCCAATTTCAGCTTGAGGGAGGCAGACAGAGGTTGGTCCACTTTCTTCCAGTCTTTTTATAGCCTCTTTGCTCCCAGTGGTGGAGCCAGGTTTGGGAGCCTGGAGGGGCCTTTCAGTCAATTATGGGCTCCAAATGGGTACTAAACATTGGATAAAGATGGTGGTGGGGCACCACTACTCACACTGGGGCAACCAGGAGGGGTGACCACCCCCCCAGCCCCTCCCTGGCTCCGCCACTGTTTGCTCCTCCCCTTCAGCCCAAAATTGTTCTGCCCCTCAGAAGACCTACTATCCTGAATTTATCTTCCCCTTTCCCCTTCCCTCATCCTCTTCCCCACCTAAATTCTACCCAGCAACAGGGAAAAGGCCCACAGACAAATTCATATAGGCTTCAAGGGGCTCCTTCATCTGCTTTATCATTTATAGTGACGAGCATGGTAACACATGCTGAAATAACATTATTTACAGTAATGTTGCCAGCACTGTTGTGCTGCAGCAGTATCTAATGGCATATCTGTATCTGGAGAAAGCCATTTTTGTGAGGTTCCTTGCCCTATTATTGCTGCGTAGTTACTCTGTGCTCTAGGCAACAACATTGTATAATTGCCATGCTAACAACGATGCAGTGCCGTGTCTGCAGGAAGCACTTGTATCCCCCAACCGGTGTCAGCTTGCTACTCTTCCCAAAAACAGGGTTATAAAGTTTTAAACTGTCAGAATAAAATTGTTTTGTCTTTGGTCTCAAAACAAAAAAAAACAAGCATCTGTCAATGCCGAATATTTGCTTGCTGGCACTAGCATTGGAAGTGTAGGTGTTAGACAGATGCAGAATAGGAATGGCAGTGAAGTACTGAACTGATGTCAATCTCATCCCCATCCTGCAGAGATGGACAGGTATTGAGGTGTGCCTTTGGGTCATTGCCTATAACGCTCATGCCATGTCACCTCACCCAACCCTGCAAATGAACTGGGTAGGGGGCATGCTGACAGGAGAATTGGGCACCCCTGATGTCTGCTTTGAGATGTGGGCGGTGACAGCCGCAACCATGTTTATTGAAATGTAACTCCAGGCAAAACACACCCAGCAATGAAAGGGCACTCTCTCTTTACAGCAGTGAATTTCTTTCAAGTTGGTGGCACACTTCTAAGCTGCTGTAATAGACATTGTGTTCATTCATTTGGGCCACAGAGACAAGCCCCAAACAGCACTGTTGCACCTCCACAACCTGCTACTCCAGCAAGCTGTCACAACATGTTTCTTGTGCATGCGTGCAAGCAAACATAAAAAGGAGAAGCAAAAGCAATACACAAGCAGTGAAAGAAAGTAGTACATGGCATACATTTCTAAGAGAAGATGACTGTTAGTTGGTCAAGAAACATAAGAAACAGATGATTTGTGGCATATAGAGAGCTAAATATATGTGAGAGGGCAAGAGGTCAAAGGGTTCAAGTACTCAAGTTGAAAAAGAGCACTCAAGCGCAGCAACCTATATCCCAAACTAAGTACTGTTGTAGTTTTTGAACTTTAACTAATACGCTAGTGTAATTTGGGGGGATCGGGGTGGATGATTTTTTTTTGTTATTTATTATTAAGTTTTGATGGTTACCAGCAAATCAGTCAGTTTTCTTCCTCATTCATCCCTACATACTTGTTTAATACACAAAGGCCCAGATATTCAAAAGAGTTGAGCCATGCGCAATAGGGTTGCGCCTGCGCAAGTCCAAAATTGCACCATTCTGCGATATTCAGCAGGAGGCAGTTGTGTCCCCGAAATCATGCTGAGCAACAGCGCAATGATAATGAAGGCATGCGCAACCAAAGGGGGAGGAACCATGCATAAATGGTGCCGTGTGATATTCAAAGACTTGCGCAATGCGCAATAGTGGAGCAAGCAGAAGTTGCGCCATAGCAGAAATGAGCCAAAATAAAAAGGAGTAAGGAAGAGGTGCAAGAACACTACAGGGAAGTCACATGAGCCAGAGGCAGACAGACAGGACAGGAGATACAAACAGGGTAGGCCAGGGAAAGGTCACAGTGAACAGCCTGGCACAGGGAAGGTGTGGGGAGCCACACTGCACAGAGGCCAGCACAGGCAGGTGTACCCGGTGCAGGGGAGGTACCAGCCATGACTGGTGGGAATACAGTAACAGCTGTCAGGGGGGTGAACACAAGCCAGAGACATAGCCAGTGCCACCCTGCACAAGGAGGCTGTAATGAGGGGGGTGAGAAGGTGGGCAGCAGGGGGGATGTGGCAGTGGAAGGGCCCGTCAGCGGTATGCCCCCAACAGGCAGTACCGAGCCCACACCAGCTTTGAGCTGTACACTGATACTGAGATTGTGTGCCGGTACTGCCTGAACAGGGCAGCTCTGATGCAGCTCTGTGAGCTGTGCAGTGATGTGATGCAGGCACCCACACGACGGAGCCATGCCCTGTCAGTGGAGACCAAGATAACAGCCTGCATGTGCTTGCTTGCCACGGATACCTTCCAGAGACTAACTGGGGACACTACAGGCATAACCCAGTTGTCCATGTCATGCCACCTCACCCAATTCCTCAGCGCACTGCTGCCACATGCTGAGGAGTACATCAATTTTCCCAGCACAGCGGCGGAGCACACAGCAAACATACAGGAGTTCCACAGGGTAGCCTGTATGCCTGGCATGGTAGGGGCAATAGACTGCACCCATGTAGCCATCCGCACACCACCTGGCCCGAGGAGGCCGCATACATAAATCACAAGGGCTATGCCAGCATCAACTGCCAGGTGGTGTGCGATGCCAGGGGGCGCATCATCAATTTCTGTGCCACGCACCCTGGGGGAGCACACGATTCTTTCATCCAGCACAAGTTGGTACTATGCCACAGATTCAAGAGTGGTGACATCCCCACATGCCACCTAGTAGGTGAGTATGCAAACCACATGGACAATCATAGGGCCTGGGGGGGCATGGCAAGAGGTGACATGGGTAGTGGCCTACATGGCCTGGCAGGGCGATGCTGATCACCAAACTAACCTCCACCCTCTACACTCAGGTGACAGTGTATACCCACTCCGTCCCTCGCTGCTCACCCCCTACCGGTGGCCTGCAACCCAATCGCAGCAACGCTACAATGAGGCACACGCCACCACACGTAATGTAATCGAGCGGGTGTTCGGGATGCTGAAGCCATGTTTCCATTGCCTGGACACCTCCGGCGGTGCCCTACAGTACAACCCCTCAAAGGCCTGCAGGATATTTCTGGCCTGTTGCATCCTGCACAACATGGCCAACAAATGTAGGATAGCCATACAGGTTGAAGAGAGGGACAGCGATGGGGACGCCAGTGACGATGGTGATGGGCAGCCACCCTTTGGCCAACAGGACCCCCGACTGCTCCAGCTGGCACAGCTGCACCGGGACACCATCACGGAGGATCACTTCAGCCAACCCGGGTAAGTCATGGGGCCATGCGCAACCACCAGTGGCCAAGGCACAACCCACAAACATGCAGAAACACACACTGGGGGTGCATGCCATCGAGGGAAGTAGCTGGGCACAGAGGCACACACACAGCCAGGGATGGGTAAGGATTAACATGCCACGCCTAAGGACACACACACATGTACACACACAGCACAACAAATGTGCACAGAGGGCAGAAGGCATACCGACCCAGAACGCACACCCTAGCAACACACATGTCCACAGCCCACCACGCCCCACTGTCTGTCCATGTGCATGTGTCAGATGCTGAGCACCATTGCACATTGGTGTACAGCACAATGCAGGCATCATCATGCACACGCAACTGTGGACAGCAGCCTAGAGGATGTGCAGGTGGACTGTGTGCCCACATGCATGGCTAGGTACCCACCCATGCACTGCCCATCGACACACACAATGCACACAGGGCAGCACCAGACAGTAGGCGCACTGGGAGACAGGTCAGTCCCATGACACAGTGCCATGGCCACCACAGATGTGTGGGCACCCCCACTGAGACCCACCAGCACTGGAAGGCTGACTACTGGCCTCATGGGGTGGCACTGATGGTCCCCCAGGGGTTCCACTGTGTGAACATGACAGTGCCCACACAGGGGTCTGCAGCACACCGAACATGCCTGCACCAGAAGTGCTCGGGATGCCCACAGCTGAACCTAGCATCGACAGGGTGGGAGTCGCACGACGCCAGGAATGGCGGGGTGGATAGTGCACTGCATGGTGTCTGCGATGCATGGGCACCTGACTGTGTGCCCATTGTGGCCATGACAGCAATGAACGCCTGTGCATGCCTGTCAATGGCAGCGGTCACATCCTCCTGCAAATGGTTCATCCGCACCAGGATCTGTACGGTGTCCCTGCTGCTATGCTTCTCTGCTCACTCCAGAGCCACACGCAGTGCATCCATGGACATCACAAGATGCATGTGCTGCTGAACTGATGCTCGCAGTAGGCTGGAGATCATCAGCCTCCTCGGCATCCTGTCCCTCAAGATGTGCAAAGCCCTGATGTTCAGCACCCCTTGAGGGTGGGTGCTGCACACCAGGACCAGGTCTGGGCATGTCCACAGGTGGTGCACAGATGCCGCCACTGAACCCTGTACCCCCAAGCCCAGTGGGAGACTGCTGATGCTGGCCCTCCGGCCGCCGCACCCCAGGGCTCAGTGGTGCCACCGCAGTGGTCGCAACAGTCCCACTGTCCTGAACAGACACCAGTGCTGCCCACTGGGTGCTGACAGGCACAAGCCTGGGACTGTGCTGACATGCAGGCCTCCATGGCGGCACCACCCACAGCCATGGGCACGAATTGCCCTGCTGTGTGTCCATCCTGTGGCACACACATGTCACTGTCCATGATGGTCATGTCATCATGACTGCTGCTGGACTCTGCCCCAGCCACAGCATGCTGGCATCTGGGACACAGGCAGGGCTTCCTCCAAACTTGTCACACCGACATCAGTGTGGACAGCCAGGTGGCCCCACTGTTGCAGTGATCCACATATACCTGTGGAGGTGGATGGTCCCACATCCGACTCCATCCGACTGTCCGCAGTGGACAGGCCCACCACCGCTGACCCATGCAGATGCTCAGGATCTGTAAGGGAAAGCAAAGTCACGTTACTGCATGTGACCTAACCTGCCCCCTCATAGACAGATCATGACTTACCATGCAGTGATGGGCCACCGCCCATCTGGAAGCCACCATCCGGAACACCCTCAATGGCACTTCACTGCATGCTTCCAGAAAGCCTCTCCTCCGCTGGGGTGAGCTGTACCACCTCTGGCTGTCCCCCACCTGTTGCAGCATGTGCTGTCCTGATGGCAGCCACCTTCTCCTTTACCCTCCTCCTGTCCGTGCCCATCTTCTTCTTACACTCCTGCACAGAGTGCTGGTGGCTGCCATGCATGTGCCACCTCCTCCCATGCAGCAGCACATGCCTAAGGGGTTCCCCGCTGTCCACTGAGCAATGGCTCCTTATCCAGGTAGGCCTCGAACAGGGCTTCGGTTTCAGCCTTTGTAAAATTCGGCCTCCTCCTCCTCCTCCCACCATTATGTTCCTCCTCTCCAACAACGTGCTTGGTCATTATGTAGCCTGTAAGAATGGCAGTTATTGCCTGTGACTGTGCAGTCCCATGCATGTCCCTGAATCCACAGTCCACACTTCCAAACAGCATGCAACTCACCAATAAACTGCAGTAACCGACTATTGCCACTGCAGCACTTTTTCGCACCTTTATAGCGCAATCCATGCAAATGAGGTGAGGAGCAACTTTAATTAGATGCAAATTGCAGTGCTGCCCCATTGAATAGCTGATTAGATGATTTGCATATGACGACTGAATATCGTGCTGTTGTGCTTTGCGCAATTGTGTTAAACATGCTGCGCCAATGGCGCAGTTCTGTGGCATGCGTAGTACACCTCACTGTGCATGCCCGGGTTGCTGACACAGGCATCTGCCATGCTGATGATGTGCTGTGCATGGTAGGCAATGCAGGGCATGGTCACCATTGTGCCAGTGGCGCTATAGTGATGGTCACTACATGGTGCTGTGGCACTGGGCCTTCATAGGTGCAATGGCCCAACTGCCCGGTAGTCTGCTATGGCACAGGCACACAGGCAGCCAATCACACTACATGCATTGTCATCCAATGGTGGTGTGCATGGCCTTGCACCAGAGACCCTTGACCCTGTGCCTGACCTTTGACCCCTTGGTGCCATGCATCAGGCATAGGTGCACCTCTATTGCGCTGTTCGGTAACAGTGAGATAGGGAATGACAGCGCTGTACCACGCAGCATCTGCATGTGGGGAGCCACGCTGTGGAGTGCCATATTGCCTACTATAGCTGCTGGAATGGCACGTAGATGGGCTGCACAATGGATGGCTATTGAGCTGGCCAATCTGGTGGCCATAGTTGAGCCACACCATGGGCTTCTCTTCCGGGAGGCTCCCCTGAACAGGGCCAGGACCCAGGTGTGGCAGGAGGAGGCCACTGCCCTGGAAGAGGCCACAGGATGGAGGTGTACAGCAGAGCAGTGCAGGCACCACTATGGTGACCTGCGCAGGAGGGAGCCAGAGCTACTGGCCCAAGTGTGGGCATGTGCCAGGAGGGGCACGGTGCCATGTCCAGGTAGGGGTTCTGTCAACACACTTTTATCATCCATATGAGTCACAGTGTTGTATGTGTCCAGCACATAGGAGAGGGACTGTATGGGGTTGGCCGTGGAGGTGTTCACAGGGTGTGGGGTGGGTGAGTCTGTCTGGGTGGGAGGCACACACCTTGGGGCAGGAGGACTTTGCTTTGGGAATGTATTGATGTTCTTCTTTCCTTTTTTTCCCCACAGGCCCAGACGAAATCCGCAGGGTGCGGGCAAAGCAGCGAAGGGGTGAGGACATGCAGCCAGGCGGGCCAAGGGCCATCAATGCCCACCTGACCGGCCCGATGAGGGTGAGTGCCATACATCCATGATTAGTACTGCATGCTGTGTGACAGGGTGGGCAGGAGGGCATGGCCACCATTCATCGACATCATTGCCATGCACACCACTTGTTACAGTCAACACTGTCCAGTGGCAATGCATGTCTGAGTGTGCGTCACTGGTGGTCCATGTGTGCACCTGGTGCATGGCTGTACCACTGCCTTTGCACCACATTGCCATGTCACTAAACGGACATGGCGGTGCTGTGCGTGATATGGCTGGTAGGTGTGTGCAGTGTTCCGCATGGCTGTATGCACCTGGGTGGGCAGGTCCTGTGGACGTGATCACTGCGGGTGGCCACACACACCATCACAGTGGTATGTTCCATGGCTGTATGCCATGCACAGTGGGCTGGCTGTATGGGATTGTGCATTCACACCTATTGACTGTGCTCCCTTGTCCTAGGTATGTACCATCTCCATGAAATTAGGGACTCCTAAAGGGAGCTCCTTCATCTGGCCCACAAGTCCGTGGACATCTTGAGGAGGCTCGACGCAACAGGGGTGCTAAGGAGACACAGAGGCAGGAGGTCCCAGAGCCAGAAGCAGCAGTCTAGATGATGGTCTTTTGGTCCCTGACTTCCCCTACCCCCCTGGACCCAACCTCACACCCCTCCTATCCCATCCCTTTGTCCACCTTTTCCTCCTACCCACCCCCACCTTGTTTGTTTCCCCCACCCCAAGCTTGTATACAGTTGTTATTATTGTACATAGTTCACTTTTATTTTTCCAATATATTTGATTTTGATATGAATACTGTGGTGGTCTCTGATTTGTAACGGGCTATAGGTGCTCAGTTGCAGTGGTGTGCATGGCATCAGGGGTGGTGCAGTCATGGGTATGTGTGTGTGTCCGAGTTGAGGTGACTATGGTGCGGATGTAGATATCAGTCTGTGTCTGTGTTGTGTGTGTTGTTCCCTGTGCACTGGATGACTGTGTGCAGTGGTCCATGGCGCGTGCTCTGTGTCCATGGCACACCCATTGGTGCATCCATGGCCTGTGCAGCCGACATACATGCCTGTCTGTGACCTGCACAGTCCACTGGCATGTCAGTGGTGGCATTCCCTGCAGGGCGGACACTGTACCCGTCACTTTGCTGGGTTGCCCATGTCACCGGTGTGGTGCATACCTGGCTCAGGTGGCACTGTGGACAATACGGTCATTGTCCCACCTCCATGCTGTGGCTCATGTGTGTTGCAGGGGATGTGCCCCACTGTCTGTGGCTTGTGCTCCGGGTGACTACTGGTGGTGTATGAGTCCACAGTGCCTGTGCAGGGTGGCTGGCACTCCAGTGCCATGGTGGACTGTGGTTTGTGTGTACATGGCTTACATGGGCCCACAATGGGGACTTGGTTGCCCCACCACTGCATCCCTGTGTTGTTGTGCCCTTGGGTATGGGTGGGTGTCTATCCATACCCTGTGTGGCATCCAGTGTGGTGCATGCTTCCATGCACTACTGTGGATGTCTGTGCTGGCTGTTGTGGCTAGTGGTGGGTTGGGGTGTGTCATTGGAATACTGTGCAGGGTGCTGTACTACTGGTGGTGGTGTCAAGGACATGACCATCCCATGTGGGGTACCTCTGGTGCCAATGCATGGTCGGTCTCTCCGCAGTACCTCAGGGGGACTGTGCATGGTGGCACCGTGTCTACTGTTGTTGCATTGCCATGTGCTGCAACCTGCTGATGGGTGCTCATGGTGGGTCTGGCTTGCGTGGTTCTGTGGTGCACAGGGTTGCATTGACACAGTGGGGGTGGTGGCATGCATGGGGTTTCCTGCAGTGGTGATCACTGCTCATTGGGGGGTGTCTGAGAGAGAGGCTGGACCAGGGTGGGCTCAAGGAGGGAGAGGGTGGTGGAACAGAGTTGCATCCCTCCAGCTGTACCTCTCCACAATTCATTTGCTCTTCTGGTGGATAGTGGTTCCTCTATGGAGGTACCTGCAGTGGATACCAAGGAGGATGCTGGGAACCTTCACAAAGGAGACCCACAGGAGGGTGGCATGGGACCCCACAGGGGAAGGAAACAACTCCTGGTGGGGGACTCAATCATTAGAGGGGTAGAAATGGGGGAGGAAGGGGAGAGGGAGGTAAGGTGCCTTCCTGGCGCCATGGCTTGGAAGGGCAGGAAGTGAATCCTCAGGATCATGGGAGGAGCTGCAGGAGGGAGGGAGCTGGATGTCATTGTCCACCTAGGGACAAATGATCTGGCTAGGAATGGGATCAGAGCAGTGCAAGAGGAGTTTATAGAGTTGGGAAGGGGCCTTAGACAAGTAGCGCATACGGTAACCTTCTCGGAGGTGCTGCCAGTCTATGACAAGGGAGATGCTAGGGAACTTCTCACCAGGGAATTCAATGAGTGGTTGAAAAACTGGTGTGGAGCTCAGGGTTTTGGCTTCATTGAGGACTGGGGAGCCACCTGGAGGGATGCAGACCTATACTGGTGCGATGGTCTGCATCTGTCCGGGGGGGGAACCAAGATCCTAGGTGAGAGGTTTAAATGCTTCAGTGGCAAGCATTTAAACTAGCCAAGGGGGGGCACTGAAAAGGAGCAGGGAAATCCGAGCCTCCTCCCACAAAACATGGTGATTAATAAGGTAAACACCAAGGTACAGAAGTTATTAGGGAGCAGAACAGATTTAAATGTAAAAAAAGGCAAAGGCAGTAAGGACAGAAATGGGGCTAAAAGGGGTAAGGCTATCAAAAAGTGGAGGGTGATGAGTACCAATGCCCATAGTCTGTGTAACAAGCTCCCTGAACTAGTGACCTTGATGGAAGAGGGTTGCCTGGATATTGTGGCAGTCACAGAAATATGGTACACAGAGAACTATGACTGGGATGTCAACATACCAGGATACACAATCTACAGGAGGGACAGGGAGGGTAAAAGAGGAGGAGGGGTAGCTCTCTATGTAAAGGAAGGAATCAAAGCAACAGAACTAAAGAGTAAACAGGGAGCAGATGAGGCACTTTGGGTCACCCTGGAGACAGGAAATGGCACCACAATCCGCACTGGGGTTGTATACAGAACCCCATCTCAGGGGAGGGAATGGACAAGGAAATGATAGAAGGCTTTAGAATCGCAGAAAAGGGAGATATTGTTGATGGGGACCTGAATATGCCAGATGTTAACTGGAGCACCTTTGCTGCAGGCACATCCAAGAGCAGGGTCATTCTTGATGCCCTACAGGGGGCATGCCTCAGACAGCTAGTATTGGAACCCACTCGGGAGGGAGCAATCTTAGACCTGGTACTCTCAAATGGGGATGGAGAAAGAATTTCAGATTTAGAAGTGGCTAGCCATCTGGGAACAAGCGACCACCAAACAGTGTGGTTCACGATAAACACAGCCATATAATCAAGCCATACAAAAGCAAGAGCACTGGACTTTAGGAGGGCCGACTATGGGAAAATAAGAGAGTGCCTCAGAAAAGCACTAGCAAACAGGCAAGAAGGAGGGGTGGAGGAACAATGGGGAGTGATCAAAACAGCCATCACAGAGGCAACAAGCCTTTGTGTAAAGCAAATCAATAAAACACAACGAAGGAAAAAACCTCTATGGTTCTCAAAAGAGGTGGCAGGGAAGGTTAAGGAGAAAAGGGCAGCATTCCGGAAATATAAGGAAACACAGAAGGAGCAGGACAGAGAACTTCATCAGTTAAAGCAGAAAGAGGCTGGGAAGGCAGTCAGAATAGCAAAGGCCCAAACCGAGGAAAGGATAGCCAATTCTGTTAAGAAGGGGGATAAGACCTTTTATAGGTACATTAGGGAGCGAAGAAAGACCAAAGGAGGGATACTGAAGCTTAATAAAGGGGAAGGAACGTGGGTAGAGGGTGACAGTGAAAAAGCAGGGATACTGAACAAATATTTCTGCTGAGATTCACAAAGGAAGAGGAGGGGGAGTTACCTAAACCAAACAAGAGAAACACTCCAAAGAAGGGGGTTGATACCAGTCCATTTACAGAAGAAAGGGTTCTGAAAGAACTGATAAAATTGAAGGTGGACAAAGCAATGGGGCCTGATGGGATTCACCCAAGAATTCTAAAAGAACAAAGGGTAGAACTAGTGACACCGCTGACTACTCTCTTTAACAAATCATGGGAGGATGGGTGGTACCGAGGACTGGAGGAGGGCAGATGTGATTTCTCTTCACAAAAGTGGGAGCAGGACAGAGGCAGGAAACTACAGACCAGTTAGTTTGACCTCAGTGGTAGGGAAAATGATGGAATCATTTCTGAAGGAAAGAATTGTTGAGTACCTAGAGGCCAGTGGGGCACAGGACTAAAGGCAGCATGGATTCACGATGGGAAGGTCATGTCAGACAAATCTAATAGATTTATTTGACTGGGTGACCAAAGTAGTAGACCAAGGAGGGGCTGTGGACATGGCCTACCTAGATTTTAGCAAGGCATTTGATACAGTCCCACATAAAAGATTAATACACAAGATAGCCAGCCTTGGAGTGGGTCCCAAGGTGGTAGCCTGGATAAAAAATTGGCTAGACAACAGGACGCAAAAGGTAGTAGTAAATGGAATACACAGTGAAGAAAGGAGGGTTACTAGTGGGGTACCGCAGGGTTCAGTACTGGGACCGGTCCTTTTTAATGTCTTTATAAGTGACATTGCAGAAGAACTAGAAGGAAAAGTATGTCTCTTTGCAGATGACACAGAGATCTGCAACAGGGTTGATACACAAGATGGAGTGGAAAGGATGAGAAGGGACTTGGCAAGGTTGGAGGAATGGTCAAATGTATGGCAGCTCAGATACAATGCAAAGAAGTGCAAGGTAATGCACATGGGAAACAAAAACCCAGGGGAAGTGTACACAATGGGGGGTGAGATACTGACAACAGTAAAAATAGAAAGGAACCTGGGAGTAATTATATCAGATGACCTAAACGTGGGCAAGCAATGTGAGAAGGCAGTAAGGAAGGCAGGGGGGATGCTGGGATGCATAGGAAGAGGCATCAATAGTAGAAAACAGGAAGTTGTTATCCCTCTGTACAGACAGTTGGTGAGACCCCATCTGGAGTACTGTGTGCAGTTCTGGAGACCCCATCTTCGAAAAGACATAGACAGAGTAGAAGCTGTCCAGAGGAGGGCAACTAAAATGGTGCAGAGTCTGCACCAGAAGACATACGAAGAAAGACTAAAGGAGCTTAATATGTATACCCTAGAGGAATGGAAGGAGAGAGGGGACATGATAGAAACTTTCAAGTACCTCAAGGGAATTAACAAAGTCCAAGAGGGTAGCATCTTCCAGAAAAAGAGATGTGCAAGAACAAGGGGGCACAATTTGAAGATTGGGGGGGCGGCTCAGAGGTAATGTGAGGAAGTATTTTTTCACTGAGAGGGTTGTGGATGCATGGAACAGCCTGCCTGAGGAGGTTGTGAAGTCAAGAACAGTGGGGGACTTCAAGAATGTATGGGACAGGCATAAGGCAGTCCCAGTGGGGGGTAGGAGGAAGTAAGCTGTTGGTTAACTAGGATTTGCAGCTTATCTGTTAGGTAGGAAAATGGGCAGACTAGGTGGGCCAAGCGGTCCTTATCTGCCATCAAATTCTATGTTTCTATGTTTCTGGGGGTCACGGTGCAGGGCGTACTATGCACTGGGGAGGATGGTGTGGCACAGGGTGGTCTGCCCTCCTTGTGTGTCAGTCACAGCTTGCTGGTAGGTGTGATTGGGCACCATGGCCAGGCTGTAGGTTGGTTGCTTGTCTCCATGGACCAGTGGTTATTCCGGCCCTCCCCAAGTTGTGCTGTGCTTGGGGTGTGGGGGGACGATGTCTGTTCTGCTGTGTGTTCCTGTGCCCATCTGTGGCATGGGTGGTGGGCCCCCTACCTCCCTGATTGTGCAGTTACATTGCTCTGCAGCTGGGGGGCTCCCTGGTTGCTCTATGGTGCCTCTGGACTGCTCAGCTGAACATCCCTCGTTGCGCTATGGTGCATCAGATATGCTCAGCTTCCCCTCCCTAGTTGTGCTCTGGTGTAGGCGGTGCAATATTCAGTCGTCGGCTGTAGGCGCAGTTTGGCCTGCTCTAATTTTGATATTGCGTCTCTTGTGCATGGGCGCAATAGGCTTGCGCTTGCTCCTGCTATTGCACACTTTTGGGGCGCAGTTTAACTATCTGAGCCAAAGTGTGTAAATCCAGTACAGTACATTGCTCTCTCTCTCTCTTTCCTAGATTGTTCCCCCCAATCCTTCTTTCATTTTGGTTCCTTGACTCTTTCTCTGCCCCAGTACCTCACAAACACAACATTGTGCCCAGCCGCTTAAAAAGTGAATCGCTATTGTGGAGTTATCATTCTCTAGCCTGATATTGTTCTTATGTTCTCTTATCTATTTTTTATGGGTCTCATGGTCTTCCGCAAATCTTACTTCATGGGCATATGTGTAAGTATACTACGAGACTTAAGTCAGATTTGAAAGGGTCCCTTTGAACAGTATACAGTGATAGACTAGATACCACGTGATAGGTTTTGCCATTGTGGAAAATTAGTCACAAATATTACTATGAGCACCCCAGAAACAATGGAAATATTTTAATTAGGGACCCTTTACAGTGTAAAGACATGTATTTAAATGAAAAAAATGGTGGCCAGCAATTGGCCGGGGGTTGGACCACTAGACACCATGGATTTAAATATAGTTTTTACACTGTGGCCGGCGATCAATGGGGGACTAGACACCAGGGATTTAAATTACTATATGTTTTAACACTGTGGCCAGCGATCTGTGAGGAAGGGGCACAGGGATTCAAATGAACATATTTTTTTACACAGAGGCTGGTGATCGCCAGTGGGGCACTAGATGCCAGGGATTTAAATAAAAAAAATGTTTTCACATTGTGGCCTGTGATCGTGGGGGGAAGGACTTGACACCAAGGATCTGGGGGATTCACCAGTTGTTAACTTCTCCTTGCATTGAGGTTTTTTAAGTGCAATTTGCACTTAAAAAAGAACCAAATTAAAGCAAAGTTACAAATGGCGAATTTTCTTTGAATGGGACGGTTTTGCAAAGTTATCCGACGAGGCGAATTTGGCGACTTCATTGAAAATTCCCCTCCAAAGTAAAACTTCACTGCATCTCTAGTGGAAGTCACTTAGCACTAAAATGAGCTGCATGCAATATGTAGGTTGAGGTCAGTGCAGTCATATGAAGAGAGAGAGTTGGAGTTAAATCTGTCCCAGAACTTCTGTGCCCAAAAATCTTTTAAAAGTGCTTAAAACACAGAGTATTTTGAAAAAAATCACTCCCAAGTGTCTAGAGTGCCTTGTGCAGCTATATTATCAATTATTTTGGTATTTTTTCAGACTTATTTACTTTAAAGTAATGGTTTTGTTTTGTGTAGTAAAGCAGTACTGTGCAGGAGAGTGGAGCTGTTTCAGCTAGCAAACAAGCAAGGCAGCCCTGTATGTGAACATGGATGTTGTTTCCCTCATTGATATTCTTAATTACTTTTCTCTTTTCTTTTTTTTTTTGTGATTTGTTATTTTGTTTCTGTAGAACCGTTTTGTGTGTTTTAGTAAATTATTTTTGTCAGTCTGGTGTTACTATATTGATTGTAGTTATTTTGTTAGTTATTGAAATTACAGTTTTACTGTAATGCCACAGTAACATCTTTATAATTAACAAAGTGTTGTGTCTTCTTAATGCCTGATGTGTATCATTCACATAAAAAATACTTTTGTGGTGGTGATGTTTTTACTGTGGCTATAGTTTGCTCAGTAGTTTGCTGTTGTGTTATGTTACTTAAAGCATACTGCTCAGGTGAGATAGTACAGTATCTTTGCATCTGTCTGTATTTAGTATAATTGTAGTATTCAAAAATCTAAATATCAAAATTCCTGGAAACAGATACTCAAGTAAAATTTGAGTTGTAGATGGCAGCAATGTTGCCAAGAAAAGTCTAGGTTCTGTGGTTCTGAAACTACTTCTGCTGCAGGTTAATCAGGGGCCTATAGTACTACTAGAAAAGGAGTAATTGTCACAAGTGCTGTGTGCATTAGTACGGCAACATTTTTTTTCTGATTTGTTTTTCAAAATTTCACACTTTTACCACGTGGTATCAATGCTGATGAGTGCTGGTACTGCTGGTGGTGGAAGCACTGACAAAAGGATCAGTCCAAGAAGCAGAAAAATGTCTCGCTCTGGAAATGTGGTTGAGGATGATGAGGTGATTGCTGTTTTTTCTGTGACTGCTTTTGTTGGTGGTGGTGAGCCTGATCAGAATGATACAGTAGGTCCTCATTTCCTAACATGAACATACATAAAGGAGGGATTAAAATGTGTAAGGGAGGAGGGAGATGAGGGAAACACAGAAGCACTGTGGGTGCAATTACAGGATCCCAAAAACAGATCTCTAAGACTGGGGTGGTGTAGAGGTCACTTTCTCAGTCTGAAGGGATAGACAGGGCACTGGCAGAATGGGAGGGATGGTGATAGTAGGGACTTCAGCTTGCTGGAGGTGGCGTGGGACACACCTACCACAAAGAACAGAAGGGAGCAGGTAATACTGGACACCATCCAGGAAATCTTTCTAGTACAGTTGGTCAAGCAACAAACTAGGAAAAGGCACACCCTTGACCTCATACTTACAAATGGGGAGTAGGTGAGGGATGTGAGAGTGGAGGAACTACTGGTGGGGGGAGAAGTGACCACCAGACAGTATTGTTCCAGTTACAGATGGCAAAAAGAGGGGGACATCTGGCACAAGGATGCTAGATTTCAGGAATGTCAACTATAAGGTGATGAGGGAAGTGGTTCAGGGGTTTCTGCGCAAAATTCAGCCCGGTATGGACACACCACAAAGGTGGGAACTGATAAGACAGGGGATAGTGGAGGCAACAGAAACTTGCTGTAGGGCCCAGACTAAGAAGCTTAGGGGAAAGAAACCCAGCTGGATATGCAAAGGGGTGTTAGACAGGGTGAGGAGGAAAAAGGCAGCTTACAGGAGATGCAGAAAATTGGGGAGGGAGGAGGATAAAGAGGAACATCTGCAAGAAGCAAAGGAGGTGATCATGGGGTAAGGGCATCCAAGGCAGCAAGAGAACTCAGGCTGGTGCAGGGCATAAAAAATGAGGACAAAGATTTCTTTAGGCACATCAGGGAGAAAAGAAGCTGCAAGGACCAAATGGTAAGAATTAAGAAGGAGGGATGATGGGTTGAAGAGGTGGGTGAAAAGGCAGAAGTGCTCAATGACTACTTCTGTTCAGTCTTTACAAAAGAAAGGGAGGGGATGCTACCCATAGTAGGAGAGGGGACAGAAACAGATGGGGGGATAACAGATAGAAAAATCATAGTATGAGGGTGCTGGAGAGGTTAAGGGCCTAGAGGGTGGACAAGGCACCAGGATCAGATGGAGTACATCCAAGAGTGCTGAAGGAGCTGGCAGAGATTCTGGCAGGACCCTTGGCAGAATTATTTAATTCATCTCTATACACAGGATGCATGTCTCATGACTGGAGACTGGCTCATGTGGTTTCCCTCCACAAGAGTGGATTCAAGGACAAACTGGGGAACTGTAGGCCAGTAAGTCTAATGTCCATATTCAGGAAGTTAATGGAGACCATCCTAAAGAAGAGGCTAGTGGCACTACTGAAGGTGAATGGGGTGCAGGACAGGAGGCAGCATTGCTTTGTCAAGGGCAGGTCAATCCAGACTAACCTGGTGGAATGTTATGACTGGGTGACTAGGCAAATTGACAGGGGCCATGCAGTGGATGTCATGTACCTAGACTTCAGTAAGGCCTTTGATTCAGTACCGCATGGGTGACTTGAAAGCAAACTATGGGGCACAGGGGCAGGAGCAAAACTGGCAGGGTGAGTGGAAAACTGGCTAAAGAATAGGCAGCTGAGGATGGTTGTAGGTGTAGAATACTCATCCCCCTAATCCTATGACAAGTGGTGTTCCACGGGGGTTGGTGTTGGGCCCAGTGCTGTTTGGCTTATTTATTACAGACATCTTGGAGCCACCAGCAGCTAAAATCAGACTACTTGCAGATGACACCAAGATGGAAGTGGTGATGGATTACCAGGTTGAGTGGCAGGGGCTACAGAAGGATATGGCAAGGCTAGAGACATGGTCTGAGAGATAGCAGATGGGGTTCAATGCAAAAAAATGTAAGGTACTGTACTTCGGAACAAAATATTTGAGGAGAAGCTACCATCCACGGCGGGGGGGGGTGGCTGGAGGTAACAGAAAAGGAGAAGGATGTGGGGGTGCTCATCACAGGAGCAATGAACCAATTCTGCACAATGCAGAAAGACAGCAGCAATGGCCAACAAAATGCTTAGGTGCATTGCAAGGGACATTATCTAGAGAAGAAGGGAGGTTATTCTATTGTTATACAAATCGTTGTTGAGACTTCACCTGGAATACTGCATACAGTACTGGCACCACTACCTACAAAAGGACATTAGGCTGCTGGAGATGGTGCAGCATAGGGCAACAAAGATGATTCAGGGCCGAGGGGGAATTGCCATTTGACTTCAAACTAAGAGAGTTAAACATGTACAAATTGGAGAAGAGGAGGGACAAGGGACATGATTGAGACTTTCAAATACATGAAGGGGATAATCAAAACAGACACAGAAGGTCTCTTCTGGAGGAGGATGGTGGGAAGAGACACTAGGGGCCATGAAATTAAATATGAGGGGGGTAGATTCAGGAAGGAGGAGAGGAGGCATTTCTTTATGGAGATGGTAGTGGCAAAGTGGAACACACTACCAGCTGAGATCAAGTCAAGTCAAATCAATTTTATTGATAAGAAGCGCCTTTCTTAAACCAAGACTCTTGTACAAAGCATAAACAAACTTCAAGCTAACATAAAAACAAATAAAACAAACATTAGTTATTTAAAATCCATCAAGTCTGTTAAAATAAAATGTAAAAATCTAAAAAGATTCTGGATATACTAGGCTAAACAGATAAGTTTTTAACGCTGTTTTTAAAATCTGTATGGTTAGGCAATCACGTACCTTACTAGGTAGAGAATTCCACAGGGTCAGGGCATCAAAAGCAAATGATTGGGACCCAGATGTTTTTAAACAGATCCTGGGAATCTCTAGCAATCCCCTGTCAGTAGATCAGAGTGGGCAGGAGGGGCAGTAAGGGTGAAGGAGATCTTGCAAGTAATGGGGTCCCTGATCGTGTAGGGATTTATAGGTCAGTAACCTGACCTTGAAGGTGATCCAACACTGCACTGGCAGCCAGTGCAGTCCATGGAGCACAGGCATAATATGACTGGTTCTAGAAGCACCAGTAAAAAGCCTGGCTGCCACATTCTGCACTAGTTGCAAGCAGTGGATATCAACTCCTGGTAGCCCTAGCATTACAATAGTTAAGGCAGGAGGTTACAAAGGCATGGACCAGAACAGAAAGGTCATCAGGAGAAACCAGATGCTTCACCAGGGCAATATTACTCAGATGGTAAAAAGAGGATTTGATGACTGCCGACACCTGAGATTTATAGGTCAGCCCATCATGAAAGATAACGCCCAGGTTTCGCACCTGATCTGAGCTTATCAGCTGGACGTCCCCTAACCATAAACCGCAGGGACACCCAGCTTGTAGACACACATCCCAATGACCTGGGTCCACCACCAGTACCTCAGTCTTATCTGGGTTCAACTGTAGCCAACCCACACTCATCCAGTCCTGGATCTCAGATAGACAGTTGTTAAATACTGAGAGGATCTCATCCTGTCCAGGCACAAAGGACATGTATAGCTGAGTATCATCTGTGTAGCAGTGAAAACTCAAACCGTACTGCCTAATGATCTCTCCTAATGGCAGCATATACACTGCAAGCAACATGGGCTAAGGAATGAAGCCATGTGGTACCCAGCAGGATGGGGGAAGTGGGGTTGATGAATGAATCCCAGGCACCACTCTCTGAGTCCTACCTTCGATGAACAATCAAAATCAACTGAGGACTGTACCAGATAGCCCACAGAGGAACCACAGATGCTCCAATAACACACAATGGTCCACAGTGTCAAATACTGCAGTGAGATCAAGGAGGACTAAGACAGAATGAGTCCTCCAATCTCTCACTATCAGGAGGTCATTTAGTACCTGAACAAAGGGCCATCTCAGTACTATGCCTTTGCCTACGGGCAGACTGGATGGGCATAGCGGTCCTTATCTGCTGACAATTTCTATGTTTCTATGTTTCTAATTATAGACATCATGGCTGGATAAATGATCTTCCAGTGGCAGAGCAACCACCTTTTCAATAACCTTTCCCACAAAAGGTAGGTTAGAGACTGGTCTAGAGTTTACCAGACAAGTCAAGGGAAGGCTTTTTAAGGAGATGTTGCACAACCACCTCCTTTTTGGGTTCCAGAAAGACTCCTCTCTCCAGTGACATCCAGACTAACTTGACTAGGGCCGGGCCGATCTCCTCTACACACCCTACAAGAAGGTGCATTGCGCCCAGAACCAAACTACAGCAGGTTGGTCACAAGGCCTGAACAATCATCACAATGTCAGTGATTTCAGGCTGACTGAAGTCAGACCAGGTAAACTGAGGGCCTGTCACCTCCCACCAACCTTTGGAATTTCCATTAGAAGGAGCAGGACAGATATCGTGCCTGATCGTGGCAACCTTATCTGCAAAGAACTGAGCAAGCTCCTCCAACTGATCTAGTGAAATAGCTCCACCGGGCTTGAGACAGATTCGATTGCACAATCTGTCCACAGGCTGGAAGAGCTGAGTAGGTCAATTCTGTGCAGCAGAAATCTCCGTGCACAAGAACTCTGCCTTCTTACGGGTGATTTCTGATTGATAGACCTCATAATTAGAGATGCAGCAAAGTAAAATTCCACGTGTGAAGTGGTCATGAAGTGGCCTTCATGTTAGTATTCCTGTATTCCACTATGTGAAGTGCCCATTTTAAACCCTCACTTGCCACTTTGTGTTGCAATAATGACTTTGCATTGTGCACGCTGCCTTATTCCGCTTTATGGTGGAGTGAGAATTCACAGGCAGCCCACACACACCACACGACTTACACAGTGTGGGTCACATGCTTCAGGCAGGAAGGAGATTATGGGCAAAAATACTGTCCAACTTGGGCTGACTTACTAATGGCTGGGGGTGGAGTGTGGACGTGTGATGAAGAGGGGTGCACAGGTGACAAGTCCACAAATACTGTTATTTTCCCTGTTTTACATACAGGGGTTGATGTACCACTTGCACTTGACATACTGCATTGATCACCACCACCTCTGCTACTCTGACCACCACTTGACAAGATTTCTAAATCATAACCCTCCCCCTCATCATGTCTATAGTAATCCTGTGGTGTTATTTCATTGCTACTGCAGACATTCCTACTTGGTCTTACATTCATGGAAAGGGATAACATGCTTAGTAAGGTTGATGACAAGGGTGAATGCCCCACTATGGCATTAGCTGTCATCTGGTGCCAGGTCCACAGTGCCATGTGCCTGTTCTTATGATGTGCATGCTGGCTTCTCATGCCCAGATGGCTCCCCTTTTTACCTTGACTCACACTCGCATGGCAAAGCTGGCAGTTTACAACTGACTCATCATTTGCATCTTGGACAAAAATATCCCAAACAAGAGATTGTGTTCTCCTACTTTTAACATGTCCCTGATGCTGCTTATTGGACTCTAGTTTTGTAACCCCTGAAATGGAGGCTGTGCTACATGATTTTTCAGGCTGGACACATTTGAACTCCAATTGACCACCTCTACTACCTATGGTTATTACTGGGTCATCATCATTATCATCAACAGGAACCACAAAATCACAACTTTTTTTGGGGGGGAGGGTTAACACTAACAGACCCAGACATAGCCACCTTGACTTTCTCTTTCTCCGGTTCCCAACATGGGTCACTGACATCATCATCATATTCATCAACATCATCCACATCCACATTTTCAGCTTGGATGCTGTCATATGGAGAACATGTTTCAACCACAGCAGCATCATCATCATCATCACCACCTAATATTGTTGTGCCTCACTTTGAATCATTGGATGGCAAAGGCATGACCTCAAAAGCACTGGAAGAAATGTGACATTGTGAGTTATTGTCACCAGGATCAGAATTATGTCCAACTACCATGAGGATGTTAATGGGGAGCATGACATCATCTACACTGTCAGTTACAGCTTTAGACTCAACTCTGTTTTTTAAAATGGTTAACTGATCAGAGGTGAAATTTGAGGCAGTAATATTCATGCCAGCAGAAACTGCACTAAAACCACCAGCTGGGACAACATCATCTCCTCCAACTATGAGTGAAGCTACAGATTGTGCTGTAAAAAAAACATTGATGGAGAAATCCCTTTACTGACATCAGCTATGCACTTCTGTGTACTACCACACCCATGACAATCTTGCCACTGGCAGCAGTGCCATGACCAGAAACAGCTTTGCTTGCATGTCTCCTTGCAGGCATTTTTGGGGATCACCAAGAAAATTCTAAACACATTTAGATTTCTGAACTTTCAGTCTGGGCCGGTGGATGTGAAGTCAAAAAAAAAAAAACAACAGCTGTGGCTTGCAGATGGAGATTGGGCACTAAACAGATGCATAAGCACAGACAGATTAAGATTGCACTGTGCAATCAAGAAGAGATGCAGACGCAAAGTCACAACAACACTTTAACCAGTGCTTACAAGTCACAATCCAATCTAGAAAAGAATACCTTTTGCCAGTTGGGGGAGGGGGGTGCAGTGCACTGCAGTAACAGTCCAAAACCAAGATACCGCAAAGCAGCACAAAATCATGCAGGTGCAGTGGATAGCAGGTTCACACTGCTGCAATTACTCTGTGGCACAATAAAATGCGTCTCATTTGATGGCATGCATCATACACACAGTCACACACACACTACAAGTAATGTGTAGCAAATTGAAAACTTCAGTAATATAACCAAATCTTTTAAACATACTGAAATTATGCACCACCACACGACGCACAATACGCAGAACTGAGGCTGTGCAGAACAATTTAGAGCCCATGTGACCTGCAATCCCATGAATCACTGCAAAATTCACCTTTGAGCTCAATGACAATGCGAAGTGATGTGAAGTACATTGATTTCTATGTGCTTCACATTAAAATTGGCACAGAAGTGGTTGGAGAAGGTGGAGTAATGCAATGTCATTATCAATGGAGTTCACATTTCTCATTCTGATGTGAAGTACTCTGCTTTGCATCACGGATTACTTCATGGATTCTGTATTACTTTGCAAATAGCTTCACGGAGCGAATTTTGGCCATTTCACTCACCTCTACTCATAATGGTCCATCAATCTGAATTTGTCACTTTCAAGGCCTGATTTCCGCTAGCTCCTCTCTGACTTTCACCCCACTCTCCTCAACTACTTCAAGGTTCCATTAAACCATTGGGACCTAGGATGAAGAGTGAAGGGATGAACACGAACAGGAGCAATAGTATCCAGGGCTGCCACCACTGCCTTATTATAGGCAAGTACTAGACTCCCTGGATCCATTAATTCTCCTGGTATACTTGATAGGTCCAGTACTGTCATTAGGCCTTTTGAGGTGGGGGCATGTAACACAGTGGCATGCTTCAAGAAGGGGTGGAACAGGGCAAAGGGGAGGATAAAAGAAGGAAAGGGGGTTGGTGCAGCTGCTAAATAGGGAGCTAGCTATAATCTTGAGCAACTTAGATAGACCAGGATGGTGTTTAGCTTCTGGCAAATTTTGTATGTTCATATGTTCATGTAAATGTTGATGAGCTTGACCATGACTCACAGACTGATGAGAGGGATCTGACAGTTGCATGCAAGGATGATAAGAATGCAAAATGTTAGGAGGAGGAGGAGGAGTATAGGTAATAGGAGCAGGTTATCAGCCTAGGTGGGGATGGAGATGATGATCTGGACCCTATATGAGAACCTGAAAATAAAAAAAGTAACAGTCATGCTGCTGAACCTGTGGTGCTGTATGCGCCACAATTATTTCAGGGAATTACAAAAGACCCTAAATCCTCCAGCTGTTGTTCCCATTAGCACTGTTGAGTAAATAAAACAACATGAGTCACCTACTGTCGGAATGCAGAAATCATCTTCAAAAACACACACTGCCACCTCTCGAATGTCTCTATACCAGCTCCACCACCATGTAGAACAAACAGCTACAAAATCTCTGGTTTGGGATTTTTATGTACTGGACCCAGATGACAAAACAGTTATTATCTGCCAGCTGTGTCGAATGTGTGTTAGTCTTAAGAAAAAAGGCAACCACCTAGGCATTGGTGGGCAATGTACATCTTAATTTCTTGCACCTATTCTACTGCACTCAGCACCAGTGGGAAGCTGGTGCAGATGAGCCTTCTTCCTTATCATCTTCATTGTGCAAGGCATCCTGAAGTGACATGGATACAGTCCCAGTGGTGTCAGACCTGACAGCTGAGAACTACTACAGAGATGAGGAGTAATCAGTGGGATTGCCTAGAGTGTCCATAGTACCAGTGGTGAGTTGATTGCTAGCAGCCATAATCAACGAGGTATATCAACCCCAGTACATTAAAAAAAAAAAAAATTGATTCATTCATTCATGCATGCAGCATTCATGACACCCTCTGAGTTAAATGCTACCCTATTAGTCATTCTGCCAGTGTGCAGAGTTCAACTATTTGGTATCCCAGCACCCCAAAAGGTGTAACCTACATTGCATAGCATGATTGAGCATCATACCAAATACCCACACAATCACACTATTGTATGGGAAGTGAATGCTGTCAATTGAGCTATTGCCATTCTCTTTTATGGAGAATGTGTGATTCTGAATACTGATGGTTTGTGTCTGTCCAAAATGGTAAAGTCCATCATGAACATACATCTCATCCCATGCAATTCCTGAATTTTATAGGACTGTGTCACACACAGTAATACATGTACTGTAGCAATCAGAATAACTGCACATGCATGTTAGTATGGATATGTGGACCAGTGGCCAAACAGCTGGTAGCTCTTATCTGTGTATTACAGGCACAGGTTCCTAGGGTAGTGTTTGATGCTAGAATAGGAAAAAATTGTACGAAGCCCAACTGTGGTGATAGCAATAGTGTCGGTATTTATAAGCATGCTGTTCTGGCAATGAAGAGTCTAAGTGGATCACACACGGGTCATAACATTTCAAAAAACTGCTGCTGACTAAGCTTGATGAGTGGCTGCACTCACATTCCCTGAAACTGGGGGGCCCATTTTTCAAAAGGTTGGGAATGTTGCATGATGCATGAACCAACAAGGAATGATACAAGAAGCATCAAGTGCTGTATTGTGTGCCATTTCAGATTTTTCAGTCATGACTTGTGTCACATGGGGGGGGGGCATGGCACCAGCAGGGCTTGTGCAGCTCTTGCGGCAGATGCACGACTGTGCCCTGACAGATGGGGGCTTTCCCCATGGCAATGCTGCAATATCCCTTTATATGGAATTTTCAAAAAGCTGCAATGGTCACAGGGCTCACCAGGGATTAGACAAGCTTGGAGCTGTTCTAACAGCCTGTGTGACACTCCTGGAGCCAGTGCTGGGTGGGAGGTGCTTCGATGTCCTCCCCTTGGGCAGTCACTTGCCCAAGGAATCCCATGTCCCTTAGTCCACAGCACAGCTTCACACACATGGCATATTAGACTGGCAGAGGAATAAATTAATGCCTAAGCCATGTTTGCTTATGTTCAGTTACTCTTGTGCTTGCATACATTTGTAGACTCTTTACACGTGCATGCAATGTATACCTCAGATGACATTGGCATGTGTGTGCACGTTTGGATTTCTCACTCTTGTCCTTTTGCCAGCATGATGCTCTTTTTTCCTTTACTCTTATCAACTTTGTTTGGAAACAGGCTAGGGTCATCCTGGTCTTCAAAACAAGTGACCATAGCAATATGGACAACTACCACCCAATATCCATCCTCTCCTATCTAAGCAAACTGCGGCACCACCACCAAAACACTGATGACATCACCAAATATAACCTCCTCTGCCTCCAGTAGCATGGCTTCAAAAAGGAACATAGCGCATCTATGGCCCTGACCTATTTCTCAGACCACATTCTCCGGAACATGGATACTGGGAGGCTTACTGGAGCCATCTTTGTGGACCTATTTAAAGTGTCTGACATGGTGAACCATAACATCCTCCTCAACAAACTTGATAGCCTGGGCTTATTCCCCCCCACTGTCACCACTGCTTGGTTCAGAGACTATCTCTTGTGTCATACCCAATTGGTCTGTTCTGGGGGTACAACCTCTTCTGCCTTGCTGGTCTCCACTGGTGTCCACCAGGGATCTATCCTGGGACCCATTCTCTTTTCCCTCTATGTGCTTTCACTATCCCAGAACTACTTCTCCTGCTACTCCCTACTAAATGCTGATGATTTAATACTGTACCATAGTGATTCATCCTTGACCAAACTTTCCTCTCCTCTCCTCTCCTCTTCACTCACCACCAATTACTCTTATGCTCATAAGTGGTTGACCACAAACAAACTGTTGGTTGACACCAAGAAAACCAAGGCAATGCTGTTTGACTCTATGCCCAAACTTATCATATTAACTCTAGCCAATAACACACTCCTCATCCATTCCCCTGACTGCTCTCCCCTTGAGAATGTCAGCTCCTTTAAGTAGCTGGATGTCACCATTGACCCTGCTCTCACCTTCTCTGACCATTTTGAGATTTTAATACACTGCATAAATTAAAAACTGTGTCTTAGCTACCGACTAATTAATTGCCTCACTCCTGAAGCCTGGCTTGCTATTGCTCAGAGCAGTCTCCTCCCTCTTATGGACTATGGCTCCCCATTTACTCCCATACCTCCTCCACTAACCTATCAAGGGTAGAAACTACATATAACAATATCTGCAGCTTTGCCCTCCTGGTTCCTTACTCCTCCCATCACTGCACCCTATATCAGACACTTGGTTGGCTCTCCCATCAATCCAGACATAGCTATCTCCCTGCTTACACCGTAGGTATGATGATCCGTAATCCCAGAACATCCCTGCTCTCACCCATACTTTGGCCAAAGATGTTTAGCTGTGACCTCCATCTTGCTGATAGCCTCATACTGGAATGCACACAAGTCTCCACTTGCATGGGCCCCAAAGCTTTCTCTTCTGCTGTCCTTACCCTTTGGAACAGCCTGCCATCACCCCCAGGAGCCCTTGACTCACCACAGCACTACAACTGTCTCCTCAGGACACACCTATTGACAACAAATACCTGCTCTTGCTCCACTGGGTGATTTCTGATGTAGCCTTCCCCCCGTTTATGCATTCTAAGACTCTGACAAATAGGAGGTTTACAAATTAACTTGTTTTACATACTTTGTGCTATTTTGCTATTTCTGTTTAGTCTTTGTACTATCAGGGTGTCATTCCCCCTCACACTTACACAACCTTTGTATAATTTTCCCATGATAGTCTGATTACCTAGTGCATTATATTTGTCATGTATGCATCTAGTTTCCTGAAATATTGTATCGCCATATTCTTGTGCCATCTCAGTGACCCGGGTCATATCTGAAAATGGTCCTTGGATCAGTCCACTTTCCTGGTCAATGAATGAATAAATGAATGAATGAATGAATGAATGAATGCAGGTATGAACGAACGAATGAATGAATGTATGAATCAATCAATCAAGCAATCAATCAATCAATCAATAAATAAACTGTTGTAGTCAGTACAAGTTGCTGTCCACTGTTCTGATGGGAGCTTGTCAACAGCTGTCAGTTTCTGTTGACAGCTATACCCTTCTCCCAACTGTCCCAGTCCCATGTTTTATGGCTCATCGGTTTACTCTCTGTACATTTTACTTTATAGTTATACCTTCAGGGTGTGACAAACCATATTGTTCCCACTTGTTGGATAGTGCTGTGACTTGCAGTTGCAAAGGACTCTCCCAGTGTTCAGCTGTGGATGTCATCCTATTTCTTGTATGCCAGTGCATCACAGCTATCCATATCACTGTGGTTGGGTTGGCTGCACATTTTTTGCAGTTGCAGTTATTTACCATGTTTATGACATTTTCCACTAGTGTGGTAACACCATAATGGGTTTCTCTGGTTGTACTCAGGGATGGGCTTTACTAGGGTTTGGGGTGGCAGCGGTCTACTACAATCCCCTCCTATACACCATTTGTTTGGTGCATGACAATGGCTTGTGGCAACTCTAGAAACTTTGGCACCAGGACCACTGTAGCACCGGAACATGGGCAGGGTCTCTGGCACACTAGAATTTGCCACAAGGGAGGTTCGACTCAGCTTTTGATGATCTACAGCAGCTTTTGAAAATTAAGCCCAGGGTTTCATTGCAAGTGATATTGTCTTGAAAGTGGTGAAATGCATTAATGAGGGGTGGATTTCACTGGGTTTCATACATGGTACACTGTCTTAATCTAGTAGTGTAGGAGTTTTTATCATATCCTAAAGTCAAGCCATGTTGACTGTGGCTCACTACATCTGTGCCCACTTTGGCATTCAGAAAAGGCCCATGACCATGTAAGGCATCTGCAGTTCCAGAACAGACTATCTCAGCACTGTCTGAAGCTGGAAATAATCACCAGCTAGAACTCAACATTGTAAATGACCGAGTGTTTGTACAAGCAGTGCAAAACCATCTCAGAATATCTGCTGATGATTGCAAGTAGTGACAGTGCCGGAGTGTCCTTGTCTCTGACAACAGATCAGTGATGACTAATGGATGGCCTGATCATGAGTCTAAGACCATTTGAACATGCCGCACAGACAGTGAGTGGGGACACCAATTGCGTTAGTCAGGCCATCCCACATCTAAGAGTGCTGAGGCAGACACTGTTGAATGTTTAGGAGGTGCTAGAGGAAGGTGGTGGTATGGGAAACTGTGCCTTAATGGAACACATGCTTCATGTGTTGGACTGCAATAACAATATTTCCAGCATTCCACAGTTTGCAGATTTTGGTAATGCCACTGTGCTGGAGCCATGATATAAACAGGACCTGTCATCGATTCTTGAAGGTGGGTGTGATCAGGAAAACCACCGATCAGCTAATAAGATGGGTTCATGGGCACAGATGTTATGGTCACAGTTATATAAGGCATAACAGAAAAGTGATCAAAGACTGGGTGTTACCACCATGTCACGGAAATGGGCAGAAAAAACAGGCCTGGTAAAAGAGAGAATGGCTATAAATCTACATTGTGATGATTTGTGTCAGGTGTGAATTGCAGAGGTGAAGGAAAAGGATGAGGAGGAGGCAGATGTGTCAGTGGGATTGCATGCAGCACAGCACATGGTGGATACATATTTGATGGACACCAGGTACATAAACATTTCAGAAAAGTCACTACTGTACTGGAGTAACACGGTCACTGATTGGTCAGCACTGATCTCCGCAGCAAACATCTGAGCTGTTCACCCTCCAGTGTCAGCATGGAGAGGGTATTCAGTTCAGTAGGGTCCATTGTGTGGGACAGATGTACAAATCTTTCTCCTAGAAATGTTGGCATGCTAACATTTATTAAAATGAATGCAGGGCACATTCCATGCAACACAATCACATCTGAGTTCACTGAGTTCATACCACATGACGGTGGCTTTGGTTGTGAAGAAGAACTAGAACAGCCTGCTGGTATCCCCACTAGCATATTGCTTTCCACTGAGGTAGATGAAGCAGTACGAGAAAAAATTTCTATGTGGGGATAACTTAAATCTGGAAGACTGTGAAGGCAGTTTCCTTGCTGAGGATGATTGAAGTATAAACACAAAAGTGTTAGATCAAGCCTTTCATCCTTATCAGTTGAATCATTTTCTTAATGATTCAGCTTTGTTTTCCTATGATTATATTTTCCCCAGGTTGTGCTGCAGTTCAGTACATCCATTTGATTACCTCCATCAGTCCTTCTTATGTCATACCCACAGACACGGTAGAAAATCTTTGAACACTACATCATGGCATGCCAAGTTTGCCTCCAAGAGCACTGGCTACAGCCTCCTCAACAACAAGCATCCATGATTCATCCAGACTGAAAAACATGGACTGTTAACACTGCAGCATAAATGCTACTGACAGCCATGCAGACTATGAGTCCACTAGCTGTCAAAACACAACCTTCTTCTCCTCCAATGGCCTATTGTTGTGTCTTCCATATCCAACAACAACTTGACCCACCATTGCCTCTTCAGCGTGCACACTTTCGACTGAAAAACAAATACTCTTCAGCCAGCGTAAATAATGTTGTTGCCAGCCATGCATACCATGCATCTGCCAGCAGTTAAGAACCATATCCTCCTTTGGCCTGCTGTTGTGTCCTCCACATCCAACAGCATGGCCCACCAATCCCTCCACTGTATGCACTCATTCAAGACTGAATAACAAGGGGCAGGATTTTCAAAGTGTGGTGCAGATCTTGACTCCAGCTCTGTGCCATGACACTTAGGTTCTGGTAGTGTGCCAAATCTTTTGCTGCAACTGCACCCAATTTTACAGTTTCGGGTGCAGTTGTGGCAGTTTTCATGATTTACAGCAGCTTGCACCAAATATCTGGTGCAAGCTCTATTAAAAAGCCCCCAAGGTTTGACCCAAGTTAGAACAGAAACAGTTGCTCAAGCTTGCAACAACTGCCGCACAGGATAGAAAATCATGTTAGATCACCACAAGCCATATACGCTGCATTCCAGTGCACAGAGGCTTGCAGTGATCTAAGACTTTTGGAAATCCTGCCCAAGGACTTTTAAGCCAGTATTAATAATGTTGCTGCCAGCAGTACTGGCCATGCATCCACCAGCAATCAAGACACCACCCACCTTCTTGTCATCTGGTCAACTTATATCCTCCACATCAACCAACAGCATTTTATTTTTTATTTTTTTACTTTAAATTTTGATGACTGGGTAAGCCCATTGAGACCATAGATCCCTTTTCAGGGGTGACCCAGGATTAGTTACACATGTAATATTCCATACAGTAAGTGCATACATTGGGTGGAATAAATGAACAGCAGTCCTAGAACAAGCAAGGTAAGCAACTGAAACTGGATAAAGTAAAAACAAAATACACAACCATATACAGAAAGCCTTACCATTAGGGAAAACAAACTAACAACATTAGGGCCTATGCTCGATCGAGCAGAGTACCTCTGTGCTACGTATGTGAGGCCCAGAGACACACCATACCCACTGCGTAACCTACGTGGCAGTCACTAAACGGGGTGCACATAATCACCCACTTACCCATGTAGATTGCAATGGGCAGGGGGCAGATGGGAGTGCATGCCAGCACTATGTAGCATGCACATAGGTGCATAGAGCTGCACACCAGGGCACACAGGGGGGCATCTGGTGTGCCACGGAAACCCTGCCATAAGCCTACTATGTGCCCTTGCCCCTGACCCTCAACATGCAGACATTACAGAAGAGATGTGATCAGCTGCCAGAGCTACCCACCCCTACCCCAGCCATGCCCCACACCTTCTCGTGCATGCCACCCCCCCACACACACATGGGGACACTGGCCCCTGGACTGCAGACTCTCCTGCAACACACCACCTGCCCACCTCATTTCTCCTCACCCTGCTGGTGTAGTGGCCAGCATGATCCCACCCCCCCACACACACATACACTCATACCGTTGCCCCAACCCCTGATCCACCCCATCTGGTTGGGGGAAAAGCACTGCCAGCAGCACGATCCACCTCTCACCTCCACAGCTGCCAGCCATGTGAACATCCATGAGAGACCACTGCTACTGCACCCCCACCAAGAAAAGGGATCCACTGTAGGACCCAAGATGGGCATCTGATTGGATATCCTTCCATGTCCGTGAATCTGCCCCAGCCACCTTGTGGAATGCTGTGCACTTGGGGAGCATGCCCACAGACAGGTCATGGTCATTGGAGAATACCAGCGGTGCTCACCTGTCCACAGGTGCAGAGCTCCATGGGCAGGATGTACACGTTGTGTGCATAAATCCCATGCATTGAAGCATAGGCCCCATTATTAGTAACAACAGATTATTGAGCGCATATCACAAATACTAAATATATACTCCATAAAAATTAATAATGCAAGCTACTGCAGAACAACTTTAAGGAAGAGATTAGGACAGGATAAACAATGGTTGCTATTTACTCTAAGATCACTGTATAGCACTAACATGTACATGGACCAGAGAAGGGATTTTAGTAATTTCCTAAAGAGTGCCTATGTGGGGCCATTGATCACCTTAGATGGCAAGGCATTCCATAGATATGGGGCAGCATAGGAAAACAACCTTTTTCCAGATGCGTACTGTACCTTGGGTATAACAAGTAATGTTAGGGCTGTGGCTCTTAGGGGGTGAGTAAACTGTTTTTGTTGAATGATACCAATTAGGTTGGGTGGAGGCAGGGGTTGAATTAATTTAGAAGTAAGACAGAATAAAGGATATCTCATTCTATTTTCAAATGGAGACCAGTCCAGGGAAGGTAATACTTCACAATGATGGGCTCTAGAATGGACACCAGCTTCAAAGTGTCAAGTCCTATGGTATATCATTCTTATCCATGAAAGGGTAGGGTCATGAGCAGCCTGAACCACCAGGTCCCCATACATGAAAAGGAGCAGAAGAGAAGAGAAGGAAGGGAAGGGAGCATGACACACTGATCTTACAGTGGCTACTGAAGGTGTATGGGCATGGGTTACCATGCACCAGTAGAACCACCAAAGAAATATGTAAGCAGTCATGAGTTTACAGGAGGGGGAGGAAGAAAATGCTGCACCATCACACCAGATGATGGAGTTCACCATTCCACACCAAGGTAACCCCCCCTTGCATACCACCAAAGCCTTGTCCAGTGGATATCCACAAGGTGGTACAGGTACTCCTCCCATCAGCAGGAGCTGTTGAGAGGTTTGTGACAGTTGGCAAGTGAAGGTGGTAGAACAAAAAAGGGCAAGAAATTGCTTCAGAATTGACCACTGTACAAGTACTTTAACCTGCAGTAAATTATTTGTACAGAATACTCCCAAGTTATGGTACCAGTTGAAATACCAAATGAATGACTAACTGTTGCTATGCCACTTTATAACCAAATGAGTAGCCCCACAATGTGTGACATGTATAATAATTGATCTTACCCTGCTCTCGGCTGTCACCTATCTGGGTGATGAAATCCAGCTAACTTTCGAGGATGGTTAGCTACAGGGCCGGTCATTTATTAGTATTTAACTCATTGAGGCCCCAAGATGCCTGTAGGTGGCAACAGAAAAGATATTCCTAAGGTCTTTATTGCCTCCAGACATCCTGCACTTTGTGCCACTGAGGACTTAGGATGTCTGAGGACATCACTGATTAAAACTTAAATAGTTCACAAATTGAAGTGAGTAGAATTGACTGCATTGCACCATTAGCGAGGTAATTTTGTGTTGAACAACTTTGACACTCGTACTTTGTGTGTAGCACTTACAGTTCATGAGGCATTTGCATTTGCTTGTGGCATGCTGACTATGGATTGATTTTGCTCAGAAAGCTCCAGGTTGCACTGTTAAAAGTATACAGGCCACAAGTGGTGGAACTCTCAAAAAGCTTCTGAGGCCTTAGTGCAAATTGTAAAAAGTATATTTGAATCAGGTGGGAGATCATTTCTGGGTCCCAAAAATGTATCAAAAACACACAACAATGCCCTACCATGATTCACACATAAGGATGTGCTCCCAACCCACAAAACACACATTAACAGAATTATCATAACTGCAGCTTTTTGTTCATTAAAATAGCTTCTGTATTGGCCATGAAAACTTTACCACCTCCCAACAGTAGGAAAATGTTAAAAGAGCCCAAAAGTTTGCCAGTTTCTGATCCTGCACAGGCCTTTCTATATGTATTTCATAAGTGGTGCCTGTATTTATGAAGACACAGATGGGAAGGTGCAATGTCAAATCAGGAATGGCATGGTACATGTTCTTCCGGGGTCTTGTCAATTCCTTAATACCCCCCATGTGATCATCTTCAAGGTCCATAGGTGAACTAGTATGTAAATTCCCCTTCCTAACTTATAACAATAAAACTTAATCTTTCTTATGAAAATAATTAAACACAAATAAAAATACTGAAATAAAATAGTCTTTCCTCATTTCTGTCCAAATGATCCATCAACATCTAGAGATCCTTAAAAATGTATCCTAAATTTCAAATCAGTCATGTTTTTTTCACCTAAAGAATAACTGAGCTGTTGTGACCTGCTAGCTGTTTTTGTATTATGGATAAATGGACATCGTCCTGAGATGCTTCCCTTTTGCTCACCAACACCTGGACAATGATAGCTTTACTTATTCTGTATGCTACTTGGGTGAACTGTAGCAGTGTGACTATGTCTATTACACATAGTCCCACCTCACTGATATTTATCTATCTATTTATTTATTTATTTATTTCTCATTCAGATTAATACCTCTGAGTCAGGAACGCTTTTCCAGAGGTTCCATGTCAGTCAAATAACAATACAATGAAGTACAATACAGGACAAAGTAGTACAGATTGAAAAATACCAGTGTTGTAGATAATAGCAATAAAGTTACAACAATGAATTGAAGCATGAGGAACTCTAGTGTTACAGAAGGGAGATCCAGAGTACATACGATTGGTACATCTCCGGTAATTACAATAACATCAAAGAAATAAAACTAGAGAAAATCCAGTGTTGTGAAAGAGAGTCTAAGAATACATTAGATCAACACACCATGAATGTGGTTTGTAGATCTTTGTGAGGTGAGGAGAGACTTAAAGGTATGAAGGAACACTGAAGTCATTACAGAGGTATGCAGCCAGGGGCTTTGTCAGGGTTAAGACACAGAAGAGATTTAGTCAGAGTAGGCTTTAACATGAAAACATTGTTCAGCACAGCATTGAGCTTTGGGAGTGTGAAGATGGAACAGAAAAGGGAGGTTGAGGGGTTTGAGTATGGGGCACGGTTGGGAGGGAGAGAGGGGAAGATTGAGGGAGGGTAGAGGGAGGACGAGAGCAATGAAGGATGTGGGGGGGGCTGTGAAAGATCCTTGGGTAGGAACAACAGGGGTCATAGTTAAGTAGGGCAACAACAGATCTTATCACTTGGTGGGACAGTAGCCCACATTTAAAGTGGCTGACCTTGGAACACTCTACGAGGGTGGTAGTTAGTTCATTGAACAACCTGGGTCCCAGGTAGGAAAGAGATTTCTGGGCTAGCTTTGTGCACTTAAAGGGTACAAGGATCCCCTCTTTAGACACTCTTCTCATTTGCCGAGTTGATTGTGCAGCCCTGAATAGTCTGCAAGTTTATTCTGGCAAAAGCCCTAATACTGCTTTTCTTACTAGTAAGCAAGTCTGATATTGAACTCTGAGGTGGAGGGTGAGCCACCCTGTGTCATTGTAGAGGGTACAGGTATGAGTCATGTGGTCAGCCCTTTTGGTCAAATGGCAGGCCTTGTTCAGGAGAGTTCTTACTCTTTTTAGGGCAGTGTCAGAGCCAGCCCCATAGATTGGTAGGCCATAGTCTATTGAAGATAACACAGAGCTGCTTTTGGTAAGTTTCAGAGCAGCAGGAGTCACTGAGTTTTTGTGGCAGTAGAGAACACCCAGTTTTATTTTTGCAGTTTTGACAACGTGGTCTATGTGAGTGGTGAAACTAAGTATGCTGTCTAGGTATACACCTGGGTAGTTAAATGTATAAACGTGTTCAATGAGAGCACCCAGAAGGATTTGTATTAGAAAAGGGCTGTACTTATTCTTTTTCTGTGGTACGGTGAACAGCATGCTTTTTTTTTTTTTATGGTTGAGCATCAGTTTGTTCCAAGTGAACCAGGATTTGAGCTTAAGGAAGCTGTCCAGTAGCTCAGGAGGTGACTAAGGATTGCTCACTACCAAATGCCAAAATGACGGCATCATCAGCGTATAATACAATCTGGGCCAGACAGGCAGAGGGAAGGGAATTTATAAAGAGGCTGAAAAGGAGCAGGCCTAGAATGGACCCTTGTGGGACTCCAAGGCTTATCTCCTTAGGTTCTGAATGTATGTTGTTAATTTTGACACCTTGCTACTTGTTGGTGAGATAACTGTCAAACAGGTGACAGTGTCATTGGACAGGCCTATTGACAGCAGCTGGTTTAAGAGAAGATGATGGTTAATGCTGCTGAATGGCTTTGTGAGGTCTATAAAGATGGACCCAACTGCCAACCCTTTGTCTAAGGCATCATAGAGTTGCAAGGTATATTTGACTATGGCTGTAAGGGTGGAGTGTGCCTTTCAGAAACCATGCTGTTGTTTACAGAGTAGGCTATACTTCTCCAAATACTCAGTGAGCTGGTCGGAGACAACCCTTTCAAGGGCTTTGGATGGGGGGTAGAATAGATATGGGCCTGTAGTTAGTTATGTTTGTTCTATTACCAGCTTTAAGGACCTGAATGACAATCATAGCCTTCCATTTGTCTGACAACACACCTGAACTTTGGGAGACATTGAACACTTTTGTGAGTGAGTCAGCTATTTTGTCTAGTGTGAGTGTGACTAGCTTCATGTCGACTTGGTCACTACCCATTCTGATCTTCCTGAAGACCTGCTTGATGTATTTAATCATCTCAGGCCTGTTTATGTGCTTGAAATGGAATGGTGGTATATAGTTGTTGGGGAGTGGGGGTATTCAGGTCAGATGATTAACTCAGTGGAGATGGTGTGAGGTATTCACTCAGTAGCATAGCAGAAAGGTCTGTGAAGGCTATTTTGTGTGCATTGGCAATGTCATAGGATTCCTGAAGCGACCTGGAATTCTGTATTATGTGGTCAGGTGGAGCTCTTGAGGTCTTTCCTATAAGTGATTTGATGGAGTTACAAAACTCCCTGCCAGACCCCCAACTTTCATTTAGGAGATCTTTGTAGTATGAGGCTTTGGCTAAGCAAATAAGTTTTGTGCAATTGTTTCTAGCTGCCTTATAGGCAGATAGGTTAGCCAGCATCCCAGACTCCTTGGCATTGTGCCACAGGCTATCTCTGTGATGAGTCAGGCCCCTTTTACCTTTTTGGACTTGAATGGGGTGAAGATGTCATGAACCCTGGTGAAGGTCTTTAGCAAGTAATACAGGGCCTGGTTACTGTCCTTGGCTTTATCAGGCTGGGCCCAGTCAGTTTCTTTCAGGTAATGCTTGAGAGCAATCAGAAGCCCAGGTCTCAGATATCTGTTTCTTGAGACCTGAGGGGGGCACTTAGTGAATTTATTCATCCATGTGCACATCACAGGGGAATGATCACTGAGGGAGTCTGGTAGGATTAGTACCTCAGAAATGTATTCCGGGCAGGACAAGAGGATCCAATCAGTAAGGGTACTTGTGCCCATTTTATAGTTTTGTCTAATGACTTTTGTAATCAGTTAGGTGAGGTGGAGGCCAGATACCTGGTCCCTGGCTGATGTTTCATCTTGAGAAAGCGAGTTAGTGTTGAAATCACCAGCGATAACCCTCTCCCAATTTTACCAGATTTGCATGATTACCAATGAACTGTAGGAAGCAAGCGGTATGTCTACCAGGAAATAGGTATACTGTGGATGGCAGTAATGTTTTGTTCTGTTTGCCTATGGTTAGCTTTAGGTTTAGGATTTGAGCCTCCTTCATTTATAGACTGGAGGGAATGGTCTGATCTCTAATGTCGCTTCTGAGGTAGACAATACAGCCACCACTCCCTTGGACAATCGGTCCTGGTGGAAAAAGTTGTAGCCATCTAGGGAGACGGCCACATCAGTGATTTCAGGGGAAAGCCAGGTCTCAATAAGAGCAATATCTGGTTTAAGCATCTCCACCCAGGCCTGGAATTATGCAAACTTGGGTAGGAGGCTCCCTATGTTAAGGGAGACAATCATTAGGTGTCCCATATTTGGGGTGGGAACCATGTGGGGTGGGTCCTGGGCTGGGATGCACATTCCTGGATAGCAGAAGTAATATCAGGATAAGCTTTCTGGGAAAGCGAGACCAGTGTTCCCAGGATAAGTGAGTGTGCTTTGTCCAGGGGAGTTTTGGGTCATTGGTGTTAGTAGCAGGAGAGGTATAGTACAGCAATGCTGCTATGGGGATATTAGGGGGTGCCTGGCATTTAATTTTGTGATGAGGTTGTGAACATGTTGCAGGAAGGAATCTGAGTTCATCCCACCTAAAATATGCATCTCAAACAAATGTATTTCATATGAATTGTGTTGGTCTTGGGAGGGTGCAACCATCTCCCTTCATACTGCTACCCAGAGACAGGGATAAGTGATAATATGAACACCATATTGTGGTGCATCTGCATTGTGGCTGTTATGCAGGGTGCACTAAGATGAGGGGGCTAGTGAAGATTGTCTCAACAGATGTTGTTTAGCAAGCACTGCTAGAAATTGCAGTCACCACAGTTTTCGACGAGGAATTTAAGAAACTGCCCATCAATCACTGACCTTTAATGAGGAGACAGACAACCCTGTATGGATGGAGACTTGCTGCAGGTGATAGGTGAGGTTGGAGAGGGAGGTATGAAGACAGATGTTCTCACCAGTCAGCAGCCATTAGGGAGGTATGTATGTGGGGGGAGGAGGGAGGGTATCCTAAGGAAGCATTTTTGCTGTTTGCTGCTTGAGGGTACTAGATTGCAACTGAAAATGAGTTTAGCAATAGCTGGTTGCAAGAGTACTGCTATTGTTTTATGTTGCTACAAAAGAAGTGGGTTGGTACATAGAAGGAATTTAGCAGCAGCTATGTGGAAGTACGTGTCCCCTAGTGTTAAGTGATGATAGCGAGCAAATGGTGAAATGAGTACTTAGTAAATAAAAAGCAGGTGACACAGATCATGTGACCATGCACTTGTCTATAAATAAAAGAGTCCAGATAAGGCAGGCAGGAGGGGGTTGGGTGAGGAGCCTGCGCAAAGCACCAGAAGGATCAACATCTGGACTTGTACAGAGATGTAGGCTGTGCTAAATTAAATTGTGATTGTACACAGATGCAGACTGTGCTAAATTAAAGTGTGATTAGCCCACAGATAATAGAGTTCATGTCTTCCCAGGCTGAGCTGTTTGGGACGGCTGCAAGAGCAGGTACCAGATTAGAAGCAGCTCAGGAGGTCAGTGCCAAGTTTAAAAACATATCACTGTAGCTCTTCAGAAGGGGTGCTAGAGGGCAGTGCAGCAAGTGTGATGGAGCAGATGGTGATTTCTTCTGGAAGCAGGAGCCTGGGCAGGGCTGGTGCACCCCTGAGAAAAAAAGGCAGAGAGAGGGGGGATTAATTGCTAAGTGGAGATGGGGGGGGAGAAGCAGAGACAAAGAGGACAAAAGAATAGGGGTGGTTAATCACTAAATCAGGGAGGAGGGTTTGGGTCAGGGTGGAGCAGCAGGCTGCCATGGGAGTGGTGCAACCTGAATAAGGAGGAGTCTGGGCAGAAATGGAAAGGGCGAGCAAAGAGAAAAAGAAATATGAAATCAAAGTAAAGCAAAGAGCAGTAACTCCTGTTTTTTAGTTAACAGCAGCCTCAGTGCAATTCAAATTAAGCTCAGTGATGTATAAAATCTGTTTTGAGTTTAACTGGAGACTCGAGGAATTAAAGAGCAGTAAGTTAGGTAACAGCATCCTCAGTACAATTCAAATTAAACTAGTGCTGTATAATATCTGCTTAAGTTTAACAGGAGAGTCGAGGAAAGGGCAAGGGCAGAAACAGAAAAGGCAGACAAAGACAAAAATTAAATCCAATTAAAGCAAAGAGTATTACATTTGGTCATTAGTTAAAAGCATTCTTAGTACAATTCACATTAAAATGAGTGCAGTATAAACTCTGCTTTAAGTTTAGGCAAATAGCAGTAAAAGTGGACTGCAATATTTTCCAGCACCCTAGACATTGTACTAATTCTAAAAAATGCTATATTTCCGGCTGTAAAAAATATACTTAATCAACAACTGGACTTGTACAAAGATGCAGGCTGTGCTAAACTAAATTGCGAGTAGCCCACAGATAACTGAGTTAATGTATTCCAAGACCAAGCTGTTCGGGAGGGCTGCAAGAGCAGGCACCAAATTTGAAGCAGCTCAGGAGGTTGGTAGTAACTTTGAAAATGGATCACCATACCTCTTCAGAAGGGGTGCTAGCGGGCTGTGCAGCAAGGCATCTGAGACTGCAGAGTACGGTTTCTTCTGGAAGCAGGAGCTTGATCAGGGCTGGGGCACCCCTCTCCAGAAGGGGAGCTAGTGGGTGGTGCAGCAAAGGGTTCAAGACCACAGAATGTGGTTTCTTCTGAAAGCAAGGGTCTGATCAGGGCTGGCCTACCCCTCTTCAGAAGGGGTGCTAGCGGGTGGTGCATGTCACAAACCCATTCAGCAGGTCAGGCCCTCTACTCCCAAAGTGCCAACCTCTGAGCGCAGTCTTGTGGACAGTGTAATAGACAAGGTAACCCTCTTGTCTGTTTTGTGAGTTCGGATCAACCTTTGGTCTCAAGTTCTGGAGGGATTCAAACTGTTAACCACTTGTTAGCATACCCAATGCCCAGTCTCAAATATATCTGTCTTCCGGGGGGCCAGATATCCTTACCTACTGGCACCTAAGCAGGTAATACAGAGATGAACCCATTAAAACTTTAATAAAGACCTCAGATTTAAAACACCTCTCTTTCCAGTTTGGTACCACCATTCAAGCTTATGTCTATTGTCTGCTATAACCATAAATACTTTTCTTACAACTAAAAGAAATTCAAAGACAGACCAAGTAAGTTCTAAAAAGAATTTTACTAAAATAGTTAAAAATATGTAAAACGCAAAATACAGAACTCTTATATCCCAAGACATACAATCACTTAAACAAAACAGGTTTAAATAGTACAAATTCCTACTTCAGTACTTAGTCTCTAAATGCTTGCTTAAAAGTGCTCCCAAGATGTTTTGTGTTCAGAGTCTAGGAAAAAAATGTGTCTCTGTGATGTAAAGCATACTAAGTTAAATGCTGGCTTTTTACCCCACCTCTTTTCAGGAGGTCACCTAGCTCCTCCCTGTCAGGATATATGAAAATATATATCTTATACTAAAGTATTACATTCTGTAACTTCAGCATAATTAATGTCCTTCAAATGACACTTCTTTTGATCTCATAATAAGCTTCCCACTTCCAGGACAATGAAGCATCTTTATGATTTCACACTTCTATGTAATAACCTGGGTTTTCCTTCCAACATCATAAAATGGATATATTATAGCAACTACGGTTGTAATTAACTCAGACCAACAGGATCCTTAAATTAAGGCCTTACATGTAACACATGGTTTCTAAAAACTGAATGTGTGTGAACTCACATGCTGTCAGCATTCTTCTTATGACTTTTATCTTTTAGTTAAAATCTGGGGGGGAGTGAGTGAGTGAGGTCATTCCTAGAGCATCAGATTTTCAACAGAGACAGTCAGTCATACATTTTATATTAATAAAAATGATACAGCACTCAGAACTGGCTGTCTACATCACAATGCAGAGTGTGGTTTCTTCTGAAAGCAGGAGCCCGATGACAGTAAGTAGACTGACTAACCCCAATCAACCCAACACCTCACACAGCTAATTTCGAGAAATGTCATTCAAGTCACATTACTGTGAAAAAAGCAACTTTTTTTTATTAAATACATATATATTAAAAAATATTTAGTGGGACACAACGCAATAGCAAAAAAATTGGGTCTGGATTCTCAAAAGACTTTGAAATTGAAAAAAAATGCACAAGTCTCCAAAAAATTGTGCAGGTGCAGGAAAAAAAAGGACAGTTGTGCTGAGGTATTTTCTCAAAATGTCCAGAGCTGTGTGAAAAATATTCTGAAGGATTGTTTAAAATATGCAGCTGTGGAATTACTTGCAGAGGAAAAAAGCCTTTGAAAAGTATTTACCATCCTCTTAATATCTATTCTGAGTCACTGCTGCACCTTAGCTGCAAAACAATGTTGCACACATGCTGGACTAGAGAGAGTGAGGTGTAACTCTCATCCTGAGCAGAAGGCAGTGTATTATCAATTGAGAACAAATTATAGTGGTGGTTGATGCACCATGCAACACCAAACAGGGGCATTATAGTCATGTCAGATGTCTGAACACTACTAGAACACTAATTCAGATATTGAAATGCAACAGACCACACACATGTAACCCACTGCAGCCAATACAGAAGCTACATCGGCAGCTCAGGCAAAGGCAGTATTAGACACAAGAGGTGGCAACAGAAGCAGGCAAATGAAAAACAACAGACAGAGAAAAACAACTACAAACTGCCACTGGGTGAATGGGCCTAATATATGTGGAGTGCAAGGCTCATCCATCACAGTGTGACCTGGGCACACTGGTGGACTGTGTGGCTGTACTTGCCAGAACTGTTGTTGCCACATGCATGCTGGATTTGCCAGGTTGTAGTTGCTACCATAGCATATTGTGGTATTGTCCACTGTTGTGCATGGTCAGGCAGGGCATGCTGCTGCTGTGGTACAAGCTCCTGCTCATATTGGTGGTGGTACTGTGGTTCCAGTTGTGGGACTGGCTACTGGCCTCCTCGTTCTGTACAACTTTCACAGTGGTTCCTGCTCAAGTTTATTTGGCTCATCTGTTCCCCCTTTCTGCTGAGCTTTTATATTATTTCCACAGTTGCAGATCCACATGCACAAAATCCACAGATGCAGTATTGCATAACTCAACTTCTTTTTACGATTTTCCACACATGCGGCATTTTCAACTGAAAATATCCCACCTGTGTGTCTCCACAGCATGCTGGCCTTTTTTTTTCCATACATACACAATTTTCTCCTCTCTTTGAGAATACAGCCCTTAATGTTTTGCACTGTAGAACTTTAGCAAGACCGACATTCAACATCTTTAGAGTGCTTAAACGCACAAGTAAACATATCAAATCTCCATTAAAGTTAATTTACAAATTACACTTGGCACTTGGGAACATGAATACACCAGAACATGAAAAAAATAGTGTGTTTTTTTTTTAAAAATTGTCCCTTTACTACAGATGTATTGATGACATATTGATTACGTGGCCAGGAATTGACTGGGAACTGAAACTGTGTGTTCAATATCTGTGAGGGTTGTTCAATTCAAACCTTAAATTCACAATGACATGCAGTCAAAGATTTCATTTCTGGACTCAAAACTTGTGAGATAGTGAGGGGGATGTTGATACTAACTTGTACCATAAAGATACAGACTGGGATTCATTGCTCCAGTTCTCAAGCTGTCATCCACACCACACAATAGAAAAGATCCCCAAAAGTCAGTACTTGCAGATTCAAAGAACCATAGTAGGGAAAAAGATTATGTGAAGCATGCTAAGGAAATGGATCAGAGGTTCCTTGACAGATGATACAAAATTACTGTTATTAAGAATGAAGGATCTTTTGCAGATTGTCACAACAGAATATATCTTATTTAATACGTAGATTCATATGAAAATATGAGGCGGATAGTGGGCAAACCAAATTCTATAGCTACTTATTTGTTAGAGGCATATAAGGTACAGACAATCATTTCTAAGCACTGGCACATCCTTAGGGCTAAGGAATCCCTGAAACAGTATATTGACATGAAACCTAGAATGGTCTCTAGGAGAGGGAAAAATATTAAGGTTTTAATTGTCGGTAGTTTTCAACCACTGAAAAAGTCAAATTTTACAAGCCAACAATGGATTCAAAATCACTTTCTGTGTTGCTGATGTTCCTGTTGTAAGGTTATTCTGAAGAAGGATTCATTTAAAAGTGACCAGACAGGAATAATATGTAAAGTGAGGGATTTTTTTTTTAATTGTGAAACTGAGTGTTTGCTGTATTTGTCACTACGTACTTGCAATACATTTTACATTGGCAAAAATAAATGGCAATTTAAATAACTCAAATGGAAATATATTAATAGTATTAGATTAAAGGACAGTAATAATGCTTTGACTTCACACATCAAGACGTATGACATGGGCATGAATTTTTATATTCATGGGTTTGGAAGAAGTTTGAATTGGTCCCAGAGGTAAGGATCTAGAAAACAAAAGAAATAAAGCCATAAAAAATGGAGGGTAATGAGTATCAATGCTCGTAGTCTAGGTAAAAAGCTCCCTGAAATCATGACCTTGTAGGAAGAGGGAAGCCTGGGTATCATTGTAGTCACAGAAACATGGTACACAGAGAACCATGACTGGGATGTCAACATACCAGGGTACACAATCTACAGGAGGGACAGGGAGGGAAGAAAAAGAGGAGGAGGAGTAGCTCTCTATGTAAGGAAAGGGATCAAAGCAACAGAACTAAAGGGTAAACAGGGAGGAGAGGAGACACTGTGGGCCACCCTGGAGACAGGAAATTGCACTACTATCCGCACTGGGGTTGTATACAGATCCCCATCTCAGGGGAAGAAATGGACAGGGAAATGATAGAAGGCATCTTTGGGATGGCAGAGAAAGGGGAAATATTGCTGGTGGAGGACCTGAATATGCCTGATGTTAACTGAAGCACCTTTGCTGCAGCCGCATCCAAGAGCAGGGCCATTCTTGATGCCCTACAGAGGGCATGCCTCAGACAACTAGTTTTGGAACCCAATCAAGAGGGAGCAATCTTAGACCTGGTACTCTCAAATGAGTATGGAGAAAGGATCTCAGATCTTGAAGTGGGTAGCCATCTGGGAACAAGCGACCACCAAACAGTGTGGTTCACGATAAATTTAGCTGTAGAGTCAAGCCATACAAAAGTGAAGGTACTGGACTTCAAGATGGCTGATTTTGCCAAAATGTGAGAGGGCCTCAGAAAAAACACTAGCAAACAGGCAAGAAGGCGAGGTGGGGCAACAATGGGGAAACATCAAAACCACCATCACAGATGCAACAAGCCTTTATGTGAGGCAAATAAATCAAACTGAAAGAAAAAAACACTATGGTTCTCAAAAGAACTGGTGGGGAAGGTAAGGGAGAAAAAGATAGCATTCAGGAAGAATAAGAAAACATAGAAGAAGAAGAAGCAGGACAGAGAACTGTACCAGTTAAAGCAGAAGGAAGTGGGTAAGGCAGTCTATAGCGAAGGCCCAAACCTAGAAACAGATAGCCAACTCAGTTAATAAGTTAGATAAAACCTTTTATAGGTACATTAGTGGAGCAAAGAAAGACTAAGGCAGGGATACTGAGGCTGAATAAAGAGGAAGGTGGGTGGGCAGAGAGCAACAATGAAAAAGCAGAGATACTGAATGAATACTTCTGCTCAGTATTCACAATGGAAACACAGGGGGAGATACCTAATCCAGTCAATAGAAACACTCTGGATAGGGGAGTTGATATTAGTCCTTTCACAGAAGAAAGGGTTTGGAAAGAACTTGTAAAACTGAAGGTGGATAAAGCAATGGGGCCTGATGGGATTCACCCCAGAATTCTAAAAGAACTCAGGGAAGAACTAGTAACACCACTGACTACCCTTTTTAATAAATCATGGGAGGATGGTGTGGTACCTGAGAACAGGAGGAGGGCGGATGTGATTCCCCTTCAGAAAAGTGGGAGTAAGACAGAGGCAGGAAACTACAGACCTGTCAGTTTAATCTCAGTCATAGGGAAAATGATGGAAACACTTCTGAAGGAAAGAATTGTTGAGTGCCTAGAGGCCAGTGGAGCACAGGACCCAAAGCAGCATGGATTCACAGCAGGAAGGTCATGTCAGACAAATCTAATTGATTTCTTTGACTGGGTGACCAAAGTAGTAGACCAGGGAGGGGCTGTGGACATGGCCTACCTAGACTTTAGCAAGGCATTTGACACAGTCCTGCACAAAAGATTAATAAGCAAATTAGCCAGCCTGGGAGTGGGTCTCAGGGTGGTAGCCTGTGGAAAACACTGGCTGGACAACAGGACACAGTGGGTAATAGTAAATGTAGTCCACAATGAAGAAAGGGTGGTTACTAGTGGGGTACCGCAGGATTCAGTACTGGGGCCAGTCTTTTTTAATGTCTTTATAAGTGACATTGCAGAGGAACTGGAAGGGAAAGTATGTCTCTTTGCAGATGACACAAAGATCTGCCACGGGGTTGATACGCAAGGTTGGGTGGAAAGGATGAAAAGGGACTTGGCAAGGTTGGAGGAATGTCAAATGTATGGCAGCTTAGATTCAACGCAAAGAAGTACAAAGTAATGCACCTGGGAAACAAAAACCCGGAGAAGAGTACACAATGATGGGTGAGATAATGACAACAACAATGGAAAGGGATAAGGGGGTAGTCATATCAGATGATCAAAAGGTGGGCCAGCAATATGAGAAGGCAGTAAGGGGGGCTGGGTAGATACTGGGATGCACAGGGAAAGGCATCACCAGTAGAAAACAGGAAGTTGTTGGACTTCTTTACAGACAGTTGGTAAGACCACATCTGGAGTACTGTGTACAGTTCTGGAGACCCCATCTCCGCAAAGACGTAGACAGGGTGGAGGCTGTCCAGAGAAGGGCAACCAAAATGGTGCAGGGTCTGCATCAGGAGATGTATGATGAGATACTAAAGGAGCATAAGATATATAGCCTTGAGTAAAGGAGGGAGAGGGAGGACATGACAGAAACTTTCAAATACCTCATGGAAATCAACAAAGTCCAAGAGGGTAGCGTCTTTCAGAAAAAGAGATATGCAAGAACAAGGGGACACAATTTGAAGATAGAGGGGGGATGGCTCAGAGGTAATGTGAGGAAGTATTTCTTCACAGAGAGGGTTGTAGATGCATGGAATGGCCTTTCTGAGAAGGTCATAGAGTCAAAATCAGTGGGGGAGTTCAAGAATGCTTGGGACAGACATAAGGCAATTCTAGTGGGGGGTAGGAGGAAGTTGGCTGTTGGTTAACTAGGATCTGCAGCTTATCTGTTAGGTAGGGAAATGGGCAGACTAGGTGGGCCAAGTGGTCCTTATCTGCCATCAAATTCTATGTTTCTATGTTAGATGACTGTCGTGTCAAAATTACTACATCTGCAGTCTAGGTGCTGTGGGAGGACTTGGAATAAATATTAATTTTAGCTTGGAATCATTTTGAAGTAACTTAATGTGTATCTAATTAATTTCATTGCTTCTTTTTCCCCTAAAAGACCTGATTTAGGATGCGCGCATCATTTCAAATTGTATAAATGTAAAAAGGTCATTGTTCTGGTATTTAATGTTGTTTGCTTCTTTATTGTTTTCAGTTGCCATGGCAATGTGATATTACTGGGGGTCGTTGCACCTTTGACATTTTTGATGCACCTGCATGATTTACAGTGATGATCTCACACACTGTAACATTAACTTTGCAATTAATTTAGTCCTTGTTCTCAAAAATGTGCATTGGAAATTATTTAAAATCCTAAGCTGTCCTTTAGAAATAGCAATGACTGCATGCACTGATGCATTTTGCAAATTAATTTTAATGTGGGTTTGATGTGTTATGCAGAATTATCTTGTTCTCTTGAGTACATTCTTCAGGAGGCATCTGCAGGCATAATGGGATGAAATATGATTTTTGTTAGTTGATGTTAATTGATTTGTGTATTTTAGCACTCTGTGAAGATATTTAAGGTCACTATTGATAAAGTGTATTGAGCAAAGTGTCAATTTGTTTTGGCTGTTGCCATCTGTCCCATTGAATACATTTTTTAATATTTATGTGTTTAATAAAATAAAGCAACTCTCTGTGTAATAATGTTATTTGCAAGACATTTTTTACGTTCGCTTGAGCGCATGAGCAAGGAACGTCTTGGGAGAGTAGCACACTTTGGAGGTGTGCCTCTCCCTTGCAATCCTCTGCTCAATTGAGCAGGCATGGTGGTCCTGAATGGGTGCTGGAGTTGCATGACAGTGGCAGTGGTCTTCACTTCAAAGAAACCACCGCTGCTGACACAGCAAGGCCATGCCGTACCCCACGCCATGCCGCCCGAGTCATGCTGCCCCCAGCATTTTTGCGCTACCGCTGGGAGCCCACCCCAGCATGGCAAACGCCCCACGTTGTTTGCTGATGGGGTGCCCAATCCCCGTCGGCTCCTTGGCCCCAGCCATCTTCTGCCATGCTGGGCCCACCCAGTGTGGCAAACAACCAGCGCTGTCAGCTGACGGGTGCCCAATCCCCTTCAGCTCCACGGCTCCCCAGCCATCTTCTGCCATGCTGGAGCCCACCCCAGCATGGCAAACGCCCAGCGTATCAATTGTAAAACAAAAAAACCTGTAAATTAAAAACTGTCCCACGAGTCTCCCCCCTCCCACAACCGCACCCACCCACTGTACCTACCTCCCCACACCCCACCCCCCACCTCACTACATACCTCAGAGCTCGGCGCGGCAGTCTTGGTGGACCAGGAACACGTCTGCACTCTTCAAAGCCGACCGCGAACTGAGGAAATGCCGGTAAGCTGTATCATGGGCTGAATGGGTTTTCAACTTTTTGCATATCTCAGGCATTTTGTGGAATTTTGCACCAAATTTTCAACATGGGGTTTGGGACCCCTTCTCATGAATAATGTCACTGTCATGGTGTTATTCAGGCCCAAATGGTGATTTGATCAGTGTGCAGTCACTCTTGAGAAATCACCCGCCAACAATAACATGACCTCATGAAGATCCACTAATTGTGCAAAATCAAAATACTATTTCTGACGTGCGTTGTGCTGTTCCTATACAGGCTCATAAGTTCGTGAATTTTCAATATTTTCACTCCAGATTTTCAACATTGCCATTTTACCACACCTCCTTATAGTCAGGACAGCTGTCATTTTTACATCCTGCCAAAATGTGTTTCCACATGTAGTGCACAGTGGGCGCAGTGATAAGGCGAAATCAATGTATAGGGACACAGTAAAGAAAACTCACAGTGACACTGTTCATTAGCAGAGGTTTTAAATGACAATGTTGAAAATTTGGTGAAAAAATTCTAAAAATGACTGTTTTATGAGCTGCAGTTGGCAGTTCCCACGCACGCTCGTAAGTTTGCAAATTTTCAATATTTTCACTCCAGATTTTCAACATTGCCATTTTACTACACCTCCTTATGAGCAGTACAGCTGTCATTTTTCACATCCTGCCCAAAACGTGTTTCCGCCCATGTAGTGCACAATGGCGCAGTCGGTGTGCAAAATCAATGTATGGGACACAGTAAGACAATTACAGTGACACTGTTCATTAGCAGAGGTTTTAAAATGCTAATGCTGAAAATTTGGTGAAAAAATTCCTAACAATGACTGTTTTATGAGCGTGCGCTGCACAGTTCCCACGCACACTCGTAGGCTTGCGAATTTTCAATATTTCCACTCCAGATTTTCAACATTGCCATTTTACCACACTTTATGAGCAGTACAGCTGTCATTTTTCACATCCTGCCCAAAACTTGTTTCCGCATGTAGTGCACAATGGGGGTAACAAAAAGGTCATGCTGAAAATTTATTGTGCAAATACCAGCAATCGCACAGGGCATTAGGGTACAGCACCATATGTGCCAAACACCACTGCAAATATCTGCAAGCGAATGTTCGGCATTGACAAATGCTTGTTGAAAAGGTTGGGTGAAGTTCTGGGATGAGTGTTGCTGGTCACTCTAATTAACATCATCTGTATCAGTGAGGTGGGGCTGTGTAATGGGCATAGCCATACTATCACAGTTTACCCTACTAACATAGAGAGTAAGTAAAGCTGACACTTTCCAGGTCCTAGTGAGCAAAGGGTTGGGTTTGATTGTTGCTGCCAGTTCCACTTTTCCCATGCACACACAGCACCTTTTCTGAGCAGTACTTTTTGTTGCTGTTGTTATAAGGTTTGAATAGGCCATTTTCATTCCAGTTTGTGGTTCTTTTTGTTGCACTCAGACTGACCAGGCAGTGTGCCTTGCATCATTATTGACATGTGACTGTTCCCCCCTCCCAAATGTGCTGCAGTTATCAGATGGCAGTTTGTCTAAGTCTTTTAGCATCATGCTGTGGGTTAAGCTGGAAAGCAGCTCCACCCTTGTTGAATTCAATAAATTCAAAACACAAGGCAATTAAAACCCTGTTTACACTGCCAACTTTGCAGTGCATCAACCCATGCGCACAGGTTGATGTGCTGCAAAGTTGGCAGTGTAAACACTGTCCAGAGTGCCTTAAGTGCTCCTCGGATTATTTTTTTGATCCGACTCAGATGTGGAATCAGTAGCAGAGCAAGTGCATTAAATGATAGCGTGAACACTTTACTGCGCTCGCTCCACTACCAAGGTTGTTTTATTTTCAGCCTGCAATGCATTCTTAGGCCCTCCTTGGAGCAACTTGCGGAGCTGCGAGGGTGAGCTGTGTAAACCCAACAGCAGTTGGTGAATCAGTAAGGAAGCAGCTAACATTCCACAGCACTGCCACTGTGTAAACCGATCTATGTGATAAAGGCAATCACCGACGGACAATCGCTGTTAGGGTGATGGTACATCGGCAAAAAAATATTTCAGAGATGTACTCCTCGATGCACAGCAAAATGGCTCCTAGGAGTTGGGATTTTCTGCTTTATGTGGGGGGGCTGTGCCCCCACATTCCCCTACTTAAGGATTCTCAACTCCAGGGGGTGCATGTCGGGGGGGTGCAAATGCAGAAAAATAAAAGTTCAGGCCAGCACAATAAAAAGTACCTGCACCTAGACCCAAAACCAGCACCATTGCCACCCCAGCCCTGAACCCGCCCACCTCACCATGGAAGCATTTCAGCAGCTCACTGCAATGCCACTCCCTACAACCCCTCCATCCCCTCGCTCAGCATGCTCATTCCTCCCCATGCACATAGGCATGTAGTGACAGGATGTCACTATTTTGCTCACCCCCCATCTAGTCACCCACCTTCCCTAGTTGCCCCAATGACAGGCACCACAATTGAGTTGCCCTTTCGGTAGGCACCCAATCATGGTCGCCAAAGTCGTAGGATACCCATGTAAACATGGTTTTCATGAGTTAAAATTTAGGGAGGTTGTAGTTAGGACTAAACCCTGGAGTGTCACCTTGGAATCTGATGGTCTGGTTAATTCTCATGAGCACTCTTACTTGAAGACTAAAAGAGTCCCTTTTCCATGGAGATAAGCAGGAAAATACCCAATCAAGGCAAAAATAAATGTTAACTTTTCAAAGATTTGTTATAGTGAGTGTGCTTTGGTTTCTGTCTTTACATGCCTTTCAACCAGTAGCACCTCTCATGAGAAATGTGATTTGTGCATTGTGAATGAAACAAGGTTAGCACGTGTTAGATTAGGATATTGTTTTTGATGCTTTTTTTCTCTCTGAGTGAACACTCTAGCAGACATGCCAAAGAAATGTAAATATCTTGAAAACCATTCAAGTTACACATACACAACCAGTGTCACAATTGTTCACAACAAAAAGACCTTTACAATGAAGGTAGTCACCAAGTTGAACTTTGTACAGCTTTTAAAATATAGCCATCTCTACTCTTGTGACCTGATTATAAAGCAGTTTGTGCTGCTGAATCTATGGTCCTGGCCACATCATTGTCACATGAGACAGGATGCATTGTAGGAACAAGGAAAGCAATACAGTTACCTGAGATGGAGATCCCCAAGGGGTTGTAAAACTACCATAAAGCTAGCAGGCTAGTTTTGGAAAAATTCCTAATAGAAAACAGAGGGAAGGACATACTTGGACTTCACACACAAATCAAAACATTCTGCACAACATGCTTTTGCAAATTCTGGGTGTACTACTCCTTTAAGCGTTTAGCAGGTGTGTGGCACTACTGTAGCTTGCTCCCCTTTAATCAGCTGTGACTTTCCTATGTGCAAGCACTTTATTTTAAAAGAAACAATGCACGCTACATAAAAGCAGCCACTGAAAGAAGTTTATGATTAGAACTGAACCATGGGCTTCCACCTTGGCGTCTGGCGTTTTTGCTAATTTAAATGAGAGATCTGATATGAAGACTAAGAGAACCTCTTTTCAATGGACATAAAGTAAGAAAATCACCGTTTTAGGCATAAATAAATGTTAACTTTTCAAAGATTTACCATGGTGAGGGAGGTGCACTGGACTCTGTTTGTTGTTACAGGTCACAAAACCAGTAGCACTCCTCTTGAGAAATGTGATTTGAACATTGTCAATTAAACAGTGGTAGAGTGTGCTAGATTTGGAATCAGAGCAACAGCAGAGGAATGTAAAGAGTTTTTTGATATCATAATGTTTAGTACAGGAGATATGAGGCAGTCTCAGAGGAAAAGTGATATGAATATAACTTGTTTTCCTACAATTTACTTTTAAGCAAGTTAAATGTAATTCTCTTCAACTAAAGAACTTTCACTCTTACCTTTGGATACTTTGTCAATGTCAACATAATAACGCAACATAAAGGATCCCAACATGAAAGCCATTCCTGGTCCAAGAACTGTTACAGCAAACATAATTCCTGGTAAATAAAAAGAAATAAATAACATGGTCACCATTTCTTTGTTTCCTCTCCCCACCCCCAATTTTTGCCTTCATTCACCCATCTCTCCTACAACAATGGTTACTTTTTTTAAATAAATAATTAATTAATTGCCCAGTGAAAACTGATCTGCACCTTTCCTGCAGTTACCACTCTCACTGCCACGCCTATATCCTCTACCACCTTCTTACATTTCAATTGGCTATAAGGGTGAGGGTCTGATGATGGTGATACTCCATTAGCCAGGACTAGAGATGCAGAGAATTTAAAATTTGTGAGCAAAGTCCACATGAGTCACCAATAATTCATGCTTCAACAAATCTGTTGAGTCTGCCTTGGCATGGCAATCTTCATCTTCACTCAGATTGTGCAAATTTCACCAGGAATTTCACCGTAGAGCACAAAATCGGCCACAAAATGAGAAATTCAAGCGAAAAATGTTTGCACTTAATGGTGAATTCTGCAAATTGCACAAAATTCATGGATTACTCCATAGAGTAGATTTTTTGGAGTTAGTACATCTCTAGTAAGGACAACTTAGTCACCAAGCAAGCTTGTGCACCTTTCCTACCCCAGAAGCATATCACCACCATGTTGTGATCTGACTTTACATATATGAGGTCTATGAACACAACTCTGTTCTTAGACTCAATACCAACATCCCCCTCATGAAGCAGTACTTGGGTCAGAAGTCCAAAGACTATCCTCTGATGGTCTGACCAAGACAAAATGCTAGTACAGCCATTTTGGATGAAAGTGTGTGAGATGTGTCCCTTATAATTGGAGGCAAGACCAAAGATTTTGATTCTAGTGCTCATTGAAAACAATGTCTGGACCTATCTGTTCCTGTCAACATCAGAATAAGCTATTCCAAAATATTGTAAAGTTTTTAGATGTAGCAACGGGGGAAGAATATACATCAATGGTAAAACTGACATTAAAAATGTAAACTCTTTGCTAAAAGTAAGGTATATGGCTGTCTAGTATGTGCTAAGACATAAATATTGCATCAGCATGACTCACTTATTTGATACATATTCATACCTAGATACAGAGGAGAGTTGCTTTCACTGGCAAAATCATCGATGTATGATATTCCAAAGGGCTGAATAGGCACACCTCCAATTCCTAACAGCAACTGACCAATGAACATTATGGACAGAATCCCAGTGTCCTCATTCCAGCTGCTAGAGCTGCACGTCAGACTACTATTTTCTCCAAAAGCCTGACAAAGATCACTAACATCTGCAAAAGAATGCACATATTGGAAAATGTAGACTCAAAATTAGGAAGTGTGCACCACAACTGTTGTAAAACACTTGGTCAGTCCATGGGCAGGTCAACAGTTCACTACATCAACTTCCATTTATGTACAACAATTAGATTCAATCAAGTGTTACTAATTAGGGTAAGCAGTTAATGAACATTTTGCTAAGGTGGATAGGGTCAAACCATAAGCCTTTGTTTAGAAGAATTTTAAAAAAGAGAACACATTTCATATAAACAAATGGCCTGATTCTAAAAGGGTTACGTCTGACACAAGGCACTTGCGTCAAACAGCAATGACGCAAGTTGCACCCTGCATTGTTGTTTGTAGCATTCCCTCTTCTGGGATGTGATCTGTGCTGGTAAGAGAAGCCACTGTGCCAAAGGAGCACTTCATCACCCTTGCGAGCTGCATCTGGGTATACCAGGTTGCAAGGGGGCTTGCTCCAAACAGTGGGGCTGCAACATTCATCAATTCTGAATTCCAAAAGCCCATCATGGCGGTAGGAAGGGAGTCATGTTAGACCAGCTGGGAGATGGTCTAAACCCCTTATGCCAATGCCCCTCAAGATGGGGAGCAGGCAGGGGACTTTATATGTGCAGTACAGGGGTCAGTAGGGAAAGAGGTATACTTCAGAGGTATTGGGGAGCAAGTGTGTATGTCAGGGTGGTGATTGGGCTTCCGGCAGGGTGACAGTATCATGGCACTGACTACACCAGTAAGTGGCTAGCACTAGTAAGAGTACTGCCGCTGGGTGGCCGATCAGCCCCCTGGCATACACACAAACTCTGCAACACCCATATTGTACTACCATGTGCCACTTCTGCTGAAAGGACACTCTGGGCATTGAGGTCCATCTTGCACTGGGTGGAATGGGGTGGGCGGATCCATCTGTCAGGTCTGATAGGTGTGCATAGCATTCGGCACTAGCCTGCGGTGGTGGCATTTCCTGGGTGTTGTGATGCAGGGACCCCCAATGTTATGGAATTGGGTGCATGGTCCCTGATGCAAAAGGAGTGTGCCGCAGCTCTAGATTGATGGGACTTTGCCGTGATCTAAGGGCTCTTTCAGAATTGGGCCCAAGATTTTTACACCTTCATAACTGCTTTGCATGCCATGCAATGCGGATCCCAGTGTCAGCTTCCAAAATGTCACAAGAACTTGTGACATTACTGTCATGATTACCTTAGTGATAACTTGTCATACTGCTTGGATTCCTTGGGCAATTTAAGCCAATTAAGCAATTAGCATGTTATCACTCTTTCTACTTTTGCCAGTTTTACACTGACGATTTTGACTGACATGCCTAGGCAAGAAGAACCTGATACTGGACACCACTGTAAGCAACAAGCATTTGTCAATCTGAATTTTCACTGCTTGCATTGCTGTTGTACTGGATGTGCTTGTATACATTTTTACTATATACTTACCCAAGACAGACAAGATGAGACATAATATGTAATTTGCAACGGGTTCCTAATGGCTCAGTCCAGGTTTTCATTGACACTCACTGTTGTTTTTGAATGCCCATTGTTCAAAATAAAGATGTATACAGCAGGTACTGCTCCCTGTCCTTATGGGACCTTATGGGACAATAGGTGTAAAAAGATAGCTGAGAATACTGATGAAAACCTGGCTGGAGTCATATATAAAGGGCCACCCTTTTTATTATTTTCAAGTGTGAAAACATACTAATAGACAAACTTTAGTGATGCAAGATGGGTATTTTGCAAGCAGATAAAATGGAATAAGAGACAATTTAGAAAAGGTAATGCAATTTTATTTATATAGCACCCAATCCCAAGGGCTCTGAGTGCCTCATAATAAGAACAGCAAAACAGTAAAAAGTTTAAGATCAATAAAAACTGAATATTAAAACATTATAAAATGAAATAAGGAATAATTTCACTACAAAATCAGTGAAAGCATGAGCAGCAACAGTAGCACCTGTGAAAAGGGTGAAACATAAGAATGTACAGTAGCTGCTATAAAATTCAATTAAACTTCTGCGGCTTCTGACTGATTCAATATAAGGGACTTCAGGTCCTCAGCCTCAACTTATGTTCACATCGATATTATAGCACATATAATACACCAGCGATGTAACCTAATTTACATAAAGAATGAGAAAAAGAGAAAGAAAAGCAAACATATTGTAACACACTTTAACAAACCACTTCTGCATTTTAACTAAACGGGTTAATGCAGACCTCTTCATTAAAACAGAGTGAAACCATTGCAGGGAATTATTATAGAAACTTAGAAACATAGAATTTGATGGCAGATAAGGACCACTTGCCCTGCCAAATCTGTCCATTTGCCCCTACTTATATTATCATTGCAGATCCTACTAGATCAACAGCTCTTTCTCCTCCCCATCACTGTGATTCCCTTTTGCCTGCCCCAAGCATTCCTGAACCCCACTACTGTTTTCACGCCAACCACCTCTGCCGAAAGGCTGTTCCAGGAATCCACCACTGTTTCTGTGAAAAAATACTTCCTTACATCTCCTCTGAATGTACCCCTTCCTGCATAGCATGTGTTCTTGTTCTTGAACACCTTTTTTCTGAAAAATACTTCCCTCCTTTAACTTATGTTCTCCTATGAGGTATTTAAAGGTTGCTATCATATCCTCCCTCTCTTGTCTCTTCCAGAGTGTACATATCAATGTTCTTTAGTCTCCCCTCACAGGGCTTTTGATGCAGATCCTGCAACATTTTCATTGTTTCCTCTGGACAGCTTCCACCTTGTTTGTATCCTTGGTCACCAGACTGGACACAGTACTCTAGCTGGGGTTGTTACCAGCGCTCTACACAGAGGCAGCACCAACTCCCTCTTTCTGCTGGTGATACCCCTTACTATACACCCCAGCATCCCACTAACCCTCCTGACTGCCTTGTTGCACAGCCTGGCCACTTTTAAGTCATCCACTATGATTACCCCAGGTCTCTTTCCTGCTTAGTAGTTGTCAATACCACTGCTCCCATTTTGTAATCTACTGCTGCGATTCTGTTCCCTAAGTTCATTATTTTGCATTTTTTCACATTGAAACCCAGCTGCTAAACCATTGACCACTCCTCAAGTTTTCTCAGGTCTCTATTAATCCTTTCCACCCTTCCTGGAGTGTCCACTCTATTGCAGATTTTGTTGTCATCTACAAAGAGGCAGACCTTCCCCTTCCAGTTCCTCTGTAATGTCACTTAAAAGGACATTAAAGAGGACCAGTCCTATCACTGATCCCTGAGTCAACCCACTGGCCACCCTCCCTTCCTCACAGTAAACTCTGTTTATGGCCACCCTCTATCACCTATCCTATAACCTATTTCTTATCAAGTTTACTACATTTGGACCCACTCCTAAGCTACTCAGCTTGCCGACTAGCTTTCTAATTGTAATACATATTAATACATACCGTAGTGTTAGGTTCTGCTGCTTCCTTAGTGTCATAAATCATTCTGAAGTAGATAATCATTCAGCAGTGTCTGTGCAGACTGCACTGTTTGCTCAGTCTTTTCACAGTTCACAGAAGCAGATCCATAAAACATTGCTTGCCAATTTAAAGGGAACAGCTACAGACAACAGGGTGACTTGTAACACCAAACTACCCAATGAAGATTGAACATTTCAGACACCTCCAAGTTTCTGATCAGTGATACTGTTTGCACTAGTATGCAAATGCCAACACAAATTGTAGGAATCTGGCAAGATATGCTCACTTCAAGGAAGAAGAGCCTGTGTCATTAGAAGACATTTTTCCAGAACTGGTGACTGAGTATAGTTACAACAGGCAAATTGACAACAAAGCACTTAGTACATAATGTTATGGTAATGTAAATGAACATTTGCAGTTGTCTCTCACATCATTTACAGAGAGATGAAAGCCATATCTCATGTATGTCTAATAGACTGAAGAGAGTATTGAATAAGACCATGCAGTGTGACCCCATGTGCACAACTTTTTTTTCTCATGCAGCAATGGCCTTCTCGAAACTGGCACAGTGGTGAGAGAATGACCTGAAATGGTGGTGGCGGTGACTGAAACTGCAAGATTATGGATACTTCTTATTTTTTTCTAATGGTTTATGGGTAATATACTACAAAATATAATGTATGGTCTCTTCTGATTGAAAATCAGTTTATGTAACATCTCCTGCCGTTACAGGATGTAAACCTCGAAGCTTTGCTCTTGAGGTTTATATGGTCATCCTGGCAACCTCTTGATGGTCAATAAACTGGTTACCAATAAAGGACAATACTTTATCCTCAATATAAACAATAGAGTTATACTATCACATCAGCTACTAACCCAACAAGACCATTAGACAGAAAAACTGATATGAGACACTGCCGCTTTAAAGAAAGGCTTTTTTTGATACAATTTTCAATTGTTATTGATGGGATGGAGCTCCTGTGCAATTGATCTCTTCTGCCAGCCAGAGGGCAACAAAAAAGGAAAGTATTATATGAGGAGAAAAATAAGGAGACAAGAAGAATGTTGAAAATTAGAAGTGAAAAGGGATGAGAAGCAGCTTGAAAATGACTCAAACTGATGGGGAAGGGCTCAAACTGACTGATCCAGTGCAGCCCAGGCACCAAATATATTATTTTTGGCTTCAGACCAGAGATTCAGCAAAATTTTATTTCACCGTTGAAGTTCCGGTGAAACCTTGAAATTCTCCGTGCAAAATATTTTGTGAAATTACTCACATTCTGCAGAATACTTCACAGCTGTGAAATGCAGAATTTCACCAACAAAATGCAGACTTTCATCTGCGAGCTGCATAATTTCACCCGTGAGTGGCGAAATTCTGCATTTTGGCAGCAAAATTCCACATTTCACCAGCAGAATTTCACATTTCACAAAATACATGAATTCTGCAAAATATTTTACAGAACGAAATTCTGCAGTTTCACAGAACTCTAGTCAGGGATGCATCAGAATGTTCAGTTTGAGTCCCCCAACCCCTGCAGCTTTCCTGTTGGTTTCAGCAGCTGCTTGTCATTTTCTACTCCTCATTATTAACATTCTTCTCATCACCCAATTTAAAAAAAATAAAAAATGAAGGAAAGGGACAGAGGCAGGTCACCAGCCAGGGCCATTTATAGATATCAGTCCTCCTCCTGTTGTTCATGTTCAGATGCTACCTTCTTCTGCAATAGAAAAAATGCACTGGGGTATGTAATTTTTTTATCTACTGAAATGGTTTGTTTTTGGATGGACTGAAGGGGTATCTCCTGTCTTGTCTTGGACTTGATTGAGTGGGCAGCATTGACTGTCGATTTGTTAACAGTACAAAGATGGATGTCTTCTGTACCTGTGAGAGTACATATGCTGCCAACAGCAGGGGCATATGGCTCATATCATTTGAACTGTGTGTGTTTGTTATATGAAATGTACATGCTCCAATAAGATGACTTAGCAGTAGGGGGATTTGCACAACCATGAGAATGTTGAGTGGCACACTGCATTGTGGGAGCTGACAACAGAATCTAAGAGGACAGAGGATTCAAAAATTCTGTTCAACGGTAGCAGAACACAAAACAGTTTGCCTTGGTTTGCCTTCAGCTAAGATCACTACATTATGTGAGTGCTACTGCTAAACTAGTGCCTGTCTGTTTCCTGGATGGTGCATGGGCTTGCAGAATTTGTGACTTGAGGTATGGTTTGGGCATTTTAACTACTAGTCAAAAACAGTAGCTCTCTCTCTAATGATCTGCAGAAATACCACTAAGCTGGTTGGTGGGCAACATCTTGCAGACAGAGGTGTGAGCAGAAGCTGTGAACAAGGGGGGACAAAAAATCCTAAGAAAGCTAGACATGCCCCCCCCAGGGAATTTTTGAAATAAATCACTGTAAATTGTGCATTTTCCTGCATTTTACAGTTAGGCAAGATATATTACAGCACAAAGCATTAACAGATGTGCACATCTGGAATGGAGTCTGGTGCTCTGCGGGGGATTGTAGCTAGCCACTGTAAATCAGAAGAGAAAAAATTAAAGGTAGTAGAGCACTCACCAGCCTTCCCCAGTAAGAAATGCAGGAGTCAGTAAATGTATAATAAAAAATTCTCTACTTGTATTGCAGATAATTGACAGATGCACATGGTGTGGGCTCACCGCCACACCAAAACCCCAGTGCTTTTACAAATGTCTTCCTGAGAGGGTTAGTTTTACAGTGCCAAAATAATCCCTTTTATATAGTTTAATGAACCAACATACTATCTGCCCTGTTGTTTTAGATACATATAGACATGTTAATTCATGATTTAGATTTAAGTGGCTGTGGTGGGATTTGAACAGTGATTGACAAAATGCAACACAATGGAACATAAGAAATAAAAAACAAATGAATATAGAAAAATGTATACAAATCAGTCAGAATTGCACTAGGGAAGATGAGTTTGAACAAAAATCTCTGGAACTATTGTCATACAAAGGGGTTATGAAATAGGCTGATATTTGACAATGCTCTTAAGAGAACTAAAAACATGGAAAAGGACTTCTTGTTAGAAATAAAGAATCAGGAACAGGGTGTTAACATCTGTCTATCACAAAATACATTACAGCACCAGAGGACATAAGGAACATCATTAGAAAATATTGGCATATACAGTACTGCTTAATGATTCTATCTCATCAGGAGAATTAACAGTCTTAGAATTACATTTTCAAGAGCAGATGATCTTACAGACAGGCTAGTACTGTACTTTTGCATTATGTTGAAACCAAATCTGAAGTAACCTATAGGCAAGGCCACTGTTTTTCGGTTTTTACCGGAAAACCTGGTAAAATTCCGGAATTAGGGCTGCCGGAACACAGGTAAAAACAAAGATTTCATGGAATCTGCCATTTTATACTAGATCAGTAATTCTACAAAACTTGTATTTTTTTATAATTGCTTCCTGAACTATTTTCAATTTGCTTTATTTAATGCTCTGTATATTAAGCCTTCTTTATTCTGATTATTTATACACATACTAAAAGAACGACAGCAGAATCCCGGTAAAATCCAGAAATTAGAATAACAATCACCAGTGCAATTCCGGAATCTGAAGTATTGAAAATGGAATTTAAATGTTTTAATCACCGTAAATCAGTGGCCTTGCCTATAGGCTATGGTAACCCCACCCTCAAAGGGATGTTTCAATGTGGGAAATGTAACATCTGTGAGTTCTGCAGCCAGTGTAATAAATTCCAGCTTGGAGATTATGAAACCACAGTTTGAGAAAGGAAGCATTCTTAACTGCAGTAGCTCAGGACTCTGAGGTCAGACAACATAAACAACACAAAAAAAAAATTAAAGGGCAGCTTTTTTCTGTTAACAGCATCTTAACGGGAAGGGGGGGTGCCAAGGCCAGGGACAGCCCCCCCCCCATGCAAGCCTCTGCATGCAGATGAAGGGAGGTAGCTGCTGTCTGAAAAGCATAACTACCTCTTTTCAACTACATGAAGTTTCTGCCCATCAGCTGGCCCATCACTGGCAAACAGTAGCACAACCACTCATCATTCTGGTGACTCAGGTTCTGAAACCAGCCAGAGTCATCGGGGTCTGGCCAGGGGGAGGAGGCTTGAGTGTCTCAGAGGACACTCTCTTCCTCCAGGGATGGAGGTCCATGTGCTACACTGTAGTACTGCTACCTGGATGACCACAGGTGGCAGTGCAACTGAAGCCATGATGGGTGAGTGGGAACCACTTGAATGGGGACATCAGCATGCACATGTGCCAACATGCACTGCATTCCGAGCCCACAAGGTGCCCTGGCTTGGAGAAACAAGGGAAACTCCCCAGCATGCAGAATGAAGTTGCTTCTCCTCACAGACCTGCACGCACTCACTGTACTCCACATCCTCCCCAAGTGAAACTCCTCCTGGACCTGGGGAACCCAGGGAGCTCTGCCACAGGGGTGAAACTGTGAGCACTGCAGGGTTGGAAGGTAAGTCCCAGGAACAGTGGGGCGAGGGAGCTGGGGAAAGGGAGAGGAGGCTGACAGGGCATGCTGGGTGTCAAAGGAGCATAAGATACAGTAAATAAAAATAAAGAAATCTTCGCATCAACTAGAAGAGCATTATCATGATCAGTCTCACTGATCATTGTACTGTCAAGGTTCCACCCACTGCAGCTTGAGCTGCTTTGAACCCAACAGTGACTCTCCTCTGAAATCCAGTTTTCACAACAATATGTTCGCTTCGCACAAACACAGGTGTGAACATAAAAATAGTGTAAGCTACATGAAAAGGCTTTATATGCCAAATGAAAAGTATGTAAATGTGGCTGACCAAGTGGCACACATCCCAATAAGCTGCACAGCCACTAACTCTGAAGGATGCCCTGCTCCATCCTCTGGAGCACAAAATAAGTCTTGGGGATGCCCTTCTAACTTTTGATGTAGGCAAAAGTAATGATCAGGGGCTCACTCCATTTATTCTCCAAATTAAACTTTTATTCTGCTTTATAAGCCACTTCCATAAATGTTAGGGCGATGTTTCATGGCCCATGCTTCTTCATCAAGCCCTGAATTCCATGGTCAGCTTCTAATCAGTTTTCACATCATATATACACTGCTATTCATAACATCAATGCATCTGTCTTATAAAAATACTTTTTTCTTGGCAACGTAACACTTCATACTTTGCAATATAGCTTGGGAGCCCAGTGCTCCAATAATGAAGATGCATTTTGTACAAGCTGGCTGCTGACTCCTGAACCAACTATCCACTCTAATATCAGAGCCCACCAAGAAAAGGGGGGTTGAGAGGGTATGCACTGCACCTCTACCCACCCTCCCCCACAAACTATTGCTGAGATTCAGCAGCTGACAAATGGCTGGAGGGGAAATTCTCTGTGCCTGCCACCCAGCAAACCCACCAATAGCAGGGGTCACTAGGAAACCTCCAGGCATTTGAAAAGCCCCCTGGCAAAAAAAAAACCTCTGCCTTTATTCAACAATTTAAAAGTCATAGCTCCTACCTTTTGCAACCACTCTGATACCAAAGCCACTGACAGGAGAGGTCAAGAGGATGTGCATAGCACCTCTACCCACCCTTCCCCCTGGTGGCTGAGACTCAACAACTGACAAGCGGCTGGAGGACACCTTTTTGCCACCTCCCTCCTGTCAGACCACCAATAGCAGGGGCCACCAGGAAATCTCCTGGCATTTGGAAAGCTGAGCAAAAACTCTGCTTTTGTACAACTGTTTAAAAGCAATAGCTCCAACCTGCTGCAGTCACTCTGATACTAGAGCAGCAGACAAGAGGGGTTGAGAGGATGTGCACTGCATCTCTACACAACCTCTCCCCCACCAATCACTGAGACTCAGTAGCTGACAAGTGTCTGGTGGGGACCTTCTCTCTACCTCCCTCCTGGCTGACCCATCAAGCCATCATCTTCATCACTCATCTACCACAGAATGCCCACTGCCCTACCAGTACTCTGCACTTGTGGTCTGCAGTGCTAAGGGCCGCAGCACAGCATCTACCAGGGGGCATCAGTCATCAGCTGGAGACTATATCTAAATAACTGCTCTTCCCATGCAATAGATCCCTGAACAGTGTGTAACGAACTTGAAATGAACAAAGTAATAGGTAATACAGGAAACATCACAGGTAGATGCAGTGTTGACACATTAACTTAATAAGTCAGTTGACATATGAATGAACCAGAAGCTTAATACAGTACAATTGTTGCTGCCTACATAGTCAGTCATAAAGTTATAAAGTCAATATTCCTCACAGGATATTGTACGTCCACTATATATTTTGCTATCTCACTAGGTATCTTAAACTGTTTTTCTTTTATATACAGTACTGTACCTGCGGCTCCTCCACAGTTCCTATATTTTCATATGTTATGTCCCCATATTTGCTCTTCCTACTGAATTACTCTATTACAGCTGTTGCAAATGATGCTATATCTGCCCTTAGTACCAGCCTTATATGCGGGAGGTCTAAATGAACAATATCCATTGCCATCCTACTAGTAAACAGAATATTGTCATATACCACCAAATGTTAATGACTATTTACAACATAGTTGTTAGGAGTTTAAACTTTGCTCATCTCCTTAATGTTGCAAATACCTTACAGGCAGCATCAACCTTAAACCCATTACACTGTCTTACCAAAACTTTACTGAGGTTTATTGCTGTCTGTGGAGTAGGCATGTGTGAAAAACAAATTTCCACTGGTGGAATTTCTGCAGAAGTTAGACTTTTGCTTCTGCAAAAGTTTGAAATAATTTTGCCAAGTTTCATAGATATTCTGCCAAAAAACTGTGGAATAAATGTAAGACCCACAGGTTAATGTATTAAACTGTGGGGAAAAAATTCCATAGAACAGATCACTGTCTGTGTTCATCACTACAGCTTCCCCCCCATAGTTTAATTCATTAAACCTCCCCCTGTCAATCACTGGCTGCTGTCCTCTGGTGTCTTGTGCCCCCCCTGCTGAGCCCCAGCCCGATATTGCCCCTCCATATAAAAAATAATATGCTCATTCCCTGGTGGCTAGTGGCACCCCCACCCACAGATCGCTGGCCTCATAAAAAAAAAATATATATTTAATGTCCATCCAGTCAGCCCATACACCAGCTGATTGCCCCTCCATATCAAAAATAAAATACCCTCACTCCCTGGTGTCTAGTACCCCCCCACCTGCCAATTGCTAGCTCAATAGAAAAATAAAATGTTAGTGTCCAGCAGACAGTCCCCCTCCCCCCACCCACCAATCACCCCTCCATATAAAAAATGTCAATATTGTGTCCTCATTCCTTGTTGTCTTGTGGACCCCCCCACCTGCCTCACCCTAGCAGGTAATACATCACCACCCCACCCCCGTCCAAACTTCGAGTGCATCACCTATTTGGACAGATTGCTGCCTGTTGTTTAGATAGGAGTTGAACCAGTTAACAGTTTGATCTGCGAGATCAGCAGATTTCAGTTTATGAAACAGAAGGAGGTGGGAGACTGAATCGAAAGCTTTTGGCTGGTCTATGAAAACAGAGGCTGTAATATGACTCTGGTCCATTGCTGAGAAAATGGAGTCAGTGACACACAATAAGTAGGAGATGGTCGAGTGCTGTTTCCTAAAACCTGACTGCATGGGTGAGAGAGAGTTGTTAGTGGCAAGATACTCAGACAACCTAGAATAAATGAGTGACTCCTGGAGTTTGGCAAAAGATGAGAGGAGGGAGATGGGCATGAAGTTCCTAGGTGTAGAAGGGTCACCACCCTTGTGAAGTGGTAGCACCTTTGCAAATTTCCAGGCTTTAGGGACAGTGGAGATTGAGAGGGAGGCATTAAGGATGCGGGATAGAGGGGTGGCTATATCAGGGGAAGAGATATGGAGAAGCCTTGGGTGGAGATGATCTTGACTGGTTTTGGCAGGGTTAAGGGCAGTTAGGGCCATATAGACTTCATGGGGAGAGAAGGATGAGAAGAGGAACTCGATAGGGGGAGTGGGTGAGTCAGGTTAGATGGGAGAGGAGTTTTGAGGGTTGGGAGAGGGGTTTTCGGGGTGGGCGCAGGTGGCAAATGATTTGTTGAAGATCTCTGCTACTGTGCAGGGATCAGAGACAGGTGAGTCATCAGTTTTGAGGACCGAGGAGGCCTGTTGAGCAGGGAGATCAAGGAGAAAGTGTAACACTTTCCAGAATGAAGCAGGTGTGGTTTTACCTTGTTGAAGGTGGGACCTAAAGTATTTAGCCTTGAATAGGTGGATAGTTTTGGTGCAGTTATTTCTGAGAGCTATGTAAGCTTGTAGATGAGCCGGGCTAAGAACATTTATAGTGAGTCCAGGCATTGTTTCTGGCTCTGCATTTGGCCAGCAGGTCAGCCGTCATCCAAGGATGGTGGTGACATTTTACTTTAACTTTCTTTAAGGGGGATTGGTGGTTCCAAATGCTGGTAAGTATGCTAGAGAAGATAAATAGGGCAGAGTCCACATCATGGGCTGAGAATATAGGTTGCCAGTCTGTCAGTGTGAGATCTTGAACAAGGGCAGCTGAGTCTAGAACATTGAGAGGTCAGGTCCAAATGTATTTTGGGACAGCATGGGGGACGTGTATCTTTCGTATGCAGTAAGTTATGCAGTGATCACTAGGAGCATCCAGTAAGATGCTTACTGCAGTGATGTGGTGGGGGTGGGAGGATAGCACTCAGTCAAGCAGGGAGTGGGTTTTGGAGAGAGGGTTTATATGGATGGGTTTGAGAACCAGCTGTGTGAGGATTAGGGCCTCGATCCTGAGGAGGGTAGTCTTTGAGGAAGGGGAGAACCAGTCTAAGTTGAAATCACTTAGAAGCAAGAGTTCTCCATTTCCTGCATGAGAGGAGACAGAAGAGATGGTGGTGACTAGGGAGTCAGGTGAAGTTTTAGGTGGGGCATAGAGTGTGCCAATGTAGAGTTGAGTTGAGGAAGGGAGGAATAAAAGGGCAATGATAAGTGCATGGGAGGAGGGACAGGATTCTTTAAAAGTGATGGAGCAGGAGAGAAATTGTCTGATGTACAAGGCTACACTGTCACCACATTTACCGAGATTTTGATGGAATTAGAGAGCTGTTCTGAGAACTGCTAACATGCAAATAAAGAATCAGCAGAGCACAATGAGCATCAGTCAGTTTGCTTTGGTCTCTAAGAGTTCCTTGAGCATTTGGATCTGGCATTCTGGTGTAGTTATTTACATGTAATTTAAAAGAAAGAAAAAGTTTTATATTTTGCTCCCTTGCTGGTTAAAGATGTGGTGTGGGTAGTGGCTGTACAGAGAGCTGCAAGCATAAGTGAGCATCTGTCAGTTTGTTTCAGTCTGTGGATTTAATTTAAAAATAAAAGAAAGTTTCACCTTCTGCTCCCTTAGTGATAGGAGGAGGAAAGCCACTGATCCAAGAACAGCTAACATGCAGGTGAAGAATAGGCAGGGCAGAGTGAACGTCAAGTCAGTTTACTTCAGTTTATAGGAGTTTTGTGAGCATTTGGATCTCTCATTCTGGTGTGGGCATTTAATTTAAAAAAGCAGACATCAGCTCGTCTGTTCTGTGAGCGTCTCTGAAGAAAGCAGGTGATAAGTAGGTGCTACGCTACTGATAAGCTGCTGGAATGGCTAGTGAATCGGTTAGTAGAGCTACACAGTAGTACGTTTAGCAGGGTTTAACAGGGTGGGAACAATATGCTAATTATGATTAGAGGGGCTAGAGGAACTGAATAGTTCCAATTAAAAGGCTACCCTGTCATGTTTAAGCAGCAATTGCTATCTTAGGAATAGATAGCCACTTAATCAGTGCCTGGTAGGACACCCCAATAAAGTGGATGTCCCCATTACCTGCATCCTGATTAAGTGGCTTCGACTGTACCGCCCTATTGAACTGGTCTACAAGCTACTTAACTGGATGTGTAGAACTGATAAAATCAGAAGACTTCTATTCTACCTGTACCTTTCTTCCCAGGGACATTCCCCCAAGGCTCTGTACTTTGCCCATAATTATTTATGATATATATTAATGATTTAGGAGAGAATATCACTGATGCCAAATTACACTTTTATGCAGATGACACCACCCTGTACATCTTTAGATCCCATATCAGCACCCCATGCTCTGATCTTCAAATTGCATTCAATAAATGACAATCATACCTCTTCCACTCTAAACAGCTGTTAAATGCCTCCAGAATAAAGGTCATGCTCTTACCTTGAATAGGAATGCAGCTCATTGGGCACCTGCACCAGCCGTCTACTTAACTAGATGATACTCTTGAAATAGTAGAAAACTACAAATACCTAAGAGTAAGGTTTGTTACTAACTAGCCTACACCACCCATACAGAAGCACTGTGCAAAAAACTGCATTTCAGACTGATTTTTTACTTCGGGAATAGGTATTGCTTCCCACACAACATCTGTAAAAGTTTGGTCCAGGCCACCTTTCTAACTATTCTTCACTATACTGATCTAATGTACTGCCATTGCTCAGCCACATACGTGACTAAATTAGATGTACACTATCATACAATGATCAGGTTTATAAGAGAGTCAGGATCCCAGGACTCACAGCTGTACTTTGTACACCACCATTGTCTGGCCTTCACTAGCAACCAGGAGACTACTGAGTATGTACACCTAGGCATACAAGGTCTTCATAAATGATCTCCCAGATATATCGTTGAACTATTACCCTTACTGTATCTGACAGCAGCTGCTCTTTTAGAAAAAAAATATTCTATACTCCTAGACATTCCGAACCATGTCACACAGATAGGACAATCTGCAATTTGTTGTTTCATCACCACTCCATGAAACTTGCTGCAAATCTCTGTAAAACATTCCTCATTGGTTGGACCTAATACTAGAGATGGGCAAAGTGGATAAAATTCTCTTCCAAAATTCATTTGCGAAGTTGGCAAAATTTGTTAAGTGTGATGTGCCAACTTCACAAAGTGTTTACAAGGTGAAGTTGCCTTTTTTCAAGGCAAATTGACTTAAATTTGACTAAATTCACCATAACTATGTCATTGTCCTAGGCAAATTCAGGTGAAGTTGCGAAGTAATTCACAAAAGTGAATTGTGCAAGTTCGCCAGAACATCACCAGCGAAGTAAAACTTCACAACATCTCCACTCAACTCCTTCAAGGTGCTCATCGTTAAATTACAAACCAGGCTGACCAGGTGGCACTGAAGATGGAGGCACTGGATGCCACATCTCGCTCCATGCTGGTGACCTGGGGTTGGGAGTGATCTCTTGCAGAGGGTTGGTAGGGGAGGGAGAAGACTGAGTGTATAATGGACTGCTCTCCTCTCATGGGGGGGGGGAGTTGTTGTCTTCTCCATGGCTGCCCCCTAGTAGAGGCCAGAGGGTAGTGCCAGAGTCAGGGAGGCATAAGAACATGGGTACGTGGCATGCACATGCCTCCACATGTGCACGCTTATGCCGGGGGGGAGGGGTGGTGGCTGAAAATGGAAAATAGGGTTGAATGGTAGGATGACACCAGTCCTCTGTAGGTTCCACCCAGCCTGCCGGGCACCTCCATGCCATCAAGGTAAGTCCTGGTGGACTCCAGGGTGATGGGGCTGGGGAGACCAGTGGAAGGGGGTCAATCAGCACAGGAAAAAAAAGTATATATGTATATAAATTAACATTACACACAAAGTCCTGTTTTTGTGGCTAGTTTTTATCTAAGATATCCTTATGGTGATATGGTGATTTAATTGGTAACCAATTTGTATGGTATCATCCCCAGTGGGGTTTACAAGAGCTGCGGAACTTAACAAACCTTATTATTTGTATATTCTGCAATGCTCCTGTTTCCTAATAGTCTGCACAGAATTGTTAAAGTCATGAATTCAGTGAGTGTACTCTTTTGTGATTATGGCTATGTCTTATATATCTCTGTGCTCTGTACCATTGCTTTAAACTTTGTATGCTGTGGTACCCAGGATCTCCTTGTAAATAAGCTTGCTCAACAGAGCCTTTTCTTGGTGAAATAAATAAATAAAATACAGATGTTCTGAAGGAATAGCAGGAAATTAAACTGAGTCTAGGGATGTATTTTTAAAGCAATTTACATGACCAAACTGTGCTGCATCAGACTTCTGGTGCAAAGGGACTTGCATCAAACAACTGGAATTTTCAGTCTCTGGTCTTAGAGCCATTCTGCTGGTCAGCATTTTTTTGGTGTGCTGTGCATTACATTTGGGGCCTCCTGCATGCATCTTCCAGGCTGCTTACACCTATTACTTGATGTAAGCTGCTGTAAAACTTGTCAGATTGCTGCCAAATAGATCAGTGTTTGGAAATAGTTGTGTCATATGATCTAGGTGCACCATCTGCCCTGAAGTTTAATGGCTGGATTTTCAAAGATCCCTTAGACCAATGCAAGGTGTGTCAAACAACCACCTTGCATCAAAGCCAGGAGCATCAAATACTGTGCACCATATTTTGCAAGAAAACCATTTGGTGTAGCAAAGTCTCCCAAAATGATGCAAGAGGACTGCGGCATCAAAAATATGATGCATGGGGTGAGAGCGAAGCAAGCCGAGTATGATGAGAGTTGAGTCAAAAATAGGATGCAAGGAGTGAGATGGAGCAAAAATGGTGCAAGTTGAGTCAATAATACGATGCATATGTGAGATGAAACAAAAATGACTCAATCTGGGTAAAAAATTATCATGGCTGAAATGATTTCTGGACACGATATTTTGCATGTTACAAACAGCATTAAGATGTTTACATTGCAGGACGCTTGCAGCAAAATGCCATATATAGTAGTATAGTCAGGTCTGCCCACCTGCTGTAGGCCTCTGTATATGCTCTAGTGTCAGTCAGACCAGCTTTGGCTGGTCTAACAGCAGCATGCATCTTTGTTGCAGTGTTGACAGCCTCCACATTAGAAAATCCAGAAAAGAGGGTTGGTGTATCAGTTTTTGGATGCAAGCCCCATTGTGACATGGTGCACCCATTTTTTTGATGCAAGCATGATGCAAGCCACTTTGACACAGGCAGCTCTGCCGTTCACACAAGCAGTGTTATAAAATCAGAGTTGACACAAGTTTTGGCGCAGCTTGGTCCTTGTGTCATTCTTTTTTGGGTGCAAGCACCTTGCATCATTCTCAGCCCTTTGAAAATAGAACCCTAAGGCTAGCTGCACCTGCAACCACTGTCCTTACACCAATTTCTGAAAATGTGGTGTTGGATATCTAAAATCAGAATGAAAGTAATCCCAGTGTAACATGCCCAATAGCAAGATGTTTCTCAATACATGCATACTGTGTATTTTAAAGAATCGATAAGTAAAGTTGAAAAATAATAAAAACGAAAAGGTACCAAAGTGGATAGGTGCCTTGTGAGACCTTCTCACCCACAGCAGAAAAATGCGGTAGGCAAAAACCAAGTAATCCCTTCATTGCAATCCTTTCCCATGGTGGTTATAAGGTAATTACTGTAAAAAAGTATTAAGTGAACAAGATACTTACTTGCAATGGATCGGTCATATTTATATTCTCCCATTACAAAGTGAGGTATCGCCATGAGAAGTCCAGCCACGCTGACAAGCATTGCTCCAGTGCCAATGAATCGAGGCCTGTGCACCCGACTGCCAAAGAAACTGATGAACACAATCAGCACCGTGTTTCCAATCTGAAAAAGACAGGACACCTTGTTTTCTCAACTAACTTCTGCAGTTTAAAAACTGTTTTAAGTTCAGATTTCCCCAGTGTAATATTCCCATGTAAAAAATGATTCTAACATCAGGTTCGGTTTTATATTCTGTTTTATGCCATTTTACAAAACCTAGATTACCATACAGCAAGGAGTAAAACAGAAACACTTATTCCTAATAAATGCAATAAATAGTGTAAACAGTCACCTCAGACACCACTTACTGTATTATGGGCCCTAACCTGCAGGGTAGATAACCAATATTTATTTGGACCTAGGCACTGGGCCAAATTAAAGAATCTCATACTATCTTTGATAACCAAATCCACTACTGTATGCTGACTGAAGTAATGAAATTAAATTTTTATGATTTGAAATTCCAGAACTGCACCAGTGATTGTTAGTCTGATTTCCAGATTTTACAGCAATTTCACTGTCTTTTAGTATGTGTATAAATAATCAGAATAAAGAAAGCATAATATAATGCAAAGTAAAGAAAAAGCAAAATCAAAATAGCAGAGGAAAAACAACAATTAAAGAAAAATATAATTTCTGTAGATTCACTGATCTAGTATAAATTGCTAAATTCCATTAATTTCTTTGTTTTTCCCAGTGCCCACAAAGTCCAAATTCTGGAGTTTTACTGTTTTGGGTAAAAATAGAAAACCAGTGTCAACCACTATTAGCTTGTTTCAAAACAAAAATGTCATTTTGCACAGCACAGTCAAGCACAGCTTATTTTATTAAATCAAACACTCCCCACATTTGTCTCTATGGGGGACACTAACTAACTGCAGACATAAAACAGATACTTCGCACTACTCCATAGGGTACCAAATATACTGTACTGGGAAATCATTGCACAAGTTCTCAGGCCCTCTACACTTGCAGCTTATTGTCTACATGTACTCATACCTAGGAAGAGATATGGTAAGGTAAAGTTGAGCATGATCCTATAGGGTACAATCCTCCCCTCTCCTGACATACAGTACTGGGCCACTTTCACAATTTAAGGGGATGCAAACCTGTTTGCAAATGTTGCTACCTTCAGCAGAAACTGGCACATTCACTGCCACAGAGTGTATCAGGTCCACATGAACTTCCTCACTTCCTGGTGTAAAGGCCCCAAAATGTAAAATGACTGTTCCTGTAACCACTACCATTGAGACAGACCCCAAGGGCCACCTGCACAGAGTCCCTGATGTACTGAGAACCCTGTACACAGTTTTCCAAGTTCTATACATTTACTCCTTAGTGTATATAGGCAGATATACCCTAGACGGGCTACAGCAGGGGTGGGCACAGGACTACAGAGCACAACTTCCTCAGCTGGACATATACCAGAGCAACTCAATGACTACTAATGCATGATTTCTTTTTGACTCCTTCAATTTTTATGTTGTAGTTATTGTCTATTATAATCAACTGATCAACACTTGCTTTTTGAGCCCAGGGTGCAGGAAAGGAGCACAAACTGGTAATGTTTCTTACATGCTAGAAGCAGCTCATGATCACTGTAAATACCTGGAATTTCAAGAACATCCATTCCTCCAGAACAAATCCCAATTTGCTAAAAAGTCTTGTCACCTAAATATCAAACCCATTTAGGACAGGGAGCCTGAAACTACATTTCAAGGTAAATGCCTATTAATCAGATATTACTAGTAACCACACCTTACTTGGAGTAAGGGACAACCTGTTATTAGCCATCTAGTCTTTCACTAACTTCAAACACCTCTCTAGCACTTGCACAGTGCAATCCTCTGGCTCATAGCACATGTGAAGAAGGGGTACATATGGCTATCCTCTTCACTGCATTGATAATGAACACTGTACTTCCTATGATCTTTTTCAGAGGTCTTGTACACATAGAAAAAAAAAACTGTAAAAAGAATGACCCTTGAGGAACACCACAATTAAGGGCCACCTGCTCAGATAGATAGAGGCTCATGGTCAATGATTGCTACTGATCTTCCAAAAATGACTGAAACTATGTGAGTACAGTCCTGGTCAAAGCCACTTATTCCGTGAGTCTGTGTATTAGCATGTCTGAATCTATTCAACACTGGCACCCTGATCCAACATGTCAAACACAGACTAGAGTGCAAGCTGGATCACAATGGGCATATTACCCTGATCCCTCACCTGATGGAGATCATTTTGCATCTGAGTCATCTGTGTTCTATGATGCCAGTGGAAACACAACTGGAAGGGCTCAGAGATGTTAAGCCTGTCCAAGTGGTCCCCAAACTGCACCACTACCACTATCTCCATCATCGTAGCCTCAAAGGGCAGTTGGAGATCAACAATAGTTGACCAGGTTTTCAAGATCAAATGACTGCTTCTCAAGTAGGAATGTCATGACTACCTTTTAGAAGGTGGCAAGGTAGATTCCCTCCTTCAGTGAAGAATTTATATCTGCAATGGCTAGTGTCAGAAGCCCATCCCAGTTGTCAAAGGCTGTGCTGTAGCCAGATCCAGCCTAGTAGTGATGCAGCACAGCCTAGTGATCAGCTGGCTAGCATCATCTACAGACACCTGCTTGAATGTACCCCAGAAAATCATATTACAGTAGATACAGTGTGTATATATATATATATATATATATATATATATATATATATATGTATGTATATATTTCTCACCCCCTACACCTGTCATTCCAGAAATGAGCAGTGGAGGCAAATCAGTTCTGGATGCCAGCAATCTTGATTTCCAAGAACAGATTTAACTGTTTGCACTTCTCCAGTGACATTTCATCCCTCCTCTTCGGACAAGCAGGATGTAATAACTTAAGGGTCTTAAAATGTTCAGCTACTCTATTTTTCTTTTCTACTATGAAACAAAAATATATTTCAATGTGTCTATACAACCAGAGTAGCGTTATCCTTGTGCAACTGTGATAACTGTTTGGCCATTCACACTTCCTGTTCCACAAGGAATTAATACCCTGTATGGGTACCGGAGAGGGTTCCATCCCTAGACATGCCATGGGAAAGATTCCCTTGGCTAAAGGTACCTTTGGAAGGAGCTCCCTGAGGAGAAAGGTATGCTGCTGGAGTAGGAGTGGAGGATGGTGGGGCAAAGAAAAAGTGCTTCAGAGAAGGCATTGAGGAACTGCTTATACTGTACAGCTCAGGAAGGTGGCATGACTGGTTGTTCACCACACTGAACTACAAGCATAGCCTGCTAATCAATGGGCCTATGCAACCAGAGTAGTGTTATGCTTGTGTAAATATGATAACTGTTTGGCCATTCACACACTCTCTAGTCCACAGGGAATTACCACCCTGTAGGGATACCAAATGCAAAGAACCCTCCAAGAGAGTTCCACTCCTATAGGTGCCATATAAATGATTCCCTTGGCTAAAAGTACCTTAGGAAGGAGCCCCAAAAAGAATATTGAGCAGTAAATGTTGACTACAAGGTAGAGAAATAGATGGACAGCAACAAGACAGCTTTACGAAACACAAATGAGATGCATTGGTTGTCAGGATTGCGCTGATAAAATGCACTGCACTAATGACATCAGGGGCTTCCTAAGAAGAGAGGGAATAGTGAGTAAGGCCACTATCCATCTCCATCCAACAGCGGAAACCTACCTAAGATAATTAGAGAATATACTATAAACAACTAATTACATACTGTATTATGATCTTTGACACTAAGGAGAAGAAAAAAAAAACTTTTAAAAATAAGGAAACCTCTGGGGATCCAAGGCCTAGATCATCTTCCCTCCAGGCTAGGGGTTGTTTATTTACTGACGGCTCTGCTGCTGCAATTTAGAAACCCAATCAAGGGGAGGAAATATTCCAATTTGGTGGAAAGATCTCATAATCCCTCTAAGGGAAATGCCATGAAGGGCTGCAAAAGGCCTCTGCAACAACAGGTACTCTGAAGCAAGATAGGACCCCCAAGGTGGAAGGAGGAGAGTGATGACTGCTGAGGCACTCAGTCATCCTACTGACTAAAACAAACCAGGAGAACCAGAGGCAGTCGTTGGGAGAATAGCTTTCAAAAATGTCATGGTGATGCTATAGCCAAAAAAACACTCTTGGTACGAGAGGCCCCACCCCCTGGCAGCTGAAGTCTTAATTCTGCATCAAGAGGTGTGCCATATGACTGCATACAAAAGCTATGCCAGGAGCAAGAACATACCCACTATGGGCCAGATGAGAAGGACCCTGCCCAGAGGTTCACATGTTCAAGATGCAGACTCGTGAGTGCAGAGTGAGACTGTCAGCTTACAGTGCCAGCCCTGAGCCAGAAAAGGTAATGGACATGGTTGGCATGCCTCCAATTAATGAAAAAGAGCATAAATCAACTTTGCATGCTAGATAGGAGTAGGCTGAGCAAAGCCAATGGCCATAGATTAGGTAGCAGATTATTTTTTTATTCTTTTTGATTCCATTGTCACCCACCCCATACCTCGGTCACATGTGCGCATGTGGAGGCATGCATAATCTGCAACCTAAGGTGCCTTCTAGAACATGTCACCCTCTCCCACCTATGCTAGCCACAGGACCTCCACCTGGCTGCAGCAGAACTACCGGGGGGGGGGTAACAGTCACCCAGAAAGAGGAGAGCTGCCTTTTGGCTGCTCAGTCCTGCTCTCACCTTCCCCTCCACCCCTTGTCAGTTCCCTGATGACCCGAGTCTGTTCTGAACCTGGGTCACTGGCCTAAGTATATTAGGTAGCAGATTACTGATGAGGAGGCCAGGGAAAGCCAGCGGCTCTATATATTGATGAGGAGGTCAGCCTTGAAAGGTTGCGTACAAACTCTGTAACCACGAGATTGAAAGATTGCGAGCAAATTCTGCAACCATGAGACCTACTAAGATGGGCCCTGGGTAAGGTAGGAGGCTGAAGGGCAAGTCAGCATTTAGTGGTTTGATAATAGTAGCAACTAGCAGAAAACAAGCCAACCAGTTCCATTAAGGAAGCTGAATTGATGGTGACATAGAAGGCACTGTAGGTGTTTAGGCAGTGAAAGGCTGTGATACCAATGATTGAATCAATGTGGTTTAGCATAAATGAATCAATGTGGTTTAGCAGATAGGAGATATGTAGCAGCATTTGCAACAGCAATAAAATTGACAGCAGCATAGTTAAGCATGATGCATTGCATATGAGGTAAGTTGAATTATGTATATGCTTGGCCAACCAGTTCCATAAAGGAGCAAATTATAGTTTATATAAAAGCATTTGATGCTATGGTTTCAGCATAAATAGTGAACTGAATTATTGCACAAATAGGGAATTGATATGATTAGCATGAATACCGTGAATGTCACTAGGAAGGTAATGGGTTATTCCAGTAAGGAGCATGCAATGCAGTAATGGAATGCAAATAATATCTGAAGACCATGTAGGCTGCGAGGTTAATGATTTATGCATGGATAATTGAAAGCCTTGCAGGCAAGAAAGCAGGGCAAAATATATAGCATACATAAAGCATGCTCCAGCTACTCAGAGCCATGAGGCCCCACCGTGACATCACAGTCCCCCACCATGGGAATAGCAGGAAGCCACAAGCTGAGTACCATAAGACCAAACAGCACTATAATGTTGATAGGGTAGGAACCCCAAAAATAGAGTTGTTTTTACTGGCATGGTCCTAGTTAAGGACACAGCCAAATGATAGCGAGCCACTGAGGCAGTAGAGCAACAAAAAGCAGCAGCAGAGCCATACTACACTGGAGAAAGGCAGGCAGGAGATTTAAAAGCTGCTGGGGGTAGTAGCTTCCTGACTGAGCTTACATCATATAAATTGAGCAGAGCTACGGAGACAAACAGAGCACAGCAGAGAGTGGCAGCTAACTGTAGCAGGACAAGCCTGAACCAGGTGCAAACAATTAAGGTGAAGAAGCACAAAGAAAGCACAAGCTAGGAAGCAGCACCTGAGCTGAAACATACAGCTAACAACTGCAGTTATATTGAGGGTTTGTTGAAATCTGATGACTTAATGGGAGACTAAATCACACAAGCACAGGTTGTACAATACAAACAAAGGGGAATAGGATGCTAGAAAAAAACTAGAAAGCCCCCAAAAGAAAGATAAATGCAAAAAAAAATGCAGACATAGGAGGACAGGACACAAGCAACATAAAGAAGCACAAAGCAGCCAGAGGCAAGGAATACAAACCAGAAAGCCGGAGAAACATGAACAACAGAACTTCTACACAAACCAAGCAAAGCCCAAAGCACAAGTGAAGGAAGGAGGCAGGATTTGGTGGTGGTGGGGGGGTCAAAGCCTCAGCAGGGCCTAGGGGATGAAGGCAGAGATGAACAAAGCTGACACTGACAAAGAAAAAGTGCTTCAGAAGGAGGCTGGGAGGAACTGCTTACATAGCTTGGGAAGGGGGTGTGGCTGGTTGCTCACCCCACTGAACCACTAGCATAGCCTTTCAATTAACTCTACGAGGTTTCATAGACTCCTGATAAGCCACATAATGTGCCATAATGACAGTTTTGTTGGCCACCACTTTGGATCACCACATATGCTGTAATTTACATCCCAGCGTTTTTAGTCAGTAAATCTCTTCACAAGACCAACCCGAAGTTGAGTTGGAAGCTGCTGGTTCTGCACTCTGTTGAACTGGAAATTAAATATAATTTACAGCATTTTCCTGGACAAAAATGCTGTGATTTTTAAAAGTTTGCAAGTTTTTTTTTTTACTGGGATGCAGAACAGAGATTGTGGAGTAGTGAGCAGTAGGAGGTAGGAGTGTTGCAAATTTAAAATTTGACAGAGTAGTTGTGGCAAAGTTGGGAACTTCATACTATGCATAGCAATGCAAAGTTACCGACTTCACAGCTCCTATGAGTGATAAAGTTATTTAATAATTTCTTTAAAAAAAAAAACACCCTCATGCAACATAAACCCCCTCCCACACCATCAGTTCAAATACATATTACTCTCACCCCTACTCTCCTAAAACACCCAAGCTGTTCTTTCATAGCATGGCACGGTTGCTGACATCAAAACTCCTATGTGCAGTGAAATTACATTTTTTTTATTTTCCATTCATTTAAAAAAAAGACACCCATGAAGCATAACCCCCCACTCAGAACATCAGTTCAAGTATGTGTTACCCCCACCCCTACACTTGTAACACACCCACTTCCTTCCTCTCCACAATTTTCCACCTGTCATTTTTTTCTTATCTTATAATAAAAATAAAAAAAAAAAACACTTCCCGTATTTCAGTGCTGAATAATCAGATTTCCAATTTCTCATCCCTGCCTACCCCACTGCCATTCAGATAACTGGTGTACAGCACTCCCCCCCCAACCCACAACCACTAGTATGCAACAACCTCCTCTCTATATCATCACCCAAAAAAAGAATACTGAAAGCGGACATCTGTAAAGAAGAAAACTGTTCCCTGTAACAGTGACCAGCCATCGTCACTGATTCATTCACAAGGAATGAATTTGTGATGACATGCTGGTAGTAACAGTTGATTGGCAGTTCACACTGAACAATCAGTGGTGTCTACTTGTTAGTCTCATAGAAACATAGAATTTGATGGCAGATAAAGACCGATTGGCCCACATAGTCTGCCCATTTCTCTACCTAATGGATAAGCTGCAGATCCTAGTCAACCAACAGCTTACTTCCTCCTACCCCCACCCTCTAGAATTGCCTTATGTCTGTCCCATGCATTCTTGAATTCCCCCACTGTTATTGACTCCACAACCTCCTCAGGAAGTCGATTCCACACATCCACCACCCTCTGAATGAAAAAATACTTCCTCACATTACCTCTGAGCCATCCCCCTCTATCTTCAAATTGTGCCCCCTTGTTCTTGAACACCTCTTTTTCTGAAAAATACTGCCCTTTTGGACTTTGTTGATTCCCTTAAGGTACTTGAAAGTTTCTATCTTGTGTACCCTCTCCCTCCTTTCCTCTAGGGTATACATATTAATCTCCTCAAGTCTCTCTTCATATGTCTTCTGGTGCAGACCATGCACCATTTTAGTTGCCCTCCTCTGGACTGCCTCCATCCTGTCTATGTTCTTGCAGAGACTGGGTCTCCAAAACTGCACACAGTACTCCAGATGGAGTCTCACCAACTGTCTGTACAGCTGGATGACAACTTCTTGTTTTCTACTGGTGATGCCTCTCCCTATGCATCCCAGTATCCCCCAGCCCTCCTTACTGCCCTCCCACATTGCTTGCCCACCTTTAGGTCACCAGATATGACTACCCCTAGGTCTCTTTCCATTCCTGTTGTTGTTAGTATCTCACTTCCCATTGTGTACTCTTCCCCTGGGTTTTTATTTCCCAGGTGCATTACTTTGCAGTTCTCAGCATTGAATCTAAGCTGCCATGCATTTTACCATTCTTCCACCCTTGCCAAGTCCCTTCTCATCCTTTCCATCCCACCTTGTGTATCAACCCTGTTGCAGATCTTTGTGTTGTCTGCAAAGAGACATACTTTCCTTCCAGTCCCTCTGCAATGTCACTTATAAAGACATTGAATAGGACCAGTCCTAGTACTGAACACTGTGGTACCCCACTAGTAACCCCCCTTTCTTCAGCATGGACTCCGTTTACTATTATTCTTTGTGACCTGTTCTCCAGACAATTTTTTACCCAGGCTACCATCTTGGGACCCACTCGAAGGCTGGGTAACTTGTATATTAATCTTTTGTGTGGCACTCTGTCAAATGTCTTGCTAAAGTCTAGGTAGGCCATGTCCAAAGCCCCTCCCTGATCTACTATTTTGGTCACCCAATCCAAGTAATCTATTATGTTCATCTGACATGACCTTCCCGCTGTGAATCTATGCTGCCTTGGGTCTTGTGCCCCTCTGGCCTCTAGGTACGCAACAATTCTTTCCTTCAGAAGTGATTCCATCTTTTTCTCTATCACTGAGGTCAAATGAAAAGTTATGTAGTTTTCTGCCTCTGTCCTACTCCCACTTTGGTGAAGTGGAATAACATCTACCCTCCTCCAGTCCTCAGGTACCTCCCCATCCTCCCATGATTTGTTAAAGAGGGTAGTCAGTGGCTACTCATCACCAGTTCATCCACTGTGAATGGATCACTGATGAAGGCTGGTCACCACTGCAGGGGGCAGGTTTTTATCCGCTATCAGTAACCTTTCTTTGGGTGATGAGGGGGCTAGGAAAGAACTCTACCTTAATTATTTTAATGGGACCAGGGTTAATGGTAGTAGGAAACAGAGCATCTAATTAGTCTGCACCAGGTTGGGGAAAAGGTTTTTAAAAAGAAGACTTCACTGGGAAATTTGGGGGAGATTGTTGCTTTTGGGTGGGGGGGTAACACATGTGTTTGAACTGGTGATGTAGAAGTGGGTACTTTTTTGGCCCCTGAGCACCATTTTATTTTTTAATTAAATACAAAAAATCTACACATAGTGGCACTTTGCTAGCAATGGTGCCATTGCACATAGTGTTTGGCAGCACTACACAAAGCAGCACCTGTGTTGGCAAAGTACCACTATGCATAGTCTCCACCTGGCAAAACTGCTACAGTACTTCACCAAGAGAACTACAGTATGTGAAGTTTGTCTTTACACTATGCAAAGTTGGGCCATCACGTGCAGTGCTATGCATAGTGAAGTTTAATAACTCTGCATGCAGCTAACAGGAGGAGGACTAACTGAATTACTCAGTATTTTTCTGGGCACAGATGTTATTTTTAGAAGTTTGCTGACATTTGTCGGCTGAAGTGGTGGAGCAGGGGAGTGTGTGACGGTGTGGATCATGAGGAGGACTGTGGTGAAACTGAAGTATGTGTGTGAGGTGTGAATGTATGTGTGACAACAAGCAGCTCATAGGTTCGTTGTAGTCTGATTTTAAAAATAATGTTTGAGTTTGATTGTTCGTTGGAAGCTGAAACACTGCTCTACTAGTAGGTGAACTGAATTTTACAGCTTTTTTCTGGAAACAAATCCTTTGATTTTTAAATATTTGCTGAGGGTTCATTTGCTGGGGTGGTTTAATGGAAGTTTGTGTTATATTTCTTTGACTAAAGACATTAGAATTCAAACTGAAATACACATACATGATTTATACAATAATGGCATTTTATGTTTATTTGTTTAACTAAAGACATTAACATACAAACTGAAATATACATAGCTGATTTAAACAATCATTCAAAAAATCACTTAATATGTATTTGTTTTTATTTTATTCTTTTTGGGTCTGGTCCCAATCCTCAATGCCTCCTGATGGAGCTCGGTCCCTGTCCCACACGTCAACTCACCATGCCCAGGCTTACCCACACACATGCAGGGTCTTTGGGCAGGCACCCCCCCCCAACAGTCAATGGAAGCATGCCCTGTCTTACCCCCCAGGGTGGCCATGGAAGCGGGACCCCCAGCAGTCACCAAAGGCAGCAGGAGCAGCCAAGGAGTGGGGCGTCATGGCTGGGGGGAACGGAGATTTTGTGACTGTGTTCCCCTCGGAGACTGGGCATGCAATGACACCAGCATCTATCCTGTCTCCCGCATGAACAGGCTACATCTTCTCCTGTGATTACCCCAACCTCTGCCAGGGGTCACCAACAGGCTGGACACTCATCCCCCTCCCTCCCAGAGAAGGAGAGACACCCCTTGGGTGCTCTGTCCTTCTTTGCCCAGCCAGCCCTCCGATTCCTGCATCTGTTCCTGAACCTGAGACATCAGCATCACAAGTGGTTGCCTTGCTACTGTACCTGTGAGCCAGCTAAAAAAATCGATTAATATAATACAGAATGATTCTTGTGATTGTGCACAGCTTTCCATTTCCACTAGCTGGATTACTGCTCAAATTTCCATTCTGACTACATTGCACTAAAACATTTTTATAAAACGGCAAGGAAGAATCTAGAAATCTTATAGGCCAAGAGATGTCAACTGTCCATAAATCAAATCTTTATGAACTCATTGTCAGGTGCTGAATCTTGTTTCTCTCCCCCAAAAGCCTACTCACTAAAACATATCACGACATCTAACATACAACTAAAAAACATCCAGCAGCCATCATGTTGAAATTCCTATATGTTACTACACCAATAGGTAAGTAGCACTTTTCTTATACTGCTCAGAATCTATTTCAAAACAAAAACCACCCCACACTCGGCAGCAGCCAATACAGCATACCCACAACTTCATTCAAACAATATTCCCTTTGAACTGGTCAAACTAACTTCTGCAACCTCTGGAGAAAAATAACTTTTTACTCACTCCCCCACTAACAACATACATAGCAGCTGCTGATAAAGCCATACCGCCTGCACCTAAACTTTTTAAAAAGACAAAAGACCCAGCACTTTACCCTCAATATGCCCAGTTTTGTATCCACTAACCTCTCCAGTCCCAGTATGGGAGTGACTGCTGAAGAGGCACCGGCAGTGATGAAATCTGACTGCTCTTGATGCCATGCCTTCCAGCAGCATTTCTAACATCAGTCTAGCCAGGACAGTGACTGACCACGTGATCACTATCATAAAAAAAAGATTTAGCTTATTTTCAGCTCCCTAGTCCATTTCATGATTTCTTGAGGGCCAGGAGAGCAACAATCCATGTTGTACTTGTCACAAAAACAACAGTCACATGTCTGGTGGGCCCAGGAGAACAGTAACAGATGTTTATCCAAGCAATCAGTGATCAAGCACTCTGCCTCACACCTCACTACTGCGAAGAGCAGGAGAGATGGCATTTGATCTCATCCAATTAAATAACCCTTTGCTCTCCCTTTACAGAGTGGGGGGGTGACCATATTAAACACTGCAGAAATAAGGAATGATGACAAAAAAGCAGGGCTATAAGATACATGAGGACAAGAAAACTACTATTCAGCACCAACTGCTGGCTTGAGCTGACTAAAATACATGATTAAAAACTATAGCTAGAAGTGTTGCAAAGTTTTAATTTGCTGGAGAAGTTCTGATGAAGTCACCAAACTTGCCTCTGCAGAGCAATTCACAAATTGTGAAATTAGCTTAAAAATTTACCTGACTGCGAAGTGCAGAATTTCGCCTGCAAACAATGGAATTTTGCCATGAATGCCAGAATTTCTCCTGTGAATGGTAGAATTTCACCCGCAAATGGCAAAATTCTGCCATTCACTGGCAAAATTCTGCAATTCTCAGGTGAAATTCTGCACTTCATAGATTGATCCATACTTCAAGAATTGTGCTAAATCTATAAATTAATTCGCTGAGTGAATTTTCTCAACTTCGCTCATCTCTAACTACAACACAATACTGAGACTTCTTTAAAAATTAAATGTTTTACATTTTACATTTAGTTAAATAATATATAATGAATGGGTCTTCCTTGTTTCCCATAGGGAAATCATGCAGTAATTTGCCGTAATGAAGGAGTGTTTATTATGGCAAACATGCACGTGGTTTCCCTCACTGTATGCATGCGCACGCTGCAGTTCAGTGATTCACCACCAGTGTCTGCTCACCGAATGGCTAAGTGACAGCAAATTGCCACCTGAACTAGGTGGTAGGTACTAAAGAAAATGAAGCTCTGCTGAATAAAATAAACTTTCAGGGCTGCCCACAAGTTATAAAAAAACAAACAGATTTAAATAAGTAAACACTGGTGACTGCAGCCATGCACTTCAACTTAACAGGACCGGTGGCTACAGAGTAACATTTTATTTTATACAATTGCTGAGTAGAAAAAAGGAAAACCCAGCAATTATATAAAATATAAAATATGGGTCAGGAATGTAAACCATATTTACACACCGAGGTTAGATGCTAGTCATAAATCCCTTGAGTTTCACTCCTGGGGTTATGTAGAATCTAACCCCTCGTGTGTGTGTAAACTTCTCATTACATACCCTGACCCATACTTTATTCTATTTATTAACTTAGAAAGACAATTATCTTTTTTTTTAATTAACTTGCATTGGCAATCAACCATGTTATAAGTGTGATATTCCACCTAAGGGTGTGCAATAAAGAATTTTAATGCACTTTACAGGGGCATAACAAAACTCGGAATTCTGCCTCATGTTTCACTGTGCCATGTCAGGGAAGCAATAAAATTCTTTAATGATCACCCTGTTATGGCTTATTACTTACATGCACTCTTGCCCATGATGAGTGCCTGGTGTGTAGTTTCAGTCTATTCTGTAGCTATCATGTTATGTTTCTCTGTGCATTTGAGGTATTGAATACATTTCTTTAGGAGTCCAACATTTTCTGAGCATATCAAGAGTTTTGAAGTATCATCTGAGGTTAAAGATATGTTAGAAAGCATATCACCCAGATAAATAATTCTATATTTCTCATAAAATGAATAATTGTAACTTGAGTCAGGTTTTCTACATGACCTATATATCAAGGGCAATATACTGTTATATGTGTTAGATATTATAGCTCCTGTCTCTTACTCTTATGTTGCTTATTGGACAAAAAAGTTTTTAAACAGATCCAACCTGCATCTACTGTAGTTAATAAATGTATTTCCTTTGGATCTGTCAGGAGATTTAAATATGTCTCAGATTGGTGTATTTTATTATTATTGATAACCATGTGCATACATAGTTGAAAGATCAACACTGTATCTTTTTGCTTTGCAGTGTAATTCAATATTTCCTTAACCTCTTTCACAGATCGTTTATATTGTGTTGCGTGGTTGAAATAAATATGTTTTACATTTTTGCTTCTGTCAGTCCTTGCTTTGAATATTCCAGCCATGGTAATTTAAAACTTTGCTCCATGTAATTCTATATTTCTATAATATGTTGTTTTGGCAATCTTTCCTCGTTCACGGCGTTGACTTCTAACCAGTATTTCACAAGTCTTATTGGGTGAGAGGGCAAAAAGTGAGTGTGGAGTAATGAGGGGCAGGAGGAGAACTGTGGCGAAACTGGAGCCTTTGTGTTTGTGGCTAGATCATGTGACTGCAAACAATCATTAAGAAACTCATCTGAGGCATGTCTTTTGATGGTGCCAAACAAGTGCTTATAGCTCAAAAGACACAGTTTTCCCTGCTTTCTTAGCTACAGTAGGATGCCAAATTTTCAAAACCTTGCTGAGGATAAGGCCCAAACTGGGGACATAGACAGGAGTATAACTATTTCAAGTAAGGGGAATATACTGTCCTGTTGGTATCCTTGTCAGAATTCACACTATCTCCTTTTCAAGTACTGACACTGACCGTTGTATTGGCAGATTCTTACCCCAATCTTGATTCCAAGTCTACCACTGTCCTAATCTCATGTAATCCTGAAGAAGATCCCAGTACAAGGGTTTCAGAATGCATAATTGCCTTATTACTGTGTACATTGCATATGACAGGATTGCTACTGGTATATTCTTCTTCCCAACTGTTCTGCAGAGACAAGATACAGCTCTACAAAATACTACTGATGATCCACTACCGCAAGTCTGCAACATATAAACATTTTTTCTAGTCCAATGAATAAAATGAGACAGATCCCCCTTTTTTCTTTCTTTTTAATATTTATTATTTTTCTGTTTCTCTTCTACCTTTCACATATTGAATCATTGATTTAGACACTTAAGGAGTTACTCTTGAGCTGGGGGGGACTCTAATGAGCATACCTTTTTAAACTTTTTTATGTTTTATAATTCTAGTTAGTTTAAAGGGGAACTGCATTGAAATGTATGTCATTTTTCCTAGTAGAAGCTGTTTTTAAATATTGGTTCAAATTCTGTTATTGCTTTAGCTATGCATGCTTTTTAGTTATGCTTGTGGGTATTTATGATTTACATGGTGCTAGTAAGAACCATTTCAGTACTGGATGATGCAGTTTATGCCCTTGTTCTACTGTTCTATTGTTGGCACAATGCACCCATGTTCTACTATAGAGTTTTGTGTCTGAGAGGGACATAAACTTCATCACACAGTTCTAAAATGGTACTTACCACCAGACTGCAAAGCTGAAACACCCACTGAGGTTACTAAAAGACATGCATAGATGGAATAATAACAGAATTTTAACCAGTACTCAAAATACAGCTTCTACTGGAAAATATGATTTACAGGTTCAATATAGTTCACCTTTAAAATTGATACACAATTCATTACCTACATAAACCATGTGTGGATTTAACCATGCTATGTTTCTATGGCTATGTTATTTGATTTACGAATCTGGGTCCAATTCTCTTTTCTGTTATTAAGAATGAAATATATACTATTACATTGGAAATAAGGCATAATTCATTCTTTTACACACCTAAGGTGTATGATGTCCAGAAATCTTGAGAGCGAGGCTTCAGAGCTGAATGTAGACATCACATAATACTGACATCATGAATTATACACTACTTCTTATGTTTTATTTTTTATAGAAGCTATCGATTGTATCCCCACCTCCAAACACCACACACTCTCTCTCCAACAAACACAAGAATCACTGCACTCCCTGTGTTTGTTTTCCTCAAACACTTCACCTTTCAAAAGCAAATTTATTTTTTTTTAATTATCTGACTGCTCCTGCTGTTTCTGTGATGTTTCTGATTTAAAAAAAAAAGAAGACACTCACAGCGTGGTCTTTTTTGCTATTGAGAGTAAATATGCTGTGGACAAAAATTGAGTTTTGCTCAGCATACCATGAATGCAGTTTATTTTATTTGTAGAAGCATGATAACAATAACAGGATCAACTTGAAAAGTAACACAAAAAAAATGTAATTTGGGGGGAACTGGAGGGTTAGTCAGCGATATATACAGAATTACCAGGGTGAGCTGGGTGTTAGTGGCTCAGCAGGTAGCACACTCGCATCTGAGGCCAGGAGATCAGAAGGCTGTGGGTTCTATCCCCACACCAGACACTTGGGTTAAATCCCAATACTGGCACTGTAGTGCAGCATGAGGGGGTGCTGTCTTTTGGATGAGACTCTAAACCAAGGTTCTATCTACCTGTTCAGGTGGATGTTAAAGATCCCATGGCACTTCTCAAAAAGAGTAAGGGCATTTTTTATTGAACATAAAAAAAAAATGAAAACAGTGTTACATCTCACAATTCTAAAGTACAAACAATTTGAGAGAAAAAATAAAAATCCATTCTGTATTATGGCACACATAAACAAAGAAAACAGTTTCAGTAGAAGAACAAAAAAAATCCTAATTCACCATACAAAGGAAGTAACTGTAATCAAAATTTCAACTAAATTCATGTTTAAAGTTCCTATCAGAGGAGAGGGAGAAGAACATAAAAAGCTATAATGTAAAGCCTTTCCTCCTGTAATTATATTTCATATTATTGCAATCCTGTAAAAATTAAACATTATACAAATCTCAGACAACTGTTTAATCACCAGAATCTCTTTTTAGTGACACCTAAAAAAATAGGGAGAAGATGGTGTTTTGGAAAATGTATAGTTCCCATACTATATACTGTATGTAGTAGCAGTATGAGTCTAACTTCTGGGCAACTAGCTAAGAGTAGTAAGAAAATTTAACCAATCAGGCCTCCAAAATCCATGAAAGATGCCCAGTAGTTAACATGTTGTAATTTAGGCATACATTTTCATTCAGAAAGATAAGAGGTTCTTAGATCTGTTATAATGTGATTTACTGCTTGAGCTCCTGTATAAGATTTTTGCTGTAATAATTGGGCACATCTAACACACCTCAAAAAAGATCTACAGAGGGCAAAAATAAGTCTCAGTGTACTTACATGATACTGTGACATTGATAAAGGAAAAATTCCATAAATAAGCATATCATATGGAATGTTAGTAATATTTTTGTCTTTCCATTTGTGCAAAAACATTGTCCAAAACTCTACATTGTATGATCACTCTAGAAAAAAGTGCTGCATTGTTTCAAGCTTTGCAATACTCATATCCCTGAAGCACGTTCTGTCTTCCATGGATTTGTGCTTAAAATTTCACTGTACACCAAGCCTCCCATGGCATGATAGCCACATAATATCCCAGAGTTTTATTGGAAGTCTAGGATCAGTAAGTTGCGAGAAAACTAATTTATTATCTAATTCAAGTCCTTGGGTATCCAGGATTCTAGGTGTTTCTGAATAGCAGGAATGAAGAATGTTCTCATATAACTGTCTGTGAGTAACAGTCTGAACCATGTTACAGGACAATTCCCATTGCTTAATTTTGAGCAAAGTGGGGATCAAAAAAGTAGGTGGTCCATATCTTCTAAAGTTCATAGGTAATTCTGTAGGAATTCTAAACCACACCACACATAAGGGATTAACTAGGGTTACTAAAAGAGAAACCCAAATGGGGGGGTGAGAGATGCAATAGGGATTGAAATCAAAATGTCATAAATAGATTATGAAAAAACACTAAAGGATGACTCATTCTCATGCCTCCAAAACAATAATCTGGGTAGATGTCAACTCAGTTTATAGGGTTCAGGCAGCTGCCCCCAAACCCTTGGAAAAATACATTTTTCCAATTGTTTAACCAGGAGAGACACACTAAGCTGAAAGCTTGTTTACAGGTGTGATCTTGGAGCACAGGAAAGTTAAGTGACTTGTTCAGAGTCACACAGGATGCAAGTGGGGGCTGTGGAATTGAAACCCAGATCTCCAGGTTTGCAGCTCAGAGCCTTGAAACACTGTGCTACTGTCTTCTAGCTTTTAAAGAGAAAGGCAAGGGGTACACTGAGGCTATAAGTAAGACCAAAGGTAGTACTGAAGTTTTTAACAAGAGGACACATTTTCTTTTAGCTATGGTTTGTCCCTTCCATGAGGCTACTAACCTGTCAGCTTTATCCAATACTAAGGCCCAGTTATAAACCGGGTCATCTGAGCTGCCAGAAAAAATTCCCCTCATTTTAAACAGGTCCTGGGTTACCAGGATATTAAGCACATGATCTAAGGTCGGGGGGTGGAGGAACGGGAATATATTTAGCAACACTTTTGTGATAGTTAAGCTTTGAACCTGGAACATCTCAAATTCAGTAAATAGGGATGTAATGTCCAAAGGGTTCACTAAACGGGTAGTGCAAATACATAGGTCATCAGCATAAGTGCTTGTGACAGGGGCAGAGAACCCATTCAGAAGCAGCAGTTTAGGAATATGAGGATGAAGGAAAAATCTTCTTAATAAAGGGTCTATTTGAAATACGTATAAGAGAGGGCTTAAAGGGCAACCCTGTCTTACACCTTTTTTCCCCAAAAAAGCTTTCCCAGGAGAGTTATTGATAAATGGAGTAATCCAAGCTGTACTATGCAGAAGTTCTATCCAAGAAATAAATTGCTGGGGAATGCGGTAGTGATATAATACTTGAAATAAAAATCTCTGTTTAACCCAGTCAAAGGCCTTCTCCTGGTCCAAAGAAAGAAAAAGTGCTGGGGCCTTTGTGGAACATGAATAGACTATATCTCTAAACAGGGAGAGTGTGTGTAACATGAATCTATTAGGAAGAGCACAGGTTTGTTCCCTGGTAATAACCTGAGCTGCAACTGGTAATAACCTGTTCTACAATATTGTAGCAAACCTTTTATAGTCCACATTTAAGAGACTGATAGGTCTCCAGTTTCTGATATCAGACCTTTCACCTTTTTTTAAATAACAGTATCATAATGGCATCTGAGAAGTGGCTGGGGATGGAGTGGGTATTCAGAATGCTATTAATCACACAGGTCAGTGAGGGAGCAAAAATGTCAACATAAGCTTGGCAGAGTTCAGCAGTCATTCCATTAGCTCTCGGAGAGGTGATTTTTTTTTTTTGGTTCTTAATAGTACAGGCAGTCTCTTCTACTGTTATGGGGGGCAATTAAAGCCTGTAATTGTTCCACATGAATATCTGGGATAATGAAGTTGGTGAGAAAAGGAGCAGAATCTAGTATCTCGGATGTAGAGCTGAACATAGCTTCTAAGTAGGACTGAACAAGTTGTTTTATTGGGGAAAGTGAGGAATAAATTATATTAGTAACTGAATCCATGATGTGCTCTATAAATGTGGCAGAGACTCTATCAGAGCAACTCTTGTAAATATCCAGAGAGGATTTAGTGGTTTGAGTTCCACACTGTGCTTCCAATTTTAGTGAAAGCTCTCTATTATATTGATAAGCTTCCATATCAGATTTAAGTTTCTCAATCTGCTGGGAGTAATTGACTTTGGTCTCATATGGTAATGACATAGTGTCCAAAGTTGTTTATGCAAGTGGGTATATTTAAAGTATGCCAACAACAATCTATTTTTTGCCATTTAAAAAAAAAAATTGTAGGTCAGATTTTGTGTTCTCCCACCAAGCTATGAAGGAGTGATAAGCATCTATTACAGAGACCCTATCTTGTAGCAAATACAGACAGTTTTTAGAAATAAAGGCATCTAGAAGTAATGAGCTATTCAATTTCCATCTGGAGTTTGGGATAATGGGAAAGGGGCTTCCCACTGAGGAGCACAATAAGGACACAGCCAAGTGGTCCAATGTCTCACAGGGGATCACTGCTGCCTGATGTACTCTAACATTTTCTGAAATTAATATATAGTCAATGCGGGTGGCAAGTCTCCCTCTGTAATATGTTTTAGCATCTATAGAGTTTGTCACCCGATATATCCATCCACTAATTGTGCAGTTTGTAGTAATTTCAACAATGTGACTGTGTCGCTGAAAGTCTTATGAGCATTACTCCCTCTATCAGCAGGAGTAAGCCCACAGTCGAAGTCTCCACCAAAATATATATACCGAATGGTAAATAAGAATTGCTGTATCCAGAGAAATAGTGAGGATCTTGCAGCTATACTTTGTGGAGCATATACCTTAATGAAATGAAATTTAATTGAGCCATAAGCTCCATCAATGATCAGTACCCACCCTGGGAATATATCTAGCACTTTAGAAATCTGGAATTTGAAACCTGAAAATAAAATACCCACCCCATCGCAAGTATCTTCTCTGTGAGACCAGTAAGATGGCCTTGATGTCCATCTACTCCAAGCTTGGGCAAGTTCACACCTAGTCTTTAATCGAGGATCTTTCAAAAAATAGAAATCATGTTTTAAAGTTGTTGACAGACCCAACATGGTGACTTGCTTTCTAAATGACTTAATGCAGCACACGTTCAATGGGCAGCAGTGTAGTTGAGTGGTGTTATGCAGCCTATGTTAGAGTGTAAAAGATAAGAGGAGCTGGAATGAGAAAGAAAAAAATGAAGGAAATGGGGAAAAAGACCTATGTTGCATTTTGCAGGCTTCATCTATTTGGGAACTGTGGTCTTTGTGACTTTTCTATATGAGTGCTTTCCTTGCCTGATTCAGATGAGTAGTCCATCTTAGAGAAAGATGCCCTAGAGGAATCAGAGTCAGCATAATCTTCCTCCTTGGTGTTACCTCACTGTCTTCTCTTGGCCAAGGCTTGAAATTTGTTCCTTGTAATGATGGTTTTTGTGGGAGTAAGAGAGTCAGATTTTCACTTCCCTTTCCCCCACTTGGACACTGGGACTGAAGTGAAAGGTTCCTCAGCCAGATGGTGGGGGGGACATGCAGTCTTGTCTAGCAGTCTCCGATGCTAAGGAGTTCCCTCCCAAAGCTGAGAGTCATCTGAGGAAGCTACAGGCTCTATTTGTGTAGCATTTTGAAGAGAAATAGGGGCCAAGACTACAGGATGTTCTGTGGTCAGTGTTTCAGTGGGTTCTTCTACAGACCCAGGGAAAGCTGTAGAAAGGGAGACTTCCTCCCATCTTGTAAAAGCCTGTGCTTGTGATTCAATAATTAACCTAGTATGACCTTGTGGAACACAGACCAGCCTGTTATGCTCAGCCCACGGGCATTGCAGGTAAGTATGACCATGCTCATCACACAAGTTACACACCCTGGGGTAGAGACATCCTAAACTAACATGCCCATAACCAAGACACAAATTACATCTGGGCTGATCACAAGTATAGCTCAAATGAGTTTGGGAGCTCCACTTGTGACAAGTACGGTGTTGCCCTAGGTAAAAACATATACTCCTGTCGCATCCTATGACAAAACTACCTGGTAGATGTACAATTCCCTGCTTGGTCTGCTGCAGTTATACCTTAATTTTACACTGTCCCTTCCAAACTAAATCCTCATTCAAAATAGGGCATGGTGCATCCAGTAAATCACATATTTTTTTGAGCCAATATTGAATATAATTTATGTTGACTCTCTCACTTCTAAAAAGCAAAGTAATGATCTTAACCAATTGTCTAGTGAGGGGATTCAAGATAAAGGAGTCCCACAATGGAGAGGTTTTAACCTGCTCATACTGCACCCAGACTTTTTCAAGTGTACAAACATTTTCAAAGCTCACATCATAAATTAACTCTCCGTTTAGATGAATAAAAGCAAAGAGCTCTGTAGGGCGAATTCCTAATGTATCCTTGAGCATATTATGCAGTACAGTCTTGAGAGAAGGAGCTGTAGTTACATTGCATAGATATTTAAGGCAGATTGCATTCCATCACTGAGCTGGCTTGCCAACAGATTTAAACAAGTCACTCATTTCAAAGGTAGCATCACTTTTATCCTGTACAGGATCTGTATACAAAGTGTCCTTACTTTAGTTGGAATGCATTTCTTTGGGGCCCATGGATTGGTCAAAAGTTCCAGACTGCAGCCCAGTGCCCAAATGAGTCACTGGCTGAGCATGTGGTGCAGATTGAGGTTCCTCAGTTGTGTCTGAACCCCAGGAAGCAGGCTGTAAGTCAAAAATACGGGTCTCCACTGCTGCTGCTATGATTTCAGCTGCTGTGACCATTCCTGGGGAAGTCCTAGGTAACCCATCCACAGATTTCTGCCAGCCCACAGCCCTCATGGCAGCATCAGGAGACCAGGTGCCATCCAGTTCAAAGAGGTTCTAGTCATAGGTCGTAAGTGTAATTGAGAAATTTGAGGGGGAGCTGTAGCGTTAGTAGTAGCATCAGTCTCCATGTCAGTAGGCTCACGCTCATTCGGGATTGCAGAAAAGTCAGTCTCAGGAATAGAATCCTGAGAGAAAGCATCATTTTGTAGAAGTTTTAATAAAACTGTTTAAGTAGGTAGAACATTTGTCGAAACTAGGACTCAGGAATCTCAACCTGGTTTGTACACACCTTAGGATTCAAGGCTGAATTAAAGTCAGCTATTAAGACAGCTCCTTCAGGTTGATATTGACCAGTGTTAGGACGTAGCATGCCTTCTGCAATCTCCTGCTGTGCAGTAGAAACCATATTCAAAGGACTATCAGAGGTTGCAGGTGTAAATTTGAGCTAGAAGGTAGAATATCTCCTCCACCAGCTCTGCCATCTTGAATGTCAGTCATCTTGCAGCAAGTGGCCAAGGGTTCTCCCTACAGCACAGTAGGGGTAGTTTTATTAAAGAAAAAATATAACATCACAAAAAGGAAATACAAATATAGCTAAAGTGCAATGTTATACAAAATGAATAAAAAATCAACAACATAAAGAGAAAAAAAACACAAGAAAACAGGATTACCATAAATTATACACATATGAAATTTTGCCAAAAGGAATCAACCTTAGGTTTGTAAAATTTAACCATAGCTGTAGTTTTAACAGAAGCTAATCCATCCTCAATTTGCAAAAACATGGTATTAAATAATACTATTTGTTGCTGAAAAATAAATTGGCAATGAGCTTGCCAGATATAATATTGTATAAAAACAAAGAAAACATTCAAGGTACTTTTGTGATATAAATGCCAAATCCCTGTATAATCACCCAAAACTATGGTTTGATAGGTAATATTAACTAAAAATGGTAAGTTCCAATGTACAGCCACGTCCTGCCAAAAGTTTTGACTAAAGGGGCAAGTAACAAAAAAATGAACCATAGTTTCTTCATAATTAATATAGGTAGGCCTTAAGCAGAATCGTTCTGTAGTGGGTTTATATTTTAAATTACCTCTAACCTACCTTGTATAGAAAGCCATACAATATCCCAAATATGTGGGGGAATCCTAAAATCTGTTAACTTCCTAAGAGAAAAAAACATTTTAGAGGGTATACAGTCTGGAAAGCAAAAAACACTTTTTTGAACCTCAAACACAATAAAATTGTAAAAGGATTTTCTAGAAAGAGTAAGTAAATGTGGAAAAGATATTTTTTTTCATTGCTGTAATTTTTTCAAAGTAGCAATACCATAGGATGGCAAAGAGTCAGATAATAATATTTTAGGAGGTAAAAGAGACCATTTATTTAAATATTTAGACCATAAAAAATATGACCGGTATTGCCAGGCCATATTGGCAGAAGACCAAATATAAGAAAAAGATTCAAACAAGAACAAGGAGTGGTAGAAAACAATAGGGTTAATCATGGACAACCCTCCCTTATTAATAGGGAGATAAGTAATATCCCTACATACCAGGTTTAGTCTGTTGCCCCATAGCATCTGAAAAAAGAGACTTAATATTCTTGTTTCCAGATGAAGAGGAGGTGGAAACACATAGCTTAAATATAAAAAAAACAGGTAACAAATTTTTTTCAATAATTGCAACCCTTTTTTTTCCCCAAATTTCCATCCTTTCCAGCGGTGAATTTGAAACTCTCTGAAATATAATTGTTTCTCCCAGTTGTAGGTGGCTAAATCCCCTGTCCCAAACCAAATGCCCAGAATCTTATGGGGAGAAGAAACAACCAGAATGCCCCTAATATCAGAAGGGACTGAAGGTGTAGGATGCAAAAGAAAAAGAAAACTCTTGTTCATATTAATCTGGGCTCCTGATAGTGTACCAAATTTAGAAAAAATGTGTAGTGCAGTAGTTAAAGAAGGGACATCTTTAAGTAATAAAGTAACATCATCCGCGTAAGCAGTTATTTTTTCAACTAGTAAAGTAGAGGACGGTGCTAGTCCAATAATACTCATGTCCCATACAATTTGCCTGATCACAGGATCCAAAACAAAAGAATACAAAAGTGGACTCAATGGGCAACCCTTTCTTACTCCAATAGATATAGATATCTCAGTACCAAAAAGACCATTAACCATGGGGACACTAGTGGCGCTTTCATACAGGATAGAAATCCACTTTACAAAATGTGTAGGGATGCCATACCACAAGATTATGGAGAATAAATAATTATGTCTAACCTTATCAAAGGCTTTAACTTGATCTAAAGCAACAATATGTCCTGAGATTTGACCTGTATGACTAAGTTCTAAATAGGTCTCTTAAAATATATAAATTGTGTTGAATACGTCTATGGGGGATAGCACAAGGCTGGGCTGGGTGTATAAGAGAATCTGCTACCAATAATAATCTATTGTTGTGGATTTTAGTCAAAATTTTGTAGTCGCTATTTAGTAAACTCAAAGGTCTCCAATTAGATAATAAAGTTTTGTTCCCTGATTTGTACAGGAAAAAAAGTAATGAGGTACCAAACCCTGAATGAGCAGCAGAAGAGAACAATAACAAATTAAATACCTTTGGCAGAAAGTAAATCATGTAAGACAGAAAAAGTTTATAGAATTCATTAGGGATACCATCCCACCATAGTGAAGTACCCATACTTAATTGCAATATATCCTGTTCCACTTCCTGGGAAGAAATAGGTTGATGAGGTTACTTAAGAGGTAGGTACTTGTGGGAGAGGAGCAGTGAAACTAGAAAAATCAAGCAAATGATGATCAGACCTATCCTGAAAAGAAGCCCTAACATATTGTTGAACGAATGTTAACATGTCCATATCCTTGTTAAGCAAGTGGCCAGTGGGGAAAACAAGCTGGGTCATAAGGGTGTCCTCCAGTCTTTGCTTACAAACCTCAAACGGGTCAGAAGCTGGTGTATTCTTGGTTCCAAATTTAAATTCTAATTCTAAGGACTTTGCTCTGTCATATTGATAGGATTTCATATGTTCTTTCAGAACTTTAATTTGAGAAGTCAAATCATGCTTATAGTCAGAAGGAAAGGACATCAACTTATATAGCTGGTTTCGTAAAAGAAGGTAATGCAAATAATGAGAGTTAGCTTTAGCTTTTCCAAAAGAGCATGAGCTTTTTTAGTTCCCTTTTTGAGTCCATCCACCAATTCAGTAAATTGGTGTAAGCACAAAAAACAGATTCCCTATATGCAAAAAAGGTTTCAATCTGGGAATGAAGAGAAGGATTATCAAGAAGTGACATATTTAATCTCCAACGATTAAATTTTGAAAAAAGTTTGGGAGGGAGAGAATGCAAACTGAAAGTACAAAAAAGAATATTATGATCGGAAAATTCTGAAGGTTGAGATTTACAATAAATGGGATGTACGTGTTGAGAAAAGAAAAACATATCATTTCTTGTGGTGTAAATAAATCTATGACAGGTAGCACCATTACCCCTGGGATGTAATGCACGATAAGCATCCTTCATACTGGAGTCAGCAAGAATTTGTGTCAAGGCATTAGAATCGTAATATATCTTCTTCTGGGTGGCTCCAGACAATGGGGAATCCAAAGTACAATTAAAATCCCCTCCCCAAATAATATGCATTCTACTAAAGAGAAATGGCTTAATTTCCCCAAATAATGCAATCCTAGCTGATTTAGTTTGTGGGGCATAAAGATCGATAAGACGAAAAGAAAAGTCTCCTAGGGAGCCATCTAGAATTAGGGATCTACCAGGACTAATATCCAGAAGTCGAAATATATGAAAATGGGTGGATTTAAAAAGGATGCCAATCCCATCTGCAGGTTCCAGTCCAAAGGACCAAAACGAAGGTCCCCAGTGCCATCTTTTTTTAATACTATCTACCTCGGACAGTGAGGAAAGACGACTTTCCTGAACAAAGATAATGTTCACTGGGAGAGTTGCAAAAAAAGCCAAAATAGAAATTTGTTTTTTATATGACTTTAAGCTGCAAACATTAAAGGACAATAGTTGTAAAGTGGCCATAAAACCCTAGTGTTCAACAAAGTCCCCCTTTCAAACTATTACTTGCTTTCCTTGTTTTCCCTTTTTTACCTCATTTGTCTTTAGCCAATTCTGTGGGTTTACTTTCTTCATCTTCCATGACTATTTCAGATCTATGAGAAGTGTCAGATTCCAAATCAAAATCCCCAAGATCATCTTGTAGGGGCAAAGAAATATTAGTAGTAGGGATAGGACAGGGAGCAGGGATTTTCAGTGAAGACCTTGTAAATCTTCGTCCCTTAACAGTTTCAAAAATGTGGGGGCATAGTGGGCCTATCAGAAACACCAACCATCTCAGAGACCTGATCTGGGGTTGAAGAAGGTCCAGAGTTATCCACAAGAGACACTGAATTCAGAACAGCCGATATATGAATACCAGGAACTGGTGTAGGTGCACTAATGACAGGATTGTTCAATTTAACTTGAGTCTGAATTACTAAGTCATCATGATTCCATCCTTCAATTCTATTTATTTTAGCCCAGGGACATTGATGAAAGGCATGCCCCTTCTCATCACATAAGTTGCATTGAAAAATATTCTGACAGAGGCCCATTGAGTGTCCATACCCCCCCACATAGTGAGCATTTCATCATGTCACAAGAACTACTAATGTGAGTTCGTGAGCCACATTTATAGCAAGCTCGGGGCTGACCACTATAAAAACACACTCCTCTATCTTTCCCTAAAAAAAAAAAACTGTTTGGGAGATGAATAATATCAGAATTCATCTGAAACAATTTTACTTTAAATTTCCAGAGCCCAGTCCAGATAGCCCTCTAAGTCTAATAAAGCCTCAGGGGGGCCAAGGATATCACAACGCTTTTGAAACCAGTGGTAAATGTCGCTGACATTTACCCTTCATTTGAACATGACAGTGATATACCGGATTTGAGGCCTAGTCAGAGGGATGGCCGAATGGAAGCCATAAGGGAGTAAGTTTTTAGAACAGAATACTTTTCCCAAAATTTTTCCAAGCTTTGATTAAGTCTAAAGCTAACATCAAAAGAGTCCTCCCCAGAAACATGAATAAGTGCAAACAGGTCCGAGGGAAGAAATGACATGGAACCTTTAAGCAGAGTATTAGCTATATAATATCTATCCGGATGTGTACCTAAACCCCCTCTATATCGTAGTCTAACTGTGTTCCTCCTGGAAGCCTGTTCAAGTTTATTTTTGAACAAGTCAGCCATAGGGATGTGAGGAAGGGTTTCAGGTCCCATTTTTGAGCTAATCCTACCACTTGCTGCAACAGTAACCTTTGATTCCCCCCCCTCCTGAGGATGTACTGGGGCCAGAAAGTGCCTCAGAGTCCTTCAACAATAGGTGTGCACCAGTAACATCATATGAAACAAAAGAATCATTTTCTATACCTGAGCTCAGGGAGGTGGCATGCTTAGGTGATAAAAATGAAGCAGGTTTCCAGGCAGGGTCAGGCACCCAAGTCCCGAAGGCAGTTTGCATCCATCCAGCTTTAGATAAAGAGTCCTCCTCTGACCAGTCCTGAGAATCGGTGGAATCTTGTGTTGGTAAACTGAATCGGTGTCTCAAAACCTGAGACATAGAGGGGTGGTGATCCGAGACAGCGTGGGCCTCTAAAATCGCCGAACCATCCGTTGACATAACCGGAAGCGTGCGTTGGAAAGAGCCATCTGTAGTAACAACAGCAAGCTTGGGTTCAGAAGTTCCATCAGCAGAAACAAGGCACACAGGACTTGTGGATACAGTAGAGCAGACCTCCTGAATCAATATCGCACCGATTAACTCCGGAGCAACAGGCAACATCTCCAGGTCAGAAACCTCATCCTTAGAAGTACAAACAGTGGATTCCATGACAATCTGTGGAGCAATGCTAGCGGGAGCTTCCTTGCTAGCGTCCATCTCCTCACAGTGTTGCAGAGCTTCTGACATGCAACAGAGCTATCGCAGCCCTCTACTGGCCACAGAGTGCCAGCAGAGTAGGGGAATCTTTTATTGGTATCTGAACAACAGCTTCACAAAAATATGTACAAAACAATCTGATTACAGATATGACCAGAAATGTGAAAAAAGGAAAAACACGTAAGTGCATATAGCCGTACACAGCTACCCAAAACATTCAAGAAAAGACCATACAAACCACCCCTTCCCTACTCCCCCAACATTCAATGTAACAGGTATCATGAAAAGAATATATATATAATTTTTTTATATATTTTTCCTTGCCAAGCAGAACACAAGTGCATATTTGCAATGAGCAATATACCTATAAAAAGGTCACAGAAAATCAAAACCATCCCAAAAAGAACCCCAACTAGATGAGGAGAACAGATTACATTCTGTAAACATCAACTTCCCCACTTCAGATTCTATCATAATAACCAAAGTAAGTGGAGAAATAAACTGTTGTTGTAACAAAAGTCTACATCGACTAATCCACAACCAATATAGAAAAAAAAAAACATGGAGAACTTGTAGAGTACCATACTGGCCCCCATGTTGTTCAGTAGCAAAGAAGCCATAGTACAAACTAACCTTTAAAGGCGGAAAAACTAAATTGTTTTTCCAGCATTCTTTAAGGATGTCCCAAAATTCCTTGACATAAAAACAATCAAAATACAAGTGATCCATGGTTTCTAAAAGGGCAATACACTTATCCCTTGGGCAAAATTGCTCTTGCATAGATTTATGCTTTTGTTTACTGCGTACATTGACCCTACCATGCATACCCAACCATAAAATATCCCACATCTGTTGCGGAATATGGAAATTAGTTAGATAGCTAGCCAAATTCGAACTTACTACCACAGGAAGGGATGTGAATGGAGTATCAGAAAAAAAGCTCCCCAAAATCGAGGCATACAAGGCTTTCTTATGAAACTTCTTTACCACTTCCCAACATACATCCCAACATTTTACCTTATCAAACACTACCTCCAAATGCCCAACAAAGGAGGACGGCATTTATTACAATGTAAAAACCGTCCTTCCTGCCATTCACCTAAAACACCTTTCAATTGGGATGTCAATGGCATAACCCATAATTTCGAGATGCTCCGTACCACTGGGACCAAGTTCATATATAAAAAATGTGTAAAAAAAAAACACAACTGGGTGAATCATCCCCAAACTTTTCCCTCTAATGTCCAAATATAACGTGTTTCTTTTAATGAGGTTTAAATGGCTGTCCCAAACCCCACTAAAAAAACAACGCAACAGGGACATTTCCAATGATTTAGGTATATAGAACATATTACTTACAAATAAAAAAAACAGGAAGGAGATAAGATTTAATCAAATAAATTTGTTTCTTTTTTGACAATCTATGTCTATTCCATTGAGACACTTTAGCATTACCATCCTGTAAAGCCATCTTCCAGTTATCCAAAGTTCCCTCCCTACCTCCAAAATAAAGTCCCAAAATCTTACAAGGTTTGCTTTCCACCCAAAAACGCCCTGCTAATGTCAGACAATTTGGAAACCCTGATATATCAATACATTTCATTTTATCTACATTAATACGGGCACCCATGATCAATCCCAAAAAATGAAGCAGATCATAAGCTAGCTGTATAGCCTTACTATCAGGTAAAACAAGACAAATATCGTCCGCATAGGCAATAAGCTTGGGCAGGCAATACATGTCCATTGTAATAGCCCTAATCAAAGGAGACTTACTAATAATCCGCAATAATGGATCTAAAGCCAAAACATACAGTAAGGGGCTAAGCGGGCATCCCTGCCTAACTCCCTTCAAAACACTATGAGTCCTACCTCTCCACCCATTTTCTAAAGGACAACAGTAGCCAATGCATAGTATAATTGCAACCTAATTCATAAACTGAAGTGGCAAAACCAAATGCCTTCATGCGCTCATACATAGTCATGTGACACTTCATCAAAGGCTTTAGATTGATCAAGGCTCACAAAAAAAAAAACCCTGGATCTCCCACCGAATCAGTGCATAATGACATGACCTCTCTAAGAAAAATCAAGGCATCTGTCAATTTCCTCCCAGGCACTGCACAAAATTGTTGTTCATTAATCAGATCAGGCATCACAAGAGACAATCTATTCCCTAAAAGCTTAGAGAATATTTTAAAGTCAACATTCAATAGAGTTAAAGGTCTCCAATTACGTATGTCCGAATGGTTCCCCTCCTTAAAGAGAAAAGTGAACAAACCTTCTTACATCTGGGTAGGCAAAATCATATCCGAAAGAAACGAATTATATAAAGCCAATAACTCCACTGGCATAATAAGCCACAACAACTTGTACAATTCCCCTGGTAATCCATCGGATCCTGGCAAAACCCCACTTCTAAGATAAGCAATCACCGAACCCAACTCCATCTCAGTAAAAGCAGCTACCATACTAAACTGTAAAGCACGATCAACTTGTGGAAGGTCCACTGCCTCCAACAATTGAGAGGTAAAACAAGAAACTGGGTGGGGAGTCCAAAAAGTTCTCTCAACATGTAAATCCAAAAAATCCATTATGTCTTTGTTATCTGACAGCAAAACACCATCTTCCCTACTCAAACTAGAGAACAGGTGACTGTTCGATCTTGACTGACACGCCAAAAAGGGATTCACCTGAGCCGATTTCCCCTGTGTCCCAGACGACTGCTCTTTAAGTAAAGATGACATATGATCATACTGAAACGGCAACATAGACATATTCATCTGAGTAATATCCCGGGATAAATCCAAACCACATTCATACTGTCTAGAGATCAGTAATTGCAAGGAACGATGGAGCAACAAATACTGCTCACGTTTCGATCTAGCCTCCAAATGGCTATGGGACTGAAAATAGCCAACCAAGCAGTTTTTAAAAGCCCCCCACCAACTCCCTCTATCTTCATATAACCCAATAGTTGTAACCTGGTCACATATAATCATTTTTAAATCTTCAATAACTGAATCATCACTTAAGATAAAAGTATTTAATTTCCAAAATCTCGGACCTTTCTTTCAACCCTGAAGAGAGTCTACCGTTAACCCAATCAATACATGGTCCGAAGTCTCTACCGGATCATAAATCAAGCGATCAATTCTTAAAGACTTCAGAACAAAAATAAAATCAATGCGGGAAGCCAAATTACCTTTTAAAAAAGTAAGTTTTGCTGAAACTATCCCAACCTGATGTAAATCTTTCAAACTAGCAAGAGAGAGAACTGAAGTCCAAACAGGACTTATCACAATATTGTTTACCTAATGTCCCCTTCTGCAAAAAATTGATATTAAAATCCCCACCAAAAAACAAATAGCCCCTTGTGTACAAAAAAGGCAGAATTTTATGTAATAATTCAATCCTCAAGGATTTTAACTGCGGGCCATAAACGGAAATCAGCCGACAAGTAATGCCATGCACTCTAACATCTACCAGCAGCGCCCTGCCAGGTTCAATTTCGACCAACCGAATGAGCATAACATCCAAGGTAGTAAAGCAAACACCGACCCTGCTACAAGGTTCTACACCAAAAGACCAATAGGATACTCCCCAGAGCCAGAGTTTACTAGCGATATTAGTCTCCAAAGTAGTATATAGACAAGTATCCTGCAAAAGATACACATCATAATTTAAAAAGGAAAGAATCTCAAACGTTGACTGGTGTTTAACATGAGATCTGATACTATTGACATTCAAAGAAGTTACAGTAAATGGAAAAGGTAATTAAGGGGGAGGTTTGGGCAATTTATTGCTAGACCTAGTTATCCATTTCTTAGCATCAAATTGTTTATGTTTAGAAGAACTCCCAGGTATACCAAGCGAGGGAGCCATACTGGGCACACTGGGATCTTGATCCATAACAGGGAGCGCACTATCTACTTGATCACCCCAGGTAGTCAGGATCGAAAACCTATTCACCAGGGTCAAGGGGGAGTTTGGTGTAACACTAGGCACACCACCAACTGAAGGCAATAGATCACACTGAGAGACCTGTATTGCCTCCTCATCTCCTACACTATCTTGCACCACCAAAGCTGGGGCGCTACTAGGTTCTAACCCCTGCCTTAAGGTAGACCTAATAGGGGGACCCTCGGGGAGTTGCAAAGGGCGTAACCATGTCGTCCCCACATGGACTCACCCTAAGAAGCAAGGGGTCCTCCTGAGAACGTTCGGTAAATGGAAATCCTGTACTTAAAGGTGCCACAATCAATGAATCATGGCCAGATCACAAGCTAGAATGTCTATTGTTAGGAATCACTCCGCCCCTCCCTCTACCTCTAAGCATGGGACCAGGTTCCAAACTATCAGAAACACCACTCCGAATTATGAGCCTGTGCCAAGAGATGTTCCTGGTCAGAGGATTCAGTAATATCAGAATGTTTCCATGGGCAATCGGAAAAAACATGATTCAGCTCATTACATAAGTTCCATACAGGGGGAGCTGTGCATTTTATAATAGAATGGCCCAACATTCCGCAATGAAAGCACTTAACATGATCACATGCAGTATTCAAGTGGGATAAAGAACCACATTTAAAACAGCTCTTCAGTTGTCCAGCATAAAAAATAATACCCCTGTCCCTTCCCAGAAAGAAAGAGCTAGGCAAATGTTGAATCCCTTCAGCATCATGAATTAAACGAACACGAATAGTCCAACCCCCAGTCCAAAAACCATTTTCATCCAAAATAGGTCTAGGCTTATCTTGCACATAGCATTTCTTCTCCAACCAAAACATGATGTCAGAAATATTCACACCCTCATTCCGAAAAAGAATCGTAACCATCTTAACCGTAGGCTTTGTGATTGGGATGGCTTGAAAGTCTTTCCAATGATCGCTATCCTGAAGATCATAATACAGCCTCCAGAATTTGTCCAGGGATATCCCCATACAGAAGCTAACATCATAATAGTAATCTCCCCGGAGGATGAATCAGTGCATAGACTTCGGTAGGTGAGAAAGCCATAGAATTAATAAACAAAACTTTCCCCACCCAAAGTCGGTCAGGAGCTACCTGTAACTGCCCCTTATATCTCAATTGTACTAAGAATCTATGTTTAGCAGATTCCACTGGCTTTCTGAACAAGCCAGCAAAAGATTTTGTACTGTGCCCCACAGGGCTCGAAGAGCCCGTTATCTCAAGCAAAGTCTTACCCCAAACCAACTGCAATGAACTAGATTCAGTCTCAGATTCCAATGCAGGTAAAACTGATGCAGTGTTTTCAAGTAAAGGCAACGAAGACGGAAGAGACCGCTGAAGAACCAGGTCACCCATGGCATCTTGCGTAAATGGAAAATTACTAGCCTCACCCTGGGGCTGCGCCATTCACAATACCTGGAGCCAAGGACTTAGAATTAGGCTCATCAATCGATGAAATATGCAACTCTTTTAAGACATGAAAGTGTGGTATAGAAACCCCAGAGACAGGTATTAAGGGGTCGGGGACCCACCGTTCCCCAGCTCATACCCAACCCACCTGTTGTAACGCCTCACCAGGGGTCCAAGGTTCTAAAGAACACGGGTGACTAGTCGATACAGGTGAAACAGTGTCCCCACCCGAAACAAATTCCGGAACAATGCCAACCTGTTGACCAAAATGCTTCCCTCCATCAAGAACAGGGCTTAAAGGAGAATGCTTTCTCTTGCTCCATTCAACATCCAACTTCTGCTGACAGGAATGAAAATCTTTTTCTGCTAAATTAATTAAATCCATAAGGTGCAGCTTCTTTTTCTCAAGTTCCTTTTGCAAAATTAATTCAGCCGTGTCATCCATAGCCAAATCTTGCTCCAAATTCTCCAACTCCATAACCACAGCAGAAGGGACATCCATAGACCAAATATCTTCTTCAGGCGTACTCTCAATCCTAGTGCAGGTCGGAGCCACGAACCCCCAACCTTCCTCCACCGACTCCACCAACCGACTGAGATCCTCCATCTCCTCGAACGGACGGACAACGCCACCCGCGAAAAGAGTAGTGGAATTTCCCCGGTGTCCTGGCCAAATTTCCCTCCATTCACTAAAAATACCACCAACAGCTTAATTTGGTTCAAGGTCAATTGGTATTCATCTGTATCCCCCTTCCCCAAGTTGTGCCTGAAAATAGGCAGAATTTGTCTGGTGCACTTACCCGGTTAATAAAAACTAAATAAAAAAATAAAAATGCTATTATACACAGCTGCGATGTTACAACCATATAAACGGCATTTGAGAAGGGTTTATTTTAGGTTCATATAAGTGGTCAGTACTAATTGAATTAGAATGTTAGAGTTTATTCTTTTAGTTGGTAGAGATTGAAGAGTACAGTGCAATACATGACACATTATGATCCTTACTGCTGTTATCAAAGGTTGGAGATTGTGCAGAGAAGGGTGACCAAGTTGGTTCAGGCCTCCAGGGGCTCTTTTAAGAGGAGCAACTAAAGTCTTTGAAAATGTATTCTCTAGATAAGAACGGAGAGGGGTGATATGATTGAGACATTCAAATTCATGAGGAGCATCTACAAAATGCCCTGCTCAGAACTTTTTAACAGAATAGAAGGCTCAGCCACCAGGGGACATGGTTGGAAGTTACAGGTGGGAGCTTCAAAAGGGATCTAAGGAAATATTATTTCATAGAAAGAGTCATTAAACCATGAAATAGACTACGTACCTAGGTGGAGGGCACTAAGACCGTGGTGGCTTTCAAGAGAGGACAGGACACAGTGAGACCTCAACAGGGTACAGAGAGTAGGAGGGCTAAGTCCCAGGACTCATAGAAGGCCTCAATAACCCTTGGGCAGACTAGATGGACCTATGGTCTCCATCTACCATCATCTTCTATGTTTCTATGTTACTCCATATGTATATACTCTAGTTAATGTATGCATACAGTATCAGCAATCCCCTTCTTCCCTTTCTTCTCTTTATTCCTCCTTTCTATTTCTACAGAATGGGATGCATGCTATTCTTTTCTTTTCATGGTTTGAGATAGATCCTTATAGTTCATCTATGAAATGCTGTGGTTGGTAAGGCAAGTGGCTGCTGGTAATAGCATACAGAGCTGAACTGCAATGGGCTCTGTGGTTAGAAAAGGCAAGTGCTGACTATACTGATCAAAACTGCATTATTTCTGTGGTAACAATTATTTTTACACAGTTTATGACTCAGTTTGTAATTACTGTACATGCAAATCTAGGAAGTTGAACATTTACAGTTGTGTTAGATACTGAAGGACCAATGAGAAAAAGACTCTGGAAGCCAGGATCTGGCTTTAAACACTAGCACATTTTTCAAACTCAGTGTGCTGTGTTTGATAAGGCAAGTACTGGTGATAACATGCTGAGCTGAATCATACCATTTTTGTGGCAACATGACTATTTTTACACTGTTTGGGCTAACTTTAGTACAGTCAAATCCAGGAAGTCAGTCATTGTAGGGCAGGTCAGATACTGAAGGAACTATTTGAAGATAGGCAGGAAGCTGGGAGTAGGCTATAAATACACAGCCTCACCAGCATGTACTATGATGCTTATGTTTCATCCACGAGTGGCACAAAATAGGAGAGAGGCATCTGTCTTTTGGGCATCAGCTGTGTGACAAAGGTTCACAGGAGACTCTGGAGGTTCAATAGCAGACAAGGGTAGGAAGTGATATATCATTTACCCATTGTACTCTCATGGGTTAAATTGGACAAGAACCCACAATAACTCAGTTCCATCACCTCTTAAAAATGTACAGCAGTTCCACCACCTCTGTCATCTTCCACCATTGACTACTATCGGAGAGTTCCATCATCTAGAAATCTAGATGTGAGAGTTGTCCCACTTAAACATTTTCCATTTAACCACTGTTTACACTGACACCCAGCAAATGGGCAGGTAAGTTATGGATGTAAAAACAGTAAGAGTGTATAACTGGTACTACCCTCCTCCCCAAGAAAAGCAGGAATAGGCTGGAGGGTTAGTACAGGGGAAACAGGATACACCCCATCCAGGATTATGTCTACCAGTTAGGTCGGATAGATCCATCAATAAGATTGTATCAAAGAAGGGAAAGTAAGAGCAGGAAAGGGAAAAGCAGGTAAACCCTATGTAGGACTGAATAAAAAAACTAGTTCAGGAGTAGCAAAACAGAGGGACTGGAGTTCCACAGAAGTAGAAAGGGTAGGGCATAAACTGAACTGGTGTAGGAACTAAGCGAGGGCTGTGGTAGGTAACGATCATTGGCGTGGTACACTGCAATGGCAGTAGATGTTCTGGAGACTGAGATGTTGCCCCAGCTGTACTCACCTCTATGGGTTGCAACTACCGGTTGCTGAATTTGGGGCCAAACTGGCAAGGTACATCAGACCTTCTGCCCCAACCATGGGCCACCAAGTCAGGAACCTCTCTGCCAGAGGATGCCTAGATTGAGGGAGATTGGATGGCCTTGGTGGGTTCTGGGAGAGATGGGAAGGGGGGAGGGTGCAAATCCATCCACCAATACCCCCACAAAACATCTTCATCATACTGACAGAACAGAGAAACTTAGAGGAGCTACACATCAGAATGGGGAGGGAGGAGGTGGATGTCCTCAGAAGTGTAGACCCAGCCAGCCCAGTGGTGCAGAGGTCTGAAGAGCTGAGTAGCTTAACTTTCACTATGCTGGTGACCCAAGTTCAGGAATGGTTGCTGGAGATCAGTGGTGGGAGGGCTGGGAAAGGATGGAGCCACCATGTGGCAGCTCTTCTTTGCTGGATCAGAGTGGTATGTCAACTCAGCTCTTGGCTGCTACCAGATGGAAGCCTGGTGGTAGTGCTGACACATGAGCTTCTGACTACAGTCAGGGTTGAGGGGAGCCACAGTTCCAGAATGCATGTGTGCTTCTACTCACATGCATATGCTATGCTGCCACAACTCAAGGGAGAAAAACAGGTGAAAATGGCAGTCAAGGAGCTTAATGAAGCCCTACCCACTGGCCCTGGGTCTGAAATGGCATAAAAACAGTTATTAAAAAAAGTGGTATCTCCAAGGAGGAATGAAGATGCTCACAACTCAAGAGGAAGCAGTTGCTGGTGGGGGGGGGCAATTGTGAGGTTGATAGACTTGGGAGCTGGGGAGGGAAATGAGAGGAAGGTAGCATGTCTGAGTTGTATTTCAGTTTGAAGGGATGGGAAACATATCCAGAGGATCAATAGGATAGCAGGAGCTAGGAGGAAGCTAGACGTCATTGTCCTTCTTGGAAAAGATGACCTGGCAAGGGAGCAGGTAGGAGTAGTTCAGGAAGCTCTGGGGAGATGGGGAGGGTCCTCAAGCAGTTAGTATGCACAGTGGCTGTTTCCAAGGTGCTACTTGTTAAGGACCAGGGAGATGCAAGGGTAATCCACAACTCTAAACAAACCAGGCACTGAAGGAGAAACTTAAAACCAATGTAGTTTTCAAATGCACATGAGGCAAAAATCCAAATCAAGCTTTTATTGCACAAGTGTGTGAAGGAATGAGCTACTCAGCCACAAGATGCAGCTTATGGCTGAGTAGCTCCCTCACTCACACAGTTGTGCACTAAAGCATGTTTGTCTGCACTAAATGCTTGGGATTTCATTTTACCACCTGTGGATATATCAGCCACACTGGCTTTATGTTTTTCCTTGAGTCCCTGGTTTTTGAGGATTTGTCATGTTGTTTTGGGGGGCTCGAAAACCCCACCAGCAATGGACTCTTGCTGCCAATGATCATACTTGTTTCTGTCTTCCAAGAGTAATCCACACCAGGGCAGTTACCAGTTGGTGGAAGGCATGGTGCATGGAGGAGGGGTTTGGCTACACTGGGGAACAGGGACCAACCTGGGAAGATATGGCTCTCTATAGGGGAGATGGCCTGCATCCTTCCAAGAAAAGGACTGCAGTCATTGGTGGAGGTTTAAATGAAACCTGGATGAGTATTTAAATTACCCAGGGTTGGGGCAGTAAACCTAAAGGAGACAACAGTTGCCCCTGCAGATGGTAAAAAGTCCGGGAGGGCTGTCCCAAGGGGAGAAAACTCACAGGGCAGAGGTGCATAAAGGAGGTGACAGTGACAGGATGAAAGAAAAGGAGGATGCATCTCTGGTAGGGGAGAACACAAGATTGAAGAAGACCAGGAAGGTATCAGTACAAACTCACAACACTCAAAATCCCGAGCGCCAAAATTCCAACACCATTATCCTGACAGGCAGGCACCCAACAAAGGTAAAATCCTGACAAGAGACTGCCCGACACTGTAAGTTACACCAATGTGGAGTTGATTATATTATCTTATGAGGGGTGCAGTGGGTGGAGCCCCCCCCCACTGCACATAAAGATAATATAATCAACTCCACCTCTATGTAACTTCCAGTGTCGGGCAGTCAGTTGTTGGTATTTTACCTTTGTCAGGGAAACTTGACTGTCGAGATAATGGTGTTGAGCTTTTGGCACTTGGGATCTTGTATGTCAGGATTTTGTACTAGACCCAACAAGGATTGGTGATGGCAAAAACAGAAGAGATGAATCATGGGTGACTTCAGGTAAAAAGACAGGCATGAGTGGGAGGGAGAAGCAAGGTAGCAGGCAGGGGGGAAAGAAGGTGCTGCAAGCCTTATGTACTGATGCAAGAAGCCTTGGAAACGAAATTCCAGACCTGGAAACTATCATGACAGATGCTAAATTTTAGTGGCCATAATGAAGTCATGGTGCACTGAGCACCACAATTGGGGCAGTGCCATATCAGGCTACTCTGTGTTCAGATGAGACAAGATGGGGAGGAGGGATGAGGGGTTGCATTAAATGTGAAAGGTGGAATTAAGACCATGGAGGCACAGTAGCACCAAGAGGAAAACAAGGGGCTATGGATCATCCTGGAGACAGGTTCTGGGACCATTAGCCATACCGGAGTAGTGTACAGGCCTCCAGCACAAAGTGAGGAGATGGATATATGGCACTCGGGGAAGCCATCATCAGAATGGCAGGACAGGGGAGGTGCTGCTAGTTGGTGACTTCAGTCTGCCAGATGTGGATTGGAGCCTTCCAACTGTGGCTTTTGGCAAGGAACAGGGTCATCACTGACTTCCTACAGGAGGCTTTAACCAAGAATTGAGTCCATAAAACAACCAAGAGTGGGTCATGCTGGACCTAGTGCTTACATGCATGGACAGCATTGCAGAGAGTAGTCCCCAGGTACCAGTGATCACCATGCACTATAGTTCAGCATAAGGACAGGGGCAGAGGTGAACTGTATAAAGATGAGGGTGCTGGGCTTCAGGAGGGTGGATTTAAAACAAATTAGAGATTACCTCAGAAACTGCCTTGAAGAGGGGGATTGACAGGGAGGCTAGAGGCACAACGGGAAAAAATAAGGGAAGGCATAATTAAAGCAACTAAACTCTGCATGAAGTAAGTCATCAAAGGCCAATGGAAAAAGAGACCATTAGAGTTCTCCAAAGAAGTAGAAAAGGTAGTGAAAGAAAAAGGCTGGCATTCAAGAGGCATAAGAAAACTCAGATGGAAGAGTACAGGAAGGTAAACAAAGCCAAGCAGAAGGAAACAAGATGGTTAGGGGAGAAAAGGCACAGACAGAAGAAAGAAAGGGGTAATTAGAATTTTTTCAGGAGCACAAGTGAAAAGAGGAAAGCAATGGAAGGAATAGTAAGGATCAGAAGGGCAGAAGGGGGAGACTGTGGAGGAGAGAAGGAGAGCAAGAAAAAGCTGACATCTTAAACATGTACTTCTGCTTAGTCCTCAGAGTCAATGGAGGAGGAGAGGACCTCCAGGGATAGGCAGGAATAGGGAAGGAGGTGTGATTTCAGAAGAAAGAGTCCTGAAAGGACTTGCTGCTCTGAAGGTGGATTAGTCTATGGGACTGGACAGAATACACGCCATGGTACTAAAGAACTCAGGGAGGTGCTACAGTAACTACCTGTAACAGCCTTGTTGAGCAGCTCACTAGAAACAGACATAGTTCTGGAGGACTGGCAAATGGCTGATGTGGTCCTTCTACGCAAGAGTGGCAGCAGTAAAGAAGCTACAGGCCAGTCAGTCTTACTTCAGATGTGATGGGGAAGGGACTAATTGAAACCCTACTGAAAGAAAGACTGGTAGCAAATTTAGAGTCCAGTGGGCTTCAGGATCACAGGCAGCATGGAGTCACAGGTGGAAGGTTATGCCAAAGGAATCTGACAGATTTCTTTGGTCTGGTGACCAGGAAAATAAGTCAGGGGAGGCAGTGGACATGGCCACTCTGACACTATGCCACACAGGAGACATTATAAAGTAGACCAGCCTAGGAGTGGGGTCCAAAGTGATGAATAGGGTAAAAAACTGGCCAACAGATATAAGACAGAAGGTGGTAAATAACAGGACTTTTTTTTCAATTGTTTAACAAGGTGAGACACACTAAACTGAAAGCTTTTTTAGAAGTGCAACCTGGGAGCACAGGGAAGTTAAGTGACTTGCTCAGGGTCACACAGTATATGCAAGTGGGGGCCGTGGGATTCAAACCCAGGTCTCCAGATTTGCAGCTCAGAGCATTAAACCACTGCACTGTACTGCCTCCCTCACTTATTCCAATAATGGGAGAGTGACAAGCAGGGTACCACAGTGCTTGGTATTGAGACTAGTCATCTAATACAGTATGTCTTCATAGGGGATATTTCAAAGAACTGGAGTGAAAGGTACGCCTTTTTGAAAATGACACCAAAATCTGAAACAGAGTGGACACTCATGAGGAAGTGGAGAAAATGCACAGGGGATCTTCAGAAACCTGAGGAGTGGTCAAAACCATGGCAGTTGAGGTTTGATGCCAAAAAGTACTAAATCCTGCACCTAGGGCATAAGAACACCAGTGCTGAGCATAGGAGGGGGGAGGTACTGACAGTCACTAGGTAGGAAAGGAACCTTGAGGATATCATATCAGTGAATCTCAAGGTGGCAGGGCAGTGCGACAAGGCAGTGGGCAGGGCTAGTGGGTTTGTAGGGAGGGGTATCTACAGCAGGAGTAGGGAGGTGCTGTTGCTGCTTTATTGCTTGCTGGTGCGACCCTGCCTGGAGTACTGTGCCCAGTTTTGGAGACCTCACCTTAGTAAGGATATAGAGTTCAGACAGTCTAAAGAAGGGCAATTATAATGGTGCTGGGTTTGACCAGAAACCCTATGAGAAGAGACTGAGGCATCTCAACATGTACACCCTGAAAGAGAGGAAAGAGAAGGGTGACTTAATTAAGACTTACAAGGACCTCACAGGGGTGAGCAAGGTTCAGTTGGGGAGTATCTTTCAAATAAGAATGAGCACCAGGACCAGGGAACATGCAATGAAGCTAGAAAAAGACATGCTGGATGGAGATGTGGCAAAATATTTCTTCACTGAAAGGGTGGTAGACAGCTGAAACAGACAGCCAGTGAAAGTGGTGAAGGCTAGAACACTGGGGGGCTTCAAGTTTGCATGCAAGAACATTTCTCTATTTGGAAAAGGAGACAAGAAGGTGGGAGGGTCGCAAGAAAACAGATTTGGTCTGCCAAGGCAGAATAGGCAGGGAGCACTTAACTAGACTGGGTGGATGAAGGGTTCCTTTTCTGCTGACAACGTCTCTGTTTTTATGTTTCTGTTTCTATGGGCATCTAGTTATCTGTCTATGAACGTTTGAATCACCATATTTGGACACTGTGGGTAATTGTCATCTTTGTTGCTATTTTGTAATATGCAGAATTCTCAAATTCCAGCAGAGTGCAGTTTAGTGGATTTTTCAACATTCCACTGAAATTCCGTTGAATTTTATCAGAAGCAGAAAGATGGAATTCTGCAGCAGAATAACTCTGTATGGGATTTCTGCTACATTTCCATGAAATCAAGTTCTGTGGACTTCAATATTTTCTGCAGAAATTGTGGAATAATTTTCCACAGAAAAATGCTCTTCCACAGATTATTATTCCAGGGATCACAACAGGTGGAATTCCATAGAAGAACTGGTAAAATACTGACAGAAATTCTGCAGGGGAATGGTCATTCCATGTTAATTCCTTTGGTGAAATTCTGCATTCTGCACAGCATTCCACACAGGACCTGGCAGTATAGCCTAGAAGTTAGAGTAATGAGCTGTGAATGAGCTTGGTACATCCAACAGACCTGGTTTGATTCCCACACCCTCCACTTGCATACTGTGTAACTCTGAGCAAATTACTTAATCTGCAGTACTCCCAGGTAGCCCCTGAAAACAGGCACTTGTGCCTACTGGGCCTTACCCAGTTACCAAAGTCTAAAATAAAAATAAAAGCTATTGGTACTGGAATTGGTGGAGGATGAATTATATTGCTTGTCAAGGGTCTTTGGCAGTGTGTGCGGGGAGGTGGGTGGCAGGAGAGGAAGGTTGCGGTGGTGTGTGGGAGACCAAAAATCCCTTTCCCTATTAAAAAGCTGCCTGCCCTTGAACAGGGCTGCTTCAGTTCCCCACGGTAGGTCGGCACCCATTCAGCCACCGACTGAGACTAGGACGCCTGCCTGCAGCTCTTTGGAAGCTGCCGGCCCTTGAACAGGGCTGCTTCAGCTCCCCCACGGTCAGCCAGCACCCAGCCAGCCATGACCGAGACCAGGACGCCCGTCTGCAGCTCCTTGGAAGCAGCCTGCCCTTGAACAGGGCTGCTTCAGCTCCCCCACGGTCGGCCGGCACCCAGCCAGCCACCCACCAACCGAGACCAGGATGCCCGCCTGCAGCTCCTTGGAAGCTGCCTGCCCTTGAACAGGGCTGCTCAGCTCCCCACGGCCGGCCAGCACCCAGCCAGCCAACCGAGACCAGGACGCCCACCTGCAGCCTTCCTGAAGTGCCTGCCCTTGAACAGGGCTGCTTCAGCTCCCCCACGGTCGGCTGGCACCCAGCCAGCCACCAACCGAGACCAGGACGCCCACCTGCAGCTCCTTGGAAGCTGCCTGCCCTTGAACAGGGCTGCTTCAGCTCCCCCACGGTTGGCCGGCACCCAGCCAGCCATCGACCGAGATCAGGATGCCCCCCTGCAGCTCCTTGGAAGGTACAAGACAGCGCAGCCAATTGGAACACGGGTGCTTCCAGCAAACCCGCTCTGATTGGCCAGGACTTTTCCCCTACTTCAGCCATCTGGCACTTTTTACAAATAGATTTTCAATAGAACTAAGCACATTTCAACTGTATAATAGAAATTTTCCATTAGCAGGTTATACAGACCTGCCACTAGAGGGATTCTTGGTCTTTCTACACAAATCACTGTACTCAATCGTGGGCAGTATGGCCTGCATTATCATTCTCAATATCATTATCATTGCCTTTAAAGTGCTAATTTTCAGCCCTCTGCTGCACTGTTGATGCTTGCCATTGCAAAGCGTTTAACCTGCTGTGCTCTGTCTTTTTTCCTCAAAAAAGGATCCTCGCTAAGTGCCCACAGTCAAGCTCTGGGGCTAGTCTCTGCCACCGGGTGGTCAGCAGTCACAAGCCGACGCTCGGAACTGTCAGACCGGAGGGACTGCCAGGGAAGTATGGCAAAATCACAATTTTTATGCCCACCCGCCCCTTCCCCTTCTGTAGCCTTTCTTATATAGACATCTTCCCACCAAAACATAAATCATGCCCCCTTTGTCTTGCTGCCCTGTAGCCTGCTCTATATCCTTTTGTTAGCCACCAAATCAGCAGACTCCCTTTCTGCTCACTCATGCTGCCCACACTGTTGAGCCAAAGCTTGACCATTGTTTGCCCTTAAACATCACAGTGAGAAATACATACGCTAGGCACCCCCTATTGTGTTTTTCTATCCTTCTCCCTCTAATTTATATTCCCTTTTTTTAAACTCTACTCACTGGACAGTAGCTGAATAAGTCGTTTGTATTAGCAATCTACTGAGGGCACCATGAAAGACATTTGATATAGTACCTTCTGCATACCCGTTATACTTTTCATAATGGGTGGATTTCTCTGGATTCTGCTAGCTCTATTACTGTATCCTGAGTGCAGTGAAAAAGGATATCTCTCAGAGGATGCCACACAGGGATATGTATTACATTACTCAACTTACTGCATTACTGCAACAGTCACAAGGGACTGGGTATGTATATATGACCTCCCAATGCTACAACATAACCCATATAGCAGTTGCCATGAAGGGACTCAGGTGGATTTACTATCTTATGGGACCTTGCTTCAACTCTGTACAGAAAATTATTCAATGCACCTGTCTGCAAGACTACTAATCAGCGTTCTAACAAGAGGCCAAAGCTCCATATCCGGATGGCAAACAAAGTGGTATCAGAATAAAAAAAAATGGGCAACGGCAAGAATCTTTAACCTATCTCTTGCGGTAACTATGAAACTATTGATACTATTATTAATATGCTCAGGAAATGTAGAACTTAACCCAGGACCCCCAGAGGTCATCACTGCACCAACAGACTTAGCCAAGATCAGAGGGCAAAGCTTTCTCCATATTAATGTATGCAGTCTGTTAAAGAAGATCACAATGATCCAAGCCTCGGTTAACCATATCCTACCAGATATACTAGTAGTGTCTGAGACATGGCTCAGGCCTGTCACAGCCAACAAAGACATAAACTTACCTAATTATCAAGTATTCAGAGCTGACCACCAAACTAAGGGTGGGGGCGTAGCGATATATGTGAAGGACAGCCTATCTGTAACCTGCCTCGACTCATTATCCATGGTAAAGGAATTTGAATGCCTATCCCTTAAAGTGGCCCTCTCCCACACCACATCGCTGCAGCTAATCAGCTGCTATAGGTCCCCCTCAGCTGACCTCAAGCTATTATCCCACCTGGCTGACCTAATCAAAAAGGGAACAGAAGAAACTATAATCATAGGAGACCTAAACCTAAACCTAATCTGGCTCTCAAAGGCAGCTGCACCCTTAATATCATTCTGCGATACACATGGGTTTACACAGCTCATAAATGAACCCATCAGAATCAACAAAAAGAATACAAGCAACAACACACTATTAGATGTTACACTAGTGAATAAACCTCATCTTTTCTCGCATATTGGAGTACTATTCAATGATGTCAGTGACCACTGCCTTATTGCGGGAATAAGATCAGCATGCAAGCTGTCATCCCCCACCAAGTTCACAATAAGGAGATCAAAGCAAAAATTCAACATTGAGGCATATCTGGAAGAGATAAACCACTCCACACGATGGCAAGAGTTTTACTTAGCAAACACAGTGGAAATAGCATACGAGGTGCTAAATGACATTATTACAGGTGCCCTTAATATCCATGCTCCAATTTCTAAGGTACGCATCAAAAATAAAACCTACCGTTGGTTCACTCCTGACCTTAAAGCCACCCTCCTTGACAGAGAAAAGTTATGGAAAAAGGCACGAAAAACTAAGATATCAACTGATTGGGAGCTGTTCAAAAAAGCCAGGAATATCTGTACCAGGAAAGTACGAGATGCTAAGGCTGCTTATTATACAGTATGTCTGAACTAGGCTCCTCCTGCCACAACCCTGCCAAGTTCTGGAACACCATAAAAGACATAACAGGATACGATCCAAGTAACACACTCCCAGCCAAAATACACAATGGCAAGGGAACCATCTCTGATAGACTGGAAGTCCTAGAATCATTCAACAATCACTTTACAACCGCTGGTCTAGCATCGGCTAACCAAATGCATTCCCAGTTAGGTATCAAGAACACTGAAGCACAGGTAACAGAGTCCACCTTCTTCTTCATACCAGCCACCCTGAAGCAGGTGGAAGAATTAATATCACAGCTGGACGCCAAAAAAAGTGCAGGTGCAGACTCCCTTGATCCCTATTTTTTAAAAATTGCCATACAAGTATTAGCAGTGCCAATAACACACCTATTTAACCTCTCACTACAACTAGGATCTATTCCATTGATCTGGAAAACAGTCCAAGTTACCCCGCTACTGAAAGCAGGGGACCCCATTGCCCTCAACAACTACAGGCCAATCTCTATCCTCCCTGTGCTATCCAAGCTGCTAGAAAAAATTGTAAGCACCCAATTAAGAGGATATCTTGAAGAGGCTAATCTTTTAAATCCAGCGCAATCTGGGTTTAGAACCAACCACAGCATCATCACAGCCCTAGCTAAAGTAACCAATGATTGGCAACTCAAATTGGGCAAAAGAAATTGTGCCTGTGCTCTATTTTTAGACCTGAGTAAGGCATTTGATATGGTCGACCACAAACTGCTCTTCTCTTCCCTGAAATCCATAGGACTCGACTCAACCTCCATTAGATGGCTTAATAACTATCTCACAGGAAGGACTCAGCAGGTGAAGGCTGAAGGAGACCTATCACCACTCAAATCTCTCCAAAGAGGAGTTCCCCAAGGATCCATCCTCAGCCCAATCCTATTTGCCATCTATATCAATAGCATCGACAATAACCTCACCAAAGCCACTGTACACCTGTTTGCAGATGATACAGTATTGTATGTCAGTCACCCCTCTCCCGTAACAGCATGCATATAGCTACAAGCAGAATTCAACCTATTACAACACCAACTACTGGAAAAAAAACTCCTGCTAAATGCAAAAAAAATGAAGGCAATGTTTTTCTCCCCCCAAACACAAGCCGGACACTCCTTCCCAAACAATCTCTCCCACATATCCACTGTCCTTAGTGAAAATCTTGAATATGTTACAAAATTCAAATATCTAGGGGTCTGGGTAGACAGTAGACTCAGAGGCTTGGGCTCTATAACAGAATAAAGCACTTTCTCACAAGTGATTCTAAAAAGAAGCTGGTCCAGGCCACATTTCTATCAGTACTAGATTATGCAGATTTCCTATATGGTCATTGCCTCAACTCATATCTGAGCAAAATGGACACACTTTACCATATAGCCTTGAGGTTTATTACAGATCTTCCTCTCGGCACTCACCACTGCTCGCTTTATGCTGCAGTTGGATGGACCTCGCTCCAAGTTAGAAGAGACAGGAATGCCACACTATGGACTTAAAGAGCGATATCAAAGATGCTGCCAAATTACATCTCAGACTGCTTCACACAAATCACATCAAGTAAATATGCCCTAAGAAGTCTAAACTTCATCATGCTTAAAGTGCCCAAATTCAATTCTCGATATGGTAGATCTGCTATCAGCTGTCTTATCTGCCTTATGGAATACGATGCAGAAGACCCTGAAAGTGAACAGATACATCTCATTTACATCCTTTAAATATCTGTATTCGAGGCTTATCAAAGAAAAATGTAATTGTTTCCACAAACAGTAGAGTATTCCTAATCTTATCCATCTCCCTCCCCAGATAGCCAACTCATGGAAGGTATCCACCTTTACTAAGAGTCACTACCCCTCACACTCCATGCACCCCTCCTTTCCATCCGCCTCCCCTTAATCTCTTGTCATATATCACAGCCCTATACCCCTGTTATACAAACCCCCCAGTGCCGCCCTCCTGCCCACTTCATAAGGCCCACAGTTTATCTGCTCCACAGTATAGGCCCCCCCACCATCTTCCTCCTCCCCCACCAGCCAGGCACACCACTTCCGCCCCCTTCCCCTCACCCCTTATTACCACTACACCTGAATTTAATGTATAGTCTGATTAGAATGTATCCTTAGACTGTGTGTATACTGAATATTCTATGTAGTATCCTATAGTGTGTCTATATTGAATATTTTTTATGTATCTATGTAAATTGAATCTTGACCTTACCAGGTCCATCTTGCAAATGAGCTGTGCTCAATGATGTTCACCTGGATAATTAAAGATTTGATTGATTGATTGATTGATTGAAAAATACAAAGCATGTGATTAGTAGCATGGAGGCTGACTGTCTTGTTGAAAAAAGTGTGTACATTTTATATGTGTAAATGTTAATACTGTAAGTAGAAGATAGGGCCTGGGGTGTAGTCTTCATACCAATTCAGTTCACAAGGGGCTGCTATACTATTTAGAAAAGAACAAGACAATCGATAGTTAGATTGTATTTAGACCAAGATGGGGAGTTTGTGATTATTTCTGTATAAATTATGGGTCAGGATTTAACACTTGGTAACCTATTTGCCCTAAATGACAAGCACTTCATGGATTTCTTGGTCATATGTGTTGTACACTGGATTTTCCTCTCACTGTTGTCTAAATTGCCTTGCAAATATGATGTCCCTTTATTGCTATTGCAAATTTCAATATGCTGATTTTCTCTTGTTTGTGTGTTTCTCTACCTCTCTATCATACCACACCACATCATATCACATCACATCTATCAATGAGATTGCTTTGTATCTCCATATATTACCCTAGTGATGCAACACTCATTTTCCTTCTAATTACTTGGACCAGGTTATAAAGTCGACAACTCTGCTGGAATTGATATTATTAACTGCAGGTACTGAGGGGAACTTTTCTAAAGGGCAGATATATAGGATTTAGGATGCTGTCCCACATGCTGGACCATCGGAGATCTAAGGGCTCAGCTATGGGCAGCATGGGCAGAGATTGTGCACCTCAAATCGCATATTCAGAAGGAAATATATTACAAGAACCACACAACATTTTCCCACCATTCAACTGAAGCACCTCAATCGCAGATGGTAGCTGGTCTGAGAGGTTGGCAGGTGGTTAGGAGGGCAAATCAGGTGCCCCATCACTCAATGCTCACTAATGTATCATCTCCACAAACCATATAAAAACTACAAACAGGTATCTGCCTCTATCTTCAAAATCAATCAAAGGGGCAGAGGACACTGCAGAGCAGGAGCTAGCACTATAAAACTCACCCAAAACAAGGACCAAAACAAAAAAAGCAAAAATAAAATCTAAAACACTTCTGATCATGGGAGACTCCATGATTCTGGGGTGATTCCTACCTCCAGCCAGGGGTAATGGTCAGATGTCTCCCAGGTACATCAGCATGGAGAGACACTGACTGCATTGCTAAAATCATGCAGCAAGCAGGAGTAAACATCAATATCCTGGTACACATGGGGAATAATAATCTCACCAGCTGATCAGTTGTGGAGACCAAGGAACATCTGACCAGGCTGAGAGACAAATTGTTATCCATTTCATCCTACATCTCCTTCTCTGAGATCCTGCCAGTCTAGGAGAGGGGGGCCAATGAATGGATGATCAGAGAAGGGGAGCTTGGGAGCTAAACATGTGGCTCAAGGGCTGATGCCAGGAAAAAAGACACAAATTTGTAGGTAACTGGCAACCAGTTTTGGGAGTGAAGGTTCTTTAAATTTGATGGACTGTATCTGACTAAGAAGGGAGTCAGTGCATTGGGGCAGAAGTTTGATGTCTTTTCAGAACATTTAAACAAGCTAATGGGGGAGGGGTGCAACACCAATACATCGAATGTGAAGAATACCCCTTCCCCTTCAGCTAGTGATCAAACAGGAGTTCAGCATGTCTGCAGTTCATTTGCATCACCAGGTAAGGAAAAAGGTCTGGCTCCCTGCATGATGCACAGGGGAAAAGCCGGATCTAGCCCCACAACTAATGCACCAAAATCTGGCCAATGGAAAATCATGTACACTAACACCTGCAGTCTGGGAAACAAGATCCCAGACCTGGAAGCAACAACGACAGAGGCTAAACTGGACATAGTAGCCATTAGCGAGACATGGTTAGCCAGTAACTACACTTGGGAGACTTAAGTCTTAGTCTTTTTTTGGTAACCGGGTAAAGCCCACTAGGCACAAGTGCCTGTTTTCAGGGGCGACCTAGGAGCACTGGGTTGTTAAGTGACTTGCTTAGAGTCACACAGTATGCAAGTGGAGGTTGTGAGAATCAAACTCAGGTCTGGTCTGCTGGATATACCAAGCTCATTCACACCTCATTCCTCTAACCTCTATGCTGTACTGCCAGCCTGGCTATGTACTGCTCAGAAGAGGCCAAGGTGCAAAAGGGGGGAGTGGCTCTTTATGTCAATGAAAATATCAAAGCTACAGAAATTCAGAATACACGTAAGGAGCCAGAAGAACTGTGGATCACCCTGGACACAGGAAATGGGACAACCATACTAACTGGGGTTGTCTACAGGCCTCAAGACCTGGGGGGAAGACAGAGACACATTACTGTTAGAAGATATACAAAATAGGACAGCTAAAAGAAGGGGTTTTGATAATGCCAGACACAGATTGGTCAGTACCAGCAGGAACATCTGCCAGAACTAGACACATAGTGGATTCCCTGCAGGGAGAGGGCCTCAAACAATTGGTACAACAACCCACAAGAGACAGGGCTATCCTGGATCTAGTACTGACTAACGGGGGAAAGGATCACAGATCTCCAGGTAGAAGTTCACCTACGGGTCAGCGACCATCACATGGTATGGTTCAATTTGACCAGTAGAAATAAATCATTCCATTCCAAGACACAAATATGGGACTTCAGAGGAGCTGACTTTGATAAGATGGCAAACAGAGTTAAGCTAGCCCTGGTAAGAAGAAATACAGGTAACGGGGTACAGGCAATGAGGCAAGCATTAAGGATGCAATGCTTGAAGCAACATCCCATTGTGTTAGGGAGAAAGGCAAGAGCAAAAGATGGAGGAAACTACTCTGGTTCTCAAAAGCAGTAGCAGAAAAGATCAGAGCTAAAAGGCTGGCCTTCAGGAAATATAAGGGAACGCAGATGGACAAAGGTAGGGAGGCATACCAAACTTCCCTAAGGGAAGCAGGGAAGGCAATAAGGCAGGCAAAGGCCCAACCCATTCAATTTGCCCTGGAACCAATCTGAGTCCAGACTCATCCTGTTGTTAGCCAGTGGCAACTGTCTATCTCCATTACGTTTCTGCATATACATACCTGAATCCAAGGGTGTAGGCAGGCATACTCACTGTACACATTTGTGCACTGTTTGTTTGAGAACCTGTCACAATCAAATGCATTTTTGTTACCACAATCAGTATAAGCTGGTGTATTTCAGTTAGTGTAGACCACTTATGTGTCTGTATCTTTTTAAACGTCTACAGTTTATGACATATACAGTACATGTGTACAACCTGTTTAGAGATTAGATGAGTCATCTAATAATCTGATTTGTTTTAAAATGGGACAGCAGTTTGAGAGGATGTGTAAATTTTTTTTTCATGGGGGCAGCAGCTGCAGAGTGTGTGTACAAAACAGAAATATCACGCTACACCCCCTGCTGGAATGCTGAAAGCAGTGAAAAATTCTGACCTCAGAGATCATGTACTGGTGTGAACAACTTGATTGTTGTCACACTGGCACTTACACTGCCTCTTGGCCTGACTGTCGGACTGGCTCAGCCAGTGAGGGAAAAAGCCAACTGATCTAACAAAAATCTAGAAGTGTTTTGTAATCCACTCTATACCCAGTTTTAAGTATTCAATAGGCCTGTGTACACAACCTCATCTGCCCCGTTGTGAGTCATGCAGATGAGTTGCACTGATGCAGAACAGGTCATGTAAATAACCTGTGGAGCATTATGGATGTTTCTGATGTATTAATCCCTGATCCCTGGTTTGGACTGTGCACCAGTGCAGCCTTTTTTGGCAAGAACTTGCTGTTCACCTTCTCTGGTTCACCCAGGTTGCAACATCATTAAACAGTGTACTACACTCTTCTAGTCAGGACGACTCTCAGACATTTGTCAGTTTACTTGTTTGCACATGTTTCTTTCTCTTACTACATAGTAATACAAGTAGGAAATGTGATTAATTCATTAGTTTATGATCACAGTCAAATAAAGTACTGTAGGTCAGGAGGTAAACTGCAATTCTACTCCAAAAGGAATGACTTGCAAGATTCTCAAGTGCAAACATTATGTACATTGATCACATTGAGCAGCAGGGGAGGAGAAATGTGCTTCTAATTTGCACCCCTTTGTCTGTTTTTACCATACCTCTCAACCTCTCAGCACTAAAATGAATAGCACTGACATTCAAAATTCAGAGTAAACAGCCAGCATGTGTAGCGCTTTCTCATTTTAAAGAATAATATGTCTACAAAGAGTGGGCCTATATAAGTTGTTTAAGGAATGTTTCCATCAGGTTAGGTGCATGATTTAATAGTTTGTGAGCCCCAAAATGGTTCTAATATTATTAGGAACATCTGTAAACCCTTAAAGAGGAAGGGTAAATGTGAGTGTAAAAATCAGAGCTCTATGCAAAATTAATAGCAGCTAACAGGTATGCTACCCACCTGACTCCCTTTGCCAACTGATCTGTCATCTGTTTCAAGAGCCCCGACCCCGGCCCCAGCAGAAATACAGCTAAAATGCAGGAAGTTTACCTGCAACACTGCACAAGGTCAGTGTGTAAACAGAAGCCAGCAACATTTCAGATTAGACAAGTCTAATGTGTGCTAAATAGGACTATACTTTTAGGGTAATTTATGATAATTCTTAGGTTTTCTTCTCTTGTGATGTGTAACAGATTCCTCCCCATAGATATGATTACAATTAATATCTGTTTTCATGATTTCTTACTGTTGGTTTCTTTGTGCTAGAACCCCTGTTAAGTTAAATACAGAGTTTCAGATCTCCTACAGCTGGGAATGTTAAAGGTAGTTAATTACCTCTGTAATTGGAATGCCTTAAGGTAGTTTGGACAACACAATGAACAGATTCCAACCTAGATGTGGATGACTGGTCACCTGCAGTGAGTCAACCATTCAGCCATGGCTGCCTGAATACTAATGTGCGGCCTTATTGTACTGGAAATGCTTGTCTTTAGCCCTTTGGCTGCCAATAGATTTAGAAAGCATAGGAATACAGGATGTATACAGATGCTTAGCTTAGAAGCTTAAAAGGTTTGAAGGACCTAAGCCAGATCAAGTATCACTGAAAAAACAAAACACTGCTGATGGGGTTGGGGATGGGCACATGTGCAGTGCAAGGCCTCTGAGAAAATGCACTGCAAAATAATAATAAATATTAGGACAGTTATCTTGATTTACAATAGGCAAGAACAAAGAGCACATTCCAAAATATACGTCTGTATTTTAATGAGTTTCATCTAATTACTTACATAACTTATTTTTAGATTCATTGCACTATCCTTTTTCAAGACCAAAATATTAGTTTTTGGAGTTTTATTTTTTTTCTAAGACCTTTTTTTAGGAGTTGATGACTGGCAACATTCATTATGACTTATCCAAGCTGCCTGTTGTTTCCCTTTGTTTTGATGCAGTTGTTTTTAACTGAGTGGCCAAGCTTACTGTATGTTGTACAATGCAACATGTAGAGTAGCTCACTGAGTTGTCTTTTAATATACTTTGGTAGAAAAAAAAATAAATTGATAGAATGGGTGTCGACAGCTGGAGTAGTACAAATCACATACCCTCTAGCCTGGAGTTTACCTCAAAAATATCACTTGGATAATACAGCACATCTGGTCCAGCATAAGGAGTTGAGATAAGAGAAATGGATGCAGGTCCTATTCCTACCCCATGCCAATATGTCCGAAAAACATATAATTTTTTTTGTATTTTGTTATGTACCTGAACTGGTTGGTTGGTGGTATAGTGGTTGCATTTGCCAGTTTTTCAATTACAATGTGTTTGCCAAATAACAGACATGCCCAAACCCTAGACTATAGTGAAAGCTGAAAGGTTACTTTATTCCTAAAATCTCTAGGGTGTAAAACGTGTATTTTAGTAGGCAACTTACTCCATGTCATAGACAAGATGGAGGACAACCAAAGGAAGTCTACCAAGATGGTACAGGGTCTACAGAAAATGTCCAATGAGGAGAAGCTAAAGGATTTAAGCATGTACAGCCTGGAGGAGAGGGGGATGGGATCTGATTGAGAACTTTAAATGCCTCTTGGGGATAAATAAGGTACAAGTGGGAGGTATTTTTCATAGGAAAGGGTTCCAGAACAAGGGGCCATGATACGTAGCTGGAGCATACCTCTCAACCTCCTGCCTCATAAATCAGGGACACGATTTAAAAAAAATCAGGGACAAAGGACCAAAATCAGAGACACATCTTCAAAATTAGAGATATCCACCCAGAAAGTTGGTAGAATATGGAGCTTAGTGCAAAATGCATTTTCTAAAGAAGAACAAGTCTGTAACTTTAATACTTGACATTGTTTTGTGCTTACAGTCCCCACTCTTTAGCCACAAAAACACAAATTTTAGGAGGGATAGAGTAAAATTTTGAGGCAAAATCAGGGATGCCCCTGAAAATCAGGGACACTTGAGAGATATGAGCTGGAAGGGGGTAGGTTTAGGAAAGATGTGAGGAAATACGTCTTCACAGAAAGGGTGGTGGATGCCTAGAAAAGTCTTCTGGTGAAGGTTGTAGGGGTGAAAACAGTAGTGGGATTCAAAAAAGCCTAGGATAAGCACAAGGAAGTCATAAGGGATAGGTAAGGGGGTGGCAGAGAAAGTGCTGTAGACAGGGAGGGGTCTACACTGTAAGCAAGGCAACAAAAAAGGGCAGACTGGATGAACCATTTAGCCCTTATCTGTCATCAGCTTCTATTTTTCTTTGTTTCTATGTAGTTTCATCCAGTTTCTAATACACCTCCACAACCTTCACTTCTATACACATACCCACTTACACAAACACACATGCACAAACATGCACACACACACAATTATGCACAAGCACACACGTAGTATATCATATGGATCATTTACCCAAAGAAAAGACCATTTTTAATTTCCCTGCATACCACTTCATAAAGTATCAGTCAAAATCTATATAGCTACACTAACCACACAAAAAACAATATAACTAGAGTAAGTTATTTATTTTGTCTATATATTTATTTACTGAGTTTTTGTTGACTGGGAAAGGAGAGCAAGACAGCTCCATATGTTTTCATCATTGTCTCGGGGAGGGGATGAGATACAGGTCAGATACAGAAGAGATACAGATGGTGACCAACTAAAATTGGGTCAGATTAAGCCATTGGTGGCATTTTATGTGAATGGAGGAATTTTGCATGGACACCTGAGAAATTGTCATCTTTTTTTTGAAATTGCAATGGGATCACTACTGCCTATATAAAAAAACGATCAGAACAGGCAGACAGGTTTAAAATTTAAGATCAGGTGACTTGCTCATTGTTGTACAGTAGTGAGTCTGTGGCTAAGGCAGACTTTAAAAATATATATCTATATTATAGGGGTGCGGTAGCACCCCTATAGTTTTGGTTGAGTAGTCTGTTCAATCTTAAACCCCTAATTTTGCACATTAATATCTCTGACTCTGTTTGACTAAATGAGCTGCAATTAAATATGTGGTCTAGAAGGCAATATCTTGATCTGTGGAAACATTTTATGACGGCAACTTGTGCAGATTCTGACATCCATATGTGTAATTTTTTTGTAAATGTCTAACTTTTGTCTTATACTTAACATGTTTTATTTTTTGCTTTCCCCCGCAGCCTATGTGGAATAGAATTTTTCCCTAAACTTGCAGGAGACATGTGTCATATCCCAGTGTAATGCCTTTGACAGGTCTGTTGAAAATATATTAAAGGGTTCCAAAATTATAAGGCTTTTAAATTTAGTGTTTTCTGACCTGTGCATGCACCATACAGGTTTTTGGATAACGTTCTGTGGCAAAAGTAACAAGCTGATGCCACAAATGCTGGTTTTTGCTTTCGCACCACAGAACTAGAAGGGCACAAAACATTTTTTGTGCCATGCCAACCACCATCCTGTTCATTTTTCCACAAACTGACAAACATGGAAAAAACACAAAATGCGCTGGGATTTTTAAAAACAAACATCAGAACCTAGCTATACAGGAGCTATTTAACTAGATTATGATGTTTGTTTATTAAGATTATAGTCTGAAATGTGTTTTCTGGGCACTCAAAATCTGGGATGCCTAGCTTAGTGAGAGGAGCACTTCTCTCATGTTCTCCGTATGAAAGCAGCGAGAATTTTATCATTTCTATAACCGCAGCTGAACTTGTGCTCTTGACTGCACAGTGAGCTGTGAACTGCCCCTGCCATATTCATTACTGTAGCTCAATTACTTCCCAGGAGACTCAATTTGCCTCATTTACCAGTTTAAAATCCAGGAAGCCATGGCTGTGGGGCACCATTCATTTCTGATGCAGGCTACTCCTTCTTCCTTAAGGACCCCCCCAAAAAACATTCCCTACCATTTATTCTACAGAGAAGAAGTACTCAGTTTTTGGAGGTAGCTGTACTCCCTGTGTAATAACCAATGGGATGAACTGGTTTGTGCATGTAAGGAATTGGTGTCTCTTGCCAAGACAGTAGGACTTAGATTGCACTACCCCCCCTTCCTGGTGTACAGTACCACCGACAAAGTGTAGTGAGTGTTTTATCTGTATGGACAGCACTGGAGACCTGGACTGGGACCCTGTCAAAGACTGCCCCCAACTATTTCATTGTCTACTGATCTCCCTCCCATTGTCTGCCACCCATAGCACCATGCTGTATTTCACATGTTCTGTGGGCATAACTGAGCACATCCCCCCAAACAAACATGCACACACACACATCATACTCAGTTCTGCAGCATTATTTCATGTATTGCAGTGCCCTAAAATACACACAAGCACATGCACGTGCAGATGACAACCTGAGCCACAACATTGCTTATGTGTATGGCAGCAGCCACCCATTTCCCCCATGCCATGATATGTAAAAATAGTTTACCTGATTCCCGGTCCAACCGCATGCTCACACACTCTAATGGCCACTCACACCCCACCTTTTATTTTCTCTCAGGATCTCTGTCAGCACAGGAGTGGTAAAAGGTTCGACTTTCTAACTGCACCATTTCCACAGCATCAGCAGCTTGCCCACATATCTATAAAGGGCTATGGCTAGCCTAGGGATTCTATGGGAGATAACAACTGCCGGCTGGACAAACTATCACACACCACCCCACCCTACTAGCTTTGTATGTGATTCCAAAGATAGATAAATCTCTTATTAGAACACTAGGGTGGCCCACAGTAGTGGGCAAGGGGGTGATACAAATGAATCACCAAGTAAATTTGTAGATGAAAACATTAAATGTATTTGTAATTCATTTTCTGATTACTTAAGAGACATCACAAACATGTTAAATGAGAACAGCAAGAGGAAGGAGCTGCTGTTAGAACTTTATTACTCTACTGGACTAAAGAACTACAACTGTACTACTGGGAAATTCAGTTTAGGGTAAAAAGAAAAAACAAAAAAGATTGTGTTTGTCTTTGTTGGGTGAAGGAATTATCATCTGTGCAGTTAGCTAGGTGAAAGAAATTGTGAATTAGTGGGAGTGGCTTAAGCAGAAGGAAGCCAGGTGTTTGTATTTTAAAACTGACATAGATAGCTTTTGGTAGAGAACAGCAAGAAGAAGTAGCTGCTATTAGAACTTTACTACTCTACTGGACTAAAGAACTAGAATGCTACTACTGGGAACTTCAATTTAGGGTAAAAACAAACAAACAAAAAAAAGAGTTATTGTGCTTGTCTGAGTTGTGTGTAGGAATTCTTATCTGTGCAGTTAGCTAGGCGAAGAAAGAAACTGAATTGGGGGAGTGCCCTAAGCAGAAGGAAGACAGGAGTTTGCATTTAAAAACTGAACTAGACAGCTTTTGGCAGAGAACAGCAAGAGGAAGGATTTGCTGCTATAACTTTACTGGGACTATATTGCCCTTGGTCCCTCCTCTCCATCCCCCACCCCAACCCTTAGCTGGTTCTACTTTTATAGGCACAAGATTTGACTGACAACAGGAACTTCCTTTTTGAAGCAAGAAGGGAGTGATCACAGAGACACAAAAGACTCACCATTCTAGAAGGAAAAGAGTAGCTCTCCATCCACCCATAGCTGCTGGAGGTCTGACTCTGAGCAAGTAAGAAGGAGACTGCTTAGGAATATAGGAACTTCCTGTTCCAGAACAGGAAGATCAGAAGCTTTAAGGGCATGAGACAGTAGGAAAGTAGGGAGGAAAAAAAATTATATAAAAAAAAGAGAGAGGAAAGAGTAAGTATACAAAACAACAGTTAATGGGCCACAAATAAGACATGATGGGAGTGGTACAGTGCAGTGGCTGTGGAGCAGCAGTCTTCTGGAGGATGCAGTGTTGTCCCATCTGTAGGCACCTCTCTGGGATGAGGGAGGAGGTTGCTTATCACCAGGCTGAGTTAGCCAGGATTCTGAGGACCTCCTTTCCCTCCCAGAAACCACCAGGGCCACTGCTGCTGCCCCAGAGGTTCCCAAGAAAGGGGAATGGTTGAACCACAGTGGGCTCTCAGAGGGTGAGGGTGGTGGAACAGAGGTGCATCCCTCCAGTTGTAGCTTTCCACAATTCATATGCCATTCTAGCAGAGTGTGGTTCCTCTGAGGAGGCACCCACAGTGGAGACCAAAGAGGATGCTGGGAACCTCCACAAAGAAGACCCACAGGAGGGTGGCAAGGGAGCCCACAGGGGAAGGAAACAACTACTGGTGGGGGATGCCATTGCTAGGAGGGTAGAACTGGGGGAGGTAGGGAGGAGGGAGGTAAGGTGAATGTCTGGTGCCATGGCTTGGAGGGACAGGGAGCAAATACTCAGTATCGCAGGATCAGCTATATGGGGGAGCGAGCTGGATGTCATTGTCCACCTAGCGACAAAAGACCTAGCTGTGAAAGGGATCAGAGCAGTGCAAGGGGAATTTATGGAGTTGGGGAGTGACATTAGACAAGTAGCATTCATGGTAACCTTCTTGTAGGTGCTGCCTGCCTATGGCATGGGTGAGGCTAGGGTGCTCTGCACTATGGGATTCAATCAATGGTTGAAAAACTGGTGCAGAGCTCAGGGTTTTGGCTTCATTGGGGAGTGGGGTCCCACCTACAGAGAGGCAGGCCTATATTGGTTCGATGGTCTGCATCTATCCAGGATAGGAACCAGGATCCTAGGTGATAGGTTTACATGCTTCACTGGCAAGCATTTAAACTAGCCAAGGCAGGAGGCACTGAATAGGAGAAGGGAAATCCTAGCTTCCTCCTCCCAAAAAATCAGGGTAGTTACCTTGGTAAACACCAAGATAGAGAAGTCAATAAGGAGAAGAGCAAGGGTAAATGGAGAAAAAGACAAAGGCAGTAAGGACAGGAATGGGGGAAAAAAGGTGTAAGGCCATCAATAAATGGAGGGTAATGACTACTAATGCCTATAGTCTAGGTAACAAGCTTTCTGAACTGGTGGCCTTGATGGAAGAGGGTTGCCTGGATATTGTAGCAGTCACAGAAACATGGTACACAGAGAACCATGACTGGGATGACAAGCATACCAGGGTACACAATCTACAGGAGAGACCAAGAGGGTAGAAGAAGAGGAGGAGTAGCTCACTATGTAAGGAAAGGGATCAAAGCAACAGAACTAAATGGTAAACAGGGAGGAAAGAAGGCACTGTGGATCACTCTGAAGACTGGAAATGACACCACAATCAGCACAGGGGTTGTATACAGACCCCTGTCACAGGAGAAGGAAATGGATAAGGAAGTGATAGACGGCATCCTTGAGATGGCAGAAAAAGGGGAGATATTGCTGATGGGGGACCTGAATATGCCAGATGTTAAGTGGAGCACCTTTCTGCAGCCACATCCAAGAGCAGGGCCATTCTTGATGCCCTACAGGGTGCATGCCTCAGACAGCTAGTGTTGGAACCCACTCAGGATGGAGCAATCTTAGACCTGGTGCTCTCAAATGGGGATGGAGAGAGGATCTCAGATCTAGAAGTGGGTAGCCATCTGGGAACAAGTGACCACCAAACAGTGTGGTTCACTATAAACTCAACTGTAAAGTCAAGCCATACAAAAGTGAAGTTACTGGACTTCAGGAGGGATTATTTTTTCAAAATGGGAAAGTGCCTCAGAAATGCCCTAGCAAAGAGGCAAGAAGGAGGGATGGGGCAACAATGGGGAAACATCAAAACTGCCATCACAGAGACAACAAGCCTTTGTTTGAAGCAAATCAAAATGAAAGATATAAACACTATGGTTTTCAAAAGAGGTGGAGGGGAATGTTAGGGAGAAAAAGATAGCATTCATGAAGTATAAGGAAACACAGAAGGAGCAAGACAGAGAACTGTACCAGTTAAAGGAGAAGGAAGTGGGGAAGGCAGTCAGAATAGCAAAGGCCCAAACCAAGGAAAAGATATCCAACTCAGTTAAGAAGAGGGATATAACCTTTTATAGGTACATTAGGTAGCAAAGAAAGACAAAGGGAGGGATACTGAGGCTGAATAAAGAGGAGGGTGTGTGGGCAGAGAGGGACAGTGAAAAAGCAGGGATACTGAATGAATACTTCTGCTAAGTATTCACAAAAGAAGTGAAGGGGGAGGCACCTAATCCAGTCAATAGAAGCACTATAGATGGGGGAGTTGACATCAGTCCTTTCACAGAAGAAAGTGTTCTTAAAACTGAAGGTGGATAAAGTAATGTTGCCTGATGGGATTCGCCCCAGAATTCTAAAAAATCTAAGGGGAGAACTAGTAACAGCACTGACTACCTTTTTTAAAGGAAAACTAAAGAAAACATTTACAAAACAAATATGTTGTGCAGAGTGTTTTGATTTGTAGATCTACTCCTAGAAAGGCCTTCCTTTTATTTGCTGAAAGGAGTTTTTTTCTAAATTTGCTTGCTGGTTTTATGGTCCCTGGGGATCTCCATATTAGCATTTCTAATGGCTCTTCTTGTTCCCACAATGCCTCCTGTTCCATGTGAAATAGTATAATCGTATCATGTATGTGCCTGTGAGAGTGCATGGTCCTCTGAGCCCTGCACTCTCATCCCTCTGTAGATGCATATATGTATGTCAGCATAGTCATCTTATTACCCCAGCTCATGTACCCAGTACAGACATTTTTTAACCCCCCAACCAAAACGTAGTTCTGTTCAATTGCAATGCCATTCCATGCCACAGATGCGAAAACACATTGTGACCAGGATTTGAAAAATGACAGCTCTGATGTACATGATAAGAGGTAATAAGAAAACTATGTTGAAAATCTGAGGTGAAAATATTTAAATATTCCAATGTTATGAGCGTGCATAGCGAAATTGCAATGAATGGTGTCATAACTTTGCCATTTTTACATATTTTGACCCCAGATTTTCAACATAACCTTCTTATGCGCCCACCTCATGAAAAAAGGGCAGCACAAATTTCCAAATCACACCTCAAAGGTGAATTTGCCAGTGACTGCAAAACCACCTTCCAGGCAGGAGTTGTGCAATGACAGTCCTATTGTTAATGTGGTGGGGTCCCCAAAAGGCCATGTTGAAAGTTTGGGGTCAAAATATAAAAAAATATGCATAAACGTTGAAACCCCCTATTGAAATACTTTGAATCACATTTTCCTTAGTTTCTCACATTGCAGTCGCTGGTTCATTCAGTAAGATGTGTCTTTGATCAGAGAGTGGGTCTTGAACCTTGGACCTGTTTAGGTGAGTGAGGCTGTGTGGTGGTGTACTGGAATGTGTGGCATGGTGGGTGCTGAATGGGAGGTGGGGACTGATCGATGAGTGACCATTTTATTTTTCTACAGGTTTGAACAATAATACAAAAACAATGAGGGACTGTTTTCTGTATTACATCTTTGCCTGCAATGGGAAGGTGGGGGATGCAACTAGACACCTGGGAATATAGAAATAAATAATGGGGAAGGTGATTGATGGGTAGGGGGTGCCAGCAGACACCAAGGAAAAGGGGAAAACAGGGATTGATGGGTGGAGGTGGTGCCACTAGACAAGAGGGTATATACTAATAAATAACAAGGACAGCGATCAGTGGGTGGGGAGTGCCAGGTAATAAACAAATAAATAATGGGGAATCTGATTGAACTTGAATGCTGTCTACACAGAAACTCAAAAACATAGAATTTGATGGCAGATAAGGACCACTTAGCCCACCTAGTCTGCCCATTTCCCTAACTAATGGATAAGTTGCAGATCCTAGTTAGCCAACAGCCTTCTTCCTCCTACCCCCCCACTAGAATTGCCTTATGTCTGTCCCATGCATTCTTGAATTCCCCCACTGTTTTTGACTCCACAAACTCCTCAGGAAAGCTGTTCCATGCACCCACAACACTCCTCTGAAAAAATACTTCCTCACATTACCTCTGAGCCGTCCCCCCTCTATCTTCAAATTGTGCTCCCTTTTTCTTGCACATCTTTTTTTCTGAAAGATGCTACTCTCTTGGACTTTGTTGATTTCCTTTAGGTACTTGAAAGTTTCTATCATGTTCTCTCTCCTCCTTTCCTCAAGGGTATACATATTAAGCTCCTTTAATCTCTCTTGTATGTCTTCTGGTGTAGATCCTGCACCATTTTGGTTGTCCTCCTCTGGACAGCCTCCACCCTGTCTATGTCTTTGCTGAGATGGGGTCTCCAGAACTGCATGCAGTACTCCAGATGGGGTCTCACCAACTATCTGTACAGAGGGATGACAACTTCCTGTTTTCTGCTGGTGATGCCTTTCCCTATGCATCCCAGTATCCCCCCAACCCTCCTTACTGCCTTCTCACTTTGCTTGCCACATTTAGGTAATCTAATATAACTACCAAAGGTCCCTTTCCATTTCTGTTGTTGTTAGTATCTCACTCCCCCCCCCATTGTGTAGTCTTCTCTGGGTTTTTGTTTCCAAGGTACATTATTTTGCACTTCTTTGCGTTGAATCTAAGCTGTCATACATTTGACCATTCCTTCAACCTTGCCAAGTACCTTCTTATCCTTTCCACCCCACCTTGCATATCAATCCTGTTACAGATCTTTGTGTCATCAGCAAAGAGACATATTTCTGGTCCCTCTGCAATGTCACTTATAAAGACATTAAAAAGGACTGGACCCAATACTGAACTCTGCAGTACCCCATTAGTGACCCCCCTTTCTTCACTGTAGACTCCATTTACTATTACCCTCCACAAAAGGTAAGGAAACAAATTGCAAAAAACTTTGTTAATGCTCTAATTAGGGTTAAAGCCACAAAAGTAGGAACATGTGGTGTTAGGGTTTCCAACCCTAACACCCCACCTCACTCTGCACACACCAACAGGCATCGGGGGTGTTCCTTGGGGTTATCAGCCTCAATGCTCACCCCCATTCTCCTATACTGTACCCATCTCAGCATATTTACTTATTGAATGAGGTGATCATTAGGGCTGATGACCCCAGAGCACAACTCTGAGGTCTGTTGATGTGTTCAGGGTGGGGGTGGGGTGTTAGGGTTGGAAACTCCCTACTTTTGTGGCTTTAACCCCACCTAGAGCATTAACAAAATGTTTTGCAATTTATTTCCTTACTTTTTGAGATAGTATAATTGTCTTTTTGTCTGTGGGACTGCATGGTCCTCCTAGCCCTGGGTGCCCATCCTTCCATAGCTGCATATATGTACATTCTGTAGCCTCTGGGCCCTGTCCCTCTATTTATAGGACAACAGTGATCAAATTGTCAGCATAGCCATCTTATTACCCCACCTCATGTATCTGGTACAGAACATTTTTGAATCCCTGCCAAAATGTAATTCTGCACAACTACAATGCCATTCCTCACCACAGATGTAAAAACACATTTTGGCCAGGATTTGAAAAATGACAGCTGTGACGTGCATGAGGTGGGGTATTACGAAGGCTATGTTGAAAATCTGGGTGAAAATATTTAAAATTTTCAACGTTATGAGCTGCGTAGCAAAATTGCAATGAATGATCATAACCTTGACAGTTTTACATATTTTAACCTCAGATTTTCAGCATAATCTTCTTATGATCCTACCTCATGAACACGGGCAGAAAACATTTTCAAATCCTATTTGATAGGTGAATTTGCCAAGTGACTACAAAATCACTTTCCTAGCAGGAGTTGCCTAATGACAGTCCTATTGTTCATGAGGTGGGGGCCCCAAAAGAAAGGCCATGTTACAGATTCTGGATCAAACTCTCAAAAAATGGCTACATTGTGCATAAAAGTTGAGCCCCCCCTTTGAAATACATTGAACTGCATTTAGTTTCTCATATTGCAGTCCCCGGTTCTAGCAGCAAGATGTGTCATCATATATATTTTATATTTAGGGTTATGAAGCCACTTCTATGTTAAACTTGAAATTTTGCATGTTAATAACTTTGGATCCATTCAACGGATATGCATGAAATTTGGTATGTGAGGTGGGGCATGGTAGTGCTCTTGATATGCCAAATTTTGTTTCAGTTGGACTTACAGGTTTTGTGCACCAAGATGCTGAAAAATGCACTTTTCGCCAGTTATGTGTGCAGTTTTTCAGATTTTGTCCATGGTGCTTCACAGTCGTTGTGTGGTGTACCACTCTGCAGCTTGGCACATTGAAAGAGCATGCTGCTTTTTGTTTGGTGAAATATTAATCCATTCAAATGTTAAATTCCCATTATAAGTCTATGGGAAAATTTATGTTTTTATTCTGCGAAAGAAGAATGGAGTTTTGACCATCTGGTCCCTCCTCATGATCAAAGAATTTGCAGGCTCATGATCAAAAATCTTTGATCGCGAGAAATTCTTTGATCGTGATGGCCACCATCTTGTTTTATTTTGCGTTCAGAAAAACACAAATATCTCGGCTCAGGGGTGACTTCTGAAGTAATACTCTGAAGGGGTTTTACTCAGGGGTCTTCCTTCTATCGAGCCATGCCTGTGGATTCTTCTAATTCTGTACAAAAATAGAGTTTTAAAGTTTTAAATTCTTTGATTGTGGCTCGCTAATGATTTTTTGATCGTGGGCCTGCAAATTCTTTGATCGCGAGATTCTTTGACCATGATCTTTGATTGCAAGGGCTTGACTAAATGTCCAGATTAAAAAATCAAATTTCTCAGCCCAGGGGTGATTTATAAAGACAAACTAGGATGGGCTTTGCTCAGGGGGATTCGTTCTGTCGAGTCATGGCTGTGGTTTCATGTATTTATATGTAAAAAATGAGTTTTAAGAGTTTTTATCCTTTGATCGTGAGCTTGCAAATTCTTTGGTTGCGAGCCTACAAATTCTTTGATCATGAGATTCTTTGATTGCAATCTTTGTTTGTGAGTGAGGGACTAGATGGCCAGATTTGGAGGGAATAGAGAGCCCAATTTTAACAAATTTTAAAATTCAGTATCTCAGAAATGGTTTGGTCTTTTAACTTGAAATTTGGAGGTTTTTTTTTTCCAATTCTCTTTCTAACTCCACTGAATGGAACTCTCTCTCGGGCTATCCCCACTGGCCTATCACTCTACCGTCCGCTGTCCCTCCCATCATCTTCAAGTTTGCTGTGACCTCCCCTGGGCCATGGGCCCCTAACACCCCCGGAGAGATCATGGGGGCAGTGACGGGAGACCAGCATTGGAAGCGTGGCGGGGCACTCGAGGAAGCCAACGCCTATCCGGCCAGGAAGGATTTTTCACCTTATATGCCCCTCAGTCCTCTCCCTTCCATGCATGGTGCATATTCCCGACTTCAGTGCATGACAGCCCTGCCAGCGTCAGGCCATGCTGATGTACATGCTGCTCAGGGCTCTGTGATGCTCCCGATCTCCACTGGGGGTTGCTGGAGCTCCAAGCCACCCTTCGCCCTGCCCCTGGGACAGAAGAGCAACCCAGCGGGTGCTCCATCCCATCCCTCCCCTACCAACCCCCCGACACTCGACCTCACTCCCGAACCCGGGTTGCCAGCATGGCACGAAGTGTGGTATCCAATGCCTCAACCCTCAGTGCCACTGGCCCAGTCTAATTTGGAGGGTGTTGATGGGATGTCCTGTAGATGTGAATGATCATGTTTAGGTGTTGGAAAATACATTTTTTGAGGAGATATTGCATGGCACAGTTTATATTTTGCAAAGAGCATTTTGCATTGTGGTAGTGGCTTGAAATTTATAGGGTAGCTAGCCTTACTGACATGGATGTACTTTTCAGTTGTTAGGTATGTAAAATGTAAACAGGTGTGGAATTCTGCCACTCTGATGAATGAAAATCTCAAATTTTAAAATGTTATATCTCGGACATAGTTTGGTCTTTTAAATTGAAATTTGGAGGGTGTTGAAGGGATGTCCTGTACATCTGAATTGTGGTATCTAGGTGATGGAAAATGTATTTACTGTGGAGATATTGCATGAAGCACTTTACGTTTTGCATATAGTGTTTTGCTTTGTGGTAGTGGCTTTACATATATAGGGTACCTAGCCTTACTGCCATGGAGGTAATTTTCAGTGGTTAGGTGCCTGACTTATAAACTGGTGTGGAATTATGCCACTCTGATGAATGAAACTTTGTTTTGTTTCCAGGTGGTGGGACCATGGGGTCTGAAGGGCCCCATACTCCCAACCATGTGTGCTTCCACCAATATATATGATATTCAGTACTTGTACTGTTGCGTTAGGAATAAATTTGCAAGTTTCTGCATTTCTATTCTTTCTCAAAATGTAAGGAAATTCTATCCAAAAAAAACTTCGTTAATGCATCATCTAGGGTTAAAACACAAAAAGTAAGGAAATGAGACCTTTAGAGTTGCCCCTCCTCCTGTGTAAGCCACCCATCCTCCCGAGATTGATAGATGATGGGATATGTCATTGAGGTTGTGAGTACTAAATATCACCCCATTCCTTTTTACTGTGGCTTGTGAATATGATTACTCATGGAATGGGGTGACATTTAGGCCTCACAACCCCAATGACACACCCTATCATCTGTCAATCTTGAGAGAATGGGAGTACATGAGGGGGGAAGAGGCAACCCTAAAAGTCTTATTTCCTTACCTTTTGTGCTTTAACCCTAAATGATGCATTAACAACGTTTTTTGCATAGAAATTGCAAAAAAAACCAAAACGATGCATCAGTCAGGATTGTTTCCATAGTGACAAAAGTGTGGAAATGCGATGTTAAGGTTACCACCCCACCCCCACGCCCCATCCTCAAACCCCTAACTCCACATTCCCCACACATACACACATGCAAGCAGTACAAGACACATCCATCATCGTGGTCCAGCAACTGTATGAGTTCAGCTGCCATCAGAGTGCCTTGTGGGTACACACACACATGCTGGGCAACCATGGGAGATGGCCCACAGTAAGCATTTTTTAGTTATAAACATCATTAAAAAGATTTTAGCAAATGCTTATATTTCAACTATTAATAAATGATGTAACACATAGTATGTTATCTAAAGATAGCTTTATTGAAAAGAAGAGTTTTGATAACCCTAGCAACAGGCAGTGGATGTTTGCATATGTTTTTCTGATAGAGTGAATCAATCTTAGTAAGAAATGGTAATAATAAATAACAGTAATGTTTTGTAGTATACTTTACAAGCAACATGTGACAGCAACTGTTCTAACATACAATGCTAACCATAACATGGTATTCCAGGAAACATAGCAGCATTACAACATTTGATGGTGCTAATTTTATACCTGAGCATTATTTGAAAAGTACTAGGTATGTGTCAGCTGTGTCTGTCCTGCTGCCACGTGCCTATGTGGTTGCAGCGATACCTGCAGTGAGCCAATCGATGAATTATGACATATAAAAATCAATATTTAGAAAGTTTTTGCAGACTAAGTTTCACTTTATGAGAAAGATATGCCAACTATAATGTGTCATCATACTGTGCTGGCTGTATAGAGTCGATCATACTGTGTTTGTGTTTCATAACATAGTGTCATGTGAAAGTAGTACAGTGTCGTGATTATTGTGCTTACAGATGTGACTGACTGGTATAGTACCTTACTATCTTGCATGTGCCTTCCATGCATGTGGGGGGTAGGTGGGGGGATGCAGAATTAAAGATTTGAGGATGGGGCCATGGGGTTGGGGTGGTAACCCAAACGTCGCATTTCCACACTTTTGTCACCATGGAAACAACCCTAACTAATGCATTAACTGAGTTTTTTGCAAAGAATTTCCCTTCTTTTTGACAAAGTGTAGTATAAATACTAAATGGTATGTGTTGGTGGAAGTGCGGAGCCCTTCAGGCCCCACATTTCCACTAAGCTACCCATTTCTACTTAATGATATGTGTTTGTGGGAACATGTGCCCTCCAGGCCCTGCACTCCCACTTATACATAAGCATAGAGCCATACAGCAGCCATGTAGGGCAAGAAAGCCTTGTAACATTAATTTACCCATATCTGGGGAACCGCACCAGCTAGTACAAAAATTGAAATGTGGTTGTAATCATGAAAGTGACTAGTTCCCGAAACATTAAGTCAATCAAATCCATATTGCACATTGTGTCAGAGATAGGGGCAGCAAAAAGCACTTTGAATACGAAGTGTGTGGGCATAATAGTGGTCCTTGCACATGAAAATGTGCAATTGTAACAGTAAACTGCAAATATCTCAGGAACCATACAAGGTAGGAAAAAAAATCAAATTTCATGTGTTTCAGAACCCTTCAACCTAGTTCTGAACTTAAGGGGGGACTAAGAATGGTTGTGAGAAAAAATCTGCATCTCAAACCATTTTCGAGATATGGGCCCTGAAAGGCGTCATGAACACCGCAATGTTATCCTATGAGAATATTGCTGAACTTTAGAATTCTGTAACTTTGTACACCTGTAATTTTTTGGAACCAATCCACCAAAAGGTACATCTATGGGACCAGGGCTTGTCACCCTGTACATTTCAGCCAGAAAGATCAAACCCTTTTGTTGCAGGAGGCTGGACAAGATTTGCAGTTATTTTGAGCATACTATCACAATATACTTTTGAAAATCACAGAGGTTTTGCAAAATGAATCATGAAACTTTCGGATTTGTGAAAGTATTTTGCAAAAGTATTTTACAGAAAAAGTTTAAAAACCTATTTCTGGGGGATTTAACCCCCCCAAAAAAAAAGATATGGCTAGCATCCTCAGGACCAGACTACGTAAACACAACAATCAGTGTTTACCTAGAGGGACCCAATTTTAAACTCCAGGCAATTTTCTGTGTCACTAACTGTAAACAAGATGGTCAACTCATGAAAGTAAAAGGGTCATTTGCTACAGTAAAAAGAGCCTCTCACGAAAGTTTTGTGATTTTTGTTAACTTTTCCCATTGACTATAATGGGAAATGTGTTTTTTGAATAACTTTTGAATGGTTTACTATTTTTTCACCATATCTTTGAAAGGCACATCAGTGACCAAGGTTGCATCTTCCCTGATGTTTTCGGACCAAACAGACAAACCATGCAGGCTGTGGGCACAAGCAAAGAAACATGCGAAAAGTCCTTTTTTTGTATGTTTTGTGGCATTCTGCAGCTCCGCAACTGTATGTCCAACCATAGCATAACTTGCCAGATCCAGAGATATATGGTGCCACACTACACGTGCAAAATTTCAGGCAAATCCGTGATATGGTGGCAAAGGTATTAAGGTGCAACATTTGAGATTTTGCATTAAAGTGGCTACTCAACCCTAACTATAGTGGCACTACTGCACCACTATAATTCTGTGCAAAAAACTTTGTTAATGCACCAATTAGAGTAACTTAATGCTACACAAGTAGGGTCTGGTATTCACTTTTTACACTTTCACTCTTAACACATTCACTCTTCAGCCATTCATTCTTTACTCATTCAGTCTTCACAAATTCAGTCTTTGTTTTGTTTGTGATTTTGACCCCATATTATCAAGATAGTCATTTTATGACTGCCTTTATAAACATGACATGTAGCATATATATAGTACATTGGTCAAAATGGCATTTTGCACCAGAAGTGTGGAAAGATGTCTCATCCTAGACTTAACAAATGACACCTGTCATATTTATGGTGAAGAAAAATGGTTATTCTGAAGCTATGAAGTCAACATACTGAAAATGATCAAAGTTATGTGTGAACAGTGAAGTACTGGAATGTTCACTGATAACATAAGTACATTACAGTATTTGAACACCAAATTTTCAGCACAGTCTTCTTATTTCACCACCTCAGGAACTTGTTCAGTGAAAAGTTTCAGACCCCCACTGCAACGTGATTCTGTGCCACAGAAACATCATTGTGCACCACAGATTTGAAAACACATCTTGGTCAGGATTTGAAAAATGGCAGCTGTCGCATTCATAAGGTGGTGTGGAAAAATAGCTGAAATTTTGGGGTCAAAATATTTAAAATGAGCTACCATGGAAACATTTCAATCTACACTCATACCTTTGTCATTTTTATGTTTGCTTGAGTGCACAGAACACAAGTAACATAATGAGGTTAGTAGAGCATTGCAGAGATGTGGCAGTGTTAGGTCAATCCTGTGAACACGTTCAGGAGAGCATCCCTTTGCCACCAATGAACAGGGAAGCTGCTGGAGATGGCAGTTTCAGAGAGAGCACTGGACTTGAAAGAAATCTGCTGCTCCAATCAGGGACAGTTTTGTCATCCCTGATTGCAGTGGCAGCTCCCCACAACCAGGCACACAGCGGTGGAGAAGACTCCAGTCATATGCATTACAGTGCACAGTAATGCACATGGCTAGAGTTACTAGCCACACATTTACTCAGTGTGGATTTCATGGTGAAGCATATCAATAAATAAAGTTAATTAAATATAATAAATGTGCCACGCCAAGACTTTGCAGATTGGCGGCTCTTGCTACTCACCACACAGTACCCTGAAAGCCAACATCGGGGTGGCCAATCCCCATATCAGCATACCCCCCACCCCACCCCACTATTTTGGCACACTGGGAGCTCACCTCATCGTGCCCAGATAATTTTTTTTTTCTTTCTGACACTGGGAAGCCCACTCCCGGTGTCAGATGACTCCCTCCCCCAAGCCCGAACATATCTTACTGACAATGGGGTGCTCAATCCTCATGTCAGCATGCCCCCCTCTAAGCCTTAAAATATATTTTGCCAACAATGGGGTGCCTAATCCCCATGTCGGCATGTCCCCCCTTCCCCACTATTGTGGCATACTGTAAGCAAACCCCAGTGTGCCAAAGCAATTCTTTATTTTTTTCTGACACAGGGATATTCATTCCCAGAGTCAGATGTGCCTCCCATGCCTCCTTTTCTTCAACTGATCTCATGGTTCCCAATCCCAGGGCTGGCATTAATCCCCCCTCCACTAGTCTGGCATACTGGGAGTCCACCCCAGTGTGCCAAAATCCATTTTGTAATATTTCACCTGTAAATAAGAAAACAGTCCCACAAAGTATTTTTTTAAACCTGAAAAAAAGAAAAAGGCCCCTCGTCATTCTTGCTGGCCCCTTCCCCCAACCAGTACCCTCCTCTGTGCACTCCACCTCCACACACACCCTCACACGTACTCACCTCTCAAGGTTGGGAGCAGTGATCTTCTATGGGCTGGGAACATGTCTGCACTCTTCAAAGACCAGCCGAGAACTGAAGAAAAGACGGTAAGCCCTATAATGGCAGTGAATGGAGGATTTTCAATTTAGGTTGATATCTCAGCAAATTTTTGGAGTTTTGGTCCCAAAGTTTCAACATAGGGTTCTTGGGACCCCACTTCAATAACACTGACACTGTCATTTCATTTCTTGATCCTGAAAGGTGATTTCATGGTTACTGTGTGTAATCACCTTTTGGGACCAATTAATGAAATGACAGTGCCACTGTTCATGAGGTGGTGTCCCAAAAAGTCCATGTTGCAAGTTTAGTGCAAAAATTCAAAAAAATGACTGCATTATGAGTGAGCATTGTACAGTTTCTATGCCCGATCATAACTTTACCAATTTTTATTATTTTTACTACAGATTTTCAACATTGCCATTTCTTCAAACCTCCTTATCAACAGTATAGCTGTCATTTTTCATATCCTGCCTGAAATCTGTTTTCACACCTGTGGCTCAGAATGGCTCAGTCACTGTGCAAAATCAATTTTCAGGATGGTGTACCGAAATGATGGTGTCACTGTTCATGAGGTGGGGTCCCAAAAAGCCCATGTTGATAACTTGATGAAAAAAATTCCACAAAATGATTGTGTTACGGGTGTGTGTTGTAGAGTTTCTATGCATGCTCATAACTTCACCACTTTTTCATATTTTCACTCCACATTTTCAACATTGTCATTTCTTCACACCTACTGAAGCACAGTACAGCTGTCATTCTTCACATCCTGCCCAAAATGTGTCTTTTCACCTCTGGCTCTGAACGATGCAGTTGCTGTGCTAAATCACCTTTCAGGATTGAGTAGCAAAATGATAGTGCCTCTGTTCATGAGATGGGGTCCCAAAAAGCCCATGTTGAAAATTTGGAGCAAGACTATCAACAAACACCCTGGGTGTGAAGACTTTCAACCATAATGCCCCACCCTGTAGAGACTGATAGGTGTCGGGGTGTAACTTACAAACATTGGAACATGCAAAATTGCCAGCATAAAAAGGCCCACAGGTCTATCAAGTCTACCTGATTATGCAGCTCTTAGTTTCATAATACTACAGCTGCCCCAGCCCCACCCTTTGTGTTCTTGTCTGTACTAAATCTGTCCTTGACTCTATCCCAACTCAGCTTAAAGCTATCCACTGTTCTCAGTTCGATTAAATCCTCCGGCAGTGAGTTCCATCTCACCATCACTCTCTCTGTAAAGAAGTGCCTCCTCATCTCCCTCCTGAACCTCCCTCTTCCAAATTCAGACTGTGCCCCCTGGTGACCCTTCCTCCTTTAAGCAGAACAATCCTCCCTCTATGACTTTGTTTATGCCTTTCAAGTACTCAAAGGTCTCTATCATGTCCCCTCTTTCCCTTCTGTCTTCCAGAGAATACATGTTGAGCTCCCTCAGTCTTTCATCATAGGGCAACTCCTCCAGTCCCATTATCATTTTCGTAGCCCTATGTTGCACCCCATTCAGTAATCTCACATTCTTTTTGAGATATGGACACCAGTACTGCTCACAGAACTCCCAAGTGTGGTCTCACCAGTTATCTATACAAGGACAGGATGACTTCCTCCTTTCTAGAGGTGATCCCTCTGGCAATGAACCCCAGCAGCCTATTTACCATAGCTGTTGCCCTCTTTCACTGTGCTGATAGCTTCATGCCCCCTGTGACTATTACCCGGAGGTCCCTTTCCTCCTCTGAAGCTATTAACTTCACTCCCCCCAGCAATAGCTGGTCCTGGGATTTCTTGCTCTGAGATGCATGATCTTGCACTTCTTAGTTTTAAACCCCAACTGCCACTCCTTAGACCTGTGTTCAAGTTTAGCTAGGTCCTCCCTGAGTGCCTACCTCCCTTTCTCATTGTCCTCCTTTGCACAAAACTTAGGGTCATCTGCGAACATGCTGTTCTTACTCTTGATCCCCTCTGCAATGTCTCCAATGAAGACATTGAACAAAACAGGGCCAGCACTGAACCCTGCAGTGCCCCACTTGTTACTGGCCTTGGCTTGGATGTCTCCTCCCTTTCAACTGCCATTTATTGTCTGCCCTGCAACCAGCTCTCAACCCATCCTGCCAGTTTCTCCCCCATCCCCATGTCCCTCAGCTTGCTCATTACCCTCCTGTGGGGCACCAAGTCGAAAGCCTTGATGAAGTCCAGGTACAGGACATCCACAGCATGGCCTTCATCAACCATCCTAGTGACCTAGTCAAAAAAGTTGATCAGGTTAGTTTGGCATGATCTTCCAGAGACAAACCCATGCTGTCTCTCATCCTGTAGACCATTACTATAAAGAAAGGTTATCAACCTGTCCTTTACAATGGTCTCTATCAACTTCTCCACTATGGAAGTCAAGCTTACCAGTCTGTAGTTGCCCGGTTGATCCTTGGGTCCACTCTTGTGAAGGGGCACCACATGAGCCATCATCCAATCCCAGGGTACCTTCCCTGTCTCCAAGGAGGTGTTGAAGAGGTCCATCAGAGGGCCTGCCAACACTTCTGCCAGTTTCTTCAGGACCCTTGGGTGTACACCATCTAGTCCTAGTATCTTGTCCACCCAGAAGGCCTTAAGGCCCTTCAGAAATCTATCCTCTTGGATGATCCCATCTGTTATCTCTGCCCCCCTTCACCCTTGCCCCTTTTCCCTGTGGTATTGGGCCTTCCCTTTCTTTCATGAACACCAAGCAGAAGTACCGATTGAGTGCCTCTGCCTGTTCTTGCCTTTGTTCCACACATCCCTCTTGATTCTAACAATGACATCTTTTTTTTTTTATTTTAGTTGTTTAACCAGGAGTAGCACACTAAGCTGAAAGCTTTTTTACAGGTGCAACCTGGGAGCACAGGGAAGTTAGGTGACTTGCTCAGGGTCACACAGTATGCAAGTGGAAGCTGTGGGATTCAAACCCAGGTCTGGTCTGCTGGATGTCACCAGATTTGTGTCTCAGAGCCTTAAACCACTGTGCTATACTGCCTCCGTTAATGTCCCTTAAACAATGTCATCTCTATAACTCCACTTCCCCTTATGTATTTAAAGAACCCCTTTTCCCCTGTTCTGATCCCCTAAGCCAACTTCAGCTCCTTTGCTGCCCTGACTGACCTGGTCACCTCCATAAATGCCTTTGTGAACACCTCTCTAGCCTCCTCAAGCCCTGCTTTTTTGAACTCAGTGAAGGCCAGTCTGTTTTTTCCCTCACCTTCCACTCCACTTTCTTGCTAAACCAGCTAGATTTTTTGGAGCTGGACTGCTTGCTCTGAGATTTGGCACATGTGTCTGTGGCCTCATTCAGACCCACTTCTGTTCATCATCCATCACTGGATAATTTTAGCTAAATACCCCTCTAGGATGCTGCCCATTCTGGCAAAATCTGTCTTCCTGATATCCAACACTCTTGTCCTGTTCTTAGCAGACTCCCTCCCTGTGCTGAGGAGGAACCAGACTGAGCGGTGGTCACTTCCTGCTAGAGGGTCCTGTATTACCACATCCTGGACTTGATCACCATTTGTTAGCACCAAATCCAATATGTTCCCCTCTCTAGTAGGTTCCACCACCCCTTGCACTTGGTAGCTGTCTTGGATAGCCTCCAACAGCACCTGTTCCCTGGTGTGTGCTGTTGTTACTGTCTGCCAGTCAATCCAAGGTAGGTTGAAGTCTCGCACTTTAACTGTATTTCCCTTTCTGCTGATCTTACTGATTTGTTCCCTAAGCTCCCTATCCATCTCCTCTCTCTATGTGGGTGGCCTGCACACCACCCCCATCCTGAGTTTCTTACCTTTAGGGCTTTGGAGCAATACCCACATGGCTTCTGGCCTCCCCTTATCCCCCCTCCTCCCTGGTACACAGTATCCCCTCCCTGACATAAATAGCCACCCATCCAGCACTTCCCTCCTCCTGGTCCCTGCTGAATACCTTGTAACCAGGGATAGTAAGATTCCAGTCATGGTATTGGGTGGCCCAGGTCTCTGACATGGGAACAATATCTACCTCTCCCTCTACCATCATTGCCTGGAACTCTGCCATCTTGTTTGCTAAGCTCCTTGCATTCAAGGATACTGCAGTCCAGCTTGTGCTCCATCCCTCCTCTTCCCATCTCTTCCCTTCCACTTTTGTCTTGGTAACTTCCTCTCATCATCCTCCTCCCTATCTGGAGGGAGAGGCCTTCTGGTCTCCCCTGGAAGGTGCCTCCTCCCTACTATCTGACTCAACCCTTGGGTTCATCAGCTGGAATGCTCATGCCATTCCACCCCACTCTGCTGCCAGAGACAGGGATTGAGGTGTGCCTTAGGGTCTACTGTCCTAATGTTTGGCCCATGCTTCTATACTGTACCCATCTTAGCTTATTTCCTTATGGAATGGGGTGAGCATAAGGGCTGAAGATCCCAAGGTATGCCATGAAACCTATCAGTGTCTGCAGGGTGGGGTAAGGTGGAATGGCATGAGTGTTATGCCCGATGAACCAAAAGCACACCCCCAATGCCTGTCAGTCTCTGCAGGGTGGGGGTTGTTGTTAGTTCAGTACTTCACTGCCATTCCTATTATGCATCTCTCTAACTCCTGCACTACCAATGCTATTACCAGCTAGCAAACATTCAGCATTGACAAATGCATGTTACATATTGTGACAAAACCTTTACCTGTCTGCTAATGTCACCAAGGTGGTCTTCTTGGTGACACCATCCTCAGTCAAAGGTAATGTGCTTAAACAGGCTGAGGTGATAATATAGGGTTGTTCATCCTGACAGCTGGATGCCTGAACGTGGTGTGGAGTCAGCCGCTGGAAGAGTGAAAAAGTACCCTAAAAAGGGGAGGCACTGTTTCCCCAGAAAAGATGCAACTTCCACCACCCAGAGAAACAGACTAAAAATGGCACCAAGATCTACTAAAAATAACAATCCATAGATAGACATAAATAGAATAAATAACCTTTACATAGATGGAAAAAAATAGCAATGCAATACAAATGCTTCAGCACAATCAAGCTTATCACTATATCATAAACAGCGAAGACTTATCAGCTAACATAAAAGGCAGGCTTCTCACTCTATCATAAATGTCAAAGGCTTATCACTCTATTATAAACAGCAAAGGGCCACTTCTCCATCCCCCAAGCTTACAGGAAGAGAACAAAAGAGATAGGTCTTACCTCTACCAGCCCAGACAACTGAACACCACTGCTAGAGACAACAGGCAATTGCTAGCTGTGAAGAGGGCTTTTGTGAGGGATCATACCCACCCTGGAACTCTAGCCCCTATGGCCAATTTGCTAGGACCAAGGTAGATTACCAGCTCCAGAAAAGGGCACCTTAAATACTGGTGCCCACCACACCACCTTCCCAGGTGCGACACCTCATCTGAAAGGCTGCTGAAAGCTTTATAAAAGGATAAAGGCCTTTGGAGATGTGGTATATCACTAGCTGACCTGAAAGCAGTGTCCCACAGTGCTCCACCACTAGCTGACCTGCTTCTTGAGTGTGCCATAGTGCTCTGCCACTACCCACCCTGCTAGCTGAGTGTGTCAAGGTGCTCTTCCACTAGCCGACCTGCTAGCCGAGTGTCCCAAGGATACCTGAGAGGGTTTGGTGAAGTCTCTCTGGCATCACTATCCTTCCCTTCTGTTGGATGCCAGAGTCAACTGTCTTGCTGGGTGACAGAGCTCTTAAATCACTTAATAAGGAAGGGATGCCAGCCTGGTAGGGCTCTCCCAGCCATTTCTGCAGGTCCCCCAAGGTTCCCCCTTGGTATTTCTCTTCAGAGTCTCTCCTGAACCCCTCACTTGAAATCCTAATCCTTTCTGCAAACTCCTTCTCCAGGAACTCTTCTCCTTCAAGCTCTCCTTCAAATTCCTCCTCCTGGAGCTCTTCTCCAGGAGTTCTTCTTCTTTGAAATGCTCCTCCAGGAGTTCTTTTCTATGAGCTCTTCTCCTTTGAGCTCTTCTCCAGGGGCTTCACCTCCTGACTCCTCCTTCAAAACTCTTCATCTAGACTGGTCTGAACCCTCCTGGCAGTCTCTTTTTATGCAGATGGGAGGGAGCATGGCTTCCCGGGGGGGGGCCCACTGGCTGGATGGAAAAGGGGGCAGTGCTAATTGGTTATGAGAATCAAAGGCTTGACTGCATAACCAATCAGCATCAAGAGCAGCTACTCAGTCCTCAAGCTGCATCCTCAGCAATTGTTCACCTCCAATGGCTTCAACTGTCATTTAGCTTTTAATGCACTTCACTTTTAGTTATGAGGTGGGATCCCAAAAAGGTGATTTTGAAAATTTGGGGTGAAAATATGCAAAATCAACAAAGTTATGCATCAAACTTCAAAACTCCATTGAAATACATTTAACTGCATTTGCCCTAGTTTTTCATATTTCAGTCAGTGGTCCCATCAGCAAGACGTGTCTTCAATTGGAGAGTGGATCTATGCCACAGGACCTTTTCAGGTGAGTGAAGGTTGGGGGGTCGTGGTGGAGGTATGGGGTGGTGAGTGTTGATTAGGGTGTCAAGGTGGTGTTGTCAGATTGGCTAGTGATTGTTTTCCTTTTTACAGATTTAAAAAGAAAGAAAAAATGTTGAGGGATGTTTTTCTTTCTTGCAGCTGAGATTCCAACACTTGGGATTGAGCATTCAGTGTCACACTACACTTCAGGGAAGGGGCAGTTGACCTAGAGGGGAAGGGGATCTAGAGAAGCAGTACAGGGGATGGGCACCCTGATCTGTTTATATATTAAATGTGTAAACATTGGGAATGGTGGGCCATCTGGAGGGGAGAGGGAAGAAAGAAGCAAAACTAGGGGTGGGCACTCCAGTCAGCTTAACAAAAAAATGAATAAGTAGATAGCTAGCTAGCTAGCTAGAGTAGCTAACTAGCTAGAAAGACAGACAGACTGATAGAGACAGACACATAGAACAGGAGATCAGTGGCTTACTGCTCTTACTGTGGCTCACAGCATGACATCCAGCTGCAACAGTAGAACTCAAGAAAGTCCCACTGTTCTCATGCAGAGAACACAGGTGAATGACTCCTCTTTCTAAGCTTGGCACCCTGGATTATCAGGTGTCAGAAAAGGTATTTCAGACAAATTTTAAAAAACAAACAGCAGAATTCAGCTAAACAGATCCCATTTAGCTATGTTCAGGTATCTGTTCTTTTTAAAAGAGATCAGTTTATATATTTTCATTGTTTGTGAGTTTAAAAGGAAAAAAGTGGTGGCCATCTTGAATTATATTTTTTTTATTGACCAAGAGGTAAAGCATGAAAATAAGCATATACAATCTTGTTTTTCACCAGCTCCCATCATGATGTTAACTCTAAAATTGTTATAAATCTGGAATCCTATCATATTTTTTTCACAAAATCTTCCAAAGGCATGCCCTTGGCATGGGACCCTTCAACCCTGAAAATTTATGAAACAGTTCCACACTGTCTAGGCTTTAGGAAAGAGTAAAAAAATACACAATGTTAAATATAGAAAAAACCAAAAAATGTTTTCCATTTTGTAGCACTCTGTATCTCAAAAAAACTGAACAAGCCAAAACAAAACATTTCATGTCTTTAGACTCTTGCAGCTTGATTGTGCATGCCAAATGTGATGAATATTTCATCAAAAAATGCCAAAGTTATTAAGGTACAAAAATTGGTTTTAACAACAAACCATCTACTTAGCCATAACTATAGGGTTGCTACTGTGCCCCTATATCTATCTATCTATCTATCTATCTATCTATCTATTGGGAAAATGGTGATAATGCACCAGTTAGGGTTCAACTTAATACCACAAAAGTAGAGAAATGTGGCAGTAGGCTTTCCAACCCTAACACCCCAGCAGCAAAAGGACAACATCACACAAGCAACAACACATAAGCAGAAACACCAAACACTTTTTCTCAGTGCAGTCAAGCCACTGTGAGGCAATTTTAAATCAAGGAGGAATTGTGAAAGGAAAAGTGTGACTCCCACTGGGACTTGAACCCAGGCCCCAGTGTACGATGCCAGTGCTCTAATCCCAAAGCTATGGGAGGCTCAACTGATTCACATGCAAAGCTTTAATTTGATTGAACATTCTACATTGATCCAACATTCTCAAAAGTATAAGTCAGTTATTTTGCAGCGGGGAGCTATCATGGGTAAACATGGAACCACCTGGGATCCATTACATCAGACACTTCTGAGGGATAGGAAATGGCAGAGAAACATTGAATTTCACAGCAGAAAAAGGCCCAGGTGCCAAGCCAGTCTGTCCACTCTTTCTAATTCTCAAATGACAGAATACTTTTGATACCTGAAAATGTATGGTTTTTACCCTTCAATTTCTATAATGATCTCTTGGCAGTAACTTTGGTTTAGTGTGTGCTGAAAATTTAGCAGGATGACATTGGCAATACCCTTTCTTCTCTGGCTTTTGTTCTTGATATAGCAAGAAGAAATATTTAAGAAATCAAATTGATATAGCACATTAGTGCATGGTTGCTGCACACAGCAATGTAAATAAACTCAACTATTTCTATTTCTGGGCATGGCCACTTTTAACAAGTTTCTACCTGCAATTGTTAAGCTTGTTGAAATGGTGAGTACATAGACAATGCCTGTTTAGATAGCTCTGTGTGCATGTGTGTGTATGATTGTGTGGGACAATAGCAACAGATAAATACATGCCAGAAAATTTCACTTAAAGTGCTACTCTTTATTATAATAAAAAGCTTAAAAACACAAGATGTGCTCTATTTAAATTTTAACTTTGTTTTCTAGTTCTTTCTTTTCTTTTTTTTTTTTTTTACTTTTCCCTGACGTTGGTCTACTAAACACTATATTGTAGATAATGCAGCACTTGTTTCACCAAGACTTTTCAAATGCATCTGATTCTCTCCTGCTAACCACAAAATTGCTATATGTGACATCACAGTCTGTTGTCATAGTGAGCACTATGATATCACAAAGATGCATTGAAGTTAACAGGAGAGAGGCAGATGTTTTCTATACAGATTTTTTTAGGTGGACTACCAATATGTGCTGTAAATCCTGAAAACAAACATTGACAATGAAAAAAATGTATTCTATAGTAAATTGTAACCACTAAAACGTCTTATTTATAAACGCATATGCTGAAGTGCAGCATTACTCGTTAACATTTTAATGAGATCTGTTGCAAAACATAAGATCTGCAGTGGCAATAAGACATGGCTGCTAAATATATGGGGATGGTTAAATATGACATAAGCAGTAGACAAATAAATAACAGAAAATATCTCATACCTCATTAGTAGATGAAAGTAACCCTGATGTCTGGCTTGATAAACCAAATCGTTTCTCAATGGTTGAAATAGAGCTTTTGAGATACCCAGAAACAAGGAGCTGTGACAGCTGTAGAAATCCATGGCAGAAGACAAAAAACTATGGGAAAAAAAATAATATTATAATATAGTGTACAATGACAAAAGCATAATTATCTCACCCCATCTAATAATTTTCCATCAGCATGCAGTCTACAAAACATTTAGTATAATATGTGTTTTCAAGTGACAAAAAAGACCTCATGACCATGAATGAAAATGTATGTCCAGTGCATTTCATTTGCACACACATTAAATTTAGTTGTCCATTTCATTCTCCTCCTTCTCTTTATTGCTGGTCTGAAGAGCATAAGAAAATGTACAATTTGCCCTTTTTGAATGGATTATTTCAAAGACTCACTGCTGCAACTGGATTCTCCATCATTCTGTACTCTACTGTCACTGTCACTGAAAGCTGTAGTGGTGATGATGACCCACTGTACAAGGTCTCTTTTTGAACTTATTTAGAGAGCGAGAGATTCCAGCTTTTGTTGTATACAGCATGCACTCATTACAACTAATGTCACACAGTATTACCCAGTTAAAATGTATAACACATGGCAATGGAGTATTATTAAATAAAATAAGCCTAGTCAGAAAAATTCTAGTGCATGGACAGAATACACCTGAGGGCTATGTTGTGTCAGGAAAAAATCTGCCTGTCCCCTGATTTGATATACTGTATTTTTTTAGTCCTTATAGATATGGATCTTTCCAGTTTACTAACAAATGGATAATGTAATTCTCCAGTCAAGAAGGGAGAAATTGGACTCCAGTTATCACATACCTATAAACTTCATCTCAGTGCTCAACAAAGCCAGTCATCCTCAGTAGTGAATATAAAATACTAATTACTGAAGGGTTGGGGGCATGTATCATGGAAAACTCTATTATGTTTCTAGCATACTATACATTTAAGTATGGAATATTTATGAAATTGCTGTTCCTATTATTGCTAACAGTGATATTATCCTCCATGTTATTCAATTAGTGTGAGATGCAGCGTTAAAGTCTGCATAAAATACTAACAAACTAAAGAACCATAATAATTTTTCAGAGTTCATCAATGAGGTGGTTGTGTGGCTCTACAGAAGATGCACATGGGGGACTTAAAGAAGACAGGGAATAAAATAAATAATTCAATCCTACACAAAGGTTACTATTTTTATTTGTAAAAAATCCAATTTATGTGTTGTCTGTGGATGAATGGTAGGAAACCTGGACTATCCACATTCCAATCCTAGTCTTCATATAACAAGGTGAACAGGAAAGCAGAAAAAATGTAAGACTGGTAAGTCACACACAGTTTAAAAGAAAAACATGAATTAGGTGTGAAAGACTTGCTTTGTTTTATTTGTTTTGTTGAAATGTGCCATGCCAACACATGTTCTCTAAAACCTCAATTGGGTCTTGTGAGTATATGGGGGGGGGGCGGGGGACTTCCACAACTTCACTGACACCAAAAACACCAACAAATTGCTGAACTTATTAAAATCTGTCTGAAAAAGATAGCCCTAATTAAAGGAAATAACAGATGAACACACATTCATATGCATATTAACTAAATCATGTCAAACATTTTCTGCTCTTCAAGTAGACCATATTTGACCCAGAAAGAAATAGCTAGTAGAAAATGTATATTACATACACTTTAATTAGTGGTATCACTTGACATAATATTAATTAAACAAACACTAACAAAAAAATAAATAAAAGGAACTATCATTAAATAGAATACATATATGTAAGCCCCTAATGCTGCAGCTGCAGTGCAAATTCTGAGGATGGTCTTGTTCATTCATTGATATTGCCATTTGTGCCCCATCCCCCAACCCCCACATTTAATTAGATGCAAGCCTGGTTTATGCTGAAGTACAATGGGTTGTTAATGGTTAATTGATTTATTGCTTCTTCCCGCACCAGCAACAGGAACCACAACTGGCTGCTTCTCAGACAGTTGGTCCCAAATCGGCGCTTCAGAATAACTCCCCACAAGTGATCTGTATTTCATCTGATTATGAAAAAAAGAGGTAAAAAAGGTAAAAGCACACATGAAAATTGTAACAGTGCAGTTCCCTGGACAGAGAGTGCCAGTTAAAAACTACAAGTGACTCGGCCGCTTTCCAAGTTGTCAAATTAATTCTTCTGCTAAACCACATAAATCAGCACCAAAATATCCTCATAAAAGTAATCACATACTTTATCACACAATTCTTTTTATCTTTTTTATTGTTTGGCATGTGGGGATATAACTACTGTCATGCCACACAATGAATCTTTCATCACATTACAAGCTAGAGAATACATAGAAAAACATTTTTAAAAAGCCTGCTCTGTTATGAATGTTCCAGATGTTCAAACAGGCCTGACTGCAAACACAGATAGCATCTCCAACTACCGTATGTGATGTACATGTACAGTATGATTTATGAATGCAAATCCTATTAGATATGGTAGTAAGTTACATCAATTCATCATCGGTGGAAATTATTAAAAACTGTCGTTATTCTAAATCCAGATATGATTCCAGAGTGGTTAGTGATACTAAAATAATACAGACAGTGCAGTTCTCCTCTACTATGTTATCACCGGTATTGGAGGGGGCAGCTATGTGCAAATAAAAATGTTACATATAGGGGAAAAAATAAATTAAGGGAAGAAATTAAGTTTAGCTACTGTGTACTGTATATAACAGCTCCCATACTCATTAGCTCCATCAATATAAACACCCTTACTAAATAGCTCCATTAAAATAATAAATGGCTGTTGTATCAGATTGATTATGTAGTTTAATAATTCAGAGCACAGGCATGTAGCCAAATGGGTTCAGCAGCTGACACTTATTTGTGAAAGACCCACATTGGAATATCTGAATCTCTCTCTATCTAGCTAGCTAGCTAGCTAGCTAGCTAGCTATCTATCTATCTATCTATCTATCTATCTATCTATCTATCTATCTATCTACAGTTTCTATTGATGGCAACTGACATTAGCCCTAAACTACTTTACCACTAGAACAGACAGATGTGTTGGCCATTTAACAGCTCATCTGAAATAAATCAGAATAATTTTCTTTTCTCTCATACTTCATACGCAATGCTGCATTTTAGAAAAAAATTGTTAAAATGCAAAAAACTGAAAGATACTGTGCGCTGAAGACTGTTGAATGAAAACCACACCATGGTCGAGACCAGGAGACATAATGAGTTTCCTACCCCTCCCCAGTACTGTAAATAAAGTTAAATTCCTTATTCACACAACATGTGCTTGCCTTCTTGTTGTTTTATTTGACCTCATGTCTCATTTTGGATGCTATACTGTATGTTACTAAATTAATTGGTACCTATAAAGATTAATTTAGCTAGAATGTTGATGCAATAGCCTTGTTGAAAGATATAAATGAAGGAGGCATAGTTTGTAAACTGCACTGAGCAAGAATACTGCATATTGCGAGCTATAAAAAAAATACATAACCATTTTGCACACATGCATGGCTATAGTGTGGGACCACTCCTGTACTTTAAATAATTCAGAGCACAGGAACGTGGCCAAATAGATTCAGCAGTTGACAGTGACTGTATTTGTGAAAAATCAGCTCCATTAAATTAATTTGCTCCATCAAAATCATAAATGGCTATTGTATGATTTATTTATTTAAGAGATTTACCAGGAAGGCATACTGAGCAGCGTACCGTTCGATTCCAGATGCACCCTAGGGGGTGGGGTTTACAAAGGTACAGTAATACAGAAGGAAAAAACATACATAAATATGTTAGGTACAAAACAATGGATGAGACAGTCAGACCACTCATGTAGTTTAATAATTCAGAGCAAAGGAATGCAGCCAAATGGGTTCAGCAGCTGACATTTATTTGCGAAAGATCCACATTGGAATATCTCTATCTGTCTATCTATCTATCTATTAATGGCAACTGACATTCACCCTGAACTTCTTTGCCACCAGAATAGACAGATCTGTTTGCCATTTGACAGCTCATCTGAAATAAATCAGAATAATTTTATTTTCTCCCATGCTTCACACTCTATGCTTCATTTTAGAAAAAAACGTTTTAAAATGCCAAAAACTGAAAGATACTGTGCACTGAAGACTGTTGAATGAAAACTACACCATGGCTAAGACCAGGAGACATAATGAGCTTCCTACCACTCCCCAGTACTGTAAATAAAGTTAAATTCCTTATTCAATCAACATGTGCTTGCCTATATAAGTTAGCTAGCCTGGGAGTGGGTCCCAAGATGATAGCCTGGGTAAAAAATTGTCTGGAAAATAGGACACAGAGAGTAATAGTAAATGGAGTCCACTCTGATGAAAGGGGGGTTACTAGTGGGGTACCACAGGGTTCAGTATTAGGAACAGTCCTCTTCAATGTCTTTATAAGTGACATTGCAGAGGGACTGGAAGGAAAATTATGTCTCTTTGTAGATGACACAGAGATCTGCAACAGAGTTGATGCACAAGGTGGGGTGGAAAGGATGAAAAGGGACTTGGCAAGGTTAGAGGAATGGTCAAATGTATGGCAGCTTAGATTCAATGCTAAGAAGTGCAAGGTAATGCACCTGGGAAACAAAAACCCAAGGGAAGAGTACAGAATGGGGGTGAGATACTAACAACAACAAAAATGGAAAGGGACCTGGGGGTAGTCATATCAGATGACCTAAAGGTGGGCAAGCAATGTGAGAGGGCAGCAATGAGGGCTGAGGGGATATTGGGATGCATAGGGAGAGGCATCATCAGTAGAAAACAGGAAGTTATTATCCCTCTGTACAGACAGCTGGTCAGACCCCATCTGGAGTACTGCGTGCAGTTCTGGAGACCCAGTCTTCGCAAAGACATAGACAGGATGGAAGCTGTCCAGAGGAGGGCAACTAAAATGGTGCAGGGTCTGCACCTGAAGACATATGAGGAGAGACTGAAGGAGCTTAATATGTATAGCCTCGAGGAAAGGAGGGAGAGGGGACATGATAGAAACTTTCAAGTACCTCAAGGAATCAACAAAGTCAAGAGGTAGCATCTTTCAAAAAAGAGGTGTGCAAGAACAAGGGGCACAATTTGAAGATAGAGGGGGGCTCAGAGGTAATTTAAGGAAGTATTTTTCACAGAGAGGGTTGTGGATGCATGGAACGGCCTTCCGGAGGAGGTCGTGGAGTCAAAAACAGTGGTGGAATTCAAGCATGCATGGGACAGTCATAAGGCAATTCTAGGGGATGGGGGTAGGAAGAAGTAGGCTGCTGGTTAACTAGGATCTGCAGCTTATCCAGTAGGCAGGGAAATGGGCAGAATGGGTGGGGCAAGCGGTCCTTATCTGCCATCAAATTCTATGTTTCTATGTTTCTTGTTTTCTTTGCCCTCATGTCTCATTTTGGAAGCTATACTGTATGTTACTAAATGAATTGGCATCTGTAAAGATTAATTTAATTAGAATGCTGATGCAATATAGGGATGCAAGCTTTAAAAAAGTACATAACCATTTTGCACACATGCAACCGTAAAAAAAATTGACTGTTATATTTTAAAAATAATAAATGGCTATAGTGTGGGACCGCTCCTGTAGTTTAAATAGTTTGAGCACAGGAATGTGGCCAGATGGATTCAGCAGCTGACAGTTACCGTATTTGTGAAAGATTGGCTCCATTAAAATAATTAGCTCCATCAAAATTATAAATGGATGTTGTACCGGACTACTCATGCACAGTAGTTAATAATTCAGAGTACAGGAACTCACCACACTGAGCATATTGCTAGCTATAAAGAAATGACAATCACTTTGTGGGGAGATGTAATGCTACAGAAGAGTGGACAGGGAGTGAAAATGCAGTATGCAGCATTCATTGGACTGCCACAGAGACTTACAGTATGGCAAATCCAACTAACTGGTCCACTGGGGCCATGAGGTAATAGTGGACTGAGATAAGACAGAGATCAGATGTCTCACCCCTTCATACAGAGTCACTACAAGGCATAGCCGGCCCAAATCCCATTTGTACCTGGTAACATCTGGGACAATAACTGCATTTCTACAAAGTTACAGAGAGGGGTCCCTCCTGTGACTGATGAGTATGGTAATGTATAATGCAAAAGGGTGGAGGCATAGAGTGGCAACAAAATTCTCCCTGTTTTTATCCTCCCACCTTTGCAAATGAGAATTGGGCCCAGTCTTTCTTTTCTTTTGGGGTGGCCCAGTAGGGATCAACATAGTATTCATGTTCACAGTTAGGGCCTTAATATTTGGATTTGAGCACCAGTTCATATCGGACATAACGTATACTTCAGGTTTGCATTGGTTTTGATTAAATGCATCCAAAGGAGAACACTGATTTTTATGCCCCTACAGTATTTCATGGTGCTTGGCTTTGAACATGTCTTCAGTCTCCCATCCTACCCAATCTTCCTGAACAAGTTACCAACACCCACCTACACATTTTTCCCACCAATTGTTTAACTAGGTGAGACACATTAAGCTGAAAGCTTCTTTACAGGCGCTACCTGGGAGCACAGGGAAGTTAAGTGACTTGCTCAGGGTCACACAGTACATGCAAGTGGGGGCTATGGGATTCAAACCCAGGTCTCCAGATTAACAGCTGCTCAGAGCTTAAACAACTGCACTATACTGCCTCCAAGACTCACTGCCAGTGAGAAACTATTCTATGAAGAGAGGAACAGGCATTTCAAACATCTTGAACAATGGAGCCAGGCAGGATTCATCACAGTACCTTGCAGTATTATTGCAGAGTATTGCAAAATGCTGCAGGGAACAATGCATTTCAGGGATGATATTACTACATTGCATTCTGGTCGACTCCCCTGTAGTTACCTGTTTCCCCCACACAGTGATTTTAAATCGAGACAAGGGCTTTGCAGCAACGCTGAAGCCTAACCCAGGGACAGGAGGATAGGTCCTTAGGTGGCTGATCATAGCTGGCTCTGTCAGTAACAGTGTAAAGAAAATGCAGCCAGTGCCAGCTCTAAACATCATGAGATGTGGTTTTGAATATCAAAAGTCCTTCAGGCTCCTTCCAAGAAACCTCTGTTCAAAAGGCCCAAGCATTCACGTGTTAAAACTGAGCTCTAAAAGTACTCTGATTTAATGCTTTCAATTTGCATATCAATGCTCATCAATACTGACCTTCAGCATGGCTGAAAATAATAACTGAACTGCACCTGACCATACTATTTAGGACAATGTGCCTGTGCTGTTTCTGTGTACCACAATAGGCTCAAGGCCTGTGTTCAGGTGTGACCTGGGAGACTTGGGAGGTTAAGTGACTTACTTAGGGATAAATATATATATATATATGTCAGGCCTCATCTACAAAAAGTCCTAGCTAGCAACAACCGCAGGTGTGATCCCCTGGACTCCAGGATCCTCTGATTAGTCTTGGACACCTTGTTTGCCCCGCTCACCAACCTCTTAAACTGGTCACTATACTTGGAAAATTGCAGAAATCTCCCCAATCTATAAAAGTGGGGATAGAACCTCCCCTAACAATTTTGGCCCATGTCCATTCTCCCCCCACTCTCCAAAGCACTTGAAAAAATAGTGGTCTCACAGCTCTCTAAGTACCTAACCAAACACAACATGTTGCGTCCAGAACAGCATGAATTCTGACCTGGGCTCAGCACCACTACAGCCCTCCTGGAGTTCTCCCATCACCTCCACTCTGCTCTCAACTCTGGTCACATAGTGGGAGCAGTGTTCATTGACCTCTCCAAGGCCTTTGACACTGTCTGTCACCCCCTCCTACTTGACTCCCTCCATCAACTTGGCTTCTTCCCTGGTCCCCTAGATTGGTTTACCAGTAACCTCTCCTACAGATCTCAGTGTGTGAAGGTAAATGGTACCCTATCCAACTCCCTGCCTGTTTTCTCTGGGGTCCCCCAGGGTTCCATCCTGGGCCCCATTCTGTTCAGCCTCTTTCTCAACACTCTCCCCAGCTCCTGCTCAGGCAATATACTCCTCTATGCCGATGATGAAGTCCTCTTTGCCTCCAACCCTGAGCCTGCATCACTACAGGAATCCCTACAGCATTCATTCAGCTAAGCTGAAAAGTGGTTCCTTGACCACTGGCTGGTCATTAACCTCAAGAAAACCAAATCCATGCTTTTTTCTCACCACCAGAATAAGGCCAAAAACACCCCTCTCTGTGTTCTCCCCAGAAACCCTCACACTCTTGAGCAGGTGTCATCCTATAAATACCTGGGCGTCACCTTTGACTCAGCTCTTACCTTTCACACCCACATCAATACCTTGTCCTCAGCTATAAACTCTTGGATTGGCCTTCTCTATCGACATAGAGATTGCCTCCCTCCAATCGTCCTCCATTTGACCATCAACTCCTCCATCCTGTCCTTAGTAAACTATGGCCTAACCATTTCTGTGGTGGTTGACAACTCTGCCCTCACCAAAATTCAGACCTCGATAAACAAGGCCTGCAGGCTCTTGACTGGCGCATCCCACCACACTCATACTTGTCTGCTATATTCCACCACCAACCTGATCACCTTTGATGAGCGCCTGCACCACCAAACCTGCCTACTTGCCAAAAAATCCCTGCTAGGACTATCTCCCCCAGGGGTTGCTGCATCCCTGTGATGTGCCTCCCCATCTGTTACTACCTGGAGCACAGTCAAGTCCACCTTCCTTGTGCCCCATACCAAGACCTCATTAGCCCAAAGGTTCTTTCACTACCATGCCCACACATGCTTCAACTCCCTCCTGCCATCTGTCACGAATCTTACCAAAATTGGCCCCTTCAAAGTCACCCTCCATAACCTCCTCTTTGATGCCCAAAGCTGTAACTGCCCAAATTATTGTGATGACGTGATCCCGCCTGCCACACTCTTAGCCTGACAATGTCCATTAGACTGCTATTCTATGCAATTGCCTGACAATGTCCATTGGACTGCTATTTGATACAACTGTAACTTACTGTATGTAACATTATCTGTTAAAGGAAAACTACACCCAAAACGTGAAAAAATATATGCTGTGCAGAGTGTTTTAATTTGTATGTTAAGTTCTAGGGTTTCCTTCCCTCTGACTGGTATTAGGGAGTTTTTCCTAAATTAGTCTGCTAGCTTTAGGGTAGTTTTGCGACCCTTGGAGATCTCCATATCAAATAGCTTTATTGTATTTCTTTTCTCCTACAATGCAACTTGTTTCATGTGATGGTGATGTAGCAGAGCCCATAAATCCAGCAGAAAGCATTGCATTGCAATCAGTTCACAACAATAGAGATGGCTATATTTTAAAATCTGTAGAGTTCAGCTTGGTGACCACCCTCATCCTAAAGGTTTTACTGTCCTGAAAAACTTTGCTGCTGGTAATTTTTGTGCAGCTTGTAAAGCTTCCAAGATATTTAGCTTGTTCGGCATGTGTGTGCTGAATGTTGGGTTTCTTTTACATCACAGTCACATGAGACAAGATGCACTGTGGGGACAAGAAATACAATTATGCTATCAGGTATGAAGATCCCCATGGGTCGTAAAACTAGCATAAAGCTAGCAGACTAATTTGGGAAAAACTCCTAATACTAGTCAGAGGGAAGGAAACACTAGAACTTCACATACAAATTAAAACACTCAACACAACATATATTTTTTCAAGTTTTGGGTGTAGTTTTCCTTTAACCACTGAGGTAAACATGTTTATTGTTATATGTATTGCACCTGTATGTTACCACTGTTGTACTTCACACTGTGTTCTTGTCCACCCTCCCTGAGATGAGGTGCCTTTGTAAATGAGTCCTTGACTCAAAGGTTGCAAACCTGACTCTCAAACAAATAAAATAAATAAATATACTGTGCAGTATAATTTGTGGCTTGTCCCCATTTTTAATACATGATTTGCTAATGTGTTATTCTTATCCTTATTCTCAATCAAAAACCTTGCCCTTGACAAATAAACCACTGGTATCCTGTGCCCCTCCCTTGGATCGTGCTGACCCAACCAGCCACAAAAAATATGCTCTTGGTAACAGCATAGCAAACAATTGCTGGCATTTCTCTGGGATACAATTTGACACATTTCCAGTTTATGTTGCCTGCATCCACACTGAAGCTCCCTGCATCTTTTCTTATGTACCACATACTGTATTGAATGTGGTACATTAAATTTATTTAATGTTAATGTTTAAGGGTAATTTCAATCCATTACAGGGAACTCATCTAAAGATAAGCTATTAACAATCCTGTTCTGTGCACTGAGCTTCACATAAACTGGCAATATGTAAACTAGACTGCAAACATTAATTCTACTTAAAACTTTTAACTTGTGTCAATCCAGCACACACAGGGAAGTTAGCAGTTTAATAAGCCCTGTCTCCCCAGTAGATTTAAACGTAAGTATCAAATGCTCAGTAAATATGTTCAGTAGTTCAAAATTACTAGCTGATCCCAAGGAGTCAAAGATGATGAACTCCTCATAGGAAGCCAGTTATTTTCCTGCTTGTGCAGCAGGCTGGCCTCCATTGAAATTAGAGTATGTATGAAAATGAACAATTAGTCACCATGCCAACAGACAGCATGTAGGTAGGCTGAGATTTCTACTTAAGGGCAATCCAGGCATGCCTGAAGGTGGTTGGGGAAGTGTTAATTATGGATGTGCCCTAGTCCTTTTAAAGTGTACCAAACAAGCCTTTGTCCATACTAAACTTCTGCTTGCAATGGGGAATGCAGTACTCAGGGACAGCACATTTCAGAATTTTAGTAAGAAAAGAAAGCCTGCTGAAAAGCTCCTGCTGTTCCCAAAAACAAGACAAGTGGGAAACATATGACACGGAGAAACGGATGTTGTGGTCTATGTCACTGTAAAATAAATGAATGAAAATAATACTACAGTGGATGACTGAGTTTCTAACACACACACACACACACACACACACACAACACACACACACACACACACACACACACACACACTTACTTTAATGTAGCCTAGTCTTTCAAACTGCAGATATTGTATGCTCTGCTTTGCTCCTTAGTATTATTAGCACAGAACATTTTACTAAAATGTTAAATCAGTCATAGGGTTCCAATTGGAGCCACAGGCATTTAGAACCTTATTGCTGACCCTTCACTCCCTGTGTACCCATTGCCTTGCATGTTCAGAAATTCCATTCAGAGAAAAATTGCAAGCATATTTAATGATTTCTATTGGTTTCTGTATGCCCATAGTTCCTGCTGACTTGGTGTCCATTTAATAAAGTTATCTTGGTTACATAGAGAGAGAGACAGAAAAAAATACAGAGGTGCAACTATTTCGTACTATGCACCTGGTCTGACTATACTCTTGGTGATTTATTGAATTATTTATATTAAAAGAATTGTAAGTAAATAGCATGTTTCTTTTTTAATCATCAACAAAAAGTATGTAACTGTATGGACTTCATCAATAGAAACAAGTGAGACAGAGCAAGTGCAAGCAAGCAGGGATGCTGTATATTTCACAGTGTTTATTTCATGACTGAATTTATGTCTGTGAAGTAATGCTTTAATAAATAAATAACTTTTGGAAACATACCTGGCAACTATTTAATTTAAGACTGCTGCTAACATTATGCTGTCTAGTTACAGCTAAAGTATAATGGTGTAAAACATCTGTACTGGGTCCATCTTGAGCTACTGTATAGTATGGTGTTTTACACATGTACCTTGCAATTAATTGTTCAGGTTCTGGTATGACAGTTCACATCTACAGTATATTATTATTATTTTATTATTAACTCTAAGTTAATTTATTAAGTTAAATTGTTTCCTGCCAGACAGTCAGTGGCACATTGTGTTGTGTTAAGAAGCCTCATAAAAATATCTTGTGTACCTGTTGCTGTATTAGATGTACTGAAGCACTAAACAGCATCTACTATTGTGGACCAATCATTTCGTATCTTTTCTTTTTAAAGGTTAAGCAACACAAGTAAATTTCTTGACTACTTTTAAGAGTTCCTTTAAAACTTAAATAGGCAAGCATGGATATAGTAGATACTGTGGATGGTGCACGTTATACTGTTCATGTTTTATGAGTCTCAGGCTGTATCAGTTTAGAAAATACAGTACACACACACGCACACCATTTCCACATTACTGTACAGTACATCTGGACACTTTTTCTACAACCCCCACTCTGCTTGCTGTACAATGTTTCTTATGTTTGGTTTTATATCCTTCATTGCTTGGTGGTGGTATACAGTAATGTCTAATTGATTTTTGGGTTGTCCCCACAGGCAATTTAGTAGTTTCTACACTACATTGACTAAAAGAGAATTGAAGCTAAGTGGTGCTTTTGGTGAGAGATTTGAGTCTCAACATATTATTGATTACTCATAAAAAACATTTTATTAGAAAAAAAAATGTATTTAATATTTATATTTTTCTAGATACAGTGCAATCTTACTGAGGAAGGACATGGTCCAAAACGTTTAAGAGATATTGATGCTGTATCCTTGTACTTTAATATGATCTTCGAGATGAAAAATGAAAATAACAAAGAATAAAAAATTAAGTATTTTGAATACATTTGCCTTCATTGGTAGAGAGCTACTCCCTTAATTTTTTGTATTTTTGTTTCATACTGAGGTTGGCTATACTGGGATCTTTGTCTATTCAGCAATGTCTCTCAGAAAGATGTGTGGTCAGGGGGTTGGCAAGAGTAGGATGACATATCCTTTTTGCTGAGAACCCATTTTGCTTACTTTTGCCTGTGGCCAGGACATGTCAATATATTCAAGTCAGCTATGGGAACCCACAGGATAGTAACTTTAACAAATTATATGTGAATGACCTGCATTGCAAGTCTATTTTTACTGAATTTTAATGTAATGGCTTGTAATTCGGTGTGGTAACTTTTCCACTCATTGCCTCCCATTCCTCTACCCTCACCCTCATTGTTTTATTTCTGGTCATCATCTGCCATTAGAGAAATTACATCAATCTGGCTTATGGAGTTAGAAAATGTGATTGTACTGTAACTGTGGCATATTGTTATGCCCTTGATGGTCCATTAATCTTCAACTGCTTTGACATACTATTAAACACAACAATCTGAAGCTTGCATTGCTATTCCTGCATTTGTTTGCACTTAGCATCACAGCTTCATAAGATTTTTCTTTTTATTATTGACACACTGTGTCACGACCCTTGATCTACCCTTCCCTCCCCACACACACACACACATACTGTACACACACCCATATAAAAGTGAAATGTGATGGACTTTCTTATATTCTGTTGCCTTATAGTGCTGCATTCGGTGTGATATTAATGAGCATCTTTAATGTGTTGAGAACGCTGAACAATTATGTGGTTGCAGACATACTGTATTGAGTACCAACTGTATCTCCAGTGCCACATCAGAAAACATAACATATTTTTTGCATATACAGTAACATGTCAGATATTGGTTTATGATGCCCCCCATTTGTCCATCCACATAATGCTGCAGTATCCAGCTACTTGAGTAAAGAGTGATGAAACATACTGTATTCGATATGTACAGGCTGACACAAGTTTAATCCCCCAATAACTCCACCTGTAAAATTTCAACAGGCAGTAGTACGGACTTTGTCTCCTGAAAGAGTCATGAGAGCATATTGTAAGAGATATGGAGCATTCGGTAGGAGATATGGAGATAATGAGCATAGGAGCTCAGTCATGACAGCGTAGCAGATATGGAAATATTTGTATTTGGATGCATTCATAGATTCATTAACCATGAACAAAAAAAAAAATAGGGGTCACAGATCAAGTGCTGGGATGTTCCATATCTCATACTGTATTTACTTTGTGAGCAATAAGCTACCCATCAGGAACGTGAAAAAAAATGAGCCTCACAGTACTGACTCAAGACTGATTCCTACATAATGCTGCAATATCAATCTGTTTGAGTAAAGAGCTACAGAATGAAATATAGTAGATTTGTCCAAGTGGACACAAGTTTGATCCCCCACAAACTCCACTTGTAAAATTCCAACAGGCAGCAGTATCGGACTTTCTTTCAAAAAGAGTCATGAGAGCATAGAAGATATGGAGCACACTGTAGGAGCCAAGTCATGAAAGCATTTTATTCAAATTTTTATTCAGATGTCTCAGTTGATTCAGTGACCGCAAAAAAAAAAAGAAAGGCCACCCACATCGCTACAACCAATCTAAGAATGTCACAATCATTCCACACCATCTGCTGGTGCACCTGAAAACACTTTGAAGAAACAAGCATTTGTCAATGCCAAATGTTGTCGCGCTGGCATTGACAGTAGGAGTGGCAGAGCGAGAGACGCATAGTGCTGTGATTTTGTGAATGTGTCTGAAAAGGTGATTTTGCACAGCGAGCACGCTATTGTGCGCCACAGCTGTGGAAACATGTTTTGGGCAGGCTGTGAAAAATGGCAGCTGTACTCTTGATAAGGAGACGTGCACAAATGCCAGTGGTGAAAATGTGGCATGAAAATATTGCAGATTGATGAAGTTACAAGGGTGCATGGAAACTGCGCAATGCACGCTTGTAACACAGTCATTGTATGGAGTATTGGCACCAAATTTTCAATATAGGCATTTTAAGACCTCTGCTCATGAATAGTGTCACCGTCATTTCCTCAAACTGTCCCCAAAACTGATTTCACACAGCTGCTGTGCAATTTTGTGCCGGATGTGTGAAAACACATTTCAGGCAGCTGTAGTGTTCATAAGGAGGTATGGAAAAATGCCAGTGATGAACAGCTGGAGTGAAAGTATTACAATTTCACAAAGTCATGAGCGTGCGTACAAACTGTGCAATGCACGCTCATAAGACACTCATTTTATTGACTTTCAATCTCAAATTTTCTACATTGGCATTTTAGGGCATCTGCTAATGAACAGTGTCACTGTCATTTTCATCATGTGTGTTGAACATGGGTTTTCCACAATGACCATACTATTCTGCGCTGGAACTGCAAAAACAGATTTTGGTTAGGATGTGGAAAATGACAGCTGTATTGTTCGTTAGGATGTGCAGAACAATGGCACTGTTGAAAATCCGGAGTGAAAATATTAGAAGTTTGCAAACGAGCGTGCGTACAAATTGTAAAATGCACGTTCATAACACGGTGACTTTATGGAGTATTGTCATCAAATTTTCAACACAGGCATTTTTGGACCTCTGCTCATGAACAGTGTCACTGTCATTTTTGAAATGTGTCCTGAACACTGATTTTGCACAGTGAACATGCTATTCTGTGCCGAAAGTGTGAAAACACATTTCAGCAGGGATATGAAAAATGACAGCTGTATGGTTCACACGAAGGTGTAGTAAAATGCCAATGTTGAGAATCTGGCATGAAAATATAGCAAATTCACTAACTTATGAGCGTGTGTTGCGCAGTTGCTATACACGCTCATAAAACAGTCATTTTACGGAGTATTGTCATCAAATTTTCAGCACAAGCATTGTAGGACCTCTGTTCATGAACAGTATCACTGTCATTTTCATAATGTGTCCTGAACACTGATTTCACACTATGACCATGCTATTCTGCCCCGGAAATGTGAAAACACGTTTTGGCCAGGATGTGAAAAATGACAGCTGTACGCTTCACAAGAAGGTGCAGTAAAATGCCAATGTTGAGAATCTGGCATGAAAATATTGCAAATTCGCTAATGCACAAGCATGCATTGTGCATTTGCTATGTACGCTTGTAAAACAGTCATGTTTAGGCTGTTTCCACCAAATTTGCAACATAGGGTTTTTGAGATCCCCCCTCATGAACAGTGGCACTGCATTTTGTTACACGGTCCCAGAAGGTGATTCCTTGCAGTGACTACAAAATCACCTTTTGGGACAGAATAATGCCATGACAGTGCAAGAATTCATAAGAAGGGGTTCCAAAAACCCCATGTTGAAAATTTGGGGCCAAAATTCACAAAAATGCATGAGATATGCAGCAAAGTTGAAAAAAAAACTATTTATTCCATTATACAGCTTACCGGCATTTCCTCAGTTCATGGTCGGCTTTGAAGAGTGCAGACATGTTCTGTGTTCCACAGAAGATCATCGTGCCAGACTCTGGAGGTAAGTATGGGGTGGGGGTGTGTAGGGAGGCAGGATGCACAGTGAGTGGGTGCTGGTGGGGGAGGGGGGCATGGAGACCATGAGGGACCATTTTCATTTTACATGTTCAAAACGGGGTGGGGAACATCGTGGGACAGTTTTTTTTTTTTTGCAGGGGAGTTGACAGGCTGGGGTGGGCTCCCAGTGTGTCACCTGTTTTGGGGGGGTGTTTGTAGTCAACGGGGGATTGGGCACCCTCATCGGCAAACAATACAGGGGGGTTATTGGTTATTTCTGCTGATGGGGAGTAGGATCCCCCATCGGCACACAAGGAAAGGGGTGGGGTAAGAGCCAAGGGGGATTGGGCACCCCCTAGGCATATCACTAATGGGAGGGATGCTTTATGCCGACAAGGAGTGGGCTCCCCCGTCGGCACATTCACAGGGGCAGACGACAGGGGGATTGGGCACCCCTGAAGTCGGCAGTTCGGTGGCCAGTGTGCTGCCATGTACATAATGGTGGCGAGCACGGCAAGAAAAGGACTGCTGCGTCTGACGAGCTTTGCTCGGATTGCAGCGGACCTTTTCTTAGATGTGCTCATCACATTATGTATGCATGGTGTGGCACCAGCATCAGGCTGAATGGGGAATGTGGGACACACCTACTGGTGCATGCCCTGCATTCGCCAAACAGCGACTGTGCTTCCAAAGCTGCACTGTCCCAAGATGTTGGCTGCGCAAGCGCACCAACATAAAAAGGACACTTCAGGGCTTGGATGTGTTGTGGTCACCACCAGGTGGATTACTGGGGAAGTGCATTTCAAATGTAACTATAACATGCTGCACCAAGCTGCACAGTGCCGTGGCGAGAGGCATACTGAGCGATGTAGTGCCCCACCAACTGTTACAATGCAGTACTGGCCAACTTATCTGTAGCAACCACTGAAGGTCAGATATTGGAATAGGGAAAAGCAGAGTGCAAAGGTTCACGCAACTCTTGCCCTTTGTCCAAAATAGAGAATGCTATATTCATTAGGATAGCACATGGCACTATCCATCTGAATATTGGGGCATGTCAGCACTGCACTAAGTCAAGTAGTTCTGTCCTGACACGGATCCTGGAAATGCAGGGATAAGCGCCACCAGACCACATAGCACCCCCTCTCTACATATAAGCCATTTCCTTCACTTTTCTTTCCTCCCCCACCGTCTTTTCCCATTCCCCTGGCCCCTTACCTGTTACCCTCTTTTACTCTAACGTAAAAAGGAAAAAGTGTTAGCTAAGGTAATTAGAATGATGTTTCAAATGTGCCTTTTCCAGAATTGAGAATTACTGACTTGCTATTTTGAGTATGTTAAGAGAAATAGACAGGGATGAAAATGCATCTAATTTCACTTCTGTAAATGTTTCTCTTTTAGGTCCATTGGAAAGGGAGGAAGGATTGTGAATAAATGAAAACTGGATATAAAGTTCAAGATTTGCACAGAATAATAATTATGAACATCACTATATGGTGATGGTCACATAATCATATATTTTTAATCTGTTTCATGGCCAGGGGAAGGGGAAAAGATGGGGGGGGAGGAAAGAAAAGTGAAGGAATGGCTTATATGTAGAGAGGGGGTGCTATGTGGTCTGGTGGCGCCGATCCCTGTTTCTAATCAGTATAAATGCTTTCAAGATGCTTTATTTCCGTACAATCAGAGAAGTATGTAACTGCTTCACCCACTCAGACCCAGTACCAGTGTCTGCACTGGTATATAGACACGCCTAGACCCAATTTTAAGTACTGACCCCCCCAGCTTGCTCCTCACCAGCCTAATTGTTCTCTCTCTTATCCCCCTGTCTTATCAACACTAGGCCCATCCATCCCCTTATTCTTCCTTTCCCAACCTCGGATAGGAGCTCACTACCCTGGGTTGTGACATCCTACCATGCCCCGTACTTTATAGCATTCAATCCCGGGGCTCACACATACTCCTTTTCTCCATCCACCTTCTCTACATCCAGCTTTACCAACTCCTTTCTGTGCACCGTGCCCTCCTAGCCTTTCTCCCCCCTACTTCCCTCCCTCTCTTCCCCCCTACCTTCACCTCTACCTGGTGTATATTTTTATTTTTATTTTTTTCTTCCGTTACTTCCTCCTGCAACCTTAGATAACCTGCTTTATCTTCCTATAGACACTTCTATGTATGTAAATACCCTGTAATCTGTACAATATCTGTAAAATTCTATGTACATATGAACTTCTTTTTTCTTCCTCTCTGTAAAGAGTATTATCTGTATTGCCTTGTAAATACCTGTGTTGACCTGTATATACAATTGTTCATGCTCCACCCAGGTCCATCTTGCAAATGAGCTTCTGCTCAACGATGAACACCTGGTTAAATAAAGACTTGATTGATTGATTGAAGTGATAGAAAAACATACAGTGCTTATTGTATTAATTACCTGAATAATACAGTGATTGGTTCTCAATTATGATGTCATGGGTGTGAGTGTATTTATGCCTTGTTTAATAATGTGTTCACTAGCTCTGAAGAAGCCCCAGTGACTGGGTGAAACGTAAGCTTGCTTGTAACATTATGTTGCTCCTACAAGTAAAATGCTGTGAATTTGTCTCATTTGTTCGAACTGCTCATGAGAGGGTATGTTGATCTCCACTATTTACTACAAATGTAAATTATCTCATTGGACATGCAAGGATTGAGGGGGCCATATGCATGCCCATTATGGGGTCATTTGCATGGAAAGCAGTGGCAGATTTGTGCCCCTCCTGTGTCCGGTCCCACCCACCCTGATCACCCATTCCTGTTAAAATGAATTCTTCCCTGGTGTCTGGTGGGTCTCCCCACCCTCTGATCACCATCACTGGTACAATTAATATATTCCCTGGTGTACAGTGGCCCCCACCCTCCCATGCCTGATCCTGAGAAAATAAAAGTCTTCCCTGGTGTCCAGTTGTTCCCCTCACACTCCAATCATCAACCCTATAGGTTTCCAGATAGTCCCTGGTGTGTACTGGCACCCCCTATCCTGAAAAAGCTTGCCACAGTTACTTAAAGGATATCCCTGGCATCTAGTAGTCTACCTGCATCACCCACACAGGGTACACCACCCTGCCACCCACTTTAACAGAATCACTTGTGCTGTGGAGAGCCCATATGCCAACTGGCACAGCCCTGTTCTCATTACCTCAGCCAGCTACCGTATGCAATGGCAGGGAGCATGTGCATCCTGTGTATTATAAAGGGGAAATGTTTGCAGTATGAATGCTATTTTACCGTATACAGGATGCGCTCTCCTATCAATGTATACAGTGGCTCACTGAGGTGGTGAGTGGAGAGGATGATCACAGTATGAGTTCTCTGTGGCACTGGCAGTTCCAGAAAAGGAGTGACAGGGTGATGTACCCAGTGCAGGTGATGTGAAGTGCCTATTAGATGCCAGGGTCATCCTTTACAAAACTACAGTGAGCTTTTGGAGGGTGGTGGGTGTCACAAGACACCAGTGACTATCTGGAAAACTATGTAGATGTGGATCAGTGGATTGGGGGGACCACTGGATACCAAGGAAGACTTTTACTTTCATGTGGCTGGGGATCAGAGAATGGAAGGACAACTGGATACCAGGGAATATATTAATTGGGTATCCTATTGAAGAAGCAATGGCATCAGGGTGACAGCATCAGGATGATGCAACCAGTTCACCTGTCACACTGGTGAACTGGCTGTCAGTGTGGTCTGTAGTAAGAGTGCCACACAGATGTTGCAAACTCTTCACTGACACACCTCCAGAGTGGATGTGATTATCACAAGTTTAGGGGGTGCAGGAGGCTGCCCACTTATGTGCCCCTCCATGTTTCACCCATTCAGGGTCATGCAGCACAATGCCTGGTGCTGCAATCACCATCAGCATTCTGCTGTCACTCTAAAGATGGTCACCCTGTGGCTGTCATTCCAAAGTGGGTAAACCTAGTAATTTTATCAGGGACAGTGACTGGAGGGCAGGAGGATCACCTTAGTGCACAAACACTAACAAGGGTTACCCCAAAGGGCATTGGTCAGTAAGCAAGTTTCAGAGAAATACAAAATCACACATACCCCATAATGCAAAGCATCATGGACTGTATATTCAAATCACAACAAAATATTATGCTAGTTCAACTTTAAGCAGAAATGCATGGTGCCAAAAGGCTTCTCACACAGTCTGCAAAGGGTGCCAACAGAAGACACAGACACATGTTTCATCCTACCAGGACTCATCAGTGTGCCTTGTCTGTATGACACCCCAGTGGAATGAACCAGCTACCCTAAGTTGGTCTTATTTTTTGGTTTTATTGGGCTCACCACAACCTAACCAAGATAGACCAACTTTGGGTAGCTGGTTCATTGTTGGTACCCCTTGCAGACTGTGTGAGAGACCTTACGGCACCATGCATTTTTGCTTAAAACTTAACCAGCATAATATTTTGTGGTGATTTGCATATACAGCCCATGATGCTTTGCGTTATGTGCATACTTCGTGTGATTTTGTATTTCTGATATATATATATATACATATAAATATACATATAAATATATATATATATATATATATATATATATATATAGTGTAGTGTATAGGCAGCAGCTGCCTCTTCTCTAAGGTGTGACTACTTCGGCAGATAACAAGTAGCATCAAAAATACACAGACTATTTACAAAATGTAGTTTACAAGGTATCACACAGCTATCATCAGGATAAGATGGCAGCCATTGAGCCAGTTTCAAGGTTGAACATGAGGCAAATAGCATAGAGGGGGAGGCCAGGGGGGCTACATGTCCAAAGACCATTCTGATATAATTAGTCAATCAATCAATCAATCCATGCCGGCCCAGTGGCACTGAGGGCTGAGGCACTGGATGTCTCCCCTTGTGCCACGCCGGCAACCCAAGTTTGGAAATGGGCTCTGGCGCCGTGGTTGGCAGGAGACCGAGAGGATTAAGCATCTGGTGGACTGCTCTCTTATCCCTGGGGAGGGATCCTGGGCTTGCCTGGTGAAATAGTGACCTCCAGTGGTAGCTGGAGGTACTACACATGCTCAGGCAGAAGTAGAGGTAAGCAGTGCAGTAGGTGTCTGTAGCACCATGCCGCACTGATGTTATTGCACCTCTGCACTCCTGGGGACAAAACACTAGAAATCCCTCACTACAGCACCACAGATGATGGGGGCTCCAGGGGCAGGTCCACATCCCAACACCTGCCCATCACTCCAGAAGACTCTACTCCCAGCCCGACATTCAAGTAGGCCTCTCTAACTTCAGATAGGCTGCCACTGGAGGGTGAACCCACTCCAGGGGATGATTCTGGAGGGCTAGACCTCCCTGGGTGTTTGGGTGAAGAAACTGGCAAAAGATGGGCTAAGGCAGGGAGTAGAGACCTATCTGAGTGTGTACCCCAGAAGGATGCCTGGGCTGTAGAGGTGCAAAAAGAAAATATAAAAAAAAAATAAAAAATCAATCAATCCAAAAATATGTAACATGAATAATACATAACAATACAATTTATAAGCAATAAGGCACAAAGGAGTCTGTGTAAACCATATTTTACAGCACAGCCAGGGGCGTAGTAAGGCATGAGGCTAAAGGCCAAGTGACTGACTGCTGGCCATGCTGTAAAATATGGTTTACACACACATGTGAGTGCCTTACTGCACTTATAAAATTGGCTGTTTTTTTTTTTTTTTTTTTTTACTTTTGACTATTGGGAAAAGCATGTTTATATGTAGAATAAATAGATTTACTTGTGTACATTTGTGATAAAATCGTCCTTCTGCCCACTGCAAGTGATGTCATTGTGTATTACTGCCTACTTTCTTCTTCCTGTTTTTTTTTTCTTTGTTGTTCTCCACATTCAAGATATGGAATGTTTATCATGCAATGTTTACCACAGAATACATGGATTCAAAATTCTGCACAGTTCCACTGGCAGAATGTTTCTCTCCCAACACACCGTACACACAGACAATTAAGGCCTTTGTCACAGCCAGAGACTCTGTTATCTCACTGCCTGGGCAAAAAGAAGATAGTTTCCTGATAAACAGGTAAACATAGAAGGGGGATTTTTCACTGTCAGCAAAGAAACAGTTGTGAAAACTATAAACAATACTTACTGTTTCTAATTTATGTATGTAAGGAGAGTGTGATAATCTGGGAAACAACATTTAATTAATTTCTTTTATTTTTTATTTGAAGTGTTTTTAAGGCTCAGTTGAAGGTTTTTTTTACAGTGTAAAGGTAGCAGCAATGTTTGTGGTGGATGGTCAGTTCTGGCAGTAGGGGGCTAACTGAAATGACTGTGTTCCAAATGCCCATTGATCTGTGTTGCAGACTCTTCATTGCTGAGCAGTCCTTTTTTTAACCATGTGTAAACCATATTTTACATATACATAAGAGCCAATCAGATTGCATGATTTTACCCTGCCATTTTATAATAACATATGTGAATATGAAATATTAGATACATGAAAATCTGAAAAAAAAAACTTTTTATTCATTCAGATTTTTTATACACTGTAATAATGTCTTCTTGTTACATATTGCATATCTTTTATGTATATTATTGGTCACAATTATCAAAAAATGGCATACCACTAAGAATTTGCCCATCTCAAATTTATTGAGTCAGTTTTTGTGAATTCTGCTGTTATCTGTGTATGCATTCTGTTCTTCCCTGTATGAATTGTCTTCTTCATAAGTCTGTTAGATTTGCCCTTTAGTTGCCTTGTAGTGTTGTGCAAAATGCAGAATTCTGCTGGTGGAATTAGAGCAGAATGATAATTTCACCAGTGGAATTTCTGCCAGAATTCAACTAGTCCTTCTGCAGGGGACCATGTGATGCAAGCTACCAGATAGTCACTCCCCTGTACAGCTCCAGTCTCCAGTCTCTTTCTAATTGTTATCTGGTATATTTTCTCAATCTCTAAACCTACTAATTTGTGCTATTCTGGTTCCCTATAACTTTGTGCCCTTGCAAGGCTATTTTGAGAATGGGCATCTACATGAAAAAGCAACAGCAGAAACACACCCCGCCAGTTACACCAGAAAAGGCCCCCCAAAAATCCCGGGCCTTGAGTGGAGCGGAGAAGGGAGACGCTTTGAATCAAGGGGGCAGATCAGGAGCCACTCACATTGTCTAAATTTCTGGAAGAATTCAAACCATTTTGAGATGAGATTAAGGAGATGGCATCAGAAATAAAGTCGCTCACAAGAAAAATAGAAGAGATTACTCTTGCTACCTCAGACAAAACAACCAGGATCTTCCCTTCAGAGAAGCAAATGGAAAGGTTTGAGCCTGAGATGGCAGCTATGTGCCAGAAATTGTCCAGATTTGAGGCTAAGCTTGAAGATCTCGAAGGTTGCAGTTGGAGAAATAATGTAGTGATCCTTGGACTACCGGAGGGAGAGGAGGGCCAGAATACCATTGCTTTTGCCCAGAAGTTGATGGAGAAGATTGCTAGCCCTTCCCCATTTGGGGCCACATATATTATAGAGACAGCCCACAGGTCATTAAGACCGAAGCCCCCTCCTGGAGCAACTCCCCGACCTATAATTTGTCGTTTCTTAAATTTTTTAGAGCAACAACATTTTCTGTACAAAGTAAGAGAACTCCAAGAAGTTTGTAGGGAGCAAGCTAAGCTTAGAATAGCACAAGATACTCCAGGTTCAGTCCATTTGAAACGTGTAGCATTTCATCCAGTTGTCTCAAAAGTAATTGCTGCTGGACTTAAATTTCATATGGGGTACCCGGCCAGGCTACAGGTACAGGTGGCTGGTTCCTAGAGTACCTATGAAGATCCCGAGGCAGCACTTGCTGGCTTAAAAGTATCCCTGCCAGATCTCTTTAGGGACACATGAAAGGCCTCCGGACTTTCCTGATAAGACAAAAATTGATCTGAGAAGGCTGGGCAATCATGTAAAGGAATCTTCGGGAAAGAACACGGTTAAACATTCTTGGACTCTCATCTAAGCCCAATTAAGGGACAGAAGGGACCCTTCTGTTATCATAGTGATCCAATTATGGATACATATTCTTGTTTGTTTTGTCTAGATCTGGGGTTTCATGTAATTAAGAGATTTCTCATTAGTTTTCATGCTTGGAGGAAACAAAGCCAACCTACTAATATTTAGCCTTCCCTTCCCCTGTAAGAGTTTGGTAAGATTGGGCCTGGTAAAAGTTTATGGCTTTTGGGGGAATTTAATTACAAGGGCTGCGATGTCCTTTCCCTTGTAAAGCACCAGTGTGCAGTAACGCTTTTGCAGCACAGGAGGGAGCTTGTGTTTCATGCATTAAGTATTAACGGTCCCTAAGGCCGGATAATAGTGGGGGTTTACTGGCGCAAAGGCACAACAATTTGAAGGAGAGGTACGTGGGCCTGTCTGTATGGGGCTGGAGAGTTTATTGAGATAACGGCCCACATGGTGAATTTTATGTATTGCTGAGGTTGGCTTCCTGACCTCGCACCATGCGGTGCCTTTTCATATCTAGCAAGTACATGCCTTAGCAAGCTTGCAAAGCTTCTGTGACGGCTCACGCTGCTGGAAGCATGCTTTCAATGGCTTTCATTAGGGGATAGGCGAGCAATACTATGGCCTGTACTGCAATAATGTTGAGTCCTCTCTCCTTCCTTGTTGTTAATATTCCAAAAAGGGGGATTGAATTGTAAATAATGTAGGGTTTGGGGACGGTTTTTCGTGGGGCTGGGGAAGGAGTAGAGACAGAGTATTGCTGAACGTTGTTAGTGATAAGAGGGGGGTTTGGGTGGGTGGCTTTTTGGACAATGTTCTGGGGTTACTGAAGTTGTGGATTGTTCGAGGGATACTTGGGTGGGTGGGGAGGGACGGGGCTTAATAAGGGAGGGTTGGGGCAGGAGATCAGCACAGCAGGTTCGGGGGAATAGAATCACCTGGTTCATGGTTGCAGTATACGATAGATGTCTTATCTGGATTTATACCTGACATATTAGATGGCTCAGAATATTAATATCGCTACATGGAATGTGAAGGGGATTAGGAAAAAACAGAAACAATACCAGGTACTTAAACATCTGAGTATGTTGCATGCCCAGATATCATTTTTACAAGAATCTCACTTAGTGGATTCCGAAGTATTACAACTTTGGAGACAACAGATAGGTCAGGTTTTTTATGTTTCAGGGGAGACCAATAATTGCGGGGTCATGATACTGATTAATAGAGACATTCCATTTGTCCCTTCTCAGGTGTTTAAGGACACAGATGGCAGATATGTCTGAGTTCAGGGTACTATTTGGGCCATGCCGTTAGTGGAAATTAAATGAACAATTACTAAAAGATGAAAAGTATTGGGGATTGGTGAAAGAGCAGATAGACTTTTTCTTTTCCACCAACCCAATAGACAGCGCAAGGCCGGATATTTTATGTGGAGCCTTTAAGGCTTATATAAGGGGCATTCTCATTAGTCTAGCTACAAAGAGGAAGAAGGCACAGGAAGCAGAGTTATTGTCCTTATTATCCCAGATACGGGCATTAGAAAATATACCGCCAGATAAAATTTCTCAAGAGGAGTCACAGAAGCTATTAATACATAAGGAAAAATACTTCGGAATGTTAAGAGAAAAGGCAAAACTGGCTATTATCCGCACAAAGGCCAGTTTTACAGATTAAGGAGAAAAAGCGGGGTGCCTGCTAGCTTTACGTCTAAAGCAACAAGAGTCAGCAAGGTTTATACCCCCAATAAGGTTACAGTCAGACGGGACCCTGAAGGTATCCCCCTCAGAGATAGTTCAGGAGTTTGCTACTTTTTATAAGCAATTATATAGTGATATGGATAGTCCTCCACCCATTGAAAAACTAGAGGATTATCTCAGGGAAGTACATCTTCCATTACTATCTAACTCTCAAAAGAAATTTATATCTTCCCCTTTATCACAGGAAGAAATAATGGCTGTTATAAAGGATTTGCCTGTGGGTAAAGTCCCGGGTCCAGATGGGTTTTCTGCCTTATTTTACAAAGTCTGCAGGGATCAATTACTACCTGTGCTACATCGTCTCTATTTGCACATTTGTTCTGGAGAGATGGCAGATGCACATTTGTTTGAAGCGTTGATGGTTTTGTTACCTAAACCGGACAAGGACCCAGAATTGGTTCAGAGCTACAGGCCAATATCTTTGCTGAATCAAGATATCAAAATTTTCTCGAAGATATTGGCAGATAGACTAACCCTGGTCCTCCCAGAAGTGGTGGGTATGTCTCAAGTGGGATTTATGAGAGGACGTGCATCTTCAGACCACCTGCGTACCTTCTCCCATGTCTTCTCGGAGTCCAGAGATGCCATATATCCTGCAGGGTTGGTCTCCCTGGACACAGAGAAGGCATTTGATCAGGTTAATTGGACTTTTCTATTTCAAGCCTTTAAGGCATTTGGATTCCCATCCATGTTCATAGATTGGATCAGGGCAATTTACCGGTCTCCTACAGTGAGGATTTCAGGGAATGAGACCTTCTCCAAGTCTTTTTATGTTGCGGTCAGGTACGAGGCAGGGATGCCACCTCTCCCCACTACTTTTCAATCTTTATCTGGACCCTCTTATTCAACATATTCTCAACAATGAAGGAATACAAGGTATTCCCATTAGGAATGAGGTAGTGAAAATAACAGCGTACGCTGATGACCTCCTTTTACATATGGCTAACCCAGTAATATCTATCCCGAACATGTTAAGGGAGGTTAACAGATTTAGTAGTTTCTCGAATTACAAGTTAAATCCCAATAAGACATCCTTTTTCCCTCTTAACCATAAAGTTTTCAAGACTGACATTGTCTTTCTGGGACTATGCTGGTCACCCCGGGCTATTAAGTATTTAGGTATAAAACTAACGCATAATCCTTCCTTGTGGTTTAAAGAAAATCTGGACCCTCTCTTGCAGGGGAGCACTCAAGATCTAGAGAGATGGAACAAACTCCCATTATCTTTATGGGGTCGTATTAATATAATCAAGATGAATGTATTTCCCCGTTTATTTTATCCTCTGTCAGATCTTAACTCATTTGTCCCCTTAGTTTGGTTTCAGAAAATGCATAAACCTTTTACCAAGTTTATATGGCCTAGTAAGACCTCTAGGTTGGCATATCACAAGCTAGCTGCACCCAAAAAAGAGGGGAGGCTGCGGATTCCTTACTTGCCCATCTACTACTGGGCTAGTCATTTGGCTAAATACCTGAGATGGGTAAGACCGGGCCCAGATAACATGAGCCCGGCTTGGCTCAAGATTGAATTAGACATTATCCAATCTATGAACATCGACCCTTTGACCATGCTTTTTCTAAAAATTTCTCATTTGCAGAACATTAACAAATGTCTCACTATCATGACCCTACTAAGAGTACACTGGCAATTGTGCTCTTTTTTGCGTTATAATCAAAGTAAAGATCTCACTCAATCCATTTGGAACTCCCGGCTTTCACCATAAACAAACAGAAAATTTCCCGTTTATGGCTGCCTCATTTAGGAGAAGGGATAGTATCCTCATTTTTGGATGAGGCTGGAGATTGGCTCTCATTCCCTGAGTTCATGTACAAGTTCAAAATTCCGGAGTTTCAGGTTTTTAAAGAGTGTCAATTGAGGCACTTGTTAACCACAGTTCTTGGGGCCACTCAACCCCATCCAGCAGCCTTTGCATTGGTATCTGAACTCTCTCCTTTACTCGTCTCTTCAGGTGTGATCTCTAAGATTTACCAGGTGTGGTTCCGATGGCGGTTTGGATGCGGTAGTGGCCCCACTAACTTTTGGGTTTCATTTTTTCCCCAATATACTTTTAACTGGCCCGCCCTCTGGATGTATTGCCATAAATATGTATCCCAAGATAGATTACGTCTCATGCAGTTTCACATCGTACATAATTTGTATTATACCCCAACTAAACTGGTGAAATGGGGCCTTCTCGATACCAATAGGTGCAATAAGTGTTCCCAGGACACAGGGTCACTTTTTCATCTATTTTGGTCATGTCCCCAGATAGCTTTGTTATGGGAGCTTACAAAAGCCAACCTGGATCCTTTATTGGGTTTACAGGACTAGTTTACACTGGATATTTGCCTGCTGAGGGATTTGTCTCGCATAAAGGTTAAAATCCGGAGATTTCATATATCCATGGTTGCGCTTTCAGTCAAAAAAATCATTCTTAGATGTTGGAAAGAAGGGACCTGTCCAACATATCAGGAGTGGATCAATGAGATTGTAGCAAATATACATACAAAGAAGGCTATTGCCAGCCTTCAAAACAGAGTACATAGGTATAAGGTTATCTGGGATCCCCTTCACACTCTAATTACGGTGGCTATGAAATAAAGTGTGGTCAAGGTTACCAACCTATTTATCCTTGGTAAAGGTAGTTAGTGGGTGATAACAGTATTGGAATGGACTGCTGTGCCTGGGAGGGAGGGAGGAAGGAAGGAAGGGTTGGGGGCAGTATGACTTGTCTTACGAATCTCATGTCAAAATGTTCATTACTGCCTCCTGTAATGTGGAAAAAGTAGTGAATAAACTTTGAATTAAAAAAAAAAAAAGAATTCTGCCTGCTGTGAACCACAGAGTTATATTCCACAAAACAGCATTTTTTCCATGAAAAATCATTCTGCAACCAGTTCTGTGGAAACTATTGCATAGAAATGTAGCAGAAAATACATTCTGCATTTTGAGATGTTGATGGTCTGTATCTGACGAATTTCTATGGAATTGTGGCAGAATTTTGAAAATTCCTTGAGATTTAATTCTGCAGTAATTTGAACATTCCACAGACCTTTATTGCTTTGAAAAACAAACTTACTGTCTTAGTGTTTGTTCTGTTTTTTCCTTCTAAGAAGTAAATATGATGGACTGATCAGGCAAAAATATGACAACTGTGTGAATGTACTAGACAAGTAGTATATCATAGATGGAAAGGGAGAGGACAAAATGAAGCATGTGGTCCACAGTGGTCTTTTTAGTGCAGCAGACTTTTTTTTTCTAAATCAGTTAAAGCATTAAAGTTTTCTGCTTATTGCATTGTTGGTTCAGGTTCTAGATATAGAAACATAGATGTGTAGGGACAGAAAAAGACTCATGGACCATCTATTCTTCTCAGTTCTTACACTGGTGTTCACTCACTAGATGATCACACTCAAGACCTTATTCGGATCTGTCATTTCTAATAAGGTCTTCCTAATAGGAACATAGAAACATGGAAATTGATGGAAGAAGGTGTCTGAAGCACCATTAAGTCTTCCCCTACTATATTACCTCACTCAACTGACCTACTGTGCTGGTGGGCTGTTACCCTCCTCTGCCACACCCCACCACTCAAATCCAGTTCCCCCACCCAGGAGACTAGGAGTCCCCTTGCCCAACCACAACTGTTCAAACCCACTAAGGTAGCTGCCCCTTCCCCATGCCAGCAGTATGTTCCAAGGTTCCATCTCCTTTTCAGTGAAACAGAATGTCCACACATTTCTCTTGAACTTGTGTAACCCCCTTGTTAGCCGGGGTTACTAGAATCCCAGTAAGACCTAGTGGTAGGCAGGAAAGGCAGCTTGTGAAACTCAAGTTAAATGGGTTTCACACTGTCTCACTCTGTTCTCAGTCACAGCTGAGACTGAGAGATGACATCACCATAGAACTGTCACAGCTGCATAAGCCACATTGGAATCTGCAGCACAGGGAGTGAGATAGAACTTTGGGAGTTTTCAAAGTGAGTCTTCTGTTTTGTTTCGAAGAACAAGGAAGTCTCCTGTTTATTGTCAAGCAGGAAGGGAGTTTTCTGTTTATCTCCTTGTTAGAAGGTCAGTGTCCAGTTTCAAGTGGTGGAGACCACTGTCCAGGTCTCAGTGCCCCCTCCCTCCTGGGGGGGAGTAAAGTGTCCCTCTGTGGATTCCAGGGGCAATCCCCTAATTTCTACTACAAGAAGAAAGCTGCCTTTTTTTCTACAGTTTCTGTTTTGGTCTGATAACAGTGAAATAAGTTGTACTTCGCCTGTGGGGCACCTGCAACGAAAGGGTGAGTGTTTTGCTCTAATTTGAGAGAGCAAACAATATGTTTCTTCAGTTTTGAAAATGTGAAGAAAGCTGGGATGTGAACTACTATTTGGGAGGCCTATTGTACTAGGACAAACAAATGGAGTAGGTTCAAAATGTAAAGTCTTTATGGATTCAAGTAATGTTGTAGAGGGGGTGCTACTGGTCATCCACTGTTTAATCTACATTTTGAAGTTTAAGCTTCTGTTTGTCCAGAGAAATGACCGGGTATGGGCTGTGGTAGCTGGAGGTGGGAACAGCCCTCCATCTTTAGTAACCAGGTCCACCTCTGCGGATTTCTACTGTGATTGCTACTTGCCTCAAGTGCCTGGCCAGTGATGAGGTAGGTACCCAGATGTGGGTCGCAAATTGGAAAATCTCCCTAGGAGTCACAGACTCTAAGTGGTGTGGGGAGCCACAACTTGGGAAAAGAATTCTCCTTGTTTGATGGGAGTCCGAAGGAAGTAAGAAAACAAATCTCTCTATGAGTCTCAGACTCTAAGTGGTGTGGAGAGCCACAACTTGGGGAAAATAATTCTCCTTGTTTGATGGGAGCCACAACAAGTAAAGTGGGTTCATTCTTTAAATGGACCATTAGTCAAGTGGCCGGCAGGGGAGCTGGGCCAGTCAGATTGTGTATCCAAAGTGCATGCAAGTCCGGGCTGTGTGCCTGGTGGATCCAGAGTCCAAAAAGAGTAGAAATGGGTTCATTCTTTAAGCAGACCGCCTTGTAGTCTCTAATCTGCATTATCAGTAAGCATAGCCCCTTGGGGGTCCATCTATGCTTTGTTATGTTCAGCTAGTTATGAATAAAAGCCACACTGAAAAAATCCCAGTCCTGGTTCTGGACATTACAGTTATTGCTTCCTGTAGTTGGATTTACTTGGGTGCCCCTGTGCAAAGTAGCCAAACCTAGGTTCCCTTGTGCCAGGTAACCTCATCCTCCCAAACCCAGGTCCCCACCAGGTATTGCTGTTAACACCAACAGCATGCCACCTGTCATTTTAGTAAAAAGGCAGGGGTGAGGGGTTACAAAAATGGAGGCACCGCTTTGGATTTATTTGGGAAGGAAGTTACTTGGGCAAGTGAGCTAGCGTTTTGGCTATCTGGCAGTAGGGTAGCCCAAAAAGCTGAAGCAATTTCCCTAGTGTGTTGCTGTGTGCTGTGAATCTTGTGCTGCTGTTTAAAAAATGCCAACTGTTTACCAAGGAGCTGTAAAGCCAAAGAGTGTGCCCTTGTCCTGCATCAAAAATTGTTTACAGCATTTTTGTCAGCTTTTAAAGTAAATTCTGTGAAGAAAAGTGTAGAAAACTAGTGGTTGCAACATAGAAATTGCGCCCTGAATGTTTGAAATGCTTTTGAAATGAGTTCTGTGAAGGAAAGTGTGGAAAACTAGGGGTAGCAACAGATAAATTATGCCCTGGACGTTGGAAATGCTTTCTGTGTAAAGAGAGAGACTGCAGAGTTAATGGCAATGTTACATGGTTGAAATGGGCTCCAGCTGTGGAGTCAGTTGAAAAAAAAAAAAGTGCATTTTACAGTTTAAATTTGACTGCTCGACAATTGCCGTGAGGAGAGGAGCCCTCGCAGGAAGAAGAGGCTCATTTGCATGACGTCGTGTGGTTGATCAGATTGCCATTAGTCCCGGCCCTCAGCCAGCTCTTCTGTGACTGCCTCTGCATTCGAGAGGGAGACAGAGAGTAGTGCGTGTACTGGCAGTGGAGGAGCATCGTGAAGGATTCAAAGCGCTGTAAACATTCAAAAATTTACTTTTTAGCTTAAAAATCGGGCTCAACCCGAAAAGCGATCATGGAATTAGTGAATTTAGTGTTGAAAACGATGATCACGGAGACTGCCCGCCCGGTTGCATTCAGAGGCCTTCAAAATCTAGCTACAGGCCATTTTACCCCATCGCAGCAAGTTGCTACAATAACAGTGAGTAAACAATTCAAAAACTGCTCAATCAATGATTTTCAGTAATGCCATATAAAATGTGCGTGCAGCAGTATAGTTGCTTTGCAAGTAACAACTATGTGATGTCCTGCCAGCAAGTGCAAGTCTGTAAAGCCATTAAATGCGTACATGGAAGTAAAATAGCCTCAGTTTAAAGTTTGCAGCCAGAGAGAGACTGTGGGTTGTAGCAAAATGCAACACTAGTAGAAGCAGGCAATCCTGAGCTGAAACCTGACGTTTTTAAGGGACTGTAAATTAAATGAATGTTACCAGCATGTGTAAAGTCCAAGGAAAATCCTGTAAATGTGTGAACAGCCAAATCAGAGCAAGCTGTGCAGTTTGAGTAAAAGTTATCAGTAGTTGGTGTAAATCGGGTGAGCAGTGGCTTGACCCAGATCCTAAATGTTGATGCACAGGAGTGCTGCTGCCGCCATTACAGGGTGGGGTAGTAAAGTAAACACAACAGCAGAGGAGCCATTTTAAAGCTACAGAGTGTGTTCATTAAAGTGGGACTTTCGGTTACAGTGAACTTTTGTTTATTTTTCTGCAGTTATGGCCTCAGGACCAGTTCATTACCCGGATCATGCCCGGGTAGCAGTAACAGCAGCAGTAAATAGACTGAGAGATATTGAAAAGTGGTGCTATGGAGGGCAACTCCCTCCTGATGTGGCAATTCCTAATTATCCAATGAGTGTATGCCAAAAATGCTTGAGTGCTGGAAGGAATGTCTTCATTTTTTTTTTTTTTTATTTTCGTCTTTATCCCTCCTTACTGCCTCCGGTGCCCCCTCCTTCTGTCCGCTCGTGTCCTGCCCAGGGTCATCCTCGGGATCTGCCCCTAGAGTGCCCTACCTCCTTTTCCCTGCACATTGGGGTCTGTCCATTGGTGGTCCGGGCGGGCTAAGGCGGCCTTCATCTAGGGCTTGCCGGAGGGTATTTCCTGGTTTTCTCCCCTTACGTCCCTGCCCCCTGAGACGTCCACACTTGGGACGTACTTCCCGAGTGGCAGCGTACTGACGCACGCTAGCCCTCATGCGCATGCCAACATCTCTCCTCCCGACCCACAGGCGCGAGCCGCCCATCCTCTCTTGGTCGGTGCTTCCACCGCCGTGAGTGATGGTGACCACGGAAGTATTTCCGTGTTCCATAGGTTCTCAACCCCTGAGGGAGGAGAGCATCCATTGGGATGCTCAATCCTCCCTCCCTACTGACTTCAGTGACCCGAGTCCGCTCCCTCGACCCGGTCGCCGGCGAGGCGAGGTGCGGCCCAGCGCCTCAACCCTCAGCACCACCGGGCCGGCGGAAGGGATGTCTTCATGATTCCTCACTGTGCTTGAAGCCTTCAAAAATATGACTTGTATAAAGTGCCTCCAATTTGTTTGGCTCCTCATGGACAAAAATTCAGGAATCTGCAGTTGGCAGCACACAGCACCAGTCGGAGCCTGTGGAGGAAGGTCCCTCGGGGGAGTGTGGCACAAAGCTAGAGGGTGCAGAATTAGAGACTGAATCTGAAGTTGAAGTTTTGGATGTTGGATTTCAGAAAGAAAGTTCAAATAAAGCATCAATAGACCCCTGGGTGGGGGGGCCTAGCCCAAGTCTGGCAGGTAAAGATGAGATGCGGGAGGCCTTTGAATGGGAGGTGTCGACCCTCCACTCCTAGCGATGAATGGATAGTCTCTGGGGTGAGAATGACTGCTCACTCCTGGGCTCAGATCCTCAGTGAAGAGGAAGATGAGGGGGAACCTATGTGGCCTTGTGAGAAAGAAACGGGTACACAGCCTCAAGATCTTGCCTCAGAGGAATGTGTTTAAGAATGTGGTGATGCCACTGCCCTGGCTTTACAAGAGGAAGAAGTCAAGGATCTGTTTTTAATTTCTTTGAGGATGTGAAGCTGCCAGAACCAGGACTGGCCACCCCCAAGCCAGGCCAGCGGTCTTAGATTGACCAAAGCAAGTAAATCGGAGAGACTGGTTCGTAGAAAGGCAAATGAAATCTATGGTATGACCTTTCCTACCTTTCCTTGGGAGAGTCTGGGAGGAGATTGAGGACTGCAGGAAATCCTGGATCTGGGATGAAGCAATGAAACATGTGCATCCTGGAGCTAACCAGCATGTAAAAAATAGACTGTTCCACGAAAAGTATACACAGTGGAAGAGAGGCAGGACACTGTTTATGGACAGAGTGAGAATAGTGGACGGAGAGGGACATGACATCTCCCACTGTGTGAATTATGTGCGTCCAGATGGGGTAATAATTCAAGCCCCTGACCCCCGGTACTATTGGCCTCAGTGCAAGGACCTCCCAGTAATTAAGCCTGTGCCTACAAAATGGAGAGCCGAGCAGTGGTAGTCAATACTGCCACATCAGACTGTGAAGTGCCCTTATTGATCTGCCAATATGAAGAACCAAGGACTCAGGTGCTCCACATTCATCAGTCTACAGTGTACTGTCCTGTTCAGCAACCATCTACTGGCCCACCAAATGACTTCAGATCCAGAGAGGACACCAGCCCAGCTGTTTCCTGTTCATCGCCTGGTAATCAGATGACGTCGGACCAGCTGTTTTTCCTTTTGTTCCTGTTCTAAGGTTCCTTCTCCAGAGATGACATCAACCCAGCTGTTTCCAGATGTGCCCTCCTGTGGTTCCTGGAAGATGTCCGCCCAGCTGTATCAGAAGAAATGCTGCCAGGGAGAGTCTTCAGCCGTGGACAAGGTTTGTGCAGTTAGTATACTACAAATGGCTGGTAAGTCCGAAACCCTTTTCTATCTTTATGACATTGCAGTACACACCCTACACTACAGACTTCAAAAATGTGTGAACTGTCCACAAAGACTCTCCCCTTCGGATTTTGGCCTTTTAGAACTGTGCTTCACGGGGCTCCAGCCCAGGAGAGACTCTTTATTGGACAAGCTTTCGGGCCTTGTGGTCACTAGTTGGGACTTTTAGGCAACTCCATCCCCCCAAATGTGTATTGTAAATAATGTCATTATTGTATTCTAATGTAAATACTGTTTTTTCTACCTTTTTCTAAAAAAATCTTTTTGGGATTGTTCAGTGTTTTTGTATGGTAGGGGTTTGTTTAGGTAGGCTGTGTATGCAGATTAGGAGTGTGTTTTGTCTTTCTTTTTCTTACAGGTGTTCCTGGGAAGACAGAAGAGAAGACAAGAAGAGGAGGAGGGGCTTATCGGAGTTCCTTGTCAGTGCTTTATTGTGTAGAAATTTAAAGTACTGTGTTGTTATTGTTATGGTTGTTACTGTATTAACCCTTTTCCTTCCACAGGTGTGGTTGTGGGGGTAGGGAGGAGGCAATAATTTGGTAGTTTAATGGTGTAGTTGCAAGTTGCTCAAGGTCGGGGAGGTCCCCGTGTTTTGTTTTTGTTTTGGGATGTTATGTTAGAGGCAGATAGGTTTTCCCTAGAGGGTTGGGGGGGATAGACAGGCTGTGGTTCTGAGTGGCCATAGAGACTGCAGTACTGATCTATCAGGGCTATGCTCTGGACTGTTCTACCAGAGCCACTAGGTGTCCATAGTAAGTGGATAGTGTAGAGGCTGACATGTCAGCTATAGGCCTCTAGGCCCTTAGTGTTGCCTGCCTGTGCTTGCACATGGTAGGAGGGATCCTGATCACCCCCCTCCGCAGGTAGCACATAGGGTGGGATGGCCTAAGGCCAGGTGCATAATGACTGGGGACAGTCATTTTCCTGGTCAAGGGCGAGTGTAACCCCTTGTTATCCGGGGTTACTAGAATCCCAGTAAGACCTAATGGTAGGCAGGAGAGGCAGCTGTGAAACTACAGTTAAATGGGTTTCACACTGTCTCACACTCTGCCTCAGTCACAAGCTGAGACTGAGATGACATCACCATAGAACTGTCGAGCTGCATAAGCCACATTGGAATCTGCAGCACAGGGTGAGATAGAACTTTGGGAGTTTTCAAAGTGAGTCTTCTGTTTTGTTTCAAGAACAAGGAAGTCTCCTGTTTATTGTCAAGCAGGAAGGAGTTTTCTGTTTATCTCCTTGTTAGAAGGTCAGTGTCCAGTTTCAAGTGGTGGAGACCACTGTCCAGGTCTCAGTGCCCCCTCCCTCCTGGGGGGGAGTAAAGTGTCCCTCTGTGGATTCCAGGGGCAATCCCCTAATTTCTACTACAAGAAGAAAGCTGCCTTTTTTCTACAGTTTCTGTTTTGGTCTGATAACAGTGAAAGAAGTTGTACTTCACCTGTGGGGCACCAGCAACAAAAGGGTGAGTGTTTTGCTCTAATTTGAGAGGGCAAACAATATGTTTCTTCAGTTTTGAAAATGTGAAGAAAGCTGGGATGTGAACTACTATTTGGGAGGCCTGTAGTACTAGGACAAACAAATAGAGTAGGTTCAAAATTTAAAGTCTTTATGGATTCAAGTAATGTTGTAGAGGGGGTGCTACTGGTCATCCACCGTTTAATCTACATTTCAAAGTTTAAGTTTCTGTTTGTCCAGAGAAATGGCCGGGTATGGGCTGTGGGAGCTGGAGGTGGGAACACCCCCCCATCTTTAGTAACCAGGTCCACCTCTATGGATTTCTACTGTGATTGCTACTTGCCTCATGCGCCTGGCCAGTGATGAGGTAGGTACCCAGATGTGGGTCACAAACTGGAAAATCTCCCTAGGAGTCACAGACTCTAAGTGGTGTGGGGGAGCCACAACTTGGGAAAAGAATTCTCCTTGTTTGATGGGAGCCACAACAAGTAAAGTGGGTTCATTCTTGAAATGGACCATCAGTCAAGTGGCTGGCTGAGGAGCTGGGCCAGTTGGGCTGTGTATCCAAAGCACATGCAAGTCCGGGCTGTGTGCCTGGTGGGTCCAGAGCCAGAAAACAGTTGAAATGGGTTCATTCTTTAAGTGGACCGCCTTGTAGTCTCTAATCTGCATTATCAGTAAACGTAGCCCCTTGGGGGTCCATCTATGCCTTGTTATGTTCAGCTAGTTATGAATAAAAGCCACACTGAAAAATCCCAATCCTGGTTCTGGACATTACAGTTATTGCTTCTGTAGTCGGATTTACTTGGGTGCCCCTGTGCAGAGTAGCCAAACCTAGGTTCCCTTGTGCCAGGTAACTTTATCCTCCCCGAACCCAGGTCCCCACCAGGTATTGCTGCCAACGCCAACAGCATGTCACCTGTAGTTTTAGTAAAAAGACAGGGGTGAGGGGTTACACTTGCCTCCTCCCCCAAATCTCCAGTCTTGCCCTCTAGTGACTGTATCTCTATTTCTTACAAATAGGTTCTCACTATTCACTTTGCTTGTACCCCTGAAAAATATATATGTTTCAGTCCTGTCCTCCACTCTCACCTGGCCTCCAGTGAGCCCATAGTTAGAACCACCTGCTTATCCTCATAGGATCTGCCCTGCTGGACTTGGATCGTCTTGGTGACCCTTCGTTGTACTGATTTTTTTTTTTGCTGTTAATTAGATTTTTATTGAGAAATTGCTTAAATAGAACACAGTAGTTGCAGTTATAGAAAATATAAGTAGCGTACATATGTCAAATTACATATAAACATCAAATATGATGACATACAAGGGCCACTTGGTCCACTCAGTCTGCCCATTTTTCCCAACCTACATTACAACTGCAGACCATACGTGAGCTACAGCTCTTTCTCCCTCCCACCTTCCTTTCTACTGTGATTCCCTTTTTATTATCCCGTGCATTCTTGAGCTCCTCCATTGTTTTTGTCCCCACTACCTCCACTGGAAGGCTGTTCCATGAATCCACCACTCTTTCTGTGAAGAAGTACTTCCTCATATCTCTCCTGAATCTACCCCCCTTTCAGCTTCATAGCATGCCCCCTTGTCCCTTCTATATTTTATTATCTCACATGTGGTATTCAAAGGTCTCTATAATATTTCACCTCTCCATCCTCTCTTCCAGTGTGTACATATTGTGGTCTTTTAGTCTCTACTTGCAGAGCTTTTGATGCAGACACTGGAACATTTTAGTGTCTTTCCTCTGTACTACCTCCACTTTGTCTATGTCCTTCCAGTAATGTGATCTCCAGAACTGGACACAGTATTCTAGGTGAAATCTTGACAATGATCTATACAGAGGCAACACCACCTACCTCTTTCCGCTCATGATATGCCTCCCTATGCACCTCAGCATCTTACTAGCCCTTCTGACCACCTTGTTGCACTGCCTGGCCACCTTTAGATCATTGAAAATGATTACCCCCAGATCTGTTTCCTGCTTGGTTGTTGCCAGTACCACTCCATCCATTTTGTACTCTGCTTCTGGATTTCTGTGCCCTAATTGCATTATTTTACACTTTTTCACATAGAAACCCAGCAGCCATATCCTTGACCACTCCTCTAGTTTTCTCAGGTCTCTGCTCATCCTTTCTACCCCCCCCCACAGAGTGTCTACCCTATTGCAGATTTTGGTGCATCCCCAAAGAGGCAGACTTTCACTTCGAGCTCATCTGCGATGTCACATTTAAAGACATTAAAGAAGACTTGTCCCAGTACTGATTTCTAAGGCATCAGTTGGTCACCCTGTCTTCCTCAGAGTGAACTCCATTTGCCACCACCCTGTGTCACCTATCTCCAAACCAATCTCTTATCCAGTTTACCACTATTGGATCTAATCCTAAGCTATACAGCTTGCTTACTAGTTTCCTATGTGGAACGGTGTTGAAAACCTTATTTAAATCTAACTAGACCACATCCACCACTTTGCCCTAATCTAGATCCTTTGCCACCCAGTGAAAGAAATGTATCAGATCTGTTCATCATATCAGATTTTAATACCTTAGGTTTGAAAAGGGAGGGCTTTTAGATCATTACTTTACAGGCTGGTAAGACCCCAGGTTTGTTTTGGGTATTGTGTTGTTATTCATCTTTGAGAAAGCATTTTATATTCTGAAATGCATCAGGCAAGAGTCTGTGTTCTTTTGCACATTAATAAAAATACGGCACCTTATATATTTTATGGTTTTAGACTCAGTGTCATTTTACTGTGGTGGTGAGTGCTCAATGTTTTAGTCTGTGAGTGTTTGTTTTGTTGAGAGTACCACCCTCCCAGTGCAAACTTTTTTGAGAATGAATTGTTAGCTTCTGGCATTAAGTTTAGGCATGGGTTTTGGTAAAAAAAAAAAGCTGTGTTCCAAGTGAAACCTTTTTTAAGACACTGTAGCAGTCATAAGTGCACTGGTGCAATATGCCTTTGGAAGCAACTCCTAATCCGAATTTTTCATCAGCATTGGAACAATCGATACCAGGTGACCCTTTTGAGTATGCAAAGCATTTATTAATGACCGTGGGTACAGCCAAATATTTTTGATTAGAAACCAAAGTTATGGCCAGTGATACAATTTCAAGAGAAGCACAATCTCTGCATGAAGCATTTTGGAATTTGGAAAAACTTACAAAAAAAGCTTGCAGGCTGTTTTGGAACCATAACAGCCTTGAAGCCTATTATCAAGTTTCTCAAATTCCTAGAGGGTTGAGAATTTTAAAGTGCTCCTCCTATTGCCATAAAGAGGATGAGTTTATCGGGAGACAGGAGTTTATACTGACTGAGGCAAGCATTAAGCTAAGTAAGAACATAAGAATTTACCAGTAGAAGGGGACCTCTTGGTCCATCAAGTCTCCCCAGAATACTTACCCACCTCCTCTTAGACTCTTTCCTTTTTTGCGCATAGTGTTTATCCCACGCAAGTTTGAATTCCCTTACATTTTTTGAATCTAGTACCTCTTGTGGTAGGCTATTCCAAGAGTCAACCACCCTCTCTGAAAAAAAGTATTTCCTGATGTTCCCCTTAAATTTACCTCCTGCCAGTCATAGATTGTGGCCTCTTGTATGACTCTCTGATTTAATAAGAAACAGGTTTTTCTTCTGCGCTGTGTTAATTCCCTTCATATACTTATACATTTCGATCATGTCCCCCTGTCTCTTCTCTGTTCATGTGAGTACAACTGTAAATCAGTCAGTCTGGTTTCATATGGCTCCTGGTGCAAACCCTGCACCATCTTTGTAGCCCTTCTCTGCACCACCTCCAGTCTGTTGATATCCTTCTTCAAGTGTGGCCTCCAAAACTGGACGTAATATTCCATGTGCGGCCTGACCAGTGATCCATAAAGTGACATTATCACCTCTCTTTTTCTGCTAGTTATACCCTTTGCAATGCATCTGAGGATTCTATTTGCTTTCTGTGCTGCCCTTTCACATTGCTTGCTCATCCTAAGGTCATGTGTAATGATTACACCAAGATCCCTCTCCACCTGCTTTACTTCAAGCTGGTGTCCTAGCAGCATGTGGAGGCAGTATAGTGCAGTGGTTTAAGGTTCTGAATTGTAAACCTGGAGACCTGGGTTTGAATCCCAAAGCCCCCACTTGCATACTGTGAGACACTGAGCAAGTCAATTAATTTCCTTGTGCTCCCAGGTCGCACCTGTAAAACAAGCTGTCAGCTTAGTGTGTCTCTCCTGGTAAAAACAAACAAACAACAAACATGCATGTATTCCTTCATGGGGTTTCATTTACCCAGAAGGCAAGCATGGCCTTGCATTTTTTGACACTGAACTTCAATTGCCAATTTTTGGACCATCCTTCCAGCCTATTCAGATACATTTCCATCTTCAGGGCTCAATCCTGAATGTACCCTCAGCTGCACAGTTTTGTATTGTCCAACAAACAAGCATGCTTTCCCCTCCAACTCCACAGCAATGTAGCTGATGAAAATGCTGAAGAGGATGGGGCCTAATACTGACCACTTTGGCACTCCACTGGTCACCTTGCCTTCCCCTGACTGAGCTCCACTAATTAAGACCCTCTGTGTCCTATACTTGAGTCAATTTGCAATCCAGTTGACTGTCTTCTGACTAAGTTCTGTATTCTCTAGCTTATTCATAAGCCTTCTATGGGTATGGTGTAGAAGGCCTTGCTGAAGTCTAGGTTCACTAAGTTGCAAAAGGAACAGAGGAGGACGAAGCCCATTAATTAGCTCTTTATTAGGACAATAAATAATAATCAAGATTTCCACCCGTAGAGATATATATTCATCTATTTTTTTTTTTAAGTTTTCTCTACTAGGACTGGGTAGTAAGTCCAATGGTAATCTGTTCCAAACGTAAGCTATTCTTATAGTGTAGAGATATTTTCATTTATTTGTATAAACTCTATCAACCTTGGTTTGTAATGGATGCCACCTGGTTTTGTGGTTAACAGTTTTGTATTCAATATTAAGCTCTAACATCAGGCACAGGTTGTTTAAGATGTCATAATATAATAGTAAATCACCCCTGTGCCTCCTTAGCTCTAAACTGTGCAGACCCAGGTTAGTTAATCTATCACCATAATTTAATTCCTTTAGTGAAGTTATTGATTTGGTATATTGTCTTTGGGTTTTTTCCAGTTTTTTTATCTCAGTAATGGTATAAATTCCGTAACTGGCTAACATAATCTATTAAAGGTCTCACATATGATAGATAGTGCAGTTAGAGAACTTCTGCACATCCACCGTCCATCCCTGATCCACTGTTCTGGTCACCCAGTTGAAGAATTCTATCATGTTTGTTAGGCATGATTTTTCTGTTGTAAATCCGTGTTGCTTGGGTTCAAGCTTTCCGGATTCTTTTAGATGATTCATTATTCTATATTTCAGCAGGGTTTCCATAAGTCTGTCTACCACTGAAGTCAGACTGACTGGGCAGTAGTTCCCAAGCTCTTTTCTGATTCCACTTTTATGTATGGGTACCACCACAGCCTTTTTCCATTCTAGTCATATTGTGCCACTTTCCAGTGACTTGTTAACAAGGCCAGTGGGCAGTGTTGCAATTTCTTCCCGCCACTCCTTTAGAATCCTAGGGTGGATTCCATCGGGTCCCATTGCTTTGATTACTTTTAGTTTGCTAAGCTTTTCTAGGACTCTTTCTCTTGAGAAGTGGAGGTCATCTGCTGTTCTACTGTTGCACACTGCCTTTCCCATAGTAGGGCCCCTGCCTTGGTGTTCACTGGTGAAGACTGAGCAGAAGAACTTGTTTAGCACTTCTGTCTTGTCTTCATCCTTTTTCAACTATCTGTCCTTCAGTTGACTTTAGCCTGATTATCCCACCCTTACTCTTTTTTCTTTTGCTCATGTACCTAAAAAATGTTTTGTCCCCCTTTGTTACTCCCTACTCTATTTTCTCCTCTTTCTGAGCTTTGTCTACCCTAACAGCCTCTCCCACTTCTCTCAGCTTTGACATGTAATGCTGCCTATCTGCTTCTTTCTTTGTCTGCTTATACTGCTTGAAGGCCCTTTTTTGTGTTTTATTATTGTTGCTATTTCTTTGGAGAACCGCAGTCGCTTTTTTCTTCTTCTCGACTTGCTAATGTGCTTTGTGTACGTTCGGTAACTTGAAGTAAAACTGTCTTCAAGGCTTCCCAGATTCTCTCCATGTCCCATGAGTTGTTGATTTCTAGCAAGTTTCTTAACTGGGTTTTCATGGTGTTGAAGTCTGCCTCACGGACATCAAGTATTTTGAGTTTTGTGTGGCTTGATTACACTACCTTTTCCACTGTTAACCAGATTGACCTGTGGTCACTGGTTCCCAAATTTACCCCTAAGATTACATTTGAGATTCTGGTGATGTTTGTTGGTACCACATCCAGGATAGTCTGTTCTCTGGTGGGGGACTGCACCAGCTGATTAAGTCCTGCACCCTTCAGGGCAAGTAGAAACTCTTTGCTGCATTCAGATGATGCCATGAATGAGGACCAATACATCAGGTAGATTGAAATCCCCCATGAATAACATGTCTTCCTTGTTGGCCATTAAGAAGATGTTTTCCAGGAGCTCCTTGTCTATGTCAAAGCCTTGAGAGTGAAATCTATATATGACTACATTTTGATGGGGGCTTTGTCCCCTGCTCCTAGGATGACCCATAGAGTTTCTGGTCTTTCCTGTTTTGTTTGGACTTCTATTGCTGAGATTTCTTCTCTTACATATAATGCCACCCCTCCCCCCTTTTTTCAATGCAGTCTTACCTAAACAGTGTGTAATCTGGAATGGTGATGTCCCAGGTATGGTTCTCCATAAACCAGCTTTCTGTGACTGCTACCCTGTCTAATTTGGCTTCTATCATTAAAGAGCAGAGGACAGAGATTTTATTTGACAGACTATGCAGACTGGCACACATAGTCCTCCATCCCTGTTTTGTGCAGTGTAGTGAAGTAGTAGAATCATTATGCTGTATATCAATGTTGCTGCTCTTGTGCCTATTAAGCTTATCCCTTTGCATGTTATAGGAAGTGTCTTGATAACTACAGGTTCCAAGATCACTGAAGGAGACCTGTGTTGAACTAGCTGTTGGTGGGGGAGGGGCTCCTGATACTCTTCTTGCCATGAGGTGTTCTTGCTGCTCCTCCCCAGTCACTAGTTTAAATGGTTTATGTGCACATTGAGTATTTGTCCTAGTGGTTGAGCTCCTTGTTTGTTTGGGTGCAGAACATCAAATTTGTAGAACTCCAACTCCCAGAAGTTGTGCCAGTTGCCAACAAAACCATGTCCATTTTTCTGGCATCATTGTTGAAGCCAGGCATTGAGTTCGGAGATCTCTCTCTCTCTCTATCTCTCTCACATCCTGTGTCTGATTCTGCCCTTTTCCCATACTGGCAGGATCTCTGAGAAAGAGAGATTGGACAAAAGAGAATTAATTTTGCTGGCCAGATTTGTTATGTTTTGTTTAGTCTCTTCTACCAAATGAGAAGCTGTGTCATTTGTGCCTATGAGGAAGGTGACATGTGGTTTATGGTCCACGCTGTGTATGATATTCAGAATGAGGTCAATGTCCCTCCAACAGACCTACCCAGGAGATACCTAACAACTTTTGTATGGCCAGATTGCTGAAGGTGAGACTCCACACCTCAAATAAAGGAGTCTCTGACTATTAGTACTTGTTTCTTGGTGGTTCGTTAGTTTGCTCTTTTGAAGGACTTTTCAATGTTTTGCTGTATTGGATCCACCTGTTCCTTACTCTCCAATATCTCTGTGCCAGCTGTCAGTGGAGAGTATCTGTTTGTTGTGTGCACAGGTGTGGCTATTTCAGTAGCTGTAGGCTTTGTAGCATTGTGGTTTTTGACCAGTTTCCAACCTCCTGGTCTGTTTGTTCTTTGGTGCAATGGGACCTGTTTGGTAAAGGACTATATGTTGGTGCTGTTTTGTTGTATATGATGAATAATTGCTCTTAAATAGTTTATCTTGGTCCTTTCTGCATGGAGCTGAGTTCCTAGGTCCCTTAGGGCAGAGCATATTGGACAGTATCTCACACTCAGGATGTATGCTGTTGTGAAGAGTGAGCCACAGGTGTTGCAGTTTATGTGCTCCATTTGAGTATGGACAAAAGTAGTATCAGGATAGAAGAAGCGTGGATGTAGAAATGGACAAGTAGAAATTATAATTTCTTTTTGCCCTTGGGAGGAAGAGTGTACAAAAGAAAAAGGTGGTCTAAGGTAGGTGCCTACCTGTCTATACTCTGGCTTAAAGTAAGGAGGAAGCAAATAGGAGTTTAGAGTGACAAGACAAAAATGAAAACAAATGTGCTTTTTTGGGGGGTTACCCTGCCTCTTCCCATTTTCACAACATGATGTGGTATGGGTAAATCATCTATAGGAGTGGTGTGCTCGGGGTGAATATGAGGGTTATGCTCTGTTTCCCCTGCTGCCTAGTGAAAAAAACAAGCCTATGTAATTAGGAGAAGCAGGAAGGGGAGGGGCCATGTAGACCCAATAAAGGAGGATGACCCATGGGTGAGTGGGATTAGGGGGTAGGGTGGGTGGGCAGAACCTTTGTTTCTGCTACCTGTAAAACAATCAGTGATGTTCTGCCTTTTAGATATATCAAGATCTTGTTACATCAACTACACATATAGTGGTAGTAATCTAAATGTTTCCTACCTTGAGGTACCTTGCGGTATCAATGATGTACCACTGAGGCATTCAAGTTACAATTTGCATTGGCAGTAATGTGATTCTGCCCCATTCTGTCTTAGTATACCCAGGTATAGCTCAGTACTGAGAAACATTTCTATGACTATCACTGTAAAACCAAAGTACAGACAGAACTGATAGGATGGAAAGAAAACTTGTTGTTTTTATGTTAAAGGGCAGGGAGTAAGGGTTCCAGCAGCTCCTTAAGCTGAGACAGCAGCCATTGGCTGTGTCTGAGCAGAACGAGTAAAGAAAGAAGCTACTTCAGTGAAGAAAGGAGCCTGGACTGTGCACTCCAAGGAGGATTCAGGTAGAACCACTGTCAAGGAATCCCTGCTTCTGCACCTGTCAGCCTTCCCTCTGTGACTGGTCTCTCTCCCAGTTGGTGAAGATCAGTGAAGCTCAGCAGACAGTAAGGCTAGGGGCTGGACCACATTTGATGTATGCCTCCTAGGTTTACCCTTTGTGTCTGAGATGTTGCTTCTGGTTGTTTCTGTCTGAGAACTTTCTATTAGTATACCATTATTTCAGTAGTTGGTACAGCAGTTGAAGATCAGTGAAGCTCAGCATACAGTAAGGCTAGGTGCTGGGATGCTCTTGGCATATGCCTTCTATTATGTCTGTTGTGTCTGAGCTGCTGCTTCTGTCTGAGAGCTTTCTATTAGCAGGTTTGCAAATGCTGATTTACATACAGCAGTCAGGAATTCTGGGTAAGTGTTCAAACAGCTCCTTATGCTGATAGAGCAGCCCCTTGCTGTGTCTGAGCAGAGTGAGTGAGGAGAAAAGCTGCCTCAACATAGAAAGGAGCCCAGACTGTGCACTCCAAGAAAGATTCAGGTAGAACCACTGTTGAGGAATCCCTGCTTCTGCACCTGTCAGAGTCTACCTTCCCAATGTGATCAGTCTCTCTCTGTCTCTCTCCTCCTGATAATTAAACATGGCAAAGAGAAATTTATTTATTGAGATCTTGGATACTATCTGTGAGCAGATGCTCAGTGATAGGTTCCATGTAAGATACATTAGACAGCAAGGTACAATACTGTGGACAAATATACAAATACTGTGAAAAATATACATGGAAGTTACAGAATTCAAACATAAAGCACTAGGTATGCTGAGGCATTGTACAATGTATGCCCACATCAAGAAGTTAAGCAGACATGATAGGGAAGGATACATTGGGAGTGGGAAGGCTATGTGAGCAGATCACAAAGGGTAGGGAGGGAGGAGAGTAGAGACAGGTCAAGGTGGGACAAGTGGCAGAGTCAGGGAGGGGCAGGAAGGTCCATAGGTTCACAGGAGAAGTACGAGTTCAATAGGTCATAGCCCTTTAAAGAACTCTTCACCCATATAATCATGGGTGGAACTCATACTTTTTTTTCCACCCATGTATTCAACAAGCCTGGTTTTAAAGATAGTGATGTTTGTACTTGAAACTACTTGATGTGGCAAGCTATTCCACAGCCCTACAATATTCTGTGTAAAGAAGCCACTTGTCCCTGTTGTTCTCATAAAGTCCCCTTTTATTTTATAACCATTACTTCTTGTGGTAGTTGTACCCTCATGTTATGTCAAGCCAATAGTCCCACTAAAGTAATCATTGTTTACTGCCTTGTATGTTAGACAAAGGTCATCTCTAATCTGCCTGTATCTAGCTGAGAACAAGATCAATGTCCTTAGTCTTCTGTCATAGTCCATATATTTCAAGGGCTTGATCTTCCTGGTAATTTTACTCTGCACACCCTCTGTAAGTTTACATTCTCGCTTTGTATGAGGTAGGTTAAACTGGGAACAATATTCCAGGTGTGGGTGCACAACACTAGAGTAGAGATGCACTAGCACTTCAGGTTCCCTACTCTTTATACTAGCTAGGATCGAGCCTACAATTTTGTGACATTTCTTGACTTTAAGTATGGTATTCCTAGCAAATTCAAGGTCCTTCATTATAAGTGTGTCTAGGTCTTTTTCTTATGTTGTTGCCTGCAATATAGTATTACACAATTTATAATTTGCAAGTGGGTTGTTTTTCCCCAAATGCATTACCTTATGTTTTGCTGTATTGAACTGCATCTTGTTTACCAATGCCCAATCTGAAAGTTCATCTGTTATTGTAATAATACGCTGTCATTTATTGAATTAACAAATTCCCCAAGCTTGCAGTCATCAGCATATTTGCATATCCATGCATTACCTGAAACTTCTATTGATGTAACTATAATGTTAAATAATGTGGGACCCAAAACTGATCCCTGAGGGACTCTACTAATAACCCTGCTGCAACTGGACAGGTGCCCTTTGCCAGACACCCTCTGGTATCAATCTCCCAACCAGGAATTGATCCAGTTTGTAATGTTGGAGTGCAAGCCTATACTATGTAATTCCTTTAATAGAGTGGTGTGTAACACTTTGTCAAAAGCATTTCCAGATATATTACATTGCATAAGACCCCCTTGTCCATAGCTGCACTCACCAGTTCTGCAGTTTGACTATCCTGTCATGACAGAGGCAAAGATAAGTGCTAGATGCAGATCATTGCTGTGTATAAAGCCTAGCAAAGGCACATGCAGTTACTTGTATCAATGAGGTGCTGGTGCAGTGTATGTTTAAAAGAGCCAATCGTTGTGGAGCCAGAGATGTCAGGGGGCAGTGGGTTTACCCAGAGGGGTGCACAGTGTGAGAACACATGCTGTGCCATGGTAGTGCATCATCTGGGCAATTGGAAAATTTAAGTGGCAGAGCTTCAGGTTTCTCTGGTATTTGTAGGTAGTGACAGCAGGTTCTGCACCCCTGTTGGAAGCAGATTTAACATGACTTTTTTGACAAGAAGGCAGATTTGATACCTAATTTTGCCATTCAGTTGAAACCAACCAGCCCGGACATAAAGTTCACAGGTGTGTGTGAGTCTAGGTGCATTTGGGAGTAGGTGGTAGGCTTTGTTTAAGGCAACTGAGATCCATTGGAACACTGAGTTGGTAGCAGAACCATATATGATCAGCCCATAGCCTATGAGGGAGACAACTGAGCTGCTGATTGCCAGTTTCAATGCTTCATGGGTTAGACAATGCCTGAGGTGGTAGAGGATCCTGAAATTGAAGGAAGAGATAAAAATCAAGGCAAGAGAGATTTTATTATTTGCCAGTCATGGTGAATTTTAGATTAAAAGACTCAATTATAAAATTGGACAATGAACTCAAAAAAAACAAAACAAAAAAAAGCAAATGAAATGTACCCATGATAAGGAAGAGAATGAAAACAACAAAGTTTTTTTTCCTGGAAAAAGGATAAAAAAATGTTCATTTTAAAAAGAGATGGACAAGGCTCCTTTAGCCTTAGTACTGAAGCATGTGGATGAGAACTGTAAGACAATCAATAGCCTTTTTTAGAGAAAACCAGGCCACTGGCAGACTCACCCTTTCAACCCTGCTGCAGTAAAAGATCCAACAAATACCAAAGAAAGTTCAGTTATGCTCAAGTAGGAAAACATGGAAGGGTAGGATGTAGGGGGCAAGGAACATGCAAAGGTCAAAGTGGGAACCAGCAACAGAACAGAAGCCACAACAGAATTCGTTAAACCAACCACCATATGGAAATCAGAGGAGATGAGAAAAGAAATTACAGCATCTAAGATAATTCATTTGTCTAATCATGAACTTACTTCAACTGAGGAATTATTACTCAATAATGGATTGAATTTAGCACTGACAATACCGAGTAATAAATGTCAAACTATAGTAGATTTACATGTCAACTCAAAATTTGAGCTTGCATTCCTTCTTTAATAAAAAGAGAGACACCAATAATCAAAATGATATTATGGTGAATGTTTTCCAAGATTATGACTCTGATTGTAATAACTTTCAGAATAAATCTGTTTTTTGTCCACCCCCAAATCCAGCAATTATGATTTTCCAGGACTTAGTGGGGAAGGACTTATTGGATCTATGTAATAATCTACCACAACTTAAATATCCAAATCTGATCTCCAGTAAAAAAGGAAGCTTTAAACACTCTACAAATGGATAATGGTTTAATAATTAAGGCCACTCAAAAAAGGTAAAAGAATTGTCTTAATGAATAAACGTGACTACAGTAGATAGATGATGTCTATCAGCAGATCTATATTGGAGAATTTTACATTAAACTTACTGAGGATCCTAAAGGGGATTTTAAATTCCCCATTGATGAAGCAATTATGGATGCATTCCAAAAAGATCATATTGATAAGACTCTTACGTTTTTTTATGAGTGTAGATTTCCAGATTAGAGTCACCTTTTATATATTGTCTAAATTTCAAAAGTCTTTAACAAAACCTCCAGGTCAAGCTCTCCCAATTGCAAATGGCATTGGCTCACTCTTGGAGCCATTGTCTGAATATGAAAATTCATTTCTGAGGCTGTCTGTTACTGATTTACCTGCCTATGTAACAGATGCTAAGAATGTGTTATACAGATGAGGGATGCTGGTCTGGACAGAGACTCATATCTAGTTATATGAGATACAGAGTTTCTGTACACCAACATCCATAATGAAAGGGTTTTAGATGCCAACGCTTTCCAATAAATCAAAGATTGCCAGGCTCAAGTTACACAAGAGAACTGTTACTTAAACTGGCAGAGCAGGAGTTAATGAACAAAGTTTTTTGATCAATAATGAATATTTCCATCAGGCTAAAGGAACATCTAATGGAGGTGACTCTAGCACCTTTATTGGCCAATTTGTACCTAAGTGTTTGGGAACAAAACAATATATTTTACTCAGTTGGCAATACTTTTTTTGAAAAACTGCAATGTGCCATTGATATATTGACAATATTGTGGCGGTGTGGTGTGGGGACAACTTAGAGTTGAAGACATTTGTTAAATATTTACATCAGATAAATCTCCATCTGAAATTTTCATATACAACAAGCAAGGAATCAATTCATTTTTTAGATCTTGTGTTGATGAAAGACTCAGATGGAAATATTGTTACTGACATTTTTTGGAAGGACACAGATAGAAACACTTTTCTCATGGCCTTCATTGGTCAACCATGCAACACTCTGTCTGCAACATTCCTATGACACAATTTTTATGTGTAAAATGTAATTGTGTTACAACTGAGAGTTATGGATCTAGAATACAGAATTATAGAAAGAGAATACAGTTGTGAGATTATATGACAGGCACGGAATTTTGGAGAGCAGCAAGAATGGGAGATGTTAATCCTGAATTTAACAACTGATAATGGTGCATAGACAGCTAGATTTAATTTTGCTACAACTTTTTTCAGCTAATGCCTATCAATCTGAAATAAATGTAAACCAACAAATAGCATATTTTAAGCAGTGATGTGAGTCTATGAGATATTTCCAGATGCCCCCTGAATGGCATACTAAAGGGCTCCAATGATAAAAGATGCCCTGGCGCATAGTCATTATCAAGGAAGATCTGGTACTACAACATGGTTGGGATGAAACTTTAAGGGATGTTTTCCCTGCAAATTTTGTATGTATTTTAGGTACATAAAATAAGGCAATTCTTTCAAAAGTCACTGTTATGACAGAGAGTTTGAAATAAAACAACTTTTTACATGTGACACAACAGGAGTCATATCTGGCATTCTGATGTTGTGGGGCATTTTATGTTGGAAAAATGACAAGAAGTGAAAAACTTGTGTTGGGGAACAGTGTCATGGCATAGAAAGAGAAGATGTCACCTACACTATGGCAGCCCTTATTAGAGGAGCAGTGAATAAACATGAACATGATTTTACTTTCATGGCTATTGACAAAGATAGCCCTAAGACAAGAGATGGTGATTCTGGCAACTTAGTTTTGAAAAAGAAGGGCTTTTGGGTCATTACTTTACAGGCTGAGAAGACCCCTGGTTTAAATATGGGATTTTCATTGAAACCATACTAAAAATGAATTTTCATGATTTTGATTGTTCTTTTTTCAATTTTAGGTAGTGGAGAATGAAGAGCTCACCAGTTTAAATGGATCTATTTGTAATAATATTTAAATGTATTTGGAGTTTTTAACATTCTCCCAACTAGACCATATTTTTGAAATTTTAAATTCTATATTAGTGATGGAACCTATACATTTGTATTATCTATATATTACTATGGATTGTAATCACTAATTACGTAACCTAGCGTTATAGTAGAATTGAGATTGTACTATTGATTATGAAGAAAGACTGATTTTAATATTATTATAAAGGTGAAATTCTACTGATGGGGGACTTCACTATGCCAGAAGTGAATTGGAAAACCAGTATAGCTGCTTCAGCCAGAAGCAGAGGCATCCTTGATTCACTCCAGGAGACTGGACTCAGGCAGCTTGTGCTTGATCCCACCAGAGGCAGGTCAATTCTAGTTCTAGTAATGACCAATGAGAATCAAAATTGCAGATGTCCAGGTAGAAGGACAACTGGGATCTAGCCATCACAACATTTTGTGATTCAACATAGGGACAGAGACTCACTCAAGTTATAGTAGGACAAAGGTTTTTGAGTTCAAAAATGTTGACTTCACTGAAATGGGGAAGGGTATCAAAATAGCCTTGGAGTGAACAGGGGCATATGGGGGAGTGGAAGAACAATGGAAGCATCTAAAGGAAGCCTTACTGGAAGTAGCAAACCAATGCATCAGATTGGTATCCAAAGGCAAAAGAAGGAGAAAGCCACTCTGGTTCTCAAGAGAGGTGGTAGAAAAGGTCAGGGCAAAAAGGAAAGTGTTCAGGGAATATAAGGAGACTCAAAGGGAGAAGGACAGGAAAGAGTACCTAGAGTGTCTAAGGAAAGTGAGAAAGGCAGTAAGGAGAGCAAAGGCACAGACTGAGGAAGGTTTAGCACAGTCAGTTAAAAAAAGGGGGCAATACATTCTTCATGTACATCAGCAAAATATGGAAAAAACAAGGGGGTTATTGCTAGGCTCAAGGGACAGGGAGGGGAATGCAAGGAGGGTAACATGGAAAAGGCAGAAACACTGAATAAATATTCCTATTCAGTATTCACAGAACAGGGGAAGGGACAGGGACCACTGCAGTACAACTGTTGCCAAGGGGGTGAAGAGGTGGACAATAGTCCATTCACAGGGGATAGAGTCCTGCAGGAGCTCAATACATTGAAGGTGGAAAAAGCAATGGGATCACATGGCATAAACCCAAGGATATTAAGAGAACTGTGAGATGAGATAGCACAAACTCTGGCAGCCATGTTTACCGAGTCATTCAACACAGGGGTGGTACCAGAGGACTGGAGGAGAGCACATGTAGTACCTCTACACAAAATCTGGCATCAGGGAGGAGGCGAGGAACTATAGGCCAGTCAGCCTCACTTTGGTAGTAGGGAAGATCATGGACACATTACTTAAAAAAAGGATTGTTGGGCATTAAGAAAGCCATCAGAACCCAGGACCATAGGCATCATGGATTCTCAGTGGGGAGGTCATGTCAGTCAAATCTGGTAGATTTCTTTGACTGGGTGACAAAGGAAGCAGATCAGGGTGGGGCAGTGGACTTTGCTGACCTTGATTTCAGCAAAACCTTTGACACCATCCCACATACATAACTCTCAACCTTTTGTCACTGAAATGAGGGACATGGACATTTTTGGACACTCAAAATATGGGACAATGAGGGACGCAGACTCTCAAAACGAGGGACACATCCTCAAACATGGAGATACAAGCTCAGAACACTGTGAAAACCATAGTGTTTACTTGTACAAAGTTTATTTTGGATTTAGTATTTTAGAATATAAAGAGTTTCTGCTTTAAAGTCGGAATTTACAGCACTTTCTCTGTGTGGGCAGACCTTTTCTGTGAGGGACGGATGAGGGACAGAGCAATTTTAAGGGGCAAAATGAGGGATGTCCCTCGTAATAAGGGACACTTGAGAGGTATGCCCACATACAGTTGGAAGCTGACAAACAAGCTGTGTAGACTGGGCATGGGGACAAGACGGTGAACTGGGATAGAAACTGGCTAACGGACAGCAGGCAGAATGTTGTGGTAAATTGGGTGCAGTCTGGGGAAAGGAGGTGATCAATAGGGTGCTTCAGGGATCAGTCCTGGGACCAGTCCTGTTCAATGTTTTCATTAGCAACATTGCAGAGGGGCTGCAGGGGAAGGTTTGCCTGTTTGCAGATGACACCAAGATCTGTAACAGAGTGGATACCTCAGAGGCAGGGAGAAAATGAGGAGGGAGCTGGGAATGCTTGAAAAATGTTCTGAGGACTGGCAATTGATGTTTAATTCAAAGAAGTGCAAAATTATGCACTTGGGCTGCAGAAACCCTGGGGAAAGCTACAGGATGGGGGATGGAGCTGCTGACAGTCACAGAGGAGGAAAGGGACCTGGGGGTTATTATTTCAGACAACCTCAAAATGTCAAAACAGAGTACAATACAAAGGCAGTTAGTAGGGCCAATGACATGCTGGGGTGCATAGGCAGGGGTATCACCAGCAGAAGGAGAGAGGTAATAATGCTATTATATAAAACTATGGTCAGGCCTTACATGGAGTACTGTGTGTAGCTCTGGGGGCCGCACCTTCATAAGGATATTAACAGGCTGGAGACAGTCCAGAGAAGGGTGACTAAGATTGTACAAGGCTAGCAACACAAGACTTATGAGGAGAGATTAAGGGACTTCAATATGTGTTCACTGGAAGAGAGGAGGGAAAGAGGGGATATGATAGAACCATTCAAGTATCTAAAGAGTATAAACCAGGTACAGGGGGGAGACATTTTCCATTACATCAGGAGCACCAGAATGAGGGGGCATAACATGAAACTGGAAGGTGGGAGGTTAAAAAGGAATGTGAGGAAGTTCTTCTTCATGGAGGGGGTGGTGGATGCAGGAATGGTCTGCCTCAGGAAGTGGTGGGAGTGAGCACTGTAGATGGATTCAAGCATGCTTTGGGCAGGCATAGGGGAACTATAGAGGTACAGCTGTGGGTGGGTCAGAATCAGTAATCTAGTACAAGGGCTTACCGGTAGACTAGACAGGCCAGACAGTCCTTATCTGCCAAAAATTTTGATGTTATGTTTTTATGATTATATTTTAAATTGATCGTAATTAACCTGTTTATATGTATTTGTTTTTTCCACTTGTGTGATTAGTTTGTTTGAATTTATTGATGGTGACATACTATATGTAAGTGTTGGCTATTGTGTGGTTATTCACCTTTTTGAAAGGATTTCTTAATCCAAAACACATCAGATGAGAATGGGCAACTGTATACTGTTGCACCTTAATAAGATTATGGCACCTTAAATATTTTATGGCTATAGACTGAGCATCATTTTTCTATGGTGGTGAGTGCCCAACTTTGTAGTCTCAGAGTGTTTGTATTGAGAGCACGATATTTTGAGAGTGAAATCTAGGTAGGCCACATCCCCCACTTCACCCTGATCTAGACCTTTTGTCACCCAGTCAAAGAAATCTACCAGATTCATTTGACATGACCTCAATCTATAAACCCATGCTGCTTTGAGTCTTGTAACTTACTAGATTCAAGATATTCCACAGTCTTTTCTTTCGGTAGTGATTCCATTAACTTTCCCACTACCTATGTCAGGCTGACTGGCCTATAACTGCCAGCTTCCTCCCTGCTACACTTTTGTGTAGTGGGAGTGGGACTACATTTATCCTTCTCCGATCCTCTGGAACCACTCCTCTTTCCAGTGAGCTGTTAAACAGACTTCTAGAGGTGCAGTCAATATCCCCCTGACCTCTCTCAATACCCTTGGATGCACCCCATCTAGCCCCATTGTGTTGACTATCTTCAGATTATTGCATCCCCTCAGGACTCTATCCTTCAAAAACAGGACTACTGCCCACCTCCCCGCTTCCAAAGCTTTTGTTACTTTCTTGTGGCCCATCACCTTCCTCTTCTGTGAACACTGAACAAAAGTAAAAACATGTACTCACTGGAAAGGAGAAGGGACAGAGGGGATATGATAGAGACATTTAAATACCTCTGCAGAATCAACTCAGTGCATACATACTGTAAGACTTCTTCAGAGAAAAAAATCTACATGAACAATGGGGTGCAACATGTACCTGAAGGGAGGTAGTTTCCAAAAAAACTGCAAAAAGTTCTTCTTCACTGAAAGGGCAGTGGAGCCCTGGAAAAGTCTGCTCACAGAAGTTGTGGCATCAAAAACAGTAAGGAAGTTCAAGCTAGCATGGGGTAGGCACTGTTGAAATCTATAAAAATCAAGACACTAGTAGGGGGGTAGTGTACATGGGCAGACTAGATGGACCGCATGGTTCCTTTCTGATGACACTTTATGTTGCTATGTTCAGGATGTCTGCTTTTCATGATCCTTCCCTGCACAGACCCACCCATCACTTTTTAACCTTACAATCCCATCCCTTGTCCTCTGCTTTTCAGTAACATAACTAAAAAAAAAGTATTATCCCTATTCTTTATCTCATAGGTTATTTTGTCTTCAGTTTGCACATTTGGACTCCTTACTGCTTTCACTTCTTCCATCTCTTTCCCCTGATATACCTCCCTATCTCTCGCCCTCTGCATCTCCTTATACAATACATTCTGAATGCTACTGTTTTGGTCTTTTTTGGCTTCCTCTTTCGAGAACCATAGTGGCCACTTTTTCCTCTTGCATTCACTCTCTTGTTTGACACAGAGATCTGTTGCCTTTACTATCACGGCAGAAAACTACATACTTAGTGATACTCTCAAAAACAGATGTTTAATGAATAGTGTTTATTAGTATAGCAGGTACAGAATAAGTGTTATAACAGACTCAGTGATAACTTACAATAATCAATAGAGTTATATGGTATATTTAATCATTAAGAGGTGAAAATGGAGCTATCTGACATGAGGTAAGGATGAGTGAGATCTGTGGAATACGGTAACTGTGGGCTATGAAATGAGGGGAGAGGGTAAATGGGGGAGGTGGAAGTTCAACAAAAGGGGGCAGTGTGTGCTGTTTATCCACACCACTCTGATCCCTAAGTTAGAGGGAACCACTAAAGGTGAAAGAATCCCAACTGCCTACCTTGCTGGGCCACCTGTTGGGTAGAATGACAGCCTGAGGTGTTCCTGTGGGATCCTGAGTTATTAGCATAATTCTGACAGACATGTGATAAGCTTGTCATAATGCCATAAAGCTAGGTGGGGGGATGGGGTGAAAAGGGGAGGATAACGAAGTGTGGGAACCCATTAGCTGATCCCAGAAACCTTGAAAAGGGAGTCCAGGTATGATGACCACATCTCATAGCACCCCACAGGATATGTCTTGCTAAATGTGACATTTGTGACAGAATTGCTAAGTGGTTCACTGGTTGGTGCTATTCCTGTATTGTTGGGACCACAGGAGCTCACCAGTTGTGGATAATAAGCCAGGAAGCTTCTATACCTTCTGCCATTAGCCAGCAGAAGTTTCAATCAAATGCCACCCATAGAGCAGGGGGAAAAATAAGCAGAAATATCCTAAGAGATAAGGTGACTTGAGAAGGCACTACCTTGGAGCAGTCTTTGTGTACACTTATCCAGAAGAAATGAGGTAGGGACAAACCTCAGTGTGTGTAGCAGGTCCCTTCCATTGATATTGCATCTCCAGCAAGTGTCAGAGGAGGTGAGGCTGAAGGACACTAGTTGGCTGGGTGTGAGATACTAGGACTGCAGGATTTAATTACAAATATGCAATCAGTGGCTGTCAGGGCAAGCCATGCATACAATCTTCTAACAGCCTGACCATTCTTTTTCTATGATTTGAGTGCTGAGAACATGCACCCCTTTTTCTCTAGCCTTCACTGTCAGCTCTGGAACATTTTCCTGGAGAGTGATAAATAGCCCTGGCCCTTCTTTGCTTCAAGGCATTCCACTGGGGTGGAGGGGAAGTCATTGAAGTCTATAGGTAAGTGGTTTCCTTCAAATGGAGGGAGGTCATGAGGCTTTGGATATGGATAAAGTTCCAAAAATCCACAGTGGCAGTAGAAAAGTGAGATTGGACATTTGAAAAGGAATCAAAGTGTGAGGCACAAGATTCTAGAAAGTCTCTAACAAAATAAACACTCATGGAGTGTCATGTCTTCTAGTATATTGGTCTTTGTATAATACATAAAGTAGTGTTGTCTCCATAGCAGGGCCAATTCTTTGGGGTCAGTCCAGTTTTGGTTATCCTCTCCAGAATTTTACAAGCCTTAACTGAGGCCAAGATGGTGGGCCACTGGGCTACTGTATTTGGGAAGAAGTAGTACAGGAAAACTTCCACAAAATGAGAGCAACTGATGTACCATTCCAGGACTACCCAGAGGGGGATTACAGGGTGTGGGGGTGGAGTTAACCACTTAGATGTCTGAGTCCCAACAAAAGGTATGTAGTATGTATGGAACCATGTGAGGTTCAAGCCCCTCTCCTCCAATGCAAGTGAGGTTTGGAGAGACAGTATCTTGGATGCTTACTTTTCCAAAGAAAGTTAATGACTAACTTAATTATTCTGGTGAATCAGTGTTGTGGTATCTGAATCAGTAGATGTGAGAGGCAATGAAGCACTTGCTTGCATGCAAGCATGGTACCTTTGTATGTGTGAGTATGCCTGCACACACCTCCATCCTGTGTGTGAGGAGGGTGAGCATACTCATATGGGCATTCCAGCTACAGTATGTGTGCACATTTATTTTAATTTTCCACAGATATCTCTATCCCTGTCTCCTTCTCCCACATTTATCACCTTTCAGCCTCTTACTAGAACTTGTTAAATAGTCACTACTTGAGGACTTTTCTGCTCATGTACTCCTACAATGCATTGTCATACCCATCATCACCATTTGTATTTTCCAGATTATTTTCTTACCTTGTATGTTATCACTTTTTCTCCTAGAGCCTCCCCCAATTTTCTTTCCACCAATAAATAGCCCTTCTTTTCTCTTACCTCTCACCTCTCTCTATCAACTTTGCTTTTTTATCTTTTTGATAATTCCTGAAGAAGACTTGTGGTGGAATTGTCAATTTTAACAATATTTTCTCTTGGCCAGTCCAGTGTCATGTAGGGCTGAGAAACCAAGCCTTACCTGCCACCATGCCATTGACCTCAGTCAGGAGTGACCACTGGACATTGGTGGTTGGCCAGGGAGAGGAGGATCAAGCACCTAATGGGCTGATCTCCTCCTTTGTGGGGGGAGGGTTGGATAGTGCCTGCTGCTTGGCTATCTTCTGGTGGAAGCAGGGGACAAGGCAGCTTGTGCCAGCAGATTTGGGAGATGGGGCAGATGTTGGTACGCATGGTGCACGCCTAGACATCATTGCACACCACTCCTCCAGGGGGACCAGAACATTGGAAAATACTGGTGACTGGATGACTGTGGGTGCCTGCAGGTCCCACTCCCTGACTAGCTTGGTTCACCAGCTCAAACTGGATCTGGTCCTTGTTGGGGACCTGGGGACCCCTTGCAAACCTCATGAGGGGGAGGCAAGCCTTGGGAAAAGACAGGTGACAGTAATTCCCAGTGAACTTCAGGGGGATGGGACTGGTGCACCTTACTGAACGAGGGCCAACCAGTGGGAGTAAAAACAAACAAACAATATTTCCTCTTTCTGTATTAGATTTAGTTATTTACATCTTAATCTGATGGTGTTCTATTACTGTGTTTTATTAACTTGCTAATAACCTATTATGTTTTAAAAAAAATAAAATAAAGAAATTGTTCTGATGGCTTTACTATCTACTAGCAGCTCAGAAATCTGTTTTATTTTATATTTTTCAGCTCTCACTGCTAATTCCTCAGGGGAGGTGTTGTCTGCTGATGCTAGTTAGTTGTACTGCAGGCTTTCTTTAATTTTTTTATCCAATAAAAATATAAATAAAATGATTGAGAAGAGATTCTCTACTAAAACAAGAGGTGCCAGGGTGGTGGCAAAGAAGTCCAGAAATTATGTGATGTGTAATGGTGCTGAAGCTAAACAAATTACGTCTGCAGCAGCATCTTCTATGGGTTACGGGGCCAGTAGTAGCAGCAAAAAAGAGGTTGGCATCAGTGATGGTGGCATTATGTTGCTAAATTTTTCTCTGACACATCTGTGGCATCACTGCTGGTTGGGGCTGGGGGAAGCAGTACCAAGAGGAGCAGTACTATAGCAAAATCTCCAGTTCAGGTACGGTGCTCAAGGAGAAGGTTGTTGGTATCCCCATGACTGCTGGTGATGGTATCACTGAACCTGAAGTTTTTTTTTTTTTCAATTGGAGACCATGTTGGCAGGTTGTTAGCCCTGTCACCACTTCCCCAAACTGAACTCACCTCTCCCAAATCTCTAGAGTAGTCCTCCATGGACTGCCCTCAATGGTGGGATCAGGAGGGGGAGGACCATCTTCCTCCTCTGTACAGCAAATCCAAGTATCCCATGATCGGGTGAGAATGCAGGCCAAGGGAAGGTGGGCAGGACTTCATTATCCCACACAGCCCCCCTTTTCCATTCTTCTTTGTTCCCACCCCTCCTACTGTAGACAGGCAGTGGTGCATGCTGTGTGCAGGTACCCACACACTACACCAAATTGGCAGCCTCACCCATTACATGCAAGCCCAGCCTGCACTAAAACCAGCCCTCTACCTAGTGGCAGTTGATGTTACAGCTGATAAGGACTACCTCCTGGAGAAGCAAGCAGTCCATTGGACACTTGCTTCTCCACCTTTCAGCCTCAGCATACCCTCATCAACCTAAGTCTGCTCCCGAACCTAGGTCACCAGTGTGGCAGGTGTTAGGGCTACCAATGCACCACTGGTCTAGCTTATGCTGAGACTCCTTTTGACGATAGTTTCCAAATTCGCCAAAGAAAGTGTGGAGCTTGAGCATGGGTCAGAGCCCAAGGAGGGAGATCTGACTGATGTTTGTTCAGTATCAACTAAACTGAAAAATGCATGTGAGAGTCATGACTTGGAGAAAGTGATGATGATGAGTACAGTCAGAGCTGAGGTGGAGGAGGATATCAGCAGCTGTGGGGATGACCATTTGAATCCCCCATGGGTGCCAAAAAGAAAAAGACTGAGTGAGGTGTTGCTGCAGATGCAGGGGCTAGAAACCACAATCTCATACAATTCTCAAAGCCTCCCCCATACAACACCAGATGATCCTCTTACTGATACAATACACATCAGTCACCCAGTGTCAAAGTTCATAAAGTATCCAAAAAAAACAACCATTTCCACCTCTTAACCTCCACTGTTCCACTCTCTCCATGTAAAATCAAGGGACTCAGCTGATGAAAAAGTCGCTATCCATTAGCTTTGTCAAACTCGAGTAAGTAGAAGATAAAAGGGAAGCCAACCAGGCACTAGGAGGTAACACCTGCACCTAAAGTACAGGCACTTATTACACTGGAAGCAACACCAGAAGGAAGCAAGTTCAGGGGGTCCCTCTATCTCATCATCATCATTAGACTAAGCAGTTAGAAGTGGCAGGGAGATGGGGCCAGCCCACCAGCACAACAGTAGAGCTACCACTTCTGGTGCTAATCACCTGATTTTGGAAAGAAGCTTGATTTATCAGAAGATTGGGTGGAGGAGGAGGATTGAGCATCCAAGAACTGCTCTCCTCCTGCGAGAACTAAGAGGAATGGTGCTTGGAGCAGCACTGTCCCCCAGCAGAGACTAGAGGGCAAGTGTACCCATCAGAGGAGGAGTAAATAGGAGTCTGGTGCACCATGCACAAGGGAATGTGTGGTGCCAACACTGATGCCATTACACACCATTCCTCCATGCCACAAGGGGAGGGGGAATGAGAAAACAGGGCAAGCATCCTGTATAGTAGGACAATTGCCAACCCTCCCAGGCTTCCCACCTGGCAACTTGAGCATGGCTGCTGGATCCTTTGCTCAGTGGCTCAGATATACTCCCTGCCACACTGCCTCTTGGGGTACATCAAAGGTGCAAGGTCTGGAAAGTCAAGAATGCAGCCAAGGTGTCGGTGATGGGGAGGTTAGCATGATGGGAACCAAGCCAGAAGAGAGAAGAAGGACCAACTGTAAAAATGAAGTGCAGGGTAATAACACAGGTGAATAGATGGGTGGGAGAGAAAGAGTACAGAGAGGAGGAGGAGTCATCTGTGGGGCTGCCAAGTAGTGGGCATAGCAGCAGTGGTACATTGAGTAATACCACCCGGAGGCACTGTGGCAGGATGAGAATGTCAACATAAAATTAAAATAAAACATTTATTCTTTTCACTCTGTCCTATTCTCTTAAACTTTTCTGTCTATCCTTAATTTCTTGTCAGGGTGGCCAACCTGACAATTCTGTTCTATCTGTGCTGTACCTTTAATCTGTTGTCATTCTAACTATCAAAACTGTCTCATGAAGTTAAAAGCAGATCCCCTTTAAAGCCTCCAGCTATGTAGATTCTGTGGAAGATTTTGAATCCCCCAAGAATCAAGAGTGTTTCCAACACCAGAGCAGATTGCCAGACAGCCCCATTTTAAAGCAAGTCTCTGCAAGACTGGAAGATGAGCAAGCAAGCTGTTGCAAGGGAAAAAGAAAACTCTCCCTGCAGCTGCTTGCTGTAGATCTCACTTTGCTGCCTAAAAAATACAAAGAGAGTAAATAAAAAGTTAAAATAAGGACTGCAGCATTAGTGCAGACTGCTCCTGTGTATAAAGTCATGATAAGGGGTGTTTGACTTGTTATTGTGTTGTTCAAAGCTATCAAGAAGTGAAGTACAGTATGGGGAGTGAAATAGTGCAATGTTTGCTGACTGCTGAAATGGCAGAGCTGCCATGGGGGTGGAGAAATGTAAAACATAAAATGTGTTTAAATACAGTCCTCTATAAACAAGTTTGCTTTTCTTGGTTACTTTACCTGAAATGGTGGCAGGTAGAAAGATGGCTTCTATAGAGCTGGTAGCCTAGAAATGGCTGCTAATATAGAAGTGGTGTGATGATGTCATTAAAAGGAGGGCTAAAGGTCCTTGATGATGCTTTCACCACCAATTAAGGTTCCTCTAAGTTAAAATGAGTACCTACAGAGTATTGCTAATATTATGTTGAAAAAAAAGACACCATAAGCTTTAGATTTAGAGAACTGAAGCCTATCTTAAGCTCCAGAGAAGAGAAATAAGGTTTTTGGGTATAATTGATAGTCACATGTCAATGATGTCATGATATTTGTGCTATATTAACCTCCCCACCAGGAGGCTAATTCAGGTGTGCTGGTCAGTTTCTTCTGACCAAGCAAGGGAGAGGAGGTGTGAGTGCCTACACACCAGAGTGGGAAGAAATACTGAATATACAGAAACGAGCAGGGAGTCTGAGGAAAGACTAGCCTGATTATTTTGTTTTGTTTTATTTGTTGTTGTTTTGGTGTGAAAGTTTAAACACCCATTTATTTACTGTAAATATTTTTTGAACAGTTAATTTTATCATTTTTGAAAATAAAATGATAAATGCTACAAGCATTTTTTATGCACTTGATTTAAGGACTGGTGTCTGTTATTGAACCCACACGCTCACACTGGTGTCAGAAGTGGGATTCAACCTGGTGCTGTCGCCGAGGTTGCTTGGGAGGCGTACTAGGGTGTTGCAGCATAAACACCCTAGCAGATGCAAGAGAGTGAACAGTCAGATCAAAGTGTACTGCATCTCACAAGGTCAGTGAGAAGGAAGACTGAGAGACCTTGTTACCAGGATTGAACCCTGAGACACGACCAAAATGAAGAAAGCTGAGGATGAAGAAGAGGTGCTGGCTGCAACACCAAAGCCACAAGCCAGACAGGTATCTCCAACACCTGATGATCCTAATGAACTGTTAAAGTGGCTATGTATGCGCCAGCTTGAGATGGAGAACCAGAGGGAGGAAGACCGAAGACAGAGGGACGAGGACCGAAGACTACAGGCGGAGGAAAGAAGAAGACAGGACCAGAAATGGAATGACACCTTGAAGGCCATCCAAGAGATGTCACAAGCACAGGCAGAACGAACTGTGCCCAAAGACATTAAGCTAACCAAATTAATGGAAAGTGATGACATCGAAGCGTATCTCACTACCTTCGAGAGGGTGGCTCAGACTTGCAACTGGCCCCAGGACCAGTGGGTAATAAGATTGGTACCCTACTTGTCTGGGAGGGCACAGTTGGTATACAGCCAATTGAGTGTGACAGATGCTGCCACCTATGCCAAAGTGAAAGAAGAAATATTGCATGAGATATAACATCAGCACAGAAACATATCAATCAATGTTCCGTTCACATAAGATGTTCAATTATGACACTCCCAGGAGACCTATGCAAGTTTAAGGATTATTGTGCTAAATGGTTGCAACCAACTATCAAAACTGTTGACCAGATCATGGAACTCATCACCATTGAGCAGTTTATCCAGGTTTTGGCTTTTGATGTTCAAGTCTGGGTGAAAGAGCACAAGCCTGAAACAGCAGAGGAGACCATAAAATTGGCTGAGGATTACCTAGCTGCCAGGACTTCCGACAGAGGACAACCAAGGTAACCAAGGAACTTCTGCAACACCGTAAGACCTTTTATTCTCAAAATATGCAGACCCAGAATCAGAGACAATATGCAAGAAGGGATAGAAGGGTAGAATCCTAGATTCAGAACTGATTTGCCACGGCTGCCTTGGGAAAGGTCATATTGTAAGAAACTGTCCCAATAAAAGACAGGAGCCGATACATCTGGCTCTAGCAAACATTGGCTGTGTTGAGACAGTGGGTATTGGTGATCAACAGACCTTGGGATTACTAGACTCTGGGAGCAGACAAACCCTGATAAGAGCTGACCTAGCCCCGATTGTACAATAAACCAACAGGACACCACTGTTCGATGTGTCCATGGTGATATCCACCAGTATCACACTGCCCATATTGACTTAAAAATAAATAATACTTGTTGTAAAGTGCTCGTCGGTCTGGTACCTAGATTACCAGTCCCTGTCATCATTGGGCAAGATTTTCCCACCTTTGCTACCTTGATGAGTAACCATCAGACATTTACAGAGCCAGTTAATGTGGTTACTAGAGCCAGCAAAAGCCCAACTGGACTCTGTGTTTCCTTTGAAGATGACTATTTTGAGACTGTGGGCAGAAGGAAAAGTCTCGAAAGGAAAGAAGAAAAGAGAAAAAGATGTGGAAAGAACAGCACACTGCTGGAATATTAAACAGGTTACCAGGATTATCTAGTAAAACTTCTATGAGGAGCAATTAGCAGATGAGTCATTGCAACCTTTATTTTACAGGTGTCTACAGGAAAACAAGGACAATCATATTTTATACAGAAAAATAAAATATTGTATAGAATTGCTATAGATGTAAAAATGGTTCTGAGACTGAACAACTGATGGTGCCCCACAAGTACAGAGGCAGGTGATGTTCCTAGCTCATGACATTCCCATGGCTGGCCATGAGGAAGGGACAAGACTGTTCAAAGAATCCTGTCTAGTTTTCTTGGCCAGGTATCCACCAAGATGTAGCTGCTTACTGTAGAACTTGTGCACAATGTCAGCTGGTAGCACAAGGGGTAAAAAGACCTGGTACCTTTGCAGCCCATTCCATATGTTACGACACCTTCGATCGAGTAGCAATGGATGTGGTAGGGCCTTTGCTTAAAAGCTCAAAGGGCAATCAGTATATCCTGGTTATCTGTGATTACGCTACCCGGTACCCTGAGGCTATCCCTATGAGGACGGTAACAGCTCCTCGAGTGGCTGAAGAACTGGCAAAGATATTCAGCAGGATGGGGATTCCCAGGGAGATATTGACAGATCGTGGCAGTAATTTTACCTCGGTCATGTTAACTGAATTATACAGATTGTTGGGGGTGACAGCACTCAGAACCTCACCTTACCATCCACAAACGGATGGATTAGTGGAACGCTTTAATAAAACTCTGAAGAAAATGCTCCAGAAGTATGTAAATGAGGAGGGTAGAGACTGGGACAAATTTCTCCCTACCTTTTGTTTGCATATAGGAGGTGCCCAAGCCACCAGGATTTTCACCATTCTCCTTGTTATATGGGCGCAATCCAAGAGGACCATTAGATGTGGTCAGGAACACTGGGAAGTTGGAAAACTGTTGGGCATACCAATGTTATTGATTACATGTTGTCACTCAGAAAGCGGTTAATAAAATATGTAACTCTGGCCACGAGAATGTGGACCAGAAACAGCAGGCCAAAAGCCCAGTATGATATGGGACTTAAGAATAAACAGTTTGTACCTGGGGAGAAAGTACTATTGTTGTTGCCCACCACCCAGAATAAGTTGTTGATGCGTGGCAAGGCCCCTATGTCATTGTCCGACAAACAGGCATAGTAAATTATGAGATAGAGATGCCAGGACATAGACCACAAAAACGAGTGTACCATGTTAATTTGTTAAGGAAATGGGAGGAGAAATCAAAAACTGATGTAATTTGCTACATACAGCCAGAACAAGACAAAACAGAGCTGGATATAGCATATGAGCATCTAGATCCATTGTATAAAGAAACACCCATTCAGATCAACCCAGACTTAACACCAGCACAGCGCCAAGAGATTGATGGTCTCTTAACCTATTACAAAAGTACATTTACTAAAGCCCCGGGAAGAGCAAAAGGGGTGGTCCATGAAATCAAACTATCACAGACCAGGCCCATACACCAGAAACCATATAGGCTTCCTGAAAAGGTTAGACAGGAGGTAGTGGAGGAAGTAAAAAGGATGGAGCAAGCCAAGGTTATTGTACCATCACGAAGTCCATGGTCATCACCCCTGGTAGTAGTTAATAAGAAAGAAGGTGGAGTGAGGTTATGCCTGGATTTTAGACGCATAAATGCTGTTTCAGAGTTTGATGGGTACCCCATGCCATGGATAGATGATTTGTTGGACCAAATCGGATCTGCTCAGTACATCAGTACCCTTGATTTAACAAAAGGGTACTGGCAGATCCCCTTGGCACCTCAGGCACAAGAAATAACAGCTTTCTGCACACCACTTGGTTTATACCACTTTACAACAATGCCATTTGGATTGCATGGGGCTCCTGCTACCTTTCAAAGATACATGGATCATGTATTGAGGCCCCATAAACCATATAGTGCAGCATATCTGGATGATGTGGTGATCTACAGTCCAGATTGGGAAACCCATTTGGTACACTTGAGTGCAGTCATCCAAAGCCTTAAAGATGCTGGTTTGACTATTAACCCAGCCAAGTGTGCCATTGCAAAACTGAAACCCGTTATCTTGGTTTCATTATTGGAAATGGAACCATAAAACCTGAAATCACCAAGGTAGAAGCTGTGGCAAACAGTCCTGTGCCTAATACAAAAAACATGTACTGCTCATTCTTAGGCCTGGCCAGTTACTATCGCCGGTTTATTCTGATTTCTACCATTGCCACCCCTTACAAACCTCACTAAGAATTGTTTTCCCACTAAGGTTAAATGGACAGCCGACTGTGACAAGGCTTTTAGACAAATAAAGGCAATTTTATGCTCTGCACCAGTTCTTCACAGTCCAGATTTCTCCAGACCTTTTGAGGTTCAGACAGATGCCTCTGACACAGGCATTGGAGCAGTTCTTACACAGCAGGACAAACATGGAGCATCCCATCCTTTTTCTAAGTAGGAAGCTCCATGAAAGGGAAAGGAGGTACTCAACGGTAGAAAAAGAGTGCCTGGCCATGAAATGGGCCATCGAGGCTTTAAAATACTATCTTGGGGTATGAGTTCACAATAGTGACAGATCACAATCCACTGTGTTGGCTGAACCTCATGAAAGATAAAAACATGAGAATCATGAGGTGGTATCTGTCTCTACAGCCCTATAAATTTACGGTGACACATAGGGCAGGGGCCCAGCATAAAAATGTGGATTTCTTGTCCAGGTTTGGTGCAGACAACACTGTTTCAGGAAATGTTTGATGTTCTGTATAATGTTGTCTGATTGTTACAAACTGTAAAATGTATGCCTCAGTTTGTGATGTACACACCTCAGGAATAGTAGTTAATTGAAACAATATTGTTTGGATATATAATTACCCTCAATTACCTTTTGTAATTGTTCCATTTGTTTAAGGGTCCCTGAGGGAACTTCTGGAGTGGGTGGCGGAAGTTCCAACCCTTCCTAGGGTTATAGGACTGGGCATCATAATAATGTTGCCCTCTTGAATGGGGAGGAATGTGGCAGGATGAGAATGTCAACATAAAATTAAAATAAAACATTTATTCTTTTCACTCTGTCCTATTCTCTTAAACTTTTCTGTCTATCCTTAATTTCTTGTCAGGGTGGCCAACCTGACAATTCTGTTCTATCTGTGCTGTACCTTTAATCTGTTGTCATTCTAACTATCAAAACTGTCTCATGAAGTTAAAAGCAGATCCCCTTTAAAGCCTCCAGCTATGTAGATTCTGTGGAAGATTTTGAATCCCCCAAGAATCAAGAGTGTTTCCAACACCAGAGCAGATTGCCAGACAGCCCCATTTTAAAGCAAGTCTCTGCAAGACTGGAAGATGAGCAAGCAAGCTGTTGCAAGGGAAAAAGAAAACTCTCCCTGCAGCTGCTTGCTGTAGATCTCACTTTGCTGCCTAAAAATACAAGAGAGTAAATAAAAGTTAAATAAGGACTGCAGCATTAGTGCAGACTGCTCCTGTGTATAAAGTCATGATAAGGGTGTTTGACTTGTTATTGTGTTGTTCAAAGCTATCAAGAAGTGAAGTACAGTATGGGAGTGAAATAGTGCAATGTTTGCTGACTGCTGAAATGGCAGAGCTGCCATGGGGTGGAGAAATGTAAAACATAAAAATGTGTTTAAATACAGTCCTCTATAAACAAGTTTGCTTTTCTTGGTTACTTTACCTGAAATGGTGGCAGGTAGCAAAAGATGGCTTCTATAGAGCTGGTAGCCTAGAAAATGGCTGCTAATATAGAAGTGGTGTGATGATGTCATTAAAAGGGGAGGGGCTAAAAAGGTCCTTGATGATGCTTTCACCACCAATTAAGGTTCCTCTAAGTTAAAATGAGTACCTACAGAGTATTGCTAATATTATGTTGAAAAAAGACACCATAAGCTTTAGATTTAGAGAAACTGAAGCCTATCTTAAGCTCCAGAGAAGAGAAATAAGGTTTTGGGTATAATTGATAGTCACATGTCAATGATGTCATGATATTTGTGCTATATTAACCTCCCACCAGGAGGCTAATTCAGGTGTGCTGGTCAGTTTCTTCTGACCAAGCAAGGGAGAGGAGGTGTGAGTGCCTACACACCAGAGTGGGAAGAAATACTGAATATACAGAAACGAGCAGGGAGTCTGAGGAAAGACTAGCCTGATTATTTTGTTTTGTTTTATTTGTTGTTGTTTTGGTGTGAAAGTTTAAACACCCATTTATTTACTGTAAATATTGTTTTGAACAGTTAATTTTTATCATTTTTTGGAAAATAAAATGATAAATGCTACCCAAGCATTTTTTATGCACTTGATTTAAGGACTGGTGTCTGTTATTGAACCCACACGCTTACAGGCACCAAACCGCAGTAACCATTGCCAAAACCACCCCAAATCATTGCTTTTATTAGAGCAGCACACAAGAATCCTCAGGAGTCAAATAGTATCCCACTAACAATGCTGCTATGATGACTCCAGCTGTTTGGTAACTCATCACCCAGAAAGGTCCTGCCTATGCTGCATAGCATGTTTGAGCCTCAGTCCATATATTCACGCAGGCATGCTACTGCAGATGAACTACATGGAGCAACAGCTGAAATGCAGGCAATTGATCTATTGCCATTCTCTTTTGTTGACACAGTGGGATTTAGAAGGTTGATGGCCCATGACAGTCCAAAATGGCAGATTCCTTCAAGAACATATTTCTTTACATGTGCCATTTCTGAACTGTCTGGGACAGTGTGACACACTGTAATTCATATCCTTTAGCATCACCACACAGTATATACTGTACATCTGAGTATGGATTTGAGGACCAGTGGCCTAACAGATGGTTATTCCTTTCTGTAAATTACAGCACACTGGGCACAGGAACAGTAACTGAGGTAGTATTTGACTTGGGGCAGGGAAGAAATTGTACTAATCTCCACTGCAGTGGTAGAAACATTCCATGTATTTAGCAGCATGCCACGCTGGCAATGAAGAGTGTAATTGGATCGCACATGGGTCAGAAAATGTTAGAATTGCCCCTGGTTGAGATAGATGAGTGTCTGCACCATATTCACTGAAAGTGGGTTTCACTGAGAGTGATAATGGCTCCAATGTAGTGAAATGCAAAAGTGACTGGGGAGGGTGTCACAGAGTGCCATGCCTGACACTCTGTGTTACTTACATTGTACTGGTGGTTTAACATTTTCTAATATCAAGCCTGTGTTGACTTTGACCCATCACATCTGTGCCCTCTATACCCATTTTGTAAAGGCCTGTGACCAGCTCATGCACCTACAGATGCAGAGCAAACTGCCCTAGCACCATATGAACCTCAAAGTCATCACCAGATGTAACCTGACATGGTACGTAATTGCATGCTTGTATAAGCATTGTAAGGCCATCTCCAAATATCTGCTGCTACTGTACTGTACATAAACGCCGTGAGAGTGCTGGAGTATGCATGTATTTAACAACAGGCTAGAGGTGACTAATAGATGACCTGATCATGATTCTCAGGTCAGTCAAACATGCAACACAGTGAGTGAGGCCACTGCCTGGATCAGTCAGGCTATCCCACTTTTATGTGTGCTGAAGCAGACACTGTTGAAAGCACAGAAGGTGCTGGAGGCGGGTTGTAATACCAGAAGTTGTGCCTTCATGGAACATATACATGCTCCATGTCTTAAAGTAAAATACCCACATTGCAGGCATTCTGCAGTCTACAGATATTGGGATTGCTACCATGCTGCACCCATTTATATAAATGTGACCTGGCATCAGTAATTGAAGGTGGGCATGATCTGATGCAAATTTTGACCAATCATTTAACTAGATGGGTACAGAGCACTGATGCTAAAGTCACAGGTATCTATGACACAAGAAACTCACCAGAGAAAAGGTGTTGCTACCACATTGCATGGAAAACCAGCTGAGAAAACATGCAAGGTAAAAGAAATCCTAACAAATCCACTTTTAGGATGCTTTGTACCAGGTGGGACTTGAAGACATGGAGGGAAAGGAGGGGAAGGAGGAGGCTAATAGAGCAGCAGGATTACAGGCAGACCAACACAAGGTGGCGGCACACTTAGTAGACACCAGGAACCTTGCCATCACTGAGGAACCATTGCTATACAGTATAACCTCATATATCTGAATATGCTGGGGAACAGGAAAATTGCTTGGATAAATGGGGTTTCAAATAATTGAGGTAACTTTACAATTAAGTCTATTAAGCTGGGTGACAGACCACAGTTTTGGATAATTAAGAATGTTGGATAACTGAGGTTTGGATAACTGGGCTGTACAGTATAGGAGTAGCAATCTCACTGACTGGCCAGCACTGACCTTTGTAGCAATCAAATATTGTACCTGCACTATCTACCCATGAGTGTCAGTGTGGCAAAGGTATTCAGTTTAGCAGGGGCCATTGTTCAGATAGGCATACAAATCTGTCACCTTGAAATGTTGTTATGCTAACATTTGTTAAAGTGAATGTGGGGCACATTCCATGCAACACAAGCATCTCAGCATTTCTACAACATGAAGATGGTGGTGGTAGCAAAGATTAACCTGAAAAGCATGAGGCTGGAGGACTTGGCAAATTTCCTTCTACCGAGGTGAATGAAACATGGATGAATAAAATACTTCCACGTGGCGAGAACTCTAGTCTGAGAGACTGGACAGGTTTTTTCCTTAATGAGGATGCAGTATAAAAAGCTATGTCCATTCTTTCCTCCATATCAGTTGAATCTTTTTCTATCTGATTCACTTGTAAGTTTTTTTCCATGTAATTTAACAATTTCATGAAGTTGTGCTGTTCCCTGCATTCATTTAATTACCTGCCTCAACCCTCTCTGATGTGATGACTACAGAAAAAAAGGAAAATCACAGAACACTGTTTAATTAAATGCAAATAATAACATGGGTTACCATCCCTACCACATACATCCAATTAGACATCCAGGGCTCTGTTTTCAAAGGCTGATGGAGGGCTTGCATCAAACCCTGCATCAAAGCCATTTTTCGTGCAGCTGCACTGAACTCCTTTGACGCAAATGCATCCCGATTTTGTATTGTCGGATGCAGTTGAGACAGTTTCATCAGTTTATGGGGCTTGCACCAAATACTGTATTTGGTGCAAGCCTTGTAAAAAGGTTCCCCAGAATGTCACAAGTTAGACCAGAGGAAAACTGATTTAACTTGTGGCATTTGGCACATGGGATTAGAAGTCCCAATCATCAATCAGGAGAATGTCACAATTCCCATGTGCCAAACAATCAGTGCACCATGGACTTGTAGCATTCTCACAGCTTTGAAAATCAAGACTCTTAACCCAGTGTATATGTCATTGCCAGCTAGACAGACAATGTCTACTCCAACAAGCAAGACACTGATTCCTCCTCTTCAGGCCTTTTGGGTCCTCCACATCTACAAACAAAATGGGCCACCACCATCATCACATGCATCCAGACTGACAAACCTGGACATGGAGGGAAAGCATCCATTCCAAAAGTGTTTCTTTTTTCTTTTTACACGTGCAATATGACAGGGAGAGTACTACAGCCTTAATAATTTCTCTCTTTTATTCACAAGTCTTTCCTCATCCTGTCTAGAATTCTTCCTCCTCCTCCATCTTGCAAGACACCATTGTCTTTTTTGCCAGAAGATAGATTTGGTCAATGCTGCAGCAGACACGTCAACAAAACGCAGTTAGTACTGTACCTGCTCATCTGCAGTGTACCTCTATCAGTGTGATTATCAGTACATGCCACAGATGTAACAACCTCTTAAAATCTGCAACCTGTCAAATCATTTCTGTAACTTGTCAAAAATTCTGTGAGTACCAAGCTTCTGTATATAGTGCTTTTTGTACACAATTGCCACTAAAGTGCACTACAAAATAGGCTGTGGTGGTGGACTTACACAGTGTAATAGCATGTAGCAGCATGTATCAGCATGATATATTAATTCTAGTAGTTGAAAAAAATTCTGGACTTACAAATTTCAGCATATAGTGCTTTTTGCATGCAATGTTCGCTAAAGTGCATTACAGAAAAGGCTATGGCAGAGGATTTATACAGTGCAGTACCATGGTACAACAAGTAGCAGCATTATATACTAATTCTGGTAGCTGAGAAGAATTCTGTGGGTACCAAATGTTGGTTCACAGTATTTTTACACATGATTTTCACTAAAGTGCCTTACAAGGACTGTAGAAGGCTTGATGCAGTAGAGCACTATGTAACAGAATGATGTATTAATTCTTGGAGTTGAGAAAAATTCTGGGAGTATTATGACTTAAACATCAAAGCAACAGCAGCAATAGTAGAATATTACTACCATTAATAAATTCTGATTCAGGAGAAAATTTCAAGAAGTTAGACATATGTATGGGTAGGCTTGGGTGGATCACAAGTTGGTCAACTTGGTGGAAAACTGGTTGACAGGCATAAAACAGAGAGTGGTGGTAAATGGTATACTGTTAGAAGAGATGCAAGTCACAAGTGGAATACCTCAGGGATCAGTCTTGGGGCCAGTCCTCTTCAATATCTTCATCAGTGACATTGCAGATAGACTGGGGGGTATGGTTTGTCTGTTTGCAGATGACACCAAGATTTGAAACAGAGTAGATGATCCAGATGGGGTGGGCAGAATGAGAAGAGATCAGGATAAACTGGTAAAATGGTCGGAAGAGTGGCAGCTGGGGTTCAGTGCAAAGAAGTGCAAGATCACACATATAGGGAAGAGAAACCCTAAAGCCACCTATAGGCTTGGAGGGGAGTTGCTGGCAGTCACAAGGGAAGACAGAGACTTGGGCATCATCATCACAGATGACCTGAAATCATCCAAGCATACCACTGAAGCAGTAGGTAAGGCTAGGGGGATGTTGGGGTATATTAGTAGGGGTATCACAAGTCATAAGAGGGAGGTAATAATCCCTCCTTACAAGACATTGGTTAGGCCCCACCTGGAGTATTGTAAGCAGTACTGGAGGCCACACCTTCACAAGGACATTAACCAGATTGGGCAGTCCAGAGAAGGGCAACAAAAATGGTGCTGGGACTGCATCAGAAAACGTATGAGGACATATTAATGGAGCTCAATATGTATACCCTTGAGCAAAGGAGGGAGAGAGGTGATATCACTGAAACATTCAAAAACCTTAAGGTCATTAACAAGATGAAAGAGTCTAACATGTTTAAGTCTAAGAAAAATGGCAGGACAAGAGGACACAGCATGAGATTAGAGAAAGGCTGATCAAGGGGTTATGTGAGGAAGTTCTTTTTCACAGAAAGGGTGGTGGATGCATGGAATGGCCTACCTCAGGAAGTGGTGGATATGAATACAGTGCAGGGCTTCAAACAGGCATGGGATAGGCATAAGGGAGCAATACAGTGTCAGTGGTTCAGCAGGTAGCACACTCACCTCTAAGGCTGGGACATCAGAAGCCTGTGGGTTCTAGCCCCACACCAGGCATTTGGATTAATATCCCAATATTGACACTGCAGTGCAGCATGAGAGGGGTGCTGCACTCCTGAGGTGTCATCTTTTGGATGAGACGTTAAACCAAGGTCCCATCAGCCTGTTCTGGTGGTAGTTCAAGTGGATGTTAAAGATTCCATGGCACTTCTTGAAAAGAGTAGGGGAATTTTTTATTAAAATACCATCAAGTAACATAAAGGTCAAAAAACATAATATTAAAGAAAAAAATGAAGAAGCAGTGTTAAATCACATAAATAATCATGAGGAAGGAAAAAAACATTCAACAAAGTATTCAATTAATTAGATCAACAGTCTATTACAAATTTAAACTCAACGTATTAGTTGTCAAAAAGATCAATCATTTATATTTAATAAGCAGAGAAAACCCTTTCCACCAAGTGGAAACTTTTTTAGATGTAGAAATTGCTATATCTGAAATGTACACCTTTTCCATAGCTGCCTCTATCAGATTTCTCACTGTTTCATAGGGCATCCATCTTTGATATAATACCCATTGACACCTAGCCTGCCAGAGATAAAATTTTAGACAGCAACAAAAAAACATCAATGTGTCCTTTAAATAAAATGTTCCCAGATTATGGTATTGCCCTAATACCAAGTTTGTATAATTTATATTTCTTAACCATCCCATATTCCATTTGGTGATAAGGAAATTCTAAAGAAATTTTGCACAGGAGCAATGAAATAAAACATATTCCATGGTTTCTTCTTTATTTATGCAAGCCTCATATGGGCAATTCCTTTCAGATTTAGCCTTATATTTTGAATTTCCTTTAATGTTAATCCTGCCATAGACTGCTAACCACAGAAATTCCCACCTCTGCGCAGGAATTCTTGGACTCATCAATTGTACCAATACTCCCGAATTTTGGGAGGATGGTCAGTTTTTAAAACAGGGTTTGGTCGGATGCACTGAAATCATAACTACTGTGTATAACTGGGGCCCTGTATTACTAATAATTTGTTGCGTTTCTATACCCCATTTATATATATTTTTTTGCAGCAGGAATGTAAATATTACAGTTTAGTTTGGGGGGGTAGTCTGCCATTTGGCAATGTACCCTGATAAGTTTATCTTGGTCCAATAGGAATATATTGTTTCTTCAAGCATTATGCAGCATTTTAAGGAATGGGAAAAAAAATAAGGAATAAATAAAAAACACCAGGTCTATCATTCCCAGACCTTCTTTTTCCTTCTTTAGATATGTATACTGTCATTTAATGGGGTTTAGTCTATTACCCCATAACATTTGGAAAAATAGGCTCTATAACTTCATTTCCAACTGTATTGGAAGTGGAAAAATCATCACAATATACAAAATCATAGGGATAACAAATTATTTAATTATTTGTATTCGTTTGAGTTTGGCTATCCTACAATTCCTCCATCTCTGCACTTTGGAATCCACCTGCGCTAATACTAACTCCCAATTAAAAGAGGGGATATTTTGTGTTCCAAAATAAATACCTAATATTTTAAGGGACTCTGAGGATAGAAACATAGAAACATAGAAACATAGACTTTGACGGCAGATAAGGACCACTTGGCACACCCAGTCTACCCATTTCCCTACCTACTGGATAAGCTGCAGATTCTAGTTAACCAACAGCCTACTTCCTGCCACCCCCCACTACAATTGCCTTGTGTCTGTCCCATGCATGTTTGAATTCCCCCACTGTTTTAGCCCCAACAACCTCCCCAGGAAGGCAGTTCCATGCATCCACCACTCTCTCCGTGAAAAAAGATTTCCTCACATTACCCCATGAGCCGTCCCCCCCTCTATCTTTAAATTGTGTCCCCTTGTTCTTACACATCTCTTTTTCTGAAAGATGCTACCCTCCTGGACTTTGTTAATTCCCTTGAGGTACTTGAACATTTCTATCATGTCAACCCCGTCCCTCCTTTCATCAAGGGTATACATATTAAGCTCTCTCAGTCTCTCTTCATATGATTTCTGATGCAGACCCTGCACCATTTTAGTTGCCCTCCTCTGGACTGCTTCCATCCTGTCTATGTCCTTGCATAGATGAGGTCTCCAAAACTGCACACAGTACTCCAGATGGGGTCTCACCAACTGTCTGTATAGAGGGATAACCACTTCCCTTTTTCTACTTGTGAAGCCCCTTCCTGTGCATTCCAGTATTTCCCTGGCTCTCCTCACTGACTTCTCATATTGCTAACCCACCTTTAGATCATCCGATATGACTACCCCAAGTCTCGTTCCATTTTTGTTGTTGTTAGTACCTCCCCTGCTATTGTGTACTCTTCTCCTGGGTTTTAATTTCCCAGGTGCATTACTTTGCACTTCTTTGTATTGAATCTAAGTTGCCATATGTCTGACCATTCCTCCAACCTTGCCATGTCCCTTCTCATCCTTTCTACCCCTCCTTGTGTATCAACTCTGTTACAGATCTTTGTATCATCTGCAAAGAGGCATACCTTTCCCTCCAAACCCTCTGCAATGTCACCTATAAAGATGTTAAAGAGGACTGGACCCAGTACTGAGCCCTGAGGTACTCCACTAGTGACCCCCCCCTTTCTTCAGAATGTGTGCTTTTCACTATTACCTTCTGTGTCCTGTTGTGCAGCCAGTCTACAACCTAGGCTACCACCCTGGGACCCACTCCCAAGCTGGCTAACTTGATTATTAATCATTTATGTGGGACTGTGTCAAATGCCTTGCTAAAGTCTAGGTAGGCCATATCCACAGCCCCTCCCTGGTCTATTACTTTGGTCACCCAGTCAAAGAAATCTATTAGATACATCTGACATGACCTTCCTGCTGTAAATCCATGCTGCTTTGGGTCCTTGCCCCACTTGCCTCTAGGTACTCAACAATTCTTTCTTTCAGAAGTGATTCCATCATTTTCCCTACCACTGAGGTCAAACTTACAGGTCTGTAGTTTCCTGCTTCTGCTTTGCTCCAGCTTTTGTGAAGGGGAATCACATCTGCCCTCCTCCAATCCTCAGGTGCCACCCCATCCTCCCATGATTTGTTAAAAAGTTGTGATCAGTGGTGTCACTAGGTCCTCCCTTAGTTCTTTTAGGATTCTGGGGTGAATCCCATCAGGCCTCATTGCTTTGTCCACCTTGAGTTTTAGGAGTTCTTTCAGGACTCTTTCTTCTGTAAATGAACTGGTGTCAACCCCCCTACCCAGAGTGCTTCTATTGTCTGGTTTAGGTAACTCCTCTTCATCTTCTTTTGTAAATACTGAGCAAAAGAATTCATTGAGTATCTCTGCCTTTTCACTGTCTCCCTCTACCCACCTCCCCTCTCCCTTATTAATCTTCACTATTCCTCCCTTAACCATTCTATGCTCCCTAATGTACCTATAAAAGGTTTTATCTCCCTTCTTAACTGACTTGGCTATTTTTTCCTCAGTTTGGGCTTTTGCTATTCTGACTGCCTTCCTCACTTCTTTCTGCTTTAATTGATATAGTTCCCTTTCGTGCTTCTTCTGTGATGCCAGCCTTTTTCTCCTTAACCTTCCCTGCCACCTCTTTTGAGAACCATAGTGTTTTTTTACTCTGCTTTGTTTTCTTTATCTGTTTCACACAAAGGCTTGTTGCCTGTATGATGGTAGTTTTGATTTTTCTCCATTGTTCTTCCCCCCCTCCTTTTTGCCCATTTGCCCGTGTATTCCTCAGGTATTCACCCATTTTGCCAAAGTCAGCCCTTCTAAAGTCCAGTATGCTTGTTTTTGTATGACTTGTCTCCATGGTTGTGCTTATTGTGAAGCACACTGTGCGGTGGTCACTTGTTCCCAGATGTCTACCGACTTCTAAATTTGTGATCCTCTCTCCATTTGAGAGTACTAGGTCTAGTATTGCTTCCTCCTGAGTGGGTTCCAACACTAGCTGTCTAAGGCCTGCCCCTGCAGGGCATGGAGAATGACCCTGCTCTTGGATGTGGCTGCAGTACATGTCATCCAGTTAACATCTGGCATATTCAGGTCCCCCATTAACAGTATATCCCCTTTTCAGCCATTTTGAGAATATCCTCTATCATTTTCTTGTCCATTTCCTCCCCTTGAGATGGGGATAGTGATATAAACTGATATAAACTGGGTCTGGACCATTAGGTCCTATAAAAAGCCCTTTACTCTTTGATGTATTCAATTTGGAATTTGAAAGAACCAAATAAGTATTCATAGAGTCCAGATAGAGGGGACTTTGGGTATAATCTTTAAAAAATACACAAATGTCATCTGCATAGGCAGACATGTAAAATATTTTTCTCTTATCTGGGCCTACTATTCCTAACCATTTAGGGGTGTCTGTCAAAAGTCAGACCAAGGGGTCCAAAGTAAAAATATAGAGAAGAGGGCTGAGGGGACAATCTTGCCTTACTCCTGTCTGTATTAAAACTTCTTCTGTAATTTAGTGTCTAATAACTAGATGAACTATTGCTCCATGATATAAAGATTTCAGCCAATTTATTACTTGTATTGGGATGCCATATGCTTCCAAGGTTAACAAGAGAAAGGGGTATGAGACTCTATCAAAAGCTTTATACTGGTCCACTGAAATGATGCACCCTCTTCTTCATTGTACCCCCATATCATCAATAAGGTCTCTAATAATCATCAGAACTTGCTGTATTTTCCTGTTTGGTAACCCACAGAATTGCCAAGGTGACAATACTGTGATTGCATATTTTTTTATTCTATTATTAAGAATAATAGCAAATATTTTTATAATCAGTGTTCAGAAGTGTAACAGGTCTCCAATTTTCTAAAGAAAGTTTATCACCTGATTTAAATAGCAGAATCGACATACCTTCTGTAAACCATGAAGGAATATGGTGAATAATATTTTCTAAACAAAGGGGCAGCAGTCCTGACAAGGTTTTCTAAAATTCATTTGTCAAACCATCTGATCCAGTTAATGTATCATTTTTCAAGGTCTTTATAGCTTGCTCAGTTTCACAAACTATTATTGTTTGGTTAAGCTAGTTTTCATTTCTCGTACTTTAGGGATTTATATTGAGTCTAAAAATTGTTTTACTGTCGCTTCTGAAGGAAGATTCGAAGGAACATGAGACAACATAAATTCTTTAATCACCTTATGTATCACTTCTATAGAGGTCACCATGTCTCCTTTTTTGTTGGTTAAAGATTCTAAGAAAGTGGAGTTTTTACATGTCCTGAAAGCTTCAAATGGATCCTCATAAGGAGTTCTCATTATCCCATACTGAAGTACACCTTTCATAGTCTGTGCCCTATCATACTGATATTTTATGAATTCTTCTTTGAGTTTTATAATACGGTTTGTATAATCAAATTTAGAAGTGTTAGCTAAAGAATGTAAATTTTGTAGCTATGTCTAAGTTTTAAATATTTGAGAAATGTAATGTTCTCCCTAGTTTTGCCTTGTTTCAGAAAGCATTGTTTAAAATCTATTTTAGAGTCTGCCTACAAATCTCCTAAATCATCATATAAAAAACAGACATATAATCTGGCTGTTAAAATATCAACTATTCGGCTCTTCACCCCCTGATCAGCCAAGATGGAGGAACTTCGTTTCCATCTTGGCCTAATATTTGATTTCCCTGGAAAAGTAGAGAAGGAATCAAGCAATAAGAGATGATCTGAAAAAGTTGTGACTACAGTTTGAAACTGAAAGTTTCATAAGGTTTTAGAAATAAACATGTAATCAACAGTGGAAAAAAACTTGTTTTTTTGAAAGGTAAACTTAGGCCCAAAGATTTGTTGTGTGTTACAATTCATGAGATCTGCAGTTTCTACTAATTTCAGTAAAGCATTTGAATCACAATATCCTTTTTTTCTTTTGTCAATGTTTTACCGGAAATGGGTTTTAAATTGCAGTTAAAATCTCCACAAAGGAAAACTGTATATGAAGTGAGTAGAAAGGGCTTTAAACTGTTAAAGAGGGCCACCCATTTTGATTTAATCTGTGAGCCATAGATGTTAATTAATCTGCAATGCATCCTTTTCCATACCCCATCTAATATTAAAGCTCTCCCTGGAACTAAATCAATCAGTTTGACCAATTTGAAATCAAAAGAGTTAAATAAGAAACCTAAACCATCCACAGTAGCTGTTCCAAAGGACCAATACAAAGGTCCCCACACCCATTCTCTTTGAAAAAACCTTGCCTGGTCACTGGTGTACAGTACATCCAGGTTTCTTGCAAACAACAGATGCCTATTAGTGCATTATGAATATAGTTGTATACTACATTTCTTTTCCTATAATTTAACAAGCTGTGAACACTTAATGAGCCTATGCATAAAGAAGCCATTCATACAATTTTGTCAAATTCAAGACTCTTTTTTTCTTCTTTTCTTTTTCTTTCCCTTATGGTCTGATTTACTCTGTGAAAGGATATTGTTTTCTTTTTTAGTAGACTAAGAATCTGAATCTCCCAGGTTCATCATGGTATCCCCCCATTGGCTAGGTAAGATAGAGAAAAGATTTTTCAAATCTATTTCTACTGAGGATTGGACTGGTCCCCCTTTCACATTCCTAGCTGATCTGCATACTGTACAGTAGTAAAAGGTGGTTGACCAGAGGTAGTAGCTACGACCTCTACAGGGTCAGTACAGCATACAGGAAAAGAGGAATTTGTGGGCATAGTTATAGGAGAGGAAGGCTGTGGTGGTTTTGCTTCTATTTTTAAAGGAAGATCTGAAATCAAAAGAGGCATGGGGGGTTTCCAATGGAGTCCTGATCGGGGGATCAGAAACTAAGGGAGGAGCAGGTTGGGAAGAAACAGAATCTTGCGCATTCTGTATGAGAAGATCAGGGCTTAAACAAGTGATCTTATTTTTTGCTGCCCAAGAACATTCAGAGAAAACATGTCCTGTCTCCTCACATAAGTCACACCTAGTGAGATTTGCACATTGAAATGCAATATGCCCAATCTCCCCACAATTATCACACTTGGGTTTGTCGCAAGAGTTAGAAGGGTGTGTTCTGGACCCACATTTGTAACAAGCCTGAGGCTGACCAGCATAAAAACAAATGCCTCCATCCCATCCCAATAAAAATGAATTAGGAATATGTTCAATTCCAGACTCTGTTTGCCTCAATTTAACCTTATACCACCATCCCCCAGTCCAAAACATTTCTGTATCCAATATAGCTTCTGGAGGGCTCATTACACCACATTTCTGGCTTATCCAGTAAGTTATGTCTTCTACAAGGACCACCTCATTTCAGAACATCACAGTGACATATTTAATCAAGGGTTTTGTTAAGGGAATAACCAAAAAGGGGGGGTCCATGTAGGAGAAAATTTCACTTGGTCATATCTTTCCCAAAATAAATCTAAACCATAAACAGACCCAAAACTGATATCAAAATTGTCCTCTCCAGAAATGTTAAGGCAAAAACTTTTTTTGGAGAGGATTTTAATGAGTCTTTTAATAATATTTTGCCCACATGATGCCTGTCAGGGCGGACTTCTAGGTCTCCCTTATAACTTATGCGCACCACATTTCTCCTTGTGGCTGCTTCCTCTCTAATTTTAGAAAAAAGTTCAGAGAGAGGTGTATCTGGCTCGATGTCTTCAGCCAAATGCTAGTCAGCAGAGTTCTTAATTTTTAAGTTTGTATGTTGTTGTTTAAACATTAATTCATTTTATTTTTCCCTGCATGTGACTCTGCATGCAGAACAGAATGTGAGAGCTTAGGTTGCCATTCATGGAAATTTTGCATGAAGTTTAGTGTGGGGTCCCATTCCGGGGTTGGAATCCAGATACCTTTATTATTCTGTGTCCAACCCGCCTCGCTTAATGCCTTCTGGGGAGACCAGGGCTCTCTTGTGGTTACTGTGGACAATATCGGTTCACCCTTCTCTATTTTTGATTTCCTTAAGGACTCTAAATCAAGTGGCTCCTGTCCAGTTCCTTCTAGCATATAGTATTTTGTAGCACAGATGCTTCTATTAGCAGTCATTAAAACCATATGCTTTTCCTTAATGTCCTCTCTTATTCCTGATCGAGAGTCAGTTTCTTGGGAGAAAGAAAATACAATTAAACCCACTTGTTTTGAGGGAGAGGTTTGATAAGGGAATTTCCCTGGTGCCCTGGTCAAATTTCCCCCATTCATTAGAAAAATCACCAACAGCTTAATCCGGTTCAAGGTCAGTTGATATTCATCTGTATCCCCCTCCCCCGGGTCGCCCCTGAAAATAGGTAGAATTTGTCTAGTGAACTTACCCAGTCAACAAAAAAAAGATAAAATAAACACAGATGAGTATGGATTGATAGGCCATTGACAGAGCAAAGGCCAATGGGACATTCAGAAGGTAGAAAAAGAAATGGGCAGACTGGAGGGGCCTTGCGGTCCTTATCTGCCATCAACTTCTATGTTTCTATGTGTGTATGTGTATATATATATATATATATATATATATATATATATATATGTACTTGTACTTGTTTATACTAAAGTTCTTCACAAGGCAGAATTTCTGAAAGGGCAAGTGGAACAGTATAGCAGAAGTGTATAATCACCATTGATCATTTCTGGTTTTGAGAATATTTCAGGAAGTGAAACATTTATATATTGTGTTTGTGCATTTGTGTGTATTAAAGTGCTTCACAATACAGACTGTCTGAGAGGTTGACCTGAGTAGTACAGCATTTAGTAACAGCATTAAAAGTGCCTGGTTTGGAAGAGAATTTCAAGAAGTGAGAAATGTATATACTGGCATTGTCCACTTGTGTGTTCTAAATTGCGTAACATCCCAGACTGTCTGAGAAGCAACTTGGACAGCATAGCAGAAGCAGCAGTGGTATAATAACACCATTAATAATTTCTGGTTCAGGAGAAATTTTCAAGAACTGAGAAATTTAGATGCAGTGCTTGTGCGCTAGTGTGTAATAATATGCATCACAATACAGACTGCTCAATAGGGCAACTCGAACAGCGCAGCAGCAGTACTAGTATATTAACACCATTAGTAATTCCTAATATGGAAAAAAATTTCAAGAAGTGAGAAATTTATATACTGTGCTTGTGCACTTGAGTGTACTAAAGAGTTCACATGACAAACTTTCGGAAAGAACAACTTGAATAGTGCAGCAGCAGCAGTGTTTTAAGACCATTAACAATTTCTGGTACATGAGAAAATTTCAGGAAATGAGAAATGTCAGTAAAGTGTCCATGGAAGAAGGCGCTCAGTGTGGAAGGGGGACTTAAACCTAGCAGTAGCAGCACCATATTACCAGCATTAATAATTTCTCACTCAGGAGAAAGTTTTGTAAAGTGAGAAAAGTGCCTGTAAAGGGGGATGTGATATATTGAGCCAGTGCAGGAAGAGACTCATACATGGAGTGTCAGTTCAGTGGCCATTTTTATTCTAATCAGAGATAGCGGTCTTGCATCACTGGATATACTGAAAGAAAGGTTTACTGTGCATAACAGGAACGTACATATAATGGACTACAATACCCATAAACATACACTACAGCTCTAATCCACTTCCTACCATATATATCCATGTACATACTACACTCCTCCCACTTAGACAGAATCTTGTCTAAAATACTTCAGCAGTAACATTTCCTAACTTCCGGGCCCAAGTAGACTATTCGGTACCCAGAAACAAGTTCAGGGGATTATTCTGCCCCTTGAGTAGAACTTGCCAGTAATTCAGTAACAGTACAGGTAAAGAGCTCAGTTACACAGAGGTACAGGTACAGTACATGACTTTAAAGGTCAAGTCTTTGTGATGGTCTTCAGTAACTCAATGGATATATGCAGGGTGGAATAACTGCTGCTGGTGAAACAGGCATTTCATTATTCAGGAATAATTCAACCAGCTTCAGAACCAGCCACTTCACAAAAAAATTTTCTTAAATGCAAAAAAGACAAAGACAATCTTGTTCTTCCCCCCTAGCCATGGGATAAATCTGGCCTGCTCTGGAGCATTGCCTCAGATTATGATAATACTTGGTGAAATATTAGAGGATGGTTCAAAGTTTAAATACTTAGGAGTGTGGTTAGACCATAATCTCTCATTCACCGAGCATGTAGAAGACCTGGTAAAGAAACTAAGGCAGAGGTTGGGGCTGTTCTTTAGAATAAACCAGTTCCTCACTCGAGATGCAAAATTGTGCCTTGTCCAAACTACTTTTCTCTTACTGAATGATTACGCATATTTCTTATATAGTCATTGTCCTAAAGCCTTGCTCGCAAAGTTAAATACGCTTTATCATAGGGCCCTCTGATTTATTACTGTCCTCCCCATCTTCACATATCATTGCTCCTTATATAAAGCTGTAGGCTGGTCCTCTCTTTTGTTCAAGTGTAATAGAAATGCAGCCATTTGGATTTACAGAGTAATTATTAAATGACTCCCACAATATATATTAGACTGTCTCCCTCTAAGTGAGCCAGGAATGTATGCCTTAAGGAGTGCATCCTACATTACAGTCTGTATTCCCAAGGCATTCTCCAGCTTTGGCAGAGGGGCCATCAGTTTTACGCTGCCATCCTTGTGAAATAACTTGTAAAAACTACTGAAACCAAGCTGCCTTTGTAGCATTAACTCCTTTAAGTCCTTATATACTAGATATATGGGTGAGCCATGCAGTTGCTTCCCCAGTTCCTAAGCACTGCCTGAAGTTAGTTCTTTGCTACCTGTAGTCAGTTTTCTGCTTCCCGCAGTCAGTATTACTTATGTATGCCTGAAATCTTTGGCGACTCTAGTGTTACGAGTTACCCATCACCCTAAATGTCCTTCCCTTCACTGGTCTCTGTGCTCTCACTCTGGCCGAAGTCAAGCAATACAGCTGTTCCCTGCCCATAGGCATGGGATTCTTGGTATTCGGGTGGTTGATACCTCCTTAGCCACCACCTGAGACCCTAAGCTTGGATTCCTCTCCAGCAAAGCACAGCTAAAGCCACTAACCAATTGGAAGGTGAGTGCTCCTTGGTTCTGACTTCCGATTGGCTCCCATAGTCTGCCCCTCTGCTCTCAGTAAGCCCTGCAAAAATCTGACCACTGTACCAGGTCTAACATGATAGAATCACTTATTTGACTGACTGCATGGCCCATATTTTACATTGCTTAGTGTGCAAGACTATGGACTCAGGGTGATTACACTTCCTTCTATAAATTTGTACTTTAGCGAACATTTAGGTGCCGAAGGAATTACACTCCTTGCCTTGCTGTTTTGCCTCTCCATTGGTGCTATCAGTCCTAGACTCTCTCTCTTCCTCCCTGCCATTTACAAGACCCCAATGGACTCCCTGTCCCTCAAGTGCAAGAAAGCTTAGTCACTGTGTGTTCGGTGCTGTTGTAGCTGCCTCTGTAAACTACAAGCCTGGATACTTCACCAGCTAGAAATGGCAACAGCCTTCATCCAGTCAGAATGTGAGCGTTCTTTGTCGCTGGTTTCCAATTGGTTCTCCTAGTCCACCTCTGTGTTCCTTCTAAACCAAATTTAAATCTGATCTTCTGCCTAAATGTGCTTAGAAGGAGCTGTATTCACGTATTTTCCTGGCTATAGAACACTTATCCTTATGTCTCAACTGTAACTTATGGGATACCATGTGTTTACACTCCCTTCTTAACTTCTGTGATTGTGCCAGCTCTCCTGTTGGGCTACTGACCACTTTACCCAACTGATGATCCCATTAAGCTGTAATGTTTGTTGTTATATTGAGTACTTATTTGTATTTTTGTTATCCATTTATACTATTGTGCACATTGTAAATATTTTATATGTACTTTACTACTTGGCCCAGTCTTAACCAGTCCCATATTGAAAATGAGCTTACTCAACAATGTTTGCCAGGATAAATAAAGATTTTGATTGATTGATTGATTATTAGTTGGCACCAGCTCCAGTAGAACTTGATGGGCAGGAGCAAAGTCCTCTGTGTCACTGTCCTCAGCTGCAGTGATGTCTTCTGTTGCATTTGCTGGAACCTTGGAATGCAGCAGGTGATCCACATGTGCAGGAACAAGTTGCTTTCCCAAACAAACTGCATAAGTCAAAGGTTAACATGCTTTAATTACCACCCCAGGAATCCAAGAAATCTTGAAAGGTCTACAGTTTCAAACCATCACCCTCTCCCCAGGATGAAAAATCCGATCCATACTGGATTGGCTGTTTTGTCATGCCGCTTCTGTTGATGTAGTTGATGCTTAGTGAAAGTATTGGCCAAGTCTAACTTAAGCAATGACAAGGGGGTACAAGGTTGACATTTTATTGACTGTTCAGCAGGTGTTCACTCTGTGACTGTGTCAGGAGTGTTTCTGTAAGCAAACAGGAAATGAAGAAACCTTTGAGCGGTAGGTACTTGCTGTGACTGTAGTTTATTCCAAGTTTTTTTGAATGTCTGTACAGCTCTTTCAGCTGCACCGTTTGATGCTGGATGATAAGGTGGAGTCAAAATATGTCAGACCCCTTTGTGCTTTAAAAACAGTTTGATGTTGTGGTAAGAAAATTGGGGACCATTGTCAGACACTAACTTCTGTGGTAGGCCATTAGAGGTGAAAAACTGTCTTAAAAGGTCTGAAGTCTTTTCAGTAGTTGTGATTTGTGTGGGCAACACTTCCAGCCATTTGGAGTGGATGTCAGTTATTACCAAGAAGTGTTGTTTGTCCACCTGAGCGTGGTCGAAATTGATGAGGTCCCACAGTGTGGTAGGCCAGGATGAAGGATGCAGGGGTTCGGTAGCAGGTTGGTTGCAAACAACTGCACATTGGTTGACAAGATGTTGGATATCTTGATTGGGTCCTGGCCACCAAGAAGTATCCTCTAGCCAATGCCTTCATTCAAGAGATTCCAGGATGACCGTCATGTAAGTCAGAAAATAACCTCTTGCAGAACTTTGGAGGTATCATAACTTGAGCTCCTCACAGAACAGCCTTGCTCTGTGTACAACTGGTCCTTCTTGTCTAAGAAAGGTCAGAGGGCTGGGTCTCTCATGAAGTTAGACCAACCATGTATGGTGAAATCTAAGTCTTTAGAGATGAAAGGATCTTACTGTGCCACTGCTATGACATCCTGTGAAGCAATGGTTAAATCCTTGAAATGTGAAAGATGGAATGCTGTCATATCATCTTCCTTCACAGTAACATCCTTGCATGGCAGTCTCGATAATGCATCTGTATTTGTGTGATCTTGAGAACGTCTGAATTCAATGTCATAGTCATATGGCAACAAACTCAGGGCCCATCATTGCATCCAGAGTGCTGCAAGAGTTGGCATTGTGGTCTTTGGCCCCAGAATTCTCAGTACAGGCTTGTGATCTGTTAGCAGAGAGAATTTCCATCATACAAGAACTTATGGAACTTTGTGACACTGAAAATTACGCTCAAAGTTTCTTTCTCGATCTGAGCATAGTTTCCTTCACTAAGGGACAATGGCCATTATGCACATAGGATGGAGTGGCTATGTACCACACATCTGGGGCACATAGCCACTCTGCAACCATTGTGCCCCCATGCAGGATGCACCATGTGGGGTGCACAGCACATATATGCCCGATCCTCCAGCTGTTCAAAGAGCAATGGGCCAGGGTGGGTGAGGAGTGGGACGGCACTAAACACCATGCACTAAGGTGCATAGTGCTGGCTGTGGGAGTGCATAGGGGAACAAGGTATGCCAGAGAGAACCCTGCCATAAGCCCCCTGTGTGTCCCATGCTCAGATTGGGTCACCACCCAGATAGGGCAGATAGCCCCCTTCAACTACTGGGACTACTGATGCCAGACCCCTCCATGGCTGCTGGTGCCACTGGGCACAGCCCACAGTGCTACAGGGCCCCTACCATATCATCCCACCCAACACACACCAACAAATGGGCACTGAAGGTTGCTGCCCACTTTGCCCCCCCCACGGCACCACCAGCTAACCATCGCAACTGGCCCCTCCATGCATGTGGCTAAGAACTGCCCCCCCTCCACTGTGGCATAGCTCCATGCCACATTGTGAGGTTGTCGGTGGCTTAACCCACCACTCACCTCCCCTGCCGCAGGGCATCAGACATCCACAGGGTGCATTGCCAATGCACACCCCACCGCATAAGGGATCCACTGTTGGACCCATGCTAGTAACCAATTAGATGCCCAGCAGCATCTGCAACTCCACCCATACCTGCTCTGTATGTACCTATGCACCGTGGGACAGGGCCATGGATAGGTAGCTGGCAGTGGTGAATGCCTCTGGTGTGCACCTATCCACAGGTGCGTAGTTGAGTGGGTGGAATGCGTGCCTCAGGCATATACTTACTATCCCCACATGCATAGGGGCCAATATCCTGAAAGCAAAAGTGATTGGGTGTTCATCTCCAGAAGGTAACACATGAGAGACGACAGCCCCCACTCCATATGGTAATGTATCACATGCCAGCCTCAGAGGTTTGGTTGGGTCATAGTGCACTAACCATTTGCTGCCTAGAAGACATTTCTTCCAAGCTTGATATGCTTCCTCTCACTATGATGACCAATTCCTCTGAGCTTCTTTCTGTAGCAAGTTATGGAGTGGTTGCAACAATGTGGACGGATGGTCTAGGAACCATCAATAGTAGTTCAATAGGCCGAAGAATGATCTTAGCTTGTCACATTTGCTGGTGCAGGTGCCTTGACTATAGCATCTAGAGCTGTGCAGAATGGGAAAATTCTGAATTTGTGAAAATCTGATGACATTTTGTGAAATTCCATGAAATTTCAGAGGATTTTGTCTGAATTTTGTGGAATTTTTAAAATGCAGTATTTTGGTAATAATGTGACATAGCAGAGTAATGCAAGGCATGAGGTGGTCTGTGATAATTTCAGTCACAGGTCACAGAAAATCACAGCACACTCTACACACAGCAGAAAAAATATAGAGACCCTGGTGTACTTAACCAAGTTTAAGTCCTTTATTCCTCCACACCTCAACCAAAGTGATTAACAGCACTTTCAGGAGAAGGTACTTCACAAGTAAACAAACTCCTTACAATTCACCCAGTCCTGGGCTTTTATGAAGATACTGCCCCCTAGTGTAGCCAACATTTATACATACAAAAATCATCACGTGTATGTTGATCAAATGCCTGAACAATGGATTATATCTAAAAGTGAAAAGAGTACTGTACTTTCTTTTAAAAGTCATAACATGAACTAATGTTTGAATCTATATATATATATATATATATATATATATATATATATATATACATATATATATGAATGAAAATGAAATAAGTGAATAAGTGGGGACATTTTTAAACTGTATTTTGGTATTATGTGCCATGGGTTTTTTAATTGGAAATATGTAGTGTTTTTCACTGGAATCAATGGGTCTGCATTTGGGTTAAATGTGTTAACCAATGAAATATTGATTAATATACATACATTTCTTGTGTTGAAGTCGCATGTCCTTTGATGGTGGTTACCTCCACATTGGTAACATGGTTTTGACTTTGCAGAAGTGCCCTGCGGTGCTGGCTTCCTAAACGTTGGGGCTGCTGACAAATGGGTCATGGACCACTGCGTGGTGTGGAATGTCCCTTTTGTTCTAGGGTATGGGTAACCTTTTGAACTACGATTCTTTGGGGTTCAGAACATCCCGCCAGTGCTTTGGAGCATCTCTGAATGAACTCTGTAGCAATTGCAATTTCACAAGCAGCTGTGAAGTCTATTTTTTTTTCTTGCAAAAGCCTTTTTCAGTAAGCTTCCCATCTCAGACTGCAGACAAAGAGATCCCAGAGTGCGGCATCTAGGGACTGGCCAAACTCATAAGTGTGTGCTAGATGCTTTAATATGATGATGTAGTCAGCAATAGGGTCCTCTTCCTCTTGGTTGTGCTAATAGAAGGTATACTGTTCAGAAATGAAAATGGGCTGGAGTTTGAAATGCTGTGCAAGTGCCTCAGTGACTTGGTGCATATGTCAGGGTCAGGATGTCAGCTGGGGCTGTTAAGTTCCGTAGAAGGGCATAAATCTGTGGTGGCAGAACTACTAAGAAGAATCTACATGTTCATCTTTAGTTATCTTGTTTGCCTTAAGCCAGTGTTGGAAATGCATTGGAAACACTCTAAATATAAATGAAATGTTTTCTTGGATTCATCAAATGCAGGTACTCTATCAATTGTAGTCATGATGGCTGTGGCAAGGTGTTTTGTAGGTGCAGTGTCCACACAAAAACAGTCTGTGTCTTTTTATCTTCAAAGCTTGTGTGCTGCAATTTTGCTGTTTTGACATAGAAGGCTGCATTTACTGCTGTTGTCAGTCTCTGAGTAAGTAGACCAGCTGAGAGGGAAAATGGAATGTTAAATTTCAGTTTCCAGCCATAATTTATATGCCGTGTGGATCCCGACTGGCAGCTGTGTTCTTTCTTTTTCAACACATCAAAGTAGCCAAACAGTGCCAAGTTGTCCTTTTGTTTTTGTTTTATTAAATAAATCTGTAGGCAGAGTGGGCACCTGAGCAATTTGTGATGTTTTAAGTAGCCAGACAGAGATGGTTGGATAAGCAGCCCATTGCTGCAGAGAATAGACACAAGGTATATGGAAAGATTTACACAACAGTTTTAAAAAAAAAAAATCTGTATTAGTTTACATGACCCTTCTTTTACACTCCTAGTAGTTTTTATCTGTGTAGCCACATCGCCAAATGTAACATATTGAGCCAGCACAGGAAGAGACTCATACACAGTGTGTCAGTTCAGAGGCCATCTTTATTCTGCTCAGAGTTAGTGGTCCTGCAACACTGGACATACACAAAGAAAAGCTTACTGTGCATGACAGAAATGTACATATATAATGGGCTACAGTGCCTATAAGCATAAACTACAGCTCTAATCAACTTCCTACCATATATATCCACGTATGTACTGCAGAGGAGATCAGTCCTAGAGGGTGAATGGGTGACTGATACAGTGCAGCACCGACTGTGCAATGGAAGAAAATTTTGCTGACCAGAAACTTTTTCATATGACACTTTTCACATGCACTGTACATGTAAATCACAGTGCTTTACAAAAATAGTAGTAAGAGAGAAAATAATTATATTGTGCATGAATTGCGCAAACACAGAAAATATAGCTAGAAGATAAAAATCTCTTTTTTAACAGAAGTGCACTCAGAGCGCAAGATGAGAAAGGACTGGCAGTAAAAGATAAAAGGTGCATTTACACTACCTTGTGCACTGCAATGCTTTCTCCTCTGCTCCTGTGCTCAGCCACCTCTCCACCAGCACCAGTCCTGACTTCCATTTACAGTCACAGTGCATTGATGCAGATCAGTGTAAATTCTGAACTTCCTGCATTTCAGCTACATTTCTGCTGCAGCAGGAAGGCAGCTGGGAGGTTGGTTTGTGGCAGCAATGAGTGCGACTTGCAGACAAATTGAACTGACTGTGAAGAAATTACACTTTTGTCTGTTTTAATTCTTTTTTGATTTCCCTCACAGCTTGCACCCATAGAAGAACAGAGAAGCAAATTGCATTTAGTACTGAAAAAGGAAAAGGAAGTTTTCACTCACAGAATAAATTCAGCCAAAACAAAGGCTAATGGTATATTTAATTTATTGCCACACAACGGAGTCCCTCGCTAAACTCCCCACAATAGCCCTTGTTTCACCTGAATTTATTCCATGAGTGCAGAACTCTTTTTTCCCTTTTGATCACTTCTTGGCTGGCAGCCTTGCTCTGCATTACCTCCTGTTACCATGGAGCATGCCACTCCTTTCTCCTGTCTGCATTTAGTACTGAACCTGAGCATTCTGCAAAACATAGCTGCAGTCTAGTTTGTACAGCTCAGTTATATCTCATCTAAAAGCAGATATTGTATGACACTGTGAGCTGTAGGAAAGGCATAGTGCAGTGTGTCATGGTGATGTACCATTACAGGGCAAGCAGCAAATTTACCTGCCAGCAGAAAAGAACCTGCACCAATACAGCTCCCAACCAAAATACTATTCACTCTGCCCTGCAAAGGAACCAACTACATTGCTCCCCATGGTGTTTACACTGCCTGACTCAACCAATGCAACTTACCTGTGCCTCTCACAATAGTGTAGATCAGGCAGCGAAAACAGAACTAAAGAGAGGAAAAAAGCTCCAAACTTTGCTGCATTTTTTAAACTTTATTTTTGTTTGTATTTTTTTTTTTTTAACTGAAAGGGACAAAGAAAGAATAAGAGGAGACAGGAAGCAGTATCTCATTCTTGAAGCAAACGATGAGTTGGAGCAGAGGGAGGATCAGTGAGGAGGACTGGAGAAGAAAGGAATGAAACAATATGTGTAACATATTTAATATGGATCAGGTCGAACAGAGGGAAGAGCACTGGCTCCATCATGATGGAGCTCTTCTATGCCTTCAAGAAGAATTTTCTGATTTGACAGCAGAGCCTGGTGTGTTTCCTTTATTCATGCAACTCAGCAGCAGAGGTTCCCATTTCCATACAGAGTTGTGCCAATTCCCCTCTAGTTGAAGTTGATTCTGGTGGTACTGCTGACCACTGGCCCTGCCACTGAGTCTGGCTGCTGGTCCCTGATACAAACTCATGTGCACCTATGAAAAGGTAGTGAACTGGATGACTTTTGGGAACACTCTCAAAGAGAACACTCCAGACACCAGCATAAATTAAAGAGCTAGTGACATGTTCAAGAGAACTTTAACAGACCTAACATTATACCTATTAAAATTATATACCTAATAATACACATTCCAGCTTGTATTTCCCATAAGTGCTGCATTTCTCATCCCCATTATTTATTACTAACATCATCTGTATGCAAACAGGATCTTTGTGTAACCACCCAGTCCCTGGGGTTACAAGAATCCTATCAGTATTATTGTTAGGAAGGCAGTAGGTAGCTGGTAGGGAGCACATTAGGGACTCCTTACATAATGACATCATTGTTTACTCATCTAGCCTGAGGGAGGAATGATTAGGTCTTTCAGAACTCTCACAGCAGCATGAGCCACACTCTGTGAATAGCTGTTCTGGGGAACTTAGAATGCTCAGTCTTGAGAGAGTAGAGTTTGAGTGAGGAGGTGAGAGTGGCAGAAGGACTGCCAGTGGGCTCTGAGAGGGCTCAGGATTTCTTACCCTAGTCGATTGTCATTTCCAGCTTCCAGTTGAAGTGGAGGAGACAAGACTAGCGCAGGATTTCCTAATTTCTATGCCTTGTGAAGTGGAAAGATCTGTTTGCTCTCTGAGAATGCAAGGGGCAAGCCCCTGAATGTTCTGTGGTGTTTTCAGTTGCCTTGGATAGGACCTGAAATAGACTGCATTGACCGGCTACCCAGATGAGTTTCCTTCCTTTTCCTTTTGGTTGTTCCATGCCTTGTGGATGGAACAAGTTTCTGTGAGTACTGTCAAGGAGACTAGATCTCCACATGTTCTTAGGGGAGTGGATAGTCTGAGGTGTGTGTGCCTATAGATAAGGCTGGATCACACCTGTCAGTGCCCCTAGTCTCACCAGTGTGAGTGAAGAAAGTTAAACTGTGGAGCCCAATGAGTTCAGTTTATTTTCTCTCTGTGTCACCCCAGTGTTATGACAAGCAACATACAGGATCTCTAGCATTTCAGTAGGGAATGGAGGTTTCAGTGGTATAACCCTGAAGAATGGCAGAGTCAGCTGGTTGGGGCCAAGGGTGGGAGGAATGCCATCTAAGTGCTTATAAGGCAGGGCTTCCTGGTTCATAAAGGACACCAGTATGTTTACCTGAGCAAGTGGCCAGGCTGCAGGTTAAGATGTGTGTCTAAGTTTCACTTATTGCACCTACAGTATGTCCGAGAAGAGTTCTGAGTGTGTGGCTTAGAGTCACTAAATAACACTCATGGGAATGGAGATGTACATGTGTGTGGCCTGGTGTTCACAAGTGCACTTTTAGGAATTTGGGAAGATGTTTCTGCTTTTTTCTGAACTGTACTGCATGCAAGGAGCATTCTTGAATTTGTACCTGTCCAGCCTGGACCAACCCTTGAGAGTCCACTTCAGCTTTTACTTGCCATCTGTTGAATAAAGCCATACTGCTCAATCCCAGTCACTGTTTTGAACATTCCAATTATTGCTTCTGTTTGTGTGGATTTACTGGGGCCCACTCAGCAGGTTAGATTAAGCATAAGCTTAGCAGACTCCACCCAGGACCTGGGTTATGTTATTTACACAACGTTCAAGTTGTTTGTTTCTGTACCCCCCACCCTCTTCCTCTAGAAAATGAGCCAGGTATACATCCTAATGCTAAGGGCAGTACCTATCATTTAGCAAAGTAAATAGTATGTCACTATAAGGGTGCCGATGTCTCCAAATATTTAATGTAAGTTAGCGTTACAAATATTGTTGGGTGTGAACACTAGTTAAAGAAGTGGCCTGGGGGTTACATTTTCTCCCGAAGAGTTTGTCTATTCCTGTTTCTTTTTCCCTAACTGAAGCCACAGAGCACTGCTTGTGATATCACAGTTAGGCACGGACATGTGCCTGCATATGTATGCAATAAGTGTGATGTCAGAAATCATTTTGGTCTCCAGAGGCCCTCTTATGGGGTTGGTGTGTACTCTAAACTGTTATGATATGGACTGTGCTGCATGTTTATAGAAGCACCACTGTTCTAGTGTACACTCTGTGGTTGCAAATGATATCACAGTTACTCCCATGGCAACAGATTGTGATGTCACAACAGAGGATTATAACTTGAAGTAGGGAGTAAGCTATAGAGGCAGATGGACACTAATTGAACTCTAAGGAATAAAGACTGTATATGCATGTAAATTTCCTTAGTAATAAATAATGGGGAGAAGAAACATGTGTGCAGGATTGTACTTAATTATTATGCTTTTTAAAGTTTTAGTTGCAGCATCAGTAGTTCTTTAAATGAAATCTGCTTTACTTTCATTAACAAGAAAAAGAAACAAATAGCTTGTATTCAGCTTAACAGAAACATTCCTCCAGTTCTGACTCCTGCTGTCTCCCCTTGCATCTCAGTGAAAAAGAAATCTCCTTCTACTTGTTCACCCTTCTTTCTTTGTTGGACTCGGGAGCTGCTTCTTAACACTCCACCTTGCCCTGAGAGATTGCCAACAGGTTAAACATCCAGTGCAGTGAGACTTTAAAAGGCCAACTTTAAAACAAAAGAGGTTTGGTACAAATCCCACCACAGCCTCAGTCATGTACTGCATTGTCTGTATTGCAGAGTTGTGAAGCAGTGAATGGATGAACTGAGCATGACAGATATAAACTTACTTCACATATTGTGCTCATGGTATTGGCCATCAAGACCCACCTTCTCGAGAGAAAACATCTGCATTACCATGCTGGGTACCAGCCCAGTATCACACATTAATGAGAAAGCCTGCAGTGCCAAGTACCGTCTGGTGACCTGGGCATTAGTACTCCTACATCATCCAGGTATGCTACTGCATACAGCCCATGGGGATGGAAGATGTGGTCTGTTAGTCTCTGGAATGTGGCTAGGGCTCCTTGCAATCTGAAGGGAAGCACAGTAAATTGACATAGGCTAAACAGGGTGGCAAAGGCCATTTTCTCACAAGACTTGGGAGTTTGCTGAATTCACCAGTTCCACTTGGTGAAGTCCAATGTACTAATGTAACGATCCTTCCCCAGTCAGTCCAAAAGTTCTACCTTTGGCAGGGGTATGCACTGAACTTAGATGCAGCATTAACTTTCTGAAAACCCATACAAAGCTAGGTAGTCCTGTCTAGTTTTGGTACTACCACAGTAAGGCTAGACTATTCACTCTGGGATTCCTCAATGACTCCAAACTGCACCATAAATTGGATTTCCTCCTGTACTATCTCTTGAAGTCCTTCTAGTAGTCGGTATGGTTGTTAGTGGATCTGGGCACCTAGGTTTGTGTCTGCGTGATGCTGAATCACATGGATGTCTCCTGGTTTCTGGGAGAATACATTAACTCATTTTTCTACCAGACTCTGGGTTTCTTGCTTTTGGGTCAGGTTGAGCCAGTCATCCACTGGGACAGTGTTCAGTTCCTTTAAAAGTTTAGGTCCTAACTCCAGGGATCTTTCATCCATGTCCTCATCCATCACCAAATGTGGGGCCCCTTTAGGATCTTCTGGTCAATGAACAATACCTCCCTGTATTTCCAGGGTTTCAAAAATGAACATGGCAGATTTATTTATTCAGGATGGCTAAAAGCCCAAGGTTCAAAGAAGTGGGTGGGGGGGAGATAGCTCCTCCCACATCTCCTACTTAACCTCAACACTTCTATCTGTTCAGCTTTGAGCAATTCGACATCACCTTGGGAACCGGTGTGGCTGGGCACCTTCCCTACTGTACTTCCCCTCTCCTCTCTTCATATTCATGTCTCCTGTGTTACTTCCCAATTCATTTCCTGCTCCTTCTACCCTCCCTTTCTCCCATTAGCACGTTTCTGTCTCTCCCTCCTCTCCCCTGCCTCACTGCTCTCCCTCCATTACTTCCTCCCCTGTCCATTCCCCTTCCCACTCCTCCTCTCAATCTACCTCCCCCCGTACCTAGTTTGTCCCTGTTCATTTCATCCTCCAACTCCTTAGATCCCATGGGTAATGCTCCACTGCCTATCACTGATCAGTCTCTCTCTTGGCACTTCCAAGTGTGACATCACCCACCACACATGGTTTCCAGATACTGGCCCTAGTGAAGTATCTCCCTTGGAATCCAGCATTTCTCTGGCATTACAGTGCATGCAAGCTTTAACTCTCACAGGTAATTTTCAAATGTTAAATCTCACCCCTTCCTGGTACCTCAGTCGCTTATGGCCCTGTCTCTGTCAAGGATCATTCCGTGCAACCACACTAGCTACTGCACCATTGCTCTGCTGCGACCATTCTCATAGACTTTTAATAATTTGTGTAAAATGGGGGCTCGGGTCACTTAGTAGGAAGATTTGCACACATTGACCTAGTCTAAATGGCTAGGGGTACTCTATCATTTGCAATACTCTTCTAAGCAGCCATTTGGATGGGCTGACACCTGGAAGGAGCATAGCTTCTGGTTCTGTTGGGTGCCTTTATTACATCAAATGTGCCTAATTCTCCTTGCACTTCAGCCCTGATTTCTGCAGCAGCATTCTGTCCTTTCTGTGGCTTGGCTCATTTATTTTGTGTAGAAGTACAGTCCTACCTCCAGTAGGGAGCTTTGTATAACCTCTTGTGTTTGTCCATAATGGTGTCAATCCAGTTTCGAGAATGCTTGCACACCACAGTTAACATTTTTATTTGCGTTCACTTTGCTAATAATTACTTTTCCTTCATTTTTACACTATTTTGCTGTTGCTGGGTGTGACCAATCATCACTGCTTATGCTATCCTTGGGAACCCATGTTACAGAAAAGTAGCATGGTTTAATCAAGTTACATTCAAACCACATCCCATGCTGCAATTTAACTGCAGTTGTTAAAATAAATTGAAAAAGATGTGCTTTCATTGGTGGTTGTTTGCCTATCTGCCTGTCATTGCCCGCCTTTCACTTTCCAGTAAATCCGGCAGTTACTCGTCTCTTTAGGTCCATGAAATCATGGGTGCCTTGTCAGCCCTTTTCACACCTGCTGTCCACTGCTTCTCCTGGAGTTGTCTTTTCCCAACTTTATCCATGCCTCTGATCAAATGTACCTTCCATTCGTAGACTTGGGGCTCTTCTTCATCCCCTATGCACACGACCTTTTTCTTGGTCCAGGTTCAAGCCCAGACATGTTGATCATATTCTGCAGTTGAAGAGTACATCAGCGAGGTACTCCAACATCCAATGTTACTATTGCTTCTCTGACCACTGCCAGGCTGGCATCTTCTATTCATCCATTGGCATTCTGGGGATCTTAGTGCCTTGCCCCTTCCTGTGAGAGCAGTCTTGGCTAGGCCCAATGGAGTGGGGTAATCAGCTCTGTTAGCTCTCCTCTGAGATCTTGCACACACTGGGATGTGCAGCCCAACCTGACCCCGCATATGGGGAACTAACTTTGTTGATCTCTCTCTTACTCTGCACAGTAGATATCTCTGCAAGTAGATCACATCCATCCTTACTCTGCTGTGCCTGAATGGGCCTGATCATTCCTTATGTTGCAGTACTAAGTATCGAAGATATCCCTACTGTGCTCTGTTTTTCTGACTTCATTCCACTTCAGTCCTCCAGTTTTCTTACCAGGTGTTACCTCTGTGATTACTGTCCCTTTCACCTGCAATCTTGACTGTTTATACCGTTGTCTCCTCCATCAGGCTTTGGTGCATTCATCGGCCCGGGGCTGCTCTGACTTATTACGCCACCTGCTCTTCGATTCCCTGACATGGATCAATACTCTGCTCCATCCTGCCATTGTCTCCGGGCTTTCCACCATTAGCCATCATTGTTCATCTTCCTAGCCCCTCAATGTAGCTCCTTGTTTCTTCTGTCTTGTGGTTTCCATTTCTTTCCTCCTCTTTCTGTTCCCTAGCCTTCCTTGACCAGCCCCGCCTGCAGTGTCAACCTGCCTGACATTGTGCCAATCAGACAGCTTGGAAGCACCATTATCGCCTTTTTCTCAGTCCCACCTTTTGCTTAGCTATCCTACAGGACTTGAACCATGTAACAGTCCTTACTTCTCAACCATCTCCATGGACTCATTCCACAGAACAGTCACTGGCTCAGATTCATGGAAGCTTCTCCATCCTGACCTTCTCCTCTGAGCAGCCTGAAATAAGTCCTCTTATTACCTGCTCATTGGTACCAGACTTGTTCCCTTGCATCCATCCTTGGGTATCAGACCAGAGTGGCCATTCCTAGCTTCTCCAAGCACCCACCATACCCTGCCATTAGCACTTGCGCCATCATTTATTGATATCTACCTTTATATCTAATCTGTAACTGCAGCACATGGGATCACTCTGTTATCCCACTAGTGCTTGCCTACCATGGCTGTCAGATGCTCTTCATTGAACCTTCGTGCATCTACTATCTTTTAAGTGGGCTCCATGCGTCTTCATTGTATAGCTTTTCTGCTATCCATGTGTCCTCCAGAATTATCATTTCCTAGCCTCCAAACTGTCTACTACTTCAGAATTGTTCTCCTCTCTTGGATTCACCTTGTGTACACAGCACCTTCCTATGGATTTGGATTTCTCTGTAGTGATACCTCTTGGAAGTACTACTCTTGGACCTCTTTACTAAGATTAGGACATCAAGAATTCCTACAACTCTTTTACCTGCTCTCCTTCATGCATCATGAATGTCCACTGATCTGTCATCTTTACCTGGCTCAAGGAAATGTGTCACTATTGTGAACTCCCCAATCTGCGCATGGGAACATTTTATCCCTTTCTCCTCACCTTCTTCAAGATCTGTCAGACTTCAACAAGGAACACCTTCAAGTCCTGACTTCTGGCATCCCTGCTACAACTCCATGCTCTTTCAGTGTTCACCACTGTCTCAACGTTCGTGTACCTTTGATGCCATATTACAGAATTCCTTTATACCATGTATTGGCACTCCAACTTGGTGTTCAAACCTCAAAGTCTCATGCTGCCACTTCCGATATTCGTATCCATTTGCTGTCTTCCTCCATACTTGTTCCTTGCATTCAAGCTGATTTAGTTCTCCAGGTCCATCTTCAACTTGGTATTCCAGAGCTTCCTTCCCTTGGAAGTTTTGTTGTCTCTCCAGCAATTGCCTTCATGGTGACCTATGGTGAATTTCCCATGCTTGACTTCATTTGCTACCATCAAGCTCCATTCCATGCACTATTTGCATCGATGCTCAAGGGCTTCTTTCTCTCCCTCCATTGAGTTAGCTTGTTTGTGCCATGTGTTTGGGCTACATGACTCCTGTTTGTTCAGACTACATGACTCCAGTTTGTTGCTACAGTCCTGTCTGCATACCTCTCCAAGTTTGAAGCTCAGTTCTGCACATCATTTCATGTTATTTCCTGCTGTGCGCACTATCTGCAATCAAATTTGAAGCCTCACCTGCCTTCCTAACCATATCATGCTACTCAGTGGCTTGCCTGTCTCCCTACAGGGAACTGACTCTGGCAGTTGTCTCTTTCACTTCCTTGGTCCAGCTTTGAGTGAAGTCTATCTGACTGAGATTAGTTGCCAACTACCACAAGAGTACTCAGCTCCAGAACTCTAGCTTTTCAAAGTATAAGACTCATGCTCCTCAGCATTTAGAATCCATCTCATTGCACTTATGCCTTCAAAACCTTTATACCAACCACTTCAATGTTTCTGGAACACTGATATCTGCCACAGCAGTCTCATTATGGAATATTTTCCCTTCAAGAATTTTCTTCTTCATGCTGCAAGTTGACCTACAGATCTACCTCATGTATGGCAAGACATTTGAAGTACCTGGCCTCATCTGAGGTCCTCCCCTTTCACTTTTGCTTTCATTCTTTGCATTCATTCCACTGCACTGGCAGTCTTTGTCCCTTGCGCTACCTCTGGGGTATGGGGAGTTCTTGTCTTCTGCCTTCCTCCTCTACTCATCGGGCTTCATTTCACTACTTCATCAGTCTCCGTCTCTAGCTCTGCCTGGGATGCATCGAGCCAAGGTCAGCCTTCCCACCCACCACGGATGGGAGTCGGTCCCTAGTATTCAGCATTCTGTTCCTGCCTTCCGTTCATCATCCACCTGCTTCTGATCCAATCAGTGCTGGCCCTTCCCTTACCATCAATTGGCTTCCTCACTTTTGATCTGGATTTAGGCTGCCTCTTAAACTTCCATCTTCTCACCGGTTCCTTCAATTACCTATCTATGTCCGTCCTTTCCTCATGCTTCCAGCAGCCTTACCTTCATACCAAATACTTCAACCGGAAACCAGGATGTCATTCAGCTCTGACCTAATTTTCATCAGCTAAATATTCCTCTACCTTGGAATTCTCCAGCAGATTAAAGCATCAGCCCTTCTCCATCAAAGACACTAAAGACAAATCCACACCATCTAGTACATTCTGTGATATCATTGGTCGGCAGTTATTCACTGCTCCATGGATCAGACTGTTACAGGAATTCTCATAGCGATAGGTGGTATATTATTGCACTTGAACCCTTGACTATGACATCCTGTTCTGAACTACAGTTGTTTCAGCCATAAGTACTTTTTGGGGCCTCCTATGCACTACCGTTTAGTATTCAAATATCCATCGATCACACTCATTGGATCCATCCTCACTTCAGGCTTCCAATAACCATTCCTCCATCCTACCATGTCTTGTCAGTCAGTTACTCACATCATCAGTGGAATTCTGGTTTCACCATCCACATCTCAATCCTTCACTATTACATCAATCAACTCCAGTGCTCCAGCACTACCTAAATTACATTTCCAGCATCCAGTCAAGACCTTCCAATCTACCAAAATTTCTTGACCTGGCTGGAATCATAAAAAAAAACTTCAGCTGCTCCCAGGCACTATTTTTTCCCCATAATCACTACCCATCACCTACGAACCCTTCATATCATCATATTCAAGTACTAACCACCAGCATCCAGATAAAGTTCTTGCTCATCTGTACATTTAAATTTATTTAATCATACATATACCTTCAGGACTCTAATATCAGATACCTTAATGACATTCTGGTCATTATTTAACCACCATGTCCCTTCACCTGGGTGTTCTTCTGACTTGGATTCTCATTCATCATTCAGAACTGACCTTCCCACTCTTATCATCAAGATTCAGGTTATGACTCATCTACCTAACATCATCCTTTCCTCAAGCTGCCAGTGCTCAAATACCACCACAGAAATCCCTGACTTTGTCTAATCACCCATTTCCTCCATCTGGACACCCACTGACTCAGATTCTCCTTCATCTTATAGAAATCAACCGCCCTCCCTACACCATCAGAGATTCACAGAATATGACTCATCAACCTAACCATAAATAAAGCTCAAGCCACATAATTTTGGATTATCTCATTATAGTTTGTCCGGAGGATAGGCAGGTCAGTAGCCACTGGTCCTCACAGCTTTCCTCCTCGGGGGGAGGGGGGAGTTCCTCTCCTGCATGCTACTGGTCAAACTCTCCAGAGTTGGAAGAGGTAATCGAACCATTAGCAATCTTTTTGGGCCTGTATTCCTATACCTACCCAGCATTTCTGTCAAGGGTGGAAACAGAGAAAAACAAATGAAAAGCTTATAATGTCAAGTTCATAAGTATACACAAGCATTACGCTATACACCACACATTGAATAGGAGGACTAAATGTCCGAGGTCCAAGGGGGGGGAATAGCTCCTCCCACATCCCCTACTTAACCTCAACATTTCTGTCTGCTCAGCTTTGAGTAATTCAACATCACCCTCCATCCTCCTTGTCCTCCTCCTCCTCCTCAGCACTCTTATCACACCCTCGATGGAAGGCCTCTATTCCTACACCTGCCCAGCATCCTTATCAAAAATGGGATTAAAGAAAATCCAAATTAAAAGCTTGGAATTTCAAGGTCATAAGTATACAAAATCACTACACTATGCACCATACATTAAACTGTCTGTTGTAAGACTTTGTAATCAACCGGCTCCACCTCTCAGAGTATCTCATATGGCCTCTGCCATTTAGCTAGGATTTTACCTTCAGAGCTAGGCTGTCTCCAGACTTGAACTCCCATAGGCTGGCTCCTTGGATGTAGTACCCTGCCTGGGTTTGCTGTGCTTTTTTTAAAATTTCTTTGTCAAATCTATAAACTGTTTCCAATCTTTCTCCCATTTGTAATTTATATTGGAGAACATTAGGTGGACTATGTGTTTGCACATCCCACATCTCTTTTACAAGATCCAACATCCCTCGAGGTTGTCACCTGTACAACAATTCAAAGGGTGAGAACTCCCAAAATGCATACATTAAATAGTGTAATGATCTGGCCAGTATTTTACTTCAGTCGATACAGATTTAGGCAGTATAACTTTTAATGATTTAATAAAGTGTGCCACTGATCCATTGTTCTATAAGCGATGCATTGATGTCCAGACAGACTTAACTTTCAGTAAATCACACACCTCCATCATATGTTTTGACATAAAGCTGGTGCCTTGGTCACTTAGGATCTCCTTCGGCAGACCAACTCTGGAAAAAAAAATGATAATTTCTTTTGTCACTGAGTGGGTTGTAGCAGAAAGTAAGGAAAAGCCTCGGGGTAACAAGTGGAGTAATCCAATATAATTAATATACACTGATACTTAGATGTACTTTTTATCAAGGGTTCCACTATATCAACCCCAGTTTGCAGGGTGTCTATTATGGACATAGAGATCAAAAGGGTTTCTTTTTATGCTTCTGGGAGCTACCAACTGATACTCGGGGCAGGAAGCACAAATGTTTGCTACTTCCATCCATATATAACCAGAAAAACTGGGCAAGTATGCATGCTTTCGTTTTCTCCCTGCCCAAATCACTGGCAGTAGGCATAGCATGGACAAGTCTCAGTACATCCCATCTTGCAGATCTGGGAACCACTAACTGGTACCGTAAAGTCTCAAGTCGTTTCTTAAGTTCTAGCCATTACAAAATATCAGCTTTCAGTACAAATCTTGGAAAACAGTGTGCCTTTTGTTCATCTACCACTTTAACATTTACCACAGCTAAGCTCTTGTTAGTATTCCTGAGAACCTCATCAGCCCTTTATTCAGAAATTATGTTGACTGGGTTTTCTAAAAGGCCTGGTCTGACCTCCAGAAGAATTTTGTGACCTCCTGTAGATGTGGATGCCATATCTTCATCTGAATCACCTAGAACTTTCCTTGAACCAAGGTCCATGTGGTCCCAAACTACTACAACCACAGATAGAGGGTGCCTTTCCTTTCTCTCCCTCTGTTTCTACCCTGAGATCTCTTAGGCTTCTCTTCTGGGCAAAAATAGTTCAGAGTCAGTAAAGGGAAATACATGTTCTAGTCTCTCTGTCTGTTTGGCCTCCTGTGGGCACACACTTTCTGTACTGCTCTGCACGAGAGTATGAAACCCTTTCCAGTGTCTGCCCAAGAACTGAGCAGGGTAAGATTTTAGAAATCTCTACCACTGATATCCCTGCACAGTTGCCTGCTCTTAACCATACTGGGTCTGTGGAGTATTTACAGCTATCCATATGCATGCAGACAATATTTGTTGGCTCTCCACACTGTTCCTGGTTGGTTCCTATCACAGATTCCTTAACCAGTGTCTGCCCACAGCACAAATCCACCAGAGCTGTTACCTGTTTTGTTCCCCATTTGCACTGGTATTGTGTATTTTTTTTTGGACCTGTGTGTGGGTGGTAGCTATGCATTCCACAAAATCACAGTCCATGAGGTCATAAAACTTACCAATATGCCCCAGTTTATCACAAAGAAACATACAGTGTTACTATCTGGCCTATGACTTCGGCTACCTCACACATTTTGGGTCACTGAAAAGTGGGGTCTTGGGACTTGGTGAATCACATCAGGCCCAGGAGTTATACCTTCAAAAAATTTAAGGGGTAAGCAATACACCACTTGACCACTTACCCATATCAGAATGTTTGTTCCCACCTTCGCAGAGTCCTTTCTCATGGTTCATCATGGTTCTGCTTTTCCTAGTGATCTCTGTTCTATCAGTTTAAGATAATGTTCCATAATTTTCAGTGCTGCAGCCAACGTGGTTGGTTCATGTCAGCCTACCCAATCAATGACTCATCTGGTAAAATGTTCTGGTACTGTTCCAGTACAACTAAATTCATAATCTTCTCTTTAGTGCTTATGTTTTTTTTTAACCAACGAGTAGCCAAGTTTTGTAATTTCTGTGCCAGCACTCTAGGTTGTGTTCTAATGTTGAAACCCAGAGTGGAAAAGTTCTGTCAGTACTCGAAGATAGCCACCTCTACCTGATCATAGTCTCTGGTAGCAGTGTCAGTTAGGTTTCTGTATGCAGACTGGGCATCTCCAGTCAGGTACAGTGCTATGAGAGTAGCCCTACTTTCCGGTGGTCAGGCAGCAATATTGGCAACTCTCTCAAAAGTCATACAGTAAACCTCTGGGTCATCCCCAGGACCCGTTCTTGTTAGCATGGGGAGGTGGTCCTACAATGACTGGATTCACTGTGGCCTGAATCTGAGAAACAGTGTCTTTCTGTTTTTGTTGCACCTGATTCATAAGCTCCTGCTGCTGCTGGTCTCTCTGCACCTGCAGTTAAGCTTGTTAGGTCATACAGTCTCTTTGCATCTGAACTTGTCGGACTTGCTGCTGGTCTCTCTGAACCTACTCCTGCACTTGCTGAGATATCCAGTCCCTATGCATCTGGGCCTGTTGTGTTCACATGTGTGTCTGTTGTGTCTGCTGTTCTGCCAGCCATTTCAGTAGTTTTGTCTGGGTCCATCTTACCCCTATTTAGACAAAGAGGAGTTCTACTGCACCACTAAAGCCAACCACATGTGACAAGGTATTAACGGTCAGCTTCTGAGAAATACTCTTGAAGAAAACACTCCTGACACCAGTTTAAATTAAATGAAATCTTCTATACTTTCATTCACAGGAAAATTAAACAAACAGCATTTATTCAGTTTAACAGAAACTTCATTCAATTCAATCCCTTGCTGTCTTCCCTTGATTCTCACTGAAACAGAAACCTCCTTCTGCTAGTTCACCATTCCCATTTTATTGCACTCAGAAACTGCTTTTTACCACTCTTCCTCCCCCAGAGAGATAGCCAACAGGCTTAACATCTAGTGCAGTGTGGGCTTAAAGGGCCAACTTTAAAAAAAAGGTGAGTTATACAAATCCCACCATAGCCCCTGATGAAACCTGTGCTTCCTGTGTTGCAGGGTTATGAAGAAGTTTACATGTGAAAGAAGGAGGACAGCTATATTCTCCATCACAGCATGCCTCTCTGGAAACTGGTCAAAAGACCATCATGGTCTCTACTGCGCTAACTCTCAGTGGTCCCTGGGTCACCCTAAAAACTTAACTGTATTGTCTCAGTGGGCCTTACCAGTTACCAAAATTCAATAAATAAATAAATGTAGTAGATGAACCACTGCCACCCCCACCCCTTGCCACCTGCTTCTTTCTGTCCAGCTACTGACAGACGTGCCTGATTTTAAAGTTGGTGTGCAGCCCATCTGTGCCCAAATGTCTTTCCCTCTTACCATGTTGAACTAAGGTGTCATGCAAGTTGTGCTTAACGATACAGTTGTCACTGGGGTCAGTGGTGAAAAGTCCCATACAAGGAAGGACTTTGGCTGCTTTCTGGACATTGAGAAGCTGGAAAGTATGATATTGCAAATGGCTCCTCAGTGGGATCAGCCTGTAGTGGTGATGATGGTAGCACATGGGGGACATAGGCAGTTCAGGCTATGGTTGTAAAGCAGGGGGAACTGGGAACTGTTGCTGCTGCAGAACTGGGGACTGCTTCTGTTGTGGAACTGGGGGCTGTTGCTGCTGCACTGTAAGGGGGGAGCTGCATCATTCCTCCTGCTGCCACTTACTGCTGCACTCAGAGCTGGTGCTATTTGGCATAGGCAAATGGCTCCTTTATGATGACTTCACTCCGCCATCTTCTCCTCAGGTCTGCGATGACATCTCTCAGGTGTCTCTGCTCTCTCCTCTTCTAAACTCATTTTTTAAATAATAAAAGATAGTATAAGAAAATATCTAGAGACTAAAGAATACAGAAAAAAGAGTAAGAGAAAGGAAAATTCAGAGAGAAAAAAGGGAAACAAAAGGAAAAAAAAGAGATATCTCAAGCTGAAGTTACAACTGCAGAAATATAGAGAAAATAATACAGAAACAAAAACTAGAGTACACCTGCTAAGTCAAGCAATTAATTAAGAATGATGAAAGAATCAAACAAAATGTTAAGCTACTCTAAAATGATGATTTCACGCACTCCCGCTCTCTCTTTCTCAATCTCTCTTTCTTTCTGAGTTATCAGTATCCAAACTCCTCCACAGACTAACTCACACTGCAAAACAAAAACTGAAGCACAGTCATTGTAATGAAATGTACCATGTGGCCTGCAGAAGCTCTTCCATGGGACCTTAAAGCATTTGTTTACTAGTAGCCTAATTTTGTGAAAATGTCTCCCGAATGTACCATAAAGGCAAAGCTACAAAGTTACCAGGCAAAGTTCCTAAAGATAAATTTTCTAGTAAATGGCAAACAATTGTGAATTGATTGGTGAAGGTAATGTTGATGACTTTGCCTTAATTTCACCTGTGAATTCAAAACTTTGCAACATCTGCAGCTCTGAGGACTAGATGACTGAAATGTGGATGTTTCTTTACAGAAAAAGGGAACTGCAGTTTCTGCTTTATGCAAGGCCCACAGGGCCCTAAGCAAAGTAAGTTATGACTTACCTCCTATAGTACAAGCTTTGCCTAAGGGTGTAATAAGCAGCTGAATGTAAAACCCCACCATTTGCACTTTAATATGGTGGCCATACATGAACAGAATAGACTGAAATTTGCCACTCCATTCACCCAGTGGGATATCAGGGGTGGCATTCACCTCTAGAAATCATGTCATGCTGTAGTAATAGCATGAGGTAATCTCATATCCTGCTTTAATGGCCTAATGTTATTGCAAGTGTAGGTGTGTGACAAGGGCATATCAGAATGTAGACAAAGAAACATGTACTACAATAGATAAACTGATGTCTACAACTTGGGTACAGATGGGGTGTTTGACTGCTTGTCTTGTTAACAAATCAGCAAACAATACATGGCCATTAAGCTACTCAAGGAGCTGATCCAGGAGCAAGTCAGGTCCATAACCAGGGCTATTGGTACACTGTGAGTATAGCAACTGAATATGGGTGCCATATCAAAACAGAGATTCATATTCGGCTCTATACTCTTGGGCTACCCTGCAAGGGTAGTGACTTTACATGACCACAAGGGTAGTGGACAGAGATGGGGGGATAGTGAGGGGAAGGGGAGGGACAGGGAAGGGGTTTTGAGGGAATGGTATACCTGCTGCCTCTGAGCTAGCCATGTGGTTTGGTGGTGTGGGTGACTAGCTCTAATGCAGCAAGTACAGGGTTTGGACTGGATATGTAGAAATTCTACTGCTGCCTCTGGCTGCAGCACTTAATTTTTGTGCAATGCAGGATTTTGCCCCCTTCCCGACATATACCCCCTTGGAGTTGATAATCTATATTCAGGAGGTGAAGGGGCAAAACCCCACATGATGGAGGGCATGGGAGGGGGCAGCCTCTCTGCAAAAACACTTTTTTTCCTTTTTGGATGTCAGGTCACCTGGAAGTGTATATCACTGAATTGCTTTTCGGTGATATAGTGCATATATATATATATATGATATATGATATATAGCTATCGCTATTATGATGTGTAATCGGGCTATCCCTAACACACCATTTTTCAACAACTTTGCCAGTTTCCATTGTAGCAATCTAAATTGTTTCTATTTTATGTGGATTGAATACATAGCTGCTCATCCAGTGGAGGGATTCGTCCTCTCAGGCTATTACGGCAGCATGAGGTAAGGTTGATTTACACACTAGAAGTGCTGAAACTAGTGGGTCTCAATTTCTGCACTTCACTCACTCTCCTTTCCATATATAGTTGATCTGAGCACGTATTACAGTAGATGAGCCAATGTGCATATGTTTGCTGCTTTAATATTTAAACTCACTGTGCAGCATCTATTGCCATGCCCCTGACAAAGTGTCACACATATGATACAAAGTGCCAGGGCACAGTGCTGTACTTTCTTTGCTGGGTCTAGAAATAAATATGTTGGATGGCTTTAACTTCAATGGTGTGAGTACACTTGTTTGACTTCTTAATTCAGCAGGGTGATCCTGTCTGGTGTGTTCATTGCATCCTGTTTAGGTTCAGGCTACATCCATCCTTTGTTGAGAGCATATGTTTTTTGTATCTCATATCCCTTGGGTCAGAGTATATCCCTGGATGATGTACATGGTTGGTGATAAAAAAAAAAACCTCTATACAAAGAAAGAATAGACTGATATTTGGCATGCAACTACACCAGTGATAGGTGTGCAGCCTTGCCACTGGTACCCCCTCCTGCCCAGTTCCATGTCATAACAGTGATCACTATTATGGTGAATGTCTATCTCCAAAATGCAAATCGGTGGTATATACTTGCTGGCAACCCAACATCCGGAATAACAAAATGTGCTTTGGACTTTGCCCTCTGCACCCTCCTGCTTTTAGATTCTCAGCTCCAAGGGGGTGCATGTCGGGGAAAGGGCACAGTCCAGATCTTAAATAAAATTAAGTCCCACAGAAGCAGGCAGCTGCAAAATTTCTACCATCCTGGTCCCTAGGCCTGAACCCAGTACCTGCTGAGCCACAGCTAGACACCCACACCACCACACCACATTGCTAGCTTGGTGGCAGCAGGCAAACCAGCCCCCCTTCCTGTCACCATTCCCTACCCTCATGTTTGCGTAGGATTGCCACCCTTGCAGAGTAGCCCAGAAGTATATCACCCAATACGAGTCGCCGTTTAGATGCAGTGCCCATATTGGTTCACTATACAAACTGGATACCCTCCTGCCCTCCTTATCCTTAAAAATACCAGCAGCATGTGCCCTGCCTCACTGCTAATGACTGTACTTCTACCTGATGATGAAAAGAAACACTCATGCACACCCTCTAGCACTCTTACCCCCCACCGTGGTACTTAATGGCCCAATTTGTGGTCCCTTACTGTAATTCCTGAATGTCTCATGTAACAACTTCTTATTTTCCATTGTTGCACTTCTCTACCTGCAGGTTAGAAACAATAAGAACAACTATGAAACAAAACAAAACAAACAATAAGTCCAGACACTGGAACTTAAGTTTTTTAAAGGGAAAAGGAGCATCCAAAACTAGGCTTAGGGTAATTTGTAAAATTGCCAAGTTTCATGTTCTTTTTTTGTTGTTGATTTTACTGTTATTCCTCCTCCTCCTCCTCCTCCCTTGCCCTCCTGCTTTTTGGACCTCCCAATCCAGTCTCCCTGGCTTCTCTCAAGACTTACCTCTCCTAGTAACCCCAAAGGCTTGCCCTCTGTGGCAGGGTCCAGATCCAAAATTTGGAAGAGCCTGAGTTGCCAAGTACGGGACATGCAAAGGCCAATATTCATTCTGCCAGACAGAGTCCTTTTCACCCTTTTCAGTCTCACCATGAGTTGATGTTTTTCTCCTCCCCTCAGGGACATAGTCATTTGGACTATGTCCCTGGTGTTAGTGTGCATGGTCATGCTCTTATAATATGCAGCTCAGTGCATCCCTCCCATTCCGTGTCATACTCCCCCTACCACCTACAAATCTGTAAGTGGCAGTACTGCAGCAGGACATGGCATCCCCCCCTGGAGAAGAAGATTGTGCTCTGAGATGCTCCATCCCCCTCCCCCAGGCCAGCACCCAATGATCCAGGCTTGTTCTTGAACCCGGGTCACCGGTGTTGTGAGTGGCAGTGCTACAACTATGCTGGCAGGCCAGCCTTGAGTCATGTGTTTCTTTGGTGTGTATATGAACCAGTACCTCCAAATTTGGTTTAATAAAATTAAAAAAAAAAGTTATTGGACTTAGAAATATGGCCCCCACCGAAATAAAAAGTTCTATGATTATTTTAAGCAAGTTGCAGCAGCATGATTTGACTTCTTTCTCCAGTAATGGATTAGTGGAACACAGCTTTGTATTAGGGTAGTACTGCTCAGTTGCATATAGGGAAGGATAATTGGTGTTTTGGATGATGAGGCTTTGAGTGGGGTAGCTGGGGTTAGCAGGGAGAGGGCAACATGACTGTTTACAAGGAGGATGTTGTTTGGGGTGGTGGGGTCAGCTGGAGGACATGGGATAATTGGTTGTTTCATGACTGCCACATTATGCAGACTGTGGAAATTATGTGAAAAAGTTCAACATTTAGCACGTGATGGAAACATAATGAGACAACTTGGCAGAGCACAAGTTCAGACCCACCTCAGATGCATCAATACAATGGAGCTTATCAGAAATAGAAGCAGTGCTTTACAAAAGCAGAGCTGTTTTTAAAATTACTAGCTGCTACATGATCGCTTCTGAAACTATACAGAAGGAGAAGCAGTGTTATTTTTAAAATAAGACAGAACTAGGTTACAGAGCCCTGTATTTATAATAAGCCTCAATTTGAAAATGCTGCCCAAATCCTTGGCAGAAGGATAGGAGTAGTAGTCAGACAATGGGAGCAATGCTACAGCTTTGTGAACTAGTAGAAATAGTGGCTTTCAAGCAGCACTCCTCCAGGACTTCTTTCCATACCCGAGTTCTGGGCAGTTGGGCGGGAATGCGGTGTAGTGCTCGGTCTACTGGTGGTAGTGGCCCAGAGATTAGTTACGGAAAATCCCAAATTAAAGTTGTTGTTTTTTCTTGGCTGTAGGGTGGCAAAATAAATATTTGCGACATAAAGAGGAGAGAGGGAAAGAGACTGCAGGGTGGCCCACAATAAATGTGACATCCCAGAATCCCCAATATTTTTTTTTCTGGCTTTAGTGTGGCTGTGTGTACAGAGCAAGGGCAGTAGGGTGGCAAAATAAATATTTGTGACATAAAGAGGGGAGAGGGAAAGAGACTGCAGGGTGTCCCACAATAAATGTGACATCTCAGAAATCCCAAATATTTTTTTTCTGGCTTCAGTGTGGATGTGTGTACAGCGCAAGGGCAGTAGAGTGGCAAAATAAATATTTGTGAAATAAAGAGGGAAGAAGGAAAGAGACACAGGGTGGCCCACAATATATAGGATAGTGCATGGGGGAACAGCTGACAACAGGGCTATTCTTTCACCGAGTTGGCACTATGACGACGGATTACCTCGAGAGGACAGCTCAAGAGGTAATCCCTCATCATAGTGCCAACGAGGTGAAAGATTAACACTGTTGTCAACTGTTCCCCATGCACTTTTCTTTATAGTGTATGGTGGAATGTCATTGTTTTGGGGGAAAAAAATCAATACAGTATGTTTCTGCTTCAAAGCATTTTTACTGAGGTCCTAGAAGGAAAAAGAACTTTACATTTTGAATGTTTTGACGTTTTACATTTTAACTGTTTAAGAACTTAACATTTTGAATATTTTAACGCTAACAGTGAGTCTAACTCTGTCATGGGAATATCATGTATTCCCCTGTGCTCATAGTTGTCTCTCAGGAAACTACATAATTGCCGTATGTCATTTTTCATTTTTTTGCTGTTTTTTTTTTGTTTTCCTGATCGAGGATGAATCTATCCCAGGGTTTCTCAAATGGGGAGGCCCCAACCTGTTCCAGGGGAGGCTCAGCCAAGCCTTAAAAACGTACTATAATTAAATGTTAAGTTCTGGATGTTTTCTGTGAAAGGAAGCGGCAAACTAAAGTGAATAATGGCATGCAAATTTATGCACAAAATTGGTGACCTGGAAAGTCACACTCAACAAACACTTGTTTGCTGGTGTGACATGGGGGAAAGCTGAATGAAGGAAATACAATTCTTGGAAACTGTGCAAAACAAAATGCAAAGTAATACAAGTAAATAGGAACACGGTAACAATTGACCCATTATACTGGCTGCAGAAGAGCATAAACACAAAGGCTAAGCAGAGAGGTACTAGGAGCAAGAGCAGGACAAAGCAAAATGGTCCCCGAGAAGGGTGTTTAAGAACAAGGCAAAACTGACAAAGAAAGCAATCTGACTCATGGAGATATTGCAATGAGGGGTAAATAGGGTACAAAACTCAGAAGTGTGGAGCAAGTAGGTTGACATGGGGAGGAGGGTTATACAGAGGAAAAATAATAAGTTAAATAAAATGAGAATAAACAACTACTCAAAGGAATTTCACTGTATTCCTTGTATACTGTGCAAAGTATGATAGTTGTTCTAACTTGGGGAGGCTCAAAATAATTTCTATATTAGGGGGAGGCTCAAGATCTTTTCCAAGGCTTGGGGGAGGTTCACTATGACAAAGTGTGAGAACTACTGATCTATCCTGTTCGGATAGTGGCTTTGACAGTACTGCCACTGACATTGCTGCTTCCACTGTGTTTCCTGTCTATGGAGTGAGCCCTAACTGTCAAATGCTGCTCGAGGACACAGTGTGTGTGACATGCGCAATGCAGTAGAACAAAAAATCATTCTGTTGCACTGCGAACGTCACTAGTGCAGCAGAACAACATTTAGAAAGCGATGGATTTCAGTGGAGAATGATGTTCCACAATACACTATAAATGTGACATCCCAGAAATCCCAAATCATTTTTTTTTCCTGGCTTTAGTGCGGCTGTGTATACTATCCTATCATGAAAAATGATCATCATCACCTACATTCAATCACAATTTCATGTATTAAAAAAATACTGTTCAAACAACGTACAATTTATTGCACCTGCCCTGTGCTGCTGGCAGTGGGTGACCCAGAGGATAATCTGACTGTGAATTGTAGCAGGCTGAGTGTTTACAGTACAACGCAAATAAAGCACAAGCACTACACACAAGTGTCATCATCATCATCATCACTCATTCCCCATTATTCCTTATTATCATTAGTTTCATAGTATATCGCCTTACAAACGTACATTACTTATAAGCATTAACCAACCCCTAGTTTGGGACTGTGCTGAGTGTGGCTAATGCACTAGATCTTTCTGCATCTCCAATTCAAATTCTGAGGCACACTAAACTGTTGCTTAATTTGGTCACTTTCACTTAACAGTAAGTTTTATAAGAGCCAGTCTGGCAATCTTTGAAGGAAGTGGTGGTGGCCTGCTGTGCTGTCAGTGTGCTGTGTATAGTCATGAGTCACAACAGTAAATCTGTTCCTGGTCTGTGTGGATGGGAGTCATCAGAAGGACACCACATTTCACGTTAGAGGGATCTTTTGTTCCAAAATGGATCAAAGTGTTGATGAGGCACTTTCTAGTTCTCAGGTAGGCAGTGGCACTGCAAAAGACAGGAATTGGCCTGAAAAGGGAAAACAAAATCAAACCCCAAAAAGGGATTTTTCACATCTAATAAGGTTTCATCTTCCAAGCGAATGTTTGAATCCAAAAAAGGTGAATATCTTGGATCATCATCATCAGTTCCAAGTAAAAAAAAAAGTTACGTAGTTAAAAAAACTAAAGACATGGTGGGTACCACCCACAGAGGCACCCAATGGTATGGAACAATTGCATACTATGCTACTGCCAGTCCCTCATCTGAGTCTTCTGAGATTGAACCCAACGAGGGTAGCCCTGATGATAATAAAGAAGATAAAAAGAATGCTCAGGCAGCAGAAGGTTTACTGGAGGGGATGGAAATGTGACCAATATGGAACTCTCTTCCTCACTTCTTAGTCTCAAGTGATAATATCAACCAATATAAGCTTAGACTTGATCAACATATGGGTGATACAAAATGTTCCTACCACCATTAGGACAAATGGTGGCGAGTTTTATATGGGCTTGCCCTCAAAATTGTAAGAGATTATGAACCTATGAAATTGCAGATGAGGAAGGAACAGACAGAAATGTTTTGATTGTGGAGGAGGGGGGCAGTGGGAATAAACCAGAACAGGCCCAGGACAAATACAGTGGGGGGAGGGGGGAGACCCTGAAAAGATAACTGAGGTATTGTGTCTTTCTGGGGAAAAAAACAAAAAAAAAATATCATCTTTTGTTTGGCCATACTTCTCCATTAGTGCTTCCAATGAGTTGATAGCAACATGTGCTATTTGTAAATGGCCAATCAGCAGGGGTAAAAAGAAAGGAGCAGTGGGAACTTCAGCACTGAAAAGGCACTTAGACAGATGTCATCACATTAGTGAGAAGGTCAATTGTGAGTCTTGATGAGAAAGTGATAGGGACAGCTCACTACACTCGGGGGTAACTCCCACAGATGAAAGCAGTGTCAGCCTCTGCAGCACTACACCTCCACCACCACTTGCTGCCATTCAAAGGACTCTTCTGACTGATACTGAAAATTACCATGTGTTCAAAAGCCCTACTCCTTCAGTGATAGCTGTTGAGTTGCTACCATATAACGTGGTTGAACATATAGTATTTAGGTGGCTGCATGAGAACCTCAAACCACGATATAGTATACCATCGCAGAAATACTTCTTGGAAACAGAGATTTCCAATCTTTACAATGTCATATGTAAAAAATTAAGATGCATCTTGTGCAGTGCTGTTGGGAGGGTGATGCATCTCACAACAAATATCTGGACAAGCTGACAGCCTGAACCCTTAATGTCTGTCGTGGCCCATAGGGCATGTTTTGATAATTCATGTGGGAGTGGGGACAGTGAAGGATCACAGTTTGCTGTTCTAAGAATGTTTTATTTTCCATCTGAACATACCTCATGCAACATCAATGAAGAGCTCCAAAAACCAATACAGCAATGGCTCACTTCACAGGGACTGTCAGTTGGCTTTATAGTTGCAGATAATGGGTCCAACATAAAGAAGGCCTTGGAGGAGGAGGGGGGCTTTGTTCACATCCGTTGCTTTGTGCATTGCTTAAATTTAATAGTTCACAGTTTTCCCGATGATGACAGGAAGATTAGGGCTGTCATTAGCACTGGTAAAAGAATATGCACTCATTTCAGTCTCTCAGGCAAAGCCCGTCACTTGTTTGAAATAAATACAGCAGAAGTGAAGTTTACCTTTGCACAGACTGATCCAAGACATTTCTACTTGATGGAATTCAATCTTTTATATGTTCCAAAAGCTGCTGGAACAAATGAAAGCTGTCAGGTAGTACACCTTAGAAAATAAAATTGGTGATGCAGATGTCTATATCACTCCACCACAGTTGGCCATGCTGGAGTTTCTCATTGTACTGCTCCAGCCATTTGAAGAAATCTCTAGGGAGGTTAGTGCAAACTCAGCAACTCTGAGCCAGGTGATACCCCTAATAAAAATTTTAAAATTCAGATTGAATCTGATCAGGTAAAAGTTAGAGAAGCAAGACAGTTCCATGGTCACACAGGCTGCCAGTGGTGCTGACACATGCAAGTTGCCCTCCAGAATACAAGATCTAACAAGACGTGTGATCAAAAAAGTTGAAGAAGTTGACAAACTATGTAAAATGCTTCATTCTGATTACTACGTCAAAGCAACAATCTTGGACCTACGATACAAACTGAAGCAACTATAGAGTGCTGATGATGACGCTTGTTTTGAGAGAACAAACAAGAAATAATTGATGAGGTACATGCTGTCATGGAACAGAGTGGAAGAGCAGCACCACATTCAGAATCTTCTTCATGACACAGCAGCACAGCAATAGGTGGCCCTTTCTCTACTGTTATGGTATTTTCTCCCTCTTCCACCATAGCCATGGCAGCCAAATCTTCTTCTTCACCACCAGCCAAGCATGATAGCACTGTCTCACAGTCGCTTGGTTCAGCTTTATGTCTCTGGAGTTACTTAGAAGATTTTATTATAACATCTTCATCTGCCTCTTGTAACACAGCCTCAGCATAGACCATTGTTGAAATGTACCTGGCAGAGCCCAATATCATCTGGAATGCCAATCCTTTGAAATACTGGAAATCCAAGCAAAATATGTGGCCTACTTTAATAAACATTACAATGAAGTACATGAATTGCCCTCTGACTAGCATCTGTTCAGAATTAATTGTTCGGTTCAGCTGGTAACATCATTACTGACACACGATCCTGTTTGAGACCAGAAAATGCCAAGTGACTCACAATTCTCAAAGTCAACATTTCTCACTTTAATTTCACATATGATACCTGAATAAAACATACAGTAACTGCTCCGAGCAGGGCCTATGCACAAAACGCTTTCAAGAATTTGTGCCTGTGGTAAAAATCTTTCGTGAATAGGGTCTACTACATGAGGCTGCAATTAATTGCAAAATGTCAGGTCAGGATAGGCTGGACCAGGCCACTATGAACACATGAGCAGCATAGAATAGAAAAAAAAATAAAATCAGTTGGTTCAGAGTCCAAATACAACAAGCAACTGCACTGCAACAGGGCATGTCCCTGCCACTGGAATTGGACTATTTTTTTATTTTAAAATCTCCTGGTTATAACCACTCTTTCCTGTTGCTATCACTTTATTTTCTAATCCAGAAGGTAGTACACCTTCGGGTGAACTTCCTCCTCTTTGTGTGCTATCCCTTTTCTCTTTCACTTATATCCTCTTTGGTCCAGCAAAACAGGAGGTCAAGTGCAAATGACATCCAATGCTTTAAGCAGGCATGAACACAAAAAGAAGGCACTTTAAGGGCATAAAGTAGAACAGCCTTTGGGGCTGTAAAAACTAGAGTTTCTCTCTGTTTGTATATTTTCCCCCTTAGATGTACACTTATGTTTGGGATATAGGATGCCTGAGTAATGGACAGGGGCAGCAAACCTTTTTAAAATTGTATTTCCTTACCCCTGCTGCTCCTGGTCCTAGAAGGAGGTCCTTAGAATGCATAGAAAGGCCTAGTAGAAAAGCGTTGTGTGATTATTGCCATTATTTAAAAACAAAAGCATGGACATAATAATGATGTATTAATAAAAAAAAAAAAAGCCAGCTGCCACACATATATCATAAAGGGAAGTTTTGGCTAAATATAAAACAGACTCCCTCCTTCTCTTTTCTCTTTTTTGGGAGGGTTACCCATGTTAAAAGAAAAAGCCTTTGGTAGAAGGCCAAAATGAAATATCGGCTAATGGCTGAGCTTGCCAGCTGTCCCCAACATCAAGAAACAGTTTCTGCAGCTCCCCCCATGCATTAAATAACATAAAACATACAAGAGCTACTCCCTTTTACCATTAGGAACTAAAATGGTCTCTCTTGTATTATTTTACTATATAATTATGAGTTATGACTGCTAACAAACATTAAATGGGCACTCACTTGGTTCTTGGTCACCCCTTTGTTGATATCTTTGGCAGAAAGTCAAGGAAAGTCTTTTGGCTTCCCATACTTTAAGAAATTTAAAACAAGGGCCTACAGCCCTGGAGAGCTAAATGAAGCCTGTCTTTCCTGAACAGGGAGACTCTGAAAAGTATCAATTCAGGGGTCCTATAGGACAGCAGCAGCCACCTCTTGTGGCCAACTTTATAGGAGGAAAACTGTCAATTAAAATGAGTTGAAATTTCCACTTCCCTCCTCACTATTAAATTTGGAATTTTATTTACTTACGACTTAAGGACTTTATTAGTAGTATGTCTAGGAAGCCCTCAGTATTTGTATAAATTAAAAAGAGGGCTTAAAAAGCACATTTTCTGTTTTAGTGATGCTAAAATCACCTGACCGCAGGTGTGGGCAGATATAAAAGGTCCTCCTATGCTACCAGATTTAGATAGGGCATTCAGTAGTGGACAGGGAAAGTAAGGTGCAAGACCTTCTGGGTGTTCAGCATGGAGGCTGAAGCCATGCCATGCTAAGCTAAGACATGCTAACCTTATGCTAACATTCATTTTCTGTGTTTTGCATTGTTATGTTTGAGTTCTAATAAAATGACAACACTTCCAATAATTTTTTTATGCACCTTACAGTTTGTCTGCCTGTTTCTATGATTTGAAATCCCACACCCTACAACATAGGGTGGTAGTGGTGGGATAACTGCCTCAGCATCTAACCAGGGAAGTGATGCACTGTATTGGCAGATACCAGATCTGATATCCCAGGTGTACTAGCAGGATGCTCCAGGAAGAAGGAGTCCAGAAGACTACAGGTGTCCTGACCAGGAAGATAGTCAAGCAGACTGGAGCAGGTGACATGGGTGAGGCACTAAATAAGAAGTACAGTGATCTAGTGGAAGAGTTGGTGTGACTGGTGTATTGGCTCAGTGGAAGATGGCTGGAGGTGAACCAGCACCGGAGAGAAGTGAAGCACAGCTGCAGGGTGATGGTGGAGGATGTCATGGCGGATGTTGCAAAGGATGTTGTAGAGGATGTTGTGGGGGATTTGGTGGAGTAAGATCCTTAGGATCTATAGGAGAAGCCCCCCCTACTGTAACATTTAGTACCATTATGTGAGGATATCCCTTTATTGCCAATTTTTCCCAGCTGTTTCTTGATGGAGGATGGAGAGCAACAAGAGAAAACCCCAGGTAAGACTGTCTTGGGTGAGGTAATACTCAAGGAGAAGACTCCAATGAAGACAGAAGATGCCATGTGGGCTTAAGGGGCTTTTTCATGTTTTGTAACACCACCTGTAATGCAATCTTGTAGTCCTACTATTGACTGAGCAAAACTGCAGTTAGCAGATGGTACAAATGGCAAGTTACTACCCCATGTAAAAGTGCAGGAAAGGAAACTGGTTAATGGTGGAGTTGGGGTTGGACGGTTATGGTGGTATGAGTTACTGGAAGGTGTCTTGCATCACATGGGCCCAACTCCTGAATGAAGCAAGTTGATGCCAGGGTGGTGGTGCCCGAAGCCTATATGCAAAAAGAAGTCATGGATACTGCAAGCAAAGGTCATGCTGGTCATTTGAGCCATGAGGAGGTGTTGGCAAGATTGACCCTATATTACTATTGACTGGACAGGTACAGGCAGGTAGCAGTATTCCTGAAGACCTGTGAGTTAGGCAGAGAGAATAGGACCCCTGAGAATGATGTGGGAGGAGTATCCTGGAGAGTCAATGGTAAGAGATGGTACCCTTGTAGGAGGAGGAGGAGGAGACTCCCACATAGGAAAGAAGGAACAGGCTGGTAGCTAACACCACTAGTTATGTAGAAAATCAGAAATGACAGCCCAGAGGTTAAAGATAGACTGTTATGTATACAGGCCTAGTATGTATTAACTTACCTTCTAAAGTGTAAGTGGGAAAAGAACAGGCAATTCCCCCCCAGGAGGTTTTACTGGGTGCTGAAGAGTCCAGCCATTCTAATATATGAAACATGAAACGTGTGTATGAAATGATATTGATAAAACAATTGAGTGTCAGGGGATGCCCTTGCCATGTCAAAATGTCCCAGGGTAAGTGATGTGTAAATTAAGTTTTTTAAAGGGAAAAGGAGCATCCAAAAAATCTGAGTGTAGTGCTTAGGTCTGACCCTTGTGCAACCAGACATTTTTGCTAAGGGATCCTGAGCTTGAGCTTCATGGTGAGGGTTGGCTGGAGGTCCATCCCCTTATAAGGATTTGGAGGATAACAGTTTAGCTGTTGGAATTAAGAAACTGTTCCCCTCTGGGGGTGTGACAGGGAACATCCCTGCCACTGGAATTGGATCATTTTTTTTATTTTAAAATCTCCTGGTTAAAATCACTCTTTCCTGATGCTATCTCTTTGTTTTCTAGTCCAGAAGGTAGACCACCTTTGGGTGAACTTTTCCCTCTCTGTCCTGCAATATCCCTTTTCTTTTTTTCTTATGTCCTCTTTAGTCGAACAAAACAGTGAGATCAAGTGCAAATGACCTCCAATGCTTTAAGCAGGCATGAACACAAAAAGAAGGCATATTTAAGTGCATGAAGCAGAACAGCCTTTGGGGCTGTAAAAACGAGAGTGCCCATCATTTGTATATTTTCCTGCTTATATGTACACTTATGTTTGGGATATAGGATATCTGAGTTATGGACAGGAGCAGCATACCTTTTTCCCTTTTGTTTCCTTACCTCTGTTGCTGCTCCCAGTCCTAAAAGGAGGCCCTTAGAATGCAAAGAAGGGCATAGTATAAAAGTTATGTGTGATTATTGCCATTATTTAAAAATAAAAGCATGGACATAATATCACTGTATTAATAAAAAAAGAAAAGCCAGCTTCCGCACATAATATAAAGGGGGGTTTTGGCTAAACATAAAACAGGCTCCCTCCTTCTGTTGACCCCTCTTTTGGCAGGTTACCTGAGTTAAAAGAAAGAGCCTTTGGCAGAAGGCCAAAATGAAATATCAGCAGATGGCTGAGTTTGCCAGCCATCCCCAACATCAAGAAACAGTTTTTGAAGCTCTCACCATACATTGAATAACTTAGAACATATAGAAGCTGCTCCCTTTATCATTAGGAACCAAAATGGACTCTCTTGTATTATTTTACTGTAAAATTATGAGTTATGACTGCTAATAAACATAAAATGGGCACCCATTTGGTTCTTGGTGATCCCTTTGTTGATATCTTCGGCAGAAACTCCAGGAAAGTCCTTTGGTTTCTTATACTTTATGAAACCTAAAACACAGGCCTTCAGCCCTGGACAGCTACATGAAGCCTGTCTTTCCTGAACAGGGAGACTCTGAAACGTGCCAGTTCAGGGACCCTATAGGCCAGCAGTGGCCTCTTTTGGCCAATTTTATAGGAGGAAAACTGTCAATCAAAATGAGTGGAAATTTTCACTTCCCTCCTCACTATTAAATCTGGTATTTTTATTTACTTATGATTTAAGGATTGTATTAGAAGTTTGTCTAGGAAGCCCTCAGTATTTGTATAAATTAAAAAGAGGGCTAAAAAAGCAAATTTTTTGTTTTAGTGATGCTAAAGTCACCTGACCACAGGGGGGTGGGTATAAATGGTCCTCCTGTGCTTCCAGATTTAGACAGGGCAGTCAGTAGTTGACAGGGAAGGGAAGGTGTAAGACCTTCTGGGTGTTCAGCATGGAGGCTGAAGCCATGCCATGCTAAGCCAAGACATGCTAACCTTATGCTAAACTTCATTTCCTGCATTTTGCCTTACCATTTTTGAGTTCTAATAAAATGACAAATGCTTCTAAGCATTTTTTTACGCACCTTAAGATTTGTCTGCCTGTTTCTATGATTTGAAATCCCACACCCTACGACACACATTTCATGTCACAAACTTACTTGGTGGTAACAGGTACCACTATCTGATCTGTAAGTTAGGGTACCACTGTCCACTACTACTACTACTACTATTATCACTTTTTGTCATCACAAGTCACGGTTACGAGTCACAACCGCTTGTCACATTTTTGCCCTCAAAGTGTTCCTGACTATACTGTTTTAATTTTTGTACAGTGCATGTATGGCTTAGCAGATGCCTGAAAGTTCAGAAACTGAATACTCTTTGTATATTTCTCACATCCCCAATATTTGGCTGCAAATACTTCACAGAAAAAAAATGCTACTAAATTGAAAATTCATATAATTTCTTTGTGTTTTGTGTGTGGTATGCTAGCCTGATTATATCTTACTTGCAGTAACTGGGCTGAGATTATTATATTGCTATATTTTATTTCTGGTACTTAAATTACTTGGGAGTGGCTGGCAGTAAGCAATTGTGGAACCAGGAAGGATGTCATTGTGTTGTGCTGTGTGTCATCAGGTCTTCAGGTAAAAGTGGTAAACTTTTTTATGTCTGCACTACACTAGATCAATGCGATGTGTGACTGGCTGCCTGCCTGTGTGATGAATGATCACTATGTCATTTTGTTTTTCTTCTTTAAGGATTCAGCATCCATTCCTTAGCACACACCCCCACTGATACCTCGAGTAACAACAATACGATACCCTTTCGGCTGAGAGTCATTTCCTGCCTCGAGGCAAAACACTACATTTCTAAAGCTATTGCCAATACCCAGCACAGCAATGATTCCCTAGATCTAAAACTCATTAGGCTGACCCTGGATGTCACACTACCCCATCTCACTAAAATTCTCAACCTCTCTTTATGCCTAGGTCAAGTTCCCCTCAACCTGGAAGAGAGCCATAATCACACCCATTCTGAAGAGCGGCCACCCTGCCAACACAATCAACTATAGACCAATTTCATTACTTCCTCCCCTCTTCAAGGATCTGGAGAAAATAGCGTCAGACCAACTATCAGAACACCTGACTAAACATAACCTTCTCTGTTGGTAACAACACAGTTTCCAGTCCGGCCACAGTACCGTCACAGCTCTTACTGAGCTCACCTCATTCATCCATGAGGCCCTCGACCAAGGCTCTTATAGCAAGGGTGATCTATGTGGATCTGACCAAGGCATTTGACATGGTCAATCATGAGCTATTGCTTTATGTCCTTCCACAACTAATTGTGGTCCCAGAGGCTACTGCCTGGCTCAAGGACTACCTAACAGGCCAGTCACAGCAAGTCAGGATAAATACCACCATCTCTGCCTGTAAAATAGTTTCATCAGGTGTCCCACAGGGGTCTATTCTTGGCCCTCTACTATTCATCCTCTTTTTAAACTCTCTGTGCAAGTCATGTAACAGTCACCTGCGACTCTACGCTGATGATGCGGTAGTGTTTTGGAAACACTCACAGCCGAGCGCCCTCCAATGAGCTCTTCAGGGTTTCTTCAGGGAGCTAGAAACCCAGTTCACTGAACACCGCCTGATCATCAACTATCAAAAAACAAAGTCCATGATCTTTGCACACAGACAAAGCCCACACAGCCAGTCGGCTCTCCTAATCAAAAACAAACAAGGAGATGAACTTGAACATGTTGCATGTTTTAAATACCTGGGAATTACATTAGACACCTCCCTCTCCTACCATTATCACATACAACTTCTCTCTTCCGCTGTTAACAGTAGAGTGGGTATCCTCTACAGACTTAAACACTGCTTACCCACACAGGCCATGCATCTTGCGGTCACCTCCTCTGTCCTCTCCCTAATAGACTATGGGATAGTGATATACGGCTCTGCGGACCCTACCACCCTTCGTAGCATCAACACTGCTTTGAATAAAGCTTGCCGCCTAGTCACTGGGTGTGACAGATTAACTCATACCTGTGAGCTGTACACTTTGGCTGGTTGGCTAAACCTCCAAGGAAGACTTAAGCACCAATCCTGCATTCTAGCGAAAAAGATCCATCTCCAGCTGGCGCCCATCGGCCTTCTCTCAATAGTCAGTGTAGCCCCCCCCCAGGCGTAAACTAAACTCGCAGCATCCTCCTCATTCCTGGTCCCCCATTGTAGAACATCCCTTGAGCAAAGATCCTTCCGCTACCATGCCCCTCTTTGGCTAAGCACTCTACCCTCCTCTATCTCTTAGACCCTTAGGTTCTCCCAGTTCAAAACAGCCCTCAGAGCACAACTCATGGAGTCAGATAAATGCCACTGTGGCTAACTTCCTGGCCTCCTCTGGTGTTTTCATACCCCCAATAAACATGACACAGGGTCTCGATAGATCCCAAGAGTCAGCATCATTTACCTCTCTGACAAGGGTTATCTAGTATTGCTGCCTACTACTACCACCAGTTAATGAAGATTGTGCCTGGACTGCACTTGCAGTACCGTTTTATGAATTTCTACATGTTTATTGTGCATTCTCTGTATTTGTTTACCCTCCACCCTCTGTAACCGACGTAGAGCCTTTGCAAAAGAGTCTGTGACTCAAAGAATTGTAATTCTGATTGTATCCAATAAAAAAAAAAACATGTTAATCAGATTCAGAAGAAGTAGTTTTAGTACTAGAAAACATTACGACCTCTTGGACCTGTTAGTGTATCATATTTCATAGTACACTACGGCATGCAACACAGTTTCATCATTCACTTGGGTATGGTGGGTGGGCTTTCTTAATACTGCTCATCTGATCTTTCATATCCATTTCTTTTGCTTGTTCAGCTCTGACTGGAACGTCTATCAAAATAATATCCACACTGCACCATTAATAGAAAAATAAATCTTAGCTGACTGGCAGTGCCTGCATTGCATGGTGGTGCTATAATATACTACAGGTATGTGCATCTGTCTGTCTCTCAGTCTGTCTCTCCCAGCACACTCATGTCATGGGCCCAAGCATGATATGCCACCATTATAGGCCATCCATGAAGGGGCTAGTAGTGACAGATTGCTTTTTTGTTTAGCAGTTTTACTTAAATATTTAGATAAATAATCCATTAAATTATTTCTTTGGACCTCTGTGTGAAATGTGAATGACTTTGGCCACTTCTATGCATTTTTTTCAATTTTTTTAAAATATTGGTCAATAAATCAGAACTAATCAGGATAAATCATGACTACACGTGTTCTGATTCTTATATAATAAGGGTCAGAACTTAACCGAGTTCTCCCATCCCTGACAAGGAAACCCTCAAGTTCAGCAGAAGGCATTACTGTAATGATAAAACATTCATTTATAAAAACACCAAAATGTGATAACTTAATAATAGCATAAAGGCACTGATTCCATGTCATAATAGCGAAAGCAAAACAGCGATCACAATTATGGCTAGAGTATATCACTGAAAAGCAAATCAGTGATATACACTTCAAGGTGACCAAACATCTCAATTTTTAAAAAGTGTTTTTGTGTGGGGGGCTATACTCCTCACAACCCTCAAGGGCTTGCCCCTGCATCCCCTGAATTGAGATTCTGAACTCTAGGGGGGTGCATATCAGGGAGAGGGCAAAAATCTGGAAGTCGGCAAAATTCAAGTGCCACATCTTGTAGCTGCTGCAAAATTTACATGCTCCAGGTCCCGAACCCAGTACCTACTGTGCCAGAGCTAGTCACCCACACCACCATGTCACTTGGCTAGCTCAGCAGCAGCAGCAGGTATACCAGTGCCTGAAAACTCCTTCCCTTTCCCTCCCCTTCCCTTCACTATTCCCCCTTCCATTCACCCTCCCCCCGGTCGCTATCCCATACCCTTGTTATTCTAGAGGGTAGCTAACAATAATAGCACCCAAAATGAATCTCTATTTTTGTAGGCGTTCATTTTGGGTCACTATTATTATGTGATACCAAGGCTCTCCAGGGGTTTTGTCACCTGTGTTAATGTAGCCCTAGTATCAAATATCACTTGTCTATGGCTTGATTTGGAGATTTGGGAGCCCCCAGTGAGATAAATCTTGGACACATTACTCAAACTCAACTTTCTTTGTCTTTCACTTTGTCCAAAATGCATATTTTATTTTCAGTACAGTCAGTCACATATGGGTGTTGTTTTATTTTGTTGTTGTCTTTTTGAAGGGCGGTAGCAACGTTAGTCTTTGGGCCCCCCTCACGCCCATCCAATCAATGTCTTCTCATTAGCCTCTGATCGGCTAGGACATACCTCAGTAAGTAATTACATGATGTTATGATACCACATGAGATAAGGCTCAACAGAACCCAGAGATGCTCTTTTGTGTCATTTTACTTTGCACATCAATGATTATTAAAAGAGATTTAAGTAAAGTGGTACTGTGTATCAGGCTGAGGGCCCCTCATCAGCAGGGACCCCAGCAATAGCAGGGTTTGCTGGTGCCAAAACTGGCTGCCATGATTCATGTTTCATCACCTTCTTGGGTTAGATTAATTGATGTTATAAGATCCAGTGATAAAATCCATTGATCTGCTTGGTCAGTGGAAGCACCAAGTTATTTTGTCAGTGAGAATGCCAACCTCCCCCACTGTAATGGCACGATACCGACACAGGTATTGTGCTACCTCTTACATGGGTATTTTCTGCGGGAGGCTGTGTCCCCACATCCCCATAAGGTAAGGTCTTCCCCCTGCACATCCCCAGACTCTATGATTCCAGCTCCAGGTTGGAGTTGGTCGGGGGAGGGGGCAGAATACTGGGGGAAGGAGAAACACAGAAAAAGGACCATTAGTGCGAATGTCACCATAATGGTCTTTTTCTATGTTTCGCCATCAGGATGTCAACAACAAGGTGTGCTACATTGGTCAGTAACTGTCTACTTTGTGAGATAATTGACCAATAACTGCATGGATCTGTCAAGTGCCTTGCAAGTCTTGGAACTACACTGTTACAGAATTCTTAGCAACTGTTACAATTGTGAAAATCATAAAAAGGTTCAACTAACAACATAAGTGACTTACTGCCATCCAAGTTGATGGCTTTGATCGGGCAGTCCTGGCTATTTGTGTGAGAACTGATTTAGCAATTATGAAGATTTAGTAATTCTTAATTTAAATAATTTATTTAGTCTTGTATTTTTAATTTATTTGGTGCCATTTTAAAAACACAATATCTCACTTCAGGGATTTCAGTTATTGGATTATTATCACACTCTCCCTAAGGTATGCAGTAATTATCCATTAACCGCACACCCTGTTATATGTTATTGCTTACGTAATTCCACCCCTAGTCATGCCTTAAAGTATAAGTAAGAGGTGGTGGTTGGATTCAGAACTACAATAGGTCTGTCTACAGGTTCTTGGCTCTTGCTCTAACCACTAGACTAATTGCATGGCCTCCCTGTGTTACTCATTGTTAGGGCTAGGCATTTAAATCTCTAAAATCTGTTTATGAACTAATACAATTTAGCCTTCAGTGAAATCAATTGGCTTTTGATGCTTATATGTTGTTCTCATGTCAGTGAGTGGCTGAATCACACTCATTGTCCATTACATTGAATGCTACAGAATAAACGTCACACCTGATTACTATTTGTTTCTGTCCTATTCAGCACTGGGATTGCCTGGGAACTTGTCAGTTGTTCTTTGTGTGTCAGACAGACAGGCAGTACCAAGAATTCTGGAATTGTTAAGACTTGTCTGATGTACCTGAGCTATGAGGACTGATTAAAGAAACTTCATAAAAAATACATGGAGAACATACTGCATCCTGATTGGCCAGCACCTATGCATTAATTCTGCATATTCAGCACAGCCATTGACAAAAGAAAAAAAAACAAGACAATCAGGACTTGGTACTCAGTAATTCACTCATACACAAACCTTTTCCCAAGTACGGCATAACAGGAACTAAAAAAAAAAAAAATAGCCATTGCCACAACACACAACAACTTATTAAAATCATTAAAACCTAATGGTTTAAACTCTATTTCCAGACATCTTGCAAGTGCCTTATTGCTGCATATCTCCACTACAATTTAGCCTGGTGCCCCTACACATACCCAAGAGCTGACGGGCAAATACACATAAATTTCCACAATATTTTATTAATATTTTTTTTTTATTTCAAATGTAACTGAATAAAAAAAATTTCACAAACTTAATAAACATAATTAGAAGAGCTGCTGTTTGTTCAGACTCTGAGGTTTTTTCTTTTCCTGTGATTGACGGCAGTCAGCTAGTGGTTTTGTGGATTGGTGGGCCCCTGGGCATGTGATAAATTCAGCACAACAAACTTTCTGTTGTGTCTTAGTGCTTACTTATAAAATATTTTAAGAAATGCCTGCATAGAAACACAGTATAGAAGTTGATGGCAGAAAAAGGCCATTAGTTTATCTAGTCTGCCCCAAATATGCTATCCTATCACCATGATCCCATTTCTATACAGGGTTTATGCTCATGTTGCCCAGCTTCAAGTTTCCTGCCTTGCTGATACCCCCTCCCCCCATCCCAAACATGTTTGAAGCCATTAATAGACTTGGCGCCCAACACCTCAGCTAGATGGCTGTTTGATGTCTCAGCTACTCTCTTCATAAAAAAGCACCTCCTTGTGCCTCTCCTGGATTTCTCTCCCACTAGCTTCCACTTGTGTTGCTGTGTTCTAGATTCAATATCCCGGTTGAATAGTTCCTCTCAGTTTACCTTGTTCATTCCTTTCAGGAAAATGAAAGCCTCGATCATATTACCCTCCCAGTGAGTGTTCAGTACCTTAAGCCAGTCCTTAGAGGATCTGTTCTGCAGGTCATGAATCAGTTTTGTTGCTCTACGTTGCAGCACCTCCAGCCTGTCCCTGTCTTTCATAGAAACATAGACAGTGATGGCAGAAATAGACCAATGGTATATCCAGTCTACCCATGGGTCTCTGTCAAACCTTGTGACCTGGCATTGATCGGAGGTTATACCCCTCCCCAACTATTTATCCTACTCCTTCCCCCATTCTTGTCCCTACCAGTGACCACTATCCTCTTCATTCAATCCCATGCATGCTTGAAAACACCCCCAGTTTCTGCTGCCACTGCCTTGGTTGGTAGGCTGAGCCACAGTTTCACCACTCTTTCCAAAAAGTACTACTTCCTCACATCCCTCCTGAACCTTCCCCATCAGTTTCCAGTCATGCCCTCATGTTGTCAAGCTGTTGTTCCTATTCAACAGTTCCCCAGAGTCTACCTTGTTTATTTCTTTCAGTAACCTGAATGTCTGTTATACCACCCCCCTCACTTCTAGCCTACAACAAATACATTTTCATCACCCTAAGTCAGTCCTCATAGGACTTTCTTTGCTGGCCATGAATCATCTTTGTTACCCTGTGCTGTACCATCTCCAGCCTATCTTTGTCTTTTCAAAAGTGAGGGCTTCCACACTGGACATAGTACTCTAGATGTGGTCTCACCAGGGATTTATAGAAGGGGGAGTATCACCTCTTCCTTCTACCGTCTCTCCTTATACATCCTAGCATACCTTTTTCCTTACTGCAACGCTTGTCACACTGGCTAGCCTGTTTATGGGAGTCATTAATGATGACTCCAAGGTCACGTTCCTCTGAGGTAGTTCTGAGTTTTACCCCACCCATCCGGTATTCTGTCCTGGGATTCTTTTTCCCTTGGTGCATTACCTTGCACTTTTTGGTGTTTAAATTCAACTGCCAGACCCTTAACCATCTCTTTAGCCTCTGCAGGTCCTCTTGTAATTCTCTACAGTAAAGAAGATTTCAAACTGGTGCAACATAGGATCTGTGATGTCACACTAGGATAATACTGAAACTTTCTCTGCATCGTCCTGGTATGATATCACACTAGAATGTTATAGAGGCTTTCTCCATAGCAAGCTAATGTAACATAAGATCCAACATCTGGTAAATATCAGACCCTCATATCCTAGTTTCATTCCTATCCTCACAACTCATTTTCAATTTGTGCATGCCTTATGGGGGCCTGGGGTCAGTGGGACAAATTATTAGCAGCATATCACATGTGGGTGCCCCAAAACACCAAACTATTGGCAGCATTATCTTCAGCAAAGTTTAATGTTTTATTTTGAATTGAACACCTTGTTAATGGCCACTACAGAATGTCAGTTCCCAACATTTTGCACCCTTATCAAGTTACTTTTTTGAGAGAAATGGTGCTGTCAATAAAAAAAAAAACTTTACTGTAATCAGTATTTTTGCTTAAAGCAGTTTCAAACACAGTGGCAGACTACTGATTTATCAGTCTTTGTCTTTACAAAAAAAAGCTTCACATTTCAACATATCTCCAAATTAAAGTAGCTCCAACAGTTTGCAAGTACTTTTAAAATCTTGTAAAGATATTATATTCAGTCATCCTTCTGCTTATTAGCATCTCTGTGTATTTCAAACTTGACTGTTTACCCCTACAAAAGACACCATCTCCAGTGGAGTATGCTACAGTGTGTCTTGTCTTCATCTTAAATCCTGCACTGTGATCATGTCATGACATCAGTGGTTTCATGAGGTATGTTATCGTATGATGCACTAGTGCTGTGCTGTCATAAGTAAACATGTACTGAAAGCACTGCTCATTCCTGATGAGCTTGAATGGCAAACTTCAATGACACACCTCTACATTTGAATTTCATTAATTGTGTTACTGTTTTCTGCCACCAGTCATTCACCACACTTCCCAGTACTTAAATTGATCTTTTTATAGTTAAATCTGTAGCCGGAATTCTCTCAGATGTCTCACTCCTTAGCAGTGTGGTCTGAATAGTTGAAGGTCATGGTTACAGAGAGAGGCCAAACTGACTAACAGCACATTTGTTTTGCTAGTGTGCACCTAATAGAGCTCCTGTTCCTCAGGCTATAGTGGACCCATGGGGAACACTCTTCATTCGGGGCACTTAGGTGCCATACTTAGCTTAGAATATGTTCATTTTGTCTCCTGAGTGCCTGGATGTAGATATGGCCTGACTGGATTGGCAAAATGCTTATTATAAGCAGAATGATGTCCATGATTCCTCTTTACCACTTGTAGCATTACAAGGTAACACATCAAACTGCTGCTGTCAATATAGGCCAACGTAGGAAAAATCTACAACTACTGAGGACCTGAATTGATTTTGTCCCCCCTCGAGGAATCAATGTCATTGCGCACATTGGCATTCAAGCACTTACCTCACTTGAGCCACCATTTTCAGATGGCAGTCAGAACAGTTCAAGCTCGCAGACTCCAACAGTGGAGAAATTTTGCCCATATGGCATTCAGGTGCTGGTCTACATTTAAGGGTTAATCTCACATGTGCTGCCATGTTCAGGATGGCGGTCACGAGACTTTGAGCACACAGGCTCTGGCAGCAGAGGAGTAGGGCCCATATGGCATTCAAGCACTGATCACCAGTCAAGCACTGATCTCGCCTGAGCACCCATGTTCAGGATAATGGTCATGAGATTTCAAGCTCGTGGGCTCTGGCAGCAGAGGAATGTGGGCCAGGACCACCTTGTTGGGGAGAGACTCACCAGAATGTTTCTGGCACCACTGAGTGTGGGCAGAGTCATAATGGAGCCCTGGATCCTCCCTTTTCTCCTTGTGGAACATATTGACTCCACCAAAAAAAATGCTGCTGTGTGTCCTAGCTGGATTTGTTTCTGACTGCAGGGGAGGGCATCTGAATGGGACAGCTGCTGAATGGCAAGGTTAGGGCCCCTTTAATTTAACCCTTGCAGGGCAGGGAAAAGTACATGGAGTGCAGCTGAGCACTAAGATCCCTTTTTGTGTGAACATTATTAGTGTGGGGAGTTACCAGGGACCCCAACATGCTCAAAACTGCTGATGGGGAAACCCAGATACACTGCATTCACTGCACATCAAGCCAGGGAAGTGATTGACTTAGTGTCACGCAGTATCCAAGTGGTGGCTGTGGGACTCAAACTCAGTGCTGCTGGAAGTATGCCGCATGGAGAAGGAGTGGAACACTACCAGAGGGTTCCATAGCCTCCTGCATAGTGATGGAAAGCCCAAAGGCTCACCCAAGTGACCACTGATACTGATACTGCTTAGGAGCTTAGGTCCAATGCCTTCCACCATCATAGGGTTTATAGTGGTTGATGCCTGCCATGGAGTGGATGTTACATGAAGGTCCAATCCTCAGGGAGCAAGCTGGTGGGGATGCTGCATGAGTGTCCTGACCAGGACAGGGGTCTTAAGCTAGGACACTACAGAAGGATCCAGCTTGACTTGTGCCCCTGCCTGTGCACTGGGAACTTTTTGTTATTAAATAATGTGGATAATGCAAGCATGCAAATAAGTTAGGTGAAGATGCTAAGGTTAACATGTGCTCATCTGTCAACGTGTACTATATGAAAAGAGACAGGGTGAAAGAAAAAGTAATGCTATAGGAAGAATTACCTGAGAGTAGGGGAGTGATTACAGATCATGACCAACTTCTAGTGGTGCATGAAATAAGCTGGAGAATGTTCTTATTGTTTTTATTTAGTTGTTTAACTAGGTATAACACACTAAGTTGAAAGCTTTTTTACAGGAGTGACCTGGGAGCACAAAGAGGTTAAGTGACTTGCTCAGGATCACACAGTATGCAAGTGGAAGCTGTGGGATTCAAACCCAGGTCTGGTCTGCTGGATGTTACCAGATTTGCAGCTCAGAGCCTTAGACCACTATGCAGAGCTGGGAACAAAAGGGAGGGTGGGGTGCTTCTATACTACAAGGCTCACCTCAGTGCATCCATTATAGAGCGCAGCTGTCTTCTACCCCCTTGCTGCTGAGTCCTCTACTCCTGCTTGGCAATACCAAAAAGATCCACTTGGTCTGTGCTTACAATCCACCTAAGGGTGGCATGCTAGGGCTCTCCTGTCTCCTTAATAGTCTCAGTCCCTCCGTTGGCTTAAATGAGCTGCTGGTCCTGGAGGACTTCAACCTAAACTGGGTGGGCAACAATGCCCAGCAATATAAGCCCTTGCTGGTGGGTCTCTCCCTCAGCCAACTCATTAAGGATCCCACGAGGCTCTCCTCATGAGTTGAGAAGGGATCCCTCATTGACTGGGTGTTGAGTAACAGACCGGACAGAATAGTCTGCAGTAGCACCTTCCCTGATGTCATTTCAGACCACTCTCCCATCTATTGCATCTGGAGTATCTGTGCTTCCAAAATTCCCCTGCAAAGTGATCCAGATGAGGGACTTCTCCAAACTCATTGTAGAAGATGACCTCTCTGAACTGCGTCAAACTGGTTGGTCTCAGGTCATGGGTGCAAATGACCCCTCTGTGGCCCTAGACAACTTTCTTGCTGTCTATACCCACCTGCAAAGCAAGCATGCTCCCCTAACAAAAAGAAGGGTAAGGGGTACAGTCACTAAGTGGCTCCATGGTGATCTTCTCTCCCTCATGAAGATCAGGGACAAATGCTGGGCTCGCTACAAGGTCTCCATCTCAAGTACTGACCTATAGGAGTACAGACAAGTGAGAAACACTTGCAAAACAGCCATTTGCTCTGCCAAGAGTGAATATTGTCAATCTGCACTACTCTCCTCAGCCAGAAACTTGGGGAGCTTCTGACAGAACATCAAAAACCTGGTTGGTGGGTCCGCAAGAGCTCAGGTCTCTGACATGCACATTGGTGGGGTAAATTGCAATAACCCCCATATGATTGCCAATGCTTTCAACACCCTGTTTACTGATGTGCCAGCTCTCTCCTTCCTCTCCCACATCTCCAAAACATGGGACACTACCCCAATTGAAGCAAGCCCTCATCCTCCCTTCTACCTCAGGATCATCTCTGGCCTGGAGACCCAGAAGCTTCTTGATGGTCTCCCCCCTCATACTGATGCCAGGCATGACAGCCTTGAGCCTTACCTACTCAGACTTGGGGCCTCCATACTTGCCCACCCTATCACCCACATTTTCAACAAATCCCTTCTGATGGGCGTCATCCCTGACACTTGGAAGGTGGTCAGAGTCATCCCTGTTCACAAACAGGGTGACCCCAAGGACCCCTGGAACTACCAACCAATAGTGATACTGTCAGCGATCAGTAAGCTTCTTGAAAGGATGGTTGCCTCGCAGGTCTCCCATTACCTGCAAACCTATGATGTACTCTTCCCTGCCCAACACAGATTCTGGAAAGGGCATAGTACTTCCACTGCCCTAGCAGTTGTCTCCTCTGAAATTAGATCTGCTGCTGATCATGGCAAACTGACTGGAGCCATCTTTGTGGACCTCTCTAAAGCCTTTGACCATGTTGGCCACTCTCTCCTTAGCTCCTCTCTCCAGTCTCTGGGCTTCTCCTACCCCGCCCTAGCCTTGATCAGCAACTACCTCTCCGGCAGACAGCAGTACACCTCATTTAACAAGGCCCTGTCAAAGCCTGCCTCGGTCAACTGCGGGGTCCCTCAGGGCTATGTCCTTGGGCCCCTCCTCTTCTCCTTCTTTATTAAATCAGCTGCCCTCGGTTCTGGTCCATGGGCGCTCTACTCTGTACGCTGATGACTTAGTCATCCTGTTCAGCTCCCAGGATAGCTTGTAGGTCAACAACAAGCTCAATGCAGACTTCAACCAGATCCAAACAAGGCTGGATGAACACAAGCTTGCTATCAACTTGCAGAAAACTCAAACCATGCACTTTGGTTCCACAGCCAAACTAAAAGCAGATCCTTCTCCTCTAAGGATCTCATGTGCTGATGGATACTTCCTACATGACGCTGAATCCATCAAGTACCTGGGGGCGACTCTAGATCCACAACTGGATTGCACTCTGCACATTCGCAATGTCTGAAAGGCCTCTAACTGTAAGTTGGGCCTTGTGTATACAGCAAAAGTTTCCTCACCCTGGCGGCACGTCTTACCCTAGCCAAAGGAGAGTCCTCTTACCTACGCTCTCCTATGGCCTTGTCTCCTTTGCCCTCACCACAAAAAACAATCTCTCCAAATGGGATATGGCATATAATAATATATGTCGCTTTGCACTCTCTGCCCCCCGCCTCACTCACCGCTTCCAGCTCTATTCTCAGCTGGAGTGGCTTCCTCCAGAAAAATACTGGTCCTTCGTACTAGCAAACTTCATTGACAAGGTTATCAGAATTGCCACCCCTCCTGCCCTTGCAGCAACCCACATTCCTCCTTCCTCCTTGCTCCTCCTACCACCTTAGGTCCAGTGACTCCCATGTCCTTCTGGTGCCTAAAACACACACTCAGATGGGTGACCGGGCCTTCACTATCCTTGTTCCAAGACTATGTAACTCCCTTCCAGCAAGCACTCGCTCCTCCACCTCACATTCCTGTTTTAAGGCTTCCCTCTGGGGCTTCCTCAAATCTGCCCTTCCCTGTCTCTGTCCCACTGTTCCTTCTGCTCTATGGTGTAGGGTATCCTGACCTCCCCCTCCAGTGAAACATACAGGGGATCATTGAATCAAATGGTAAGGAGCCTTCCTTGCTCTTCTGGATCAGGCTGTGCTAGGCCATCTGAGTGTTTCTTTGGCCTCTCCCTATCCCCCTTTTGTAATCTCCTTGATGTACTCCTCAATTCCTAGCCTCCAAATGCCATGTTGTCTGCTATACTCAGTCAACAGCTGACCTCCTATGTACTATGTTATTATCTTCCTACCACAGGGTAGGTAAGGTCCCCTGGTATTGTTGCATTTACCATGTTTATGACTGATGCTCTTACTTGTGCCTGCTCTTATTGTTTGCCTGTTGTACCTGATTGTATACTTGTAATCATGGATGTATCTCTGTAATAGTCATGTATGTATCTCTGTAACCTCCCAGGTCGCACCTAAAAATAGGCATCTGGTTGTCTAGTGTGGTTACCTGGTAAAATAAAAAACAAATAAATGATTTTCACTACCTCATAGCTGGGGGCTTGGCCTCTGGCACTCCAAAAGATTTACAATTGTGCATCAGCCAATAGGATGGATGGAGGATTACCCATGTGTGAGGAATTTCTGAGCACCACAAAAGTTGCAGGTATAATCACCTTTACCAGGTGAGTAAATACCATTCTCCAGATATCTTCAGCTCTCAGTGAGATGCATCTTAGTGCATCAGGATGATGTGCATTTCCCTCATATTCTCCAAAGTAAAAAAGAAATAAATAAATACACAATTAAAATTCCTTGTTTCCATCATGTATGTATATTTCATGAGATGTTGCATTATTCTATTTATAATTACTGGTTACTCCAAATGATATCTATTTTGAGTACTTCTAAACTCTGTAACATGAGTGATGAGAAATACATGACGTGCACCTTGCACTGCTTTACACGAGCTGATCCAGCCTTTGATATTCTACCATGTGCACTTACAACTATGATTGTGAGGAACATGTCTCAATTTACATCACAGAGAAAGTTCCTGTCAGAACTCTGGAGCAAGCTGTCTTAATCAAAAAAGTGTCCAGCAGCAGTTAATCACAGCAGCAAAACATAGATTCAACAGAGGGGTCAACATAGCTATTATTTTAAAATGGTTGCTTACAGTACCTGTGAACACTTTGGTTGACTCTCACCAAGCTTCCTCTCTATCCTTTCGTTTGTTTCAGATCATGGTATAAACTCATGCAGGGCTTACAAATGTTTCCCAGCCAAGACAAGCATCAGTCATGGCAGGAAAATGATTGGTCAGTATCACAAATGCTCTATGTTTGTAGCAGTAATGACAGCAGTGCTAGGACCACTAAGTTCACAGAGCATAGTTGGCAAAGGCAAGCCCTTGGTGATGGTGAGTCTCTTTTCCACAAACCACTATTTATGAAAAATAAAATATGCAAAGTGGTTTAAGACTACATTTTTTTTTTACAAACCCTTAGTTTGTTATATGTACCTACTCCTTTTACACATAGCCTGAGATTTATGGACATCCCACATCTCAGATGTGAAAAACTCATAATGAACATCTTCTCCTATGTTATTCTCTTTATAACTTTTAAACAAAGTAACTTGGAGGTCGAAATATTGCTGCGCTGCTTATTGGGGACTTGCTTTTTCTAATTGTAAATGTGCTGCTATTTTATATTTTGGTGATATCCCCTAAATAGCGCAATGAAAAAATTAAATGTTGCTAGCGTATTTGCTGCAAAAGGCAGCATTGCACACCTGTGATATTTTGGAATGAACTTTGCCAACTATTATGGAAATTCTGACTTAGAATGATAGACTGAATTAATTAATTAAGTAATTGTGGATTAATGCCTTAAACAGTGGGAAGAAATTCCATAGAACTGATCACTGTCAGGGATCAGTTCTATGGAATTTCTTTCCACAGTTTAATACATTAATCTACAATTCATACATTCATTCTACAGTTCAGTGAGTCACTGCACTGCAGAATGAATATATGAATTATAGGAACCAGTAGGAACCCCTATTACACTATTCCCACGGCAGTGCTACAGCACAGAAGGCTGGTGAAAAACATTTTTTTAAGGACTACATTTTCATAATAGATGCCACAGATGTACTACTCATTACCTAGACAGCAAAACATATTTTAATGAACAGGCAAACACAAAGCAGAAATAATGCCATCCACATTTTATCAAACAGTGCATTCCAGTTTTAAACCATATTTAACAATAAAGTGCAAATTCCCAAAAATGACTGTTTTACAAGTATGCATTGTGCAGTTCCTATGCACGCTCGCAAGTTCACAAATTTTTAATATTTGCACTTCAGATTTTCAACATTGCCATTTCACCACACCTCCTTATGAACAGTATATCTGTTATTCGTCACATCTTCCCCAAAATGTGTTTCCGTGCATGTAGCGCACAATGGCACAGTTGGTGTGTGAAATCAATGATTGGAACAGATTAAGAAAATCACAGTAACACTGTTCATGAGCAGAGGTGTTAAAATGGCTATGTTGAAAATTTGGTGACAAAAGTCCATAAAATGACTGCGTTATAAGCAGCATTGCACTGTTTCCACGTACTCTCATAAGTTCATGAATTTGTAATATTTTCAGTCCAGATTTTGACCACTAGCATTTTTCCATAATTCCTTATGAACAGTGCAGCTGTAATTTTTTACAACATGGCCAAAATGTGTTTTCACACTTTCTGCACAGAAATGTGTCTTCACTGTGGGAAATGACTGTTTGGGACAGATTAAGAGAATGATAGTGACACTGTTCATGAGCAAAGGTCCCAAAATGCCTGAATTGACAATCTGCTGTAAAAAATTCCCCAAACTAATAACATTAAAGGCATGCGTTGTGCACATTCTACGCATGCTCGTGACTTCACCAGTTTTTTTACTATTTTCACTGCAGATTTTCAACCTTGCCATTTTTTACACCTCTCCATGAAAGGCACAGCTGTCATTTTTCACATCCTGTTTAAAATGTGTTTTTGCACCTGTGGTGTCAAATGCCATAGTCACTGTGCAAAATCAGCTTTTGGCTACCAAACTGGTATTGCCACTGTTCATAAGGGGGTCACAAAAAACCCATGTTGAAAATTTGCAGTAAAAATACCAACAAATGCCTGAGGTGTTAGGGTTTCCGACCATAACTCCCCATCCTGTAGAGACTGACAGGCATCAGGGATGTGACTTGGGATTGTTGCCTGTAATGCTCATACCATTCCACTCCCACACAGCAGCCAGTGAGAGGCATTGAGGTGTGCCTTGGACTCTTTAGTCCTGAAGTTCACCCCATTCTTCTATACTGCACCCATCTCACCGTATTTCCTGATGGAATAGGATGAGCATGAGGTCAAAAGACCCAAGGCACACAGTGACACTTGCCAGTGTCTGCAGGGTATGGTGTGGTGAAATGGCATGGCCGTTATGCCTGATGACCCAAAGACACACTCCACCAATACCAATGCCAGCAAGCAAACATTCGGCATTGACAAATGCTTGTTTTTAATTTTCTGCAGACTACTGTGAGAGTTTTGAGCAGTTTAAGCACACCCACTCTGCCTCTAACAGATACTACTCCATGTTGCATGGCTGTCCACTACTCCTATTTTCCACCAGGGAGTTGGGGTAAAACTTTTATGCTTCTTGATCTTAGACTCCACTGGATCAGCTTATTTGCCATCCTGGCTTTCCTTTTCACAGTGTCAATTCATTTTACTTAAGTTCAAGTCATTAAATGAGACTTTTGGCCTGTGAAATAATGACCCGTATCTAGTCTTGGACTTTTAGTTTTAAACTGGATCCAACAGCTGTTCAGCCATGATCACTCAGAGAATTGCCACATATTGTCCACTGCCTCACTCCCAGCATCTCGTAAATATTCTGACTTAACTAGCACTTTTTTTCTTTATTGACACAGCACTTCCACAGTACAAATGCTTTAATGCCTTATTGCCTTAGTCATCTTTGGAATAAATGTTTAAATGTGAAGTAAACAGAAAAGTGCTACCACATTAGTTTTGCACTTTGATTTCATACTGCTAACTAGGTTTTCAAACAGTCTCCTTTGAAACATATACCAGATGTTCTGCCTCAAGCCTTAGGAATCAGCATTTTCATGTGATTACCTCATGTGAAAGTTTACCAAAAAACACCATTTTATTGTTTATTGAACTGTAGCACTAGTTGCAACATTCATTTTCTTTTTTATTACTGAATATTTTGTATCTAGTCTAGGATTTCTATCTTGTTACGTATAACTGTTTTTTTGGAACATTTGCAATATCAAGCTACAAAATGATTTACTCCGAACCAGTGTAAACTTCTTCTACATTTGATTCCAGTAGTATTTGAAATGGGTCCTTTTGTTTACACAGCTACTATCACAGTTAGATGGCCGAGACTGTTACTTTGTGCAGTTTATTAAGTGTAATTTAAGACTGGAATGCACAGTTTTAACTCTTCTGCTATGCCACGTCTTTGAACAGGGAAGTGAATACTTTGACAGGGCTGGGTTCCATTTGTTATACAGAGAGTGTTAAAGATAAGGATCTAATTTGTCCGCACCTATACTGCCACTTGTCTGTCTCCTGGCTGCCTGGTTGTGCAACCAAATATTTCTTGTGGCACCTAGGAATTGGTCATTCCAAAGGTCCCACCATTTCCCCTTGTTATTTACCTTCCTTCTCTTGCTCTTACTGTTCTAGCTTTCTCCCCTTGCTTCTCTGAAGTTATTAAAATACATGTGAGTCTGTATGTAAAAAACAGGATCCCTTGGTTTGCCAATGTGTGCAGTGTTATTGTTCAGATGATTACAGATAGCTATTTGGGTTTGTTGGAGAAGTTATCCATTTGGATCAGGGGGTTTTGATATTGAGAAATGGTCCACTGCTGTAATCTGAGCAATTATGTATGTTATGTTTCTCCTGACTTCAGTGGATCTGCCTCTCTTGCATTAATTTGTACTCTGTGTTTTCTTTATTCTCCTGTACTCTCCCGGGTCATACCTGAAAATAGGCATATGTTTTGTCTAGTGTACTTACCTGGTTAACAAAAGCTAAACAAATAAACCATCTGACCTTTCACAAGCTTGTTAGCAGAACTGTTAGCAGGAAATCTAGCCCTGGGACAGGATGTCTTAATTGATTGCGCCTGTTAAGAAGACTAATGTAATCTTCAGACTCACCACAAGAAGGTCAATGAAAAAAGACTTGTTGCATTTTGTGAAAAACAGGAGATGAAACTTACAAGAACTGGATGAAGAGGTTAAACTGCCAGGTAAATACATCTTACATGAAGAGAGCAATATTTTGTCTAGAGAGATGGAGAGAGATTGAGATTTTAGAGCCAGAATCAGAAGAAGGATTTTTATTTGTACTGGATATATGAAGTGCAGTCCTGTACATTAATTCTTACTATTTAAATGTTATTGATCATAATAAAACACTACTTTCAAATGTCATAACTTCTCCTGGTATGCTTGTTTCCTGACCTATGCCTTAATGACAAATACAGTTTACAATCAGATAATATCTATGGACAGTGCTTGCTCAGCCACTCTGACAAACTTGCTTTTGGAAATACAGATGTGAATTTTATACTTATGCTGGGTTTTTGATAAAAATGTGGATGGCATTATTTCCTCTCTGTGTCTGGCTCCTCTCTGGGGGATGAGAAGTAAATTTTTGGCATGATCATATAATATCAAAATGTAGTCTTTTTTCACTAGCCCTCTTGTGCTAGCCCTGTCGCAGGAAGTGCAGTAGGTGTGACTGCTGCATTCCCATTTGGCTTCCCACTGGGGCAAGTGCACCTGGAGGCTGTGTCAGGGAGCTGTAGTTGCCTGCTTTCTCTTGCATGAATTATGAATTAATGTATCAACAGAACTGATCACTGAACTGCAGAATGATTACTTGTATTGAGGACTGATATATATTAAACTGCCGAATGAAATTCCTCAGAACTATCAGTACACAGTTTGTGTGTATTATTCTGCAGTTCAGCTAGAAACTTTTGATGAATGGGATGGAAATTCCCCAGACACATTCAGAAGATTCAAATTTCACCAAAGTTGGAAATGTGGAAAATGACACAAAATTTGGGACATTTTACAAAATTTCCAAGAATTCAGAATTCACAGATTCTACCACCTCTACATCTATATGTTTATACAGCAATGAAGATAACTCTTACAGTTGTTAAAGTAGTCTCACATGCATTCTGGGCGAAAGAACTGTGATCTTGGGGTGTGCGAGTAATGAATTGTATTTCCTGACTACCATGAATAATCCAGTATTTGTTACTTGGATTCTAATAAAGAATAGCGGAACTACTGTATTTGTGCCTATTTGTATTTGGCAAGCACCATAAAGAAAGGAAAAGCACTATAAAAAAAGGGGGAAAAAAACAACTCTCTGACCCACTTCTCCAGCTCAGTTGTGTTAAAAAACAACCTTGCATCCTACCACCCTCTGTATTGAGCCCACCAACCTCCCTCCTCAGAAGCACCCACAATTTTAAAAGATTAACAAAGGTGACTAGCACAACCCACCCACCTCCATAGTCAGCTGCCATCTCCTCCTCCTCCTCCCATTTTTGGGGTAAAATAAGTCCCCCCAATACCCCATCCCAGTATCAGCACCCAAGTCCCACCCTCCTCACCCCAGAAATTACATTTTATAAATTAATTACACATCCCCCTCCACAGCATAATAGAGTGACCAACACAACCCACACTCCTCTATGGCAGGCAGCCTTCTTGTGAATGTCTCTGACACTTGCTCACAGATCAGCTATTTTACTATTCAAGCAAGCATGGGAGCACCATTCACAAGAAGGTGGCTAGCCATGGATGAGGGAGGGTTGTGTCATTGCCTTCTTGCCCTTGGGATGGGGACTTGTAACTAATTTTATGAAATGTGTGTGCTAGGGGGAAGGATAATGGGACTTGCATGCTACTGCTGGGGTGGGTTGATGGATGATTTATTTAACTCAAATATTGGTAAGAGAGACTGCAGTGAGAGATGGAAATAGGTGGGTTGCTCTGGCCACCCATCATAGATGTTTTTTTCTTAAACTCTTAAATTTGTGGGATCTGGGGGAAGTGAGTTCATTGGATAGGTGGGGTATGGGGCTTTCTTTTAATGTGATTGATCTGGGAGGGAGAGTGTGGGGTTGCTTTTTCACTTCCCCAGCAGGTACACGAATTACAAAGCCAAATACCAAATTTCGGAGTATTTGGGGCTAGGATACTAATATTCAGTGAAATATTGAAAATAAGGTAGTCACCTATTCCTACAATGAACTGTAGAAGAAGAAGAAAAAGAAGAAGAATCATCATTTATATAGCGCTTTTCATCCACAGTGTAACCCAAAGCACGTTAGAATCAATGCTGGACTGGTAGTGAAGTGACTGAATGTGTAGTGTTAGCCATATCACACATCAACACCTACACACAAACTGGACAATTGCTTGATTGGCTAGCAATATTGCCTAGAGTTTAGAGGAGTGAGGTGTAAACAAGCTTGGTACATCCAGCAGACCAGACCTGGGTTTGATTCTCACAACCTCCACTTAAATACTGTGTGACTCTGAGCAAGTCACTTAACTGCCCAGTGCTCCCAAGTTGCCTCTGAAAACAGGCACTTGTGCTTAGTGGGCCTTACCCGGTTATCAAAGACAAAAATAAAAATAAATGATCCAATTTATGAGAAGCGGAATGTAGGCCAAGACACTGGGAATGTTCTCCACTGGGAATATTCCCTACTCTTTTGTGAAAAGTTCCTTGGGTTCTTTTACTTCCACCTGGAAACCCACAAGGACAACACCAGGATGAGTAGAAGGGACTTAAGTTTAATGTGTCATCCGAAGGACGGCACACCCCAGCAGTACAGCACCCCCCCCGATACTGCACTCGGAAGCCAGCATTTTAGGTATGAGCCTAATCCAGGTGTGGGACAAGAGGCAGATGTGCTGCCAACCAAGCCACTTTGACACCTATAGATGAGCATTTTGACACCCCAAGAATTTAAAAAGACACTGTCAACCCTTTTTGCATTATATAATTTCTAGCTGACAATCCACACTTTATGATTGCTTACCATCTCTAAAATTCACTGATTTTGCTGAGCATTTTATCTTCATCCTTTCTTAGTTGAACTGAAATGCATGTTAATGGTTTAGTTATACCCAACATTGTTTTGTATAAAATCCTTGATCAACTGTTCATACTTCTGAACATTAGGTACATCCCCAAACAGTGCAGCAACTCAAGATGCAATAGTCTACTCTCCTCTTTTACTGCATCATAAATGACTAGACAGTGTTACGGGGTGTTCCTATGTCCAGGAAAGATGAAGGGAAAGTTGATCAGGGACCATAAAAAATATATATTTCAGTGGTAACATCAGTATGGTGGGAAATCTTTTTTTTTTTACTTTTAAGATGGAATCAAACTACTAGCTACATCAGTAATCTCTGCAAAATGTGAGTAATAATACTACATGTTTTTAAACTAAATACACTTTGAGCGCTAAAAGGGTTGAAAGTGTCCCTATAAGTGAGACCATTCTTGTAACTGCAAATGTGGACTCTGGAGTTGTATTAATACATTGTTCAAGTTTGATCAACAATATATGAAAATACTAAAGGACTCTCTCCACAATATGCCCATTTCCATTGCTCCAGCACATAGGGCACTATTTACAGAATAACTACATGTCACCTTCAGGAGAAAGGGAGAGCCCCAATTGGTCAGTAGCATTTCCATGATCTACAGTAGAATCTATACTTATGTGTTTGGCTTTTATTAACTAGGTGTGAACACAAGGCAATAATATGCCTATTTTCAGGAATTAACTAGAAGAATTACAATGAAAATAACAGATTTACAACATTCAATAACAAACTTAAGGCAACAGTATTGGGGCAGTGTAGAAAGCAAAGCAACTTCATGAATCAATCATAATATAGAGTGGCAGGAAAGGCAATATAAAGCAAGTAAGGCTTAAGACTGAAAAATCAAGTGCATAATGTTGACTAATAACACAATAATGAAAAGTGCAGACACTTTTCCTGGAAACATGCCTGCTGAATTTCTAAATTTTCTATTCAGTGAAACATTTCTATTCTCTGAGAAAGACATTCCTTCATTTGCCAAACCTTTTTAACAATTCTCACACTGTGTAACAAAAGCAGGGACTTAGAAAATATAAATGAAATCTCTCTTGTTCTCTGCATGTTCCTTTCTTATCTTACAATAAAAGAAGAATTTTCTAAACAGAACAACAGTTCCTATTAATTGAATAAAAAGTGTATTTACACCATTTTGGGCTGCAATACAGTCTTTTTAACCTAGACTCTTAGTGCTCCCAGTTATTCAACCATTGTTTTTAAATATTCTTATTTTACCTTTTTTTTTTGCTTGACATTCCTATCCCCCACACTTGTAGTATAAAATTCACCAAAGCCCCACACCTTAGTCTCTAAAGGTATCCCCCTGTTTCTGATGCCAAGCCCTGTTCCTGAATCTGTCAGTAGGGGTGCTATCTTTGATGCACCCTACATCCTGCTAACTATTGAGGGCAAACACATTAGCTCTGTGATGTGTCTGCTGCTCACTAGTGTTTGGAGAAATAGACCCAGAGATGCTTCTTGGTCTCTTCCAAAACTCTGGCATGATGCTCTGCCAACAAAGTCACCAGATCAGGCCTATTTAGTCATTTTAAGTACCTTTGTTGTTTGTTAGAGGTGATGCACTGTAGTACAGAGCAAATGGAAAACAACTTCCATCAGTCTTCTGTAACGTCTATAACTATCCAGATGTACACACTGGAGTCACAAAAGTAGTAAAGTCCAGTGGCTAATGGGCATGAACTAAAGCCAATATTCTTTAGCAGCAAGGTTTTCCAAACACAACCCCAGTTTAATTAAACTGCTCCAGTACCCTCCACACACATTCTTGAGCAACATGGGTTGATATGTACCAGAAAGGAGAATGGCCCCTTCCCAGCCTGCTTGGCACAAGCCATAATTAATGGGAGAATGAGCACAAAGTTGATATAGTATGTGTTTCATGAGGTGTCTGCTGACATAGTAGGCTCTTACAGTTACCCAGATTTCTGAATCACCCAGAATTCAGTGTGACAAAACCAGATATGTTGGGGAGTGGATTGAGGAATGGCAGTGCCTTCTCTCACTATTGGATTTATAGTTTGTTGTCAGTGGCTGTGGTGTGATTTGAACCTTGGTCTCCTGTGTCACAACATCACTAAGTGAAAATTCAACTCACTCACTCACTCAAAAAAAATCTGTTCAGTAGAAATTTATTCAGATTTTCACCAATAATTGGTTACAGTACTGCTATAAGATGATGTATCAAGCCAACATATTGAGAATAATTCTTCATCCATGTGTCCACACCAATACCACATAGTCCTTCAGTTAGGTTTTTTTTTTTGTTAAAGTTATTTTCTGCTTTTATCTTTTTACTCTCCAGGTTGGCATCATAAGTAAACAGTTTTCCTATTTTGATCCCTCCTTTGGAGTGGAATAAGAATGGCTCCTGCTTGCCAACTAAAAAATGGAAAATTGAAAAACACATATCTAAAGGTCTCTGTGGTATGAGCCAGCACTATATGGGTCAGTTAACTACCAGCCCTGATGTAGGGAAATTGCCTTTGAAATGTTGGCTTAAATGTGTCACTTTTAAGCCGTACTGCAACATATAACTGGTGAAATTTTAAATAAATTATGGAGTGAGTCGCATTTCCAATAGGTCTTGATGTGTACATAAGGCTTTATTTGAACAGACTTCTGGTTTTTGGGAAGGCTTAAGTCTGAGGTTCAGTGTGGGGAATAGCTCCTCCAACAAACTCTAACTCCCATCACTCACACACCTCCCTTGCTTAGAGAGTGTTTTTTTTGTCCCTGAACTCCCTGCGTGGCTTGGGTAGCTATGCTGTTCTTATGCCTCCTGCTGCTCTGTCTTGTCAGTTTCCCCTGCCTTGTGTGTCTTCTTCCATCTGTGATTTGCTTTCTTCCATTTTTGTTTGTGTTTCTCATCTGTTGTCCCATGCCCTGGTTTGTTTCCCCTCTCGGAGTGGCTCATTCTGCATACCCGCTGTCTTCCTCTGTTCAGCTTCCTCTCTCCATCACTGGTCCCATGTTTCCCCTCCTATGTGTTTCTTTCTGGGCTTCCTACCCATGTCCCATCCCCTCTACTGCTGACACTTCTGAGCATTCCCAACTCTTCAATTTTTGTGATTTCTCCATCTCCCCTCCCAATGCACGCCTGCTTCCTGTCCATCCCCTGTGGGCGTCCCATTCTCCTCCTTGAGTTTTCATGCTCTGCAGCACACTGTCTCTCCACAAGCACTTGACTGGGATCCTTTCACCTATTTCCCTAGAATGCTCTGCTCTGTAAATGTAAGTAAAACATTGAACGTATTCTTGCAACCAGCCGCTAAACATTAGGACTATGATCAAACTGAACTATATGCTTTCTGTTTAAACTATGTGCTGTGTGCAGCCTGTCCTCTGAATTGTTGTTACTGTGCTTGATCCATAGCTGCTGTGGTGGGCTGTTGATTTAGATCTTGCCAGAATACCTGTCTCTCTGTGCTTCCTCCCACCTTGCACTGGTTAAGGGGTTGGTACCGTGCTTACTTGGCAATGGTCTTACAGTTTTGCAGCAGCATATTGTTCCATCAACTGGAACTGGACTTGCATGTAATGTTCCTCCATTCTAGCACGCTATCTGCATTTCTGCAGGGTTCAAGGAAGCTAGGCAGACACCAACTCTGCAAACACCTGTTTCAGCATACTGGCACTGTAGCAATTGGCTCCCTGAAACTACTCATGCTTATTTTGCGGCCCCCTGACAGACACCTTGCCTGTTACACAGTGACTTCTATTCTTATGACCCTAACCAGGCTCTATACTGCATCCCGTACCAGACAGCTGACTTAGTGATAAAAACTCACACTTAATCAGGGGTAGGACTGCACTGCCAGTTCCTTATTTAAACCTAAAGAGACAATAATATTATATGTGGCATTTACCAGGTCCCACTGCAGTAACCTTCTCCATACAACTGTACAGTGTCATGCCTGTTGTTACCATTTTGTTTTATTCCTTCTGCATCCTCTGTTCTTCTCCCTCCCTCCCTCTCCAGAAAGTGTTTTTCAACATTTAATGTGGTATCCATCTACCTTGCCTGTATCAGTTCATCTTCGGGGGTGGGGGGCAGAATGCAACAGGGGGTGCTCCCATCCTTCTAAACCTATTTGTCCTAGTCTACCCACTACTACTGCCTATGTCCTCAGTTGCCTGCATCCATGTAATTATCTCTCCTGGTTCCTGCTTCAGTTTACAATGGAGCCTTTCTTCCCCTCCATTATTCCTACTTCCTCAGCCAGACTTCCTCTACACCAATGCCTGTCTCTGTGCCTACCATTCCTGTCATGCCACTTCTGTCTTACCATACTTGCGTACTTTTCCTCATGCCTATATCATTTCAGTTCCCTACTTGACTCTCTTTCTACAGCAGCATTCTGCACTTTCAGCCAACCCATATCAGTGGTATTCCAGACTCTGTCTCTAACTCACACCTTCTGAGGTGTTGAGCAAAGGTAGGCTTCCCCTGTCTACTGGGGATGGGATTCTGTTAGATTCTCTGCCTCCTACTACTTACCAACTTGACATCCTCTGTTCCCAACTCTGCTCGGCAGCATAGAGTGAAAGTTAGCTCACCCCAACTACCGGGGATGGGAGCCATGTCTACAATCTACTTTGTCATACTCTGACCTCTCTATCTCGTACCAGTTGCAGCTTTCCTTTGTGAATGGAACTTCTTCACCCCTATGAGTCTTCCTCATTCTACCTACTCCTAGCTGCCTCAAATTGGGATCATCCTACCTCAGTTGTCTCAGAGGGGTGCCTGAATCTATGGATGCTGCCTCCCTTCTGGAACAAGACCATGTCCTACTTACCTTCTCTATCCTCCTTGGTCTGCATCTATCAAGTTGACTTCCATGGCTGGGAGCCTGAATCTGCATTCAACTGTTTCCACCTTCTGCATCCTATGCCTGATGCAGGTTGCCACTTCCCTTCAGGAAGGGGGCCTCTATACCTCATTTGCCTTCCACCTGCCAACTCTTCCAACTGGCATCATATGTAGGTCTTCATGCACTAACTATCCGGCTTGTTTATTTCTGTGAATCCACTCATTCCATACAGTCTATGCCTCATACCCAATTACCACTACCATCTGGAGCGAGATCTCATCCTCTCAATTGCCTCCATCCTCCTACCTCTGCCTGGAGGCATCAGATACTGGTTCTCTCCTTGATTCTCAGAGCTGGAAGCTCATTTCTGCAATCAACTGTTTCAAACTTTTATGCGCTCTACTGGACCAACACTTGCTGCTCCCTCCTGGTCCTGAACTATTTACCAATCAGCCTCCACCAGCTTACATTATCTGGCATGCCATGTCCAGGTCATCTCACCTCAGCTCACTCGCTTAGGATCCTGCATCTGCACCAACAGTTCATCCTTCTGCATTTCCTGCCTCCTACCTCATTACCACTTCCCTGCAGAAACAGGACCCTTCTGCTCCGAATGCCTTACATCCTTAGTCACCAGTCTCCATCCTGCACTTCCATGGACTATTGTAACTGACTCACTTGGCCTCATTTCCTTTGAGATTTGGGTCTTGCCAGCTCATTCAGTCTCTGTCTCAATCTAGTTTGACTACTTCATGGACTTCCACACTGAGGGCAACTTCTTCTGGTTGATGTATGAGTTTGTTTTCTCCTTCATATGTGGAACCTCATTCTCTTCGCTCTAGCACTTTCTGCCCTCTCCACTCCTTGTTTGAAGCCTTTGTCAGATATGGGACTCATGTATCTCAGCTCAGTTGCTCTTGGTACTTGGCTTTGCTCTTGGGCCTTCTGTGGATCATCCTCTAATACCTCACTGCAACCTTCCCACACTCTGCTGCTGTTCGCTAAGGAGCCAACCCAGTCCTGTTCCTTCCTGCACCACATTTCATCCAGATTTGCCTAAGCCACCACCTCCCCCGGATCATTCTTTCAGTCCATTACGATTCACTCCGAACTTTTCTTACATCTTTGGATAGCTGCCTTTTCATCTGTGCCTTGCAGACTCAGGACTTTATCCTATTTGCTGTGGCTCTTTTGGGTATAGTACCCTATCTCTGGCCATTATTCCTACCCAGTCAAAAATTCCTCCAGTTTATCCATCTCATGTTCATACTTTGGCCATTCTAACAGCTCCCATCCACTACTCGATGGATCACTTATTCATTACACTTTAGAAAAACTACTTCTAGCAAACATCCCTTGGATAACATGACTCATAGACTCCTACATTATCAAAGAGTTTTCTATACTGCCCAATCAGCTCCTCACAATCATTCATGGAATCTTATCTGACTGGCAAATAGAAAGATCTCATCCATCTCCATTGGATGCTTCCTACAAATACTGTCTATTCAATCACTGTGGCTTCCCTGCCTACCATGTCTCACAGTCTATCCTCCTACACAGAAAGGACTTAAATCCTTCTGTTATGCTTTAACTCCATAACCACTATCATTGCTACAGATACCAGGAATCACAAGATACCTCATACCACTACCCACATCATCTATTTTACCTTCTGCAACATCTCCTACCAACACCGACTCTGTTAGCATCCTTTGCAAACTGTGTGAGAGGCCTTTCGGCACCAGGCAATTCTGCTTAAAGTTGAACCAGCATAACATTCTGTGGTGATTTGCATATGCAGCCCATGATGCTTTGCATTGTGTGTGCATGTGTGATTTTGTATTTTCTTGAAACTTAGCTTCCCAGTCAAATGCCCTTTGGGGTAACCCTTGCCTCAGTGTTTGCGCACAGAGGTTCTTTGTCTTTTAAATATATATATATATGTTTATATATTAGAGGCAAAAAACTCTGTTTAATGCATCAGTTAGGGTTGTCCCATAGCGACAAAAGTGAGGAAATTTGATGTCAGGGTTGAAACCCCCTTTGCACCCCTCCAGCCCACCCCTCCAACTGGATCGAGAAAAGAAGCTGAGGAATAGGAGAATGGGGTGACAGTTAGAACCGATGACTCCAATGCGCAACCCAATTCCAGTTGGGGGGGTGGGCTGGAGGGGTGCAAAGGGTGTTTCAACCCTAACATCGAATTTCCTTGCTTTTGTCACTGTGGAAAAACCCTAACTGATGCATTAAACTGAGTTTTTTTTGCCTCTAATTTCCCTTCTTTTTGAGAATGATAATGAGAAATAGTGAATGTAATGCAGCGGCGGGAGCGAGGGGCCCGCCACGTGATGTCTTGTCACATAGTAACATTGTGCCCGAAAACGCAAATTGTAATGCACATGGTGATCAAAGCAAAACAGAAAGAGAAACAGTACTGTAGACAGAAATGTTAAAAACAATGCAAATGCAACCGCAAATGAAAACATAAAGGGTAACGCACATGGTGGCGTAACCGTGAATGGTAAGTGAAAAGGGTACGGAATCGAAAGCAGAAATGGTAATGGTAACAGTAATGTAAGTGCACAGGCTGGTTTTACCCAAAAACTGTATAGAGAAAGACAGTGAGTAGAAAGAATGTATGCAAAATAAGGACTCTCAGAACACAAAAATGAGGATTTGGAATAGTAAATTGCTTATATCTCAGTAACCGTATGACATAGAAAAAGAATTTAAAAGTCATATGTATTATCACTTTCCTGGCTAGTTTTGCACTTAGCTTCTACAAGGGGGCTAAGGATTTTTTCAACAAAAAGTCCGTATCTCGCACCGTTTTTGAGATACAGGCCCTGAAAGGCGCGGCAAATGCCGTAATGTTATCCTATGGGAAAAAAAACAGAAGTTCAGACTGCCATAACTTTGCTTCCCTGTATTATTTTTTCACCAAACCACTGAAAGACACATCTGTGGGATGTTGGCTGTGTTCTCTGCAAATTTCAGCCCAAAAGACCAAACCGTTATTTTGCAGCAGGGCGCCAAACGATTGCTGCAATGCGTTGTACGCCGTAATGTTATCCTATGGGATAAAGCGTAAACTTTGGAGCACCGTAACTTTGCCGCTGTGTAATATGTTTTCAGCAAAATATAGAAAGGCTCATTTGTGAGATGTCGGCTGCGTTATCTCCAAATTTCAACTCAAAATTCCAAACCGTTGTTTTGCAGCAGGCTGCCAAACAATTGCTGTTATTTTGAGCATAGTGTCACAAAGTAGTGTCGTGATTTGCGAAAGCTTTCGCAAAAATTTGCGTTGACTTTAATGAAATCTGTACACTACTTTATGGAAGTACTTTTTCCAGAAATCTGAAAACATATTTCAGGTGTTTTACCCCAAAATAAAGACATGGCTAGCATCCTCAGGGCCCGAATAGGTGAATACAAAAGAATTAGGTTGCTAAAGGGTCTCAATTTTAAACGCCAAACATTTTTCTGATCACTAACTGAAAACAAAATGGCAGATTTGTGACAGTAATAGGGCCATTTGCAACAGTAAAAAATGCATTTGCAAAAGTGTTGAACTTTTTGTTAACTTTTCCCATTGACTTACAATGGGAAATTGTTTTTTGAATAACTTTTGAACCGTTTAATATTTTTTCACCAAATCTTTGAAAAGCACATTGGAAACCCTGGCTGCATGTTCCCTGAAGATTTCAGACCAGTCGCGCAAACCATGTGACCTGTAGGCATGACCATAGAATTAAAAAAAAAGCGTAAACACAAGCGCAGATCACGCTTAGTAACTCCACAGCCATACATCCAACTGATACAAAACTTAGCAGACCCCAAGGCATATGGGTCTTGATTCTGTATTCCAAATTTCAGGCAAATCCATTGAATGGTTGCAAAGTTATTAAGGTGCAAAAGTTTGGGTTTAACATGTAAATGGCTCACTACCGTGCTACCATAATACTGTGTATATATATATATATATATATATATACACACACATAGATATAGATGTAGATATATATTCGGTTACCATCTGGACTGCATATGCCAATTTTCCTGTATTTGTCTACGAATCACTTATGGCATTTCTCCTATCAGGCAATCAAAGACTCTGCTTGACTCCTTCTTCCACTTCACGGATGCTTATTTAGCGACTTAACACTCACTACTGAATTCCTTACCACCAGACTATCATGAATGTCAAACCTTCCATGAGTTTGATCAGTCACCTATGACTTCACAAACCATCGCATCTCCACCGTTCTATATCTGGTAGCATATCAATCAAATCTTTCTCTCCCTGCTCATTTCATTCCTGTAATCCCTTTGGCAATCATACATCATTACCTTGGAATCTGGACTTCATTTGCCCTTCTTTGACTTGATCTGCTTCACACTCAGAATTCTACTGCTCCTTCAGAAAATACCTACTTCTTCAACTTCAGTATCATCCTCCAAAATGCATTATCCATGGATCAGCGATGAACCGTCACCTCTCCAAGCAGCTCACCTTCCTCAAAATTAGCTATGTTTGCTAGAACCTCTGTACTTCTTCTCCTAGTATGCCCAGAGGACCAGCAGACCAATGGCCATGGGTCCTCAGTAATTTTCTCCACTTGGGAGTTTTTCTTCTCCTGAGTGCTAGCAGTCATACTCCCCATGAGTTGTAGGAAGTATATTTTTTGGCCTTCTATTCCCTTCAAATTCCTACCTACTGCTCAAGGTGGGAATAAAGTAAAGCCACAAAAAGTACTACAAGTTACACAAGCATTTTTTCCCTCATCGCTATTCCCCAAACATTGAATGGGAGGGCATAAACCTGAGGTTCAGTGTGGGGAATAGCTCCTCCCATAAACTCTATTTATTTTCTTTAGTTGTTTAACCAGGATTAGCACACTAAGTTGAAAGCTTGTTTACAGGTGCGACCTGGGAGCTCAGGGAAGTTAAGTGACTTGCTCTGGTTCACACAGTATGCAAGTGGAAGCTGTGGGATTCAAACCCAGGTCTGGTCTGTAGGATGTCACCTGATTTGCAGCTCAGAGCCTTAAACCACTGCACTATACTGCCTCCCAATTTACTCCTATTTAACTCCCATCATTCACACACCTCCCTTACTTAGGTAGTGTTTTTTGTCCACCACCATCCTCTCCTCCTTCCCTGGTGTTCTTCTCATCCTTGTTCATGGGCCTTCTATTTCCTTCAAATTCATACCTACATACCTACTGCTCAATGGTGAGAATAGAGTAAAGACACAAAAAGTACTACAAGTTATACAAGCACTTATACCCTATCATTATTCCCCAAACATTGAACCTCTCTCTCCACAGATTGTAGCAGTAGCCACACTGGACTCCCATAATTTATCCTGTTTCACAAGCCTGCTGTCTACCCAGAATGCCAAACTGCCTTTTACCTCAGTTTACATTCAGAGTCCTGTCTGCCATGGAGAAAATCTTGTTCTACCTTGACATTTTCTGGTAGAATTCACATTAATATACAAAGATCAATAAACAGCAGATTTTTATTAACAGGAAATCAATGACCTTGCTTTGAGCTGTCATCTCTGAAACATAAAATTATAAGTAAAGAGAAAGACTACTAGTCCATTAAAGGAGTACTATAGTCCAAATTTGCAAAAACATATGTAATGCAGAATGTTTTGATTTGTGTGTTTAGTCCTGGTGTGTCCTTCCCTTTGTCTTCTAGCAGTTTTTTTTACAGATGTACCCGTTAGTTGTATGGTCTTTGGGTCTCCATGTTAGAATGGTATATTGTTCTTTTTTGTCCAACAATATTGCATGATGTCTCATGTAACAGCGATGTGTCCAGCACCACTGATTTAGTGAAGGAAATTCCTGCAGCAGTAATATGAATGTAGAAGCCTGTTGTTCTGGCCTCAGATAAATAACTCTTAATTCATTATTTTGGTTTCTATATGTTTGTCTAGATCTAGCCAGCAGGAATAAATGTTTTGCTTTTAAAGTTTTTAATTTCTTCAAACTACACCCAGCTATGAAAAACACACCATTCACCCTAGGTCATCAGTGCTATAATTAGTAAAGACTCCAGCTGTTTTCTTATGGAATACCCACTCATATTGACCTCCAGTGATCAATAAGCTGTTAATGTAGCCTTCTGTGCCTACAGGATAAGGAAAGTGACTTAAAATCACAGCTGCACTGCTTTAAAAACTTGCTGAATCTGTGGTCCTGAATGCATCACTGTCACATGGGACAGGAGTCATTGTAGGAAAAAGAAAAGCAATAAACCATGATAATATGGAGATCCCCAGAGACCATAACACTAGTACTAGAAGCCATAAAACTATTAGATAAACTGAGCCATTAAAGTCGAAGAACAAACAAGAGGAAGGACACACCAGGACAAAACACAAATCAAAACACTCTGCCCAACATATTGTACGTTCTTGTAAATTTCGACTATAATACTCCTTTTAGACTTCACTGTTGCTCTACATGTATTACTCTACTTTTAATTGATTCACCACCAGTTTATCATGTTTTCTCTTGTGCTTATACATTACTGGTGCTTGCAAACTCTTTGCCCTTGGGACTGCTATGTTAGAGTGTGTATATTTCCCTGATTGACAATTTACTGTTGCTTGTACCTGACCAAGCTTTTATTGAGCTGGTGATTGCATGTTGTATCTTTTGTTCATTGTACCTGTCAGACGTGGAACCTTTGCAAAAGATCACTTGTGCTCAAAAGTGCTTTCCGAACTGTAAATAAATAAAATAATTTTCTCAGACTCTTCCCTGTCATACATGAAACCTTTGCAAAAGATCACTTGTGTTCAAAGATGTTTTCCAAATTATAAATAAATAAAAGAAAATTATTTTCTCAGACTCTTCTCTGTCTTCTACAACCCTCTCAGCCCTAATTTCTCCCTTAATTATGTCCCAGTGTATTTTGAACCCATATATAGTCTCAGCATTGGCCACACTAATGGGAAGACTATTCCACTCATCCACCACCTGCTCTGATAGAAAATACTTCCTAATGTTCCTCTTGAATTCTCAACCCCCTCCAGCTTGACATTTTAACTCCTGAAAATAATCTGTTCATGAAGTTGAACAGCTCTGTGGAGTTCATCCTTTTGTGCATGATTCACTCCATCCTGTTTGTCACTCCATATGCTTTAATGCACTGGGAAGATGTCTTCATACTACAGTTTTTTATCACACCATGTACCTTTCTTCCTATGAGTGTTTCACCTTTATCCCAGTTACACAATAAACCATTTGCATACTACTACTATGTGCATACTTTACTTTACATTTGTTGGCATTGAATTGCAGTTGCCAAACAATGGATCACTCCAGTCTCTTAACATCTGTTTTTCATATTGTTAATTCCCTTTCCATAATCTACTTTTCTGCAGAGATTTGCATCATTAACAAATAGACTCACTTTTCCCTGTATTCCTAACCCATTATCACTTATTTATACAATATAAAGTAAGACGCACTATCCCTTGTATTCCCAACCCTTTATCACTTACTTACACTGTACTTTCTTGTCTCCGGCTTCTTCTAAAATCAAGACAGGCTACTGTTAAGTGCAGAAATGTTCCAGTTTAAGGTACAATTTGACATATTTGACTGGTTTAAACTTAGTATAGAACAACAGGTAAGTTTGATTTCACACCACAATGACTATCACTCACCTGATGTGGGACCAGTCATTAAGTACAAACAGACCCTCGAAAACTGGTTAAATGTCAACCAGAGAGCTCTTATTTGTGTTACCACCAATGTTTAGCCATGTTTACACAGCAGCAAAGCTGCTCTGATTCCAACCACAGCAGTGTGGTCCCGACCATTAACAAGCAGCAAACTACCTGTCCACATGGCCCCTCTCTGCACTACTACAATCTGAGCTGGTGAGGCGTTGTGCATCAGTGGTCTGGACTGTCACTCACCACCGCAAAGACAGAGGGGACATGTTCTGAATGTGCAGACAGTCCACACAGCAATTTAATCCACTGCGAGTCATTCAGTCTGGTTGGCAACCCCAGCTTGAGATGGAACATTGGACTGGCTTAATGGGTGGGTTACTATGATCGGGTATGTGTCCACATGGTTGCATTTGCACTGGAGCAACTCAAGTGATCGGGTTACTCCAGTGCAAATGTGACAGTGTAAATAGGGTTTTGTTTTTAACTCTGTGTGGTCCACTAGTGGTCATGGTTACTGCTGCTTGGCCATGGAGCCTTTGCTTTCATTTCCCTTTCAATCGTAAATGGGCATACCTCCACCATCATTGTGAACAGTTATTGGCTGAGCACTTAATATTTTAAAGGGTGCAGTGTCACTCTTGCAACAACCAATCTTAAATGGTGGGCTGGGTGATGGCTGCTGGCTCCTGCCAACTCAAGTGCCTTGACACCCCGAAATCTACCTCAGCAATGCCCAGGGACTGATTGAAAGTGCGCTGGTTTCCCCTCCTGCTGCCTTCCCCCTCAGAGGAGAGGGACCCATCCAGTGAAGAGATATGCTGGGCCATTCCTGGGATGGCTAAAATGTGAGGCGAGTGGAAGGGGGTCAGGGCAAGAGGGTCGGGGGGGATCCTTGAGCAGCTGGAAGGAGAGGCAGGCCAGGGAGCAAGGAAGGAGCAAAAAAAAAATGCTGCTATATGATAGCATCTAGGGATTCATAGCATCAGGGCGGGCACCCACTATTTTTCTACTCTATTGTACGTGGATGATCTGCTTCTTTTATTGTCCAGGGTGGAAGAATCCCCTCCAGAATGCAAGGAAGGTATTAGACATTTTAGTGGTATTTCTGGTTTAAATGTTAATTGAACTAAAACTGAGATCTTACCTTTATTTTAGGGGTTGCCAGCTGGGAGACTATAGGTGCCAAGTCTCTAAAGTAGTCTCCAAAATGGCTTACATATTTAGGGATGTTTATTGTTTATTTCTGGGGATATTTCAGCAATGTGTACTCAAAATATTTCCACAGTATTAACCACATTAACTGCAGATTTTAACAGGTGGCCTAAATTATATTTATTCCTCCCAACTAGGGTGGCTGCAATAAAGCTGATGGCTTTCCCTAGACTTTTTTATTGTTTAAGTAATTTGTCCATTACTTTCCCCTCAGGTTTATGGAATAGAGTGGACAGGGTGTTTTCCAGTTTTATATTGGCTGGGAAGGTTCCCTGCTTTTCAAGGAAGGTCTTAGGGGGTTGGAATATGCCGTGGGTTTGAAACATGCCATGCTACGCCTCTCCTTTGGCAATGGTATGCTGTTATGGGTCCATATTGAACACAATAATATAGGGAAGGCACCTCTGGTGAGGTTAATTAGTGGGTATAAACACAGTGATTTCATGTTTGCCCTCCCTATTCAGTTTACAGTACAGTGTTGGAGATGTTTTTTTAAAAATATTTAAATGGAAGTCTGTTTTTCTGGGTCCCTATGTACCCCTTTGGCATAACCTTAGCTTATTATTATCTTAGTCTCTATTACCTTGGTCTTTATGGATGGCCAAATGGGGTACAAATCATGGGGGACCTTACAGATCCAGAAACTGGGGTCTTTAAGGCATTTAATCAGTTGCAATGCCAGTTTTATTTACCAACAAGGGATCTATGGAAATACTTTCAATTGCGGCATACCTTGAGGCTCTGGCTCACCAGGGATTATAAACTAATCTCCATGGAGTTAGTTAACCATTTAAGAAAGTGGTTGCAGTGTCCTAGGGGCCTCATTAGTGGGATATGTAAGTTAATTCAAGATCTATTTTAACCTAAATGTGATCCCCACAGACATTGGTGGGAGATAGTCTTAAATGTTAATATCGCAGAAGATAATTGGAATTGTAGTCTGAGGGAGGTCCATCAGGCTGTACCAAATCCTAGTTTGCAACTTATCCAAAAGAAAATTTTTTGCCATTAGTATAGGACCACTGACCATTTGGTGTCCTTGTCCAGCCTTTGTTGGAGATGTCGGGCAAATTCTGTAACTTTATTCCATATTTTGTGGGATTGCTCGTTGATACAGGAGTGGTGGGGTAAAATTATTCAAGCAATTGAGCATTCCTTTGGGGTTCAGGTGACTCAGTGCCCCAGTTTCAGGCTTCTTGGGGATGTATCTTTATTGGATGGGACAACCAGTAAATATAAGCTGTTTCTGTATTCTGCTGTCATGGAAGCTACTGTAAGAGGCTTTTACTTTGCAACTGGAAGTCCGCCCTCTTGCCTTCTTATACACAGCTATTATGGGCCGTGTCCAAAACAGCTACTTATTTACGGCTGTTATACTGAAGGAAATAAAAGTTATTAGTTTTTTATGATACCTGGGCACCTTTGCTTTCTACTTTTGGGGGGAGGGGAGGTCAAATTTGAATGTAAGTTGACTAATACCTTGCATAATTATTGGGTATACTTGGTTCTATGTCCCATATGTCATTTGTTTTTATCTTTTAGGACTGGGTTGTGTTTTAGCCCCTCTCCAGGTTAGTTACGATATGTGTGGCTTTTCTGATTAATAGATTTTTTTGTTGTTATTGTATCATTGCTGGTTTCTAGATAAAGAACAATGCTATTTTTGTATGCCATGACTGAACTTGGATTTTATTTAATGTGTTGTATTTTTATTAAAACTGAATAAAGTGCTTAAATAAAAAAGAGAGCAAATACGATGGTGAAATATATAAGGAGATGATAAAGAGCAGATTAACATGAAAACAAAGAAACACAGAAGTTGACGGCAGATAAGGACTCCAAGGCCCATCCAGTCTGCCCATTTATTTTTCTACCTTATGAATGTGCCATAGTCCTTTGCTATGTCAATGGCCTAAATATTCATGCTCATCTGTATTGCTCCCTTATGCCTATCCCATGCCTGTTTGAAACCCTGCTCTGTATTCATATCCACCACTTCCTGAGGTAGGCCGTTCCATGCATCCACCACTCTTTCTGTGAAAAAGAACTTCCTCACATTATCTCTTAATTGGCCTCCCTCTAATCCTATGCTGTATCCTCTTGTCCTACTATTTTTCTTATATTGAAACATATTAGACTCTTTCACCATGTTAATGCCCTTAAGGTGTTTGAATGTCTCGATCATATCGTCTCTCTCCCTCCTTTGTTCTAGGATATACATATTGAGCTCAATTTATCTGTCCTCATATGTTATCTGATGCAGTCCCTGCACCATTTTGGTTGCCCTTCTCTGGACTACCTCAATTTGATTGATGTCCTTGTGAAGGTGTGGCCTCCAGTACTGCATGCAGTACTCCAGATAGTGCCTAACCAGTGTCTTGTCAAGAGGGATTACTACCTCCCTCTTCCGATTTGTGATACCCCTACTAATACACCCCAACATCCCCCTAGCCTTACCTACTGCTTTAGTGGTCTGCTTGGATGATTTCAGGTCATCTGTGATGATGATGCCCAAGTCTCTTTCTTCCCTTGTGACTGGCAGCAACTCCCCTCCCAGGCTATAGGTGACTTTAGGGTTTCTCTTCCCCATGAGCAAGATCTTGCACTTCTTTGCATTAAACCCCAGTTGCTACTCTACTGAACATTTTGCCAGTTTTTTCAGATCGCTTCTCATTCTGCCCACACCATCTGGATCATCTACTGTGTTGCAGATCATGGTGTCATCTGCAAACAGACAAACCTTACACTCCAGTCCCAGTCCATCTGCAATGTCACTGATGAAGATATTGAAGAGGACTGGCCCCTGGACTGTTCCCTTAGGCACCCCATTTGTGACTTGTGTCTCTTCTGAATGAATACCGTTTACCACCACTCCCTGTTTTCTGCCCGTCAACCAGTTTGCCATCCAAATGACCACCTTCTGACCCACCCCAAGCCTACCCAACTTATTAATGAATCTTCTATATGAAACAGTATCGAAAGCTTTGCTGAAGTCAAGGTAGACAACATCAACTGCTCCCCCTTGGTCCACCACTCTGGTTACCCAGTCAACAGAAATCTATGAGATTAGTCTGACAGGACCTTCCTGTTGTAAACCCATGCTGTTTTGGATCCTGTGCTCCTATGGATTCCAGGTGTTGCACCATCCATTCCTTAAGGAGTGCCTCTATAATCTTGCCCACTACTGAAGTAAGATAACTGGTCTGTAGTCCCCTGCCTCCTCCCTGTTACCACTCTTGTGGAGTGGGATCACATGAGCCTTCTCCAGTCTTCTGAGACTTCTCCTGTACTCAGAGACTCACTAAATAGTTCTGATAATGGTTCTGCTAGCTCCACCCCTAGCTCCTTTAGTACCCTGAGATGTACACCATCAGGTCCCATTGCCTTGTTCACCCTGAGCTTATTGAGCTCTTGTTGGGCCCTTTCTTTTGTGAAGGAACTAGAGCACAACTCCCTCCCCCCTGTGTCCATTGCGCTGAGCTGTGGGCCCTGCCCTAACTTCTCTTCAGTAAATACTGAGCAGAAGTATCTATTTAGGATAGATGCTTTTACATGGTCCTCCTCTTCACATGCCCCCTTATCCCCTTTGATCTTAGCAATACCCCCTCTGGACTTTCTCCTTTCACTAAGGTATCTATAGAAATTCGTGTCACTTTCTTTTACTGTTTGTGCTAGTGTTTCCTTGGTTTGGGCCTTTGCCTGCCTTACTGCCTTCCCTGCTTCCCTTAGGGAAGTTTTGTATGCCTCTCTATCTTCATCCTGCTGCATTCCCTTATATTTCCTGAAGGCCAGCCTTTTGGCTCTGACCTTTTCTGCTACTGTTTTTGAGAACCAAAGTGGTTTCCTTCTTCTTTTGCCCTTACTTTTATCTCTAACACACTAGGATGTTGCTTCAAGTATTGCATCCTTAATGCTTGCCCACTTTGCCTGTACCCCCTCACCTGTATTTCTTTTTGTCAGGGCTAGCTTAACTCTTTTGGTCATCTTATCAAAGTCAACTCCTCTGAAGTCCCATATTTTTGCCTTGGAAAGGAATGATTTAGTTCTAGTGGCCAAACTGAACCATACCATGTGATGGTCATTGGCCCACAGGTGACCTTCTGCCTGTAGATCTGTGATCCTTTCCCTGTTAGTGAGTACTAGACCTAGGATAGGATAGGGTGGTGACCCTCCTCTGCTAAGGTCTTGGTTAGAACACACTTAAAGCATTGCATTCAATTCTGGTCATGGTAGTAAAGAAATTATATAGAGGGTGATCACTGTGCATGTACTGTTGGGGGCACTACACTACCCCATGCAACTCAACAGAGTTCACATATAGAGTGGTGGATGCATGGAACAGCCTCCCAGAGGAGGTTGTGAGGACAAAACAGTTAGCTAATTCAAGAATGCATGGGACAGGCAGAAGGCAACACTAGAGGTAGGAAGGGTGAGGTAGGCTGCAGATCAATAGGATCTGGAGTTTATATAGTAGGTAGGGAAATGGTCAGGCTAGGTGGGCCAAACAGTCCTTATCTGCTGACAGATTTTATGTTTCTATATTTCTATAGCTGACTGTTGTCACAAAAAGCACAATGTTTAGTGAAAACCTTTAAAAGAAACTTTCTTTCTAACTTAATGTTTATACAGATCAGGTACAGTGGAATTGTGATTTTGTTTTCTTTTTAAGAACAAAAATTGCAATTGTCAGTAATTTAAATGTTGTAGACCTTCAATAATAACTGAAATAAATATTTATCCAAATAATAATAATATATGATTTTAAAAAAATCACCTGATGCTGCTTATTAACCTGTATCAATACTAACAAAAGTAAGAGCATACAGTACATTGTATAGCTTTTCTAAATGGTTGCAGTTTTGCGACAGAGGGATTTTCCTTGGAAGCCCCCTCGCCCTCCAGGAAGAAGTTAGTTATTTTTGGAAGAGATTCTTGTGTAAGGACGAGCCAATCCTAAATCTGCATTCACTTGAATCTGCTAAAATACAGCATTCTGGATACCGGCAAGGCAGGTCATAAAAAAACTGCTTTCACTTTGGCATTCTGGCACTTCAGCATCTTGATGTAGCACTTTTACAGGCAGCACGCAAAGTGAAGATGTCCAGGTTACTGGCAATCCACATAACCTGCAGAGGCCAACCATCAGTGCTGGAGATCAAGAACTCCTCAAAATGCCCACTTTTTAGTTCCATTTGTAGCCTTCTCTTGCAGGAAAAGTACTTGTCTTCTGATGGAACTATTTTTTTTGTGAAAAAGAGTGACTTTTGAATAGAACATGTTTAAATCTTAAGAAAATCATGCATTATCATTACAGTTAAGCAATTCTCCTGACATTTAACTGTAGTTGCAGGCAGCTAGGCTAATCAAATCATGCTGTAGAGGAGAGGAAGGAGTACACGTTTTGGGCCTACTCTAGCAGCTGCCACCCTTGTTGTGCAGGACAGATGGCAGAGTGAATTTAGCAAACTGAGAAGGGTGCAGTGGGAATTTGTGAAAGATGTATTTGACAAATATTTTTTTTACCGAGTGCTGGTGATTAGGATTTCACAGAAAATCCATATCCATTTATTTTTTGGCCCCTGCATTAGTAGAATGGCAGGATACATTTAACAGACTGGGAATGGTACAGGGAGCAGGGTATCCTGTGAACACGGTGATCATGGTTGAGTGACTGCTAAAAAAAAGAAAATCAGCAACTCAATCACTGCGCTTGTGTTCTGGGCTACCTGGCAGAGTAGTAACAGGATACCTCAGTGGGCAAATGAGAGTGACAGGAAGTACACTTGCGGTGGGGGGGACCACACTGCACAAGTAGTGGAAGGAGATAGAGGGTATGTGGGAGGTAGTGTCATGGTGGTCTCCTGAGCCAGCCATGTGGCATGGTGGTGAGGGTGGCCAGCTGGGGTTGAGAGGGTGCCGAGTTCACCCCTGGGGACCGCATCACTTTTGAGTCATACAAGTTTTTGTTTGTTTTGTTTTAAAGTTTTACACCTCTCCAACATGCACCCCCCCAGAGTTGTGCATATGTTAAAATCCTGTCACCGCTTTTGATGTCGCTGTGGAGTGTACATCACCATCATTTATTTTCAGCGACGTACACTCACCCAAACAGCGATCACCATTTGGCGATCGCCATTTTGATATGGAACTGGGGGAGTCTGAAGGATTTTTTTTGACAAATATTATTTTTTTACTGAGTACTGGTGGTTAAGAGGGCACAGAAAATAATAGTTAATATTTTTTCTTTTTTTTTTTTGCATCCTGCAGCTGGAGGAAGGTGGATTGAATTTAATAGACTAGAGCATTGCAGAGGAAGAGTTTAAAGGATTCATTTGACAAACAACTTAACCTTTGTAGTTCAGCATAGAAACGTATCTATGCTTTATTTTTATAGTGTTGGTAGTTTGTGGAGTGAGTCACTACAAATTGTTACTATTATTTCCAATTGGCCTCAAATTACCTTATTATGTGTGCTGCAGGCTCCAGTGGTTTCTCTTGCTACCTATGGAGAAGCAGCAGGAAAAGCCAGGGGTTGGAGCCTGCAGCAGGCTCATCCAGTAAGTTACTGACACTATAAGATACACAACCTTCACATGTGATGTATTAATGAGACTGAAGTAAAATGATAAACACATACAGTAAGTACTTTGACAAAGTGGCAGTGTTATAGCCAAAGAATGTTAGTTATCCTTGTGGATTGGTGGCAAGACACAATAATTCAACAGGAATTGTTTTATGAAACAGTAGTTGACCTGTCTTTCTTCAGCTTTAATTTTCAGTTTATGTGTGAAGATTTTTTTTTTCAAATGGTAAAGCATACAAAACTTGAATGGTAACTTCAGTGAGCGGGAATGCAAAGGCAGAAGGGAGGGGGAAGTGAGGGGAAATCAGGGAGAAGGTAAGGAAAAGATTATACAAAAGGGTGTACAAGGCCACAGTCTGCACATGGTTACAAGTTGCAGTCAACAAACAACAGGCATGGTAAGGCTTCGAATATGGTCAGGTATCTCAGTGTACGTCGACCATCTGGACTCTCCCTCTTTCTAGAGGGGGGAGAAGGATGAACTACAGGGACCTTTCTAAAAAGGAGACAGCACCACTTAATGGACTGTGTATCATGGTTACTCAACCATCAGGCGACTTCTTGAACCTTATGCTTTGCGAGACATATACACACTATCCTCCTGGGAATGGTTCCCAGCTCTCAAGGCATCAAGGGTGATCCTGATATGTGTGAATCTGCTCTGGTTGGTCCGGTGGGTACCCCTTCTGAAACAGAACAGAACTTTGCACAAAGAATCGGTGTTCAAAGCCTTTTATAAATTCTAAATTCTAATCAAGCAAATCTTATACCCACAGTAGTATTATTATAGAACAGTGGGACACACCTTAGTTGGTTTATTGGTGGAAGGAGTAGCAGTAGAGCAGGAATTTGCAGAAATCTAGCCTAAGTCCTAGTGCAGTGGCCAGAGTTTCCATGCCCTGGGTGGACAGTCCCATACTTCTACCTCTCTGGGTAGGCACATTGTCACATATGGAGACCAAGCTGTATCCAGCCTGTACCAGTGGAGTCAGCCTATCCCATCTAGTGGATTGATATATCTCAAGTTGGGGGCCCGGCACAGCTGAAATTTGACCATCTGGTAAGTTTGGAGATGAAAGATCCTATCAAGTTTGGCCAGAGATGAAAGGGAGGCCAACACCTCCTCCATCGTGGGAGTAATTGTGGTCTGCCATGTGCAGAGAATGGCTCTCTTGATCTGCAAGGCCAGCAAGGCTAACCACCTATTTTCTTGTGGGATCAACAAATCTGGCCTAATCCCCAGGAGGGAAAACAAAATGGTCTGTGGGATCTGTTTGTGGAGTACCTTAGATGCTGTGTAACACATTCCTTCCTACAAGATCTGTAATTTGGGACAGGGCCATAGGATATGAGCCAGGTCACCTACCCCAGTCTGACACTTCCAACATTGATCAGAGTCCAGGAGTTTAGCCTTACAGAATACCATGGGGTTTTGTACCAGGAATGTGCTATTTTGTTCTGTATCAGCCATGAGTGTGCATCTCGGTACCGTTTGAGGATATCTTTCCAGGCCTGTCGCCATTAGGTATCAGAGATGTTGCACTGGTGCATTTTTTCCCATCTTTTTTTAGAGTCTTCTGACTGAGAAGGAAGAGTGTCCCTTAGGTTTGCATAGATTCAACCCTCTAGGCGTTTAGGGTGCTGTAGCCATATCCTCAACTCCGATGGGGTGCTACACTGCCTGGAGCAGTCCAGAAGGGGTTTAAGTTCAGCCCTGATCTGCAGATATGTCCAGAAGTCTTTCTGGTCCAGTCTCCACCTCTCCTGGAACTTCTGAAAGGTATGGACCGTATTGAGGGTGGGGTCCCACAGATATTCCACAACATCGATGCCCTTGGCATACCTATATTTCCACACCACTCCCCCCTCCAGTAATAATATGGGGGTTCTGCCAAAGTGGAATAAAGGAAAGGTGAAGTGGGTCCATGCTCAGTCTGGTATGTACTGTGTATCAGGTTTTCCTAGTCCCCTCTTTTTCCCCTGGGGGATGCATGGGCATCGTCTACTATTGCACCATGGAGAGACCTGGTCTCCTCAGGGCTGAACTGAAGGGAAGGAGGATGTAATGTCCCTGACATATTCTGTTCAATTTTAACCCGTAGAGGAGAGGTGGACTGATCAAGGTGAAACCAGTGGGCAGTCTGAGCTACTTGAAAAGCCCATTTATATCCCTCCATCCAGGGGAGGTTCCATCCCCCATGTGACTGGTGGGCCCTAGGTTTTATTGTGGTTAAACCTGAGCTTAGAGCCTTCCCACAGAAAGTCACCAATCAACTTATCTATGGGCTGTGACCATTGTTTGGGGAAGGAGAGTGGTAAATGGGCCAGCAGGTAGAAGAACTTGGGAGCCGTCACCATTTTTGTAGCAGATATCTTCCCTGCTAGGGTAAGTATGAGCAATTTCCACCTGTAAAACATAGTCTTGGTGACATTTAACAGAGGATGTATATTTGCCTGCCATAGGGTCTTGAGCGGAGGGGTGAATTTAATGCTCAAGTAGGTGATCCTGTCAGGGACCCATAGGAGCCCAGAGAACACTGCTGTGTGTTGTGTAGAGTTATCATTAAGGGAAAACATTTCGGTGTTTGCCTGATTTAGCTTAAAGCTGGAGTAGGTGATAAAGGAGTCCAGAAGAGTCAACAAGGAGGGTATGGAGAGTTGGGCATCCACAAGAGGGAGAAGAAGATCGTCAGCATACATAAGGGTCAAGTATTCAGTATCCCCAATTCAAATCCCTTGGATGTCTAGGTGTTGCCTAACTGCTGCAGCCAAAGGCTCCACAGCAAGGACAAACAAAAGAGGTGAATGGGGGCACCCCTGTAGAATCCCTCATTCAAATGGAAATTGAGGAGAATGCATAGAGTTGATAGTGACCCGGGTTTTGGAGCTTTTGTAGATGACATTTACTCTGGCCAGAAACTGTCTCTTATTCCCAAGTTGGCTAGGACTAGATAGACACAGTCCCATTCAGTGGAGTCAACGGCCTTCTCGAAGTCAACAGCTATGGCCACAGCTGGGGAGCACAAGTGACTAGCAGTGTGCATAAGATTCATTAATGCTATAAGATGGTCTGAGCTGTGTCAGCCTGGGACAAGGTCCACCTGGGAGGGGTGTACGTTGCATGGTAGCAGGGGACTCAGTCTAGAAGTGAGAACCTCAGCATATACCTTGTTGTCCAGGTTGATAAGTGATATCAACTGGCCACTGCCAGGATTAGTAGAGTCTTTTCCCTTCTTTGGTATCACTACAATAGTTGCTTCCCTAAGGGAGGGTGGGAGGCTCCCTTAAGTTCTGCTTCTTGAAAGACCTTTATAAGGAGGGGAGTGATCACTGGGGTTAGGGTCTGGTAAAAGCCCATGGTCTAGCCATCATTTCTGAGGGATTTCCCTAGACAAAGATTCTGGATGGCAGTGCCCATCTCTTTCTGGGTGAGTTGAGCTTCTAACTCCTGGGCCTGTTGCATGGTGAGTTTGGGAAGGTGTATGTTATCTAATAAGGGCTGCATGCTGGATGTTGGCTTAGATTGGGTGGTAGAATAGAGCCTCTGATAAAATGAGGATGTAATCTTGTTGATTGCCTGTGGGCTAGTAGGCATCAGTCCATGACTGTCGTTCAGGCCTGGAATATGATGGTTGGCCTGTTGTTGCCTAAGTTGTTAGGCCAGGACTTTATCTCTCTTGTCCCCATCTTCCCAGAAAGTGTGCCAGAGCCAAAGAATGGCCACCTCCGCTTTCCAACTTAGAGGCCGGTTGATCTCAAAAAGGCCTGACATTTTTCTGCCCTTGGGTAAGCCAGGGGAGGGGAAAAGCATGGCTTTGAATTCTACCTCTACTATTTTTAGTTGTTGTTCCAGCTCTAACAGCTGCTGTCCCCTTTCCCTATGCTTGGCTACTTCAAATCCCATAATATTACCACTCATGGTGGCTTTAAAGGCCTCCCAGGTGTTACCTGCTGAGGTATCAGATGTGGAGTTGCATGCAAGAAATAGCAAGGTCTCATTTCTAGTCGACGGGATAAAGTCTGGGTCATGCATGAGGAGGGAGTCTAGTCTCCAGGTGCAGGAAGGGGGGGACAGTCAGTCCCCATAGTATCATCAACTGAACAGGGGCATGGTCAAAGATCACCCTGGAGAGAATAGCTATGTCAGTAGCATTGCGTAGGAGGGTTGGAGATGTTAGCCAGAAGTCTAACCTGCTGTATGAGGAGTTGGGTTCTGAATGAAAGGTGTAATCTCTGACCCTGGGGTGGAAGAGCCTCCAGATGTCAGTGAGTCATTTATCTGACATACATTATTGCAGGGTCCTACCCCCCCACATGAAATTCCTTCCCTGTATCATTTCTTTCCAGGAGGGGACTAAGGTAAGGTTGAAATCCTCATCAATGAGTAGGGGGCATTTGTCAGGCAGAAAATTACTAAGGGTCCCTGCCAGGCCATGAAAGAACTGGGGATTGTCAACATTGAGGGCATTTACATTGCATAAGCTTAGGGGGCCTGAGGGGGTGTTATAAGCAGCTATATCATCCATCTACCATCGGGGTCAGCCACAGAGGTGGCTAGGGTTCTTGGCAATGTTTTATGAAGAAGGATAATCACCCAGTATTTTCTTGTGGGAGCCCCCACATGCACCAATTGACCTATCCAGTCCTTTAGTATGTATGCGTGGTCATGAATAATCAATTTGTTCTCTTGGAGGAAATCTGCCATTGATTTCAAACTTTTTAAATGAGAGAGATTTTTTCCCTCTTCATAGGGGAATTTAACCCCCAAACGTTCCAGGTGTGGAAAACTGTATCTGCCATATTTCCTTCAGGTGGGGTAGGACATTTCGACTTTGGTTTTCCAGGTGAATACTACTGGAGTCTGATGAGAGCTGATTATAGGGGCAGTGCTAAGGGATCCCTTGGTCCAACAGCAGTAAAACTATACAGCAATCCTAGAGTGCAGCCCAATGTGGGGAAGCTGATGTGATAGCCTAACCCTTCCAATTTATTTATTTATTTATCATTCTTTAGGATTACAACCTTTGAGTCAGGGACTCATTTACAAAGACTCCACGTCCAAGTACAAGAAACAGAGCATACAAAGTATAAAGTAATAGAAAGACGGTAATACACTGGGGTTACACACACAGTGGTATAGCAAATAATAGTACATGGATGAAAGTTATATATATCCAAGTTTCAAAACAATAGTATGAGTAGTATGATAAATGTCACTGTCTAACTGTCTTAAAGTACATTCATGGAGGAGCGCTAGTAAGTCTGATCACCTAGATAGCCCAACAATACTATTTGTCCAGTAAAAATTCAGACCACTGTTCACAGCCTCATAAATCCAAAAAGAAAAAGAAAAACAGTTGTTAAGGCAAGAGCTGGGCTCAGCCGGCTGATTTACCAACCAATGGCATGCCCAGCCATCCCGGGGTAAACAACTGGCAGGTAGGCAGACCTTCTTGTCCCTACCTGTACCAGACTATCCACTTGCAAAAGCTGCAAACATTAGCTGTGGGTGGAGCAGACAAAAGAAACAAGAGTCTCATAGATTAGCTGCTACCCAGAGTCCACTGGTGCGCTGATTCCCTCCAGAGCCCCAATAATGGACCTGAGAGGATAGAAGGGTAGATCCTTCTTGTATTATTCCTGTAGTAAACCACATACCAATGGACAATGAAGATGCAGGTCACAGAAGAAATGGGGTTCCGTTGGGGGTTCCGGGCAAGTGGGGGGGGATGAGAAGAGGTCTGGTGTCTCTGACTGAGACCTCCTTTCTGGGAAGAGAAGATGGAAGAGCTCTCCCCTTTCATTTGAAGAGCATTCCACTCCCAGGACAAGGAGTGGTATCAAGGTGCAAGTGGCAGGCAGGGGATGGGGGACATGGAAAAAATGTGGGGGGGTCCTAAGTCAGCACACTCTGCGACTTCAGAATGCATTCACATCAGAGACCCACTTATTTGTAACAGCCCAACCCCTCATATAGCTTAACACCTATAAGCTAGGAGTACATCCATCATCCATGCATTACAAATATCCCTAGAAGGAGGTGCGTCTAGAAGTGGGGGAAAGGTAAAATGACAACCCCACCCTTCTTGATTTCCCACTAAATTACAGGGAGGGAGGAGAGGTCTCATATCTGAGCAGCTGGATTCTTGATGGGGCTTCTTCTTCCCCCTCACCCCATTAACCCCCACATAAATATTCCTCTCCATGACACAAAACCTGATAGGCACTTATCTGTAATTTGTACCTTGAAGATCACCCAGGCAACACTGTGCAAGAAGTCGTTTGTCCCTCTGAATGTGCCACCGAGAGCGACTGTCCTGGGAGAGGGCTCAAGTCCAAGGCCAAGATCTTAGTTTCTCTGAGCGGCCCTCGTCCTGATCACTATACTTTCAAAATCTCCTGCTTCTTGTAACTACAGTACTTCTCACACCTTTCTCTTTTCCCCATTCCTCTTATCTTACCCTGCCCATGTCCTCTTTCTTGACTTGGCCTCCATTTCACCCCTCCTAATATACTTACCCTTCCTAATCTACTCCCCTTTACCTTACCTTGCAGCTGTTGCCCTCCTCCTGCTTTTTTCCTCATTTGAAATTCTTAAGTGTTACGCTAAGCTAAGTTGTATCCTTTATGTGATGACACGTGCACTAACACTGTTATTGTTGGTGCCTGATCCTTTCTGCTATGACTCATTCCACTATTTTGTTTATTTGGCTGAATTATCCTACACAATGTTGTATATGCCATTGTTACTGTTTGCATGTACTGCTTGCTCTTGTTCTGTTAGTTATCGAGCTGTTATCTATGTTTAAATGGCTAAAAAATAAGCTATTATGTATTGCTGTCATGCACTTCTGAAATGTTTTCTGTATGTTTTGCCCTATACTGTCCTGGGTCATGCCTGAAATTAATAATTTTTTGGCTAGTGCACTTACCTGGTTAACAAAAACTACATAAAAAAAAAAATAAATATATGCATCATCAGTGAAGGCCACTCACAATCACAGAACTTCATTGGACTCCTGTTCTAGGAGTTTGGGCACTGAAAAGTCCATCTCTGGAAGGGGTTCTTCAGCCCGTATCGGGGAGTTCTGACTAAGCAGGGAAAAATTATTCTGCATGAAATAGGAACTTGTATATTCCAGGTCCTGGGTCCCTTCTGGATGGGCAATCTGTTCGGAGGAATCCTCGGCTCCTGTCCTGTCCTGCAGATGGTCTTTTTTGGCATGCAAGGCAGATGGTTGTCTCTTATAGTCTTTGTTGGGTCATGGCTCCAGTTCTCCACATGGGCCTTTCTGACCCTCTCCATCCAAGGAAATGTGCTGATCCCACTTCAGCGGTGATCTTTAGTCCAAATACGGGCTATTCGACATAGCAACAGGGCCCTGCATGGGGCTGTGACCCTAGTTGTTACACTGAGGGAGCTAAGTTGAATCTGTGAAGTCCATGGCAGCCTCAAGGGTAAAAAAACTGTTAGAGAGAGCCGTTGCAAGTGACTTTAAGAACCGCAGGGTATCGGCGGGTATTGGGCTCCTGTAGCTCGTGGAGTCTCCATCATGCATTCGTGTAGGTCTTTTGTTTAGCCACAAGTTCTTTTGAGTAGTCTTGAAAAATCATAATGTGGTGGCCTTGCCAGTTGAGGGCCCCATGCTCTCTAGCCCTAGCCTGGATGGACTCTTTTTCAGCAAAATTGAGAATCCAGACCAGTATGGGCCTTGGCCATTCTCCACTTGGTGGCGTTGGCTGTAGCGAGTGGTGTGTACACCCGATGACTATCCTGGTGTTAGGTGGGAGCCACAGGAGCTCTGGGAGAGCTTGTTGTAGGAAGTTTACTGTTTTGCCTTAATCGTATCCTTCCAGAATGCCCAGGAGCCACAGGTTGTTACAGCAGCTCCTGTCTTCCATATCATCCATTTTATCTTGTAATGTTTTAATTTGTGCAGCTTGCAACAAGTCGTGCAGTGACCTTGCAACGTCTCTTCATGGGAGTCCACCTTTTGCCTAGTCTGAGTCATTCTGGCATTCAGATGATGTATTGTAGCAACCATTTTTTGAAGCCAACATTAGGGCCTCTATCCAGTTTAATATAGAAGAATACATGTCTGACACCGAGGGCTCCCCAACCTCCTTGAAGTTGTGTGCCATGCAACTGTGGTTATGCAAGCAGTCTGGGCCATGAAACAGAGTACACCTGAATCCCATACTGGAACATCCCCAAAAGTCAGATCTAAGTAGCTAATCACTTCCTATAACTCTGCAGTATGAGTATGGAGCTCTATAGGAAATTGGGCAAAAATATTGTTCTTGGCTCTGGGTCAGCAGCTCGAAAGGTTTGTTGCCATCTTGCTCACTGGTTAAGCTACACCCTCCCATTTTGCAGTTTTATGAAATGTATCAACTGCTTGTATACTCTGCAGAGTGGCTTGGTGTAGCATAGAATGGTGTCAATTATAGGGTTACCAACATACCCACAGACAACAAAGATGCAGTCTCAATAGAAGGTGCAGATGGCCAAGTCTACTCCAAGTAGTAAGGAGGCTGAGCATAAAAAGCTGGAGGCACTACCCCCAGGCACAGGCTGAGCACAATGGGAGGTGGGCCACCCGGAGTCCCTGGACATTACAGTTTGTTTTGTTGATAAGTAGGTGAGCTCACTGGGACAGAGACTCATTTACAGGCATGTCCAGAACAGTAGCAATATATAGTAGAGAAGCATGACAATGGGACAAAACAAAGGCTATAAAGGGTACAATACAGCATCACAAGCAAATTACAGATGGTGCTCACAGAAAGATGTTTCTTGAGACTCCTTTTGAAAGCAATAAGGAATTTCAAAGTACAAATGTGAAGAAGTAAATAGTTCCAAAATTGTTGTGACTTTGAAGCCAAAGGATTTTTGACCTATGGTAGTTTTCACAAAAGGAACTATTGGAAAATTCATGTCAGAATAGTGCAGAATCCAAGTTCTTGCAGAGGAAAGAAGATGGGAAGCAAGATGGGCCTGGAGTCTAGCCAAGATTGGCAAGCAAAAAAAGCTGGGCCAAACATCACATACCTCCATAAAGTAGCAAAGTCACTTGATGTAGGTTAAAAGTGAAAGTTTACTCCAAGTACAAACACAGCTTTCCTTGACAAAACCCAGCATATCTGGGTGAAACATAGGGTCAGGCTGTGGAGGCGGTTTGCTGTGTCTGTACTTGGAGTAAACTCATTTTTAACCTGAATCAACAGATTTTGCTAGTTTATGGAGGTATGTGATGTTTAGCCCAGCTTTTGTGCTTGCTGATTGACTTATTTTGCTGTGCACACCACTAGTTCAGAACAGCCCTTTGTTTGGTGGGCCTAATCACGATTGCCTTATGAGCCAGGGTTCTAATATCAGGAATATTCTTATTATCAAGTAAGAGCCAGTTTAGCCTGGAGTATAATAGGCAGTGGTTTGTATGCAGATCAACCAACAGAATGAACAAACAAATGTAGTTGTTTAACACAGATTTCTTATCAAGCTCAGAGGCTGGAGTCTGGCTACAGACCAAGGTCCCATATTCAGTAAGACGTGGGAACATTTTGTGTGCAGAACTGAGTCAAGCTTCAAGAGGCAGACAGGATCTATTTTAATATAGCATGGAAAATTTTGGGTAAACATTTTATGTAGTGACCTTGAAATGCTCCGCAAATAAGACGGAATCAAGATATGTGCCAAGGTATTAAAAGCTATTCACACATTTATTACAGGTACTGTCAGCATTACTAAGGGAGAGGACATTTTTATACTTCAGAAGTCTAGGCCTACAGCCAAAAAAACATGTCTTTAATGTCACTTTTGTTAAGCAGGAACCTATTTGTCTGAAGCCCAGCCTGTATAAGATGTACAGTAGGTCTGAACACAAGCCTATGTTGATTGTGTCAATGTTGTTGGACTATAAGTATAACTGCACATCATGAGCATACAGCAGAATAGAGCATTTACAAGCAGTAAAATAAGACACTGACAAACACAGAGAAAGTAATGCGGCCCAGAATTGAGCCCTGAGAGACATCGTGTTTGATAGCTAATGACAGAAAGGGTACCTTGGAATTTAACAGTCTAGGAACAGTCAGTGAGGTAGTCCTGTGATCAACTGAGGGCAGACAAACTGAAGCACAGACATTCAGGTTTGTAGAGTAGGAGCTGATGATTAACCAGATCAAAAGCTTTAGACATGTCTAAGAACAGGGTGCCTGACAGCAATCCATTATCTGTTACGTGGTATTTATGCGTTTATTTAATTGAAATCACTCAAACTAGTATAACACCATGAAACACAACATCTAATTGTCTTGGAGGTTGCAGGGAGGATACTATAAGTAAAAAGGTTAACATACTTAAGCAAGAATAGTTACATACAGGCTAAAATATACATAAGAAAAAACTGTAAAGGTAAGTACACCCAAACAGTAATCAAAGCAAGCTAACAAAGTGGGGTCACACAACAACCTAAAAGCATGAGCATTGTTATGCAATATGATTATGGTTGGGGAGAGGGAGATTTTGGATCAAAACAAATACAGGGAGTTCTAAGGGGGATGCAAAGAGTGGACCTGTGCACTTATAAATTGCAGTAGAATCATTCCTCCACCAGAGAGAATGTTTATTTCAGGTGTGTGTATATGTGTGTGTGTGTGTGTGTAGTGTTGCAAATGCATTTCTGCCAAATTCACACTTTATGCATAGAGTTGAGAAAATAAATGATACTGTTGAATGGAGTGAGTCTGCACTGTTTTACTGTGTGTGTGTGGTGGGGGGCTACTAGATAATCAGGAATGTTTAATTGTGTACAGTTGTATAAGAAAGCAAGCCAGTGGTAGCCATTTTTGACTAAGGGACTTGACCAGTTAATCTAGTCATACAGCATACACTGATGGGGAAATCCTCTACAGAAGAGGATAAAACTGCAGAACTTTTTGTACAAATGATCCCGGGGCAGCATAGTGGTTGTGTTTGCACAGTGGTATATAATGCCTGCAGAGTCAATGAAAGGGAACAGGAAGGTGCAGGACAGCTGTTTCCTAATGTCAGCACTGAGATAGCATTTAGATCTGGGAAAGAAAATTGAGCTTGGGCTCTATCATCATTAAGATGTGAGGATGTGCCTACAGTTATCAATCACTAAGCCAGATTCCTAGCTATTTGTATACATTGACTTGCACAATAGTGTTGTCATCTGACGTTATGATTGCAAGTGTATCAGCTGAACAAGTTAGTAAGTTTTGCTATCCAAACACCAAAGCCTTAGTTTTAGCTACATTAAGGATCAGGTGGTTGTTGACAAAACAGGAAGAAATCATATTGAAATCAGATTGCAGGAAGATGGCCACCTGAGCTGCTGTGTGAGCATACCTGGGTAGCTGTTTCCAGGGTATATCATGAAATCTCTGATATTTTACCCTGACCTTTGACCAGCACTGTTATGAGTTTGTTCCAACTATTGTTTTTTGCAAGTTAGCCCTGCTCACATCAGCTCCTCATATCAGGTACTGCACATACCATACTCCCTTACAGTACAGCTTTGCACAGTTCCAATTGGTACTGCTCCCTAAATGTAAGCTACAAGGATCATTTGAAAAAGTGAAATGGGAGCAATGTACATGGGCTCTGAATAGCTCTGCTCCCAGTACATTGCTGCTGTGCTCTGCTATCGGGCTCGGAGCTCTAAGAAATACTGAAGGCATGCACTGGACGACAATGGTGAATGGAGGAGGCAGGTTCAGGAGTCTCTGCGGTGGCATGTTTCAGCTCTCTGATCATGCCTGTTCTTTTCCCCTTGGCACAGTTCCATGTCTCGGCTACCTGGCTATGGCCAGTTGCTCTTGTTTTCTGCTGGGTCCTGCCAAATGAGGGAGATCTCTTCTAGTATTGCAATACCTCCAATTCGGTACTTCTCTGCCATGCACATGAATACTGCTGCAAGGGACCACAAAACAATGAGGGAGGGGCATCTCTTAAATAATGAGGACAATTTTATAATAAGGAGGCCATTTAAGGAGATTTCTCCATGCTACTGCTTGAAATTGTTTTGTTTCCCAAGCAACAAAGCTCCACCCCTGAAATTATGCGACATGTTTTAAATATAGCCTAAACAACAAAACCAGCAAAAACCTATGAAGGAGATTATCTTGCAGTATAGTCTCATTCCCTGAACACTGCTGCTAGATACATGCCGCTATATACTTCTGGTATATATCTTCACTGAAACTGTGGTAATGCCAAGGCTATATAACAAGTGTTGGATATCTCTGACTACTACAGTTCAGAAAAACTAAATCACTGTTCCAGGCTAAGATCCTCACCATCTCCTATTGTGCAGATGGATGGTCAATCAGTCTCAACATCAGTACCATCCCAGCACTGTGGGGGTGGGAGAGGGTGCCTTGCGCAGTATCAGTAAACCCAGGCTCCTGCAGATTCAGAGCGAAAACACATTTCACAGGCCAAATCAGTCACCATATAGAGATGTCTGATGGAGCAAAATCCAATCATTACATGTAGCAAGCTGAGGGCAGGTCTTCAGATTCCTGAGACAGAGGCTCTGAATAAGGGAGCTGCTGCAGGAGGTGCAGCAAGGGTTTACAGTAATCACCAACTCAGTGAAATCTTCGAAGCAGGTCATCACTGGCTTTTCTGAGAAAATTAAAGACCTGAAAATACAAGCAGGAGCACTAGAAAACAGGCCAGTGTGGCTGAAGATTTTCTATACCCTTTACAATATACAGTTAAGCACCAACTTAAACTATAGGCCCTGAATTTTAATGTAGAGGACCCATTCATCCACTCAGCATCAAATGTGGGCTTGTCCCTGAAGGGCTAGAAGCTAGTAATCCAGTACCTGGCTTGCATCACTGAGACCTGGCTGGATGAAAGAGAGGGCCCTATTTTAAAGCCTACAGTTCCGGTTGGGTTTTTGGTGATTCACCGCCTGAGAGTGGACTGTAGGGGTGGGGGGGTTTGCAGTCTGTGTTAGACAGGAAATGGATCTCAGGGAGGTGCAATTGGAGACACCAACTCCTTTGAGTGTATAGTGGGTGCAGGTGCAGGCTACAGGACCCTTCTCATCTACCATCTACCAGGTGATGGGAAGGAGTTCCTGAAGGAGGTTGCAGACTTCATCTCTGAGATGGTATTGGAGTCTCCCAGTTGGTTAATTCTGGGGGGCTTCAATGCCTGGGTCAATGATGAACTCTTACCATTTGGCAAAACCTCCTTCAATTGATGGATCCATTGGGCCTGACACAGACTATTACTTCTGCAACCCACGAAGGGGGGCACACATTGGACTTGGTGTTCCATCTGGGGATGGAGATCTCTGATGTGGAGGTGGAGTCAATTGGTTGGTCTAACCATCATGCCCTGAGATTCAGTTTTGCAGCCCCCCCCGAAACAGGCCTGCCCCTAAGGAGTTAGTGCAGTTCCATCCTTTGAGAGGAGTTACCTCAGAAGGCCTAATGACAGAGCTGGACTTCGCGGGATTTCCAATGGATAGCATTGACCCAGGGCCCCTGGTGTTGGCCTGTAATAGGGCTGTTGTGGGGGCCTTAGATGTCATTGCTCCAACTCATTTTTGCCCTCTTACTCTTCACATGGGGGCCCCCTGGTTTAATGGGGAGATCCATGAGCTGAAGGGACAAGGGCAAAGATTGGAAAGACACTGGCAGAAAACTCGTCTGGAGGTGGATGAGCTTAGATTGTTGGATCATTACAAGATCTACCAATCAGCAATTTTCCCATAAGAAGGCAGAGTTATTGTCCAGGGAATTCGCTGTAGTGAAGAATAGGCCAGCCCAGCTCTTCTAGACTGTGGACAGACTGTGCAATCCAGCCTGTCTCCATGTTGGTCGAGCATTGTCACAAGTACAGTGTGAGGAGTTGGCACACTTTTTTACTGATAAGGTGTCCACTATCAGGGATGAGATCAGCCAGTGCCTTCCTATTGGACCTTGCACTGATCAATCGGTGTTACTAATGCCCAGTTGACTTGGTTCACCTTTAGCCAACTGGCAGTCATGGATATAGTGAGGATTGTCCAGACTTTGCAGCCAACCTACTGTAGATTGGATCCGGGTCCTACATGCCTACTAGTGGGAGTGTGCAGAGGTCATTAGCCCAGTCCTCACTGGGATAATGGCAGTTTTATTGGAGAGAGGGAACTTTCCAGATCCCTTAAAGGAGGCAGTGGTACGCACCTTCTGAAAAACTTTCCCTTGATCTCGACTGCCCAGCTAACTACAGACCAGTCTCGAACTTACCCTTTGTAGGGAAAGTTATTGAGAAGGTGGTCACCTTGCAGCTGGAGGATCATTTAACCAGCCACAATATTATTGACCATCTCCAGTCTGGCTTCAGGAAACGGCATAGCACCGAGATGGCCCTGGTGTGAGTACTAAATGATCTCCTGACGGCGAGAGATCAGAGATCCCATTCCATCTTGGTTCTCCTTGATCTGTCAGCAGCATTTGACACTCTGGATAATGGAGTGATGCTAGAGTGCCTGTGGTTTTTCTGTGGACTGAGAGGGGCAGTCCTCAGTTGGTTTCAACCCTTCCTTGAGGACAGTTCACAGGGAGTGGTGTCGGGGATTCATTCCTTGGCCCCTCACTGGCTGCCCTGCAGGGTTCCACAGGGTTCCGTGTTGTCCCCCATCTTATTTGTGGATTTACATGCTTCCATCAGGGGACATTATAATATGGTATGGGCTGCGTTTTCATTGCTATGCTGATGACTCTCAGCTCTACATGTCTTTTGTGCCTGAACAGAAGTCTGATTCAATCATGGTGTTTAATAACTGCCTGCAGGAGATACATAACTGGATGAGTACCAGCTGGCTTCAGTTGAACTCGAGTAAAGCAGAGGTAATGGTGGTGGACCCTGGTTTTAGGATGATGGGGCATGGGTGGGGAAACCATCAGATTTATACCTTGGGGAACCCTGCTTACAACCTTGGGACAGGTGCGTAACCTGGGCGTGGTATTTGATAACAGTCTGACCCTGAAAGTGCAGGTGTCATTTGTAGTCAAATCTTCCTTTTTCTATCTAAGGAATATAGACCGGGTGAAGCACCTGGTCCCGCCTGAAGATCATCCTACCTTGCTTCATGTCTTTGTTACCAGTCGTTTTGATTACTGCAATTCCCTCTATCAAGGGCTACCATGTAGGGAGTTATTCGATTGCTTGGTAGCTAGTGCAGAACACGACGTTGTGTTGTTAACTGGAATCTCTAGATCCAGTCATATAACACCTGTGCTGCGTGAACTGCACTTGCTGCCTACACAGTGGTGGATCACCTTCAAGGTTGCATTGCTGACCTATAAGGCCCTACACGAGTCGGGACCTCACTTCCAAAAAGAACTCCTGTTTTCTTACTGCCCCTTCCACTCACTCCAATCCTCTGGTGAGGGATTGCTAGAGATTCCCAGGGTATCTCTGAAAACATCTAGAGGAAGATCTTTTGCCTTTATGGCACCTACCCCGTGGAATTCTCTACCTCACCAAATACGAGATATCCTGACCGTGGAAGGATTTAAAAATTCCTTAAAAACGTATTTGTTTAACCAGGCATTTTCAGGGTTTTATTGAGTGGTTGTCCTTGCCTTGTTATCAGTTTTACTGATTTTAAATATTGTTATTGTACTGTATTGTAAAAACACCCTGAGCTCAAGAAAGGGAGCCTTATATAAATACATTTCACTTACTACCTTTCTTGAACAGCTGATGATTGCAGCTACGGGGCTGAAATTGTCAGAGAAATGAATTGAGCTGGAGAGGCTCAGACAGCATCACAAAACATACCCCTGAACATTTTCTTCAGTCTTTATTTGTAAAGTTACAGTATTACCAAGGTAAGGAGAAGAAACTCCAGAAATACCACATTGAAAAGTATGTTTTCATCAGTGGAGCTTAGGTTATACACCATCCTGGGTTTTCAACCAGAAGTACTTTCCATGAGGAAAGCATTTAGCCCCATTAGAGACAACCTGAATGACAACAGCATCCCATACCCTTTCATATCCATAGCAAGGCTAAAGTACAATAGCACTGAAGATGACATAGTTTTCATACCCCACAGGAAGCCCAGAAAGTGTTGGATGCTAGCTCCAACATTTACCCCATCAATTCGAGACTAGGCTATTTCCTGGCAAAATATAGTTCTATTACAGCACAGGGCCATAGGTCTGACAGGGATCCTCACCTCTATTGTGTATTCACCAGCCATAGCACAACTACAAGCTACAATTTACTGCCAGTGCTACTTGCTGACAGACTAGGCAACTCACCTACTCCAAAGGTATCCTTCAGCTCTCTGTCAAACACTCCTAGCACATTGGTGACCCTGGCATCAATTACCTTACTTACAGTTACACTGGAGACTCCCAAGTAGATCAACAACAACCACCTCACATGACACAGTCAGCTGCACAGAACATCTAGGCTTATGATGGTGGTCAGGGCTAAAAATGCAGGAAGCAAAATGCTTTTCCACTGGTCCTCAGTCTAACTCTGCTCAGTTTCAGGTCCCCCATTACTGGATATTTTCCCCCTTCATGATCATGATAGAAATCATTACCATACATTTCTTGGATGATGACCTCTTCTTTGGACTTTAGATAATATTCAGATCAAATGAGAAGTATAATGCTGTGCACTATTCTAGGCATCTAGAACTGCAGATACATTACAACTTAGCAACAGACTGGGTGCACTCAGGTATCAAGATATACAGAACTGTAGGTGTCAGCCTTAATCACATCATTTTTTTTCCTTTCTTTCCTTCTTCTTCTATAAAGTGCACCTAAGTCAGTCAAATAGGACCACTGATTAGGCTTTGATGACTGAGGCCAAAACTCATTCTGGCTGCACAAGGAGAAGGATCAACTTGTCATCCATTACATATAGATCTAGAAAAGGGGGGAGGGGTATATGGAACAGAAATATGTGACTCTGTAACCCATACATACCAATCACTGTGAGCAGTTCCATATAGGTATGACCCTCTACCTAGTAGATAAAGAGAGCAGACTTTCTTAGGGTGTTGGGTTGCAACCCACTTATCTCATGGGAAAAGCATTGCCAGTTGGGCCCTCATCACCTTCTCATACAGTAAAAATTAACTATCTTCATACTTAGCATGTGGGTGGGGTGGCACTTCTCCCACAGGACTGTTACATACATAAAGACTAAAAGGGGAATGGGATTTAATAGGAAGTCGAGGTTGGGTGGTGGGCTAGGGAGCCTGGGCTGGGGGGGCCATGAGGGGAGGGAGGGTAGGTAGGTGGGCTGGTTTATCTGGGTTTCACTTTTTCATTACCATTCTTTGCAGAGTTGATTTTGCAGCTTTTTTGTCAGACAAGAACTTTCCAGAATGTGAGTATTTTTGCAATTAGCAAACTGGTGCACATCAATCCCAATGTAATTACATGGTTGAGGCCTTTATTTCCCTTCATAAAAATACTCCACTTAGAGATTATACTTTGTGAGAATTAAACTAACACAATGATGAGTTTGATGACCTAATTTGTAATATTATGGGCCTTAACATGAAAGGGGATACGGCTAGAACTAAAATGTGGAGTATAGTGAATACTGCCATGTCCATTAGTTATAACTGCTTATTTCTGCAGGAGACACATTTTTCAGAAACATATTTTAATTATGCTTGCTGTCTTTTTCAATTTAAAGAAATTCAGTTCACTTTTCAGGAAATGTGAGGGGAGTCAGGATCATTTTTAAGACTAATCTTGACTTCGTTACTTAGAAGGTTAAATAATATGCTCAAGATAGCCATGTTCTGGTGAAACTGAAACTGTCCTCCTAGTGTTTTACCCTATTAAATAGTTATGCTTCTAATGAGCTGGATATTTTTTCTTTATCACTCTCTTCCTGAACACTTTTCAACTCCCACTCACTATTTGCTTGCATGAGACTTTAACCCTACAGTTTGAGAAATGGATAAGTTACAGGACGCAAGGGAACATTTTCTTATAGCAACAACCATTCAAACCAAAAACTGTAGCCCCTCCACACCAATTTCTCGTATTAGTCACATATCTTCCAGTCATATTCTACTATAGATTTTTGCTTAATTGCAGAATTATTACTCTATGAAATATCCAGATAGAATACTCTTCAAGCTAGTTAAGTGATCATGCCTCTTATTATGTTGATACATATCTTGGATTGGGATGGCCAGACTGAATATAGAGTATCCACAATCTCCCAAAAAATGTCATAGCTTTGTGGGCAAACTAATGGATGAAATCCATAACCATAATTCCACAGACTACTACTCCCCCAATCTGGCACATTGCTTACTTTCTGAAGCTCCAAGCACTCAGCTCCTAGAGAACTTTCAACTATTGAAAATACTCTGCAATATAGCAGGGCACCAACATTACCGTTGCTTCAAGAGCCACAAGCGCCTAACAAACAAGCAAGTCTATAAAATGCTTAAAACCTCTCTCCTGAGAATTCTTCTAATGCTACTTCTGATCTCTGGTAATATATACACCAACCCAGGGCCAGCAGGGTAAACTGCAACCCCCAATCAGAGGGAGGGGTTCCTCATACCCACATCAATCAATGTCTGCAGCCTCCACAGCAAACTTGACAACCTCCAAACATGGGTTCAGCATCACAACCCTGACATCCTCTCTGTGGTCAAAACATGGCTAAACCCTAAGATACCCGAGGGCTGGCCAATTTTATGCTGGTCTTATTCCACCTTAATATTAGCCCATGCTAGTCTGCACTTACTCTGACTTAGCGCTGTCTCACTCCCTTCTCACCTATTTCCTTCCAACCCCTTCAAATTCTGAAACTATGTTGTAATTTGCAAACTGTACAAATCTGCTATATGTAAATTTTATATGTATATCAGTATACATGTATGTATTAGGTGTAATGTATATTTATAGACCTAGTTATATGTGGTTGTTAACCTAGCTGCTACTGTATGTATCATGTTGCAATATTGTCTGTTGTCTCAATCCACTTCCCCCAGGATGTACCGTGAGATGAGTTTCTGCTCAATGTAACTTTCCTGGTGAAACTCTTCATTAAATAAACAAATACCTGACACTGCAGTCACAATCCCCGGATACTCTATCTTCAGGCAGGACAGAATTGCAAAACGAGGAGGGGCCTGCGTCATTAATCTGAGGATACTTTCATTGGTCATGTCATTCCTGTCTCTTGCCCAGACTCCCCCTCTCAGGTCCTTGCCATCAAAGTTCTCCTCAGAGCCCATAATAAGCATCTTATTATCACCTCAGTATATCTACCCCCTAAGAATTAGACTAGGGACTTCAATAGCATCATGGAATTTCTAAGGGGCCTACGCCATAACTCTGAGACTATAATTCTGGGTGATTTTAATATAAATTGGCTTTTGCCTGAGGTCTGCACCTACAAAGATGCTGTCACAGCACAGCACCTCACACAACTTGTTCCTACCCCCACCAGGTGCAACTATAGGACTGGGACTTACGCCCTGCTAGACTGGTTACTGACTAACCCCCCAGAACATATCTCAAAAAGGTTTCAGTACTTCCAGACACTATAAGTGACCACTCACCTGTTATCTGCTCCTGGGCTAACAAATTCACCAAGGCCCCCCCAGGGTAATTCACATCAGGGTACTAAAACAGGGGCACCTCCAACTTCCAAAATGCCATCTTAACAGGCTGGACTGGGCTATAAATGACACATTAAATGATGCTGACAAAGCCTTGGAACTCTTCATCAACTGTGTTACTGCTGCCTGTGATACATATGCGCCACTCAAACAAATGAAGGTCAAAAGCAGACCCACCCTATGGATCACCTCTGAACTCATAGCACAGTTCAAATTATGGGACCACCTCTGGTACTGTGCTCATGCCTCATCCATGCAAGGGGATCTACAAAAATACAAAAAACCCAAGAAATAACTGCACCCATGCAATACAGAATTCCAAAAGCAAGTATTTCAGGGAATCACTGACCAACTCCTGGGGTGACGGGGAAAAAAGTCTGGAATAATATGAAAGACCTGACAGGCAAGGATCCTAAAACACCTTGCACAATGCTCAGCATCGATGGTACACCTATGCAAGACCTTGGCATTATTGTCAATACCTTTAATAATGCATTCTCAAACCTCGGCAGTGTCCTCCCACCTGACTTCTTCAATGCCCCTTCCTCAAGCACCCCCTATAGCATGACTTCCCATGTACACACGGCTCCACAGTTTTTCTTCAAGGAGATCCCTATGCACATAGCCAGATCATATATTCACAAGGCCATCTGCAAAGCTAGGTACAGTGGCAATGCACTTGACCTGAAGCTGATTGTGCTAGTCCTAGATGATATCCTTGAACCCCTGACTAAGATCTTCAACCTTTCACTAAGATTGGGCCAATTCCTATCACTCTGGAAACAGGCGACTATAACACCAGTCCACAAAAGTGGAGACAAGTCACTGTGCACCAACTACAGGACTATTTCCATCCTCCCCCCTTATCCAAAGCACTTGAAGGTATAATCTTGGACCAGCTAGTCAAGTACCTGGACAAGTATGACATCCAAAGCCCGGAACAGCACAGCTTCAGAAAAGGGCATAGTACCCCCAACGCACTGCTGGAATTTACATGACTCATAAATGCCACCCTCGACCAAGGTAACTGTGTGGGGGCAGTATTCATCAACCTTACTAAGGCCTCTGATACCATTAACCACCCACTTCTACTTAGGTAACTGTCAACCATCAGGCTCTCCAATGACGCAGTGCCCTGGTTTGCTAGCTACCTCAGGGGAAGGGTCCAGCATGTTAGAATTGCCAATCTCACCTCTGATGATAAACCAGTCCTTTCTGGAGTTCCACAGGGGTCCATGCTTGGCCCTTTACTCTTCTCTCTTTTCCTGAATAACCTCCCCAGTGTTTGCCACCATAAAATACTACTCTACGCGGATGATGCAGTCCTGTTTACTAACCATCATGACATCAATCACCTGGAGAGTCAGTTGCAGAGAGAGACTTTAGTCATGTTGAAGAATGATTCAAATCTTACAAGCTCATCTTAAATTATACCAAAACCAAGGTCATGACTTTCTGCAACACTCGGAGCAAGTACAAATCTCAGTCTCTCACCATCATGAACCAGTCTGGGACTTCACTTAAACATGTGCCTGAGTTTAATTATCTTGGCATCATACTGGACAGCTCCCTCTCCTATGCACGACACATTGACAACATAGCAAAGGCCGCCAATATATGAATCTGTATGCTCCAAAAGCACAAACACTGCATGACTGCAGATGCCCTTAGACTGGCTATTTACAGCTCTGTCACCTCCATCACTGACTATGGTCTAGCTATCTATAGCTATGCTTCCCCTACCGCACTTCACAGGATATTGGTGTCATTCAACAAAGCCTGCAGGCTCCTAATTGGCACTGCCCACCGAATCCACACATGTGACCTGTACACACAGGCTGGTTGGCTTCCACTTCACAGTAGAATTCAGTATCAGATGTGCCTGATCTCCAAGAAGGTCCTCTTTGGTCTCATGCCGCCAGGTGTTCAAAGGCTCCTCACTGCATACAGCAGTACCCACATACATGTAGTGCTCAACATCAAACCTTCCAGGTCCTAGATGCAGGACCACAATGGGACAAAGGTCATTCACCCATAGAGCTCCTCAGTGGTACAATGCCCTCAATAATGAAGTACTTACACCTGCCACACTTGGACCCTTTAAAACAACTCTGACTATACCTAACATCAACCAAACAATGTGACTGCTTCACCATGTGGCAGCTTCCTCCCTCACCGCAGGCTAAGGTGACCTGTTACCCCCACCTCAGCATTTTCCCCGGTCACCTGCTTCCCTCCTCCCACCCCTATCCTTCCCCACCACCACTCTGCCTTACCCTCCACCTCCCCTCTTGTAGCCACTTTCAGATTTTCCGGTTCCCCTACCCTTACCAACCCTGCACTTATGCTACCCATCCTTCACCCTCTGACAATGGCCCTTCAGCCTGCCCACCCCTTTTCTTAACCCTACTATCCTACAATCATTATCTGTTCTATATAATGTACTGTCTGCACTGAAGTGTCTTGCTTTCATAAACTAGGTCATAATGCTTCTCCATTATGAATTTTAAATTTAAAGCCTTGCCTTCACTGTATTATACCTGTAACCATGGTCTACCTCTGTATGTATGTATGTTTTCTCTCCATCCTTTGATGTGAAACCTTTGTAAATGAGCAGCAATTGCTCAAAGATATTTGCAGTCCTAGAGACTAATAAATAAATAAATGAAATAAATAAAATAATTTTTTAAATACCAATCTTGTGTGGAAGAGGCCCAGAAGAAAGCAGACATATTGAACAAGTGCTTTTGTTCAGTATTTACGGAGGATGGGGAAGTGAATCAGGGAGTGGTGGATGTGGTCTACTTGGATTTCAGTAAGGTCTTCAACACCGTTCCACACGGAAGACTGGTAAACAAGCTGGGCAACCTGGGAATAGGTCCAAAAGTAATAAAATGGGTACAAAGTTGGCTATCTAATAGTAGTCAGAGGGTGGTAGTAATTGAAGTTCATGCGGAAGAAGGCACTGCAATCAGCAGGGTACCACAGGAGTCACTACTAGTACTGGTCCTCTTCAATGTTTAGAAGGGCTGGAAGGGAAAGTATGCCTGTTCATAGCTGACACAAAAGTCTGCAATAGAGTGGACACACGGGAGGAGGGGGCGGTTGGAAAAATGAGGGATAATTTGAAAAAGCTGAAGACTGGTCAAGGGTTTGTCAACTGGTTTTCAGTACCATACAGGACAAAATTATGCACATGGGGCACAGACACCCAAGGACAATGTACCAATTGGGGGAGAGGTGGTGACAACCACAAAACAGAAAAGGGACCTGGGGCCATCATAGCTAATGATCTGAAGGTAGCAAATCAGTGTGTTAAGGCAATGTGAAAAGCTAGTAGAATACTTGGGTGCATAAGGAGGGGTATCACCAGCAGAAATAGGGATGAAGTATTACCCCTGTATAGATCAGTGGTGATGCCCCACCTGGAGTACTGTGTCCAGTACTGGAGGCCCCATCTCCAGAAAGACGCAAGTCATAAGTCCGTAATCTCATCCCTTCTCTGGCTTACAGAGTCTATATACCCGGCCATGGACAAGGGTCTTCTCACTCCCATGATTTTCATCAATCTTGCTAAAGCTTTTGACACTGTCTCTCACACTCTGCTCATTCACAAACTAGGTTCAGCTGAGTTCTCTGTTCCCACCACTCAATGTTTCAGCTCCAACCTCACAGGCAGAACTCAATCCATGAGGTTTAGAAATGCCATCTCACCCTCCCTCCCTCCCAGTTACCACTGGTGTCCCCCAAGGGTCCATATGTGGACCACTCCTATTTTCCATTTTTCTAAACTACCTCCCCTCTGCCTACTCACCTGTGTCCATACACATGTATGCAGATGACACCACCCTTTTTGTCTCTGGTTGTTCACCAGCCGAGCATATGTCCAAGCTCCAACCCGTTTTTGACTCTGTCTAGCTATGACTTCATCAAATCAACTCTCATTTAATGCCAAAAAGACGGTTTCTATGAACTTCGGCACTAGACCTTGGCTGTCCAAATTTTCATTCCTCCCTTCCTTCCACACCCTGGATGGAGTCCCTATTGACGATGTGCCTATCTTCAAAAACTTAGGTGTCTGGCTTGTCCATCACCTCCATTTCTCACAGAACATAGACACAATTCATAAAAAGCTCTACCCAACTTGGGGCCCTTTATAGACATAAAAGCTGCATCTCACTCCCTGCTTGCTGTGACATCCTTACCAAGATGTTACTCCCTGTCTTTGATTACAGAGATCTTGTCTATGATGCTGCTCCTAAATCTATCCTGGCCTGATTGGACCCTCTCTACCACTCTTTCTGCCATTTTGCCCTCAACAGCCCTTCCCGCACTCATCACTGTACCCTCTGCTCTTCTCTTTTCTGCCCTTCCCATGAGGATCGCCATCTGTCCCACTTGTCTCATTCACCTCAGAATTCTGGTTAGCCTCTCTTCCTTCTTATATTTACGCTCTACTCTCTCCCATCATCCCTTCCTCCTATTCTCTTTATAGCACTGGTTTTCACTGTTTCAAGCTCCCTCCCTACAAAACTCTCACTGTCCAACCTGCTTTCTCTTTCCGCTTTCCAAAACTCAGGAATTCTCTCCCCTTAAACATTCACTTTGCTTCCTCTAAATTCTGCCTCACTTCTCTTCTATGCTCACACACCTCCCCCTCCTGCCATTGTCACTAATGTGCCAATTCTTGCTTTTCATTGCTGCATATTGCAAATGTTCTGCAACTGCTATCATTGTATCCTGCACTTATTTGTATTGTCATTAACTGCTGATAATATTTATTGCACTTATCTTGATTATATATTATTTACTATGGTTACTTTTTGCTGCAACAGTATATAACACCTACTGTATTTACCTGTCTCTAGTCAGTAACACTGTATATTCCATTTCCAAATGTTTATTTATTTATTTAAAAGTTTTACCAGGAAGGCATTCTGAGCAGAGACACTGCTCAATTCTAGGTGTGTCCTGGAGGAAGGGGGTAGACAGAGTACAATATGAACAGTAAAAAAATGTAGCAGGCATCAAGAACAAGCAATATACAAATATAGGCTACAGAATACAGCATATAGGTACAGAATTCAAAACGCAATACAATGCAACAGAGCAAGGCATAGACATTAAAGATTAGTACTCTCTATACGCTACATTGTGTTCAATCTCTATTTATATTGTATCCAACTTCCACTTTCCCCCAGGACACATCTACAAAAGAGCTATCTGAGCTGAATATTTTTTTCCTGGTGAATTGCTTTTGAATAAATAATAAACAGATACATAAATAAGTCAGGTGGAGGTGGTACAGAGGATGGAAACCAAAATGGTGTATGGCCTGCATCGGAAGTCTAAACAGGAAAGACTCAAGGAATTAAATATATACTCTCTATAGGAAAAGAGAGAAGGGGGGGCATTATAGGAACATAGAAACATAGAAGCTGTCAACAGAAGAAGACCTCTTGGCCCACGTAGTCTGCCCTAAAGTCACTCCCTACTGTGTGACTGTGGATCCTAATGGATCCCTGGCCTTACCCCCAGCTCTGTTACTAAAGTCCCCCTGTGTCTATCCCATGCATGATTGAAACCTTTTAGCATTTTGGTACCCATCACTTCTGCTGGGAGGCTGTTCCACCCTTTCCATGAAGAAATATTTTCTCACATCCCCTCTAAGACTCCCCATTCCAGCTTCCTTTCATGCCCATCAACCTTGAGCATCTCATTCCACCCTCCTGCACCTTATTGATACCCTTGAGGTATTTAAATGTTTCTATCATGTCCCTCCTTTTTCTCTTTTCCTCCAGTGAGTACATATTTAATTTCTTGAGTCTTTCCTTGTAGGGCTTCTTATGCAGGCCATGCACCATTTTGGTTACCCTTCTCTCTACTGCCTCCACCTGGTCTATGTTCTTCCTGAGATGGGGCTTCCAGAACTGGACACAGTACTCCAGTTGTGGCCTCACCATTGAACTTTCTAAGGATTATACTACCTTCCTTTTTCCAGCATCCTATTAGCCTTTGCTACTACCTAATCACACTGTTTTGTTGCCTTCAGGTCATCAGATATGATGACCCCCAGATCCCTTATCTGCAATGGGGCAGACTCTCCGAGGGTGGTGGAAAAATGTTTAGAGATCTAAGAAAGCTACAGGAGTGGTCAAGGGTGTGGCAGCTAAGTTTCCATATGAAGAAATGCAGAACCATGCACTTGGGGCACAGAAACCCAGAGGTAGAATACAAAATGAGGGGTGTAATATTAACAACCACCAAACAGGAAAGAGACCTGGGGGTAGAGGTGAGAGAAGTGGCCAAAATTCACTCTTCGAAGCAATTCACGGAGTAATGCAGAATCTGTGAAGTACTCTGCAACGTGAAGCGGAGTACTTCATATCACAATGAGGAACGCAAAGTCCTTTGAAAACAATGTCTTTGCATTACTCCACCTTCCCCCAAGCACTTCTTCACCAATTTTAATGAGAAGTACATTGAAGTCAGTGTTCTTCGTAACACTTCACATTATTATTGATCTCCAAGGTGAATTTTGCAGTGATTCATGGGATTGCAGGTCACTTAGGCTCTAGATTGTTCTGCACAGCTCAGTTCTGTGTAGTGCGTATGTAGTGGTAGCTGGAAACAGTTTGCTTTCAGATTTCTGCAATTCAAACCCTCTAAAAGCTGTTAAAAAAGCCTTTTTGAGCCATTTTTTTTTTTTGCTCAAAATTTAATACATCGATTGTAGGAAACCCTCCTGTGCTCATATCATTGAGCGTTTATTGTTTGTGTGTGGATTTTGAATGTTAATTTAGAACATTCAGTCTGTGTAATGACAGACACTTGAAGTGCGCTTTAGTGGAGGGGCGTATCTGTGGTGGAGGTAGATTAACTGGGAGAAAAAGGCAGTCTTTCTGCTTTGGTAATGTTTTTCTTGTACAACTGTGTTAATGTACACACAGTAATATTTTCAGTAATTCTTGACTTTTTTGTTGATTGCTGTGGTGTAGCAGTGCATCATTTCAGTTTGTTTAAAAGATTGGGTTATATTACTGAAGTTTTCAATTTGCTATGCATTTCTTGTAGTGTGTGCGTGTGTGTGTGTGTGATGTGTGCCACCAAATCAGACACCTTTTATTGAGCCGCAGAGTAATTGCAGCAGTGCGAACCTGCAATCCACCTCACTTGTGTGATTCTGTACTGCTTAGTGGTATCTTAACTTTGGACTGTTACTGCATTGCACTGCCCCCCCACCACCACCACCAGCAAAAGGTATTCTTTTCCAGACTAGATTGTGACTTCTGAGCACTGGTTAAGGTGTTGTTGTGACTTTGCATCTGCATCTCTTCTTAATTGCACAGTGCAATCTTAATCTTTCTGTGCTTTTACATCTGTTTAGTGCTCAATCTTCATTTGCAAGCCATGGTTGTTTTTTTTTTTGGGCTTCACATCCACTGGCCCAGACTTAAAGTTCACAAATCTAAGTTTGTTTAGAATTATCTTGGTGATCCCCCAAAATGCCTGCAAAGAGACATGCAAGCAAAGCTGTTTCTGGCCGAGGCACTGCTGCCAGTGGCAAGATTGTTCATGGGTGTGGTAGTACACAGAAGTGCATAGCTGATGTCATAAAGCAATTTTCTCCATCACTGTTTTTTACAGCACAATCTGTAGCTTCACTCATAGTTGGAGGAGATGATGTTGTGCCAGCTGGGTATTAGTATTGCTGCCTCAAGTTCCACTTCTGACCAGTTAACCATTTCCAAAAATATAGTTGAGTCTAAAGCTGTAACTGACAGTGTGGATGATGTCATGCTCCCCATTAATATCCTCATGGTAGTTGAACATGATTCACATCCTGGCAATGATAACTCACAACAATCTTGGTCTGCCACTCTAGGTGGTGGTGGTTATACATGTGGGTGCATTGGCCCCCTGTGCCAAGGTGACTTCCTCTGGGGCCACGGCGTACCTCAACACTGAACAAATTGCACTTTACTACACTGCTGTCCCCAGGCAGTGTAGTAAAAAAACGTCCCCACTAATGAGGTGTGGGAAGGACCAGGCACTGGCTGGGGGGCCTAGGTTTTGTTGGAGCCAGGGGATCTGGCTCTACAGTTGGGGCTGGGGGCACAGAAACCTGCTGCTGCAACTGCTGCTGTGGCTCCTCCTCCTCCCTCACTTCCTGCTGCTGCTGCTGAGCCGCTGGCACAGGGGACATAGCAGGTGCTGCTGGCACTGGGAGGAGGTGCTGGTTGGTGCTACATGAGTAGGGTTACCACCTTTTAATAAGCCCAAAGTGGGACATTTTTTACTGAACCATGATTTTTCAGAAGACAATATGTAACCTCAGCCATGCAGTAAACTTGTTTTCTCTAAATAATTAGAATTAAGAATAAGTGTTGTAGTTTTTTTTAGTTGTTTTAGTGTTTCTTATCATTTCAAGGTATTTTAGTTAAGGTATTATAGTTTTTGCAACATTTAGAGGAAAGTCAGAAAATATGTTTTTCTACTATAAAGTCAGGACATGTAGTATTTTTCATGTTTTTTTGCAGGACACAGCTGTCCAAATCAGAACTGTCCTACGGAAATTGGGACAGGTGGTAACCCTACATAGGAGGTGGTGCTTCCATGGCACCAACTCCATTATCTCTTGCTTCTAGAGGGGAACACGCAGGATGGTGCTCCTGTCCAGTTGTACCCAGCCACCATGCATGTGCACAATTATTCGATCACTGCCACATCAACGAAACTCTCTTTCAAGCATGAGTCACTTCCTGCCTGCCTGCTTGAAGCATGTGACCTACACTGTGTAAGCCATGTGATGTGCGTGGGCTGCCTGTGAATTCTCACTCCGAATTTATTCAAAGTAAGGTGGCGTGAACAATGTGAAGTCATTATTACAATGTGAAGTGGTGAAAAGAGAGTGTAAAATAGGTACTTTGTGTAGCTGGATGCTAATGTGAAGCGTGACCACTTCGCGGTCGGAATTTTACTTCGCTGCTTCTCTAACTGGGGGTAATCATATCTGATGACCTAAAGGTGGCCAGATGGTGTGACAAAGCAGTAGTGAGTTAGTTTGATGCCAGGGTGCATACGGAGTGGTAACACCAGCAGAAAGAGAGAGGAGGTGTTACTGCTGTATATATTACTAGTGAGATCTCACCTAGAGTACTATGTCCAGTTCTGGAGATCACATCTCCAGAAGGACATAGATAGGGTACAGGCAGTCTAGAAGAGGGCATAGAAACATTGAATTTGACAGCAGATAAGGACCGCTTGGCCCACCTAGTCTGCCCATTTCCCTACCTAATGGATAAACTAATGGATCACATGACAAAGGCCCCTCAGCCTGCCACTTCTCTCTGGCAATCTCCTATACAATATTCAGGCCGATAGTCCACTTCGTTATTTTCCTTACTGTGCTGCTTCATCTGTCTGTCTACTTACTTGGCTCCCTACAAATAACCTTTATCTCTAAAGTGATCTTCAGCTGCAAAGAAATGTCATCCTAGTCAATTCTATGCCTGTTTTCTGTCACCAACCTTTGTATGTATGTTTCCCCAGTCCTCTGACGTTGAACCTTTGTAAATGAGCAGCTCCTGCTTAAAGGTACTTGTAATCAGAGAGTTTAACAAAATAAAATAAACAAGCATCTGTCAATGCCGAATGTTGCTTGCTTCTATGTGCTGTTTAGGTATTTGGAAGTCATTGGAGTGCAAATATTGAAAATTTGCAAACTTACGAGTGTGCGTAGGAACTGCGCAACGCACTCTCGTAAAACAGTCATTTTTAGGAATTTTTTCACCAAATTTTCAACATGCCATTTTAAGACCTCTGCTAATGAACAGTGTCACTGTGATTTTTCTTAATGTGTCCCATACATTAAGTTCGCTTATCGACTACGTCATTGTGCACTACATGGGCGAAAACACATTTTGGGCAGGATGTGAAAAATGACAGCTGTACTGCTCATAAGGAGGTGTGGTAAAATGGCAATGTTGAAAATCTGGAGTGAAAATATTAAATAATTCACGAACTTACGAGTGTGTGTAGGAATTGTGCAATGCATGCTTGTAAAACAGTCATTTTTAGGAATTCTTTCACCAAATTTTCAACATAGGCTTTTTGAGAGCCCACCTTATGAACACTGGCAGTGTCATTTTGTTAATTGTCCCAAAAGGTGATTTCACGCAGTGACTGCAAAATCACCCTTCGGGACCGATCAACGCCATGACAGTGCAAGAATTCATGAGGAGGGGTCACAAAAAACCCATGTTGAAAATTTGGGGCCAAAATTCCCAACAATGCCTGAGATATGCAACAAAGTTGAAAAAAAAACCTTTCTATCCCATTATACAGCTTACCGGCATTTCCTCAGTTCTCGGTCGGCTTTGAAGAGTGCAAGGCGTGTTCCCGGTTCACAATGATTGTCGTGATGCAAGCTGGGAGGTAAGTATGGGGTGGGGGTGAGGGAGGTAGGGCACACAGTGGGTGGGTGCGGTTGTGGGAGGGGGCAGGGAGACTAAGAGGACTGTTTTTATTCACGTTTTTTTTTTTTATGAAGACAATGCGGGATGTTTGCCACACTGAGGTGGGCTCCCAGCATGGCAGCAGGAAAAGCTGTTTGGGGGACATGGAGCCCGATGGAGGATTGGGCACCCCATCAGCTAAAACAAGATTTGCCACGCTGGAGTGGGCTCCCCAGCGTGGCACCGAAAAACTTTTGGGGGGTGTGCAGCCTTGGAGCCGACAGGATTAGGCACCCCATAGGCTATAACACTAGCCTGCGTGGCACCTGGACAGCTGTTGGGGGGCATGGAGCTGATGGGGATTGGGCACCTCCGTCGGCCATACAGTGTGTGCGTGGGGGGCGCATGGCATGCAATCGTGCTTGCATGTGTGTGTGTGGGGAGGCTCTGCTCACTGAAGCGGAGCTCTCCCTTTGAACTGTATGCCACTGCATTTTCAGCTTGTCATAGACAGCTGCAGCAGTGACTGGGGAACTGGGGCCATGCCTGCAAACACACTGACTGCATTGGAAGACGGGCTGACACACCTCCGAAAACTCAGATGACGGCACTATGTTTCTTGCACATGCGTGCAAGCAACATAAAAATAAAATAAAGCTGCAGATCCTAGTTAGGCAATAGCCTACTTCCTCCTACCCCCATTAGAATTGCCTTATGTCTGTCCCATGCATTCTTGAATTCCCCCACTGTTTTTGACTCAATGACTTCCACAGGAAGGCCGTTCCGTGCATCCACAACCCTCTCCATGAAAAAATATCTCCTCACATTACCTCTAAGCTGTTCCCCCTCTGTCTTCAAATTGTGCCCCCTTGTTCTTGCACATGTCTTTTTCTGAAATATGCTACACTCTTGGACTTTGTTGATTCCCTTGAGATACTTGAAAGTTTCTATCATGTACCCCCTCTCCTTCCTTTCCTCGAGGGCATGCAAATTAAGCTCCTTTAGTCTCTCTTCATATGTCTTCTGGTGCAGACCCTGCACAATTTTAGTTGCCTCCTCTGGGCATCCTCTATCCTATGTCCTTGCAGAGATGGGGTCTCCAGAACTGCACATAGTACTCCAGATGGGATCTTGACAGCTGTCTGTACAGAGGTATAACAACTTCATGTTTTCTACTGGTGATGCCTCTCCCTATGCATCCCAGTATCCCCCCAACCCTCCTTACTGCCTTCTCACATTGCTTGCCCACCTTTAGGTTATCTGATATGACTACCCCCAGGTCCCTTTTCATTTTTGTTGTTGTTAGTATCTCACCCCCCACTGTGTACTCTTCCCCTGGCTTTTTGTTCCCCAGGTGCATTACTTTGCACTTCTTTGCATTGAATATAAGCTGCCATACATTTGAACATTCCTCCAACCTTGCCAAGTCCCTTATCATCCTTTTCTCCCCATCTTGTTATCAGCAATGTTGCAGATCTTTGTGTTGTCTGCAGAGAAACATACTTTTCTTCCAGTCCCTCCACAATGTCACTTATAAAGACATTAAAGAGGACTGGTCCCAGTACTGAACCCTGCAGTACCCCGCTAGTGACCTCCCTTCCCTCAAAGTGGACTCCATTTACTATTACCTTCTGTGTCCCGTTGTCTAGCCACATTTTTACCCAGGCTAAAACCTTGGGACCCACTCCAAGGCTGGCTAATTTGTATATTATTAATCATTTTTGTGTGGGACTGTGTCAAATGCCTTGCTAAAGTCTAGGTAGGCCATATCCACAGCCCCACCCTGGTCTACTACTTTGGTCACCCAGTCAAATAAATCTATTAGATGCATTTGACATGACCTTCCCACTGTGAATCTATGCTGCCATGGGTCCTGTGCCCCACTGGCTTCTAGGTACTCAACAATTCTTTCCTTCAGAAGTGATTCCATCATTTTTCCTACCACTGAGGTAAAACTAACAGGTCTGTAGTTTTCTGCCTCTGCCCTACTTCCACTTTTCTGAAGTGGAATCAGATGTGCCCTCCTCCAGTCCTCAGGTACTACCCCATCCTCCTATGATTTGTTAAAGAGGGTAGTCAGTGGTGTCACTAGTTCTACCTTTAGTACTTTAAGAATTCTGGGGTGAAACCCATCAGGCCCCATTGCTTTGTCCACCTTCAGTTTTAAGAGTACTCTCAGAACCCTTTCTGCTGTGAATGGACTGGTATCGACCTCCCTATCCAGAGTGTTTCTATTGTTTGGTGTAGGCACCTCCCCCTCCTCCTCTTCTTTTGTGAATACTGAGAAGAAGTATTCATTCAGTATCCCTGTTTTTCACTGCCACCCTCTGCCCACATTCCCTCCCCTTTATTAAGCCTCAGTATCCCTCTTTGATCTTTCTTCACTCCCTAAAATATTCACAAAAGGTTTTATCTCCCTTCTTAACAGAGTTGGTAATCTTTTCCCCAGTTTGGGCCTTTGATATTCTCACTGCCTTCGCTGCCTCCTTCTGCATTAACTGATATAGTTCTCTGTCCTGCCCCTTCTGTGTTTCCTTATATTTCCTGAATACTATCCTTTTCTCCTTAACTTTCTCTGCCACCTCTTTTGAGAACCATAGTGACTTTTTCTTTCATTTTGTTTTGTTGATTTGCTTTACACGAAGGCTTGTTGCCTCTGTGATGGCAGTTTTAATTTTTTTAAATTGTTTCTCCATCCCTCATTCTTGCCAGTTTGCAAGTGCTTTTCTGAGTCACTCTCCCATTTTGCCAAAGTCAAGCCCCCTAAAGTCCAACACCCTTGCTTGTGTATGGCTTGACTCTACAGCTGTGTTTATTGTGAACCACACTGTTTGGTGGCCGCTTGTTCCCAGATGGCTACCCACTTCTAAATCTGAGATTCTCTCTCTCCATCCCCATTTGAGATGGCTCCCTCCTGAGTGGGTTCTAACACTAGCTGTCTGAGGCATGCCCCTGTAGGGCACCGAGAATTACACTGCTCTTGGATGTGGCTGCAGTAAAGGTGCTCCAGTTAACATCTTACCTATTCAGGTCCCCCATCAACAATATCTCTCCTGTTTCTGACATTTTAAGGATTCCTTCTTTCATTTCCTTGTCCATTGCCTCCACCTGAGATGGGGGTATGTAAACACCTCCTGCAGATGGTGGTACCATTTCATGTGTCCAGGGTGACCCACAGTGTCTCCTCTCCTCCCTGTTTACCCTTTAGTTCTAGTTCTTTGATTTCTTTCCTTGCGTAGAGAGCTACTCCTCCTCCTCTTGCACCCTCAATGTCCCTTCTGTAGATTGTGTACCCTGGCATGTTGATATTCCAGTTATGGTTCTATGTGTATCATGTTTCTGTGACTGCCACAATATCCAGGAATCCCTCTTCCATCAAGGCCATTTGTTCAGGGACCTTGTTACCCAGACTACAGTCATTGGTACTCTTTACCCTCAATTTTTTAACAGCCTTGCCCCTTTTTGGTCCATCCTTGTCCTTACTGCCTTTGCCTTTTTCTGGATTTACCCCTGTTCTGCTCCCTATTGACTTCTCTACCTTTGTGCCCACTTCACTAACTACCCTGTTTTGTGTGTGGGGGTCCCCAATTCCCTTCAGTGCCTCTCCCCATGGCTAGTTTAAATGCTTGCCAATGGAGCATTTAAACCTATCAACTAGAATCCTGGTTCCCCTCCCAGACAGATGCAGATAATCGCACCAGTATGGGTTTGTATTCCCTCCAGGTTGACCCCCAGTCCTCAATGAAGCCAAAACACTGAGCTCCACCCCAGTTTTTCAACCAGTCATTGAATTCCATGGTGCAGAGTACCCTAGCCTCACCCATGCCATAGACAGGTAGCACTTCTGATAAAGTTACCATGCAAGTGGCATGTCTGAGGCCTCTCTCCAACTCCACAAACTCCTGCTACACTGTTCTGATCCCATTCCCAGCCAGGTCATTTGTCTCTAGGTGGACAATGACATCTAGCTCCCTCAGCTGTGCAGCTGCTCCCATGATCCTGTGGATTCACTTCCTGCCCCTTCAAGTCATGGCACTGGGAAGGCACCTCACCTCTCTTTCCCTGCCCTCCCCCAATTCTATCTCCTAACAAATGAGTTCCCCCACCAGGAGTTGTTTCCTTCCCCTGTGGGGTCCCATGTCACCCTCCTGTGGGTGCCTCCATACAGGAACCATGCTCCACCAGAATGGTGAATGAATTGTGGAGTCGCACAACTGGAGGGCTGTGCCTCTGTTCCACCACCCTCACCCTCCCTGAGCCCACAGTGGTCCAACCACTCCTCTTTCTTGGCAACTTCTGAGGTAGTGGTGGTGGCCTGTGTGGTCTCTGAATGGGGAGGAGGTTTCCTGAATCCTCGCAAGGTCAGCAGGGAGATGAGCAACCCCTCCAGACCAGAGATGTACCTACAAATAGGGCAGCAACGCAGCCTCCAGAACATTTCCCAGAAGACTGCCACTCCACAGCCAGTGCATTGCATCACTCCCCACATATCTGTCTCCCTTTCTGTTTATGGTATTTTTATTTTTTTTTTATTTTTATGTGTGCAAGTGTGTGAATGTCTTTATCCTCTATTCAGTGTGCTATGTCTTTAAGGATATGAACAGGATATGACATCCAGCTCCCTTCCCTGTGCAGCTGCTCCCGCTATCCTGAGAAGGCAGTATAGCACAGTGGTTTAAGGCTCTGAGCTGCAAATCTGGAGGCCTGGGTTTGAATCGTGCTGCCCCCCACTTGCATACTGTGTGACCCTGAGCAAGTCAATTAACTTCCTTGTGCTCCCGGGTTGCACCTTTAAACAAGCTTTCAGGTTAATGTGTCTCACCTGGTTAAACAAGTGGGAAAAAAAAAAAACAGGTGTGTGTCCTTTGCAATTTTTGGGAAGTGATGTCAGAACCCCTGATATAAAGGAAATTATGCACTTGGGGTGGGTGGGGTGAAAGGCAGGGTAGGTGGGGCTAAGCCTGTGCCCTCCAGAAACAATCAACTACAACTCTGACCTACCACCCTGGTGAGTGCCTTCCTTCCTTTCAGACACCTATTTTACAGAGTTTAAGTAACAGGTCTGGTCACAAATGACTGCAGATATTCTCCCAGCTAAATTTCCTCCCCGGCAAATATAAGTTACCATAAGAAAAGTCAACCCCAAAAACAGTGAACCAAAACACTGACTTCTGCTTACTTACACAGGCCCCAAAATTAAGAATTAAATTCAGTGTACTCTATTAAATCACCCCCTTGCTTTAAGGAAGCTGGTAGCTGCTCTCTCTCTACTAAAATGGTGCAGGGTCTGCATCAAAAGTCCTATGAGCAGAGACTAAAGGACATCACTATGTACAACCTGGAGGAAAGGGTACCAAGTCAATACTGCACTGCTGAAACAGCGCAGGAATAACTGTGCTGAAGAAAGTGTGAAAGTATCTACAGTGATAGGGGGGTTTCAGCGTGTGTTAATATCTGCTACCCCTGTTACTATGAGCTCACATGGGGGAGTGTTCAGTAGGCTGCTGGTGAGGTGCCTGCTTGAGCCACTCTCATGGTGGAATGGCTAGAGCACCAGCACCTGATGGCATCAGGGAACTGATCCATGGTGCACTTCTCCCTGTGTCCCTTTGTGCTGCAGCCATTTTATTTAACAAAAAAAATATTTTGCCTGCTCACAACTTGTGACCCATTCGCTAAGTCCACATCCCCTCAGAGGTAGTTATTTTTAATCGGGGGGGGGTGTGTGGGTGATGAAGTCCCCCATGTTGGAGGAAACCCCCAGAAAAATATATTTTTATGGTTCCCAACACTGTGTGCCATTGTGTTGTGGTTGTGGTTTTCTCCTGACCTTATTTTGCCACATGCCATTTTGTCTGCAGCATTGTTGTTTTGCATGGTTTTTACTGCAACATTATGACCCCATGCCAGAGGAAAGGATGGAGGGGAATATGATAGAGATTTTCAAATACCTCACCAGTATAAATAAGGTTCAAGAGGGAGGCATTTTTCAGAAAAAAAGGTGCTCAAGAACAAGGGGACTTGCTCTGAAGCTGGAGGAGGTACTCTCAAGGGAGATGTGAGGAAGAACTTCTTCAAAGAAAGGGTGGTAGATGCCTGGAACAACCTCCCAGTGGGGAGGAGGTGGGGTCAAAAATAGTAATGGGATTCAAGAATGATGGGATAGGTATAAAGGAACCTTAGTGGCAAGGAAAGGGAGGAGGGTAAAGCCGGAAGATCACGTAGGGACTGCAGTGAAACAGTAGGTAGGGAAAATGGGCAGAATAGGTAGCCCAAGTGGTCCTTATTTGCTATCAGTTTCTATGTTTGTAAGATAGTGACCTGACACATGGTGCCACTATACTTTTGCTATGGAATCTCCTATGAATGACACCTTCTTGCTGTTTTACCTAGCCTGTACCTACTTCTACAATAGAAGCTCAAGTGTATGACTGAACAAAATGTATGTAAATGGCTTCTACAATAGAATCACAACATTCTGCAATGTCACAAAAGCTCATGAAACCAGCCCAGTGGTGCTGAGGGTTGAGGCGCTGGACGACACACTTCACGTTACTCTGGTGACCCAGGTTCGGGAACGGACTGCGGCCACCATGGGTTGGCAGGGGAGAGGATGGATTGAGCACCCCTGGGCTGCTTTCGTCCCTCTGGGATGGGTCTGTGGGGTTGTGTCACACTTGAGAGGCCCCTGGTGATGACGAGGGACAGCACAAGACCAGACGCCAGCAAGGGGTGGAGCACGGCAAGATGCCTCGCGCTTTCGGTGGGCGTCATTGCACTGCTGGCTCCAAGGGCACTAATTGGAGAAAAATGGCTGGGCATGACTGTGCAGCTTGATGGCCATGTCCCCACTGGCCTAGAAGGCCCGTTCATGGAATCACGCCATGGGGGTCTGGGCCAGCCTGTGATGGAGAGGTAAAGGGAGACTCTCCAGTGGGTTGGAATGGCGATACTGGATCCCCTCATATCGAGTGAGTCTGCAGTCCTCTGAGGTCAGGAGGCCAGCAGCTGGATGCCCCCACCAGTGTGCCATAGTAGGGCGCAAAAATTGAAAGAATATATAAACAAAAAAAGCTCATGAAATTCAACTTTAATTACTGATGTTATTTTTAAATATTTGACTGCTTATAACTTTGCCAGTCTTTAAGCAAGATATTTGAGAGATGACACACACACAATCTTTTTTTTCATATTGTTTTTCTTTCTCCCAGCTGGTAGCTAATTTTTCAGAGATATACCCTTTTCACAGGGATATACCCTGATTAGGTTGAACAAAGCCATCATTCAATTGGTTATCAGGTTTTTCTCCATGATTTTTTTCCCTCCCATCTTTTCTGGTGGGGGCCATGCCTAGGTCAGCCTCGCACAACCACAACTGTCCTTGTGGTAGGAGAAACCTCCCTGGCCCAGTCATATGGGTCACAGTGTTAGTGGAACCCGCTGCCAGCCCTCTCTATCTATGATGCACTGCCAAGCAGCAGCTGTTTCAGTCATAGCCTGCCTCCTGACATGACTTCTGGGGCCTGCTTCTGAACCTTGGCATCAGCATACCAGCATGATATTCAGCTGCTGGGCCATGTGGATGGCCTGAAAGCCAAACATTAAGGGACAATGACCCTAACAAAATCAGTGATATTCCATTTTCTAATTTTAAATATATAGGGGCCTAAAATTCTGCAGTTTTCATAATTTCTAAATTTAATTTTTAAACTCATAAAAGTTTGGAAACTTACAACTTACTTTTATTAAATGTGGCACACATCTGCATAGGCCTTGGTGTAGTCTACATAACAAATGTAGTATATGCTGGACTAATACCTTAGAAATTCTGCAGTTTATATAATTGTGAAATGCAAATTTAAAATTTCCAAAAATGTGGAGACTTATTACTCAGGAACCTTACAAATAAAGATCTGATATCTGGCTCACACATGTCTGGACCTTGTTAAATTTAGCATTCTACATTTTGTACAATTTGGATTAACATTTTTGAAATTAGATGGTAAGAACTGAAATCACAGTTTTGGCAAAAATGTTGTAAAGGTTTAATGGAAATGTTGTAAACTTTCATGGAAGTAAAATCAGCATTCCACTAGAAGTTCACTGGCAGAAGTTAAATCTGACCCAGTCCTACTTCAGGTGGCAACACCAGACTGGCACAGTCCTGGTCCCAGTGGTGCTTGTCCAAGTTGGTCCAGATGTCAATGAGGAGCGGGCATCTGGGGCTCTCTGGGTGGCAAATCACATGATTGCATCAAGTACAGTAATTCTTTAAATCATACCTTTTTATGTTTAAAATGTTTAGTCATTGCTGGATTTGTGTAAACTGTTCTTTGCATGTTAGTGGTTAGTTTAGGTTAGTCCAGGTTTGGTCATGGATACCAAGAGTTTAAGAACTTAAGAATTGTTGTTGTTTACGGACGTTGAAATGTAGTCCAGAATACAAGTATTGGGCCTACTTTGACTGCACTACACAGAGAACAATGTATGTGACTCCATGGAGAACAAAGCTGCATTTCCACTAAGGATATCTGATTGGCATTATGGGGATATCAACAGAGAAGCTCAACAAGTCTCTGATGTGATCAGAACCTCATAGACCCATTTATAACATAAGAGATGCCAACAATGTGCATATAAACACATAAACCTAGAGCTGGGGGGGCATGATACAAAGTGAAGTGTCATATGCCTCTGGGGTTATATTACTGAAGATAATTTCTATCATGGTTTAATACTAATGTTAAATTGCTTCTTTCTTTCTTTTGTTTGTTTATCAAAATTAATTTTCAAAGTTAAGTATCATCTATTTAAATATTATGCATGACTGTTTCAAACCAAAGACAATACTTTATAGAATGCTCATTAGGCAATCGGCAAGTGCACCATTCTTTTCCACTGTTTTTAAGAGATAATGACTCACAGGAAGGTGATTTGTGTATGACACCTTTATTCAGCATCTATCACTAAATAAGTATGTGGGAGGCTGAAGTCAAACCCAACCAGAACCCCAATGAGAAATGTAATCATAGTCAAGCTGTCATCAGAGTAATCTCATTGTTAAAGACAAAATAATATAGATATGAGTCACCATGCATTTCCAGCTGATAACCCTTCCCTAATCATTCAGGCTCCCTACATTCTGAGTTTGGCGATATTATGGATTAATCTCCAAGAACATGGAAAACCTACACTGAGGTGTTGCTTGGGGTGCACCTGTCAAATAAAGTAGAAATAAGTGACAAGAGACTGCACTCTCCATTGTTATATTTTTATATAAAAAAAATTGTTTAAAATAGTCACATGTGGACCAACACAGGAGACCTTCGTTTCCTTAATCCAATGTCTTGCACGTGCACTGCATGCTTTATCAAGGTGCCCATTATTAGTGGTTACCAGCCTTACTAATTTTGGCTTTAAAAGAAGCATAGCTCTTATTCATAATCAGATGATGTTTCAAAACAACTGGAGCCAGCAGTTAGCAGTCCAATTTCATAGTAAACCAACTCTAACAAGCACCAATATCTGAAAGTGTTAGTCAACATGTAACATAATTAATCCCTCACATCTATGACTTGATAAAATACATGCTAACAACTTTTGTATATATAAAAATCATTATTAGTTTTAATATCTGCATGAAATGGCACACATATAGTGATAACAGGCACCATCATCATAAAGATGCACTTATTTCACTATCTTTGTGTAAAGCCAGCCCATCCCTAACCCCTGTGCAAAAAAATCCAATAACTTTTCTTGTCTCAGTATGTTTTTGTTGAAGTCACCACCTATACAGTAGTACAGTGCAGAATGTGGAAATCCGCCAGTGGAATTAGTGTAGAATGATCATTCAGCTGGTGGAATTTCTGCTGGAATTTCTTTGTTTCTTTGGCAGAATTCCACCTAGTGTGATTCACTGAATAATATGTTTGTTTGTTTGTTTGTTTATTCGCTTAACGGGTAAGCACACTGGAAACAAGTTCCTTTTACAGGTGCGACCCACATATATTGCATACAGACAATACATAATCAAACATACATATACAATGCAGCAAATTGCAGACAAAAATGTCTTTGTTACGTGTAAAATTCATAAAAAAAATTCATAAAAAACAGTTACAATTAAATTGAGATTCGAAATACATCCTTAATGCATCGGCAAACTTTTTGACAGAACACAACCACCTAATATCTTGAGGAATTTCATTCCAAATGAATGGAGCAATATAAGCATATAATATATATAATATTCCACAGAAGAGCATTTTTTTCTGTGGAAAATCATTCCACAATTAGTTTCTACTGTAGAATTTCACCATTCTGTTTGTGGTGAAATTCAACGGAATTTCAATGGAATTTTGAAAATTCTGTGGCAATTTGTTCCCCCCAAAATTTGAAAATTCTGAACAGCACTAAGTCTTGGAGAACTTTTTCCTAGACCAATAAACTTAAAGTTACATTCCTCTCTTTGTTGTGCATGTGCTGCAGTACCCTGCTCACAATTATTGTCTCTGGAAGACAATATATGTTCCTCTACTCAGATCCTGAATTGTCATACTGATTTTCATAGAAACATAGACTTTGACAGCAGATAAGGACTGCTTGGCCCATCTAGTCTGCCCATTTCCCTACCTACAGGATAGGCCGAAGATCCTAGCTAACCAACAGCCTATTTCTTCCTACAACCCGCAAGAATTGTCATACGTCTGTCCCATGCATTCTTGAATTCTCCCACAGTTTTAGACTCCACAACCTCCTCAAGAAGGCTGTTCCATGCATCCACTACCCTCTTTGTGAAATAATACTTCCTCACATTGCCCCTGAACCACCCCCTCTATCTGTAAATTGTGTCCCCTTGTTCTTGCATGTCTCTTTTTCTGAAAGATGCTACCCTCTTGGACTTTGTTGATTCCACTGAGGTACTTAAAAGTTTCTATCATGTCCCCCCCCCTTCTTTCCTCAAGGGTATACATATTAAACTCCTTTAGTCTCTCCTCATACGGCTTCTCTTGCAGACTCTGCACCATTTTAGTTGCCCTCCTCTGGACTGCCTCTGTCCTGTCTATGTCTTTGCGGAGATGGGGTCTCCAGAACTGGACACAGTACTCCAGATGGGGTCTCAACAACTCTCTGTACAGAGGGATAACAACTTCCTGTTTTCTGCTGCTGATGCCTCTCCCTTTGAATCCCAGTATACCCCAGCCCTCCCTACTGCCTTCTCACATTGCTTGCTAACCTTAAGGTCATCTGATATGATTACCCCCAGGTCCCTTTCCTTTTTTGTTGTTGTTACTACCTCCCCCCCCATTGTGTATTCTTCCCCATGGTTCCTGTTTCCCAGCTGCATTATTTTGCACTTTTTTGCATTGAATCCTAGCTGCCATACTTCTGACCATTCCTCCAACCTTACCAAGTCTCTTCTCATCCTTTCCACGCCTCCTTGTGTATCAACCCTGTTGCAGGTCTTTGTGTCATCTGCAAAGAGGCATACTTTTCCTTCCAGTCCCTCTGCAAAGTCACTTATGTAGACATTAAAAAGGACTGGACCCAATACTGAACCCTGCGGTACCCCACTAGTAACCTCTCTTTCTTTAGAGTGGACTCCATTTACAATTATCTTCTGTGTCCTGTTGCCCAGCCAATGTTTTACCCAGGCTACCACCCTGGGACCCACTCCCAGGCTGGTAATTTTTCCTGTATAAAAATTGCCACATTGGAATACTGCAGCATATATCACCCATTTTGTGTCACAAATTGCTAGTGATCCCAATTTTATATTTTGTCCTGTTGTAGGTTTCAAAAATGCTTTCATTCTTACAGTTGCTTTATATGACTGATATCTTCAACAAGGGTCTGTAGCTACAGGAGGATCTGCAAATGCAGTTACCCCCTCCAATGTGACACCCCTCTAGCAAAACCCGAAAATAGACCATTATAGCAACAGTAACTGAAATGGTCTGTTTTCAGATTATGCTTTCCTCCCAGTGTTCTGTCCCATCCCTGGAATACCTCCAACCTGGAATTGATTATATAAAAATCCAGGGGGTGCAGGGTGCATAACCCACCACAAAAAACACTTCCTTTTGGGACAGCACAATACTGGTGTCGATACTGTGCCATCGCTGTGTGGTAGGTTGGCCAATTTACTATCAATCTCCAGCGGTGCTTCCCTGCAAATGGCATTTGAGAATTAGTCATTGGCTGTGCACTGTGTATTAAATAACTTTACAAATTTATACCCCTCCTACGTACAGTAGCATGTGAAACTTTTGTCTAAGGAGGCATCATTGAATTTAGAATGCATCTTTTCTTTGCTCTATATAACAGTGTAGAGTGCACAGTCTGTTGACTCTCTGTTTATGGATTAATCTCCAATCAGCTCTACACCTAATCCTTCACAGACTTACAAAATATGAACTTTTAGTGACTAAGTCATTTCATAAAGGATGAAACAGTTCTTTTTTAAAACAGGAGTTAAACTGTGGACTGACTAAAATGATATCCTGTCTTTCACAAAATGACAGAGATAACTTGAGGAAGAGGCAGCTGTGACCAAAACAATACAAAACAGTGTTACTATTTTTCAAAATTTATTTTATTTTTCATTTAACAATGGTTGTCACTATTTTTCAAAATGTATTATTTGGAATTTAACAAAGATTGTTACAATTCTTCCTTGGTTTCAGGTGTACAACAGCTATGTGGAACATACACATAAGCAGCTTTGTGGCCTTGCGTCCAAATTGTGAACAAGCACAGATGCTGCAGTTACCATTAGCATCCTCACTCATGGAAATATCACACCTTTGCATCTGACATTGGCTTCTGTGACAGCAATTTTAACTAAATACATATTGTACAATATAATGTATTTTCTGCTAAGCACACAGAGACTTTTTGCAGTCTGTGGTTATGCCCCATTTATCAAGGACTAAAGAGCCTGTATAGCAGTAAACTGTATCATACAGGCTACATCCAGAAAAACTTTTGCTCCATATTGATGCTCCACAGTATTTTATAATCCCCCCCAAAAAACTTGCTCTTTGCTTGACAAAGACTTACTGACATTCCAAATAATGCAGTCACTATTTGTGTATGCTCTATCATGATAGAAATATTCTTTAACAATAAACTATTTAGTGCTTACTATTCTTAGACTTATTCTTTAACATAAGAAATTCTACATATCACATAACAATTATGAGCTGGTCAGAACTTTAACAATAATTAAACATATTTGAGATGGACACAAAGATGGCTGCCTGGTCACATAATAATAATAATAATAATAAAATAATAATAATAAACTTTATTTATATGCGCCTTTCTCAAAACCAAGGCACATTACAATAAAATAGAGAATAAAAACATATTAAAACATATTTAAAAACTCAGTTAACCACACAAAATTAATCAGCCTCCAAATTATCTGCAAATGCCTTGCTCCATAAAAAAGAATTTAAGCCCCTTTTAAAACCGTCCACCATCATGCACTCTCTAATCCAACGTGGTAGAGAATTCCAGAGGGTCGGCGCCACAAACATAAAAGCACGGGCGCCAGAAGATTTTAAGATTACCCTCGGGACCTCTAGCAACCCCTCATTGGCAGAGCGGAGTGGTCGCGTCGGTAGGTAAGGCACCAGAAGCTCTTTCAGGTAATCAGGGCCCAAACCGTGTAGGGCTTTGTAAGTCAGAAGCCCGACTTTGAAGGTGATCCGCCACTGAATCGGCAGCTAGTGCAGATCTTGGAGCACCAGTGTAATATGAAAAGAACGGGAAGTCCCCGTTAACAACCGGGCTGCTGAGTTCTGCACTAGCTGCAAGCGGCGGATATCAACCCCAGGCAGCCCAAAGTAAAGGGAGTTGCAGTAGTCCAGACGGAGGTCACAAAAAGCGTGGATCAAGATGGGTAATCGCCAGATGGAACAAGGTGTGATCCTGGTGATGTTCCTAAGATGGTAAAGGATACCTTAACAACCGCTGACACCTGTGCACGCAATGTCAGCTGATCGCCAAGGATCACCCCCAGGTCACGCACTGCTCAGAGGTCGGGAGCCCGCAGACTCCCCAGGAATAAACCAGAGGCCTGAGGTGCCCCCACCTCTCAGTCCAGCTGCCATGATCCACGACCAGCACCTCCGTCTTCCCTGAGTTCAACTTCAACCAACTGGACCTCATCCAATCCTGGATCTCCCTGAGACAGTTATTAAACACTGAGAGTGCTCTATTCTGGTCAGGTACAAAAGACAGATAGAGCTGGGTATCATCGGCATAACAATGAAACTCCAGCCCATATCGTCTTACAATGTCTCTGAGGGGAAGCATGTACACTGCAAACAACATGGGGGACAGCACAGAGCCCTGAGGCACCCCACAGGTCAGAGCGGTGGGATCGGAGGAAAAAATTCCCGATACCACCTTTTGAGTTCTACCTGTGAGGAAAGAAGTAAACCAGCTGTATACCAGGCCCGAAAGCCCACAGATACATCTCAGGTGCTCAAGCAACACCCCATGGTCTATGGTGTCAAATGCTGCTGACAGATCCAGAAGGACCAAAATGGACCATTTTTTCTGGTCTCTCGCCATCAGGAGATCATTGAGGACCCGAACCAGCGCAGTCTCAGTGCTGTGCCTCTTTCAAAAGCCTGATTGAAGAGGATCGTAGATGTTATGGATGGTAAGATGGTTGTCCAACTGGACTGCCACCACTTTCTCGATAACCTTCCTGACAAAGGGGAGGTTCGAGATAGGTCTGTAGTTTGCCAGGGAGTCGGGGTCCAAGGATGCCTTTTTCAACACTGGTGTCACCACCGCTTCCTTCAGGGAGCAGGGATATTCACCTGTGTCTAAGGAACACCAGACTATCCTGGCTAGAACCGGGAAGATAACCTCCCCACAGCCCATAATCAGGCCTGTGGGACCCGGGTATAAACTACAGCTAGTGGTATGCATACCCTGGAAAATCCTCATAACACCCTCAATTTCCAGCCTTATGAAGGAACTCCAGGTAAACAGTGTGCTAGTGATCATAGGCTGGGCAACCACAACTCCCATGGAGGAGTTGGGGCAAATCTCGGCCCTAATGATTGCCACCTTATCTGCAAAGAATCGAGCAAGCTCCACACACTGCAACTGTGAAAAAGCACGACGAACCTGCAGACAGGCTGGGTTGCACAGCCTGTCTATGGTTCGAAAGAGCTGGGCCCGGTCAATTCTGAGCAGCAGCAATTTCTCCGGACAGGAACACTGCCTTCTTATGAGTAATTGCTGACTGATAGAGTTTGTAATGCTCTAGGAGTCTAAGATGGTCGGCATCCAAGCTGGACTTCTGCCAACATCTCTCCAACTTGTGACCTAATCTCCGCAACACCCTCAGATCCTGATCAAACCAAGGGGATTGGGGGCGAAGGGAGAGAGGCCACACACGGGTGGGAGCAATTAAATCCAAAGCGGAGGTGACAGCTTTATTATAGGCTTGCACCATCGCTTCAGGATTAGAGCTCAACCCAGGAAATTCTGATAGGTCAAGAACCGCAGTTAGACCAGTGGGAGTAACATCCCGTAAAGGGCGGTACTTGACCATCTCCACTGGGGTAGGTCTACGCAGGGGGGTGCGAAAATTGAACCTCACAGTATGGTGGTCAGACCATCCGACTGGTTCCACCCCCCACATCAGAGGCCTCCAACCCCAGCAGGAAGACCAGATCGAGAGAATGGCCATGTTTATGAGTGGCAGAGGTAACCACCTGTGAGAGGCCCAATGAACACATCAATTGGAGGAAGTGCTGGCCAAATTAGAGAGTTCATCGATCCAGGCATTAAAATCACCCAGCACCATCAACCTGGACGACTCAAATACCAGTTGACGACGTAAATCCGCCACTTTTCAGGAAATAGTGCTTCACACCGGGTGGACGGTAGACAAGCACCACTCTATAGCCCCCACCTGCCACACAACATATCAAAGGATCTGGTCTCCTCCACTGGAATACTAGCAGGTCCAATTGCCCTGAAACAGACCGCAACCCCCACCCCTGCGACCAATCTCGGGCGGTGAATCACTGAATACCCAGCTGGAATAGCCACCTCCAAAACTGGGGCAGCATTGCTATCCAGCCAGGTTTCGGTGATGCAGACCAGGTCCGCCGTGCCAACCAAGTCCTCTATAATAGCAGTCTTGTTCACAACGGACCTGGCATTGTACAGGCAACTCATGGGGGCCATTCATCTATAGTGAATTGCCAGCTCTCTTGTGGGAAGTTTAACAAGACTTGCTGACTTGATAGCAGACAGGAGACAATTACATCATAAAACTGATGTGAGGATCCTTTCCTGGGATCTGTTCCCATGGTAGACAATAGTTCAGGTAGATGTCATAAAATCTCAGAAATATTAAGCAAGTACCAAGGAGATGACATCAGTCACACATATATACACACACACTCACATGGGTGGGGATACTGTGGAGAACTGTTATTCAAAGGGAGAGGTCACTCACCACAACCAGAAGGATATAAATGAAGGAGTTTGATATCTGTCTCTCTCTGTCTCTCTCTCCCTCTCCTCTCTCTCTCTCTCTCTCTCTCTCTCTCTCTCTCTCTCTCATCTAACATCTAAAGAAGGGGAAGACTAGGTTTACTGGCCAAGGCACCTAGCTTCACATGAGCTCTTTCCTTTTTGGTTGCTTGAAAGGACAGAGCAAAGAACTTAACCAGAGCAAGGGGATGGATTAAGGCTTCTTTTGGCTAGGCAGATTTACTGTGTGTTATTTTTATTTTAGACTCACAGGGATTGTTACTGTTTGTTGCTTACATTTTATTGTTTTGTTTTTCTCTGATTAAAATTGTTGTTACTGGGTATACCTTATGCTGCATTATTACATGGTGTGCTAACAGATTACTGCTGTAATCTTCTGATTCAAATTGTATTTTGCAAGGTATATCTTCTGTTATTGCTTTATTTTTCTCTGTAGCAAAGTGTTTCTTACAGGGTATATCTTCCGTGAAATTATTACAGTTGGTGATTTACAGGTATTACAGTTTTATCTGTCATTAGGATAAGCTTTCAGGGCTACTGCATTTGTTGCTGGCTGATTGTTTCTGATCTTACCTCCTTGTTTCTTTCATCCATGATTCTTCTTTTTCAGCAGAGGAAGGGCACAGTTACCCACCCCCATCCCCAACCACACCACACTACACTCCTTTTATAGGGTAGTGCAGTCATAACATTTCTTGTGGCAAAGCAGGAAGGGACAGATCAGTGCAGTATTCATACAGTGACCTCGCTTACAGGGGCACTAGTATTTTAACTTGTTATAATAAGTTATGCAAAAACAAACAAACAAAACACAAAATCAAACTTTTGCTTTCATTTTCTTTCTTCTGATTACTCTGACCTGGTTATAAACCCAACAACTTATCTGGAATGGATATTGTTAACTGCAGGTACTGTGGAACACTTTTCAGAAGGGCAGTTTTACAGGATGTAGGACACTGTGCTACATGCTGGGCCATTGGAAATCTAAGGGCTCAGCTCCAGGCAGCATGGGTAGAGACTGTACACCTCAAATTGCATATTCAAGAGGAAATATATTATAAGAACCACCCACCATTTCCCCAACATCCAACAGAAGCACCTCGGCTGCAGAGGGTAGTTGGTCTGGGAGGTTGGCAGGCAGTTAGGAGGGGCAGATCAGGTTCCACATCTCTCAGTGCTCTCCAACATATTACCTCCATAAACCATATTAAAATTACAAACAGGTATATCTGCCTCCATCTCCAAAATCCAACAAAGGGGCAGAGGACACTGCAGAGCAGAACACTGCAGCACAAGAGTTAGCACAACAAAACTCACCCAAAGCAGGAACCAAAACAAAAAAAGCAAAAAGGAAATCAAAAAAACTTCTGATCATAGTAGACTCAATAACTCAAGGAGCTGATACCCATCTCCAGCCAGGGGTAATGGTCAGATGTCTCCCAGGTACATCAGCATGGAGAGACTCTGACCGATTTGCTAAAATTGTTCAGGAAGCAGAAGAAAACATTGATATCCTAGTACACAAAGGGAATAATGATCTCACCAGATGGTCAGTTGTGGAGACTAAGGAACACCTGACCAGACTGGGTGACAAACTCTCATCCATTTTATCCAGCGTATCCTTCTCTGAGACCCTGCCAGACTGAGAAAGGGGGGCAGATGGATGGAAAGTCAGAGAAGGGGCCATAGGGGAGCTAAACATGTGGCTCAAGGGCTGGTGCCAGGAAAAATTACACTAATTTGTATGGAACTGGCTGCAGTTTTGGTAGCAAAAGTTTTTTAAGTTTGATGGACTTCATCTGACTAAGGAGGGAGTCAGTGCATTGGGGCAGAAGTTTAATGTCTTTGCAGAATATTTAAACTAGCAAATGGGGAGAGGGGTGCAGCACCCCGTACATCGAATGGGAAGAACATCCCTCTCCCCTCATCTAGTGTTCAAACAGGAGTTTAGCATGTTTGCAGTTCATTTGCATCACCAGGTAAGGAAAAAGGTCAGGCTCCCCATATGATGCACAGGGGAAATGCCAGACCTCACCCAACTACTAACACACCAAAATCCAGCCAATGTAAAATCATGTACACAAATGCTTGCAGTCTGGGAAACAAGATCCCAGACCTGCAGGCAATAATGACAGAGGCGAAACTGGACATAGTAGCAATTAGTGAGATGTGGTTTACTAGTAACCACACTTGGGAGACTTCAGTACCTGGCTATGCACTGTTCAGAAGAGACTGAGATGCAAAATGGGGGGGGGGGGTGGCCCTGTATGTCAATGAAAATATTGAAGCTACAGAAATTCAGAATACACATAAGGAGCCAGAAGAACTGTGGGTCACCCTGGAAACAAGAAATGGGACAGCCATTCAAACTGGGGCTGTCTACAGGCCCCCAGACCAGAGGAAGGACATAGATACATTACTGTTAGAAGACATACAAAACATGACAGCTAAACGGGAGGTTCTGATAATGGGAGACTTCAACATGTCAGATACAGATGGGTCAATACCATCAGGAACATCTGCCAGAACTAGACACATGGTGGATTCCCTGCAGGGGGACGGCCTCAAACAACTGTTACAGCAACCCACAAGAGACAGGACTAGCATAGATCTAGTACTGACTAACAGATCACAGATCTCCTGGTAGAAGGTCACCTGGGGGCCAGTGACTATCACATGGTGTGGTTCAATTTGGCCACTAGAACTAAATCATCCCATTCCAAGGCAAAAATATGGGACGTCAGAGGAGCTGACTTTGATAAGATGGCCAACAGAGTTAAGCTAGCCCTGGCAAAAAGAAATACAGGTGAGGGGGTACAGGCAAAGTGAGCAAGCATTAAAGATGCAATACTTAAAGCAACATCCCATTGTGTTAGAGAGAAAAGGAAGTGCAAAAGAAGAAGGGAACCACTTTGGTTCTCAAAAACAGTAGCAGAAACGGTCAGAGCCAAAAGGCTGGCCTTCAGGAAATATAAGGGAATGCAGCGGGATAAAAATAGGGAGGCATACCAAACTTCCCTAAGGGAAGTCAGTAAGGCAGCAAAGGCCCAAACTGAGGAAACACTAGCACAAACAGTAAAAGAAGGTCACAAGACTTTCTATAGATACATTAGTGAAAGGAGAAAGTCCAGAAGGGGTATTGCTAAGATCAAAGGAGACAAGGGGGCACGTAAGGAGGACGATCACATAAAATCATCTATCCTAAATAGATACTTCTGCTCAGTTTTTACTGAGGAGAAGGTAGGGCAGGGCCCACAGCTCAGCATCATGGACCCAGGGAGGAGGGAGGTGTGAACTAGACTCTTCACAAAAGAAAGGGCCCTACAAGAGCTCAATAAACTCAGGGTGGACAAGGCAATGGGACCAGATGGCATGCATCCCAGAGTACTAAAGGAGCTAAGGGTGGAACTTGCAGAGCCATTATCAGAACTGTTTAGTGAGTCTCTGAGCACAGGAGAAGTTCCAGAAGAGTGGAGAAGGGCTCATGTGATCCCGCAGGGAGGAGGCAGGGAACTACAGACCAGTCAGTCTTAACTCAGTTGTGGGCAAGATTATGGAGGCACTCCTTAAGGAAAGAATCATGCAACACCTGGAATCCATAGGAACACAGGATCCAAAACAGCATGGGTTTACAAAAGGAAGGTCCTGTCAAACTAGTCTCATAGATTTCTTTGACTGGGTAACCAGAATGGTGGACCAAGGGGGAGCAGTTGATGTCACCTACCTAAACTTCAGCAAAGCATTCGATACTGTTCCACAAAGAAGATGGATTAATGACAGAGATCACGTGATGCAGAGTGCTGAGTAGAAGCTCCTTCAAGAAGCTCCTGCCTCCTGATGACTAAATTGTCTATTTTGGATGTCTGAATTTCCCCATTTCCTCTGCTTTTGAGATTCAGTGCTGTCTGAACACTTTGGAAACCTGGTTTGAGTGTTAGATCAGCGGATGGAGGCTTACATGAAGAAAGCCCCACAGAAGCACACCCCCCCACTACTCCCGGAAAGGCCTCCAAGAAATCCAGGGCCTCGGGTGGGCCTGAGAGGTCTGATCCTCCAAGTCAATTTGGAGAGCAGGAACCTTTAACGCTTTCTAGGTTCCTTGAAGAGTTTAAGCCCTTTCATGAGGAAATGAAAGAAATGGCAATGGATCTGAAGTCTCTCTCCAGAAAACTGGGTGAAGTCTCACTAACTGTCTCTGATAATACAGCTCGAATTGTCTCAATGGAGAAAAAGTTAGAAAATCTCAATCCCGATCTGGTGTTTATGCGTCAGAGTTATCTGCCCTCGCCAAGCTCAAGATCTAGAGGCCGCACGCAGGAAAACAATGTTGTGATACTTAAGTTACCGTGTGAGAAGAAGGCCAACATGTTGTGGCATTTGTACAGAAGTTGGTGGAGCGGGTCACTGACCCTCTCCCTTTGCCCTGTCTATATTATAGAGTGAGCTCACAGGTCCCTACAGCCTAAGCCTTCTCGAAGACCCCCGTCCCATCATCTGTCGGTTTTGAACTACCTAGAGAAGCAATATTTTCTGCAGAAAGTGAGAGCTTTACAAGAGATTCGCTGGGAGAACATGAAACTGAGAATTTCACAAGATTTGCCTGGCTTGGTTCATCTAAAGTGGAAAGGGTTCCATCCCATTGTCTCTAAGATAATTGCGGCAGGCCTGAAATTCAGGATGGGATACCCAGCCAGGTTACAGGTTCTAGTAAATGGATTTTGATCCAGCTATGATGACCCTGCAGCTGCCCTGATGAGCCTTAAATCTACGCTACCAGATCTGTTTCAGGAACCCTGAGATGCTGTGTTTGCAGGATGAAGAGCTGCTTGGAGCTGAGAATTGTAACTTTTGTTTTTTCCTTCTTTGAGGAACCGTTCAGTACTAGTTGGATAGGAAGCTTCTCCTGTTTTGCTTGGACTGGGGGGATCAGCGCAGGGCACGCTTGCTACTAGTTTCCTTGGCCCTATTTGCAGAGGGACTATGCCGGTTAAGGGCAAAGGACACTTAGGGTCTCGGGGTTTGTTTACGGGGGGAACAATGTTTCAAGTTTCAGTATTCTCCATATTGTAAGCACAATAGAAAGGGGAATTGGTTTTGTTGAGATTTAGATTCATGTTTGTTTCATCTGGATAGGAAGTTGGAGCGGTCTTGGGCTTTCTCTGCAGTTCACTTTCACTCTAGCATGAGTGGGAACTGGCCACTAGAGGGTGCACCAGGCATTAGTAACTCATGGGGGTGCAGCCCTCAATTCAAGGGGGATCTCTCTAAATCTTCTCATTAGACTCCAGTGCAGGACAATTAATTCTTGCAAAGAGAGTCTTTGAATTTGGAGGTTGGTTACCTCTGGGAAGACTCGTTTTTTTCAGTCTTCCCTTCCTGAGTTGTGGTTACTATCTCTTTCCTGATTCTTGCTCTCAGGTTGTAGCAGAGGCCACTCCCCCTCAGTGGGTTCCCGATCTGGTTTTAGTTCCTGCATAACTGCCTCATGAGGCAAGGATGATTTCAGTTCTTACTCTCAGTTTTGTTCGGGTTTCCATGGCTACCTGGGATATATATGGCTTTTGCTGTGACCCTTTTCTAATAGGTTTTCATCATATTAACACTCTGGTGTGGTGGTATTGAAAGCCCAAGACCATTCTCTCATTTTCTGGGGGTAATCAGCACTGTTTTGTTTTCTTATATGAGTATAGCGGAATCTAAGATTTTTCATTAGCAGAGGTGCATCACCGGAAGGCAGGAAATAAAGGAAAAGCACCAGTACTGTGCTGAATGTTGCTTGTGACAGCTTAGAGGGTTGGGGTGGGTTTGGGGTATCGTTGGAGGGTAGGGGGTGGGTAGGGGATGGGATGGAATTAACTGTGGGGGTTAGGAGGAGGGAGGGCTTTACTGCAGTAACCATGGGTGTAAGGTTGTAGGTATTAAGTATCCTGTGTGCTGAGCTGAATACACTAAGTCTAACTACCACTACTGGATGGCTAAAGAAATAACTTTTGCAACTTGGAATGTTAAGTGGATCAGGAAAAAGCACAAACAATATCAGGCTCTTAAACATTTAAGCCTACTACATTCTCAGATAACTTTTTTACAGGAAACCCATTTATTAGAAGCGGAAGCTTCACAGTTAAGAAGACAACAGGTGGGACTGGTTTACAATGCCCAGGGATCCACAAATAGCTGTGGGGTCATGCTCATGATTAATAGGGGTATTCCCTTCATTTCTACACAGGTTATTAAAGACCCTGAGGGAAGGTTTATCCTTGTTAAAGGTACTCTCTTGTCTGTTCCATTACTACTTGGCAGTATCTATGGCCCTTACATAGATGACCCAGGATTTTTTATGAGACTTATATCTGCTATTCTCCCAATGCTTCCCATCAGGATTATTTGGGGGGGGGGGGGAATTTAACCATGTACTTGATTCTAATTTGGATAGGTCAGGTAGAGGTCTGGGAGGGGTCACTCTGGGGCAGAAGGCTTTTAAAGATCTGTTGGACTAATGCAGGCTCTGCGATGTCTGGCGTGTTTTTCATCCTGATTCTAGGGAGTTTACCTTCAGGTCAATGGTGCACGGCTCGCAGTCCCGCATTGATTACATATTTATTTCTCAGTTCCTATTACCTAGGGTTAAAACCTCCTTGATTCAACCTGGCCCAATCTCCGGCCACTCACTAGTATTATGTAAATTGGAATGTCTTAATTTATCTAACAGGGAAACCAGATAGAAACTTAATGAACAACTTCTCAAAGATGTCAAATACTGCAAACTTATAAGGGAGCAAATTGAATCCTTTTTTTCATCTAACCCTTTAGGTAGTGCAAAGCCGGATATTTTGTGGGGGGCCTTTAAGGCCTTCATGAGAGGGATCCTGATCAGCATGGCGGTGGGCAGGAAAAGGGCACAGGAGAAGGAATTAATATCTTTACTATCTCAAATTAGATCACTTGAAAATAATTTCTCGATTAATCCTCCTGATAAGGATAGGAGGAAACTCTTAGTGTTGAAAGATAGATATTTGGAGTTACTCTGAGACAAAGCAGAATTAGCTATTATTCATACAAGAGCTAGCTATACTGACCAGGGAGAAAAGGCGGGGTGCCTACTGGCACTGTGTATTAAGCAACAAGAATCAGTGAGATTTATCCCTCCTATCAGGGCAATGGCTGATGGATCCTTAAAAGTATTTCCCACTGAAATAGTCCAAGAATTCGCCCATTACTATCCAAATTTGTACAGTGACATGGAGCATCCCCCTTGCCCTGGGAGTCCGGAGAGCTCTCTGAAGGACTCCCACTTGCCCTCTCTCTCTGACCGATACAAGGATTTTCTGGTTACTCCTATTTCTCAGGAAGAAATTGCCCAGGTTATTAACGAATTGCCAGCAGACAAGGTCCCAGGCCCCGATGGTTTTTCCTCCTTATTTTACAAAGTTTTTCAGGACCTTTTATTACCAGTACTTTGCCATTTATTTCAACATATTTTAGCTGGGGTGGAGGCTGATTCTCATCTTTTTGAGGCCTTGATTGTTCCCCCCAAACCAGATAAAGATCCTGAGCTTGTTCAGAGTTACAGACCTATCTCACTTTTAAATCAGGGTATTAAAATTCTCTCAAAAATATTAGCTAATAAATTAACCATAGTTCTTCCTGAGTTGATAGGTACAAACCAGGTAGGATTTCTGAAAAGGCGTTCATCTTCTGATCACTTGCGTACCTTATCACATGTCTTCTCGGCTACCAGGGATGCCGAGTTCCCTGCAGGACTAGTCTCCCTGGATGCCGAGAAGGCATTTGATTGAGTGAACTGGAACTTTCTGCTCCGAGTTCTGGGATCATTTCAATTTTCTTCTCTGTTCATTTTCTGGAATGCCCCACTTTATAAAAACCCTACTGCAAGAATCTCTGCAAATGGGGCTTTCTCTAAGCCCTTTTCAATCCATTCAGGAACAAGGCAGGGATGTCCCTTATCTCCTTTGTTATTTAACTTATATTTGGAACCTCTCATTCAAAATATTCTCAATAATGTTTCTATACACAATGTTTCTATATTCAACACTCTGCCTTCCCTCAATCTGATCTGTTCGCATTAGGTTTGTTACACACTGCTGTTTTATTACTCCAGATGTATGATGTTTGCTTTCTTCCATTGCTCCTCTGTATGTGTTATTGATTGTATCATGTTCCCATTGAACCCAAAAACCCCAGGCCGCATCTGGAATCGAGCGGTACTCTGCTCAGCATGCCTTCCTGGTAAATCGCTTAAATAAGTAAATAAATAAATACACGGTGTTAGAGTTGGGCAGCATGAAATCAAAGTCACTGCATACGCGGACGACTTGCTGATACACTTATCTCACCATGTATCCCCTGTCCCGGCTTTGCTAAGGGAAACAGCAAGATTTAGTGACCTGTTCAATTACAAACTGAACGCTAGCAAATCCTTATTTTTCCCATTAAACCATAAAGTTTTCAAAAATGACATTAGTCCTTTTAGTTTATGCAGGACTTCTGGGTCATTTAAATATTTGGGTATTAAGCTTTCTCGTAATCCTCAAACATGGTTTAAGGAAAACCTGGATTCCCTCTCTCAGTTGATAGCTCATGTCCTCGAGAGGTGGTCCACACTTTCTATTTCATTATGGGGCTGAATCAACATAATTAAGATGAACATATTTCCTAGAATTTTCTATCCATTATCTCTTCTCGACACTTTTATTCCTTTACTCTGGTTTAAAAAGACACATGGCATATTCATCATATTTATCTGGGCTGACAGATATCCTCAGTTGGCTTATCATAAGCTGGCAGCCCCAAAACTGGAGGGGGGGTTACGAATTCCCCATCTGGCTATATATTACTGGGCTAGTCACTTAGCAAAATGTCTGAGATGGGTATCCCCTGGCCCAGAAAAAGAGCAACCAGTTTGGCTTAGAATAGAACTGGATGCAATCAAGTCCAAGAATCTGCACCCCCTTACATTATTTTTCCTTAAATTCCCCCAGGTTCGTATGACCGAGGAGTCCCCCATAATATCGACTTCTTTAAAGGTTTACTCACAAATGTGTTCATTTTTGCAATATTCTTCTCACCGGGACCTGGCCCAGTGTATCTGGAATTCCCCATCTTTCACTATTAACAAGAACCAGATTTTCCATCAATGGTTGTCCCAATTGGGAGATGGGAAGCTTCTTTCTCTTATAGATGAAGAGAAGCATTGGTTATCAGTGGGAGATATTAATAAGAAATTTCTCATTCCGGTTTCCTCTCATTTTAAAGTCATACAGCTAAGGCATTTACTTGTAATTAATCTCGGTAATACTCCTCCCTCCCAGACCAGAGGTTTCCTCACTTTCCGGATCTTCAGGTGTAATATCTAAACTATATCAGTTTTTGTTTCACAAAAAATATGGGGGTCCCTTTGGACCTACAAGATTCTGGAATAATTTCTTCCCTTAACACTATTTGGACTGGCAATCTCTGTGGAGATCATGTCATAAACATATTTCTCAAGACAGACTGCATCTCATGCAATATCATATTTTACATAACTTGTACTACACCCTGGTTAAATTACAGAAGTGGGGTTATTTGAATTCTAATATATGCAATAAATGTTTGCAGGAAGAAGGAACACTTCTCCATATGTTTTGGTCCTGTCCTAAAATCTCCCCCTTATGGGATTCAATTAAGGCTTCCCTGGATCCTCTGCTGGGCCTTCAGGAGTACTTTATTCCCGAGATTTGTCTGTTAGGGGACTTATCGTCTATTAGAGTTAAAGTAAGAAAGTTTCACATTTCCATGATTGCCTTATCAGCTAAGAAGCTCATTTTACACCACTGGAAAGATAAGTCCTCTCCATCTGTCCAGGAATGGGTAAAAGAAATTTTGTCCAATCTGCGTACAGAGAAAGCGATTGCCAGTCTTCACAATAGACTGGCAGTTTATACCAAAATCTGGGATCCCCTTCACTCTCTAAGTTCTCTGGCTCAGGTCTAACTATATCTCAGGCTACATTGCCATGTAAGACCTTAAGTAAAGTGCTTGGCATTTGAGGGAATTAGGTTGGGTTACTGCAGTAAGGGAGGGAAGGTGGGTCAGGTAGTTATCCTTTGCATTGTATCGAATGTCAATGTCACTGTCGCTTGAACTGCCTTTTATTGTGGAAAATGTATCAATAAACTTTAAATTGGAAAAAAAAGAAGATGGATTAATAAGCTGGGTAGGTTTGGGGTAGGCCAGAAGTTGGACAACTGGGTGGCAAACAGGTTGATGGGCAGAAAACAGAGTGGTGGTAAATGGTATACAGACAGAAGAGATGCAAGTCATAAGTGGGGTACCTCAGGGATCAGTCCTGGGGCCAGTACTCTTCAATATCTTCAACAGTGACATTGAAGATGGACTGGAGGGTAAGTTTTGTCTGTTTGCAGATGACACCAAGACCTGCAACAGAGTAGATGATCCAGATAGGGTGAACAAAAGGAGAAGATCTGGATAAACTAGCAAAATGGTCAGAAGAGTGGTGACTGGGGTTTAATGCAAAGAAGTGGAAGATCATGCACATAGGGAAGAGAAACCCTGAAGCCACCTAAAGGCTGGGATGGGAGTTGGTGGCAGTCACAAGAGAAGAAAGAGACTTGGGCATCATCATCACCGATGACCTGAAATCATCCAAACAGGACACTAAAGCAGTAGATAAGGCTAGGGAGATGTTGGGGTGTATTAGTAGGGGTATCACAAGTCAGAAGCGGGAGGTCATAATCCCACTTTACAAGACACTGGTTAGGCCCCATCTGGAGTACTGTGTGCAGTACTGGAGGCCACACCTTCACAAGGACATTAACCAAATTGAGGCAATCCAGAGAAGGGCAACCAAAATGGTGCAAGGATTGCATCAGAAAACATACGAAGACAGATTAACCAAGCTTAATATGTATACCTTAGAGCAAAGGAGGGAAAGAGGTGATATGATCGAAACATTCAAACACCTTAAGGGCATTAACAAGGTGAAAGAGTCTAACATGTTTCAATATAAAAAAAAATAGCAGGACAAGAGGACACAGCATGAGATTAGAGGAAGGCTGATTAAGGGGTAATGTGAGGAAGTTCTTTTTCACAGAAAGGGTGGTGGATGCATGGAATGGCCTACCTCAGGAAGTGTTGGATATGAATACAGTGCAGGGCTTCAAAAAGGCATGGGATAGGCATAAGGGAGCAATACAGATGAGTATGAATAGATAGGCCATTGACAGAGCAAAGGCCTTTGGCACATTTATAATGTAGAAAAAGAAATGGGCTGACTGGATGGGTCTTGTGGTCTTTATCTGCCATCAGCTTCTATGTTCTATGTTTCTATGAAGCTAGCTGAATTGTGCAGGAAGCACAGCTTAGGGGAAGTGTCTTCTTTAGCTAGTGGCAGATAGGAGACTTTAGGTGAGGCTAAAGTGCAGATTTTTCTGTCTAACTTTTTTCTGTATTCTTAGTAAATGTGTAAACCTTTTGTCTTACTGTAAATATATCCTGTTTGCAAATACTTGTAGCATCCTCTAATAAAGAATCTATTTTTGTAGAACCAGTCACTGCCTAATTACTGAATAAGGTAATTTTTATTATTTTTGTTGGACTCTTTTAGCAGTCTGTCTCCGAAGTGCACTTTACCAATAGTTACTGTGCTGAACTTTCTCCTCCTGAGCAGCAGGCAAAAGGAGGTTTCCTGGTTTTGGACAAAAAGTCATGTAGTGGCAGAGAATTGGAAGCCCTCATCCAGAACTGGCCTGTAAGCTGTTATGGCCCAAGGGGCAGCTTTTCTCAGAATATGAGAGTGAGCAAGGCACATAACATGACCCCATTCTTCAATTCTCCTTGCTTTACAGCTAGATATGAACAAGACCTCACTGAGAAAATAAATCTTGTCTCAACTGACATATTCTATTGTACGATATGGAAAATAATAATTGATTAAATTTTAAAAGGTTTTACAGTATGATCATTTTTTTCAGCTTTTTCATGATGGTAACTGTTGTAGAACAAACATCTAGAGCCTCTTTTGGTAGTTGATAATGATGACAAACTGTATTTAGTTTTTCTTTAAACTGTTTCATTCTCTAGTTTATGTTTTCACTCTGTTTCTATAGCAACAATGCATCAGTACAATTAATACCTTTGGCAGAGTTGGCCTTTAGACTATTGCACATCAGCAGATTTTATGTTTACCTTTTTTATGTTTAATTGACTAGCAATTATCTGCTAAATAGCACCTGAAAGGCATGCTGAGCTTGGCAGAGACTTCAAACATGGCATCAAGGTATCACAAGGTTACTCATCAAGGAGCAGTCAACCATTCAGTGCAGAGAGAAGGATGGATGGTTTGATCAACTAATCTGGGGAGGAGGAGGATATGCCCTCCCCATATGTATGCCTATGTTTATGATTAATTTACGCCTATATTTCAAATTCTGCATCAGGCTTTGATGCCTTCCTCAGCCTTTTATAGGATTTCACCTCTGCTGGGCCACCATGGTAAACCTAGCATCCAGCATAGGACCTTGAATACAAGGACTGTCTCTAACTCTTTAATATCTAAGAGTTCATTTTTTTCTGTCTTCTTAGAGGTGTCTCAGTACTTCTGCCTTTAGTTTCCCAAGCTGAGTCTCTCATGTTTTTAGAGGATATTCTTCTGTTTCATAGTCCCTTATAGCCCAACTGTTCTGGTGCCCTGACTATGGGAAGCTGAACTAGATGAATGGACATCATCCTGTTAGGCCCCCACCCAATTTTTCATTTCCACCATCTCCCCAAACTGTGGCATCGGTAACGGTATGCTTGTATCAGTACAGAGCATGACAAACATGGTAGTAAGCCAATTCTTCTATGCTGTCCATTAATGCAACTCACTGTGTCCTTATTCTGGGCTACTAGAGGGTAATGAAGCAACGGGGAACACTCCAATCCATCCACGGTGGATTAGAACATCCTATAAGATGATTGGCTCTGTCTGTACCACCTTGCTGTGGCATAACTAAGCTCCAGGAGACAAACCCATATCAACCACATAGCAGGCAGCTTCTCTATTGCTATTGTGTCAAACCAACTAAATAGTTTAATGGCTGCATTTATTTATTTAGTTTTTGTTGACTGGGTAAGTGCACTAGACAAATTCTGCCTATTTTCAGGCATGACCCGGGGGAGGGGGATACAGATGAATGCCAAATGACCTTGAACCAGATTAAGCTGTTTGTGGGATTTTTAGTGAATGGGGGAAATTTGGCCAGGACAATGGGGAAATTCCCCTACCCAGTCGGTAGGGGGAGCTGCTGGCTGTTTTTGAAATGGCTATTCAGCAGGAGCTGGTGGATGGTATGAAAGTCAGGGAGACAGAGGAGAAATCCTCCTCCTCTGGTCTCAGAATTCAAGAGGTCAACATGGAATTTACCAGAGTAGAATTTGAAATAGAAATAGTGACTGCGAGAAACGGAAAAGACCGGGAAGACTGCTTTTCCTCTCAAAACAGACTTTCTATAAATGAATGACAGGACCCGACGGAAAATCAGCAGATAAGTAAAAATCCTTCTATCACTATAGAACCTGCTTCTTTGCCTGCATTACACCTTGGACTTGATAAACATTTTAACACTGTGCCTGGAACAAGGGGGGATAACTCCCTAGAACTTGTGTGAGCCTACTGGCCTAAATGACAGCAATGTCAAAAACTTATGATGCAGGAGGATCAAAGGAAGGCACCACCAGAGACCAGCCCATCGGCGCAGCGGTAGGTTTACCACACTGCGTGCCAGTGACCCGGGTTCAGGAATGGACTCGGGGCTGAAGGGCCATCTGGGGTGGAGAAGGATAGAGCGCCCATCTGCCGCTCTCCTTCTCTGGGGTGGAGAGGATTGCCTGTCCCACTGCTCTGCCACCACCTGGGTGACCATGGGTGTTAGTGGAAGGGGGACAGTCAGTGGGGAGGGGAGGACGCAGACAGAGGGTTGAGAGGAGATTGCTCATCAGTATGTGCCTCACCCATTGGCTGCCCTTGTGTGTCTACGTCCTCGGTGGTGGGAGGACACTAGAAAACCAGGAAATACCTCACAGGACTCCCAGTAGATGGAGCTCCTGGCCATGATCCCCAGTGCCCCTACCGGCGCCAGTACCAGCATCTCCCAGCGAAATATAGACACATCAGATGTAAGGACCCCACCCCGTACCTGCCTGGGGGGAATATCCAAGGGTCCGTGGGCAGGATGGACTGCACTGGTTGCTGGCTAGCAGGAGCGGAGATGAACAAGGCCATTGGAGACTCCTGAAGAAATGGGAGTTCAGCGGTGAGAAGGGGGCATAAAGAGAAAATAAAAAAAAAGGGAAGGCACCTCCCAGGCTCGGGAGCACTTCCCCTCAACAACTACTCATAGAAACCCAGGTTTTAGACAAGAAAGGGACAGCTGGCAGTATAAATGTGACAAATAGTGAATGCCTACAGCTATCTTCCTTATATGTGGTCACTTCAAAAGGTGATATTACTGAAAACAAAGTAGATAGCACTACAGCACTGCCAAGAGAATTTGTTGCAGTTATAGACACAGCTGATGTATCACTCCCAGTAGAGACAAACCTGGAGGTGGGCAGGCAAGAAAAACATTTTACCATAGGATCTACAATGTTTTCAAACAAACCTGAGTCTTGGGTTTTGGTCCCAACAAAACAAAAACCATGGTAAGGTGTAATTTATCAAACTGACCCATTTAATCAAGAGTACAGAACTAAACTTTACCTTCTCTGCTAAGGGGCAGTCAGTCAAAATATCAATGGAGGGGTTTAAAATAAGAAGGGCTGCCCTTGTATCTGCAAATTGTAACCTACCCTCAGACTCAGTACTTCAGGAAGGCCGAAGGGCTCTCAGGCTATCTCTGGGTAAGTAAAAGGCCAAACTACTTCAGCTGCTATTCAATCTGCCTTCTCCATACCCGCAGCACCTAACAACCCCGTTGGGGCTTGGTATCCTGAAAAAGCCCTTTTGGAGTCAGGCTGGAAAAAGCGGCCATCAGGTACCCAACTCCCTGACCCAGACTGATCTTCTTCTTCTCCTCCCTTTTCACAGCAGTCTGCAGATTGGCACCCTACTGTTCAGGTCCCTGCTACTAAGCATCTACCTTCTCCTTCTGCTCAGAACTTGGAACCCAATGTTATCCCTAATGCGGCTAACCGTTTTCTAGATAGGGGTATTCAGGGGAATCATAGGGCCTCTGAGAGCATAGAATTGGGCAAGAACCCAAGGGTACTTTACATGTTAGGCCACTTCTATCAGAACTTTTTTCCCAGATGAAGAAAGAAGCGGTCTCATGCAGAAATGCAGTATGAATTTGCTACAAAGGTGGCCTATATATTAGGCTGGACTGTGTTTATAAGGGAAAGCATCTTCATAAAAAATCCCTAAACTTCTCACTAAACGATGTTTTCGCTTTCATTAACATCTCCAGGATGGACAACTATGACATTAGTTTTAGGTGCCCATTCCTTTTCGACCATTTCTGGCAAAGATATAATCAGCTTAACTTTTCCCTATTATTTTCCCCCTTTCTTGTTATTCCCTTGACTCAGCCTCTAATCAAATTTGTAACAGTGATGTTTGGAAATGAAGGTGTCCATGTAAAAGACATCACCTTTTTGCTTTCTCAAAAATGAGAGGTGCTTAGTGTTCCTGAAGCTGTACTCAACTCTAAGTATTTCTGGACTGGGAGCTGTAAATATAAAGTGAAACTTAGACAGTCTGACAATGATGTTGAACATATTCCAAATTATTTTACCTTGGGGAGGAATGTGGGGGTTTACGCAGGCAACCCCATGCATGTTACAAATGCGGGTCTCATATCTACTTGTCCAGTTCATGTGATACACGCAGATGTGATATCTGTGGGGAGGTGGGGCATGTTAGTCTGCAATGTGTAATTAAGCTGAAATGTGATTTATGTGAAGAATTAAGGCATGGGTACATAGATTGCCCCAGGGCTGCTAAAAATAAGGCTTCAGTCATCAGCCCATACTTGTTAATTCTAAAAGCTCAGGATGAGGCTTTTGCTAAATCCCAAAAAAAATGCAGGAACTGACCCCTCCTTCCCCTTCTAGGGGCCCCAAAAAAGGGAGTGCTAACAAAATTAATAACCCTGAGTCTTTTGAATCTCCTAAAAAGGAGATAGGGGAGGACCCTCATGATTTAACAAACAAAATTGGTTTCCCTCCTGTGTGCTACCAGGATGGGAGGTAGTTAAAGGGTTTAGCTTCCCCCCAGAAACAACCTTTGCTTCAGGAAAATGAAACAGTAGGAGCTCAACCCCCCCCCCCCAAGCAGAACCTCCCAAAATAGAAATGGAGAATTCTTATGAGGATATAGGAGTGGAAGGTCTTTCACAAACTTCAGTGACAGGCTATCCCAAGCTGACAAGCTGATTATAAAGGAAAAAAGGAAAAAGGGTCCCTAAAATCCTGATCTACACTTCAGGCTGACTAAAGTATTGGTCCTTAAATTGTTGTAATTTACTAAACTTGCTCTTTTTCAGTCTCTTTACCAGGAGACTATTGACATTTGTTTTCTCCAAGAGACTTAGATGTACACTTTAGACCAATGTCGGTTCTTCACAGCGGAATGGGGGCCTTCTTTTTGGGCCTTCTTACTAGTATTTTGGTCAGGACCTGCCCGATGGTATTGGAATTCTTTTTCACTTCTTTGACTTTACCTGACAAAATTGTTTGCTCTTATCCCAAGTAGACAGCTTATAATAGATGGTATCTGGTGTCAAACAAACTATAGGTTCATAATAGTTTACGGTCCACAAACTAATGCTGATAGAGTTACTTTATTCAATACTTTTTTGCCTTTTTGGCAACCTGCAGTCACATCATTGTGTGTGGGGGGGGGGACTTTAATTGTGAACTCCCTGATTCTAAGGTGGGACACCCACAGGAAAAGATTATTGTGATTCCTAAGCTTTAGGGAGCATTATTAAATTGGCTGATCTAAGAAATGGGAAGAATTTCCAAAAAGCAGGGCCCTTATTTACTTTTAGAAAAGGGAAGTTAACCTCAAATATAGATTATATTTTTTTTTCTAAAGCCCTGGTCTCCCCTTTCTATAGATCCCTTCCTAGTGAATTCACAGATCACTTGTTGGTGAAACTGGTTTTCACTTCACCTTCCCCCCCAAATAGTGAGGGGTAATAGATGGTGGTTAAACACATCGGCATTTACTAACACATTAGTTTTGAAGGGCATGACTAATCTCCTATGGGCAAGACCTACTGTATATGATGACCTGTGGGAATGGTGGACGGACACTAAGGAGGAAATTAAGAAATGGTTTCTGAAATACAGGAAACAAATGGTAAAAGACCAATTCTTTCATTATTTAAAATTAAGAAGTAAACTACAATATTTATTTACAAAGGCCAACACTTCTAGGGAAGATTTTTCCTCACAGATTGATCAGTTAAAAATGGACATGAAGGCTTTTCAGTACGACAGAGCTCAGACCTTGCATACAGAGTTTCAATTTGGTACCCAGTAAAACCCAATTGGGGATCCCTTTAAGGCAGAAAAAGTGGCCTTTGCATGGAGGCATTACAGGATGAATAAGAGAATCTCAAACACCAATACTGAGATTTATAACATAATCCATAATCATGTTAGAATGCAAGATAATCAGGAAGCCCTGCAAATGGAGGAGATTACTGATTTCTTACAAAAGGTTAAAGCCCCACCCCCAAATATGGAATCACTAATGCTTGCTAAACCTATATTGGCTAGAGAAATTAACCCTTAGGCTGCCAGAAGATTTAGAACATATAGGTTTTTAGGATGTGTACATGTCGGCGGAACAGCAAGGATTAAAGATGTGATTCTTTCACAAAAGTTACAGTAGGTACCTGTCTAGGTCAAGACGGTTTGCGATATGAACTTTACAAGTCTTTTGTAGTGATCTTGTCAATATGTTTTGACAGGGTTTCTTTGTCCTTTCAGAACAAATTCTCGGTACCAACAGCCTTCACTTCAGGTCTGCTGGTGTATCTTTTCAAGGGAGGGGACAAGCTACAGATTACAAACTGGAAACCCATTACAATTTTAATTTGGATTTTAAAATATTGTCTCAGGTCTTAAATAATAGATTATGTGGTGTGGCTGGAGAATTGTTATACCCCTTGCAGTTTTGTGGTACCCCAAAAGAATAATTCAAAGTGCACTGATTATACTCAGAAAAGTAATTGAATATGTCAATAGAACTAAACAACAGGGCTGTATTTTGTCTTTAGATCAAAGCAAAGCCTTTGATAGGGTCTTTCAGTTTTGTTTGCCAACATAAAGCCTTATGGTTTGCCTTCAGGTTTTATACAATAGATTGAGTTATGATATGGCTCAATAGTAGTGTATCCAGTTATTAAATATTGGGCTACTTCTCCTATACCAGTGAGGTCCTGGGTTAGACAGGGGTGTCCATTGAGCCCCTTGTTATATGTTTTTCTCTAGACCCTTTGCTCAGATTCTTGGCTTCATCTAATCTTTTGATAGGTATTTCAGGTAATCAGGTTGGAGTTTCTTTTGTGGTTCAGGCTTATGCGGATGACGTTTGTGTGTTTTTATCAGACATAACACAAATTCCAACTGTTTTACAATTTTTCCAGTTATGGGAAGATTTCTAACACTAAAATCAATATTGAGAAATCTAGGGACCTTTTCACTGGCCCAGTTATACAATACTATCATTGCAGGGATTACTGTCTCTTCAAGCACCTGTGAAATACTTGGTATTTCCTTCGGTTCACAGAATTGCCCCAAAGAGAACTGGAAAACCACCCTAAAGGGAGTGGAACTAAAGGTTCAAAGGAGGAAAGGTTGGCGACTCTCCAAAATTAAAAGAATCTTTATCATCAAAAGATTTCTCATACTATGCTTATTATACACAGCTATGGTTCCCCCTCCCCCATTGGTTTTGAGACTTGATTATATGCATGTTTTTTCTCTATGTTATGGGGCAGTAGGCTTAACCCCATTAAGCTGTGTTTTACTTACTTATCTAAAGCACAAGGGGGACTGGGTATGATAGACCCCATCATTTTCTTCCATGCATTATTTCTCTCTAAAAACTTGAATATTGGGATTCAAACCCTGAGGCACCCACAACATTTGTGTATTTTGAACAACCTACAGGATTTCCTTGTTTTATGGGATTCTCTCCCACCCAAACTTCCTATTCACACCTATGTGCCAAAGTATTTTAAACCTTGTGCACAAAAGTTATTAAAATGGGCTATTTATCATACTATGGTGAGGGAAATGCTGGGGTCAGGCTGTATGAGACAATTTTGGAAAAGATTTATCCTGATGAACCAGATTTTGATAACTGCCCTGACTTTCTTAAAGGGTCTGTTCTTAAACAATTAAATAATGATAGCATGCCCCCGCACATGTAGGAAGTATTGTGGCTTTCGGCCTATGGTACATTAAATATAAAAGGGAATGCAAAACAAAAAATGACGAGTGAAGGGCATTGCCCATACTCACAGTGTCAAGCTCTAGAAGAAACCATGGATCATTTTTTGTTTAAATGCTCCCATGTGAAGGGTCGCTGGTTCTTTTTGAGTCAAAAATAAGGTTTTAAGCGGCTGTTAAATCTGGATTATCAATCCTTTGTTTTAAGTTACTGTCCACAACTTCTTACCTCATATGAGAAAGACATAACTGCCTTTAACTGTTAGTAGTATCAATAACATTCATCTTTCTATTATTTTGTTTTCCTGTTGGGATTAGAACCGATATGACCCTTTTTATCATTTTTCTAGCTTATATCTAAGGAACTTTTTGATAAATTGCCTTTTAAACATATGTATCATTTTGATTTTTCTATGTTTATTTTTCAGGTTGCAGGATTAATTGTTTTCATCATGCATGCAATGTCATAGTCTCAAACTTATTAAGGACATAGAGTTCATGGTGAAATTTTGGTGGTAACGTTAAACATTAAATACAATATCTAAAACTGCTACAGTATATATAAGTATGTAAGCAAATGTGCATTTCTCTGGCTTCTGAAGATATAATATATCAAGGCCTTAATCAATGCTTAACAACTATAAGCAGTACACCAAAATGCTATGCCTCTCTGTATTCTCTCTGTAAATTTATTTTGATTCTGTTCCAAAATTCTCCTACAGTGTATATGAAATGATCACTGTCTTTTTTTAAATATATGTAGCTCCAGTGTGTTTATGTATGTAGTTAATTTGTAGCACTGTCACTTTAAATTCATTGGGCTTCTTTGGCTTTAAAAGGATCTATTTGTTTGAATTGTCATCCTCCTGATGACGCATATTTTTGTGCCAATCCGGTAGAGGGTTGCAGTCACGTACCTGAGGTACTTTAGTATTATTGCTGTGATATTTATGTATTAAAAATGCTGCTTTGTATGAAGAGTCTCTGAGTGGTGCGGTTTTCTTGTAGTTTCATTACGTATTTTGGTTATCGCACACTCTTTACCCTGCTGAGCTGTTTTGTTGTTTTGCATTTACCTCATATGACCACGGCACATTAGCTGTCTTTTTTTGTTGTTTGAAGTTTTATATTTGGAAAATTCCGCTGCCAATTGGTTTTGCAACAAAAGCTCATGTCTTATGATACTTTATATGTATTAGTCAAGGAGGCAATGGAAACTGTTTATTTAAAAGACAAGGGCATTAATACTTCCCAAAAAAATGTTCAGTGATGGAAAGGACTGTCCATCTTCATTAAATATAAATAGGAGTTATAACCTAAAATTAATTAAATACATGTATTTATGTAGTTGATGTCTTTAACCCCCTTTCCCCCCTCCCTCTGTATGTTTCAGATTTCTATGGTACTTGTTAAGTAATCGCGATATATCCTGATTGTATGTTTACATTTGATATCTGTGGAAACCTTTTAGCAGTTTTTCTTTCCTTATATGAAAATATGTATTTAATGTTGTGTTTTATTTGATATTTTTGTTTTGATGTTCTTTCAATAAAAACTCCCCTACTCTTTTCGGGAAGTCCCATGGGATCTTTAACATTCACCTGAACTACCACCAGAAGAGGCAGATGGGACCTCGGTTTAATGTCTCATCAGAAAGATGGCACCTCAGGAGTACAGCACCCTCCTTATGCTGCACTGCAGTGTCAGTGTTGGGATAGTAACCCAAGTGCCTGGTGTGGGGTTAGAACCCACAACCTTCTGACCTCCCAGCCTCAGAGGTGAGTGTGCTACCTGCTGAGCCACTGACATTAACCTCATTAACCTCATAATTAACCTCATAATATACAGAAATCACAGTGGCCCAGTGATTAGAGCACTGAGTATTTTATTTTATTTATTTAGTCTTTGTTTACTGGGTAGGTGTGCTAGACAATACAATTGCCTATTTTCAGGCAAGACCCAGGAGGGTTACAGACATGGTGACAGAAGTCACATGGTGACAATACATTACAGAGCAGAGCATAGAAAGTTGATATAGTAATACATGACCACAAATATACATTATGGAACAGAGCATTTAACTGCGGTACAGCAGTACAGACCACTATAATGATAGAAACAATGTGATACAAACAGAGCTTAGAGTAGGCAAGACAAGAATGATGAAGTGCCGGAGTAGTAACAAACAGGAAGGATGTAACCCATGTCCAGAACAGGCAGACACAAATAGTTGCAATAAAGTGCATAGCAGTAGTACAAGTTTATTACACTCTGTCATGTGGAGGAAGGTAAAAGCGAGTGTTGTAAGAGCAGGGCAGAATCAGCAGCATTAGCATTTATCATGACACATAAGGATCTTTCAGAATTCCTTCTTCAAGACTATGTGAGAATAAGAGAGCCTTAACTCTAGAGGGAATGAGTTCCAAAGTTTGAGTGTGAATATTGAAAACACACTTTCGCCCATTTTTGATGCACATTTGGGTACAGCCAAGAAGGACACATCGTTAGATCTTGGGGGTAGGCAGTTGTAGCTGGTTTGAACATGCTAGCCAAAGTGGCTTGTATAATGCAGTTTGAGATCTTATAAATTAGGCAGCATATGGTGTACCTCTGAAATGGTGAGGGGAGAGCCATTCAAGACTGAAGAAAAGTGAGCAGTGTGCTTAAGCTGGGGCACGGATAACGCAAATTAACAGATGTTATTGAAAGAGATGTTCTATTTGTTCATTAATCCTTTATTGGTCTCCTGACATGCTACTAAGCCATGTGCAAGGCTTGGCTGAAGAACTCCCTGGGCAATTGCCAGTCTGGCGGCTGCAGTGAGATTATGTCCAATTTTGTAGGCAAGCCCATGTTTTGAATTGACAGCTTTGGTGATGTTTGACAAATGTAAGTTGAGATCCAAGGCAGGGTCAAGGGTGACTCAGATACTTAAAGGATATGACCCTGTTCAAAGGTGAGCCGTGGGGAGGAGGTTCTGATCCTAGGTTTTGAACCAAAGAGCATGGAGATGGTCTTTTTAATATTTAAGATGAGCTTGTTTTGATTTATCCAGGACTTAAGGATATCCAAGTCAGTCTTCAGATTATGGTTAATAGTGGACAAGTCAGCAAAGCTGGAGTAGAGCACCATGTTGTCAGCATATAACAGCATGGAGCTTGTATTATTCATCAAGGGCAGATCATTAGTAAACAGAGAGTACAGAAGAGGACCCAGGACAGATCCCTGTGGAATGCTAATGATGGCATGGGCAAGTGCAGACTTGGCATTTTCAATCTGTATGAACTGCTGCTTCTCAGAGAGATAGCTAGAGAACCAGACAGTGGTGTCAGGGGTGAAGCCAAGAGCAGACAGTTTGGAAGTCATTAAGAAGTGGTCCACAAGGTCAAATGCCTTTGAGAGATAACAGGTTTGAAACTCACAACAGTCCCCAGCTCACTGAGTGTGCTTATGAGAAGTCTTTCTACCTCACTTTGCATTAGAGATGGGTGAACCTCAAAATGTTCTGAGCTTCTAAAAGGTTTTGATAATGATCAAAGGGTTAGGATGGTAATCTGATCCTTATCCAAATCTTTTAAAACCTTTTATGCTGCAGCATTAGGGAAACTCTGTAGTTGTCCCCAAGCACCCCCATTATTTAAAAATAAAATATAAACTTTTCCCAAGTGGCCCCTACTCCCTATCCCCAATCCCCTGTCATAAAAGAAAAGTGTCCCCAATATTCCCAGGTGTTCAGTGGACTCCCCCACTTGCTATCCCTGATTGATTCTCTGTAGTATAAACAAAACAAAACAAAGCATATCCTTCAATAAATGTTCCTGGTGTCTAGTGGACCCCCCCTTCCCTATCCCCTCCGATCCCCTGTCATAAAAAAAACAAAACCCACTGTCCCCATATTCCCTGGTATTTAACCACCCCCAATCTGAAGCAGAGCGGGCAACTGGCACAGCCCTCCTCTGTCCACCATGGCCAGCTTCCCATCTGACTGAGCTATGAATGAGCGTATACTAGTACAAGCAAGTGTTTATTCATTGTCAGGTCCCGTTCATTCCCTGAGGACTTTGGGTACAGAAGTAAATAGAGGTCTGTTTCACTCACTGGTGGAGAGGGCTGGATGGGGGAGATGATGGGGTTCACAATGCCATTCCCCTCCATCCTGCCCCCTCCTCTGGTGACCGAAACAGACCTTCACTCATCTCTGCTCCACTGAAAGACCTCAGGGAATGAGTGCAAGCTAGCAATGAATGAGTGTGTGCTTGTACTAGTACATGCCCATTCATTGCTCAGTCAGCTGAGCAGCCGGCCATGGTGGAGAGAACAGTGTTGTGCCAGTTACCCGCTCTGCATCAGGGTGGGTGGGCACTACCTGCCAGGGTGGGGCGGTGGGGGGTCTTGCTAGACACCAGGGAATATGGGGACACTTTTCTTGCTGACAGGGGATCAGCGTGGATAGGGAGGGGGTCCACGAGGCAGCAGGAAAATTTATTGAAGGATATGCTTTTTTATTTTTATTATTATAGGGCATCGATCAGGGATGGGGAGATCCACTAGACATGAAGGAAAAGGAAAACTGGGAGTGAGGGGTTCACTAGACACCAGCTTGACTAATTAAAATATTACCAGTTTGGGGAGGTTCTGTTTTTTCTTGAACTAGTTCTCCCATCCCTACTTTGCATAGTAACATACTGTGATAATATAATGTTGGAAGGGGTTCTAGGGTGATCACACCAACCCCTTCACCCAGAGTCAGTGTTAGACGTGATGGCACCCCAAGCGAAAAAACCTTTGGCACCCCCTTCACCATTGCACTTTCCTGCCCCCTCATTCACTCTTGCCCGCTCACTTCCACTCTCAACATTAAAGCTGCAAGAATAATAAGTAGTGCATTATTAATCTTTTCCCCCAGGAAAAGTGTATGCACAAGGATCAAAAACTCCAAATATAGGCCTAAGCCCTCCAAACATTTTGAGTTTTGGTGTATTTTGGTGCATTTTGGGGGTTGTTTGCAACAGAATTTGCTACTATATTACCACTTCTCCAGTGCAGTAGCTTGCACTATAGCCCCCTCTCCAGAGTTCAAACAGTCTAACACATTGCTCTGAACCCCTCTCTCCCACAGCCTAACCAACTGCTATAGATTGAGGCCCTCAGTCCATCCCCAGTCCAGGAAGATGCACCATAGCCCCCTGAACCTTTTTGGAATCCATAGCCCTCCCTTAGCCCAGAAGGTTACACCCTAACCCACAGAGCCTCCTTATAAGCTGCAGCCCTTCCCTAGCCCAGCAAGTTGTTCCTTAGGTCCTGGCCCCTCCATAGAATCTATAGCCCTCCCCACTGAACAGCAATTTGCACTCTAGCCACATCTCCCTCCCTAGACTCCACATCCCTCCCCGGGCCCAGGGCCCAGCAGGTTGTACCCTATCCCCCACCCCTCACTAGAATTCACAGTATTCTCCCAGCCCAGCAAGTTGCACCCTAGCCCCCCCCTTGTTAAAATCCCCAGCTCACCTCAAAAATGTTCACTTCTCTAGCCCAGTATTAAATTTATGGAATGATTCAAAGCCTGCAGCCCTCACTAGGCACAGTTGCCCCCGACCACTGAACAGTTCAGGATGCCAAACAGCCCCACTGCCACTGAAAATTCTATGTGTTCCCTCCCTCTACAATGCACCTCAGGCAACATTTGTTGCCAGAGTACACAACGACATCACAAACAGCCTGCTACCAGCACAAGCAAGTTTATTTACTATTGTTTTTATTTTATTTTATTTAAAATTTGATAACCAAGAAAGGCATGCTGAGCCGAGGCTCATTTCCAGGTGTGACCTGGTGGGACAGGAAGGTGACGTAACAATCCAATACAGTAAAGGACCAATGAGTAATTCAAGGTGCAGCATACAAAGAGTTAAAACTCTCAAGCAGTAACACTAGAAAGGGAGTGTCCAGACATTACAAAGTGGAAGAGGAAAACACAGTAACAACAAAAAGGAAAAGCAGGCATAAGACATCATGCAGAACAGTATATTTGCAAGGAAATAAAATGTGGTAGAGGAGACCAGTCAAAGCAAGGCTTTGAGAATTTTAAATAAAATAAATAGTAATAAGTTAACTTGCTTGTGCTGTCAGCAGGCTGTTTGTGATGTACTCTGGCAGAGAGAGAGAGAGAGAGAGCGGTTGTGAGTTTTTCAATGTCAGTCAGAAAGTGGCAATGATAGGATTCCTTCTCACCTGGGCCCAGAGGTCTCCATTCAAACCTGAAATGAATAAGTCAGACAACACTCCCTCCTGAGGGCTAATGCCTGTTCTAACGCCTGTCCTTTGCCTAGGAGTATCTCTGTGTTGCCGGACTGATACTAGTTATTGGTGCCTAGTAATCAGTCAGTACAAGAGCAACATTTAACTGCATTTAACTTGCAGACAACCAATTGAGGTTAGTTACCCAGAAAGGCTTGGCTTACACCTTTTGCCCATCCTGCTCTTATCCACAAGAGAAGGCAGAGGGAAAGAGAGAGGAGAGGAGAGGAGAGGAGAGGAGAGGAGAGGAGAGGAGAAGAGTAAGGCAAAGGGATTAGAAAAGAAAGTAAGATAAGGAGGGACATGACAGAGAGGAAGGAAGAGAGAGAAAGAGATGGAGTGAGAGATGAAATAAGACAAGGAGAGGGACAGATAAAGAGAGAGAGAATGAGGAAAGAGACTGAGAGGGGAGAGAGTGGCACAACTAGAAAAGAGAGGGAGAGAGAGAGAGAGAGAGAGAGAGATGGGGAAGGGGGAAGGGAGAAAAGCAAAGAAGTTCCTAAACAGTGTGAAATCTTTTGGCTGAGCTGGGAATCCCAAACTGATGAAGATGCAGCACAACTCCTGATTTCTTACTCCCGTGAGTGATCCATCATCTTTGAATCGTCTTTCTCTCATTCTCTAAAAATCTTTCTCTAGCAACGGCCTGTTAGTGCAGTGGTAGAGCCACAGTGTTGGGATCCAGCCAGGTGGAGGAGGATTGAACATCTCAGAGGATGGTCCTCCTCTGGGAAGGGGAGGGCATCTTGCTTCACTGCTGTACTGCCACCTGGGCAACCACAGGTGGCAGTGCAAGTGGGAGCAGCTAGTGGGAAGGAGGATGTTGGCTGGTGCAGCACCACTCACACTTGCATGTGTGCGTGCTTGCACATTCTTGCCAATGTTCTAAGGGGGCAATGGCAGAAAAATTGGAAACACCACAGCCAGCTAGATGATGCTCACCCTGCAACTGGCTACCAAGGCAATGCCCCCCACAAATGTATCTATTCTGCGACAGGGATTGGGGCAGTCTCCATTGCCCCTGCTGAGTGGGACAAGCTCTGGGTGAACAAACAGAGGTGAATGAAAGTCCCGGGGATGCCAGGGTGATGGAGCTGCAATATCAACAGATGGGAGGCAACCAGAGATCATGGGACAAAACATCCTTAATGGAAAAAAATCTTTGTCTAGGAAGCTGACGCCATACTTCCATCATGGTTCTTCAGTCCAAATTTCTAATTCATTAAGATGCTTTTGCATGTCCACAAGCAAAAAGGAAGTGTGAAAGTGACAGAGCAACTCTGGTCAATAATTAATTGTAGGCATTGCTCAATCAGTACTCTTTGATTGTCAGTTCTGATCAATTATGATAACACTACACATCCCACAGGGAGACTGACAACACCTCTGGGAGTTAATCCAATTAATAACAAGCATACCCCGTGTGAGAAGAGGAAAGGGTGACAGAAAAAAATCCAGCTATCATCTATTTTAGAACACAGTGCTTATCAGCTGTACCACTAACAATGCAGTAGAAATAATTAAATAGTTAGTATCCCAGTTCTTCAGACCAGCAGCAGTCAAGGAACCAAGGTCAAAAAAACACTGTGCTATCACAAGTGAATGTCCATGGAGGCACTGTCAAAGGTGAAGTTGTTTTAAAAGATTGAGACCAAGATAGCACCTATAATAGAACCCTGGGGGCACCTGACCTGACAGGAGTGGGGATAGAAAGTAGAAAGCCATCTACAGTGGTCAACTATTGCCAGTAAGAACAACACTTATTTCTTAGTTCTTGATACTACAGTACATGATTAAACCAGCCTACGAGAATGAATCAAAAAGAGGCAGATGTGAGTAATGTTTCAAAGATAAATAAGGAAGGCATGCAGATGTAGCCCCAGTTTCAAACAGAAGCACATTTTTCTTACCTCCAGTTCACATTGGACTGGTGAGTGAGGGATAGGGGTAGTTGTGGTAGTAAAGACAGACAATACTGACAAAAAGAGCTGGAGTCAGACAGGGCTGAAGACTCAACTCAAATGACACAATGAGGGGTCAATGTGCATTGCACAGGTAGTCAATCTCAGGACAGCAAGAGAAGACTTTGCACTAAATACCACACTGTGCACCACTGACAGTGTGAGTGACATGAGAATGAGGAGCTTGAATGACAGGAAAATGGGTCAGAGCTGCAGGTTGCTTCCAGGTTGCTGCTATGTCACTCGACTGCTATGTTAGCTTTCCTAAAGAGCACCAACAACTCAAAAAAAAAAAAAGAGCACACTTTTTCCTCCTAGGCTTTGTGGTGTCCACTTAACTCAAGCAGCAGGCTGGCTACACTGTTATCAAACAGCCCCAGTGGCAACAAGCAGAAAACCAGCTTTGGCCCCAGCAACACTTTAAAATTCCACAGGCCATTCATATTCTATTTCTCCATCATAATTGTCTTGAATGTGGAAAACAAGTGCCCTGCTTGTGCCCTGGCTGTGCTGGTGCCCCAAACAAGCATGTGTTTTGCATGTGCCAAACACCAGTACTGCCTCTGCCTATGTTTCATAGCAGGAATATATATAGTTTTTGTGTAAACATTCAAATTTATAGGGCTTTCACTGCTCAAGTGACTACCCAGGGTACTCTGTTATTCCTTTGAAAGTTGTTCAAGTTAAGATGGAAGATATGAATCATCATCATTACAACCGTTCCTACTAGTTGACAGTTCAATAAGTTCCCAACCATCTTTGAGAAGACATGCCTCCTAACATTACATGACCCACCTCTGGACACCAAACAAATCTGTGTGTTTCATCTTGTTGATACCATTGAAACACTTTGCTATGTAGTAGTAGTAGTAAAATGTTTATATATACAGGACATTTGAAGTACAGCTTCAATCACTTTTAGGGTCACAAAGGTCCTCTTTACAAGGTGCACCTGTCTGATGTTTATTTATTTATTTAGGGATTTGGATCATACCTTTGAGCTCAGAGCTCTTTTACAAAGGTTCCATGTCAAACAGAGACAATGACAACAATAACAAAGTTTATATACAATACTCTAAAAGGGGGAGAGGAAGACATAGGGATAGGGCAAGGAGGAAGAGTGGGGGTAAAAGGATGGGGAAGGAGAGTGTGGGTGAGTGGGCATTATGGGTGTTAGAGTCCCAGTGGAAGTCACAAACTGTCCAAGTAAGAAGGTGTTGCTTTAGGCCATTTTTGAATTGTGAGATGCATTGGGAGTTTAGAATGTGCACTGGGATTTCATTGAGCCATTGGGGGGCCCTATAGTTGTTGTAACAATAAGTTTTGATAATACGTAACACTATCATTAACTTTCATACAATAAGTAATACTTAAAACAGTACAAAAGAACAAACCATAAATATTTGGTCATCTAGTACATATGCAGTAATAACTTAATTCCTGTTTTAACTCAATTTCAAAATGTGGGAAGCTCATATCTTGGGTTTAACAGTCAACAATAAATGTTTCCAATTCACAGCAGCTTTATACTGGAAGGTCTATGTATACCTGTCATTGTATTTTTTACTGACTTCTTTCTGCATGAGTATCAGCTAGAATGCAGAAGCTACAAAAAAAAAGCTAGCATTTCTGTGGGGGGGGGCAAGATTTTTATTATCCCAAACTTACTGACTCTGATGGCAATTTATTGTCTATGCTATCCATTCTTATGATGTGACCTATGGACAATTAATGTGTGACCTTAAAAAGTGCCCTTCCATTACAGGAAGCTGCTAGCTAAAACAAAATTCCTGCTGGGCTCCAATCTTGGGCAATAAAAAGTGTATTTTTTATCTCAGGAAGCTGCTAGCTAAACCAAATATTCCTGTTGGGCTCTGGCCTTGGGACAAAAAAAAATCAGATGTATTTGTCCAGATGAGACTGATATTCCAACCAAGTTCAAAACACAAAGCATTATGAATTTATAATGTCAGAGTAACATATTGGATGACATGTTGTGGAGGTTGTACCTGGAGGGTATTAAGGTCTGGCAGAGCCTGAAAGAGACAATCAGGTGTGGCACTATGAACAAGCTGCCATCTAAGGGTTCAAGTCTGCCCTTATTCACCAAAATGTCTTCTATAGTAAGCCATTCTAAGAAACAAGAAGTTGATGGCAGATAAGGACCGCAAGGCCCATCCAATCTGACTATTTCTTTTTCTATCTTATAAATGTGATATCGGCCTTTGCTTTGCCATTGGCCTATCTATTAATACACATCTGTATTGCTCCTTTATGCCTATCCCATGCCTGTTTGAAGCCCTGAACTGTATTCATACCCACCACTTCCTGAGGTAGGCCGTCCCATGCATCCACCAACCTTTCTGTGAAAAAGAACTTCTTCACATTACTCTTTAATTGGCCTTCCTCTAATCTCCTGCTGTGTCCTCTTGTCCTGCTATTTTTCTTATATTGAAACATGTTAGACTCTTTCACCTTGTTCATGCCCTTAAGGTGTTTGAATGTTTTGATCATATCACCTCCCTCCCTTCTTTGCTCTAGGGTGTGCATATTGAGCTCCGTTAATCTAGCCTAATATGTTTTCTGTTGCAGTCCTTGCACCATTTTCGTTGCCTTTCTCTGGACTGCCTCAATTTGGTTAATGTCCTTGTGAAGGTGTGGCCTCCAGTACTGCATGTAGTACTCCTGATGGGTCCTAAACAGAGTCTTGTAAAGAAGGATTATTACCTCCCTTTTCTGACTTGTGATACCCCTACTAATACACCCTAACATTCCTCTAGCCTTACCTACTGCTTTAGTGGTCTGCTTGGATGATTTCAGATCATCAGTAATGATGATGCCCAAGTCTCTTTCTTCCCTTGTGACTGCCAGCAACTCCCCTCCCAGCCTATAGGTGGCTCTAGGGTTTCTCTTCCCTATGTGCATGATCTTGCACTTCTTTGCATTAAACCCCAGTTGCCACTCGTCTGACCATTTTGCTAGTTTATCCAGATCTCTTCTCATTCTGCCCACCCCCTCTGGATAATCTACTTTGTTGCAGATCTTGGTGTCATCTGCAAACAGACAAACCTTATCCTCCAGTCCATCTGCAATTTCACTGATGAAGATATTGAACAGGACTGGCCCAGGACTGATCCCTGAGGTACCCCACTTGTGACTTGCATCTCTTCTGACTGTATACCATTTACCACCACTCTGTTTTCTGACCATCAACCAGTTTTCCACTCAGTTGACCAACTTCTGACCCTCCCTGAGCCTAACTAGCTTATTAATCAAGCCTCTATGTGGAACAGTATCAAAAGTTTTGCTGAAGTCAAGGTAGACGACATCAGCTGCTCCCCCTTGGTCCACCACTCTGGTTACCCAGTCAAATAAATCTATGAGATTAGTTTGACAGGACCTTCCTTTCGTAAACCCATGCTGTCTTGAATCCTGTGCTCCTATGGATTCCAGGTGTTGCACTATCCTTTCCTTAAGGAGTGCCTCCATAATCTTGCCCATGACTGAGGTAAGAATGACTGGTCTGTAGTTTCCCTGCCTCCCTGTTACCACTCTTGTGGAGCAGGATCACATGATCCCTTCTCCAGTCTTCCAGGACCTTTCCTGTGCTCAGAGACTCACTAAACAGTTCTGATAATGGTTCTGCTAATTCCACCCTTAGCTCCTTTAGTACCCTGGGATGTATGCCATCAGGTCCCATTGCCTTGTCCACTCTGAGCTTATCAAGCTCTTGTAGGACCCTTTCTTTTGTGAAGGGACTAGTGCTCACCCCCCCCCCCGTGTCCATGGTGCTGAGCTGTGGGCCCTGATCTACCTTCTCTTCAGTAAATACTGAGCAGAAGTATCTATTTAGGATCAACATTTTCACATGGTCCTCTACCTCACATACCACCTTATCTCCTTTGATCTTAGCAATACCCCCTCTGGACTTTCTCCTTTCACTAATGTATCTATAGAAATTCTTGTCACCTTCTTTTACTCTTTGTGCTAGTGTTTCCTCAGTTTGGGCCTTTGCCTGCCTGCCTTACTGCCTTCCCTGCTTCCCTTAGGGAAGTTTGGTATGCCTCCCTATCTTCATCCCGCTGTGTTTCCTTATATTTCCTGAAGTCCAGCCTTTTAGCTATGACTTTTTCTGCTACTGTTATTGAGAACCAAAGTGGTTTCCTTCTTCTTTTGCACTTCCTTTTCTGTATAACGCAGTGGGATGTTGCTTCAAGTATTGCATCCTTAATGTGTGCCCACTTTGCCTGTGCCCCCTCACCTGTATTTCTTTTTGCCAGGGCTAGCTTAACTCTGTTCTACTTACTAAAGGGAAACAGGAGAGAGATAGGGTTTTCTGTATGTAATCTGCTATTTAAACAATTTATTTTCATTTTTGCAGAATTACTGTTCCCTATAGTCTGTCTGTGCAGTATCCTGTATTAAATATGTAATATCTTGATTTATTAAAAAATTATTTTCATATACTTTATGTTTCTGCAACTGAATCCTTTGGGCTACAGCTAATTTATAATTGACAAAAACTGTATTTGCACCACTAAAGAGGAGACTACAGTTACCATAATTTGTGTCTAAAATAAGAAGTTCTCACCAGTATCATAGAGGGGTGGCTCGCTTGCCCTTGACCAAGGAGCACTGCACTCTATGAGCAGTGGCTCTGAAGGGATTCAGTCTTAAAAATACCCTGAGACAATGTCTTAACTGAGTGGTGACAGCCACTGAAATGTAGAGAAACCTGGTAACATGGCAAAGACCAGATTGTCACAACCCTTACATGTATGGAAAACTGCAATAATGCCACCTTTCAGCCCTCAGCCTGCCTTTCTACAAGAAGACCATAATAAGTGTTTCCAGACTCTTCTCAAAGTTCTTGTCATACAAGCATCTGCATTGACCTGCCTCCTCCAGGAACTAAAAAAGATCAAGACAGATGACTCGATTAAAGACACATAGCAAAGGGTGGTGAAAAAGAATCCTGGGAATTATGGTTTACCTGTCTTCCCTCTTGCCATTAGACTCCACTTTCAAGGAAAGAAAATCATCATTTGAGTGTGGAATAAAGTGTTTAAATGTATATCAAAGGACAGTGAATAATGAAACAATGTCCTTTACACAGTATTTTCTGTATGCTGATGTTTATGGGAAGTCTTCCTAAAGTACTGTGAGGTATTCACAGTTATACAAATGATGCCCACCTGTATTTGTCTTTTTCAACAGAGCCAGCCATGAAGGTGGATTACGTATCAATTTGCATTGAAGGGATTTCTGATTGAAGGAATGGCAGCAGACTGCATGTAAACCCGGGCAAAGTCAGAGGGGGTTCAGGTAGGGACAGAGTGGAGATAACTGGAGGTTCATTTTACAGTTTGATGGGGAGATGCTGAAAACTGTGAATGTGGCTAAATGTCTGGGGATGGGGCAAGGCACCTTTACTTTAGGCACCCTATCTTGGAGGCTCAGGAAGCTGTACAGAGATGTTCTGTACACGTGAGAAAAAAGAAAGAAAGAAAGAAAGAAGAGAGAAAGAAAGAAAGAAAGAAAGAAAGAAAGAAAGAAAGAAAGAAAGAAAGAAAGAAAGAAAGAAAGAAAGAAAGAAAGAAAGAGAGAAAGAAAGAAAGAAAGACCCCATAGGGCCCCTCAGAAAATTTACACTGAGGTGGCATAATGGATATAAAGTGAAAAAGTATTCCACGGCCACCACAAATTTTCTGTCTCCAGAAAACTTCAACCCTGACCAGGAGACTATAAACAAGCAAGCACCAGTTTAGCATAGAGAGCAGACAGAAATATTCAGATAGCTAGTTTCTCTACTGTGTTGGGTTTTGAGTTCCAACTAGCCTATCTTGAAACTGATGCACAATCAAATAGGTAGCCAGTGCAGATTATGCAACACTGGGGTAATGCAACCCCAACGTGATGTAGCAGAGATCAATTGTGTGCAAAGTGGGTTCATATCCAATAAAGAGTAGATAAAACACAGCTCTGAGATTACCCAGGACTCCTCTTCATCTGAAGCTGTACAGAACACCAGGGGTACCTCTTCATCTGACTCTGTAGAGAACCCTCTCTAAAACAACTAGTTCACTGTGACCATCATGGGAATGTTACTGCTAGACAATGACAGATCACTTAAGAATACCCTGTCCCTAGAAGATGACACCTTGTAGAGGAACAACTAATTTAGCTGATGACATGTTTCAGTGAAAAAAGACTCTCGCCGATGACAGGTGGTACTAAGTATCCTGTCTACCATGAAAGAGAGTGGAATAAGGCAGTTCCTTATTACAACTATCATCCTTAACAGTAACTCTGTCTTCTTCAGGGTGATTGCTCATCGACACTCACTGTAGTGAGTTTTCAGTGCTAATTTGTCCTACAGTAAATAGATATCCACCAAGAGCACTTCAGTCCTCTCATGCTCTCTTCACCCACTTCAGCTCTTCACAATAGCATGAGGAGCTACATTGGGATATCAAGGGACAAACCCTGAATTGTGTCAGGGAGTGAAGGGCAAACTTAAGAGCCACATTGTAGCCTTCCACAGCCTCCTTGACTCCACCGCCTCGTGCTGTCATCATGCTTAACAGGTCCAATACTGCCAAGAGTTAGTAAGGCTCCATATTATGGTATGTTTAAGAACAAAATAAGATCATCTGCACAGGGGAGGAATGAAATGGGGCCCCTAAAGAAGAACATCACAACATGATGATAGAACCAAATGACTGGCTTAACCTTGGCCTTGCCTATGTCAAGTCCCAAATTAGACAAGACCATGTCCAAGACATGGCTAAGCTGGAGGCTGGCAGTGGCAACTACCTGTGATAGGTCCAGCAAAGTCATCTGCCGGAGGAACTGTTGACCAAATTGTGAGGCTTCGGAAGTCCCCAAGTACAAGCAGTCTCAGAGAATCTAATACCAGGTTAGCCATGATCATGAAGTCCACTAGTTTCTGCAGGAATTCATTCCTGTGTTTCTGCATGATACATAGTGCAGTCAATTCCTGACCAGCAGATTGCTTTGGTTGTTAGGATGGATTCTGTCATCTCAGAAACATAACCACACTGTTCTCTTTTCTTTCTACTGTCCCAGCTATACTAGCCAATGCATTTACAACAGTCACACATTACCCTCTTTGTGGGGCTTTCACTGAAGAAGTTTCAATGCTTTTGAGAGCAAAATGCTACTGTTCTCCTCTTAACTAGCATGCATCCCTTGTAAAAATCTATGTCCAGTGCTGAAGGACTTGTGTGGCCTTGAAGTATGGTCTCACATTGACTTCAATTGCCTTTCTTTGATGTACAAGATCATAAACGGACTGTGACCAACTTATCTGTCTGAGCTCTGATTCCCATATCTTCATCCTAGTCCCTTCAGCCCAAGAAGGAAGGTTTTCTGAATGTTTCTATGGATTCAGACAGGAGTTGGAAGTCATGTGGGAGAGGAAATGAGCAGATGAGAAGGAGGCAGCTCCACCCCCCAGGTGTGCTTTTTTCGCACCATGTCGTCCGTTTGGAAGCTACGTTGGCAGTCTGCTCTGAGCAACAAAATTCTGATGTAAAACTAAGTAAAACACTTCATCGATATGGCTTTATAATACCACCTAAGAAACAAACTAAATTAACTAACTCACCAATGAGAGCGTCTCGATGTGCAGAGGTGAATACATGGTTACAGGCGGCAGCTTTGATTGCTACATCATCAGATCATAATAACTTGGAAAGAGGAGAGCAAAAAGATAGCACAGCCATTGCTGAACCTGAAGAAAGTGTCCCCCCAAGGAAAATTTGCAGAAGGAGGAGGTACTGACATTAAAAACTGCTCCAATTTTCTTTCACAGTAGAGGCTCTATCTTATTTGACCCACAGAAAAACACCATGGAGGTCAAGTCAGAAGCTGAAGTGGGGATTCCATTGAAAGCAACGAAAGGACAAGTGGATAGCTCTAAAACTACATCAGCTGTAGAGAGAAAAGAAGCTAGTGATGAAGCTGAGGGGCTAAACTATGGAGCGTCTACAAGCTGTATCCAGAAAAAGGTGGAAGCCAAACAGAAGGTGGTGAAAGTGCAATTGCAGGAAAAGGACAATACATTGGTGGCTGCTTGGAAGGGAAATGGTCCTCAGGACCAGATACATTTTACCACCCATGCAAAAGATCAAAATACTCATCCAAATGTCTCTGTTACAATGGCAGGAGGACAACATACAAAGCAGATTCAGAATGTTGATAATGGGGTTAACACTGATATATCTGATACTCAGGACGTGGTCATGGGGAATAAGGTTCTGTCTAGTACAAGAATTGACAAAGTTATACGGAAAACAAAAGACACTATAAGATTACAAAAATGAACTACTGTTAAAAAGAAAGACAATGAAAAAAATTACAGAAAGTTATTATGTACTTAAATGCTCACAAAATTGACACAGACTCAGAAACAGAGTATCAACAGGCCCACTCTGACTCAGAAAGTCCCCAACCCCAAAGAAGAGTCTAGTTGTCACCAGTGGGCTAAACAAATTTTGGCCCAACTATGGATACTAACAGAAGGGGTCAAAAAAATTGAATAATTGGAAACCAAAATAGACTTTATACAAAACACAGTTCATACATTAATCTCAGAAAAACTTGTAATTTAGCAGAATGTATTGAAATTGCAGCACAGAGTATTTGATATAAAGGACATTAATACACCTGTTGAGAGACAATTGAAAGATTTGGAGATAGAGGGTGGGATATTCAAAGGGGTTATGCATGGCACAACAGTGTTGCACCATGCACAACCCACTGATGTGCCCCAGTGCAATATTCAAAAGGGGAAGATGCGCTGTGCAATTCCCAATGTGCCAAGGCTTGCCAATACTGTATGTGGCGCAAGTGTGGGGGGCATGCCCCGTGTATATCCAGCACATCCTGATATTCAGCCTGGTATGTGCAGTGTATATGCAGGCACAAACCCACCTTGCACTGCACAGGGAGGCTCAAAGATCTGCCCCTGAAAAGCAGGAGCAAGTCCTGGCCACCCACAGATGAGCAGCCATATTGCAGGGCACAACACGGCAATGCCAACTGTGGTGGCCACCCCAGCCACAGGCCGGGCATTGTTCCCCCCCACCTAAACATGGGCATAATGTCTCAATAACCCTGGTGGTCCAGCGGACCCTACCCTCCCATCTGAATGTGGGCATAATGTCTCAATAACCCTGGTGGTCCAGTGGACCCGCTCCCCAGCCTGATCACGGGCTTCAGCATAATAATATATTTCCTGGTGAGCCAGTGGACCTTTTCCCCAACCCGATTGTGGGCTTCAGTATAATGATGTATTTCCTGGTGGTCCAGTGGATCCACTCCACAGCCCAATCATGGGCTTCTGTTGTAAATAAATGTCCCAGAGGGCCATCAGCACCCCTCTCCCCACCTGCTCACTCAGTCCCACCTCCCCACCCCCCTGGTCAGCGGTGGGTGGTAGCTCCCCATCTGCAGGCCATCTGGCCACCCACCGACTAACAACGTACAGTATGACTGTACGCATACTGGTCCATAGCATGTGCCAATGGGCATGCAGACCATACTGTACTGCACAGTCCCAAAATGTGAATGGTTCATTCACATTTTGGGACTGTGTAGAACAGTATGGTCTGCATGCCCATTGGCCCACACAGTGGACCAATGGGCATACAGCTGTACTATATGCTGTCAGTTGGTGGGCCACTGAGCGGCTTGTGGGTGTGGAGCTGCCACCCACCACTGACCGGGGGAGGGGTGGTGGGTCTGAGTGGGCAGGTGGGGAGGGGGGATGTCGATGGCCCACCAGGGCATTTATTTACAACAGAAGCCCATGATTGGGCTGGGGATCGGGTCCACTGGACCATCAGGGAATACATTATTATACTAAAGCCCATGATTGGGCTGGGGATCAGGTCCGCTGGACCACCAGGGAATAAATTATTATACTGAAGTCCATGAGTAGGCTGGGTAGTTGGTCCACCAGACCACCAGGGAATATTTTATTTTACCGAAGCCCGCGATCGGGCTGGGGAGCGGGTCCACTGGACCACCAGGGTATACTTTATTTTGCTGAAGCCCACTATTGGGCTGGGGAGTGGGTCTACTGGACCACCAGGGAATAAATTATTATACTGAAGCCTGTGATGGGGCTGGGGAGTGGGTCCACTGGACCACCAGGGTATATTTTAATTTACTGAAGCCCGCGATTGGGTGTTGGGGCATGTTGCCTGCCGAGGGGGCAGGTGGCATCGGCTGCAGCCTGGCAGGGTACCAGACACAAGTTGCTGGGGATCAGTGCACCTGCATGCAAATGGGGCCATAATGACATGCAAATGGCCCCATTTGCATCTTGCATTCATAATGGCCTCATTTGCATGCTCACATCTGAATATTGCTCTTGCTGCACCTAGCACAGCTGCACTTGTGCTGGCACTTCCCCCTGCTCCTCTCCTGACACTTGTGCTGGTGCAGTGCCACTGCACCATGTGCAGCACAGGTGGCCTCAGTGCCATATTCAGTGGTGCTGAGCCATGGTGTAGCACAATTGAATATCGCCCGGGCCATGCCCTGGCACATTCCAGTTGCACTGCACCAAGCTTGCACCCATGCCTGAAGCATGTCTGAATACCCCACCCAGAGAGTAAAGAAATAAAAGAAAAGATGATGGACTTTGAGGCAAGATCCCGTAGGAAAAACATCAGAGTATTAGGAGTACCAGAAGCATGGGATGATATACAACCATTAAAAGAATCCTTAAATATAATATTTGTGGCATACTTGGGTAAGGAAACCTTGCAAGATCAACTGGAGATTGATAGAGCCCACCGACTGTGGGAGGAGCCCTTAATCAAAATGCAACATCAAAGCCAGTGATTGTGACATTTTTGAAACCTGAAGACAAGGAGCTTCTCATGGTACAAGTTTACAAGAAAAAAAGAATAGTAGTTAATGAAGCGAAAGTTAACATTTTTCAATACTACTCAAACTAAATAGTCAAAAAAAAGGAAAAATTTTGACTTCATTCATACCAAACTGTGGGCTAAAGGGATTAAAGCGACCATGATTTACCCTGCCAAGTTAAAAGTTATTTGGGAGGCCTGTGTTTGATTTATTCAGAAGTAGAAGAAGCTCGGAAAGACTTAAAATTAAAAATTCCAACCCTATTTGATTAAGAAACATTGAAACTACATGTAATATTAGGCATAACGCATATTTTTTAATTTTAAATACATCCTATTAAGTCTGAAATTAGGTTGTATATGATGACCAACTGTTATTTTTTCTTCCTTTTTGTTTTCAGCAGATGGGGGTGGGGGACCTATGAAGGAGTTACAAACATAACACTTTTCAGGAGAGATCCTGTTGGGTCTCACGTGTTTCTTTTTTGTTTTTTATTTTCTTTTTTTGTACTTGTCCTAAGTATCTGTTATAAATCTTGCTGTGTTTCTTTTCTTTATTAGATGTTATTTCATTTTTTTTTTAAGGTAACAAGGTATTCATACAAGGGAGGGTGTTTTACTAAAATCAAGAGCAGGGAAGTAAGTGTTTGTTCTCTACAGTTAATGATTGTTATCTCTGCTATAATGTTGGGGAGTATTAGGATGAGAGGGTTTTTTTCTTCACAACAATGGATAGTCTTAAATTTCTTTCTTTAAATGTTACTGGCATCCACTCTCCCATAAAAAGATCTAGATTGCTATTTTTCTTAAAAAGAATAAAATCCTTTTGTATAGCTTTGCAGGAGACACATTTAGAAAAGAAAGAGATTCTGAAATTGAAACAAAAATGGGTCCTGCACTTGTTTTATTTGGAAGGAATGAAAAAGAATGATGGGGTAACCTTCCTATTAAGGAAAAAAGACCTAGTAAACATTCTGCAGATATTCTCAGATAGAAATGGGAGAATCGTATTAGTCAAAATGGGAATAAGGGCAACTGTCATTACAGTGGGCTCTATATATGCTCCATTTGTCAATTATGCAGATTTTATGGCAGAATTGTCTACAGCATTAGTTACTATAACAGCACAAAATATAGTATTGATGTTGGATTTTAACACATTAAGGAACACTGAGGTGGATAAATACTTGAAAGCAAACACAGCTAACCAGTATCAATCTAAATTAATTAACCATTTTGTGGACTAACATGATCTTGTAGATACTTGGAGAATAATGCATCCCAATACTAAAGAATACTAATACTACTATGATAAAAAAAATATGGGATTTTCTTGAATCAATTATATATTTCTATATAAAGCCCTTCTATCCCAGTTAAGAACAGCAGTAATAAATTCCATTTATATATCAGATCATGCATTGATCCAATTGAAATTCAAATTCAAGAAGTAAATAGCTGTTTCTCACATCAATGTAGAATGGATAACACATTATTAAGGGATGATTAGTTTTGTACTAAGATTAGAGAACTATTAAGGACTTTTGGGAATTTAATTAAACTGCATCTCAATTGGTAACCAAATTTTGGGATGCCTTTAAGGCAATATTATGGGGTGTAATTATTTCACATAAAGTGTTCCTCATAAAAACAAGGAAAACAAACTGAAAGAACTCCATAGTAGATAAAGGAACTAGATCAATTAGTACTTCAAGACTATAAAAAATATGCCAAAGAATGGTGTCAAATAAAAATGGCTATTGATATAAATAACAAAGAAGCAGCAGAAAACATGGATAAAATCAAAAAGGCAAAACACATCCATGAGGACAAATCAGGCAAAATGTTGGCATATTTATTAAAACAACAAAAGGAAAAAAGCATAATAACTAATTTAATGCATGAGAGAGGTAATAATTTGATAAATGATGTAGACATGGGTGAGGCGGTGGTAGAGGCTTATAAAAACATTTACCAAACTAATTTACAGTCATCGGCAGAAGCAATCATGGACTACTTAGAAAAAGCTCAACTACCCATGTTAAATTGTCCTCAAGGGGTCTTCACAGCAGAAGAAATAAGGGAAATGATCATGAGTATGCCAAAAAAACAAGAGCCCAGGACTTGACGGATTGACTACAGAGTTCTTTAATTGCTTCTTAGAGGAGCCACTTCCCTGGTTAAATGTAATGTTCCAGGAAATCTTGACCATAGGTGAATTTATCTCCCAATCTATTGAAGAGGCTAAAGTTATTTTAATTTTGAAAGAAGGTAAAATATCTACCAGAGTGGACAGTTATAGGCTGATCGCCTTGCTTAATTGTGATTACAAAATATTAGTGAAATTAATTGTTGGCTGGTTGAAAGGCCAATTATTGGATGTTATTTATGAGGATCAATTCGGATTTATTAAGGGACGTAACATATTTAACACAACAAGAAGGGTCCAACCACTATTCTGTTATGCCTAGGAAAACAAAATAATGACACATGCCACAGTGATAGATACATCTAAGGCATTTGTTTTAATAAATCAGTCTTACTTATTATATACCTTATAGAGTCGTGGGATACCCAAGAATATAACAAGAAACATTGCATTACTATATAAGAATACAAAATTTAGTTTCTTAGTGAATTTCTATCTCAGTAATACTTTAAAAATGGAGAATTGTGTAAGGCAAGGATGCCGCCATCAGCAATTTTATTTATTCTTTCATTGGCACCTTTCTTGTGAACATTAAGAGTCTTTTAGAGAACTCAAAATAAAAGATCAGATTGTCAAAGCCAATGTATTAGCAGATGATATAATATTACTAATACATGATATAAATAATACTCTCCCATATATTTTACATGAAAGAATTATTTATGGAGCATTATCTGGCTATACACTTAATAAATTAAAATCGGTAATTATGGAAATTTACGCTCCAAAATATATCCTTAATGACAAATTAGACAATAATTTACTGTAAGCAAGCAGCATAAATATTTAGGGATATTTCTAAACAAAACTCAGCAAGAAACAAATATTAATTATGATAAAACAAAGGAAAAATTAACTAGATTATTGGAATGCTGGGAAAAAATGTAAATTTCTTTATGGAGTAGAATTTAAACTATAAAAATGATGGCTCTTCCACATATAATTTTTGTTATACAGAATATTATTGGCTTGCCACATGAAAAATTGTTCTCCACAGTAAAAATATATTTTACCAACTTTTTATGTAGGGATGGGAAACCTAGAATACCCTGGAACACTTCTGTATATAGTAGAACATGGGAGGGGGGATTGTAGCTGTCCAGATCCTTTAGCATATGCATCAGCTTATCAGGCAAAATTACTTTGGGAATGGGCTTTTTTTTCCTAATAAAGGACATTCCTTTGAGGGTATATTTTGGAAAGGGGCTATCTCTTACACAATTAACAACTGTATTTGTGAACTGAGACCAAGGAATAAAATACCAAAATTGTTCCTAAGAATAAAATCTAGATTGATACAAACTATACGAAAGGTGCAAGAACAGGTATTGTTTCCTTGGCTTTTTCTGAATAACTGGGCTAATACCACCGTAATAAATATGAAACTAGCACAGAGACTCAATTTGGGACAGTTTAGGAATGTGCTCACTTGGTCACAGCTAATAGATGGAGATAAATTCTTGTCAATAGAAAGATTTAATTATCTACAGTATTTCCCAGAACAGCTAGTGTTAATTTTATGGTTCATCAATGTCTGCTTAAGATTTTTAAAGGATAGATATGTCAGGAGAACAGATCTGAGATCACTAGTATTTTAAAGCAACATACAAACATTCTATTAAAGGGAAATGTTAAATTAACCCAGCAAATATATGATCTCCTAGTAAAAGACCCTAAAGATCCTTGGTTATTGATTAATAATAGATGGGAACAAGAAATTGTATTATGATATACATTACAGCAATGGAGAAATATAAGAATAGAGGTGCATAAGTATTATCTTTATGCAAAAAATAAAGTGATCCCCCAAAACTTGTTGGATAGGGCATATTTAACCCACAAATAATGAACAACATAAGAAAGGAGGGAAAAAAAGACATGTTGGCATGGTTGTCAGGACTTGTGGAATTTATTCCACTGTGTTTGGGCTGTGAGCACTTTCAGGAATGGTGGTTAATAACTAAATTATTACTAGAGATAGGATTGCAGATAAAAATTCCCCTGGCTTTCAAGCACATGATGCTGAATGATTATCAGGATCTAGATCTCTCCAAAAAAAGAAAAGAAGATATGTCCCCTGGATACCATGGCTACAAAAAGCTTAATCTTAGTCAGTTGGAATGCCAAGTCTCTGGGAGATTTTGACTCTTAGAAATGGACATATTTAGTTTTTGAAATGGCCCTGTTTGAACAGTTATGGGAAGAATACTATGACTATAGCCCTGAAGATATGCACTGGAGAGAGTTTAAGGAATCCCTAGCACTGCTACTATTATTGGAGAATTAAACATTGCTTAGGGCGGGGGATGGGGGGTTATAAATACCGTGTAATTGTGCAAATGCTCTGTCTACTGTTATTGACTAATGTACTCTGGATAATATATGGAAATTTATATATTTTGATACTGTTTATTATTATATCAACCTTTCTATTGTTTGTTGGTTTTTGTTGGTGTCAGTATTTTGTCTATGTATTAACTAATAAAATTATGTTATAAAAAAGGAGTGGGAAGCTATGCATTTTTATAGTGTGCACATCATGAGTATTAAATAGTCTTATCAGATATCCATATGTTTTAGCTTCTAAAGCCCAGTTTAAGGACTATTTACTGCTAAATAATTACAGTGTGTTTTGTAAACTACTGATAATTGCTTAGTTATTGTATTTTTATAGCAACAGCTGAATTATACTAGCTAAATTCAATAAACTAAACAAAACATATTCTTATCTTTTTTTCCTTAACCAGCAAAAGATACCATGGAGATGATATGTCTCTTGCAAGACAGTCCCAGCTAATATGGTCAGCCAATCAGGGTTACCACTTATCCTGATTTTGCCAGGACAGTCTTGGTTTGGGTGGCTGTGCCCAGTTAAAAATCATGGAAAATGTTCAGTATCCTGATCTTTTAGCAGAAATACTATTTTTTTACATTAATATAAAAGTTGCAGAAAAGTATGATATATTAACTAAAATGTCTTAAAACGATAGTAAATAATGGGGCCTATTCACTAATGTGGGAGGGGTTACGAGCAGAAGGCACGTAAGCCCCACACAGCTCTACACCCTCGGGAGTTCCACACATTGGCCATTTTCTCGAACACCAGCAAAATGCATTGTTCCCATCTATAGGTCTGGCCTCCCGGCACACAGGTTCACAGTGGGCATTCTGGTACAGAGCTGTGGACCTGGGCAGGTGGCCAATTAGCTGCCCTTCCCAAGTCCCTTGCTGGATCCCCTGCATTCGTGAGATGCCATGTTGGCAGCAAGCATGGATGCGCCTATGGGACAAGGGGGTTGGGGTCCTCCAGACTGTCCCACAGTCATCCTAATACACCCTGATGTCAAAGGCAACCTCGGTGTGGGGTCTGATGGCCCTTGCCATCTCCACTTCATCCTGGGGGGGTGCTTATCACTTATGGCAGCCTTCAGAATGCCTAGCCATTACCCCCCCCCATGCACTGCACTCTGCACATTCATGAATGGCATGAAGTGTGGCCATGCTCCACCTGCACTGGCCCCCGACCCACCTCAGTGCTGAGCTGCACATCTGGCTGGGAACTTGGGCACATGGGGGGCATATGGTGTACCTGCATGCCCAGGTGCATAGCCACTCTGTACCATTAGTGAATAGGCCCCAATATGAACAACTAAGAAACTACAACACTTAGTTTCTGATTATTTAGAGAAAAGAATTATGTTGCATTGGTTGAGGTCACATATCGTCCTGTGAAAAATCAAGTTTTGGTATGAAATGTCCCACTTTGGGTTTCTTCAATTGTGGTAATCCAACAGCCAATGGGGTTTAAAACTGGTGTACTGCTTTTCCATGATGACTGAAGGGTCAGAGACCATGCTGGACAAGCTCTTAATATGTAGTAAGTATAAAATTATGTCGGCATTACACAACAGATTATTTATGTAAACTAAGGATAACATTCTTAGTGCACAGTTGTGTAAGTCTGGAGAAACCCTTGACTGACATAATTTTCATCTGAGAAGAGAACATTGCATGCTTTCATGGCATGCTCATTTTAGCAAGGTCAAAAAGGAACACAAATCTCCAAGCTTTACAGGATTAAATAATGTCTGCTGCATGTAAACCAGAGTAGACATTTCCAGGGAAATGTTCTTTCATCAGCAATCCAAGAGTTTGAAAAATTTCAGTTTTATGACACACGTACAGGTCATGTGCTCTAGCTTGCCTCAGTAAAATGCACTTTATCAGCGCAATAGGATATTATCCTGAAGTCAGTATGATTTATGAATGCAGCTCAAACACATGATTTGAAGCTTCACGCTTATGTAGCATGTCTGTGTTCTCTGAGCTTTGTGGATTTTAAAGGGGCCACCGCTTGTGATGCTTATCAGTGTGGCTTCCTGTAATTCCACTTTGGAATGTTGTTTCTCCAAACAAAACACTCTACAGACACTCCAGTGGAGGCTTGTCTGAGATGTGCACTGCTGGACATTGTTTATAATACTCCTAGTGGTATTTGGGCATCAGATCAACTAAGAAAAAAAATCTAGGCAGTCCTTTATTCCTCTCTCAATTCTTGTCTTACTATTTTATACAGCTCCAATATCTGTCAATATTTACCTTGGGCATGCCTGCCTATAAATGTGTTGTGTTTCTTTGTACAACTTCTGTCCCTTAAAAAAACTAATGAGAGTCAGATGCTACATCTCGTGAGGCTTTACTTGTGATCAGAACTCTAATTAAAAAGGAAATAAAGCAGAAATACTACCATTTATCTTGCAATTCCTGCTCAAGCCAAATACTCAACATATACACTACACCTTATTTGCAGATAACATGTTCTAGATGTTCACAATTTCTTACCAAAATATTAGTTTCAATGTTTTTCCATCTCCCTAGTTCCAGACTACTCACAATTTTTCAGGGTAAGAGAATTCTGCTGAAAAACTAAAAGTTACTTGATCTTTGGAAAGAGAATTTAACTTGAGATAGCTTTTAAAAAAAAGTACCCTAGGCTGATAATGGAGAATATCTAGCTTTATTTTATTATTACAAGTTCAGAATAATGCCTTTGAGCCACCATGGATCTTTTATAAAGGTTCCAAGTCCAAATATACGCAAATAATACATTACAATACAAATAAAACATAACAACATATGCTGAGCCATGAGCAGTTCCATGTCAAAGAACACAAACAATACTAGACTAAACAAATTGCACATTAAAATGTTTCAGTTTGCAGTGCCCTGAACACTACGTGCAGAGGATTGGCAGTTTCAAACACATTCAAAGGAGCAACATCAACACTCATCTGTAAGATAGTACAATATAAAAGTACAATCATTAGGGAGATCCAGCTAGGTTAAAAATGTTTATTTTTATTTTCTACCAGCCACCTTACAATAAACTAGACATTTTTGGGTTACTGTATTTAGATATGGTCAAATTTAGGCAGCAATCTAAATTTTTGATGGTTTAGTTATGTTCCCCAACAAGAGAATCTTTATGAATGAGAGTAGTCTGTTTGCTAAATGCTCAGATATTTTGAAGAATGCTTAATGATTTTATATACCATAAAGCCATACTTCATTGGGTAATGGGAACACTTATGTCACACCTGGAACTCAATATGCAAGCAATGACTTGGGAGCAGGATCCCTCTGCTTTACAGATTCATTTTCCTTTTACTTTATATCCCTGCTATTTTCCACATATGATCCACCTACCCCTTCTCCATCTCTAACTACATTTGCTAGCATTGTGATCCTGCCATCAACCAACTTGTGGATTATATAGAACAATACCGTTTTATTGACTATGGTATCTTCTATACAACATGTTTTCAATCTTTCTTTCTAACTTGATTATGTTCCCCTAGTCCTTGAAGCAGGTAGAAGCCCTCCCCCTCCTTAATAGGGTGACTTTTCCTACCTAGGAAATAAATGACCCATCTTGTTCCTCCCTGCCCTGGCTAAGGTGCAGGAAAAATATATTCTCTCTCGGCTATCACCTTCCATAACTCCTTTTTTTTCTCTCCCCCCTTTCCAGTCTGGTTTCTGCAAACATCATTCCACCATCATCTCCCCCCTCCAGATAACTTACTTCATGGTGAAAGGTTGGTGGTACTCTGTTCACCCCCCTGCCAGAGAAGTATGGTGTCCCCAAGGGTTCCATCCTCAACCAAATCCTGTTCTCCATCTTCTTAAATAATCTCCTGCACACCAGTTTTTGCTCACACATATACACATGTGTGCAGATGACACAGTTCTATGTGCTTCTTGTTGTTCAAAACCTGAGCTAGAACCATGACTAGAGCCAGATCTTGACAACAGGTAATGCAAGATCCTCTCAAACCAGCTCTCGTTAACTGTCAAAACATCTGTCTTATGAACTTCCGGTACTAGACAGAGACTAACAAGTCTCTAACATACCCCTGTCTTCAAGACTCTGGATGGCAACCTGCTTGAAAAGCAAAGAAAAAATAAGATGGTTCCAACCCACCCCTGCAAACTCTAAGTCCATGAAGACATGTCAGAAAGGGACATGTGTCCTGACTGACTGCAAGTCAAGAAGAGCAATCCACATTTCCATATTCTGATTCCCTGCGTTAAGGAAATTGCTGTCTTTTATCATTACCACTTCCTCATAATGGAATATACACATAAAACCCCATTGCCATGACAGTGAGTGGGCTGGAACAAAACAAAAGAGCAATACTAAATGCATACTGAAAATAAAATTAGAATGAATACTTTGACCACAGGTCTTGTTCAGGCTTTATCTACAATGAGGTAACTAAACAAAGTCATTGCAATGTTGCTAAACAAGGGGGATTGTCTCCAAGAGCATACTATAGAGATTCTATCTGCTCCTGTAATTAAGCATAATAATTTAACCTCCTAAAACTTGCAAGCAAACATAATTGCTTCTATGCTTAACTTTAACAAAGTGGTTTAATGAAAATGCTAACAGTCCAAACTTAAAGTGTATTTGTATTTAAAACAGTGGACAAAGCAGATGTAAGTTATTTGGAAATCATGAGCCCAATTTTCAAAAGCCCACATTTGTCACAAGCCCCAGGAGCACCAAAGATATGGTGCATGGAGCTTACAGCATTCACACCTCTGGTGATCACGATTTCTGAACCCAGGTGCCAAGTGCTGAAAGTTAGAGCAGTTTTTTTCTGGTCAGGCTGCCAGCAATCCCAGGGTCCCTTTTTATGGTGCTTGTGCCACAGAGTTGGCACCAGCAGTGGTAAATCAGGTAAAGTGTCATAACTGCACCAAACCTACCAAAATCTGGCACAGTTGTTGCAAAGGTGACTGGCACAGCTGTGCCAAAGAAAGAGTTTGACCCAGGGCTTGACCCAAGTAGACCTATGTGAAGAAACCTTCCACAGGCAGAATGTCTGCGAAAGTCAGACTTTCGCTCCCACAAAAGTTCAGAAGTCCAATTAACAACTTGTGTGGAAATTCCAACTTTCCACTGGCACCTTACCATTTAATATTTCCCAGGTGTCTAGTGGACCCCCTCCCCATGTCTCTGATTGCCACCCAGTATCAAACATATGAAATTTCCCTGGTGTCTGGTGGTGCCCCCCTTCCCAATCCAAAGCCCTGCCTGAAATAGAAATACAATTCTCTGCTGGCTAGCTGTCCCTCTCTCCACCAGATCATGCACCCCATATATAAAAAATACTTACCTAGTGGTTACAGGTCCCTCCCCTCACCAGATCACCCACTTTACATAAACATCATATGACCTGGTGCCCAGTGTAATCCCCCCCAGCCATATAGTCAATATAAACATTTCCCTGGTGGTCTAGTCAACCCCACCCATCCCCAATCAACAGTACATTAATTTACAGCTACTGTATTCCTTAGTGGTCAAGTGCACCCCCATCCCCTCACCCTGCCAGGTAGTGTCCCACCACCCTGCTCCTCCCATCCTGAAACTGAGCAGGTGACTGTTACAGTCCTCTGTTCTCCACCACAGCCAGCCAACCACTGAGAAGTCAATGAATGAGCACATACTTGTACTCATTCTGACAGGGCTTAGGGTAGGTGGGGCCACTGGACACCAGGTACAGTTTTTTTCTTTTTCTATTCTTGTGACCCTACCACTTAATATTTCCCTGGTGTCTAGTTACTCCCCCTCCAATCCCAAATGCTACCTGATATCAAACATATAAGATTTCCCTGGTGTCCAGTAGCCCCCCCCCCAACCCCACACGAACCCTGCCTGAGAATTTTAGTTCTATTTCAGGCAGGGCTTTGGGTGTGTGGGGGGGCACTAGACACCAGGTATTTTTTTTTCTATTCTGTTTGAGAGGAACAGGGTGAAAATTCACCACACACATTTGGAAGATACCAGAGCCGCCATGGGCAGAAGTTCAGAAACTTCTGTGGAAGTTGTGAAATGCTCTGATAAATATGTATATGGCAGTATTGTTTCACTGCACTATGGTGATTTAGGTTTCAGCTCCCCCTCTGCCTTTCACTAGCACCAGTATATATATAATTTAAATTTTCAGTTAACTACAGGTACTTATTTGAATCGTATTTAATGGATGGGATTTGTCCTGGTACCCACCTGCTGACGAAGCTCTACCTTAGAAGTGTCAGAGAACCTGGACTGCAGCAGGTTCTTATTCACACTGTCTATATTTTTCTCTCTCAGCATTTTTGCATAACAAAATAAAGATTTTTTTACTAATAATTCACAGTGTTCTTGCCTGAATGGGTGCCACCATAATGCTATTAGTATCCACTATTGAGGTTTCAAATACAATGTTAGTTCTAAATGAATTTATTATTTTACCAACAAAAGGTATCAATATTAGCTAGAAGATCTTCCTGCTAGGCTTGTTCAGTAGGTTCAAATTCCATTGGCATATACAGTAGCTAGGCTGGAATGGCAGCTTTTGGTGATATGAAGGTTATGGAAGTCAGTGAGGTAGGCACATGGATTAATTTCTTACTGTACACTTAATTACAATAACAAAGGACAGTTAAGGTATTTATCATAATTTCCTTTGATACATATACATCATGTCAGAAAGCACAGGTCACAAGTAAGAGACATTTGGCAGGAACAAGTTGGCATGTGCAGAGAAGTTAAATGAGGGAAGTTCAGGGAGCTTTTAAGTAAAGAGAAAGAAACAGGGCACTATTCATGTAACAGCTACATGCCAGCTGTAACCACATGAACCTATTGTTCTGTGCACAATAGGGGGTCGACACAAGCTATTCCCTGCATGGTTGCTAAACAGTTTGTGACCATATGGGAAGGGTCAGGGTAGCCACATAAATGGCCCTATTTCTGGTTATTTTGATGACTCTCCTGTAGAACTTCTCAGGTAGGAAGGGGGTGCAGTTGCTGCAGCAAGGTACTTGGATGGACCAAGAGGAAGGGATTCATGGAGATGGGTGTGAATATCAGCCCACATTTGGGAGGCGGCTTGGGAGAGGGGTTCTATTTAATTGTAGGGAGTACTTTCAATTAGGGTGGGGGGGTTGACACTGGATCACCAGAGCTAGGCCCAGTGGGCATAGAAAATGACTGGAACACTGACACAAGGGGGTCCTACATTAATAAACAGCAAGTGGCAAGATGAATTTTGGGAGGCACCAGCAGAACCAAGGTAGTCACAGCATAGCATATCACCAGTCGATTGGCACTATGTCATACAGAAATTTTGTGGGTGTCACAAATCAGCATATTATTGGGTATAAATCCTGTCTGCACCTAGTGACATCTGAACAAGTAATCTTCATTGCACTTAATCTGGGTGGGAGGAATCCTCCTCACTGTGATTAAGAATGTCTTTTATATTTTGTACAAATAGACTGTGGCACAATAGGACAGCTGGTGGACCCTGTTTTGTGTGACCACCCACTGTGACTGAGGCAACTGAAAATGGGTCTCAGAATTTGTATATGTAAGACAGAGAGAGAGAGAGAGAGAAAGAGAGAGAGAGAATGTGTGAGAGAGAGAGGGAGAGAGAGAGAGAGAGATAAGGTTATGTTTACGGAGATTAATGAAAGGTCATGCAGCTTAAGTTTGGAGTTAGACATCTTTGGAGACACCAGATGATGTGATGAAATTCCTATTCCGGATCTACTGACTAGACTGACAAGCTTGATGTTGATGCTGTTTTCTAAGGGGCTGCAAATCAAACCTGGCACACATTCCAACACAAGATCAGACAAGAGTACAGGTACATGTAATGCATGCCTGATATTTGCAACATATACATTTCTGTAGCCTTAAAACAGAGGAGAAAATGGAACAGTATTATTCAACCCAAAGTCCTGCATACTTTGGTACTGTGACAAGCATTGACACAGACTAGCTTAAGTTTGGAAAAAGGAACACGTGTGTGAGGTTAAGTGATGACTTACTCACATTCACATTTTGTGAAAAATGGCAGAGACAGGACTGAAACCTTAGTCATCAGATTGACAGTTCTGTGATTTTTAACCATGCATTACCTCAGGAATAAGCAACAAAGGCACTGCTGGCCTTGTCCAGTACAGACAGGGTACAGCTGGTGAAACTCAAAGTAGCATTCTATTTCAGACCTTCTGGAGAGAGAGTGCAACCACATTAAATCCACATAAGAAAAAAAAATCCTAGCAAATTTGAAGACAACAAGAAAAGTTTCTATGGCATTTGTTTTCAATTTGAATCCCACCTTGATACTGAGAAATGGATTTCTGCAGCATTTTCTCCCAGTTCCATCACTTTGGCTGGTTTTCAATGGGATTGTTGCAGTCATCTTTCTGTGCAATTGTCAAACCTTCTGTAAAAAGAAAGGATGCAAACTGTCAGGCACATCTGTAGCCGCCGTTCATGTGCTTTCAGTAGTTAAGGGACACATCATGTAAATGTCAGTACTGTTTTTTTTCTGAAATCCCTACTCTAGTTTTGCTAGATGTCTCAGGTTCTATGCTATGAAGATGTTGATGGATGTGATTGTATTCCTTTTCATCCTTTTCAGCACCTATAGAGAAGGCAGACCTTTATGTTGATGCTACACTGCTACAGTACTTCTGCAAAACTGTTGTTTTCTAATGGGATCTGGATTGCAAATCAAACTTGGCACAGGTTATAAAACAAGAATGCACATGCAGGCACATATAATGTACACCTGGTACCTAAAACTTATGAATTCTTTATGATATGAAAACAGTGGAGAAAAGTATGATGGAGCCCAAAGTCTTGCATACTTTGCTATATATATATATATATATATATATATATATATATATATATATATATATATATTGTGTGTGTGTGTGTGTATATGTGTGTGTGATATATATATATATATATATATATATATATATATATATATATTAATCCCTAGTTGGCACTATCCCAAGTGCTACTACCCCTGCCTGCTTGACTACAGACAGGTTGAGGGGCCTAGGTCCTATGGCAGGTGCCTCCACCCAGAGGTCAGGGTTTATAGTGGTTAGACTAACTTGGTCACAGCCCTTTGGGACATTGAGACCCCCTTTTATTCCCTCTAGTGGCTCACACAGTGCACTGGAGTTACAGCCCCAATACCCCACATATATACACACTGTTCACTCATATAGATACCACTTACCCTCGAGACTGATTCTGCAGCATGTATCTGAGGACCCCCTGTAAAATAAGGTTAAACAACATACACAGCAAAACACAATACTGTTTCCAGAAGTACCAACACCACAGACAGTATATAGTATAACAACAACCAATCTGATTTATTTAGGGGGCAGTAACATAGGAGGGGAAAATCAGGTTAATTGGTGGCATTAAATCACAGTACCGTGCACACATAAAGGGTCTGAAAAGTCACACTCTGGGTACCCAGGTTGTGGGGGGGCTAGTCAGGTCCATTGCCGAGGCTGACCGGCAGGTGCAGATGGATAGGGCCCCGTAGAAGAAAATATATGCACAATACCCAATTGTAATCTGGAGCCAGATGGCTCAGTCCACGAAGCAGTGAAACAACAAGAATTAGATGACACACTTGTGACTGAAAACAGGCTGCAGGGAAATACCCTGATTTGTACTCACAATACTCAAGCTGAGTACTGGATGGTGGATGTTCTTCTGGATTGCCAGAACAACAGGACATGGAGACAAGGTCCTTGTGACTGGACCCCAATGCAGTTGATAGCAACTGGATTTAGTCCGAGACAAGCTGGGGTTTGCTTCCTGCTTCAACACACAGCACACAGCACGGGGGATTGGAAATAGTGATTCCCCACAAGCACTACGCACATTCATATGTAAAAGGAAAGTACTATACCAGGCAGGCTGCTTCTTGATCCCAATTGCAATTACTGCAAAATACCTGGGAGTACACACAGCAGCTTCAATTTCTGACAGACCGAGAGCGATTCAGCAATTTCTCCAGTCTTCTACAGGGTGAGCCTGGTTTCCACACTTTTAGTGCTTCTTTCTCTTCACAACTCAGATTCAGTCCAAACTGGCACTCACAAAGGCTGCAGAACAAAACTCAGGGCCTTACACACGTTTTACATGTGAAACTATACACTGCAGAAGCACACAGCTCCTTCTCTCTTCACTGCCACAACTGATCTGATCTTTCCAGTCACTGAGCAGGGCATTTCCTTTAGCTCCACACTATTCTGTCGGCTGATTCAGCTGTCACTCACAATAAGACCCCTTCTGTTGGTAGAAAAAGGCACCAAGGTCAAAACTAAATTTCTCAGAGTCACTGCCCATACAATCCCCTTGTGGCTGGCTCGAGTTAAGAGTCCAATTTCTGATTCATCCACAGGCTCCATTTTAGGGCTCCCTTAACCCAATTGGACCAGCACAGCAGTTTAGGTCCAAAATGGAGAGATAACACACAGAGTCCCAGCTGCAATAAAAGCAGGTTAGACAAACTACAATTTTGCTAATCCTTTAAATGATTACTGGCAGAGTTACAGCTTTCAGATGGGCTCCCTTTGCACCTTCAGCGACTGGAAAATGGAGCGATTACTCCACAGCCTGGACGGGATTCGAGCATTAAATACACAGTCCCCCCATACAAACTAATTAAGTCAGCAAGCAGACAGCTCTTAAAGAGACAGTATGTGGAGGCTGAAATAGCACTCACTTGCAACCAAAGTTAAGCAGCTTAGACGCTGAATACCGCCCAGGCTTGGAACATTCAGGTAAGCTCCTGAAAGACTTTTGGGAACCCCCATTTGCAGGGGGTTACATGTGTGTGTGTGTGTGTGTGTGTGTGTGTGTGTGTGTGTGTGTATATATATTATTTATTCTTTGCAAAACACTGCGTTGATGCAACAGTTAGGGTTTTTTATAGTGACAAAAGCAAGGAAATTCAGCGTTAAGGTTTTCATCCCTAATTCCAACTTTTCCCCCCACTGCCACACATACACAGCCACACACACATACACACACACACACACAGAACACACAACTGGGGGGGGCAGTACAAGGCAAGACAACCAACACTGACACACAGCATAACCCAACAGAAATAACATACAACTTCTTCAACATACCACAACAGGCATCCATCATCATGTTTCACCAACTGTATCACTTCTGCTGCCATCCCAGTTTCTTAAGTGCATACACCGACATCCTGTATAACCATGGAAGATGAATTCTGCCTGCAGACTTAGTGCAAAATGACCATTCCATGGGTAAAATGTCTGCTGGAATTTCACTTGTGTACCTGTAGAATTTCACCTACTATGATCCACGGAATAAAATTTTGCAGAACAGTATTTTTTCTGCACAAAATTATTCTGCAACAATTTCCATGGAATATATTGAGATCCACTGAATAATATTCTGCAGAACAGTGATTATTCCACAGAAAATCATTCTGCATAAAGATGTGCAAAATTAGAAAATTTTGCTCCATGAAATAGTCCATGAAATTCATGCATTTTGTGAAATATTTAGCAGATGTGAAATGTGAAATTCTGCAGGTGAAATGCAAAATTACATCTGCAAAATGCAAAATTCTGTGGGTGAAATGTGAAATTTCACCAGGAAAATGCAAAATTTTGCCCATGAAATTGCAAATGTAGGCGTAATTTGGCAACATTTCAAATTCTGAGGTGAAAATGTGTGTTTTGTGGGTGAAATTTCACAATTCCACATCCGTCGAAAAATTTCACAACATCTATAATTCCGCTTCTATTTTATGTTGCGGAATTCTGACATTGTATCTCCGGTGAAATTTGCCAGAATTTCAGCAGGCTTTTGAATATTCTGCAGAATTATGTTCCGCCACAATTTAAAAATTCTGCACAGCACTGGCTCCTACCAATACCTGTGTTTTACTACTTATATTATGCTGTTATATAGAAATGGCCAAGATGGTGCTGTCACCAATACATTCATTTTGCTACTTATATAATGGTATTATACAGAAACATGCAAGTTGGTAGGAAAATAGGGCTATGCTATTATGCTGAAATGGACAAGTTGATGAGAATACATGTGTTTTGCTGCTTATATTATGTTGTTATGCAGAAATAGCTGCTTTTGGGCAAGTTGGTGGTAGTGCGGGGGACCATAGGGCTTCGTGGTCTCACTAATATATGTGTTTTGCTATTTATATTATGGTGTTATGAAGAAAGGGGCAACTTGGTGAGAGCATAGCACTGTGCTGTTTTGCACAAATGGGCAAGTTGCTGAGGACTAGGTCCCATGCTCTCACTAATACATGTATTTTACTAGTTATATTATGGTTTTATGCAGAAATGGGTAAGTGGGTGGAGGCGTGGGACTGTGTTGTCATGCAGAAATGGTCAAGGTGGTAGTAGAATGGGGCTATGCTGTTATGCAGAAAAGGGCAAGTCATTGGCAGCAGAAGTGATACAGTTGGTGAAACGTGATGATGGATGCCTGTTGTGGTATGTTTAAGTAGTAGTGTTATTTCTGTTGTGGTATGGTGTGTGTCTGTGATTAGTTGTACTGCCTTGTACCACCTGTCACAAACCCACTCAGCATGTCAGGTCCTCTACTCCCAAAATGCCAACCTCTGAGCACATTCTTGTGAACAGTTTAACAGAACAAGGTAATCCTCTTGTCTGTTTTGTGAGTTCAGATCAACCTTTGGTCTCAAGTCTTGGGGGGGATTCTAACTGTGAACTTCTTGCTAGCATACCCAATGCACAGGCTCAGATATTCTGTCTTCAGAGGGCCAGATATCTTTGCCTATGGGCACCTAACCAGGTATACAGAGATGAACCCTCAAAAACTTTAATAAAGACCTCAGATTTAAAATGCTTCTCTATCCAGTTTGGTATCACCATTCAAGCTTATGTTTAGTATCTGCAATAACCATATACTTTTCTTACAACTAAAAAGAAGTCAAAGACAAACTAAGTAAGTTCTAAAAATAATTTTACTAAAATAGTTAAAAATATGTTAAACACAAAATACAGAACTCTTATATCACAAGACATATAAATATTTTAAAAGATCAAGGTTTAAACAGTGTAATTTCCTACATACAGTACTTTGATTTGACTCTCTTTCTAAATACCTGTTTACAAGTGCTCCAAAGATGTTTTCTTTGTCAGAGTCTAGTTAAAAGTGTGTCTAAGTAAAACAGAGTATTCCTTAACAACTGTATTGACCAACCCATTTTTGTGTGAAGTCAGCTAGCTCCTCGTTTGTCAGATTATATATTAACAATATATATATATCTTATATAAAAACAGGATGTCTTCTTTTAAAGTATTACATTTTGCAACTTCAACATAATTCATGTCCTTCAAATGACACTTCTTTTGATCTCATAATAAGCTTCCTCCTTCCAGGCAGGGTCGGACTGGCCTGGCCGGATACCCGGAAATTTCCGGGTGGGCCCCCCTGCCGTGCGTACTTCGCATATAGCAATGCGTATATGGAGGGGGCAGCTGTCAGAACAGAAACTGTTCAGAGCCAGGCCCCTTCATGTACGCTGTGAGAGTGAGACTGGAACTGTCAGTAAACAGTGCAGGACGAGGGAGACCGAGATCAAAAGAAACGTCCGGTACAGCAAGTAAGTGTGACAGTGCCCCTCTGCCTTTGATCTTCTTCACGCTAAATGACTTAGCGTAATTAAACACAATTTAGGAGTAGCCCAGAGCAGAGAAAAAACAAAGGAAGGATTAAGACATGAACTCAGACACTGACAAACCCTGGCGCCTTCCCTGCATGACTTTTGCCCAGTTGCCGCTCAGCTAATTGTAATTGGTCAACTGGTGTGAGGGGGAGTGGTAAGCACTGGTGGCAGGGCGGGCTCTTGCCTCTTCAAAATACCAGGTTTACCTGTGTCTGATTCCTAGGTCCGATTCTATTTGTTGAAATCCTTCTTTCGTTTCGCTGAGGGGCGCCTTGCAGCAACTTGCTGACTCACCGGATCTCTCGAGTGAGTTTTCTAACTAAATATGGAAAAAATGTTCGCTGTCACTTTCCCTCTCTGCTGCCAGTGATGGGCCATTGCCCGGACCATTTCAATTTTACAGGTACTCTGCAATGCATATAAAATTTGAGACTGGAGGGACAGGGACTTGGAAGGGGTGAGTCAGAGTTGTGTTGGCCGACGGCCAATTGGTAGGCAAAAAGGGTGGGAGGCGTGCCTTACATAGTGAACTGTTGAGCTGTTGGGGGATCGGATTGTATTTGTACCTACTGATTGTGCATGGAAAACAGCAGCAGATGGTTTCTGGCGGAATCGGAGCTGCAGCAGCAGGCGCTTGGACTGAGTCACGCACAGGCTCCTTTCCTGCAGGTCAAAAAACCAAAGCAGGCTGCGGGATCGATTGGCACTTGGCTGTAGTCACAGCCGGCTTATATCAGGTTAGAGGGTGAGGCTCAAGGCTGTGGTTGAGCTTTGTGCTGGTGGATGGTGGTCATGACTGGGGATGGTGGAGTGGATGCCATAGAATCTATGTGCTGGGGGATTCCGTTTGGTGTAAGAGGCTGCTGCTGGTAGTGCAACTAGGTAGAAGGTTTTAAAACATATATAGGGGCTTGAAACTATCAACCATTGTGAGGTGGGGATGAGCAGAGTCTGGTGCTGGGTTTGGAGATAGTCTGCTGTTGGTGGGGAATCTGTCTGAGTCTGCTTGGGGTGAGAGGGGAACTGAGACTGCAGTGTGATTGTGTAGGTGGGGCTTGAGACTTTCATGCTGTTGGGGTAGAACCAAAGTCTGGTTCTGGATTGGGGATCATCTGCTGACTGCTTTTGACAAGAAATGTCTGGTTTGGTGGTGATAGTGGGCTGAAACTGTCTGCTGTGTATGTTGGGGGGTATTGAGAGACTGTCCATTGTTGGGGTGTTGAACCAGAGTCTGGTTCTGCTGGTTTGGGATTGTCAGCGTCTGCTGTTGGTGGGAATCTGTCTGGTATGGGTTTGTGTGTGTGTGTGTGTGTGTGTGTGTGTGTGTGTGTGTGTGTGTGTGCATGTGCTTGAGCTTGTGACTGTCCACCGCTTGGGGCAGAATCAGAGTCTGGTACTGGGGCTGGGGGATCATCTGCTGCTGGTGGGGAATCTTTGTCTGTGTGTATGGGGGCTGACTGTCCTCCACTGTGCAGCATTGAACCAGAGTCTGGTGCTTGGTTGGGGATCAACATCTGCTGCTGGTGGAAGTGAGAGGGAACCAAGACTGCAGTGTGTATTTTTGTTTGAAGGGGGTTGAACGAAATCTGGTGATGGGGTTGGGGATCATCTGCATCTGCTGTTGTCAGGGAATATTTGTCTCATTTAGTGGTGTGAGAGTCTGAGACTGGCTGCAGTGTGTGTGTGTGTGTGTGTGTGTGTGTGTGTCGGGGGGCATTGAACCAGAGTCTGGTGCTGGGGTTGGGCATTATCTGCTGCTGGTGGGGAATCTTTGTCTTGTTTGGTGGTGTGAGGGGGTCTGAGACTGTCTGGGGCGGGGGATCATCTACAAAGAAAATCTGCATGGTTGCTCACCTGCTCTGGGGAGGGAGGGCATCAGGACCCACTGCAATACACCCACCTGGGGTGGCAGGGATATCAATGGTATGCATTTCTTTTACTGTCTTACTTTCTATTTATTTTAACATCACCAGTTGAGATAAACCTTACATTATTACTTGAAGGGAATTGTCCACCTAACATCAGGCCCCATCTTAGTGTGAGGCAGGGGCCCAGTTAGCATTTTCCATAAACAGTTTTTTAACTTGCACTGAGATTAGTTATTTTGATTTTATCTGGTTGATCCTGTTGCCACTTTGAAAGCAGTGAATTGCTAATCTATACTTGAGCTTGACATAGAACTGAGACATCTACAGTACAAACTGGAGCCATTAATAGCTCAAATATACAGGACCCCATGCACTCTCCATAGCTGCTCACCTGGCTCATATGCCATTCTCGGGACAGCTGCAGGAGGTTGTGATGTGCTGCTAGGAGGTGCTTGCTGTCAAAATGCTGGTGTGGGGGGATGGCAGGATCAACCAGATACAATATAAATAACTAAACTATGTGTAAGTTAAAAATTAGATTGTTTGTAAAATGCTAATCAGGCCCTAAATCATACTGAGGTGGAGCCCGATTTCAAGTGGACATTTCCTTTAAGTCTTTATAACTGGTGCAGGGAATAGTTTTCTTCCAAATAGGATACATGCTGTTACTTTATGGTTGAATATACAGGATACAGTTTGTATGCTAGGGCATACCATTGATGGTAAAACTGTGCAACAGTTTGTATATGAGGGTATAATGCGACAGGTACCAGGGCCCCTGTGACCCCACTTCCAGGTGGGCCCTTTGCTTCTCAGTCCGACCCTGCTTCCAGGACATGAAAGCATCTTTATGATTTTCGCACTTCCATGTAATAAGCTGGGGTTTTCCTCCAACGTCATAAAATGGATATGATATAGGAACTACAGCTGTAATAAACTCAGAGAAATAGGATCCTTGAATAAAGCCTTATATGTAACACACTGTCTCCAAAAACTGATTGTGTGTGAACTTGCATGCTGTCAGCATTTTCCCATGGCTTTCATCTTTCAGCTTGGGGGGGGGTGAGGTCACTCCTAGAGCATCAGATGTTCAGCAGAGACAGTGAGTAATACATTTCATATTAAAAAAAACATGATACAAATGGGGGGTTAGATCATTCGTGCTACATACCCGGAGTGCAGGGCTGAATATGGCATTCTTAGAAGTTTTTAGAAAATGGCAAAGGAGGTGACTTTTGCAATGTGGAATGTCAAGGGGATCAGCAAAAAATCTAAGCAGTACCAGGGTCTTAAACACTTAAGTCTTTTACGCACTCAGGTTACTTTCTTCCAGGAACCGCACTTATTAGAAACAGAAGCCTTACAAGTGAGGAGGCAACAAGTGGGGATGGTCTACGAGGCACAAGGCTCCTCAAACAGCTGTGGGGTTATGATCATTATTAACAGGGGCATACCCTTTGTCTCAACCCATACTATCAGGGATCCCGAGGGCAGGTTTGTTCTAGTTATAGGTACTCTTTGGTCAATATCTCTGCTACTGGGCAGCATATATGGTCCTAATGCTGATAACCCACTTATTTCATGAGACTCACAAATTCAATCCTGCCTTTCCTTCCCATAAAGATCATCCTGGGGGGTGACTTTAATCAAGTGATAGATTCAAACCTTGATAGGTCAGGTGGTGCATCGGGGGGGTCTCCCCAGGTCAGAGGGCCTTTAGAGAACTATTGGATCAATGTGAGCTCTGTGATGTCTGGTGTGTCCTACACCCTGATCTCGAGGAGTTCACATTCAGGTCTTTGGTACACAGCTCGCAATCCCGTATTGACTACATACTCATTTCTCAGACTCTCTTGCCTGAGGTTAGGTCCTCATAGACACAGCCTGGCCCTATTTCTGACCACTCTTTGGTGCAGTGTAATCTGACAATTCAGGAGGTGTCAAAGAAAGAAACAAGATGGAAGCTTAATAATCAATTGCTTAAAGATTCCAATTATTGCAATACCATAAGGGATCATATTGAGGCCTTTTTTTGTCTAACCCTTTAAACATTGCAAAACCAGATATTATATGGGGGTCTTTCAAGGCTTACATGAGAGGCATCATTATTAGCCTTTCCGTGGCCAGGAAAAGAGTTAGGGAGAGAGAATTACTGTCCTTGTTATCCCAAATTCAGGCTCTCGAATCCAATGTCTCGGTTAACTTCTTAGATGAGGACAAGACGAGGCTCCTAGGGCTGAGAGACAAATATTTAGAACTACTCTGGGAAAAGGTGGAGTTAGCTATCATACACACTAAAGCTAGATATACCGATCAAGGTGAGAAGGCAGGGTGCCTGTTGGCACTTTGTATTAAACAACAAGAGTCAATGAGATTCATCCCATCTATCAAGCCATCTGTTGATGGGTCCTGAAAACATCTCCCACTGAGATAGTTCAAGAGTTTGCAGCATATTATAAATCACTTTACAGGGACATGGAGCACCCCCCCAGTCCAGTAAGCGTGGACAGCTACCTGATAGATTCACATCTACACTTCCTCCCAGTATATTATGCAAATTCTCTAGTCTCTCCTGTAACCCAGGAGGAAATTGCTGAGGTTATTAGGGGCTTGTCCTCAGATAAAACTCCTGGTGGGCCTGATGGATGTTCTTCTCTTTTTTTATAAAACATTTTGAGAGCTTTTATTGCCAGCACTTAATAGTTTATTTCAGCATATTCTATCCAGGACAGAGGTCGATCGCTATCTATTTGAAGCCTTGATAGTGCTTCTTCCCAAGCCAGACAAGGACCTGAGCTCGTTCAGAGCTATAGGCCTATAGCCCTCTTAAATCAGGATATCAAGATTCTCTCAAAGATTTTAGCTAACAGGTTATCCGTAGTGCTCCCCGAGTTAATAGGCATGAATCAGGTCGGTTTCATGAAGGGACACTCTTCAGTGGATCATCTGCGTACATTATCCCATGTCTTCTCAGCTTCCAGAGATGCTGACTCTCCTGCAGGTTTAGTCTCTTTGGGCTTCGAGAAGGCATTTGACCAGGTGAATTGGAGTTTTCTCTTCAAGGTATTGGATGCCTTTAAATTTCCTCTGGTATTCATTTCCTGGGTTGCCACATTATATAAGTCTCCCACAGCAAGAATCTCAGCTAATGGGGCCTTCTCAAACTACTTCTCACTTCATTCAGGTACTAGCCAGGGTTGCCCCCATCACTTCTCTTGTAGAATTTATATCTGGAACCTCTCATCCAAAACGTTCTCCAAAATACCTCTATACAAGGTATCAGAGTTGGGCGTCATGAGATTAAACTCACCACATACGCAGATGATTTACTGATACATCTTTCCCATCTAGTTCTTTCAATACCACCCTTATTGAATGAAATCGTCAAGTTTAGCATGCTATCCAACTATAACTTGAATGCTGGCAAATCCTTATTTTTCCATTAAACCATAAAGTATTTAAGGATGATATTTGCCCCCTAGGTTTAGGCTGGACTCCTAGAACAATTAAATATCTGGGCATAAAACTATCCTGTAATCCTTTAGTCTAGATTAAAGATAATCTGGACTCTCTCTTAAAGGTTATTATTCAAGATCTCAACAGATGGTCTAAGCTTCCAATATCATTATGGGGCAGGATAAACATTGTTAAGATGAATGTATTTCCTAGAATTTATTACCCTGTAACCCGTCTCAACTCTTTTATTCCCATACGCTGGTTCAAGAAACTGCACAGTACATTTACCAGATTCATCTGGGCTGATAAATATCCCAGATTAGTTTACCACAAACTACCGGCCCCAAAATCTGAGGGAAGGTTGAGGATTCCTCATATGGCATTATATTACTGGGCAAGTCATCCAGCAAAATGTTTGAGATGGATATCCCCAGGCCCTGAAATGGCACAACCAGTATGGCTTAAGATTGAGTTAGATGCAATTAAAGCCAAATGCCTGGACCCCTTAAACCTATTTTACCTCAAGCTGACCCATGTAAAGATGCCTAACTGCACCACAATAAGTATTTCTCTAAGAGTTTATACACAATTATGTTTATTTCCTCATTATTCCCCTCAGACTGATTTAGCTCAGTCTATTTGGAATTCCCCATCTTTCACATTTAATGGTAAGTGGATTCCCCGTAGCTGGCTGCCTCAGTTAGGTGATGGTAAACTGCTGTCCTTGGTAGATGAGGAAGGGCACCGGTTGTCCCCACGTGGAATTATTGACAAATTTCTTCTCCCGGCTCCATCCCACTTTAAAGTCATGCAGTTAAGACACCTTCTCTCTGTAGCTTTGGGGAGTTCTCCCCTCTCCCAGAAGTTATCAGCTTTAATTCCTGAAATCTCCCTTTTGTCTGGATCATCAGGCATAGTATCCAAGCTATATAGCATGTTGTTCTACAAAAAATATGGGGACACCTTTGGACCTACAAGTCTCTGGAACTCACTTCTCCCTCATTATCAAATAGAATGGCAATCCCTATGGAGATCCTGTCATAAGTATGTTTCCCAAGATAGACTGCATCACATGCAATATCACATTTTACACAACATGCATTGTACCCCTATTAAATAAAAAAAAATGTGGCTTCTCGAACTCTAGTATATGTACCAAGTGCTTGCAAGAAGAGGGTACCCTCCTGCATATGTTCTGGTCCTGTCCCAAAGTTTCCTCTTTATGGAATTCCATTAAGATGTCTCTTGATCCCTTACTGGGCCTGCAGGAGTATTTTACTCCAGAGGTGTGCCTTCTAGGGGATATGTCCCTGGTCAGTGTCAGAATTAGGAAAAAGCATATCTCTAGGGTTGTGCTGTCAGTTAAGAAACTCATACTATGGCATTGGAAGGAACAATCGGCTCCTTCCTTTCAGGAATGGTTACATGAAATCATGGCTAATCTTCGAACAGAGAAGGCAATTGCAAGTCTTCACAATAGACTAGCAGCATATATTAAGATATGGGATTCCCTTCATTCCTTACTCTTGTTACCTCACTGAGGATATATCACATTCTTTTACTACCTATACGTTCAATGGAATTGTGTACTGCACATTAGGGTGACTATGATTTGTTGCTGCTGTAAGGGGGGAGTGATGAGAGGTGCGGGATGAGCAGTTTCTCACTGTTCATGTGCTATGTTACACCCTGACTTGCTGTAACTGCCCTTTATAATGGAAATGTATTAATAAAGTTTAAATTATTAAAAAAATGATACAGCACTCAGAACTGGCTGTCTATGTCACACCGCCCCCCAATTGTGTATGCTGTGTGTGTGTGTGCGTGTGTGTGTATATGTGTGCGTCTGTGTATGTGTTTATGTGTGGCAGTGGGGAGAAAAGTCAGAGTTAGGGTTGAAAACCCTACCGCTGAATTTCCTCACTTTTGTCACTGTACAAAACCCTAACTGTTGCATTAATGCAGTTTTTTGCAAAGAATTTCCTTACTTTTTGAAAAAGCATATTTAAGTACATTCTTGCACAAGTTGGTGGGAGCATGCGCCCTGCATCAACTTGCACATCTGTACATAACATAACAATATAAGTACTGAATAACATGTGAATTGGAGCACGGAGCATGAATTCCCTGGTACTGCATAACCACATACATCTGCCATACCTTTTGAGTTGCCCTATACCTTCACAATGCACAGAAATATTTTTGCATTAGGTATAAGGAACACGTGCCAAAACTCAGCAACCGTAAGTGCCATGACACAAAAATTTTCACAATCTAAGATTCATGATTAATCTTTCTACATCCCAAATCTCAGGCAACTCAGACACATGGTGCAAAAGTTACTGAAGTGAAACTAAGCAAATATTTATTTGTTGGAGTGGCATAATTCTGTACCTATTTACATTTTGTATACTAAATCAATGAAAGGCACCTACGTGGCACTAAGGCTACCTACCCTATAAATTTCAAGCCACTAGCACCATGCATAACAATATGCACAAAATGCTTACTGTGTCATGCAGTGTCTCTGCAGCTAATTCATTTTCTAACATCTAAACAGCATAATTCACATCTCCAGGACATCCCCTCAAAACCTTCTAAATTTCAACTCAAAACAGCAAACCATTTCAAAGATATTCAATTTCAAACTTTGTACACCTTTAAGAATTCTTTGATCATGAGAACTGACCATGAATGCCACAAAATGGTGGATCTTGCAGCCAAGAAAGCGTTAAAATTCAGACCTCATGGCCGAAAAATCTTTGATCATAGGGGGCAACTTCAAACACTTAGAACTCTGGAATGGAACAAGATTTTCTCACCAAACAAAGACCTGCATATTCATTAAATAAAGGGCTTTCTATGTGCTATGTTTCAGACAAATCAGCCACACAATGGCTGCACTATTTGTCATGGATGCAGTGTGCAAAAATAGAAAAAAATGCATTTTTGGTGCTTAGCTGCACAAAAACCGTATGTACCAGTGAAATAGAAATTGGTAAATAAAGAGATGTACCATGTCAGTCCATGCATACCAAATCTTATCCAAATCTCTTCAACAGTTGCAGAGCAGCACAAGTGAAAAACTGCACAAGAGTGGCAAAAAATAAATTTTTGGCAGTTAGAAGCATAGAAACATAGACTTTTATGGCAGATAAGGACCGCTAGACCCATCTAGTCTGCCCATTTCTCTATCTACAAGATAGGCTGCAGATCCTAGTTAACCAACAGCCTATTTCTTCCTACCCCCCACAAGAATTGCCTTATGTCTGTCCCATGCATTCTTGAATTCTCCCACAGTTTTAGACCCCACAACCTCCTCAGGAAGGCTGTTCCACGCATCCACTACCCTCTCTGTGAAATAATACTTCCTCACATTGCCCCTGAACTGCCCTCCTTCTATCTTTAAATTGCATCTCCTTGTTCTTGCAAGTCTCTTTTTCTGAAAGATGCTGCCCTCTTGGACTTTGTTGATTCCACTGAGGTACTTAAAAGTTTCTATCATGTCCCCCCTCTCCCTTCTTTCCTCAAGGGTATACATATTAAGCTCCTTTAGTCTCTTCTCATACGGCTTCTCTTGCAGACCCTGCACCATTTTAATTGCCCTGCTCTGGACTGCCTCTATCCTGTCTAAGTCCTTGCAGAGATGGGGTCTCCAGAACTGGACACAGTACTCCAGATGGGGTCTCACCAACTGTCTGTACAGAGGGATAACAACTTCCTGTTTTCTGCAGATGATGCCTCTCCCTATACATCTCAGTATACCCCCAGCCCTCCCTACTGCCTTCTCACATTGCTTGCTAACCTTAAGGTCATCTGATATGATTACCCCCAGGTCCCTTTCCTTTTTTGTTGTTGTTACTACCTCCCCACCCATTGTGTATTCTTCCCCTGCATTCTTGTTTCCCAGGTGCATTATTTTGCACTTCTTTGCATTGAATCCAAGCTGCTATACTTCTGACCATTCCTCCAACCTTGCCAAGTCCCTTTTCATCCTTTCCACACCTATTTGTGTATCAACCCTGTTGCAGATCTTTGTGTCATCTGCAAAAAGGCATATTTTTCCTTCCAGTCCCTTGCAATGACACTGATGAAGACATTAAAAAGGACTGGACCCAATACTGAACCCTGTGATACCCCACTAGTAGCCCCCCTTTCTTCAGAGTGGACTCCATTTACAATTACCTTCTATGTCCTGTTGTCCAGCCAACGTTTTACCCAGGCTACCACCCTGGGTCCCACTCCCAGGCTGGTTAATTTGACTATTTATCTTTTGTGTGGGACTGTGTCAAATGCCTTGCTAAAGTCTAGGTAGGCCATGTCCACAGCCCCTCTCTGGTCTACTACTTTGGTCACCCAGTCAGAGAACTCTATTAGATTCGTCTGACATGACCTTCCCGCTGTGAACCCATGCTGCCTTGAGTCCTGTGCTCCACTGGCCTCTAGATACTCAACTATTCTTTCCTTCAGAAGTGACTCCATCACTTTCCCTACCACAGAGGTCAGACTGACAGGTCTGTAGTTTCCTGCCTTTGTCTTGGTCCCACTTTTGTGAAGGGAATCACATCCACCTTCCTCCAGTCCTCGGGTACCACACCATCCTCCCATGACTTATTAAAAGAGTAGTCAGTGGTTTCACTAGTTCCTCCTTAATTCTTTTAGAATTCTGGGGTGAATTCCATCAGGACCCATTGCTTTGTCCACCTTCAGTTTTAGGAGTTCTTGCAGAACCCTTTCTTCTGTGAAAGGACTGACCCACCCACCTATCGAGAGTGCTTCTGTTAATTGATTAGGCACTTCTCCTTCTTTGTGAATACTGAGCTGAAATATTCATTCAGTATTCCTGCTTTTTCACTGTCCCTCTGCCCACCCACCATTCATTCTATTCAGCCTCACTATCCCTCCCTTTGTCTTTCTATGCTCGTGATGTACCTATAAAAGGTTTTATCCCTTCTTAATTGAGTTGGCTATCTTTTCCTCAGTTTGGGCCTTGCTATTCGGACTTCCTCCCTGCTTCCTTCTGCCTTAACTGGTACAGCTCTCTGTCCTGCTCCTTCTGTGTTTCCTTATACTTCCGAATGCTATCTTTTCTTCCTGACTTTCACAGCCACCTCTTTTGAGAACCATAGTGGCTTTTCTTTCATTTTGATTTGTTTATTTGCTTCACACAAAGGCTTGTTGCCTCTGTGATGGCAGTTTTGATATTTCCCCATTGTTGCTCCAACCCTCCTTCTAGCCTGTTTGCTAGTGCTTTTCTGAGGCACTCTCCCATCTTGCCAAAGTCAGCCCTCCTAAAGTCCAGTACCCTCACTTTTGTATGACTTGACTCTGTAGCTGAGTTTAGCATAAACCACACTGTTTGATGGTCACTTGTCCCCAGATGGCAACCCACTTCTAGATCTGAGATCCTCTCACTGCCCCCATTTGAGAGTATGAGGTCTAAGATTGCTCCCTCACGAGTGGGTTCTGAAACTAGCTGTCTAATGCCTGCCACCTGTAGGGCATCAAGAATGGCTCTGCTCTTGGATATGGCTGCAGAAAATGTGCTCCAGTTAACATCTGGCATATTCAGGTCTCCCATCAACAGTATCTCCCTTTTCTCTGCCATTCTAAGAATGCCTTCTGTCATATCCTTGTCCATTCCATCCCCCTGACATGGGGATCTGTACACAACCCCTGTGCGGATTGTGGTGCCCTTTCCAGTCTCCAAGGTGACCCACAGTGCCTCCTCTTCTCCCTGTTTACTCTTTTGTTCAGTTGCTTTTATCCCTTCCTTTACATGAGAGCTACTCCTCCTCCTCTTCTCCCTGCCTGTCTCTCCTGTAGGTTATGCACCCTGGTATGTTAACATCCCAGTCATGTTCTCTGTGTACCATGTTTCTGTGACTGCTATGATATCCAGGCATCCCTCTTCCATTAAGGCCATCAGCTCAGGGAGCTTGTTGCCCAGACTACGGGCATTGGTACTCATTACCCTCCATTTCATGATGGCCTTACTCCCTTTTGTCCCATCCCTGTCCTTCTTGCCTTTGTCACTTTCTCCATTTACCCCAGCCCTTCTCTCTATCAACACCTCTATGTTGGTGTTTGCCGCACTTACTACCATGATTATTTGGGGGGGCTAGGATTTTGCTGCTCCTTTCCAGTGCCTCGCCCCTTGGCTAGTTTAAAAGCTTGCCAATGAAGCATTTAAACCTATCACCTACGATCCTGGTTCCCCTCCCAGACAGATGCAGCCCATCATGCCAGTATAGGCTTGCATCACTCCAGGTGGACCCCCAGTCCCAATGAAGCCAAATCCCTGAGCTTCACACCAGTTTTTCAACCACTGATTGAATCCCATGGTGCAGAACACCCTACCCTCTCCTATGCCATAGATGGTAGCACCTCCGAGAAGGTTACGGTGTGTGCTACTTGACTAAGGCCCCTCCCCAATTCCACAAACTCTTCCTGCACTTCTCTAATCCCTTTCTTAGCCAGGTCATTTGTCTCTAGGTGAACAATGACATCCAGCTCCCTCCCCTGTGCAGCTGCTCTGGCAATCCTGAGGATTCACTCCCTGTCCCTCCAAGCCATGGCACCAGGCAGGCACCTTACCTCCCTCTCCCCTTCCTACCCAGTTCTACCTTCCTAACAATGGAGTCCCCCACCAGGAGTTGTTTCCTTCCCCTGCAGGGTCCCCTGCCACCCTCCTGTAGGTCTCCTTTGTGGAGGTTCCCAGCATCCTCCTTGGTCTCCACTGTGGGTGCCTCCATAGAGGAACCACACTTTGCCAGAATGGCATAGGAATTGTGGAGAGGTACAACTGGAGGGATGCGCCTCTGTTCCACCACCCTCACCCTCCCTGAGCCCACTGTGGTCCAACCGCTCCTCTTTCTTGGCAACCTCTGAGGTAACGGCAGTGGCACTGGTGGTCCCTGGATGGAAGAAGAGGTCCCACAAATCCTGGCCAACTCAGCCTGGAGATGAGCAACCTTCTCCCTCAGCCCAGAGAGGTGCCTGCAGATGGGACAACACCGCATCCTCCAGAACATCTCCCAGAAGACTGCTGCTCCACAGGGCACTGCACCACTCCAATCATGTCTTATTTCTTGCCCCTTAACTGTTTGCAATCCTTACTCTTTCCTCTGTTTTTTTCTCTCTCTCCTTACTTTCTGCCTGTGTGCCCTTTAAGCTCCTGATTGTCCTGTTCTGAGACAAGAATATCCTATATTTCTCAGTAGACCACTTACTTGCTCAGAGGCAGACCTCCAGCAGCTAGAGGGTCCAGAGAGCTACTCTTGCCCTTCTAGGATGGTGGGTCCTTGGTGGTTCTGTAATCACTCACTTCCTACCCCTAAACAGGAAGTTCCTGTTGTCAGTCAAATCCTGTGCCTACAAAAATAGAACTAGCTTTAGGTGGGGGTGGTGGAGGGGAGGGAAAGAGGGCAATATAGTCCCAGCAGAGAAGTTCAGTCACACAGCAGTCCTTTCTCCTGGTGTCTTCTGCCAAGCTATTAGCAGAATCTTTCTCAGGCAGTCTTTAAATGTAGCTTCCTTCTAGCTAAGCCACTTCCCCTACTTACCAGATCTTTCTACAAGTAATTTAAACCTCACAGCAGTTAAGTCCTTTCAGTCACCTGAAATTTACACCTAGATAACTCTTCAGATACCCATTCAGTTCAGTAACCCAAACACACACTTTTTTTTTTGTATGTTAGTTTTTTTACCCTAAGTTAAAGGTCCAAGTACAAAAGTTCTTCTACTTTAGTCCCAGCAGAGAAGTTCAGTCACACAGCAGTCCTTTCTCCTGGTGTCTTCTGCCAAGCTATTAGCTTGGTGTACTTCACTGTGCAAAGACTGTATGCACGTCAAACAAAAATTGGCAGATCCACAGAAGTACCACAGTAGACCAAGCATTCAAATGGCACACAAATCCATTCAACAGTTGTAAAGATATAAGAACACAAAAAATGTGACATTTAACATGAAAGTATATACTGAACCCTATAGATAGGGGTGCTATCACAACAAAACTGACATCTGTGACATGACGACTTGTCACCCACAACATATGCACCCATCAACACAATGTAGTGATACAACACAGAAAGAAACAGCCAGGGCAATGCTTTGCAGACATGTTGCCACACAAGAAGATGTTTTCACACTACACATATATATTTCCCATTGACTATAATGGCAGACACAAAGTGCATAACTGTTCAATGGACCAATCTTTGTTTCACTAAATCTTCAAACAGCAGCAGCACACCCATGACCCATGCACACAAGCCAATCACACATGCACCACAACGTAGCAACAGTAAGTGGCACTGACACAAAAATGTTAAAAATGTAAGATCTATGATTAATCTTTTTACATCCCAAATTTCAGACAAATCAGACACATGGTACAAAAGTTATTGAAGCAAAACTAACCAAATTTGCATTCATTGGAGTGGCATAATTCCACACCTGTTTAGATTTTATACATCAAACCACTGAAAAGTACTTCAGTGGCACTAAGGCTGCCTACCCTATTAATTTCAAGCTACTAGGATGATGCAGAATGCTATGTTCAAAATGTCAACTACATCATGCAATATCTTTGCAGTGAATTCATTTTCTGACACCTAAACAGCATGATTCACATCTGCAGGACATTCCCTCAACACCGCCTAAATTTCAAGTTAAAAGACCAAACTATTTCAGAGATATTTAATTTAAAAGTTTTGCCACTTTTAAAAATTATTTGATCATGACAATCGGCCGCATCCTCACGACCTAAGATCATTTTTGATCAGGAGGGGACATCTGGTCATGAAATGTGGGCTATCTGGTCCCTCCAAGAGATATCTAGTCCAGCAAAAATCTTGCCATCTCATGCCAAAGTTGTGAAATAAGCTCGCCATCAAAAATGATTTCATGACCAAAGAATTTGAAGGCTCGCAATCAAAGATCGTTAGCGAGCCACAACCAAAGAATTTAAAATTTTGAAACTCCATTACCCAATTACATTAAACTACAGGCATGGATCGATAGAAGGAATCTCCCTGAACAAAACCCATTCTAGTTTTACTTCACAAGTCACCCCTGAGCTGAGATATTTATTTTTTTCCGACAGCAAACTGAAAACAAGATGACGGCCGTAACAAATGATAAATTTCTCATTATCAAAGATTCTTTGATTGCGAGCCTGCAAATTATTTGATTGTGAGGATAGACCAGAATGGCCAAAACCCCATTCTTCTTTCACAAAACAACCATATAAATAGACTTATAAAGGGAGCTAAAAACGTTAATAACTTTTGAATGGATCAATATTTTTTCACAAAACAAAAAGTGGCATGTTCCTTTTCCCAAATGCTTTTTACATGCCAAGTTTCAGACCAGCGTACCACATGGCGGCCATGCAGCACCACAGGCAAAATTCCAAAAAGCGCCCACAAAATTGGCGCATTTTGCATTTGTTGGCATTTTGCTGCGTAAACACTGTATGTCTGACCGAAACGAAACTTGGCACATCAATAGATCTACCATACCCCACCTTGCATGCCATCTTTTATGAAAATCTGTTGAATGGGTCCAAAGTTATTAATGCACAAGCTTTCAAGTTAAACATTAAAGTGCCTTCTCAACCCTAACTATATGGTTTCGACCGCTCCTATATATATATATATATATATATATATGATAAACCACTCTGAGGTGTGCAGTCACACTCTGATATATGCACACCTTGGTGTGTGTTGTAATGCACGAGGCCGCAGGCCAAGTGCATCAAACACCCAAGGCGTGCATATATCAGAGCATGACCACACACCTCAAAGTGGTTTATCTATCTTATAAAATGTCAAAATTGTTTTGGAAGGAGTAAAAGTGCAGGTGTGTTGTTGTGCTCTGATATATGCATGGTCATGTGATGCTGTTCAGCTAATGATATTACTGCAATTTCCCTACCAATTTTATAAATATACACACATTGGCACAAACTAGAAGGGCATTGGTATGCAGTGGGACAGCATCTTAGATACTAAAAATAAGCCTAATAATTCTAGAAAAGGACACAAGTCTGTCAGCCTAGATTACTATAAATTGGTACAGTAGAAGTCACTTAATCAGGACAAAGATAATCAGGGTATCTGCTTTATTGGGACATCCTACTGGGCACCAGTTAAGTGGCAGTGCTATCTTATGGAAGGTGTTGCTGCTTAAATGGCATGCCTCTGCCACCTAATTGAATAATTTGACCAGCTTTGCCCCTCACTGTTTTCCCACAGTCTGACAGTCCCTCACTAATCAATTTTGTGCATCCCTTTCTACATATCAGTAGGTGTGAATTTATTTCTTTGCTGTTAATCTGCCCCCGCCATCCTCCCCCCTCTTCTACAACTTCTCTACTGACTTTCTTTGTGTGCTCCAGTTCTTTTTCCATTAAAACCTGATGCTGGATATTGTGAAGACATTGAGCAGATAAATGCTATGTGTTTTATTAGACATTGTGCATCCAGAATCCATCATTCTGATTAGCTGTCTGGCACTTTTAGCCATGGGTAAATCTCACAGCAACCCACACAAAAAGTGCCAGTCAGTCAGAGTGACAGCAGCACAACAAATGAAATCAGTACACCTGTTCCCTGAAAAAGGTAAGACAAACATGTTGCTATCTTGCTCCTGCTAAAGCTGAGAAAAGAAAGTAAATGACCTCAGTCATTTACTTGTCCACCACTCGTTCCACCACTCCCTCACAACTAGAAAAAAAACTTTAAAATCAGCTTCTATGCCACAGTATCTAGTGCTCAGCACTATCAGCTAGCTCTCTCCCAAATACTGCCACTCCGCCCCTCCCAAACCTCACTCCTGCTCCCTCTCTCTGGATAATGATTGGAAAAAGACTTAGGGATATGAGCAGCAACAAGCTGAACTTTGATAACCATTGCAAAAATATAGTAAAAAAAGGTAATGGCATTCTATCATGTATCCACAGAAACATACAAAGCAGCGATAGGGTGGTGTTGTTGCACATGTATGTGACATTGGTGAGGCCGTACTTGGAGTACTGTGCTCCTCTGTGGGCAACATACAAGAAGGGACTGATACAGAAAGTGGAGAGACTTCAGAGGAAAGTAACCAAAATGGTAAACAATTTGAGAAATCTTACCTATGAGGACAGACTTAAAGAATTTGGACTATACTCCCTCAGCTAGAGAAGCGTTAGAGGAGATATATGTATGGAATACTTTAGAGGAGATGTATGTATGGTATACAGCATGTCTGAATATAGTGATACGTTGGAATGTTTAGGCATTGGAGCAAAGAATGAAATGAAGACAATATAGGGTCATGAAAGAATGTTAAAGGGTGAAAACTATAAAAAGACAGCTAGGGGTGAACAGATACAGTAAATCCAAGAGTTCTGTCCTTATGGAATGGGATACCAAGCACCCTGGTAATTAGCTCCAGCATACATCAATTTAAGCTATCAATAGATGAAGTACTTAGACACTTAACAACAAAGGTGAATAACTGGATTAGATAGGTCAGAATTTAGGTCATGTACGGCTAATGCTAACTTACCTGGTCATATCATAGGAATCCTATGCATTACAATATTCTACCTAGCAACACAGAACAAATTTTTAGGGTGCAACAACAAATTCAATAAAAATTATTTAAAACACATAAAAAAAAACACTTTGTCTTTATTTATTGGCACAGAAAGTAAAGAGGGACATTGTATAATCACAATAATCTACTCAAGGGTGTGGATTATTTTGGGATTTACCCACTTCTGGTGTGGCTTACTCACTTGGCCTGTGGCTTCATGATCACCCTATTTGTCCCAATTCAGCCTCCATGCTGTGTGCTAAGTTTAGCAGAATGTATAAATAAATATGAATATAAATGTGACTATAACATAAGTTTAAATGTATTAACTGAATGGAATTAGAAAAGAGACCAATAAAGATAATGACATTTTGGATTCATTATCTCCATTGTATTGTTAGATCAAGAGCTCACAATTTTCTAAGTCCCACTTTCCTAGTTCTGAGTATGTCTAAAGAAATAGCAGATTGAGAAGCCCAAAATGATATCCAATTTCATGCCCCCCCCCTTAACCAATGAAAATGTGATGACACAAACAAAGAGGCAGAGCCTCTATTATAAAAAGATCTGCAACACTTCAAAATGGTGCCTAGAGCCCTACAGAGACACCTGAGGAGTATCACAGCTATCAGAGGAACAGGTAAGCCTGTACTTTTTACCCTTTCTGAAAGAAAATGTGATTCAATACATTTAAGGAGTCAGACTAAAATAAGAAGATAGCGCACTGGCAATGTGAACTGTTTCTTTTGGGTTGTAAATGCTTAAAAAGAAAAAAGTTCTGAATGATTACGCATAGAGTTAAATGAATACTTAAGGGGATGCTTCTTCTTTTTCCTTTCCTTTGTTGTGAATAGACCAACAACTTAAAACGTCAGTGGCATCATAAGAAAACAGAAAAGAAACTGCAAACTAATGAAAGAAACCCTGAGCTTAGTTGGTATATGTAAGCATTAATCACTGAGACAGGTGGGCATTTCCCAGGAATTAATGCATGGTTGGGGGAAGCACACAAGGCTTAAGGCGGCGTGCTTCCTACCACCCAACCATGCATTAATTCCTGGAAAATGCACTCCTGTCTCAATGATTAGTGCACTTGTAACATGGATTTGTAAATAGGTCAGAATGCTAGCAATTGTCTTACAGGTATTAGATAAATAAAACGAGAGAACTGTGAAAATTTAATGATCTGTTTATATGAAAATATCTTGTTTCCAGGATGACACACGTTGTTTGTTAAGCAATACTTTTTAACATATTTAGTAATAAATGTTGAATGTTTTTCACTATTGCGCTTTCATTTCTCTAGGTTTTTATAACCATCCGTTACTTTTTATTTACGCAGTACAACATTTTTTATTGAGCTCATTTTACCATCTGTCATGATCCCTTAGACTGTGCATTGTGGAATCGAGTGCTAATTTGCATAATGCTGCACAATGATTAACTCTGTAGCGGTAACGAGTACTGTATGCGCTACTAACAAGTAAGATAACATTTAAAGTTGTGAACTTGTTTATTAGTTGCACATGACTATAGTTTGCTTTTCTGGTATCAGATGTGAGTGATAGTATTGTGATCTGTTCTGGTGCTACATCCATTTTGTTCATGCTTCTGGTATCAACACTTCGAGATGGAGGTTATGCACCGGGCATTATTTCCCTGAGGATGCACGATACTGGCAATTTAAGGGACCATTGATCATACGTGATCTTGTCTCCTCTACTGCTTGATGGACTACTAGGGCTCTGGTTAGTGTCAGTTTCTTTACTGTGTCTCATTTCCTGCTGATTTTCTAGGGCCTGATTCTGTGCTGCAGTGTTTGTTTTCTGTGCAGTTCAGTTGGGATGTGGTGGTGTAGCTTTACTATGGTGTTCACTGGGTGGGTGGGTGGGTAGTGATACTGTTCTGTTGTTTCAGTACATTTTGTGGTTGCTTTGGTACAGCTGAACTGGAGCATATCTAGGAATTAATGCATGATTAAAATGCCCCATGTGATGTGTTTCTACCAATGAATTCTCTTTGTTTCTGTCCTTCCATTAATGCCATGTTGCAATAACTTATTAAACAACTATACTGAGCTTTATAACTGCATGAAATAATAATGCTAATATTATATGCCCTTGGTGTCTAGATTACCTGACACCTCCCAACAGAAATTAACCATATAAGACAAAACATAATACAGACTACACAAATAAAGGTAAATATAAGAACAAAAAATATATTTTTAAAGAAAATGCAGTTAACATTGTTTGGAAGTGATTTATATATTATAATAATAATAAAAATAATAATAAGAATTTTATTTATAAGGCACCTTTCATTTGCCAAGGCGCTGTACATAAATACAGATTAAAACAATACAAATCATTAAAAAATACAACTTTGTCAAAACATTTTTACAATTAGTATTCTAAAAATGCAGTTTTCCATAAAAAAAGTCTTCTAACCTCTCTTAAAATATATATATCCTTTACAGATTATTAAATGTTGCCAACAAGAAAGAAAGGAGAAACAACTACCTTTTCACCGAAAGGTAGGCTGCTCTACTAACATATGTAACTTTAGATAAAATATGTTAACACATAGTTAAATAAACTCAATATGTTAACTTTTTCCAGTGGATATTGGAGCTTTTTGAACCCATAATGATTTCTTTTTTTATTTTGGTTTGAAATTGCTTTTTCTGAATGATGATAATTAACCCTGATTGGGCTGTATTATTATTTACATTTTCAATGATACTAACTAAACTCAAAGTTAGTCCTGTAAATCTTTCATAAATAGATGTTGATTTTATAAATGAAAAAAGAAGCACAATATTTTAATCTATAGATCCTGAAGATGCAGGAGGTGATACTTCGAAATGTCAATGATGATGATGAAATAAATCTTAATGATTATTCTTGGACATATTCTGGTGTTCATTTTCCTAAAACTTTAACTAGTGAGTGGGTCACCTATCTCCAAATCTGTGTGCATAAAAATCACCATAACCCACACCCTCTCGTGGATTATTACTTAATTTTACCTCTATTGTTTTCTGACATAAATCCCAGCTGCCACAGCATGACAACTGAGCTGCAATGTTCCCAACCGACTTCTGATCTCTGCACACACACCCCTGCTCATGAAAAGAAGAGAGCATGCCTTTTTTTTGTTTTGTTTTTTACTGATGTCAACCATGCAACAGTGTGGTAGGAGAGAGAAAGACAGGGACTACACTTTCAGCTTGGCATTCTGTACCAGTGTTGAAGCCATATGCTGTGCTGGTTGTTTAAGTCCTAAAGCAGGAGAGAGAGTGATGGGGGAGTACACTTACATCATGGCTGGCTGTTTTATCCTTACACCCCCACCCACCCCCCACATCTTCAGGGCTTATATCTTGGCTGATAAGACAGACACAGAAAGGTATCATAAAGTCCTTTCACCTGATCCCCCCCACAACTCTGGACTTATATTGTGTCAGATAAGATGCAGAAAGTTACAGTAAAAACAATCATTATTTTACTTTGTTGTACTGTAGCACAGTAGTGTACCAGTCAGGCTCTTCCTACTCCGTCTCCCATAGTAATTTTATGTGCAGACCTTACAAAGTCTGTACTTAGATGTGTAGAAAAACAGTCAGCAATAAAACTCAGCAAAAATGTTCACTTCTGATAATTTGGGCTGCCAACAGGCCTCTCCCAATTAAGCAGCTTCTACTGTATACAGTATGTCATACGGATTAAATGTTTGCATTATCTTATGAAGGGCTTGCATTGTATACTGTAGCAAGACTGCACTTTTTGATTAGCTCTGAGACCCATCTAAAAAAAAGAGTTCTTTATGAACTCACATTGACAATCCTGGTAAAATGTTTAAATCAATTACTCAATTAACCAAACAATTACTCAATCCATCTATCCATCCATACATATCTCATACATACAGATATACAAACCCGTCAGTGTAGCAGTTGTGCTGCTGTCCATGTCGCTAGTGAACCGGGTTTGGGAAAGAACCTGAGTCATTAGTGGCCAGGCAGGGACAGGAGGTTTGAGGGTCCCACAGGACACTCTTCTGCTCTGAGGGGGGGGCAGTCACACTGCCCCATTACTGCCACCTATGGATACAAGGGGGGTGGCACAGGACTCATGAAGTGAGGAGGGGAGGACGCCGTTAGACACTTGGCTGAGACATGTGCCAGCACATCCATCACCTGGACTGTTTTCCTTTGAAGGAAAATACAAAACTTAAGCCCCCTCTGCCACACAGCATGATCACCAACAACAAGTTGGATGGGGGATGGTCAGTATTACCGCCACCGAGCCCCAGCAGCAGTGGGAGACAAAACTGGTATAAAAAAAGATAAACATACATGCAAACATATAAACACACATGCATGCATAAATAAATAAACTGTGCAGTTCAAAAGGATTATTTCACATTTCAACAAGCATTTGTCAATGCTGAATGTTTGCTTGCTGGTATTGGCATTGGTAGTGCAGGAGTTAGAGAGATGTATAATAGGAATGGCAGTGAAGAATTGAAATAACGCCAACCTTCACTCCCACCCAGCAGAGACTGATGGGTGTTGGGGGTGTGCCTTTGGGTCCTCAGCCATAAAACGCACAACATTTTACCTTGCCCCACCCTGCAGACACCGACAGGTGTCACAGGGTGCCTTGAGGTCTTCTGCCCTGATGCTCACCTCATTCCATAAGGAAATAATCTGAGATGAGTGCCACATAGGATAATTGGGTAAACATTAGAGCCAAAGACCCTTAGACACACCTCAATGCCTGTCAGTGACTGCAAGCTGGGAGTGGGGTGGAATGGCATGAGCATTATGGCCAATGACACCAAGTCATACCCCTGATGCCTGTCAGTCTGTACAGGGTGGGTGTTGTGGTTAGAAACCCTAATGCCCTGGGTGTTTGTTTGCATTTTTGCTCCAGATTTTCAACATGGGCTTTATGGGACAACACCTCATAAAGAGTGGCAGTATCATTTTGTTACTCAATCCCAAAGGTGATTTTGCATAGCAAGTGTGCCATTCAGCACCAAAGGTGCCTAAACATATTTCTGGCAGGATGTGAAAATGATAGCTGTGCTGTTCATGAGGAGGTGTAAAGAAATTGCAATGTTGAAAAAATTGAGTGAAATTATGAAAGTGGCAAAGTTACGAGTGTGCGTGGATACCTGTGCAATGCACACTTGTAACGCAATCATTTTTTGAAATGTTTTCACCAAATTTTCAGCAAGGCCTTTTTGGGACCTCCCCTCATGAACAGTGGCACAGTGACTTTGTTACTTTGTCCTGAAAGTTGATTTTGCACAGTGACCTTGCCATTCTCTGCCACAGGTGCAAAAACACATTTTGGGAAGGATGTGAAAAATGACAGCTGTACTGTTCAAAACAGGGTGTGAAAAAATGGCAATGTTGGAAATTTGGAGTGAAAATATTAAAAATTGATGAAGTTATGAGCGTGCATAGAAACTGCTCAATGGACACTTGTAACACAGTCATATTTTTTTAATGCTTTTTGGGATGCCACATCATGAACAGCTGCACTGTCATTCCATTAATTGGTCCTGAAAGGTGATTCCATGCAGTGACCACTGAATCACCTTTCAAGACAGACAAACAAAATGACAGTGCCAGTGTTCATGAGGCGGGGTCCCAAGAACCCCATGTTGAAAATTTGGGACCAAAACTCCAAACATTGGCTGAGATATCAACCTAAGTTGAAACCCCACTATCAACTGCCATTATAGGGCTTACCATCATTTCTTCAGTTCCTGGTTGGTCTTTGAAGAGTGCAGACATGTTCCTGGTCCACAGAAGATCACTGCTCTTGACCTCCAGAGGTAAGTATGGGTGTGTACTAGAACTGTGCATGGGCCGAATAGTATTTTCCAAATACCATGAATAGTAGACTTCCTGAATATTCGGATGCATTTTTCGAATAGTTCACTATTCGGGAACTACTATTCGGTGAGATTTCCAAGTTTCGCAGAGCTTTGTTGGCCAATCAAAAACGGTTTCTTGAGCTCAAAGGCAAGCACATCATGTGACTTCCTTACTCTGAGCTGGAAGAAGACATACCAGACAGTGGTTTCTGAGAGCTGCTCTGAGCTACTTCTGAGACCTCAAACTTGCTAAGAAAGAAATAGATTTTTGCTTCACAGGCTTTTTTGGGTCAGTACAGTTTTTTTGATCAGTGTCAGAAAAGCTGTTTGGCTTTCTGACAGGTATTTTGTCCTTCTTGTTGTACTCAGATAGAGGGACTAGGATGGCTGTCTGCTAACAGCCCTTCTCTGCTGCTGTCTAACATAGCTCCAGTGTGATTTTTTTTGGGTGAAGCACATTTTATTTTTGTGCTTTCTTTTTTGGCTATTGTATGGTTTCAGGTGTGGTTCCCTGCATGACTGATGAGGGTGTCTGCTATCTCCCCCTCCTGCTGGTCACTGCTTATGATTTGCTGTATATGTGCATAACATTTGATTTTGTGAGGCTTCATCCTGCATGTGCGTGCTTAATATATTTTTTTTCATGAGGTAGGGCCACTTGTGTGCACAGCTGTGTGCACACAGATTTTGAAATAAACTTCTTCAGTTCTAAGCCAGTCAGGCTCAACTCATTGAATTATTATTGTTAGTCCTCTGGTTCTGGGGATAGATCCCTGTACACATGAGGAGTGTGGTGGGTGACTCCCCCCCCCACTTCTACGGACAATTGCACACAATTAACCTGTGCTTGTTAAATATACTCCCTGTGAGTCTGTGCCTTGAGTGTGCATAGCTGTGTACATGCATTTTATTTGTTTGTTTGTTGTTGTTTTGTTAATTAGACCATTGCACTTAGTGGGGCAGACTTGTCTCACTGAGTTGACTGTATGTCATATTTCTTTTCCTTGCTCTGTTCCATGTTTGACTAAATAGGTTGCCCTTTTCTTCCCCTTCTTAGTAGCAGTGTTTTTCTTTACTGCTACTTTTTCATGGTGCAGTATAACTGGAAAGGTTGGTGTATTACTGCAGTTCCACAAGCACTAAGTAATGCATCACACACACAGGTACTACGTAGCAATAGTCTGTGTTTTACCCAGTAACCAGTAGTGACCTGATCCATCCTGTCTTTAGCAATCTTGCAAACATGCTTGGTCCAGCCCCAGCAAAACATCTGCACCGCTGGCCCCAAGTGGTGAGGGACAGGATGATAGACCACAAACATACAGCACATCCGCACAATTACTGCTAGTGTTGTCCCTGGGCTACCAAACCTCCAGGCAATCTATGTAGAACAAAGGAAGCACTCGGGGAGGGGGGGTGCAGTAACAACATACAGTTAAGAGCAGTGCAGCATAAAGTTGCCAATACAATTGTTTGTGCTAAGGCTGGAGGATGCCAATAGAGCCCTGGTGCTTTGACCAGAACCTGGTCTTTGTCAGGGTGCATGTCGAGAACATGCAAATATGCTATGAATATACAGCCCTTAAAGAAACACACACTATAAATAAGAGAAGTTAAAATGAATGAGTCTGAGATGCCATTGTAACAAAACAATCCACAACTAATATACCCAAGGATGAAACACTGCATCAAGATTATAAAACATAGTTCATACTGTGGTGCCAGACAGTATACAATGCAGTATCTTGCAAAATTGCTGCCATATGCTGCAAGTAGCAGTGTAATTTAATGGCAATTAAGCCCTCCAGTCATCCAATATTTTGTGGCATGTCATTTACTGCAAAGTATTGAATTGCTTCTTGTCTTGCTCCACTGTATATATTACTTGATACATAATGCAATTCCAGAGAAGGTGGTGAGATAGACTACATAGACAATGACATACAGGTGTCTCACTTTATTCGATGAGCTAAAATATTGTTTTCCCCAAGCAAGCCTTTTAATTTGTGTAGCATTGGTAATAGTACTACTGCCACTAATATTATTAGCAATACTACTACTGCTAGTGTCACCACCTGTCCATCTGTATGTTCACTCACATCCTGTTGCGCAGTAGTTGGGCGGGGGATAAGAGCATACATGCTTTGTGCAGCAAGCAGCAGACACCACCACCAGTGTCCCCACTGCTACCACTTTGGCTGCTATATCCACAGCCAGTGTGCTTCCCACAACCACCGGTGCCATTCTTGCACCAGCCACCCTTTCAGTTGTCACCACTACTGTAGCCACTACTACCACTATTCCTATGCCCATGGCCAAAGCATCTTCTACCTGTCTGTGACCATGAACACCATCTAGTGCTGACCCAATCCAATGCTTGATGTTGTTTTCAGAGTGCTATGTGCGTGGTGTGGTGGATCGAGTGTGCCACCTGAAGCTTATGTTGCATTAGTGAGAGCTCAATGTTGGTGGTTGAAGTGTCATTGAGGTGTATATGGTATACCAGGTTCAATGAGTGATTAATGGTGTTGCTGAAGTGCTTTTTTAAAGTTTCCTTAAAAAACAGCTTTTCTGGCTGAATACTGAATACTGAATAACGAATACCGAATACTTGGGACCCAAATACTGAATATTCGGGAAAAGGTATTCGCATAGCCCTAGTGTGTAGGGGGTAAGTGGAGGTGGGGTGCACAAAGGGATGGTGCGGGCTGAGGGATGGAGTCAAGTGGGAAAGCCAGGGGACTGTTTTTCTTTTTTTTTTTCAGGTTTTAAAAAAAAAGAAAACAAACATTGTGGGACATTTTTCTTTTTTGCAGGTGAACTATTATTAAAATGGATTTCAGCACACCGGGGTGGGTTCCAAATGTGCCAGAGTACTGTGGTGGGGGGGGGGATCAGTGCTGACCCAGGTATTGGGAACCTCTAGGTTGGCTGTGAACATAGGGGCATGGGGGTGCATCCGACATGAGGAGTGGCATCCCAGTGTTGGAAACATCAAAGAAGTATTTTCGGCACACTGTTGTGGGCTCCCAGTGTGCAACATTAAAGGGGGATACATGGTGACACAGGGATTGAGCACCCCAATGTCAACAGGGGATGGAGAATGGAGGGTGTGGAAGAGGCAGCAGCAGTGGGAGGGAGCTAACATTGAATTTGACAACTGTTAGATAATGAAATGCACATGGTTTTATGAACTCCAAGAAAACTGAGTATATGCTTTAAACCATATATATGATATGGATAATTTAATTGTATTTATGAGTGGTTCAGTTTTTAATAAAGAAATAAAATATGAAAAAAAGTGAATTTGTTGTCCTGCTGTGTGCCTGGTTGGGGGGACTGCAGCTGCAATGACAAAACTGCCCGTGATTGCAGCAGCAGATTTCTTTCAAGTGAGGCGCTCACTCTGAAACTGCTGTCATAGGCAGCTTCAGCATTAATTGGTGGCAGAGGGATGTGCCCATTAAAGTGTCCACTGCATTGGCCACAACACTGCCACACCTCTGCAATGCTCTACTATCTCAGTACATTTGTTGTGTGCTGCGCATGCAAGCAAACATAAAAAAGGATAAATTCCCTTATGTAACTTGTAGCTCTGCTACACTTCCTTAAAGAGTTGATGACATCTTCTGTTTGAGGGAGAACCTAAAATAGCCCTACTTTAATTTTTTTCTTTGACAGGGATTAAGTAGATTTTAAACAGCTTGATCCTGCTTCCTACTATTCCAGAAGTTGTGAAGTACTCACTGCAGCCATGCCCAGAACATCTAATACTACCATCTCTCACCATGCACAAGTGCCTACTAGTTACAGCACCATACAAAGGCTGCCGCTGACCCCTATAGCATTATGATGCTATCTATAGCCCTGCAGCGCCTTCCCTACTCTGTGTTATCAAAACAAGGTTTTCTGGGCAGGGCTGTGGCAGGTGCTCCACAGCTTCGAAGATAACAGGAAGTAGGACTGAGCTACTAGTAAGTTTAAAAACTACTTAATATCTGGAAAAGAAAATGAAAAAGTAGGGCTATTTTAGATCCCGGGGCAGGCAGGGCTCCATGTCATTTGTGCAACATTTTTTGAACAAGCGCAATTTAAGCAAATTCATTGCAGCGACTGTCATTTGGGCAATGGTACACTATAATGAGGCGCTGTACAGCTACGCAATTACACCTGTAGCTGAAAATTATAGTCCAGACTGTGGAGATAATCATAGCGGTTACAAGCCCCATATTCTGCTACCAACTGTGCCAGTCACTTAGTAAGGTCATGATACCACCTACACTTACAGCACCTCACTACATCCACATGCACGCACCCTTTTATGCTACTACTTGCACCTGTTGCACATTGTAATGGCAACAGATGCATTCCATCAATGGTGCACATCTCTGTTTTTGCTGGGGCTTTGCCCTTGCACCCCCCCATGAGGGACTGTACCCCCATCCCCCCATGTTTATGATTCTATCACTCTGCCACAGTTTGACATCGGGGATCGCTGAATTAGTGTTGTTACCCATACTGCTCTGTCATTGTGGTGTAGCAGTCACCCATATTGCAGTTGCCCAAATGTACTCGTGCAGCCTACATTGCTCAAGTAGATTAGTCAAACTGATGTGCTACCAGCAGGCAGCGACCAGGCATGAGTTGCCTGCACCATAGGCATCAGGTGCCATTTGATTTTAAATCCTGCCACTTTGAAAGGAAGGGATTGTAATTTATCTCATAGGGACCAGTAAAACAATCCCATCTATTTGCTACATTTCCACCACACCCCTTCGCTCAGAGGTTTTGTGATGCATAAGGCATCTTTTCCATGATTGCTTTCCAAGACTAAAGTGATTGTCGGTACAAATAAAGACTGAGGAGAAATAACAACCAGCTGGATACTTAATAATGTGTCAGTACCCAAAATCAGTTTAATGCATGCCCAGCTCAAATACCATTAAAACATGATAAATAGACTTACATGCAGTATGACCACATGCTCTCCATATACTGGTACAATATAACATCTAATCATAGGGGCAGCATAATGAATCAGAAGGTAGAAGGGATCAAGCAACAAAACAATAGTGGGCTTATTATGATCCCTTCCCTTCCTCAGGGACATAATTACCAAATTTAAAAGCCATTTAAGTGCTCCCATGCAGGTGATGGAGCTTACAGTGATCTAACCCCTGTCAAACAATGTGATGACATATTATTTAATATTGACAAAAACAACACACCTGCCTTTTTAATGGCAGAGTACCAGTATTTAACAATATATATGCACTCTACTAGGAGTTCAACATTTTAACATGCTCAGCCAAAAAAGCACCAATTTTACAAGAAGTGATAGATGGAGACTTAAAAAAATGTTTTAATATTTTAAAATATATATATTTTTTTAAGCAAAGTACTAGCCACAACTTAGCAATTAAAATCACAAATTGCAGTGAGAAAGTCATAATGTAACCTACTGGGAAATTAACCCAGGCCACCAAAATACCATCATGATGCTCTAACCACTGATCCATAGGCACACATGGTTGGAACTGGGGTTCCTGGACACACTTCCTTTCAGTGGTATTGCACCACTGAACTATAAGTCTACATGGCTGGACCATCTAATTGCCATCTTGACTTTCTAGTTGCACAATTTCTAATACTAGAGAAAGGAAGTGTCTAGGAACCACATATCAACCCATTTGAGCCTGTAGTGCAGTGATTAGACCACAGGGATGGTATTTGGGAGGCCTGTGTTCAATTCCCAATAGGTCACATTATTTATTTTTGGGTACAACACATCTTCTGCCTAATTTTCTTCAATCAGATTATAATTATCTGGCACGTAATAGAAATACAACTATACTTTACAGTTTCCAATGTTGTTCAATGATGAATATGTTTCACCTTCTGTGGGAATATAATTGTGGTTCTGACCTCTAATCAAGCATTCAAAATCTGCACATACAATGCTGTGTAGGGCACAACACATGCTTGTATTTATCATGTAGAAAGTATAGCACTTTATGACTACAGCTTTCTTAATAACACAGAATATTTCTGACATAGGAAACATGACCAAAAGTGCTTTTGTTAAAAAATCAACAAAAAAACATAGATTTATAATAAAAGTAGAAATTGGCGTGCAAGGTGCAAGTATTATAGAGCAGAAACTTTTGAAGGAACGTGCATGCTTTGAAAATTTAATGCAATCCCATTGAATAAAAAAAGCATTTGTCAATGCTGAATGTTTGCTTGCTGGTATTAGCATTGGAAGTGCAGGAGTTAGACAGATGTAGAATAGGAATGGCTGTAAAGTATTGAAGTGATGCAATCCCACCCACACCCTGCAGAGATGGACAGGCATTGGGGTGTGCCTTTGGGTCACTGTCCATAATGCTCACACCATTTCACCTCACCCTATCCTGCAGACACTGAGAAGTGTAGAGCTGTACCTTGGGGTGTTCAGCTTTACACTCACCCCATTCCATAAGGATCTACGCTGAATTGGGTACAGTATAGGAGAATGGGGTAAACTTTGGGGCTGAAGAATGCAAGGCACACCTCGATGCCTGTCAGTGGCTGCAGGGTGGGGGTGGAATGGCATAAGCATTACAGCTGGCTTTCTAAAGGCACACCTCTGACACCTGTTAGTCTGTACAGGGCGGGACTTATGGTTAGAAACCCTAACCCTCCATATGTTTGTTGGTATTTGCGCTCCAGATTTTCAACATGGCCTTTTTGTGACCCCACCTCATGAAATAATTTGGTACCTCTGCTCATGAACAGTGGCACTGTGATTTTGTTAATCTGTCCTAAATGTTGATTCCCCACAGTGACCATGCAATTCTGTACCAGATGTGTGAAAACACAGTTTGGGCAGGATGTGAAAAATTACAGCTGAACCATTCATAGGGAGGTGTGAAGAGATGGCAATGTTGAAAATCTGGAGTGAAAATATTAAAAATTCTCAACATTACAAGCATACGTGGAAACTGCACAATGCATGCTTGTAACAGTCATTTTGTGGAAACTTTCACCAAATTTTCATCACAGGCATTTTGAGACCACTGCTCATGAACAGTGTCACTATGATTTTCTTAATCTTTCCCCAACACTGATTTCCCACATCGACCGCACCATTGTGTGCCAGATTTGCAAAAACACATTTCAAGCAGGATGTGAAAATTGACAGCTGTACTGTTCATAAGGTGGTGTGAAATAATGGCAGTGTTGAAAATCTGGAGTGAAAATATTACAAATTCTCAAAGTTATGAGTGTGCGTGGAAACTGCACAATGCACAGTCATAACACAGTCATGTTTTGGAATGTTTCACCAAATTTGCAACATAGGGTTTTTGGAAGCCCACCTCATGAACAGTAACAATGTCATTTCTTTAATCAGTCCCAGAATGTTATTCCAAGCAGTGACCTCAAAATCACCTTTTGAGACTGAATAATAACATGACAGTGACTGAATTCATGAGGTGGGGTCCCAAGAACCCCATGTTGAATATTTGGTGCCAAAAGTCACAAAAATGGCTGCGATCTCCAACTAAGTTGGAAAAAAACCACTTATGCCATTGTACAGCTTACCTGCATTTCTTCAGTTCATGGTCGGCTTTGAAGAGTGCAGATGATTTCCTGCTCCACTGAAGATCATCACGCCAGGCTCCAGAGGTAAGTATGGGGTGTGTGGAGATGTGGGGTGCACAGAGGGTGGGTGCTATTTGGGGGAGGGGCACCAGAGACAACGAGGGACATTTTTCTATTCTTACAGGGAAAAGAAACAAAAAGACGTAGTGGGATTTTTTTTTTTTTACAGGGACAATTAGCATGCTGGGATGGGCTCCCACCATGCCACCTGGGTGATTTATTTTTGGGAAGGGACTGGAGCTGATGGGGATTGGGCACCCTATTGGCCCAGAACATGTGTCTGTGTTTGGGGGGGGCACATGAACCAAAGGGGATTCTGCACCCCCCTTGGCATACTACTATTATACGGGGGACATTATGCAAATGGGGATTGGGCTCCCCCATCAGCAAATGAACTGGGGAGGAGGCATGCCGACTGGGGGATTGGACACCTCTGATGTCAACTTTCATGGGGACTGTGAGAAGTGGATGGCGACAGCCGCTGCCATGTTTATTGAAATTTTACACCAGACAAGGCACGCCCTGCAATGATGAGTCGCTCCCTCATTGCAGCCAAATCATTTCAAGTTGGTAGCATGCTTGCAAACTAGTGTCACCATCAACATGCGCTTACATAGGTGACAGATGGCCAAGCTCACAAAAGCAGTGGTGGCATTGGCCGCAACACTGCTGCACCTCCACAACCCACTTCTCTACTAAACTGCCACAACATGTTTCATGCACATGCGAGCCAGCAAACATAAAAAGTGCACTTGGAAAAGACTAATATATACATTACTTGTGCTCAAAGCTTTTAACGTTTAGTGTCTGATTATCTTAAAATTATTTACTGTGTGTCTGCTGGTACCATGGGTCACACAGGAGACAGGAGTCAGAGCCACTAGTCACAATGGGGTGATATAAAGAACTCTCCAAACACAGAGGGTGGAACTGGAAATGGTAATGGGGGAGGCATAATGGCAGAAGAAAGGGGAGGTGCTGCTGATGGAGGACTTCAGTCTGCTGGATGTAGATTGGAGCCCCCCAGCCATGGCCTCAGCTAAAAGCAGGGACATTCTAGACTTCCTGCAGGGGGCATTTCTCAGGCAACTAATCAAACAGCCCACTCATGATAGGGCAATACCAAACATGATCCTCACAAACAGAGACAGTGTTGCAGACATCAAGGTGGGAGGCCACCTGGGGACCAGCAATCACAGAACAGTGTGGTTTAACATAAGAACATCAGCAGAGGCAAACCACACAAGGACGAGGGTTTTAGACTTCAAGAGGGAAGATTTTTAAAACAAATGAGCAAATGCCTCTGACAAACTAGTGGAGGAGGGTTGGAGGAACAGTGGGGCAAATTAAGGGATGGCACAGTGAAGGCAACAAACCTCTGTGCAAAAGAAGTGAGCAAGAGCAGAAGAAGAAAAAAACACTACAGTTCTCACGGGAATTGGCTGCAAATGTAAATTGTAAAAGGATAGCATTCTGGAGGCAAAAAGAGATGCAGACAGAAGAGGATAGGAAAATGTATCAAGAAAAGGAAGGAAGGTGGTGAGGGATGCAAAGCTGCAAACTGAGGAAAGGATAGCCAAAGGGCTAACTAAGGGAGTCAAGACCTTTTTTGGGGGGTACATAAGTGATAGGAAGCAGACAAGGTGAGGGATTTTGAGTTAAAAAGGGCAGGTGGAGACTGTGCAGAGGATGATCAGGAAAAAGCAAATATCCTGAGCAGATAATTCTATTTGGCCTTCACGGTGGAAGGGGAGGGGTTTGGACAACATAAAAACAGCAGGAATAAGGGGAGAGGGAAGCAGACACCACTCCATTCACAGAGGAAAGAGATCTGAAAGGACTTAATTCATCTGAAAGTGGATAAATCTGTGGGACCAGATTGGGTACACCCAAGTGTGCTAAGGGAACTCAAGAAAGTACTGGCTGCACCTCCGACAACCCTTTTCAGTAACTCACCGAAAACAGTAGTTGTTCCAGAGGAAACATAGAAACATAGACTTTGATGGCAGATAAAGACCACTTGGCCCACCTAATCTGCCCATTTCCATACCTACAGAGTAGGCTGCAGATCCTAGTTAACCGACAGCCTATTTCTTCCTACCCCCCACAAGAACTGCCTTATGTCTGCCCCATGCATTCTTGAATTCTCCCACAGTTTTAGACCCCACAACCTCCTCAGGAAGGCTGTTCCATGCATTCACTACCCTCTCTGTGAAAAAATACTTCCTCACATTGCCCAGGAATTGCCCCCCCCCATCTTTAAATTGTGTCCCCTTGTTCTTGCACATCTCTTTTTCTGAAAGATGCTACCCTCTTGGACTTTGTTGATTCTACTGAGGTACTTAAAAGTTTCTATCATGTCCCCCCTCTCCCTTCTTTCCTCAAAGGTGTACATATTAAGTGCCTTTAGTCTCTCCTCTTACAGCTTCTCTTGTAGACCCTGCACCATTTTAGTTGCCCTCCTCTCGACTGCCTCTATCCTCTCTATGTCCTTGTGGAAGAAGGGGTCTCCAGAACTGGATGCAGTACTCCAGATGGGGTCTCACCAACTGTCTGTACAGAGGGATAACAACTTCCTGTTTTCTGCTGGTGATGTCTCTCCCTATGCATCCCAGTATCCCCCCAGCCCTCCATACTGCCTTCTCACATTGTTTGCTAACCTTAAGGTCATCTGATATGAATACCCCAGGTCCCTATCCTTTTTGTTGTTGTTACTACTCCCCCAATTGTGTAATCTTCCCTGGGTTCTTGCTTCCCAGGTGCATTATTTGCACTTCTTTGCATTGAATCCTTGCTGCCATACTTCTGACCATTCTTCCAACCTTGCCAAGTCCCTTCTCATCCTTTCTCGCCTCCTCGTGTATCAACCCTGTTGCAGATCTTTTGTGTCATCTGCAAAGAGGCATACTTTACTTCCAGTCCCTCTGCAATGTCACTTATAAAGACATTAAAAGGACTGGACCAGGACTGAACCTGAGATACCCCACTAGTAACCCCTCTTTCTTCAGAGTGGACTCCATTTACAATTACCTTCTGTGTCCTGTTGTCTAGCCAATGTTTTACCCAGGCTACCACCCTGGGACCCACTCTCAGGCTGGTTAATTTGACTATTAATCTTTTGTGTGGGACTGTGTCAAATGCCTTGCTAAAGTCTAGGTAGGCCATGTCCACAGCCCCTCCCTTGTCTACTATTTTGGTCACCCAATCAAAGAAATCTATTAGATTCGTCTGACATGACCTTCCCGCTGTGAACCCATGCTGTCTTGGGTCCTGTGCCCCACTGACCTCAAGGTACTCAACAATTCTTTCCTTCAGAAGTGACTCAATCACTTTCCCCTACCACAGAGGTCAAAATGACAGGTCTGTAGTTTTCTGCCTCTGTCTTGGTCCCACTTTTGTGAAGGGGAATCACATCCACCTTCCTCCAGTCCTCGGGTACCACACCATCCTCCCATGATTTATTAAAAAGAGTAGTCAGTGGTTTCACTAGTTCCCCCCTTAATTCTTTTAGGATTCTGGAGTGAATTCTATCAGGCCCCATTGCTTTATCCACCTTCAGTTTTAGGAGTTCTTGCAGAACGCTTTCCTCTATGAAAGGGCTAGGATAGACCCACCTATCAAGAGTGCTTCTGTTAATTGGATTAGGCACTTTCCCCTCCTCTTTTGTGAATACTGAGCAGAAATATTCATTCAGTATCCCTGCTTTTTCACTGTCTCCCTCTGCCCACCCACCATTCATTCTATTCAGCCTCACTATCCCTCCCTTTGTCTTTCTATGCTCTCTGATATACCTATAAAATGTTTTATCCCCCTTCTTAACCGAGTTGGCTATCTTTTCCTCAGTTTGGGCCTTTGATATTCTGACTTCCCTCTCTGCTTCCTTCTGCCTTAACTGATACAGCTTTCTGTCCTGATCCTTCTGTATTTATTTATACTTCCTGAATGCTATCTTCTTCTCCCTGACTTTCCAAGCCACCTCTTGAGAACCATAGTGGCTTTTTCTTTCATTTTGATATGTTTATTTGCTTCACACAAAAGCTTGTTGCCGCTGTGATGGCAGTTTTGATGATTCCCCATTGTTTCTCCACCCCTCTTTCTAGCCTATTTGCTAGTGCTTTTCTGAGGCACTCTCCCATCTTGCCAAAGTCAGCCCTCCTGAAGTCCAGTATCCTCATTTTTGTATGGCTTGACTCTGTAGCTGAGTTTAACGTGAATCACACTGCTTGATGGTTACTTGTTCCCAGATGGCAACCCACTTCTAGATCTGAGATCCTCTCTCTGGCCCCATTTGAGAGTGTGAGGTCTAAGATTGCTCCCTCATGAGTGGGTTCTGAAACTAGCAGTCTGAGGCCTGCCACCTGTAGGGCATCAAGAATGGCCCTGCTCTTGGATGTGGCTGCAGCAAATGTGCTCCAGTTAACGTCTGGCACATTCAGGTCTCCCATCAACAGTATCTCCCCCTTTCTCTGTCATCCTAAGAATGCCTTCTATCATATCCTTGTCCATTCCCTCCCCTTGACATGGGGGTCTGTACACAACCCCTGTGCGGATTGTGGTGCCCTTTCCAATCTCCAAGGTGACCCACAGTGCCTCCTCTCCTCCCTGTTTACTCTTTTGTTCAGTTGATTTTATCCCTTCCTTTACATAGAAAGCTACTCCTCCCCCTCTTTCCTCCTGCCTGTCTCTCCTGTAGGTTATGTACCCTGGTATGTTAACATCCCAGCCATGGTTATCTGTGTACCTTGTTTCTGTGACTGCTGTGATATTCAGGCATCCCTCTTCCATCAAGGCCACCAGTTCAGGGAGCTTGTTGCCCAGACTACGAGCATTGGTACTCATTACCCTCCATTTCCTGATGGTCTTACTCCTTTTTGCCCCATTCCTGTCCTTCTTGCCTTTGTCACTTTTACCATTTACCCCTGCCCTTCTCCCTATTGCCACATTTATGTTGGTGTTTACCATAATTACTACCGTGATTTTTTGGGGGAGGCTAGGATTTCCCTGCTCCTTTCCAGTGCCTCCCCCCCCCCTTGGCTAGTTTAAATGCTTGCCAATGAAGCATTTAAACCTATCATCTAGGATCCTGGTTACCCTCCTGGACAGATGTAGCCCATCATGCCAGTATAGGCTTGCATCACTCCAGGCAGACCCCCAGTCCCCAATGAAGCCAAATCCCTGAGCTCTGCACCAGTTTTTCAACCACTGATTGAATCACATGCTGCAGAACACCCTAGCCTCTCCTACACCATAGATGGGCAGCACCTCTGAGAAGGTTAACATGCATGCTACTTGTCTAAGGCCCCTCCCCAATTCCACAAACTCTTCCTGCACTGCTCTAATCCCTTTCATAGCCAGGTCATTTGTCCCTAGGTGGACAGTGACATCCAGCTTCCTCCCCTGTGCAACTGCTCCGGCAATCCTGAGGATTCTCTTCCTGTCCCTCCAAGCCATGGCGCCAGGCAGGCACCTTACCTCCCTCTCCCCTTCCTCCCCCATTTCTACCTTCCTAACAATGGAGTCCCCCACCAGGAGTTGTTTTCTTCCCCTATGTGGTCCCATGCCACCCTCTTGTGGGTCTCCTTTGTGGAGGTTCCTAGCATCCTCCTTGGTCTCCACTGCAGGTGCCTCCATAGAGAAACCACACTTTGCCAGAATGGCATAGGAATTGGGGAGAGGTACAACTGGAGGGATGCGCCCCTCTTCCACCACCCTCACCCTCCCTGAGCTCACTGTGGTCCAACCACTCCTCTTTCTTCGCAACCTCTGAGGCAACAGCAGTGGCACTGGTGGTCCCTGGATGGAGGAGGAGGTCCCACAAATCCTGGACAACTCAGCCTGGAGATGAGCAACCTCCTCCCTCAGCCCAGAGAGGTGCCTGCAGATGGGACAACACCGCATACTCCAGAACATCTCCCGGAAGACTGCTTCTCCACAGCCACTGTACTGCACCACTCCCATCATGTCTTATTTCTGGCCCCTTTACTGTTGTTTGGAATCCTTACTCTTTCCTCTGTTTTTTTTTCTTTTCCTTTCTCTTCTCTCTCTACTTACTTTCTGCCTCTGTGCCCTTTAAGCTCCTGCTTGTCCTGTTCTGTGACAAGAATATCCTATATTTCTCAGTAGACCCCTTACTTACTCAGAGGCAGGCCTCTAGCAGCTAGAGGGGGCCAGAGAGCTACTCTTGCCCTTCTAGAATGGTGGGTCTTTGGTGGTTCTGTGATCACTCACTTCCTGCTCCCAAACATGAAGTTCCTATTGTCAGTCAAATTATGTGCCTATAAAAGTAGAACTAGCTTTTGGTGGGAGGGTGAGCAATATAGTCCCAGTAGAGAAGTCCAGTCACACAGCACTCCTTCCTCCTGGTGTTTTCTGCCAAACTACTAACAGAATCTTTCTAAGGCTGTCTTTAAATTTAGCTTCCTTCTAGCTTAGTCTCTCCCCCAACTTACTAGATATTTCTACAAGTATTTTAAACTGCACAGCCATCAAGCCCTTTCAATCACCTGAGATTTACACCTAGATAACTGTTCAGATAACCATTCAGTTCAGTTAACTCAGACAAACACACTATTTTTTTTCTGTTTTGTTTGTTAGTTTGTTTTTTTACCCTAAATTAAAGGTCCAAGTACAAGAGTTCTACTTCTTTAGTCCCAGTAGAGAAGTCTAGTCACACAGCACTCCTTCCTCCTGGTGTCTTCTGCCAATCTACTAACAGAATCTTTCTAAGGCAATCTTTAAATGTAGCTTCCTTCTAGCTAACCCCTCCCCCTACATACTAGATCTTTCTACAAGTAATTTAAACTGCACAGCTATCAAGCCCTTTCAATCACCTGAGATTTACACCTGGTTAACTGTTCAGAGGAGTTTAGAAGGGCAAATATTGTCCTACTTCATAATTTTGTCATCAGGGAGGAGGCTGGCAACTACAGGCCAGACAGCCTGATGTCAGTGGTGGGAAAATTAATAGAGAATCTTCTAACAGACAGGCTAGTGGATTATTTTGAATTCAGTGGGTTACAAGACCTGAAGCAGCATGGATTCACAGAGGGAACTTCATTTCATGTTAGCCTGATCAATTTCTTCAACTGGTGACCAGGGAAATAGATCAGAGTACGGCAGTTGCCATAGCCCACTAAAACTTTAGCAAGGCTTTTGACCCCATGCAACATAGGAACCTCTTAAGGAAACTGGACAGTTTAGGGATGGGTCCCAAGCTGGTAAACTGGATATGAAATCGGTGATGAATAGACAACTGATGTGGTGGTAAATAGCACTCTCTCTGGAGAGGGAAGAATGACCAGCATGGTACCTCATGGCTTAGTACTGGGACCAATCCTTTTTAGACCCTGTACACATTAGGAAGAAAGATTTGCAGCATTTTTAAAAATGTTTTCAAACTGACCACAGCAGCCTGTCCAGATTAGTTTTCACCCGAGTTTTAACTCAATTATGATGCAGTTAACTACCGTCCTCATCTGCATTTTGTAACGTTTGTAACCCGGTTCCCCAGAATGGAGATAATTAAGGACCAAAGGCAGAAACATGGCACTGACAAGGATCAAGAAACATGTCCGTCTGCACTATAAGGTAACACGCCTTCGCTCCTCAAACCGTTTTTTAAAATGGATTTAAGAGTAGCCTCCAGCAGGGTTTAAGCATGGTTTGCTAACACGCTTTCAAACCATGCTTTAATGTGGACGGGCACCATGTTTGCAATAGTTAAAATGTTTCAAATGCCTTAAAACATTTTAACTATCCTGATGTGCACAGGGCCTTAATGTCTTTATAAGTGACATTGCAGAAGAGCTGGAAGGAAAAGTACCATATGCCTCTGTGCAGATGACAACAAATCTACAATGGGATAGATACTCTGGAGGGGGTGAAGGGAATGTGTAGACACAAGTGAACTCAGTGAGTGGTGAAGGGTATAACACCTGCACGTCAATGCAAAAAAGTGCAAGATTATGCACCTAGGCTCAGATATTCAGACTGTGCCAGGCTATGGTGCAAGCCTGGGTGCAGCACAACTTGGCTGCGCAGGGCATTGACAGGGTGATATTCAATGGATCTGTGCCATGGCACAGCATCATTGAATATCGCACCCCAGCCACCAGCAGTGCACATGGTGCAGTGGCACTGCACCAGTGCAAGTGGCCAGAGTGGAGCAGGGGGATGCACTAGCACAAGTTCCATTGCGCTAGGTGCAACAACCATGATATTCAAAAGTGCACATGCAAATGGGGCCATAATGTATGCAAGGCACAAATGGGGCCATTTGCATGTCATTATGGTCCCATCTGCATGCAGGTGTGCTGATCCCCGACCACTTGTGCCTGGCGCTGTGCCAGGCAGTGGCCGTCAGAGACCGATGCTCCCTGCACATTGTGGCAATGTACCCCACTGCCTGATTGTGGGCATATATAGAATAAAATAATCTTCCAATATCCCTGGTGGTCCAGTGGAGTGCTTGCAGCCCAATCGCGGGCGTATGTAGAATATAAAAACGTCCAATATCCCCAGTGGTCCAGTGGACCGCTTGCAGCCCTATCGCTGGCATCAGTACAAAATAATGACACCACACCAACCCTGGTGGTCTGCGGTACCCCTCCCTACCGCCCACTGGGCCTGCCCACTTCCCCAGAGCAGCGGCAGAGGCGGCTCCCCACCAGCGTGCCGCCCTGCCCCCACCAACTGACAATGTACAGTAGGGCTGTAGCCCATTGGTCCACAATGTGAGCCAATGGGCATGCAATACAACCTCGCCTACAAGTCAGAGTCCAAATTGTGAATGGATCCATTCACAATTTTGGACTGTGTAATCTAAATGCAAACTGCCGCCCATTAACCAACTGTTGACCAATGGGCATACAGCCCTACGTGTGGTGTCAGTCAGCGAAGCTGATGAGGTGGCATGCAAGGTAGGAGAGCTGCCACCCTGCTGACAGTGGGGTAGCAGGGTGGTGGGGCTCAGTGGATGTGTGGGGAGGGGGGAACCGCTGGACCACCAGGGATGGCTTGGTGTCTGATATTGTATTACTGACACCCGCGATCGGGCTAGACATGGTCCACTGGACCACCAGGGATATTGGAGTGGTTTTGTTCATACTTCTGCTTGCAATCAGGCTGGACACGGTCCACTGGATCACCAGGGATATAGGACTGGTATTATTACAACCTATGCCCACGATCGGGCTGCAAGCAGTACACTGGACCACCAGGGATATAGGACAATTATAATTTTCAACAAATGCTTGCGATCGGTCTACGAGCGGTCCACTGGACCACCAGGCATATAGGACTGGCATTACGACCTATACCCACTATCGGGCTGTCAGCGCTCCACTGGACCACCAGGGATTTAGGACTATTATTTGTATACATATGCCAGTGATCGGGCATTTGGGGGGTGCCACCAGAAGGTGCAGCCAGAGCTCGGGTGGCCACCCACAGGTGGCAGCTGCCATTTTATGCCCTGCAATTCAGCAGCTCACCTGTGGGAGGCCAGCTGTTGCTCCTTTTTTTTTTTTTTGGCTCACCTGTGTGCAGCGCAATTAGGGGTTGTTCATACATGGGTTCAGCACATCCCTGGCTGAATATCGGGATGTGCAGAGTATGCATGGGTACGCCCCCCCCCACTACCTGCGCTGCATAACTTACTGATGCACTGCGGCCCATCGGGATTTGTGCCAGGCTCAATCCCCATTTGAATATCATGCCGGGGGTTCGGATGGTGTAACTGTGTTGCGCCAAGCGCAACCCTTCTGAATATCTGGGCCCTAGAGTACAGAAAGACAGAGGTGGAACATAGAATGGGGGGAAGGGTATTGATGGTCACTAAACAGGAAAGGGACCTTGGGGTTATCATATGCGATGACCTCAAGGTGGCGAGACAATGCAAGAATACAGCAGATAGGGACAGTTGGATGCTGGGGTATCAGTAGCAGACAAAGAGGTGGTGTTACCACTGTATAGATTGTTAATAAGACCTCACCTGGAGTACTGTGTCCAATTCTGGAGACCAAGTCTCTGGAAGGGCACAGACTGGGTAGAAGCTATTCAAACAAAGGCATTTAAATGGTTCATGGGCTGCCTCAAAGGCCCTAGAAGTGAAACCAAGGGATCTCAATATGTACACCCTGGAAGAGGAAAAGAAAAAGGGACATGATAGAGGTCTATAAATGCCTCATGGGGACAAATAAGATACAGGAAGGGAATATTTTTAGAGGAGAATGTGCACAAAGGCAAGGGAGCATTCAATGAAGCTGAAAATCTGGAATTTAGGAGGGATGTGAAGAAGTCCTTCTTCATTGAAAGAGTGGTGGATGCAAGAAGCAGTCTTCCAGTGAAGGTGGTGGGGGCAAAAACAGTGGTAGGCATCAAGCATACATGGAATAAGCACAAGAATCATGTTAGGAGAGTGGTGGAGATGGTAGCTGGAGATCAGGTAGGGTCTACAGTGACAGTATAAGCAGGGCAAAATGGGCAGGCTATGTGGGCCAAGAAGTCCTTATCTACAACAAAATTCTATTTTTCAGTGTTTGAGCAGTGCAACTATGTCACCTTGGATGAGTCAGGATTTCAGACTCCCTTTATTCTTGCATGCTTTGCCTTTCATTGAAAGTTTCTCTGGCCCCTTTAATGGACAGTTTTGCATAGTTCAGTACAATACATGGCCACTGATAAAGTAGTTAGTGCTGAAGCCCACAGGCATTATACATACACATATTTGAAGGGGGGATAGTTGTGGCCCATGAAATTCCTCCCTCCTACCAGCTCAGTGAGTATACAGGGTCACAACATTTTCTTTAAAGTACTGTACTTGCAGCTTCTGATCTTAAAACAGAAGTATTTGTTTGTTACCATATAGTTTTTTCTAGTGACAATGTTTGCTCACAAAGATATCAAGATATGCATCTTTCTTTTCAATTATTTTCATTCCTGAACCAACATATGGGACTTTGAAGTTTTTAAAAAGTTCCAACTCCTGTGCCATGCTCACCAAGAAAAACTAATATTTTGATATAGTAATGAGCCCCGTATACAAAATGACCAAGCGCAAAACCTCCATTACTCACAAAAGATGCTGTGCAAATAATTTTATTGTGGTGCAGCAAACAACCAGGAAATGGAAACTCAGGCAGAAATCATCTAACATTTCATGCATAAATAGTTGCTTCTGCAATGTTTATTATTTTCCCACTTGTATTTTTACTGACAATGCTGCAGTTCTGGAATGGCTCTGTCTGTGTTCTTTCCATCTTGGTACACAGTTGTGCTGTTTACCATCAAAAACAGATAGTAACACCATCCTAAGGCATCCACATTGTGAATCTATTCAACAGGTAACCACAACAGAAGAGATTTGTAAAAATCATAAGTGGTACCCATCTTTACAGATATGAGTCATTAATTACAAAATGAACTGTAAAAGTGGTTTTAACAATCTATGAGAAAACAAAAATTTACTGAATATAATTCTAAGGCTGCCAGAAATACATTTTTGAAAAACAGAAGGTATCCCTTGGTATCTCCCAAATGCACAAACGTTTTATTTGTCCACCGAGATACTTGTAGCACCAGCACGAAAGAAAAGTCACACTAGGGAGATGATGCTCACAGTAAAGAACAATGCAAGCAACAACGGTACAAAAAAAAGAAACTCACCACCTCCGAAAGAAAAACGTCACGCCACAGTCAAAATTCAAAAGTGCTCAGGGCATTTTTCACTATGAGTCCCGTAAATCTGGACACTGCTAAAAATCCACATGATGCATTTTAGATTATATAGAATCCATAATCAATGGTGCCTTTGATTTTTTTTTGGGGGGGTTGCGGGGGCTGACCCACGAGGAAAAGGGATCCAGCGCCAAAAGAAAAAAAAAGGTGCCTCTGATTAAGGATTGTACATAATCCAAAATGTGTCAGGTGGATTTTTAGTGGTGCCCTGACATTTACAGTGATCTTAATAAGGAAGGCACTGATCACTTTTGAAGTTTTGACTGTGGAGCGTCATCTTTCTTCAGGAGAAGGTGAGGGCCTGTTTTTCACTGTTGCTTTCATTGAGATACTTCCAAAGTCAAACTGGAGCTTGCAGAAGGAAAGATAGAAGAACATCAACCAGTGAACCATGCTTTCTTGTTGGAAGTGAGCACTTTCAATGTGACGAGGCAGTGGCAAAAGCCAGCGGGATGCTGGGTTGCATAGGTAGGGATATAACCTTCAGAAGAACTGAGGTTATACTCCCGCTGTATAGATCATTGGTGAGGCCTCACTTTGAGTATTGCATCCAGTTCTGGAGACCCCATCCCCAGAAGGACATAACAGAGTGGAGAGTGACCAAGATGGTAGGTGGCCTGCACAACAAAGCCTATGTAGACAGTTTAAGGGAGCTAAACACATATTCATTGGGGGGGGGCATGACTGAAACATATAAATACCTCACAGGAAGAAACAGGAGGAAGTTGACAAAATTTTCCAATGGACCTAGTTGTGGGGGATCCCTGGCTGGGAACAACCACAACACGGTCTGGTTTTGACTAAATTTGGGGGAAGGGAAGTTCCAGGATGATGACAGTGAATTTCAAGGGGGCTGACTTTAGGATCATGGGGGAAATGCTAAGGGAGCACTTGTGGGCGATATCACCAGGGTTGGATGTAGAGGGTAGGTGGGAGATCATAAAAAGAGGGATACAGGAGGCAACCAGATGCAGTGCAAGAGTGAAACGAAAGGGGGCTAGGTCACAAAAACTGTGCCTACAGTAGGTACAAAACAATGAGAGATGGGATGGATCGGGAGAACTACTGTCTTGCAGCCAGATGAGTCTCTAGGGTGGTGAGGGTAGCAAAAGCTGGGAAAGAGCAGAGGCTCGTGCAGGGGATACAGGGGAAATGGGTTTCTTTAGGTACATCAGAGAGCGGAGGAAGGTCAAGGGACAGCTCAGGAAGTTGAGGACACCTGGGGTGGGTGGGTGGAAGGGACTGGGGAACATTCGGAGGTACTAAATGAGTACTTTGCCTAGGTGTTCACTAGGGAGGAGGCTGGGAGTCTTACAAAAAGGGAATTGCAGGATTCAGAGGGCACAGTAAGCATGAGTGCTGGTGCATCTACTGCTGAATAAGCCATTGGGAGGGGTAACTCAGGGGTAGGGAGCCAAGTTGGAACAGATTTAGGGGAGAGAGTGACTGATGTGGCTATCCCCATCGGTCTGGTGTGGGAGGCCCTTAAGTTCCTAAAAGAGGACAAATCTCTAGGGCCAGATGACATACATCCCAGAGTTCTGTGGGAGTTTGCAGATATTCTGGCTGAACCTCTGGCAGGTCTTTTTAGCATGTCGCTAGAGACAGGGTGGGTGCCCGAGGATTGGAGGCAGGATCATGTTGTGCCAATCCATAAAGGGGATCAACAGAAGTGCTGGGAAACTACAGGCCTGTCAGCTTGATGTCTGTGGTGGGGAAGATTATGGAGACAGTACTTAAGGAGAAACTGGCAGAGTTCTTGGAGGAGATGGGATAAGTGGATAGTTGGCAGCATGGGTTTGTGCCAGATAGATCATGTCAGACTAACCTTGTGGAGTTCTATGAGTGAGTAACATTAGCACTCGACATGGGAGACCAGTGGATGTACTGTACCTGTACTTCAGCAAGGTGTTTAATTCTGTCCCTCACTATGGCCTACTGGAGAAGCTGAAGGGGATGGGGATAGGGCTACTGATGATCAGGTGGATGGGAAATTGTCTTGCTGGGTGCACACAGAAGTTAGTGGTTGGTGGGGAGGCCTTGTCTCCTTGGAAGGTCATTAGTGGGGTCCCACATGGCTCAGTTCTTGGGCCGCTCCTGTTTAATGCCTACATCTCTGATATCAGGGAGGATATTGTGTGCGAAATGGATCTCTTTGGGGATGACTCTAAGCTGGGTGCAGTAGTGGAGGGGGAGGAGGGGAGGTTGGCCCTGCAAAGGAACCTGGATACTCTGGATAGGTGGACCGGCACCTGGAAATTGAGACTTAACTCCTCCAAGTGTAAGGTACTACACCTTGGGTGGGGTAACCCCAGACATGTACTCCTGGGGAGGGGATGAGGTGCAGGCCACAGCAGGGGAGAAAGTCTTGGGAGTCCTGATGGATATCAACATGAATAATTCAGAGCAGTGCAGGAGGGCTGCAGCCAAGGTGAATTGGATGCTGGGTTGCATAGTAAGTGGGATTACCTCAAGGGACCGGGAAGTGATTCTGCTGCTTTATAACAGCCTGGTTAGACCACACCTTGAGTACTGTGTGCAGTACTGGAGGCCACACTTAAAGAGGGACATCCAACTCCTGGAGAGGGTTCAGAGGAGAGGGCAGACTGGATGGGCCTTGCGGTCCTTATCTGCCATCAACTTCTATGTTTCTATGTTTATGTTTACCAAAATGATCCAGTGCCTGGAGGATATGATCGATAAGGAGAGACTGGAGGAGCTGGGCCTGTTCTCACTGGAAGAGAGGAGGGACTGAGGGGACATGATTGAGGTCTTCAAGTACCTCAAGGGGATCAATAGGGTAAACCAAGATGGTATCTTTCATCTGAAGGTGAGGGGGATCACAAGAGCTCAAAGGGGGGAGGGATCGGGGGAAAGGAGGAAAAGATACTTCACCGAGAGAGTGGTGGAACTGTGGAATGCTCTGCCTGGGGAGTTGGTGCAGGCCTCTACAGTGGAGGGGTTCAAGAGAGGGTGGGATAGGTATAGGTAAGGGGTAAAGCAGGGGATGGCTCCCATGGGGTGGGGGGGACTTGGGCCAGGGAAGGAAAATTAGGAAAGGAACCAGGGCGATGGTGACGGTACCCACTTAAGGTACTGAAGCATGAGCAGACTCGATAGACCATAAGGCGTACTCTGCTGTCACCTAGTATGTTAGTATGTTAAAAGGTGCTCAAGAACCAGAGGCCACAAATGAAACTGTAGGGGAGGCTCAGAGAAAACATGAGGGAGTACTTTTACATGGAGAGAGTGTTGGACAGATGGAATAGCCTGCCAGCTGAGGAGGTGGGGGCAGAAAGTTACAAGCTTCAAGAAGGCATAGGACAGGCACATAGGAAGCCTGAGGACCCTTAGAGAGTGACCTTTAGATTAATGGGTGTCCATTGGACTAATCAGGGAATTGTTAGATACAAAGATAGAGCAGACATGGTGGGCATGGGAGCCCTTATCTGCTGTCAGCTTTTATGTTTCTGTTTCATTCATTTATTCTTGCTTCATAATATCAGCTGTGGCCACTAAATATACTTCCCTATGGTGTTTCATTGGCATTCCCTCAGCTTTTGCTTGGGATACTGATCTCATATATACACAAAGACAAAACAATTCCATGTTTTTGGATAATAGTTACACTAACACTATATCAATGTGACTGACATATTTTAAGTAGTAATCCAAAGTAAAAGTCAAACACTCACTATTCAGAGCTACATTTAATTTATAATCATGGTTATTGATCAGGCACGGAGCTTGTGCTTTTCACTTGTTGGCATGCCCACAATAGTGATAATGAGGCAAGTGAGCAACTCAGCTTTTAACTTGTTATCATAGCTGAGCACGTTATGACATCATTGCTCCCCTAGGGTGTGACATTGTGGTTTGACATGATATTGCCTTGATAAGTCTGCCACCTTTGGATGAGGTGAAAATTGGACAATAAACTACACCTTCAAACTCTACTCCATGTTCCTCCAATTTTAACAGCTATTGAGGGAAAGACTAGGAACTGGATTTTCAAAGCATGGCACAGGGCTTGTGCCAAGCCTGTCCTATGATACTAAGGTTCTGGCAGTGCGACAAACCTTGTCGCTGCAGCTGCACCTGATTTTACAATCTTGGGCGCAGCTGTGACAGTTTCCAAGATTTACGGCAGCTTGCACCAAATATCTGGGACAAGCTCCCTTAAAAAGGCCCCAAGGATTGCTGCAAGTTAGACCAGAAAAAGTTAGACAACTTGTGGCAATTGCCATGCAGGATAGAAAATCCCATTAGATCACTGTATGCCCCATGCACCGTACCATTGGTGAAGCTGGGGCATGTGGCAGTCTGAGACATTTGAAAATCCTGCCCTAGGTGACTGTACAGTTAAGGGTCTTAACATCAGTATTTTTCACCTACCTGATCGGCTGGTTTTGCAAACACATATCTGCATAACGCAATCAGTTGTGTCCCAGACATGCAGCTACAAGAAACATTTTACACTGTTTAAAAAGGCATTTGACCACTCAAAGCTCACTCAAAAATGGGAGTACCTCTGTGGAAAACCAGAGGACGGGTAAGCACCCTGAACAATGGGAGATCTTGTCGAAGACTGGAAAGCTGGTATGCCTTGCTCCAGTTTCATATCCTTAAACACTGTAATCAGGTGAATCTCACATATATTTTATTGAAAACTGGTAACTGGGAAAGACAAATTGAGCCATGGCACATTTCCAGATGTGACCCAGGTGAAGGGTACACAAATAAACAATATATTCAATGATAATAATACAAGCAGTATATACAGCAACAAATACAGTAGTCCTTCACTATAGAAACATAGGAAGTGTTGGCAGATAAGGACCGCTAGGCCCATCCAGTCTGCCTGTAGGCCCTACACATTGTATGTGGCCACAGACCCTAAATGACTAATGGCTTTTCATTACTCCCTCCTCTCTTCAGCTTCCCTTGTGCCTGTCCCATGCATGCTTAAACCCTTCCACTGTGCCTGCCCCCACTACCTCCTGTGGCAGACTATTCCAAGTGTTGACTACCTTTTCTGTGTAGAAAAACTTCCTCACATTACCTCTTAATCTACCCCCTTCCAATTTCATATTGTGCCTCCTTGTTCTAGTACTTTTTCTACATTGGAAAAGGTCCCCCACCTGCACCTTATTTATGCCCTTGAGGTACTTATAAGTTTCAATCATGTCCTCCCGCCATCTCGTCTTCTCCAGTGAGTACATATTGAGGTCCCTTAGTGTCTCCTCATATGTTTTGTGGTGCAAGCCCTGTACTATCTTTATTGCTCTTCTCTGGATAGTCTTCACCTTATCTATGTCCCTGCACAGGTGTGGCCTCTAGAGCTGCATGCAGTACTCAAGGTGAGGCCTTACCAATATTTTATACAATGGCATCTCTGCCTCCCACCTCCTGCTAGTGATACCCCTGCCTATGCACCCCAGAATGTCACTGGCCCTCCCTGCCACCTTTATGCGCTGCTTTGATACCTTCCGATCACCCCAGGTCCCTTTCCACTTTGGTGACAGTCAGCTCCCCCCTCAAACCCAGGTGCATTATTTTGTACTTCTTTGCATTGAACCTCACATTTCCACATCTCCAACCATCTTTCAAGCTTCTTCAGGTCCCTCTTTATTTTCTGTACCCCTTCTGGAGTATCCATCCTGTTGCAGATCATGGTGTCCTCTACAAACAGGCAGACCTTTCCTTCCAGTCCCTCTGCGATGTCGCTAATAAAGACATTGAACAGGACTGGTCCTAGTACTGATCCCTGTGGTACCCCACTGGTCACCCCCCTCTCCCCAGATTGTAGCCCATTTACAGTACCACCAACCTCTGTCTCCTGTTTGTTAACCAGTTCCTAACCCAGTTCACCCCTTTGTCTCCCATGCCAGACTGCCTGTCTTGTTAATCAGCCTTCTATGTGGGACGGTGTCAAAGGCTTTGCTGAAATCTAGGTAGGCGACATCTACTGCCCCTCCCTGATTCATTTTCCTAGTCACCAATTCAAAAAAATCTATTAGATTTGTTTGACATGACCTTCCTGATGTGAATCCATGTTGCCTCAGCTCCTGAGCACTGCTGGATTCCATATGTGCCACTATCCTTTCTTTCAGCAGTGTCATCATCTTTCCCACCACTGAGGTGAGGCTGACTGGCCAGTAGTTTCCTGCCTCCTCCCTACTGCCGTTTTTGTACAGTGGGGCTACATGTGCCCTCATCCAGTCCTCTGGAATAACACACATGTTGAGTGACTTTGTAAACAGGGCTGCCAGAGGCACTGTTAATTCCATTCATAGCTCCTTTAATATCCTTGGGTGAATGTTGTCTGGCCCCATGGCCTTATCCACCTTCAGCTTTGTGAGTTCTTCAGGAAAATTCTTCCCTGTGAATGGACTGGTGTCCACTTATCTTCCCCAACCCACTGCCTCTGCAACCTGTCAAAGGGTGATCTAATGCCGTGGATTTATGCGTTTACATGGGCAGATATTGTATTGTTAGCCAGAAATTACCCCCCAAACGTCTCTGTATTGTCTTTACATTTCTTTTGTTTGTCTTAGCATAGACTGGCCACCTATGCAAATAGTTCTTTTGTGTAATTGTTTGTCATTTATGTATTTCTGGCTGACCAATACCTTGTTGTCCATGTTATAATTTAATGCTGTAAGTTCAACTGGCATGGCCCCTTTAAGAAGCCATAATGAGATAAGGATATTTCAAAACCTTCTTTTCCTGCATAAAACCGGAGTTTTATGCCAAATTTCATCATTTACAGCATGTTCCTTGAGATTGGACTCCTTAGAATCTCTTCGCTTAAAGCGCCTCATGACGATGCGCTATGAAGGATCTAACGCAGCACTCTTCGCGGTAGCTCGCGAACGCCGCGAACGCTTCAAAAGACGCTTGCTTCCAAAATGTGCCAGAGAGGCTTGTAGCACTGATTCTTGTAGGCGAAGCGCCTTCTCTGTCTAGGTGAAGCAAATGAAATATTAAACCCCCTTTCCAGTGCAAACAACTAAGGGCTAATAAAGACAACATAGAGTGTTGTCTATAAACCCTTTTTTTAAATGGTTCCTGGGATAGTTTGTCCTGTTCTCTAAAACCAAAAAACTGCAATAGTTATTTAAACTAAGTAAGGCAACAGTATGTAAATAACTTTGGAGAATCACAGAAATGCTGTCTACCTGGTATAATGCAGAAGCTTGTAAGAGGCTTTGTTTTATGCTGTGTATGCCTTCTCTCTAGGAGCTCACCGGCCATTGTGTTGGTTCTCTTATACAAAGAGGGGAGGGACTTACAGTACGAACTTAACATAGGGGAGTCTAAACAAAATATTAATACTTCCACAACTCATATATGTGTTTAGATTGTGTTATAGTGAACTCCTTCATAATTAAAAGGTATAAATAACTGTGTTATATAGGAAAATCTCTAGTACACTTGATTGATGGATAGTTCATCCAATGGGAGATCAGTCTAGGGTATATATTGCCAGCAGTTCAAGTTGAACATCAGTAGCAGTCAGGATGGTGATGTGAATGCCTCTGAACTAGTGCTCTAGTTAAAGATATAAAGGCTGCTATTCATGTCTCTTGCCTTTATGCCTGTTATATTTTGCTATTTACTTTGTCGAAACAAGTCCGCTTTATTTTATTTTGTAACTCTGGCTGGAAATTCTATAAATAAATTTTTTTGAAGCTGCTGAAGATTAGAGCCTTCGGTGAAGTTCTTCTGCTCAACAACATTTTCCCTCCACACAACCCAACTGTGGTCCTTGACCCTCCCCCTCAGTGAATATTGAGCAGAAGTATTTGTTCAGTATTTCTGCCTTGTTCAGATCCCCCTCCTTACACTCTTCCTTTTCCCCTTTGAACCTCACAATCCCCCTTGGTTTTTCTTCTTTCACTGGTGTACAGTACCTATAAAATGCCTTATCCCCTTTGTTTACACTCCTTGCTAAGCCCTTTTCTGTCTGCGCCTTCACCCTACTAACAGCCTACCCTGCTTCCCTTAGACATTCAAGGTACACCTCCCTGTCCTCCTCCCTTTGGCTCCCCTTATATTTCCTGAAACTCTGCCTTTTTGCCCTGACTTTGTACCCCACCTCTTTGGAGAACCATAATACTTTCCTTCTTTTATGACCTTATAATGAACACCTCTGAGTCCATCCGATTTGTTCAATAGAGTGAGGGTTTGTTATAAGGAAGAACTGCCTTTTTCATAAGTGATAGTGTAATTTTACTGTCAGTCAAGACCACACCAAACACTCCACGCAAATACAGGACACCTGAAATTGGTAAATGCCCTGCAAAGTTCAGAGATGAGAAAACTAAAAGAAAAACAAAAAACAAACAAACAAAGGTTGCTACAGTCCAAAAGGAGGGTTTATATTTTCTTAATCTCTGTAGTGGAGAAATAAAAAAGTAAAGCTGCTGTGCTCTGGACAGACTTGGTTTACACACAAGTTCATACAGATTACATTTACTACTGATTGCCAGCCCTATATGCAGGTTTCTGCTGGGAGGAACTGAGCGGGGATTAAGTATGAGTTTTTAAAATGTATTGGTTTGTTCAGTGGGCAGGCTGACAGGCAGTGGGAAATATCTGTGGCAATAAGGAAAAAAGTGAGATGTAAGTTAATTTTTAAACACTGGCAGATTCTATATGGAACTCTGTGGTTAAAAGGTGCAAGAGACTGTTAATAGGTAAAGACTGGCAGTAGGAAACAACTATGATAGAATCCATTGTTTTCTTCACTCCCACATTTACACCTACTTAATGAATTTATTTAAATCTAGGATTCCAAATACCTTTGAGCCAAGGCTCTTTTACAAAGGCTCCAAGTCAGAGGTAGGACAATACAGCAGTACACAGTTGTACAAAGGCAAATAAACAATAGGCAGGTGCAATTAAAGCATATTAAACAGGTTTAACATAAAGCTGCATAATAATGCACTCAAAAAAAGTAAACAGAGCCTGCCAGTGGCAGTTGTCAAGTAGGATAGAGGTATAGGAGGTGCGGGGGTAGAAAGGATGAAATGGAGAGAAAGGAGAGGAACACTCCCTTAGTCCGAAAACAATGGGAACCATCACAGCTGTTTGCTATATGAGATTGGCTATAACAAGGGACAGTCTACTGAGGGAGCACTGTATTCAGGCAATATGCACATGCAAATAAGTTACAGGCAGGGAGGCTGCACTTATATATGACCATGAATAAATAAATAAATGCAAACTACAAGGCTAAAAGTATGAATAATAAAAAAGTGAGCAATCATGCAAGAGTAAATATGTATATGAAAAGAAAGAGTACAAATAGGAGGGAATTAATTGGAGTTTGTGCTGATGTTTGTAGGAGAGGTAGGAAAAGGACAGGTTAATTGGGGGGGGGGGTTATGGTTATTCTAGATGTACAAAAGATGAGAAAAAATTGGTTTTCCCCACTGTAGATATGGAGCAGGGAAGAGAAGATGTGGGATCCATAGAGCAGAATGTGTAGGAGGTGAAGTGAACAGGAAAGAGGAGAGTGGTAAGACATGTGTTACTGCCATTCTACAAGAGGGTGCTGTGGTGCGTGAGGGCTGCCTGGACTGGCCCTCCACCATCCCACCCCCTGAGAATCTCTGCAGATTGCCGACACTGCACACCGAATGTAACCCTGCCACTGGGCCTGAGGGGAGCGCTGATTAAGAGACTTCCATAGACTTTGCCTCATTGCTCATGTTTGGACAATTTTTCCCCCCTCAATTGCTCCTGATTTGGACTAAATTTATGTTGTGGTGCCTCCTACCTGGAATTGGAGCAATGCCAGCATGCTGACACTGACCCTCTCTGCCTGTGTTCCTAGGGCTTGTGCTGTGTAGAGCTACAGGCTGGCATAAGCGTGAAGACTGTTTTTTTTTGCCTGACTTTTCTCTAGCCCTTGCACAGTTTTGCAGAGAATGCAAGCGGTTACCTTTAGAGGTCTTTGAGAACAGTTGGATACCTGCCTCTTTGATGAGTTGCCTTAAGTTCACTAACTCACCTTATTTTGGGCTACTGTGGCTACAAACCGCAGGCGTAACCACCATCTTGTCAAGTGATGCGTAGTAACTACCTACATTGCCATGTTGTTTACCTGTACTGCCTGTGATTGTTTTTTCCCTGCTTGTTCTTTAGCCCTTGCATAGTTTTGCAGAGAATGCCAGTGGTTACCTTTAGAGGTCGTTGCGTATTGTCGGATACCTGCCTCTTTGACGAGTTGCCTTAAGTTCACTAACTCGCCTTATTTTCCGCTACTGTGGCCACAAACTGCAGGAGTAACCACCATCTTGTCAGGTTATCCATGGTAACAACCTGCATTGCCATTTTATATACCTGTATTGCCTGTTTGTCAATGAAGTTGGGCCAAAACCTAGAAGACCTCAAAAATTCTTTAGCCTGAGCAGACACCTTTAATTTTAAACCTGCTTTGAGCTACTTTCATGCCGATGCTGCTGATCTGTCTGCGTCTAACTGGGGCAAATTCTCTTGTTATATTGGGCTCTGGCAAACTTGGGCAGATTCCCCTTTGCTTGGCTAACCAAAGCGCACAGTGAGAAGCCACAGAGCAGCTCAAACGTTCCCCGCTGTGTAGATACTGGCTGTACCTCAAATCTGTGTTATTGTAAATGCTTAAGATTTCCTGCTTGTTTCCTAGTCAGTCAGCTTGTGTTGCCTCATTTACTGTTTGTACACCCCTTAGCTAGATAGCTCGTGTTGATTTTCCCTTCACTACTGTAAACGCCTACTGCCTGTTTTTTCTTTTTTTTCTTTTCTGACTTGCTGCTCTCCCCTTACTCTGCCTCACTCATTTCTCTTGTTCCTTTACCATCCCCCCTACCACCTCACAGCACATAAATCCTCACTTATTTCCATTATCCTTAGAGGGTGCACAGTTCTACAAGAGGGTCCTGTGGTGCGTGAGAGCTGCCTGGACTGGCCCTCCACTCCCCCCGAGAATCTCTGCTGATCGCCAACACTGCACGCCGAAGGTAACCCTGCCACTGGACCTGAGGGGAGCTCTGATTAAGAGACTCCCATAGACTTTGCCTCATTGCTCCAGTCTGGACAATTTTTTTCCCCTGATTTTCCCCTGATTTGGACTAAATTTATGTCGTGGTGCCGCCTACCTGGAATTGGAGCAATGCCAGCATGCTGAGACCGATCCTCTCTGCCTGCATTCCTAGGGCTTGTGCTGTGCAGAACTCTGGCCCCGCCAGCTGCGCTGGTTGCCCAACCACCCCTGCCACCACCCATGGTTGTCACTCCATTATATAGTGGTGATCACGTGTTGGCTGAAAACCTATCAGCCCACTTCTCCATTGGCAGGCTATACAGTTCATCGACTAGGGGCATTCATCACATCCCACATATACTTCCTCTTCTAAATCCCTGCAGCCCTCTCAATTGTAAGCTCCTGACTTTCCACTAGGGGCATTTACTACTCCCAAGTGTGCTTCCTCTTCCAAATCCCTATATCCTTCTCATTTTAAGCACCTTCCTTTTCTTTCATACCACTAGTTCACTCCCACCCCCTATCACAGCTCCCACCTAATCCCAGCCCCACCCACTGTCCTAGTTTCCACACTCTGGCCCACCTCCTGGTCTCTTTCTACTCAGGGACAAGGTGGTCTCTAGTGAACTCCTCATCCTAGGTGACTTAAACCTCAACTGGCTGGGGCCCAATGCTAAGCTGATTGAGCCACTGCTCTCAGGCCTCGCCCTCAGTCAGGTCATCATGGAACCTACCAGGCTCTCCCATCTTGGTGACAAGGGAATGCTCATTGACTGGGTATTGAGCAACCATCTTGACAAAATTGTTAACTCAGGGCTTCTTCCTGACTCCGTCTCCAACCACTCACCGATCTACTGCATGTGGGACTCGAATCCGCCTAAAGTCCCCTGTAGAGTGATCCAAATGAGGGACTACTCGAAACTCATAATCCCAAACTACCTTGAGGACCTACAGGGAGTCGACTGGTCCTGTGTCATGGCCACACATGACCCTGTCGAAGCCCTAGACCTCTTCATTGCAGCATTTGCCCCACTCCAAAACAGGCATGCTCCCCTTTCTAAGAAGAGAGTCAGAGGTTCGGTCAAGAAATGGCTCCACAGCAAACTCCTCTCCCTTATGAAATGGCGAGACAAGTACTGGGCAAAATACAGGATATCTCGCAACCAAAAAGACCTCCAGGAGTACCTCCAGCTAAGGAACTCCTGCAAACAGGCCATACATGCAGTGAAAAGTGAGTACTGCAGCGCTGCCCTGATTGTCGCTGCAAATGACCCCCGATGTTTCTGGAAGAACATAAAAAAATCTTGTTGGGGAATCAGCCAAGGAGCAAGTCACCAACATGATCATTGAGAAAGCCAACTGCAATAACTCCCTAACCATTGCCACCTCCTTTAACTGCATCTTCAAGGACCTACTGGCTGCCACCCCTCCACTGTCCTTTGCCCCAGCACCCGCTTCTGGGCCTCCAACCCCTCGTCCGCCTTTCTACCTGAAAAGGATCACTGTTGGTGAGACCCAGGCACTCCTTGCTGGTCTTTCTCACCACACAGGAACAGGACAGGACAGCCTGGAACCCAAGCTACTTAGTCTGGGGGCTCCTCTGATCACCCGACCTCTTGCCCACATCTTCAATGCCTCGCTTATCTCAGGGATCATCGCTGACACATGGAAAGTTGCCAGGGTTGTCCCTGTCCTGAAAAATGGTGACCCTAAAGATGTTAACAATTATCGCCCTATTGCCATACTATCGGCTGCTTGCAAGCTCCTGGAAAAAGCTGTCGCCTCGCAACTATCCCACTACCTACAGGGATACGATATCCTTTCCTCATCATAGCACGGCTTCCGAAAAGGCCACAGCACCTCAACAGCTCTTGCTGAGGTCACCACCAGGATCAGGGCCACAACCGACCAGGGCAAGTTGATGGGGACTATTCCAAACCTTAGATCGTGTGTACCACCCCCTCCTCCTCTCCACTCTACAGACCCTTGGCTTCTCCCTCCGTGCCCTCGAGTGGTTCTCCAACTACCTCGGGGGCAGGCAGCAACTCACCTGCTTCAATTGAACCCTCTCAACCCTCTTACCTGTGAACAGTGGGGTACCACAAGAGTCCGTCCTTGGACTCATCCTGTTCTCCCTGTTCATCAATGATTTACCCTCTGTCACCACAAAAGGGCACCTAACCCTGGTCATCTTAGCCAGCTCACCCAATGCCACCAGCATTAATACCCAGCTCAACTCAGACTTCTCCCGTACCAGGACATGGCTTGTTGGGCACAAACTCACAGTCAACTTGAAGAAAACACAGGCCATGCTCTTTGGCTCAGCGACCAAAATTTCCTCCTGCACAATGCCCCTCAAAATCCATGGGTCTAATGACTCCCTCCTGCCGACATTTGACTCTGCCAAGTACCTTGGAGTTACCCTCGATCCTCAATTAGATCTCTCCGGACACATCAGAAACATATGTAACACTACAAATGGCAAGCTTGGCCTAGCATACACAGCAAAAGACTGCCTTACCCCTGCTGCCCGGCTGACCATAGCTAGGTGGATACTACTTCCTATTCTCTCCTATGGTCTCGTTGCCTTTGCTCCTGTCCCATCCTCAAGCCTTGCAAAGTGGGACCCCATGTACAACAACATCTGCCACTTCGCACTCTTGGCTCCCCATCTCACACACTGCTGTATGCTCTACTCTTGCTTGGAATGGCTCCCCCCTGAAAAACACTGGACCTACATCCTTGGAAACTTCATTGACAATATAGTTCGTACGGCCACTCCTGCTTCGCTCGCCCTTCCCCTGAAACATGCCTCCCCCGTCTAACACCTCAGGTCTTGCATGTCCCAGACTCGCCTGGCCTCTAAGACTCGCACCCTTGCAGGCGATCAGGCATTCACCATCCACGGGCCAAAATTGTGGAACTCCCTTCCAGCACAAGTTTGTGCCTCCCCCTCCCATTCCACCTTCAAAACTCCCCTCTGGAACTTCCTAAAAGCTGGTGCAACCTGCCTCTGTACCACTTAATGCCCACTCCCACAGCCCTCCTACCCTCAACCGTACCCCAGCTAGGCACTTACTGCCCCTCTATTTTGTGTTGCATTTATTCTAATGGCTATGCTATGTACTGCTTCTCTAAATGCCTAGGGTATGTCTTGTTGTCCTATACCCCCCATGATGCCTCTTGAGCCTGTATGTACCCTATGCTGTGTTACCCACTGTTGGTGCATTTATTCTAATTCCTATGCTATGTACTGTTGCCTTAAATTCCCTGGTCATGTCTTGTTGTTTTACACCCCCCATTGATGCTTCTCTGAGCCTGTATGTACCTTACGCAGTTTTTACCCACTGTTGGAGAATGTTGCTCTGGTTTGTAATGTTGACTATGTATTTGTTTCATGGATACCCTGTAATTCTCTCGGGTCACACCTGAAAATAGGCACTAGCTGTCTAGTGTGCTTACCTGGTTACCAAAAGCAAATAAATAAATGTACGCAGGACTACCTTGTAAAAAGGACACTGCTGCCTTAATGGTGTATACCAACTATTCCTGTCTAATAAGTAAAAATAAAAACAAGCATTTGTCAATGCTGAACGTTCGCTTGCAGTTATTTGCAGTGGTGTTTGGTACTAGCACTGGCTTCAGAAGAGAGGAGGCAGCAGTGAGAGTGGCGGGTGCTACATGGTGGAAGCTGCACTGTAAATGGTCCCAGGACTGATCCCTGAGATACTTCACTGGTCACTTCCCTCTCCATGGATTGGATCCCATTACCACCACCCTCTGCCTCCTGTCCATCAGCCAGTTTCTAACCCAGTTTATCAGCTTGTGCCCCATGGCCAGACTACCCATCTTGTTAATCAGCCATCTCTGTTGGATATTGTCAAAGGTTTTGCTGAAATCAAGGTAGGTGATGTCAACCGTCCCTCCCCTGATTTGCTTCCTTAATGAATCATTAGGGTTTCCAACCCTAATGCCCCCACCCCCGCCCTGCAGAGACTGACAGGCATTGGGGGCGTGCCTTTGGGTCATCAGCCATAACCCTCATGCCAATCAACCCCCACCTTGCAGACACTTACAGGTGTCATGCTTTGCCTTGGGGTCTTTGGGCCCAACGCTCACCCCATTCCATAAGGAAATAAGCTGAGATGGGTGCAGTATAAGAATATGGGGGTGAACATTAGGTCTGAAGAAACCAGGCACATCCTGATGCCTGTCACTGGCTGCAGGGTGGGGGTGGGGGTGGAATGGAATGAGCATTATGGCCAATGGTCCCAAGTCACACCACCGATGCCCATTAGTCTCTACAGGGTGGGGGTGGGGCATTACATTTGGAAACCCCAATGCCTCCGGTGTTTGTTGGCATTTTTGCTCCAAATTTGTAACATGGGCTTTTTGGGCTCCCCCCTCATGAATAGTGGCACTGTCATTTCATTAAGATCCCAAAAGGTGAGTTCATGCAACGACTGTGCCATTCGGTGCCACAGAAATGAGAACACATTTCAGGCAAAATGTGAAAAATGGCAGCTATACTGTTCATGAGGTGTTGTGAAAAACTGGCAATGTTGAGTATTTAGAGTGAAAATAAATATTTGCCAAAATTACACACGTGTAGTGAAATTTCAATGACAGCACGTAACTCCGGGTGTATTTGGGTATTTTTGTACCAAATTTTCAACATTGCCTTTTTAGGTCCCCACCTCATGAACAGTGGGACTGTGATTTCATTAATCCATTCAGAAAGTTGATGTCACACAGAAACTGCAGCATTCTGTACCACATGTGCGAAAACACATTTCAGGCAGCATGTGAAAAATGATAGCTGTACTATTCATGAGGAGGTGTGAAAAAATGGCAATGTGGAAAATCTGGAGTGAAAATTTTGAAAACTGGCAAAGTTACATGCATGTGTAGAAAATGCACAATACATGCTCGTAATGTGGTAATTCTGGGGATTTTTTTTCACCAGATTTTCAACATAGCCTTTTTGGGACCTGCTCTCATGAATACTGGCACTGTCATTTCATTAGTTGGTCCCGAAAGGTGATTCTGCATAGTGACAGCAAAATCACCTTTTGGGACTGAGTAACACAAATGACCGTGTCCGTGTTCATGAGGTGGGGTCCAAAAAAGGCTAAGTTGAAAGGTTGGGGTAAAAATTCCAAAAAATGGCTGAGATAGTAACATACATTAAACCCCCATTGACCTTGATTCTTCAGGTCATGTTTCGGCTTTGAAGAGGGCAGACATGTCCTGGTCCAGAGACAATCACAGCCACCAACTTCTGGAGGTAAGTATGGGGTAAGGAGGGTTAAGGGGAGGTAGGTACACAGTGGGAGGACCAGTATGGGGGAGTAGGAGGATGGGGGAGACAATGAGGGACCGTTTTCATAAAATTTTTTCAGATATGTAAAAAAAAGTCAGGGGACCATTTTCTTTTTTTCATGGAAGCATAAACATAGACTTTGACATCAGATAAGGACTGCTTGTCCCACCCATTCTGGCCATATCTAAAGGGGGGTATAGATATGGGGATACTGGGAATGGGCTCCCAAGTATCCCAGAATATTGGAGGGGTACAGATATGGGGACACTGAGAGTGGGCTTTCCAGTGTCCATCAGTGGTGGCCAAGAAGTGAGTACTGAGTGAGAAAGATGCACTGTTGCTAACATTGAAGCCTTTGGGGGATGCCGAGGAGTGAAGATGGGGAGAGAGAATACAGCGGCCGTAAATCTGGCCATGCTCATTAATATGCACTCTAATGCATATGGCCGGAGTTCGGGCCACCGAAAGAAATGAAGCGCTCATATTGGAGTGGTTCATTTCTTGCAAATCCAGCACATGCCACATCAGCAAAGCTGAACTACTGTAATGACCAGAGTGAATGGTCAATGGTGTGCACTGCCAGACCCATTGCAGTTTTCACACCACTCATTTGCTGTGTAGTCCCAAGATGTTCCTTGCACAAGCACAAGTAAATGCACAAATGTGCTACTAATGATGGGAGGTACAACATTCAGAATTTAAAGAAAAAAGTGGCACAATATGTGAAGATAGTGGGATGCAAGAGATGGAGAAAGAGATGGATATAGATAGAGCAATAATTGGTATGGGAGGTGGCATTAGAGGTAAAATGAGAAAGTATGGAATAAAGTGTCAAGTCTAGAGAGAGAGGAACTGCAGATGACACCATAGATCAGATGCACATAATCAAGCACTGGAAAAGTAATCTTAGCCACAGTTTCCTGAAGGACTGGGAGTGCTAAGCAAGCCTTGTTGTAACATAGGGCAGTGAGTTTGAGGCAGAGTTTTTTTTTTGTGGATGACATCAGTGTAGGCAGAGAAGTTATGTCTTCCATCAAGCCACACACCAATATACTTGAAGTGGGAAATTACTTCAAGGCTGAGGGTGCCATTCAGGGTTGAAAAGACTGGCAGGGAGGGAAGACTTGCAAGGTTTTAGCTTGTGGCAAAGGTCATGGACACCATTGTTTTGGCATTGGCCTTGATCTGGTGTTGGATATTGCTTATGTCATGCTCTAGCAATATTTTCATGGCAGACATTAAGGCATTTGAGACATATAGTAAAGTGTATTCCATATACATATGAATTTGTGAACCAACAAAAGCAGAGGGCAGGACAATAAAGAAAGCATCTTTTTTGACCTGTTTATTAATTGTCATTTGAGGAAAGTTCTATATGTTGTATCTGTCTGTACCTGTGTTGTGCACATGAAAACTTGGAAAAACAATAAAGAGATTACCTGCAAAAAAGAAAGGTTGAGAGGTATGTGTGGTTGGAAGGGTGAGAATTTAACAGTGTGCTCAATTTAATTTTTACCATCATACATTTCAGTAGAAAGCCAAGACTGAGTGATGCAGATGATGTCTGGTTTCTGTTGAAAGTATCGCACCCTAAGGAGATCAAGCTTAGGAAGGAGGCTCCTAGCATTAGTATGAAAAATACTGAGGCCTTTAGGAAGACAAAAGTTAGAGGGGATAAGGCCAGGGCTGAACGCAGCATCCCCACACAACAAACGTAGCAAGGTAAAGAGGTGTGGAAAAAGATGCATGTCTGCTGGGGGTGAGGAAAGGTGGTGGGGAGATGATAGGAGAAGTAGTCTTGCAGTGCTCTTCCAAATTAAGAGAGAAGGAGGTGAAGAGATCTGGATGGATAAACAGAGGTGGCAGAACAAAAAGGGGATAGAAGCAGAAAAGGAGGAATTGTAGGGGATGGTTCTCTGGTGGAATGTGGTTCATGTCTCCCTTAAAATTCAAGATATGCCAGATGAATCTGAAAGAAGAGGCAGGAAGCTTATTCTGGACCAAGATGCAAAAGGTTTATTTACAAGGGACAATGGGAATAACAGGATAACTATTTTTCTACAATCCTACAAAATAATAACAAGCAACACAACAATACAATTGGGACCAGTAATTGCCTGAACCAATATCCAGGGGTTAACTCTCTCCAGTCCAAGTTCTGTGTGCACATTTTCAAGATAAGACAACTGATGGACCAAGCTTGGGCTTTGAGATGCATTGGCTGATCAGCAACTGGGAAATGATCCCGCAACAAACTTTTTATACCAAGGCAGTAATGGGCAATCCCATGGATGGACTGAGAATGAAGAACACAAGTGCTAGCTAGATGATGACAAACATCTTCAGCTCCCAGCAAGAAGTTGGAGGTACTGACTGAGCAGGTGGTTCACTGGACAATCCACAGCAATGACCACTGGTAAGGCCCTGGTATCCAGACCTCCTCTCAATGGGATAACTACTGGTAATGCAGTCCTCAGTGCAGCTTCTGCAGAGTAGAACTGGCATGCATGCAACTTGTGGATGGACATCAAAATAAGAAAGCAGTCCTTCACTACACCAACTGTGGTCCCTCACTCTTGAGCCAGGGTTGCTTCTAAGCTGACTCACTTTTGGATGCCTAACTAATGACTTTCTACAACTTACCACTGTAGGACTGATGCTGGAACACTGTGGTGGAGATTGAAAACAGCACAAAGTCACTGAAGGCAGGTCTGCTGAAGATGGAGGAGTGACCAGGAACATACCTAGGTCAAAGGCAAGTGCATACAAGCTGGTCCTGGTAAATGAGGCAATGCTGGACATAGAGTACACAGGAGATACAGGACTCAATTCAGAAAGGTTGACACAGGGCTTGCATCCAGCCCTGTATCAATCCCACAGCTGCACCAAACACATTGATGCAACTTGCACCCAATTAGTAAAAGTCGCATGTATTTGCGATGATTTCCCTACTGTATGGCAGCTTGCAAAAAGTGTTTGGCTCAAACCTCGTAAAAAGGTCCCCCATTTGCCTTAAAGTTAGACCAGAAAAAAGCTGGTCCAGCTTGTGGCAAATGGTGCATAGAATCATGAATCCTGATTGACACCCACAAGCCCCATGCGCCAAATGTTTGGTGCACCTAGGGCTTGGGTCAGTCCAGCTCATCTCTGAATTGAGCCCACAGTCCAATACCACAGTTTGGGTTGCAAAAAATGCAGTTCAGTTCTTAGGCTAACAGGTTCAATTTCTAGTAGGCACTAGGCAGGCTGCAGAACAGTTTAGTTCAGGTGGGACTCAGGACACATCAACATAACTCCATGGGCAGCCTAGGACCATCAGGCAATTGCCTCACCCAAGAGGGTACTATGCCCTAAAATATCTTTCCCCTTTTCTGGCTGATTTAGTAGATCCCCCTCTAGGGACAGAGCCATCCCCTAATTAATATTCATAAGGGCCTCTGTGCCTGTTGCTTTTGGGCTCTATGCACGGGACCCAACTTCCTTATGCATAATTACAAGTGCCTACTGCCTTAGCCCATCCTCCTTATACATAATCATGAGGGGTCTGTAGATGTGCCCTTGTGTTGGGCATGGGCTGAGCTGTGCCCACTTGACTAGTCCTCTGGCATGAGTGTATAATAAATTCAGGCCAACAGCCCACTCAGTGCTAGGATCCAGAACTGCTGTCATTGCATGGGGTTAAGAGATGTGGCTGGGAGCCACACTGCCACCCAGCTTCTCAGCTCTGCTGCTGAAGTGGCTGGAGTGGAACAAAAGGTCTGGGGCTTGTGTTTCCACCTTGACTGGAATCCCTACTGCACACCTCTATCCATTATCACTGAATCTGCTCTGACCACTGATCGGGACTTGAGAGAGGGTGAGAGGAGGACAGATCACATCAGGAAGACATGCTCCCACCCATCTGACTACTGCAGTTGCTGCCACTGGACTCCAGCAGGAGGGAAGTGATGCCAAACGAGCCATGTGCCCACAGAGGTACATTTAGGCATCCACACTCCCCTCTTCCTCCACCCTGACAGGTGAGCCACAACTATTCCCCACAGCCACTCCCCTGGCCCTTTTCTAGGGCAGGGGAGGTCCTGGCTAATAGCCAGGGGACTCAGCCTTTCATGCCTTGATGGAGGGTCTCTGGCCAGGGCTGAGTCCTGCCATTGGCCCCCTGCTTCACCAAGGGCATAAGTTAGATAAAGACTAGACAGGAGTCTTGGGACTGGAAGGCAGTGGAGAAAAACAGAAAGAAAAAAAGAAAATGTCAACTCCCTGGCACAGGAAATGGTTCATGTTTATCCTTTGTGGTGCGCCGCAACTCTGGGGCACCACAGAATAGAAAAACAAAATGGAAGGGAGATAGGGAGAATGGTAATGGCAGTACTGGAATTATTTCTTTGGGAGCTAGGGTGGCTTATGAGAATCATATCTTTATATCACCCCCCTTCCTTTTATGAGTCAATGGCAGTGATGCATGAGCAATTAGCATTCAGTCCACACCTAGTGGTGACCAAGCCCTGGAAAGTTCCATGCAATTCCAACACTGGATAATTGTATGGAGAATTACTGTACAGAGGGGAGTAAAGACCTGCTTGAAAGTATGCATATTATCCACCTTTCAAAACTAGGATCATTAACACAGAGATTTCTACACATGCCCTGCATGACAAGATTACAATGTAATGTTAAACTAACATACAAAGTAAAGGCTACAACCATTATAAACAGTTACTTTGGGTGGCATCCAATTCTAGGATATAACATAATGCGCCTCTTCACAGCACATGTACAGTATAAACCAATATAGATACATAGATACTGTTGCCAGATAAGGGCCACCATGTCCATCCAGTTTGCCCATTTATATTACCTGACGATGGGGCCAATGACCCTAATCAAAGCAACATAGAAACACAGAATTAGATGGCAGAAAAAGACCACTTGGCCCACCCAGTCTGCCAATTTTATTTCTCTGCCTGTATTGTCACTGTCATCGCAGACCATACTTGATCTCCTGCTCCCTACCCCTTCCCTGCTTCCCACTAAGAGTCCCTTGTATCTATCCAATGCATTCTTGAAACCCACCACTCTTTTCACCCCCACTACCTCTGCTGTTAGGATGCTCCAGGCATCCATCACTTTCAGTGAAAGTATTTCCTCACATCTCTCTTGAATTTACCCCCTTCCAGTCTTATTGCTTGTCCTCTTGTTTTCATGCATCCTTTTATGTGATAAATACTCACCTTATGTTCCTCATTTACCCCTTTGAGGTATTTATAAGTCTCTGGCATAACCCTCTCACTCTTCTCTCTTCCAGGGTGTGCATATTGGGGTCCTTCATTCTCTCCTTATAGGGCTTCTGATGCAGACCTTTCATCCTTTTAGATTGCCTCCTCTGGACTGCCTCCATGCTGTCTATGTCCTACTTGAAATGTGCTCTCCAGAACTGGACACGGTACATCAGGTGGGGTCTCATCAGGGAGCTATTTAGTCACAACACAACCTCCCTCCTTCTGCTGCTGGTACCCCTTCCTATGCACAGCAACATCACACTGGCCCTACCCCACTGCCTTGTAGCACTCTGTCACCTTGAGATCATCAGGTATGATTAGTCCCAGGTTCCTTTCCTGTTTGGAGGCCATCAACACCTTTTCTCCCATATTATACTCTGCTTTAGGTTTCTGTGCCTAAGTGCCGGATTTTGTACTTTTTCATATTAAAATCCAGTTGCCATGCCCTTGATCACTACACAAATTTTCTCAAGTCCCCACACATTATTTCCACCTCCTCTGGAGTGTTCATTCTGTTGCAGATGTGTGTCATCTATAAGGAGGCAGACCTTCTCTTCCAGCTCATCTGCAATGTCACTTAAAAAGACATTAAAGAAGACTGGTACCAGTACTAAGCCAGCCCTCTGGCCACATTAGATACCCTGTAAGACTAGGCTGAAGAAAACAAATGTTTTTTGCCCACATTACAAAAAATAATCAAGGGGATAACCAGGGAGAGACTAGGCACTTGAGATTGGATCTCTATGTAACTAAATTAAAATGCATGGAAAGGTAGGTTAAATTATTTTACAATTATATATACACTAAGAACTCTGGACAGAGAGGCACATACAAGTTCACTTTACCTGCACTTCATAGGGAAGGCAGAGTCTCCTGGCATCCTGACACCCCCCCTTTAGCACTCATGAACCCTCTCATGAACACCTCAGACCTGCTCTGCCACCCACATGAGGACTGCTCATGCTGGTACCACTTGTGCAGGGCAGACCTAAGAAGAGGATGGACCTGCCTCCTGATGTGTGCACCAGATGCTGATTGCTCCTGGAGGAAAAAGGCACAAATCAGTTCCTGAAGCTAAGTCTAAGCAAGGCAGAAGGAGCCAAGAGTCCTGGAGGACCCCCTTGGCAATGGGTTCAAGACCCTGAGCCCACTGTAAGACGGAGGCTACAGCTACAAAGCTGGCGAATCCAGAAAAAGGCTTATTCTAACCACTGGATCACCTATATTATCAAGGTTCAGAAGTGGGTCTGTACCCACTTCCTGATGTATGCACCAGGTTTATTCTAACCACTGGATCACCTATATTATCAGGGTTCAGAAGTGGGTCTGTACCCACTTCCTGATGTATGCACCAGGTGTTGTTTGGTCCAGGAAGAAAAAGGCAAAAAACAGCTCTCAGTGCTATGTCCAGCAAGGAAGAAGGACCCAGGTGTCTTGGGGAAGCATTTTGGCTAGGGCTCACAAACCCATGCATATTGTAAGATGACAGCTATAGCCATATGACTGGCAACTCCAGAGAAGACCAGTTTCAAACTATTGGATGAGCTGTGATTCTTCTGGGGTGAGGGGGACTGAATCCACCTCCTCATATCTGCACCAGGTGCCAATTGGTACAAGAAGAAGAATGTAAAGATTAGCTCCTGCTGCTAAGCTCAAGCAAGGAGGAAGAAGCCGAGTGTCCTGTGGAAGGGAGCCCTTTTTCAAAGGATTTGTGACCCTGAACCTGCTGCATCATGGCAGCTATAATCAAATGACTAGTGACTACAGAGAGGACTTGGCTCAAACTGAAAAAGTTATTCATTTATGGGTTACCAGGAGAGTACATCAAGATAGCAGTCATCAGTCTTTATGCTGCAGGCAATTCCACTAAGAGGCACAGCCCTGACTGTCTGCATACTAATCTTCTCCATTACTGTGTGCCAGACATTGCTGCCCCTCTTTCCTCCCTTTGCAGTCTTTCTGTTTTTCCAACATCCATTTGTCCCCTAGTCCAGGAAGCAGGCTAAAGTACTACCTCTTATCAAGGGTGCCAGAAGAAGATAAAAGCTGAGGGGGCTGAGAATCAAAAGAGCACTTATGAGGGTACAAAGGACACTTTTTCTATACTAGTTTTTGCCATATAGAAATAAAAAGTGGAGTGGCTACTGCCCCTTTCACCCCCCCCAGTTCCGGCACCTATGCCTCTAATCAAAGGGGATGACCTTTCTTTCCCAAGTAACTACTGGCCCATCTCATTTCTCCCCATACTTCTCAACATCCTGCCTCTTAAATCAGGGACAATGCTTAAAAAATCAGGGATAAAGGACCAAAATCAGGGGCACATCTTCAAAATTGGTGGTGTCCACTCAGAGAGTTGGTAGAATAAGGGACTTATTGTAACATGCATTTTCTAAGGAAGAACAAGTCTGCAACCTTAATGTTTGATGTTATTTTGTATTTACAACTCCCACTGTTTGGTCATGGAAGCACAAGTTTTAGGAGGGACAGAGTAAAATTTTGAGGCAAAATCAGGGACATCACTGAAAATCAGGGACAGTTGAGAGGTATGTTTCTCCCTGCTCTGGTTAGGAAAAACTTGTTCTCTTATAGCTATCCATATACTTTGACTCATTTTCTTTCCTCTCTCCTTTCTGTCTGGCTTCTGCAAGACCCACTACCATTCCCTTCCTCTTCCAGTTTTCAGGCTCTGTGCTAATAAGCATGGACCAGAGCCATTTTCCTAAACCCAACAAAGCCCTTTGATACAGTGGTACAATCCCTTCTCTTAGAAAAGTTAGGTGTTATGGGTCTAGCTGACCTGGCAATCAGGTGGTCCACTCCTACTTCTGAGATAGGCTCTAGTCAGTCCAAATTAGTTATGCCCCATCCACGCACCTGCTCACCAATTCTGGCCCACAGGATTTCATCTTTGACCCAGTCCTCTTGTCCATTGTCATAAATGACCTCTTCTCTACCTGTGTTTCTTCGTACATACTCTCGTATGGAGATGACACAGTTCTATTTACTTCAGGTGTCTCAGTCCCTGAGCTGGAGTCCTCATTCCAGCATGACTTTCATACTCTCCAGCATTGCTTCCATGCAAACAGCTCTCACCAAATGGCCAAAAAACCCTATCTCTCTTACACTAGGCACTAGAGAGATAAGCAAGGCTAAAAATATACCTGTCTTCTCAAACCTAGATGGCAACCTGTTAGAACAGTTACCCCATGACAAGTACTTAGAGGTGTGGTTAAATCAGATTCCAAATGTTTATACCCATACTGATTCCATGTACATGAAGCTTCACTATAAGCTATAATAAGTTATATATTGCATCAAGACAAATCATGCCTTCCTTTTCCAATCAACCATGAGGTCATCCTTAAGATGATTATGCCTGTGTTTAACTATGGAGATGTAGTCTACAGTAGTGTCCCAAAGTCTACACTTGTGGGACTTGATGCTTTTTTTCATTTCTTCTGCTGGTTTGCCCTTAGTGCTCCACCTCTCACACATTACTGCTCTCCATATACTAACCTCTTTCCCCTCCCTTGAGGCCCAGTGTCTCTAACACTGTTCCTCCTTCATGGCCAAATACTGGCTTGTCACTGTTCCCACTTACCTCTCCTTAATCCTGCCATCCCATCCTCTTACTACTCCTGTTCATCTGCTTCTCACTTCTTTCATAGCCCTCACAGTTAATCTGTAGCAGGCCAGTCTGCTTTCCCTGTTCAACTTCTGACACCATGGAATTGCCTCCATCTCCTCACCTGTCTCTCTTCCTCCCTCCACTTTCTCAAACCACTCTTACTGACACACTTCACTAAAGAAAGCACCTGTGATAGCTTTCTTCCTCTTTCCCCACAATAGAACCACACATTCTCTAGTCATCCCCCTTCTGCTAGTTTACCTGTTTTACCCATTTTGCCTACTTAATTGTATAGCTAACAACTCAGCATACTCTGTAATATGAATGTTAGGCCTCACTGGTGCTGTACAAATGTATTACATGACATTGATGGCATGATCCTTTAGCTCTCAGCCTGGCTACCCTTAACCAATGTATATGTACTTTTTTTTACATTGTTTTTGACTTCACCTGACATTCATTCCTTGTACTGGAAATTTTTTGTATATATTCATTCAGCTATTGTCATCACATTTTTATTACGATCTCACTTCCTGCTCTATCATCTCCCTGGGATTCTTCTGGAAATGAGCCCTGGTTTGGAGTGTCTATCCCAGTAACAAATTTTAAATAAATAAATGCACTAGGGCAGAATAAGGCAGCACATAGAAAAGGCAATGTGAAATGTAACAAACCTTATCAGATAAACATTACTATTATTACAGTTAATAAACAGGTCATTGCTGGTCATTAGCAATAGAAGATTGCAATTTTCTTTTGAAAGTTATTACATTAGTAAGCATTCTCAAACTTTAGACATGTCAATTTGAATGTGAAAGTGCATTTTCTTTTTTTTTTTTAAATTACTTCGCATTGAATGTAATCTTTGCAGACAGTATGTGGAAAGTCAGAACAGTCTGTTATTTAACTGAAGTTTTCAATGGAACCAGAAAGTTTCTGCTTCAGAAAGGCTCTTGGAAATTATTTCAGATAAAAACATTGTGTAGCTGTTACACATGATAATTCCAAGTGTTAGCCAGCCCTCATCTGGATAGCTCCCTCAGAAATTGTTCTCTACTCTTGAAGTTTGTACACTGTGTGAAGTATGTGTTCATTCAGCTATTGTCATCACATTTTTATTACGAAGTATGTGTTCATTCTACTAGGTGAAGCAGCCTCAAGGCATTTCTGGTAGAATTTCCACCAGGTCAGTCAAGGTAAGGCATTTTTATCTGTACAACACATCACCATGTCCCTTCAGGGTGCTTCACAAAAATACTGAAGCAAATAGGTTATACAGAGATACATAACAAAATGAGCAGTTGTCAATGTCGAATGTTGTCTTACTGACATTGGCATTGGTAGTGCAGGAGTTAGAGAGATGCATAATAGGAATGGCAGTGAACTACGAAAGTGTTGCCAACCCCACACCACCCTGAAGAGACTGACAGGCATTGAGGTGTGCCTTAGGGCCATTAAGCCATAACGCTCATGCCATTTCACCTCACCCTACCCTGCAGACTCCAACAAGTATTGTGTTGTGCCTTGGGGTCCTCAAACCTTATGTTCACTCCATTCCATAAATTATAATGAAATACATTGAGATGGGTGCACTATAAGAGAATGGGGTGAACTTTGGGGCCAAAGACACTAAAGCACACCTTGATTAAAAATTCTCGAAGTTAGGAATGTGCATAGAAACTATGCAATGCATGCTTGTAACAGTCATTTTAGGGAATTTTTTCACCAGATTTGCAGCATAGGCTTTTTGGGAGCCCACCTCATGAAGACTGAGACTGCTGTTTCATTAATCAGTCCCAAAAGGTGATTCCGCACAGTGACCATGAAATCGCCTATCAGGACCGAATAACAAAATGACCGACTTCATGAGGTGGGTTTTCCAAGAGCCCCATGTTGAAAATTTGGAGCCAAAATTCACAAAAATTACTGAGATATCCACCTAAGTTGAAAACTCACCATTTATGCCATTATACAGCTTACCAGCATTTCTTCAGTTTTCAGTCAACTTTGAAGACTGCAGATGTGTTCCAGCTCCACCAGAGATTATCACGCTGGGCTCTACAGGTAAGTATATGGTGAGGTGGGATGTGAGGAGGTGTTTGCAAAGAGGGTGGGTGCAGGTTGGGGAAGGGCCCCCGATGGTGAGGGACCATTTTCTTTGTTTCTGGTTACTAAAAAAAATAAATAACAATAACTGCTTACCATTTTCTTTTTTAACACATGTTGGGCACACTGGTATAGGCTCCCAGTGAGTCCCATTTGTTTTGGGAGTCATGTTAGCCACACTGGGGTGGGCTCCCAGTGTGGCACACAATTGGGGTGGGAGCAGGAAAATGCCGATGCGATGGTGGGGCTAAACATGCCGACAAGGGGAGTAGGTCCCCCATCAGAAAGCATGTCTGTGTTTGGGGTGATGATGCCAGAGAGGATCGGGAGCCCCCTTGGCAGATAAAAACAGTAATGGGGTTCATATGCCAACATAGGGATTGGGCACCCCCGAAGTCAGCTTCCTGGGGACTGTGACAGGTGGACAGTGACAGCCGCCACCTGCCATATTTATTGAAATGTTGCACCAGGCAAGGCACACCATGCAATGATAGATTGCTCCCTCATTGCAGTAGTGAAATTGTTTCAAGTTGTTGGTACACTTTTGCACTATTGTCATAGGCAGTGTGCTTTTTCATTCATGCCACAGAGCCCAGCCTGTGCACAAGACAACATAAAAAAAACTATTTACATGTAATAGAATTATAAAATATTAAGATATGGTATTTAAATACAGTTGCCACTGAAAAGCTAATATAAAAATCACATTTCAGATCCATTTTTAATGTCTCCACTGAGGGAGAACTCCTAAGATGGTAAGGTAAGGAAGTACTGAAAGTCAAACTGAAGGGCATAAGGCATGAGATGGACGTGGAGCAAAAATGGGATATTATTAAATGAGGGGGTTACAGAGGCAACAGAAGCCTGCACCAAGGCACAGAGTAAGAGGAGCAGAGCAAGAAAACCATGCTGGTTGAACAGTCAGTTTGTGGAGGTGTTAAGGGCAAAATGAGTGGCACACCAGAGGTTTAGGAGGATGGGGAAGGAAGTTGACAGGAAGGAATGTGCAACATGGTCCAAGGAGGTGACTAGAAAAGTGAGAGGAAACCAAGGCCCAGATAGAACTGAGATTAGCACAGGGAATTAATGGGGGGGAGAAAGACTTTTCTGATACATCAGGGAGAAAAGGAAGTGCAAGAAGACCAATAGTGAGGATAAAAGGGGTGGGAGTGGACGGAAAATGGGGAGGAGCAGGCAGAAGCACTAAATGAATACTTTGCTCAGTGTTCATGGAAGAAGGAGGGGCACTTCCAGCATGGGCTGGGAGGTGGGGACAGGGAGAGGGGCAACAGATGGAAGAATTGAGGCAAGTATAGTCCTAGGGGGACTGAGGGCACTGAAGGTAGACAAGGCACCAGGGCCGGATGGTATCCCTAGGGTGCTGAGGGAGATGGCAGAGGTGTAGGCAGAGCAACTGGTAGATCTGTATAGCCCCTCACTGGAGTCGGGATTTGTGCCACTGGACTGGAGGATGGCACATGTAGTACCATTACACAAGAGCGGGCCAAGGGATGAACCGGGTAATTATCATCTGGTAAGTATCACCTCCATAGTGTGCAAACTCATGGAAATGATACTAAAGGAAAGACTGGGATTGTACCTGGAGGGCAATAGCCTCCAGGATGTGAGGCAGCATGGATTTGTTGCAGGGAAGTCCTGTCAAACCAACCTCATACAATATATGACTGGGTGACAGGTGAGTTGGATATGGGTCATGCGATGGATGTTATTTACTTGGACTTCAGCAAGGCCTTTGACTCGATGCCTCAATGGTGGCTTGGGGAGAAGCTAACTGGTGTAGGTATAGGTGCAAAAATGATGAACTGGATTACAAGCTGACTGAGCGGCAGGCTGCAACAAGTGGTGGTGAGAAGAGAGCTCTCAACTCCAAGGCCAGTGATGAGTGGGGTGCAACAGGGATCTGTATTGGGGCCAGCATTGTTTGGGCTCTTCATAACAGACATTGCACATGAGGTGGTGAGCAAGGTAAGTCTGTTCACTGATGATACCAAAATCAGAGCAGTGGTGGAGGGAGAGGAGGGATGGAAGCAGCTGCAGGGGGATCTATGCAAGCTAGAGGAGTGGTCAGAGAGGTGACAGCTGGAGTTCAGTGTAAAAAAGTGTAAGGTTATGCACTTTGGTGTGAAGAACCCAAGAAGCGAATACTGGCTGGGGAAGGTTAAGCTGGGGATCACTGAGAAGGAGAAGGCCCTAGGGGTAATGATAACAGGGTCCATGAACAACACTGCTCAGTGCAGGAGAACAGCTGCAAAAGCGAGCAAAATGCTGGGGTGCATAGCGAGGAGGTTTTCATCCCAGCAAAGAGAGGTGATCTTGCCCCTCTACAGGTCGCTGGTAGGGCTGCACTTAGAGTATTGTGTGCAGTTTTGGAGGCCCTTCCAAAAGCGTGATATCAGGCTACTGGGGGGGGTGCAGAGGAGGACAACAAAAAGGATATGTGGAATGGAAGGGAGAGACTATGACACAGGCTGGGAGACCTGAATATGTACACCCTGGAGGATAGAAGGGACGGGGGGACATGATAGAGACATTCAAATATCTGAAGAGAATCGATAAGGATGGGGCAGATGGGGTCTTTAAGTTAAGGAGGGGGAGGGTAACCAGGGGGCCATTGGCTAAGAATAGAGGGGGAAGATTTAGGAAGGAAATGAGGAGGCACTATTTCACAGAGAGGGTGGTAGCAAAATGGAATGCTCTACCAGAATGGGTGGTATCATGTAAATCTGTGAACAGCATCAAAAGGGTATGGGACAGGGAACAGGGGAGAATGAGGGTGGGGGTGGCAGTGAGATGACAAAGGGGAGGGGGGTACCGCAGCTGCAAACTAGGATTGTTGGCTGCACACTTGAGCAGACTTAAAAAGACCTGGTGGTCTGTTCCTGCTGGCACATTCATATGTTCGTAAGTTCATATGTTCCATTTGCAAGGGACCACCACCAAGAATGCCTTATCTCTTGACAGCTTAATATGTAATCTCGCGATAACCAGGATAACTTCCTAGGCTAAGAGGAGCTAGTGGTAATGAGAATACCAAGTTAAAGCTGGATGCTATAAAAAAATAAAACATCTTTGGGCACTTCATTCACTTCTGAATAACTTTCTACACAAAGATCTTTCAATAAGCACAGCATCATTGATTTTTCTTCCCAATGTGTGCCTCACATGACAGATATGTAAATGATTCTGTGCAGTAAATAAATATTTATGTAATTATGTAATTGACTCTTTAAGAGTGAGATGCACCAGCAAACATCACCCCTTGATGAAGCTTTTGTAGTAAGGCTGTAAGAAGGGGTGTCATTCTTATTCTGTATCACTGTCCTCATGCACTGAATTTGATTTATTAAATATAAATGTAACTGGTGTGTGCCCACTTTCCATTGCTTGATATAAGAGGTCTTTAAGGTAGCGTATATTAAGACAAGCATTTTCATAAACAATAAATCTTGAACTGTGTTTGTTTACAGTCTGGGGATCCAAATTATGGACCAGATTTTCAAAAAAAGGAAAGGAAAAAATGCACTCATGCCGAAATCAATTTGCTTAAAAGATGGTACCCTTGCAAAACTGCAATCGTTTCCATTTGAGTAAAATTTTCAGAAAAAGTTGCCAGTTTTGCAACTTTTTGCTATAAGCTTGTTGTGTTGCACCAAAGCAAATCATGTCTCACTTCCTGTTCTATCACTCCCTCCATGAAACACACCTGGAAATGAGCCCTGGCTCAATATGTCTATCCCATCACCAAATTTTAAATAATAAATGCACTAGAGTAGAATAAGGCAGCACATAGAAAAGGCAATATGAGATGTAATAAACCTTATCAGATAAACATTACTGTTAATAAAGTTAATAAACAGAACAATGCTGGTCTTTAGCAATGGAAGATTGCAATTTTCTTTTGAAAGTTGTCATATTAGTAAGCACTCTCAAACTTTAAGCATGTCAATTTGAAAGTGAAGGTGCATTTCTTTTAAAATGCCTTGGCATTGAATCCAGTCTTTGCAGACAGTATGTGGAAAGTCAGAACAGTCTGTTAAATGTGAGTTTTCAATGGAACCAGAAAGTTTCTACTTCAGAAAGGCTCTTAGAAATTATTTTAGACAAAAGTACTGAGTATCTGTTACAAATTAGAATTCCAAGCCTTAACCAGTCCTCATCTGGACAGTTCACTCACAAATTGTTCTCTTCTCTTGAAGTCTGTGCACTGTGTGAGGTATGTCTTAATTCTACTAGGCGAAGTAGCCTCAAAGCATTTCTGGTAGAATTCCCACCAAACAAGTCAAGGCAAGGCATTTTTATCTACACAGAACATCACCATGTCCCTTCAGGATGTTTCACCATAATACAGAAACAAATGGGTTATACAGATATACATAACAAGAAAATACTATTTACATGCAATAGAATTATAAAATGTTAAGATATGGTATTTAAATACAGTTGTCACTGTGAAAAGGTGATATTAAAAATCACATTTCAGCCCCATTTTAAATGTCTCCACTAAGGAAGAACTCCTAAGATGGTAAGGTAAGGAGTTCCAGCTGCAAGGGACCACCACAAGAATGCCTTATCTTTTGAAAGCTTAACATGTAATCTCGTAATGACCAGGATAACTTCCTAGGCTAAGAGGAACTAGTGGTAATGAGAATACCAAGTTAGTTAAAAAAGTTGGATGTTATAAAAAAATAAAACTTACCTTTGGGCACTTCATTCACTTTTGATTAACTTTCTACACAAAGATCTCTCAATAAGCACAGCATAATTGATTTTTCTTTCCAATGTGTGCATCACATGACAGATATGCAAATGAGGCAGTAAATAAATATAATTACCAGTGACCATAAATATCAACCAGATTACTGTTGTGTTAAAAATGCATATAAACTGGATTTCAGGTTATTATGCTCCAAAGGCAATAATAACCAGAATTCTTGTTGATATGACACTTCATAATATCCCTAACTCCAGTTGATATGACATTCACCAAAGAAAAGACTTTAAAACTGCTGCATTCCATTGTTTCAGAAAAAAGTATTTCAACTGCAGTATTTTCAGTTGTGCTTTATTCATGTACAGCTCAATTTCTTCAAAAATAAAACTGCACTCTAGTTAAACAACATAATTGTCTTTCAAGCTGCTAAATATACAGTCTAAACCTCCACACCAGCAATTATAAAAAATAAAGGATAGGTACATTTGACGTTATGGATTTTTTCCCCACACCCTCAGTGTGTGATGACCACACAAACCTCTCAAGCTTCAGTCTCGAGGTTTATGGGTCATCACACACCTCAGGTGTGTGAAAAAAATCCACAACACATGCTTACCTATCCATTATTCTCTGTACTGTATGTATGTAACTTTGTAACTGACTATTTAAGAGCAAGATGCAGTGACAAACATTACCCCTTGATGAAGCTTTTGTAGTAAGGCTCTAAGAAGGGGTATCATTGTTATTATGTGCCACTGTCCTCATGCACTGAATTTGATTTATTAAATGACTAAGTTTATCTGGTGTGTGCCCCACTTCTCATTGCTTGATATAAGGCAGCCTATATTAAGACAAGCATTTTCATATACAATATATCACAAACTGTTTGCATATAGTCACGGGATGCAAACTATGGACACGATTTTCAAAAAAAAAGGAAAGGAAAGGAAAAAATGCACTAATGCCAAAATCAAGTTGCTTAAAAGATGGTACCCTTGCAAAGCTGCATTTGTTTCCACGTGTGTACAATTTTCAAAAAAGGTTGCCAGCTTAGCGCCTTTTTGCACATTTGATGGCAGCTAGTGCACATTTTTTTTGTTGTTGTTGCTGTGCAAAAATGCGATGTGACCAGATAGCATTTTGGGGCACCTGCACAAAAAAGGAAAATTCCACCTATGCACAAAAAATGTTGAAACTGCATTTTAGTATATGTGAGAATATTCCCCCAAAATCAGTGAGGTGGTCACAAGGACATAGTCCATGGCCATACTAGACTCTTAAAATCAGGCCCTAGGTGTGTTACAAAGCATAGAACCAGCTTTTCTGAAAGCAAATCAGCATTCCATGTTACAGAAATAGCAGGCAGTAGATCGCATCAGTGTACTTAATATGCTAAACTAGGTTTGTCACAAATCACCTTAAACTTTATTCCCTAGCTCACTGTTTGAATTTGTGCATTATAAAGAAGTCATGTGTTACTTTCAGTCTACTGGTAAATCTTTACTTAAAACATAGATATTCACAAATATGACACATTAAAGTTTTTGCTACTTTAGGTTTTTCCTAATATGTACTATTCCGTGCCTAGACTATGACATGTACTGTCACTATCATTCAAGAACAGTGCAATGCATTCAAAGTTTAAAGCAGAATTTAAAAAGCATTTATTAAACATGTGCAAATATGTAAGCATTAATGCCTGACGTAGGAGGCTTCTACTGGGGAATTAATGCATAGTTGGGGGGGGGGTGGCACGAGACCTTGGCCAAGTGTCTACAACTACCCAATCATCCATTAATTCCCAAGTATAAGCTGACTCTGGAGGGCATTAATGCACTTGTAACATGAGAATACTTGCATCGTTGTTTCCATTCTGTTTGCTGCAACTGTTCTAATTTGTGTCCGAGTGGTGATATCCTGCTTGTTCGCCACAATGTCTTTCCTGTGGTCTGCAGCTTTGTTGGATATACTACATTTCATACTGTGACAGCTCATGATGCTAGAGTTTGACCGGGTGACCCATGATTAATAGTTGGAGTGGGCATTACCAGTGATTAATCCCCACTCCAACTTTGATCATGTGGTACATTTTGTCCAATGAGGTTGCCTTATTACTCGCTTCTCTTTTATGCCATGTTACAAAACTGAATTATGTAAACCTTGCATTGCACATATATATTGTCACTGTCAATATGCAATTTATCAAATGTTAACCTTTGTTGCTGTACGTGTCTGAGTTGTATTTTGTACACTAACCGGGTGAGCAAATTAAATAATAAGACAAAAATAGCGTTATTGTATATTAACAATCAGGAAATCACCGTCTAGATCTGTAATGTTAAACATGGTATAGCCATGTGCTAAATTCCCCTAGAAGTTGGTTAACTGAACATTAACATAGCCCATGCAAGTTCCTTATTGCTGTTATCAAAATCAATATTTTAAAATAAAGTTGTAGTCTGTTTAGGAATTGATTCAATGCCTCTTATTTGTCTACTATATACAATCTTAACATGTGCCTACCCAATTTTTTTTAAAAAAACATTAAATTAAAGCAGACAGATTATAAAAGTGTCTACTGATCACACAAGACTTTGCAAAACGAGTGCAGTCCAATAATGCTTTATATTTCCAGTCACATTGTTTGCTAGTTAACCATTCACTACACATATAGCTCTGTTCACATTGTGTTTAATTTTGATGGGAACATGCACTTTAACCTAACAGCCTACTTTATTAGCATGTATGCATTGCTTTTGAACTATGAGACCTCCACAAAGTTGATACTTCATTTTAAATGAACAAAAAAAAAAAACAGTAGAAAGTGAAATAAGATTCCCTAAATTAAGAAACTCATTTCAGTTTGGAGGGAACTAAATAAAGAAATGACTCAATTGAGGAGTGGAGGAGGTACAGTATAAGCTGTTTTCATAAAAGATCAGCTAAAGCAACAAACAAATTACAGTAAGGAACAGTCAGATGCAAATCATAAAGCAAATTGTGTATAATGTAGCAATGCAGGAGGCTGGGCAACTTCCTTGACACAACCACACATATGAAACACAGGATATCAAGTCAGCAATGTTAGCCCATCATCTTCCATTTGTACATGGCCTGCGGCATGCAGTGAATATCTTATAGGGGGAATATCAGCACTGAGAGCTCCATGCTAAAGCGTGGGGCTGGTTGCACTTTGTGTGAAAAATATATATTTTTTTCTTACTGTTTACTGCAGTATAATAGATTAAAAATTAGTCATTCAAAGGGGTTGCACCTGGTGCAACTGAGTTGGGCTGGAGCAAACCTGCAATGTGCTCCAGTGAGATATTCAAAAGGTGGACCATTGTTCTGCATCCCCCCCCCAATGTGGGAGAGCTCTGCCACCGAATCGGTGAGCTACTGTCCGTGAGTTCAGGTCGATGATACTGCTTTGGGGACTATCACTGCATGCAGTGCCACCATGGTACAGATGGGGTACTATGTAAAGGATTAACTACCATAACCAAGTGATTGAGAGATGGATGGAACAGCAGTGGGGTGGTGTGGTCAGGGCAGGTCAGTGGCAGGTGGGACCCAGCACATTAACTGACATTTGGAGCCGAGGGAAGGACTTGCCTCCCATTTTGTTGGGTTTCCCCAAAACAGTCACGATTGTCGGTGATCAGGAGCACATGGAATGGCTGAGGCCAAGTCCTAAATACCTCCTGCAGCTCACGACCAAGAAGATGCTCAATTCAAGCCTCCCTAACTTCCGTGACATCTTCACACACTTCAAGCTACTGCTAGATGACAGTAAGTCTGATGAGGGCTATCAATAGCATAGGGGATGAGAAGGGTCAGGGCAAAATGTGAGGGACTCCAGCACTGCAAACTGTTTCACTACCCCTTTCCCCATATCTTTGTTGGTGATTTGGATGGCTATGGAGCAGTTGGACTCCATGCCAGGGCCGGGGGTGCAGACACAGCTGAGTGAGTGTGGCCGGCCGGGGTGGAGGGGGCAGCTGGAACCATGGGGCCAATGTGTAGTCAATGGAGGGGGTAGTGGGAAGAATGGGGTCAAAGGTTGGCAGCCACTTAAGGCACTGACATTTCCAGTCCCTGTTTACATTAACAGCAAAGGGAACCAGCGGACTGTACTTCCACTCATGATATCTGTAAACTGTTTGAACCCACTACTGGGTGTTGTACATGGATCCCCTATTTGTGAGTGGCCCAGGCCCCCCAATGGCTTGAACCAGCCTGAGGGAGGTAGATGGGAGGGCAGGGGTCCTTAACAGGAGGGGGGGTGCCACTAGACCACCAGGAATGTACTGCAATACAGGGCACCAGCAACTGGAGCATTGGGCAGGGTGGGGGGACCACTGGACTGCCAGGTTTGTGGAACCTGTACATTTTACTTTGATTGGTGCATCAGATGTGGTGGCGGGCACTAGATCACCAGGGCTTGTCTGTCATTTACCATTGCCCGTAATTGGACTACAGGGAGAGAGTGGGTTCCCACTGGACTATCAGGGCAGTTCACTTAATTTAATTACTTCCACAATCATGGCTATGGGGGGGGTTCAACTAGCCTACTAGGGCATGTGTAGTATGCCATATTACCTGTAAACAGGGTTACAGGAGGGTGGGGAGTACCACTGGACTGCCAGGGAAAATATGGGTGCTTGTGGATGGTGTTCTGGGCAGGCAGGTGGCCACCCACAGCTGGTGGCTGCTGTGTTGTGCCTTGCACTACAACAGCCTACCTGTAGGTGGCCAGCATTTGAGCCTTTTTTTTCAGGCTCAACTTTGTGCCAGTGTGTGACACATCTGGGGGTTGTGCCAGCAGATGTGCCACACATCCCAGGCTGAATATCGGGATGTGCCACATATGCATGGGCATGACCCCTTCAGATGCGTTGCATACATTATGAGTGATTCCAATCCAGTGTGATAAAGTTCTGACCATAATCCTTCACTTTTTATTTGCTTATTAAAGAAAATGTTAAATAAAAGGAAACAGTGAAACCATGCTTTTCAGTGTGTAGTCTCAAAAAGGTTTTGTTACAGGCAAAACTGCTGATGTGTGTTATTGGTCACAATGTTCTGTTACTTCCACCATCAGCATACTGTATTTATGTACTGTACAGATGGGCAAAGTTGGTAAACTTCACTCTAAGAATTAATCCACAAATTTAGTGCATTTTGTGGATTGTGGATTGATCTGCAAAGTGTGGATTTTTTTACTGCAAAGTGTAGAATTTCACTTGTGAATGGCAATATTTTGCAATTAGCAGGCACAATTCCTCATTTTGTGGGAACATTTCTGCCATTTGTGGGTGAAATTCCACACTTTGTGGTGAAAACATCATGATTTTGGTGCAGTCAAAGTTGTTGAACATATGGAAAACTTTGCAGAACTCCAAATGTGAATTTCGGGCAATTAGCAGCAACTTCACCAGCAAATTATAACTTCACCACATCTCTAATGTACAATATTTACTGCATCTATCTGTCTGTCTGTCTATCTGTCTCCCTACCTGCCAATCTAGTTATCTGTCTTAAAGTATTACCCTCAGATATACATGGATTCTTAAAATATGTCTCTGTGTCAAACTACCGTTATGCTTGCAAAGGGCTTGATTGCAAAACATGTCACATGCTGGCGTAACGATATGGCTGCAGTCATTTCAGGAAAGTTTTTTTTTTTTTTTTTAGTCTGATGAGGGATCATTGAACTGCCAATGTCAGACAAAAACAATGCGGGTAGATTTATCCTCTGTTTGCATAGGATCAGGCAGCTGAACGGGTGTGCCTTAGGGATGTGCAACTCCAGAACCATTGAATACTGTTTGGAGTTTAAATGGAGCCACATGAATGCCACTGCAAAAGCAAACCTGTTGCAGACAGTGACATCATATGCCAGCCCTGTGTTATCATGGGAATGTAAAGCACACTCTGACACTCTAACTAGGATATACTGTATACAATGGAACCAGACACAATGCAATGTAATAACTTTCAGTATGTGACGTGTCACAAAGTACTTCATGACAAAAAAGCTTACAGTAATTGCCAATGAATTATACTGTTCCCTGCAGTATACTGTAGCATTTCGTGATGTACTGCAGCACTGTTGGGTTGCAGCCTGGCACCGCTGTTCATAATGAAAGCTTTTTTCTGTTTGTTGTGCTTGGAGGGTCAGGAATCCCTAAAGGGTAAGTTGTGTTTCAGAGAGGAAGCCAGTTCTCAGAAGTATTTGTCCTGTTGGAAACTGATGCAGTGTGCAGATGTATTTTCTACAGCAGTTCACTAAAATGTTATTTCTGTCTGATTTCATTACTATAAAATCTGTTCATTATGATTTTTATAGTTTGTTCCTAAGTTAGTGATTCAATATTTGCCAAAGAACACACTTGAACTTTTGCCATTTTAACGCTTCTAGCATGGTATGTATTTCCCCGTTTACTGTCAATATCGTACATCTTTTGCATTTCATAGATATTTAATATTATATTTTTAATACTTCTATGACTGAGAAGCGTTTTAAAAACAGTACAGACAACTAATTTGGCTGTCAAACTCCATGTTCAGTCTCTGAAAGCACATACAGAAGATGATGTGAAACTGTTTCTACTATGGAAACAAGTCCAGTAATGACTAAAGTGAGCTGAAGTTCCCATGTCCAGATGCCTTGAATTGTGTGAGAAAGCACATACAGTAAGTAAAGATGGAAGAGTGGCAACCCAGTGGCAAATGTGTAACAGACTGGTGGCAGCATTAGTGGTGTGTGTTAAGCTAGCTGTCATCTGACTCCAAGGGCATGACTCACTCTATCTAGCCATCCATCCATCCATCCATCTCATTATACATGCAAAGGCACAGTGACGAGGGCTCATTGAACTGTTCTTGTCAGACAAAAGATAATGCAGGTAGAGTCAGACTCAAATGAGATGTGAGGAAATACTTCTTCATGGAGAGAGTGGAGGACACATGGAACAGCCTCCCGGCAGAGGTGATGGTTGCTAAAATGGTAACAGGATTCAAGCATGCATGGGATAGACACAAGGGGACCTTAAAAATAAGGCAAGGAGTGAAAAGAAGGAAGATCGAGTAGTCTCTGCAGTGGTACTGTAGATAGGGAAAGCAGGGCAGACTAGGTGGCCAAGAGGTCCTTATCTGCTGACGATGTCTGTGTTTCTATAATTCTGTCTGTCTGTCTATTTGTCTATCTGTCCATCTAGCCATCTGTCCATCTATCCATTTGTCCATCTATTCATCTAGCCATCCATCCATCCATCAATCCATCCATCCAGCAATCTCTGTCTGTCTGTCTATTTATTTGTTGGTCCATTCTGTCTGTATGCCTTCTATCTACTGCAAAACTTCATATCAGACATACAACTTTTTAAGATTACTATCTACCATTGTGAGTTAGCAGAGGTGCCAGTGATACTCCCATGTGATTCCAGCTTATTGTAATCTACTTTCCCTTCAGTGAAAGCATAGGTCTGCTTAATAGGCCCAGTACACTACACTTCACTGCTAGTGCTTAACAGCTGAGTTTTGGAAGGCCTTTGCATGTGTGTGTAAAATCTAGCAACTGGAAATAAAATAAATGCAAATTTTAGTAGTCTACTTCCCATGTCAACTTTTAAAGGGAGCATAAACCATACTTTACCACTTGCAATGTAACTACAATGTTAGGCATGTGTATTTCTTAATCTTCTTAAAGTGCATTTACCTTTGTTTACTTTAAAATAATCTTTTTTATTTTCTTTGTAGTGTTTCTTGATGATGTTGTTTCTTTTCCCACCTGATAGTGTTTCTTATTTATTTATTTGCTTTTGTTAACCTGGTAAGCACACTAGACAGCCAAGTGCCTATTTTCAGGTGTGACCCAGGAGATTACAAGGTACATAGGAGAACAAACAAGCAATATCAAGGTACAATACAAATACATCAGGTGTATACATACAAGCAAGAAGGAAGTTAACAAACAAGTACAGGCATTAACAACAGTATTGTGCATCTAAAGTCAGCCATAACCTCAGGTGGGTATGGGTAATGGTTTTAGGAGTGGTACAGTTTGTAAGGGACAGAGACCTAGGCAAACAGGACATTGACTAGTACAGGTACTCTTTACATAAACAGTAGGGTGGATATTTGCTGATGCTGTTTCTTTTCCCACCTGATAGTAATTTTTTTTATAATTACTTATCAGTGCTGATACCCCAATGACATCATTTGAGCTGAAGCTAACAGTTGTTGCCTTGCTGGGCCTCCACTTAAATAATGTCACCAGGTTCCAGATCTGAGAGGTAATTATAAAAATAAAATTCACCAGGAAGAGGCAGCATCAACAAGGGACCCTTCCCTCACCCCCACCCCAGAAAAAAAAACAAAAGGAACCAAAACCTCTTAAAGCATACAAACTAAAAATGTAAGGAGATCACAAGACTACAGACATGACCACATTTTTTATTACTGTATATAAAATAATACAAAGAAAAGTCTATGTCCTGGGAGATACAGAAGTCATAAGATGGCTTAACTATGTTTTCATTTCACTGAGGTTTTTCTTTTTAAGGACCATGTACTGTAATGCTCAGTGTTCTGTCTGTTTTAGATGTGTAAGCTGTTGCTATGTCATATTTTCACTTCACTTTCTGGCAGCTTGCTGGCTGCTGACAATTCTTTTCGCACTGCAGTATGACTCAGTGCTTCTGTGACAGCAAAGCTAAATGAGATTCTGTGTGAAGCTGCCTGCATTTTCTTTGCTTTGAGGTGACTATAAAATGCAGTCATTGTGATGTCATGTCTGGCTGGATGGTGACTAAACTAGAAAGCAAATATTGCGCTTTACTTTGGCATCAGTACATACAAGAGTCGTGGGAAATTACTAGGAGACGTTGCACTTGGGGAATCCAAGGAATCTGACCAAAAGGTGGAAACTGGCTTCCTTGTACTTTCTGTGATATGGTGTGGGCTAATTAATTTGCCATGACTCATTGTTTTCTAACTTTAAAGCAACAGTATTTGTTACCAAAGGAAATAGCATCATATAGTTTAATTTAGTAATATATTTCTGCTAAACAGGCAGTGGCAGAGGCAGTATAGCGCAGTGGTCTAAAGCTCTGAGCTGCAAATCTGATGATATCCAGCAGACCAGACTTGGGTTTGAATCCCCCACAGCTTTCACTTGTGTACTGTGTGACCCTGAGCAAGTCACTTAACCTTCTTGTGCTCCCAGGTTGCTCATGTAAAAAAGCTTCCAGCTTAGTGTGCTATACCTGGTTAAACAACTAAATAAAAAAAAAACGGTTCAGTGTAGCAAGCTGGGCTTTTATCACCTTTCACTCCTGAACTGAGATGTGGGATTCTGATGCTTTTAAAAGTCCCTGTTCTCTGGCTGTGCTTCCTATTACTAAATTAAACATTTTGGTGTGATGCTGTGCTGTCTGCAATCAGAAATATGTGTTAGCACCCCCTAGTATATCCACAGTATGCATCCGCTATGTAAAGTCAAAAATTAACATTGAAGGAAAAGATCTGTAAAAACTGCTTGTGGCTGCCATCTGTGACAACTTGAGTCAATAATTTTAAAATTCATACTAAACTGTTTCAATCTATAACATAAAATACATTGATCATGAAGTTATGTCAGCGTTATGCTAATGCTAAAAACTGTGATGACATTTTTTGCAAATGAACAACTATCTGTACCTGCTGCTTTAATTGATCCTGATTGTATCTTCCCAGTCTAGGCAATGCCTGAAAATAAGTAGCCATTTGTCTTCTCAACCTACCTGGCTACAAACAAAAATAAATAAATAAATTACAGTATTTTCCCACAGTTGTCATGGAAAATCTATTGTGTTCACGTTAGCCAGCATTTGGAATAGAATACAGAGTCAGAGACAGATTACACTGTATAAACAGTGATAACATAGCATCACAGTGATGGAAGGAAGTCAGAAAGAACTGGAAGGGGACAGGATCAGTTGTGTTCCAGGACAGTAGCTGCTGCTGTTGTTTTCACAGGGTTCTTGTGGATTTTACTTGGTAGGTTAGTTCTTTTCTTTCTTACTTCTAAGGGGCTAGCAGGGTATTGTTTTTGGTGCTGCTGGATGTTTGTAAACTGATTTGGTGGCTGTAAGTGGGGCTCATTTTGTGGGTGTTTCACTGTGTAACAGACTGCGCTGGTAGAGGCCTATTTCTTCTGATTTAAACCTATTTGGTGGGATTTGCTTGGGCCTGGTTCTTTGGCTGCTGGGCTTGGAGGGGAGACACAGGGCTGATACACTCTCTCGAGTCAGGTATCTGCCCAAGACCCTCCCTCCCCAGAAGTCTGCAAATTTATAGGGGGAACACCTGCCCTGCAATTGAGGAAAAGGCTGCAGGTGCAGCTCATGTAGTTCTAGCCACTGGGTAGGATTTAAAGGCTGGGAGAGAGGAGCTTTGGGAGTTGTTCATTATAAGTTTAATATGTTGTACTGCACCTAGTAACAGGGTTACTGGTGTACAGTGGGACTGTCTGTAAGATTAGTGGGTGACCTGATGAGGCAGTAGGGGTATCTTGGACTAGGGGGAACCTGGTGGCTCACCCAAGGAAACCTATTTGGAAGGGATGGAACCACACATCATTAGGGCCGGCATCTTTGGGAGGGTGGTGGGTGCACAGGTGTGGAGCAGCCATGATACTGGACTGGGCTTGAAGTTCAGTGGTTGCCCAGTGTGCTACCAGCTAGCACAGCTTAGGGAGGAGGTTGGGATTAGGAGAAAGCTGGGGAAGGGGCTGGGAATCTCCACAGGGTTGCACCAAGCACTGGGGTGGGGCATAGGAAAGAGTGCAGGAGAATACTCAGGGGTCACATAGGGAACCTGGCAGAAGGGGTCCAAAAGGACACTACCAAGGAAGCAGGCAGGAAACTGGGGCCCTCACAAAGGGGGAGCGGAGGGACAACATTCTCAGGGAAGTAGGCAGATGGCCAGGGCTGGACAGAAGGAAGCAAGGCAGGAGGTGGATCAGACCTTACACTCAGTAACCGCTCAATCTCTTCTTCTGCTCAAGGATGAGGGGGTGATGTAGCCATGACAGGGTAGTTAGAGATGGAAAGGGAGTGGAGGCAGGAGGCAGGGCCAGATAGCAGGAAGAACAGGGGGGGACCTGGAATGCAGGAGAATGGGGGGAGCAGTGAATCAGAGCAGGAGGGGTAGGGGGAAGAGGGAGGAAAGTGCAAGGAGAAGGACCAGTTGGGAGGAAAGGTAAAGAAGGACCAGAAGTACAAGGAGGATTCAGTAAAGGATGCTGAGGGTTTAGGCCAGGGGAGCACGACTACCAGGGAGGAACTAAATGGAGACAGGAAAGAAGGGAGGATGAGCCAGGCTAGTTTAGCAGATGGGGGAGAAGGACCAGTTGTGAGCAGTGAGGGGGAACCAGCAAGGTACAGAAGGATATCAGGAGGAGGAGAGGCACAGATTGAGGAGGTGGCCATGGTAAATAAAGAGGGGTGGCATGTGGCACCAGAAAGGGGAGGAACACGGAGCCAGCTGGGTGGAGGGGCCTGTAGAAAGGATGAGGGACATGGAAGGGGGGAATGGAGGAAAGGAGGGTCAGAGTGCTCCTGCTGGGGGATTCTATGATCAGGGTATCAAATGATAGAGGAGAAGCCTGGCCAGTTAGAACAAGATGCTTCCTGACTAACGGCATAGGGCTAAGCACGAGGTATATCAGCTGGCAAGGATTGTGGGGTTCCCTGACATACTGGTCCACCTGGGTACAAATGACATTGAGGGAAATAGCGAGCAGAGATACAGGCAAGATTCAGGAGCTCGCCAGGGTCTGTCATGAAATAGGATGCACAGTTTCTTCTCAGAAATCCTGCCAGTGCCAAGGGCTAGTGGGGAACACAAAAGGAAAAGTATAAACCAGTGGCTCAGGAGTGGTGTGAGGCCAGAAGGTATGGGTTGATGGGGATTGGGGAGACCTGGGAGGATAAGAGGCTGTATGCTAGAGATAGACTACATCTCAATTTGGAGGAGGGGAATCCTAAGTTGAAAATAGAGGGTTCATTGGTGAAAAGTGGGTTTAAACTTGTGAAGGGGGTGGATGGGAGAAAAGGCTGTCAAGGGGTGCCGATAAAGGAGGGACTCTGTCTCCACCCCTGGGGACCAGGAGGATTGCAAGAAAAGGTCAGCTGGCAAATGCAGACCAGGGGAAAACAGAATCCCCATGGGAACATGAGCAGGGGAAATGGAACTATAGGAAAGGGTGGAAGGTAGTCCTGTTAAATGCCAGGAGCTGGGCAACAAATGCCTGAGCTCCAGGCGATGCTAACTGAGGGAGCAGTGGATGGGCACTGAGACTGAGTGAGACTTGGGCCACTGCAAGACATGACTGGGACCTGAACCTGGAGGGATACACTATGTTCAGGAAGGACAGGGAGAGGAAGGGAGGAGGGTAGCAATGATAGTCAAAAACTGCATTGGCATAGGGGAGTAGAGGAGGCAGAGGGAACCATGGAGGCACTTTGGTCACCTTGATAACAAGGGGGCAAGAGAGCAAAAATAGGAGTGGTGTATAGACCCCTGGTCTCATGGAGGAGCTGGAGGACAGTCTGGTGACAGATGTTAGGAGACACTGCAGACTGGGCAGAGGAACGTGGTGGTGTTGGGGGACTTAAACATGCCAGGAACAGACTGGGAGACTATGACATCCTCTGGACCAGGGAACAGAGGTTGTTGGATGTCTTTCAAGACGCATTCCTAACTCAGCAGGTGAGGGAACCGACTAGGGAGGCACGGGTACTGGATGTGGTCCTGGCAGACAGTGACCAGATTGGGGGCCTGGAGGTAAGGGACCCATTGGTGGGGAGTGACCATGCCACGGTCTGGTTCTGCCTGGACCTAGGGGGGTAGAAGGCTGCACAAAGACGGAAGTAACCGACTTCAGGGGGGTGGATTTTAAGGAAATGGGAAGGATCCTTAAGGAGCATTTGGATGGAATTGTGTCAGACATGGACGCTGATAGTAGGTGGGAAATCATCAGGAGAGGGGTGCAGGATGCTACCAGCACCTGTGCAAGAGTAAGACGAAAATGCGGTAGGGCACCAAAAACCCTGTTGGTGGACCAGGGAGGTCCAGGAGGTGGAGCGGGGAAAGAAAGCAGCCTATAAGCAATTCAAGTGCTCAAGGAGTGAAAGGGATCGAGGGGAGTACGAGCTGATGGCTAGAAGGGCCACTAGAGTGGTGAGGGCGGCTAAGGCAAGGAAGGAGCAGAACCTGGCCAGGGAAATTAGGAGAGGGAACAAGGGGTTCTTTAGATACATTGGGGAAAAACGAAGGGTGAAGGGGCAGATTAGCAGGATTAAATCAGGGGAGAGATGGGCACAAGACCTGGGGGAGCAGGCTGAGGTACTAAATGAGTACTTCACCTCAGTTTTTACCAGGGAAATTGGGGGTGCTGCATCACATGGGAGGAGACAGAGATACTGAGGAGGGGGACCCACCATCGGCAGGTCTGGGGAGAGGGGAGGCATCACTGGCAGGTGGGGGAGGGCTACAGGAGAAGGGGCACCAGAAGTGGAATCACAGCAGAGAGAGTGAGGGAAGCCCTCAGCTCCCTTAAGACGGAGAAATCACCGGGGCCGGATAAATTACATCCCAGAGTGTTGAAGGAACTTGCAGATGTCCTGGCAAAACCCCTGGCAGAGCTTTTCACCATCTCTCTGAGGACAGGGTGGGTGCCCCAAGACTGGAAGGTGGCACATATAGTGCCTATCCACAAGGGGGGATCAAGGGAGGTGGCAGGGAACTACAGGCCTGTCAGTCTGACCTCGGTGGTGGGCAAGGTGATGGAGGGCATTGTCAAGGAGAGGCTAGGGGGGGACCTGGATAAGTCAGGGTTCCTGGACAGTAGACAGCATGGATTCATCCCAGGGAAATTGTGTCAGACAAACCTGGTGGAGTTCTATGACTGGGTGACAAGTGCCTTGGACCTGGGTAGACCAGTGGATGTCCTTTTTCTAGACTTCAGCAAGGCATTTGACTCTGTTCCTCATGTGGGCCTGTTGGATAAGCTGGGAGAAATGGGGTGGGGAACCAGATGATCAGATGGATAGGCAATTGGCTCCAGGACCGGACCCAGAGGGTCGAGTTGGTGGATAGTCTCATCCCCAAGGAGGGTAATTAGTGGGTCCCACAGGGATCAGTCCTGGCCCCTCTGTCTAGGCCTCCCATATCTGACATAAGGACAGGAATCAGAGTGAGATGAGTCTCTTTCATGGATGACTCAAACTGGGGTGGTGGTGGATGGGGAGGAGGGGAGGGTGGCCTCACAGGGGACCTGGAGGCTCTGGAAAGATGGTCTAGAAAGTGGAAGCTGAGGTTCAATGCAGGGAAATGAAAGGTACTCCACCTGGGGCCAGAAACCCAGGTCAAGTGTACACCTGGGGAATGCTACAAGTCTCGATGGCTGAGAGGGACCTGGGGTGGTGGTGGATGTCAAGATGAACAACTCTGAGACTTGTAGGAGGGCAGCAGCCAAGGCCAACAGGATGCTGGGATGCATCGCTAGGGGATCACCTCCAGAAGGAGGGAAGGATACTCCTCTGTATAACTGCTTGGTGAGGCCGCACTGGAGTACTGCGGCAGTTTTGGAGGCCACACTTAAAGCGGGACATTAACCTCCTGGAGAGGGTCCAGAGGAGGGCAACCAAAATGATTTGGGGCTTGGGGACAGGACCTATGAGGAGAGGCTCAAGAGCTAAATATGTACACATTGGAAGAGAGAAGGGACCGGGGACATGATAGAGGTCTTTAGGTACATGAAGAGGGTAAATAGGGGAGGAACAGTCGGGTGCTTCAAGGAAGGAGGAAGGGCCACTAGAGGGCATGGCTGGAAGCTGGAGGGGAAGATTCAGGGAGAAAGGAGGAGGTGCTACTCACTGAGAGGGTGGTGGAGCCATGGAATGCACTGCCTAGGGGCTGGTGGAGGCAGAGACAGTGGAGGGGTTCAAGAGGGGGTGGGACAGGTACAGGGGAAGGGTTCTGGAAGCAAAATCCAATGCAGCAAGAATATCCGGAACTGGGAAGGGAGAAGCCAGAGAAGGCGAGGGGGACAGCAAGGTCAGCACCCAGGTTGGGGACTGACCAAACGAGCAGACACAAAAGACCATTAGGCCTATTCTGCTGGCATTTTAGTACGTTAGTATGTTAGTAAGTCCTTGCCCAGTTTGTCCGACTCTGCTGTGGTATAGCATTTACTATAGCAAGCTGGAGTTTGGCAATACATCAGCATTTATCAGCCAGACTGCTACCCATGTATATTTCCAGATATAAAGATGTACTGTACTGACTGCATATATTAAAATGTTAATGCCCCAATTACACAATTACATGAATCTTTTTTTCTGTATAGATTTTTATCCTAATACAACTACATTCAGACATCAGAGATGTACCATATTGGGACCTCATCTATCACACAAGCCCCAACATCACCCAGTTGATGCCTCAGCATTCCCCTCACCTATGACCTCCATGGCAGGAGTTCTTGGGGGGAGAGTCATCTTCCACCAAGTACATCCAAATCCAGATAGGAGGCTGGTAGTGTAGCAGGGGTCTAAGTATGCTGGCCATCATGTACATGGCAGCTGCAATTTTTCCTTCCCCATTACTTCCCACTCTTTCCATTCTCCATGTTATGTGGGCAGCTAGTCTTCTGACACTATCAGTACAGAATACACTGCAGAAGAGCAAGATCCTTAGCCTTCCTACATGTATTGCATTGTTGCCAGAATCTGCCTTCGAACTTCTACAGGAGTGCAGTGCCTTATGGCAGTTGCTCAGCCCACAACCTCGCATCAAAGCAGCCTTCTGGTTTCACTCCTGAACATGGGTTACTGGCACAGTAGTAAAAAACACACTGTGGCTGGGCCATCTAGGGTCCCCAATTACGTGACTCTTACCATGTCTTCCAGAGCAGTCATTCTTATAGTTCTCATATTTTAAGGTGCAGCTATTACGGCAGTTAAGGAAACACTTTTACATCTTACCAATCTGGGATTGTTCCCCAAGCTTGGGATGTCATCTGCTAACAGGCTTTTGTAGGGTGGATGTTTTTCAGGAAGCTTTCAGATTTTGGGGAGGGTAGGAGTCTCCTTCTTCTGCACAGCTGCCCAGTAATGACCTGGGATAGGTTCATGTGCAGTAGGAATAAACAAATGGATTGTAGGTGCTGTCTGGTTTTGGGACACTCCTGCTTGTTTGAGGCATGAGGTGGAAGCATTAATTGTCCCAGACAGGTGACAATGGGGCATGATCAATGGTATCAGTCCAAAGGGCTATTTTTAATAAACTTTTACAGGTGCATATGTTTGTGGCCAATGTCATATGAGATATCCCATGAAGCAGGTCAGGGTATGACCTTGTGGAAGCATATCTGGAAGGATTGGTTAGATGAAGTCTGCTTTGTATGCCTGTCATGTACCCAGTCAAATGAGCACAGACTTCATAGCGCGTGAAAGATGAGTGCTGTCAAAAGAGCATACCATGGACAATGACAGGGTAGAAGAGTGAAATGCATTTACCGCTACCTTTGTAGCTGTCCATCTTGGGGAGTGACTGGAGGAAGGCCAAAAAGGCTTGAAAAAGTTGGAGACTGGCTGAGCTGCCCCCATGGTGGAGAGGGTTAAGGCACAGAGCAGCTTGGGCAGCAAAGTTCTGGAGACCAGAGTTCTGGTCAAAGTCTCCAAACTTTTATTGTGAGATGGGTTTTCTGAAAATGTTACAAGTTCCGTCTGAGTACCTCTCCCATGGAGTTTCACATTCCCCCAAAAATCCTACACCTACTCGAAGTTGATTATATTAGTAATAGGTGGTGTGGAGGGCAAAGTTCCCCTGCAAAAACATAAATTTACATTTTGTTTTCTCTTCTTATAGTCTTGGTGGGCACTGTTATTGTGGGTGCCCTTTCTGCAGTGCTGTTTTGGACAGCACTGTTATTTGGTTCATGCTTGACCTAGTACCCCTGTCCAATTTGGGCTCCAGATGCCAATACCATTCCCATATCTGCTCAAGCCATTGGACTAAGTCTACCTTCTGAGTCACAAAGTCATCATACCCATAGGTTCTAGGTGCATATGGGCTCCTCAAATTTCCACCCATTTGTGCTGGGGATTGTTGTAAATGTAAAATATTACATTCTCCCTATATCAAGTTTTTGACAGTGTGCCCTCCTGTCTTGAAATTCCCTTGACATAATGCTACTGCCATGTGGGTAGATTTCCTCAGAGACACTGCTCCCTTGAAAAAGGTGTGACCATGGGAGAAACCTACAGATGGAAGAAGAAGTTGAATTGTTCTGGATGGGACAAGGAATAACAGTTTTAGTGGAGCAAATGGACTCCTTGGGAGGAAAAGGCTAAAGAAGGGTAGAAGGAGGCAGCAACTTCATTTCAAGAAGGAAAACAGAATGGGAAAAGTATAATATAGAGATATTTTTCCAGTACTCTGGCACTTTTCAACTAGCACTGGCAAAGCTTACCAAACAGTTTGATCATGCATGCTGTTTGACCTTATAGCAGCTTTGTTGCTTTGTGTCTTTCTGCACAATAGAACTTCCCAAATTGCAGTCAGGGGGCCCCGATTCATGAACGCTGACATAGAACTTGTATTAAGCCCTATGTCAATCGATACAACTGCTGTACTAAACACATTGCTGCAACTTGCACCCAGTTCATGAAGATCAGCACATTTGCAACACTTTTCCCATTTTGCAGCAGCTTGTGCCAAATACTTGGTGCAAGCCCTGTAAAAAGGGTTCCAAGATTGCTGCAAATTAGACCAGCAAAAAGCTAGGGAGACAAGTCTGGATGCTTGTCAGCTATCAGATTGTAGCAGGCGGAGTCCTCTAGACTAATAATGATCATTAAGACTAAGGTTGGTGAGGTGTTACCTCGGCCCAGAGATATTGCCCAGGAATTTGCCTCTTTTTATACAGACCTTCATGGCTCTAAACCTTCTACTTATTCCCATGCTGCTCTTATCTCCTATCTCCAGAAATGTGCTGTCCCAGGTTTTTCTCAGGTCCAGTGGTATTTCCTTGATCAACCTATATCCTCCCTGGAGATTAGACAGGCCATGGTCAGTTTGTCACCAGACAAGTCCCCTGGTCCAGATGGGTTTAATTCTAATTTTTAAAGAATGTTTCTGGACCAGTTATTTCCCCTTGTTTCCCGGTTTTTCACCTATATTCACAAGCATAGGATATCTGACCCTTCACTTCTGGAAACTCTCATTGTAGTGTTACTGAAAGTTAGGAAATCTCTAGAAGTGGGTAATTACAGATCCATTTCCTAGATAAATTGTGATTTGAAAAGTCTGGCTAAAATCCTCACCAATAGAGTGCTCTATGTATAGGAAGGGCATCTTACTCATGAACAGGTTGGTTTTGTTCCCAATAGATCCTCCCTGGATGATTTTCAAAAACGAGCACATATTTTCTCGGTATCCAGGGGTTCTGATATTCCTATGGGGTTGGTTTTCCCGGATGCAAAGAAGGCTTTTGACAAAGTCAACTGGACATTCTTGTTCACGACCCTAGAGGTGTTTGGCTTCCCTTAGTCCTTCATACAGTGGGTGAGGATATTGTATTCTTCCCCATCGATGAGGGTTTACTGTAATGGGGTGTTTTCTACCTCCATTCCCTTGGGTTCAGGAACAAGACAGGGATGTCCCCTTTCAACTCTTCTTTTAAATTTGTACTTAGAACCCCTACTTCATAGATTTTCCATGTCCCCAGCAATTACTGGAACACTGGTTGGCCTGAGTGTTTTCCTGATGTCAGTTTATGCGGATGATATCTTGCTTCATCTTACTCACTTAGAGACCTCCCTTCCAGCTGTGCTGCAGATTATTGAGGAATATGGCTCATTATCCAACTATAAACTTAACCTTAATAAAACTGAAGTTTTGCCCCTTGCCGCCATAGTTAATAAGGTGATGTCCCTGGGTTTGTCCTGGTCCCCCCATTCTCTTAAATATTTGGGACTGGCTTTGTCTAAGGACCTCTCTCTTATGCATAAACTTAATTTGGAAAATTTGTTACAATTTCATATCTCTAAAGACATTTCCCAACCCATTCTCCATAACTTAAACTTTAGTATTGGGGGACAGGTAATTCAGGATGAATGGCTAACTTAACTGAGGTCACTGGTGGTCTGAGATCTGTTGGAGATGTGAGTGGTAAAGTCATCCTTCACATTACTGAGGCAGTTCAGCCTGGGGAGCAAGTTCATCTTTAAAGTGTTTCAATTAAGACATGTATTGCTGCAATGGTTTGGTCAGGGCTTACTGACCATGGATTCTTCTAGGTTTCTCTTATCCCTCCTCCCTCTAGTTTCCCAGAAACATGCAGTATCTTCTCTGTATGAAGCATGGTTTGCTCAACATGCCCCGGAAATCCTCAGATCCTTGCCCTACTGAGATTGAGAATTTCCCATCTCTTCCCAGCAATGGCTTGGAATCCGGAAGGGTACCTACCGTTATATTAAACAAGATACACTGTGACTTACGCAATTTGATATATTGAACAACATGTGTTGTACCCCTCAGAAGTTGGCATGGATGGGGAGACTGTCAACATCAAGTTGCACCAAATGTGGATGTGATGAGGGTTCTCTTTTGCATATTTGTTGGTCCTGCCCTAAGGTTGTTCTGCTCTGGAAAATAATTGAAGACAGAGCTGACTCCCTGTTAGGCTTGCAAGAGCTATTTTAACCAGAGATTTGTATCCTGGATGACATGGCCTCCATTCCAGTTTTAGAGTGGAGATATTTTATGTTCTTTATCTCCCTATTCTTGAAAAAAGTGATCCTCAAGCACTGGCTTGATTAAACTATGATATCATCTCATGAGTGGCTATAAGAACTGTTGTCTAATTTGCAAATAGAGTGTATGGTAGCCTGACTGTCATAACTCTCTGTTTTGACAGAAAATGGGAGAAGTTAGATGCAGTGTGTGCAGTGGTTAGCCCCTAAGCACAACTTTTTGTTGCAGATGGAGTGGCTCATACAGCGACTTGTCATTTGTGCATACTTCCCCTTTTTTCTGGGAGATGTATGCCAGCCCTTGTTTTATATATATACAGTATCTATCTATCTATCTATCTATATATATATATATATATATATGCATATAAATATACATATACATATATATCTATATACATATTTATTTATTTATTTATTTATTGAATTTTGATGACCGGGTAGGCCCACTGGGCCCCGGAGGTCCCTTTTCAGGGCGACCAGGTGAGACAACAAATTACAGGTAACAGATCAGTACAGTCATGTAATTGTAAAGTATTTAACAATAAGAATACATAGGTTTACAGGCGGTGGTAGTGGACATGCAGGCAGTAAGGACATAGAGCTACACATAATGAGACCGTTTACATCCCAAGTTAGTGATTAGGTTGAGAGTGCTCTGGTAGGCAAGCAGTAGCTAAAGACCTGGGGTTAGCTTCTTTGTGGGCATATTGGAAGGGGGATAAGAGGGACAAAAGTGCACCCCATCTTTAGGGGGAGGTCCGTTATGCAACCAGGATGGCTATGCAAGATCGAGTCTAATGAGCTACCAGGATGGCTGTACATGGTCAGGTCCTGTAACAAAGACATGTGCTCCTGTCGAGCAGGTGTCCCTTGAGCTTTGTCCGGAAGCTGGAGACGGACACAGCCTCCCGTACCTCCAAGGGGAGGTTGTTCCAGGTGGAAGGGGCGGTGTATGCAAAGGACCTGGACCCGGCTTTAGTCCTAGTCTTGGGAACCATGAGGAGAGTTTGGCCTGATGAGTGCAGGCATCGTGGGTTGGGTTTCACCCTAATGAGACCATTCAGGCTGGAGGGAGGTGTGGGACCCAGTAGCTTGAATGTAAGGCAGAGGGTTGGGTAGGAGAGGCGAGCTTCCAAAGACGGCCACCTGAGCCTAGATTGGGCCTCGCAGTGGTGAGTCCTCAGGTGTGACATAGTGGCAAAGCAGACTATCTTGTTGTACAAGGTCTGCAGCCTCCCTAACTCCGTCAGGCCACGATCTGGAGAATGGGGCGGCGTGGAGTGAGCTTTGGGAGAATGCAGCTATGGCGGCATGTGGCTACCCTAGCTTCAGGGGTAATCCTGGTCCTTTAGTCTATAAAGGATTCCAAGTTTCCATGGATGGCTTTGGTGATTTGGTCTCGTGATTTTTAGTGTGAGGCCTTGGTCCAGGGTAAGGCCAAGGTATTTGGTGGAGGTGACCACCTCAAGTTTTACACCCCCCCTGGACTGGAGTTGTAGAAGATGTGACCTCTCAGATCCCAGGGATCTAGGACCAAAGAGCATTACCTTTGTTTTGTTGGTGTTTAAAACCATTTTGTTCGGAGTGAGCCAGTCCTCCATCTGAAGGATGTCTTCTTGGAGGGCTGTCTCCAACTCAGGTAAAGTAGGGGAAGCTCTGTAAATGACCGCATCATCAGCATACTGGATAGCGCTACTGCTCCTGCAGTGTGCATGCAGATCATTTATGAACAGTGTAAAGAGAGGGGGCGAGTTGACCCTTGAGGGTACCCCTTCTTTGAGGTGGAGCTAGCTTGGAGACTTTATCTCTCACTTGACCCTCTGGGTGCGTCCAGAGAGATAACTCTTGAACCAACCCAGTGAATGGGTGTCAAGGCCAAGTGAGCGCATTTTTTTGTAGTAGGAGTTTGTGGTTTACCAAGTCGAATGCTTTAGATAGGTCAATAAGGACCGCCCCTGTGCTGACCCCTGCGTCATTATTGCTCAGTACATCTGCTGAGAGTTTAGTTAGTGCAGTATCCATCCCATGCTTGGCTCTGAAGCCATGCTGTGATGGTGAGGTTGCCCAGTGGATTTCTAGGTATTCTTGGAGTTGGGAGTAGACTAGCTTCTCCTGTACTTTTGCAATGACACACAGCAAAGAGATGGGCCTGTAGTTCTCAATGGGTTCAGTTGGCCCTCCCTTGTGTATAGGAATCACTAGGGCCTGTTTCCAAAGCTTGGGTACAGACCCCTCCATAATAGACCGGTTTATCAGCCAGGTTAGGGGCTTAGCTAAAGCTGGAGCCCCCTCCTTGAGGATTCTGGTTTGGATCCCATCGGGGCCCCCAGATCCTCTCGAGTGTAGGGATTTAAGGATGATCAAAACCTCCTTTTCCCTGACCAGCCTCAGGTGAAACAAAGGGCGGTCAAGGTCTGGGGCTGTTGAGCTCGGCTCACCTCCTCCTGTCAGGGGGTCCCGTCTTGTAAGCATCCAGGTTCATGAAGTAACTGTTAAGGGACTCAGCAATGAGAGATCCCCCATCGATTAATTGCCCATTAGCCAAGATTGGGCTGGGTGTAGTTTTTTTGCTCCCTTTGAGGAGTTCATTAATGTGCGACCAGAAGAGCCTGGGATTGCCTAGGTTAGTTTTTTGAAGGTTGGTGATATAGTCTATTTTAGCTAACTTTATGGCCTTTTTGCATTGATTTCTAAGGGCCCTGTAACTGGCTAAGTCCCCCGGTAGCATTGATTTCCTGTACTTTTTCCAGGCCTTGTCCCGGGTGGACATCTGAGCTTTTAGAGGAGGCAAGATCCACTTATAGCAGCTTATATATCTATATATATAGATATATCTATATGGCTTCCCAGCCAAATGCCCTTTGGGGTAACCCTTGCCTCAGTGTTTGCGCACAGAGGTTCTTTGTCTTTATATATATATATATATATATATATATATATATATATATATTCCTATTGGTGTTGCAGCACTGGGGGGAGGCCTGTGTGCCTCTGGGGGAGATGTCTTGACACTTGTTCTGTTTCATTCTCTGGCATTGGTTATGTATGTGTTTTATACTCAAAATGTATTAAATTAAAAAAAAAAGGACCAGCAAAAAGCTAGTCTAACTTGCACCAATTGGCACACAGGATTAAGGACCCCAACTGCCAGACGGGGAACTCCACAAGCCCCGTGTACCATATGTGTGGTGCACCAAGGGCTTGCAGCATTCCAGACAGGTTTGTGAATCAAGCCCTGGGATTTAAATTTAAAAAAAAAGGCCCTACTTGCACAAAAGCCTGTTTTTTCTCGTGTCTGTGTGTGTGTGTGTGTGTGTATGTGTGTGTGATAACTTTGAGGACTATGATTTGCAGTATATAGCAGACCATTCACTGCAGATTGTTTTTTAATGCTAAGCAATTCTGGGTGCTGAAAGGAAGTATTATATCGAGATTGAATATATTGTGCATCGTGGAAGTTGGAGCTAAATTACAGTCCCACTAATGGATTTGATTTATCGTACTTTATTACAACCATAGGTAAAACCTAAAAGTTGAAGTCAGTACAATATTTTTACTTGTCGCATAAACAACAATGTAACATCACAGAGATACCACAGACAACTACTAAATCTAGAAAGTGTATATTTTTCTTGCAGCACTTTTGCTAGTATCATCTGAATATGTTTTCATAATGATTTGAAAAGAACATTTGGTGAATAATGAATTGTGTGCCTTTTGACTCATATGGTATTATTCTAAACCCTCACCATTCTTGCTTTTGAGCCAAGCAGAGCACTGCAAAAGCATTGTTCAAGGTAACTGATAGCTTGCTAACTACATTAAATGAAGACTTTCACTGTGAAGCATTTCTCCTAGAATGAAATAAAACATTTGATACTGTGCTTCTCTGGAAATTAAGTAAAATCGGGATTAGCCCTCACACCCTAGAATGGATCCACAAATATCTATCTGGCAGTCACCAACAGTTTAAGACCAATGGTGGTAGCATCTCCTCTAATTCTTTAATAAGTAAGGGACTCCCTCAAGTATCAGTACTAGACCCCATATATTTTATGTTGTATGTAAATGATCTTGTGGCTATCATTAAGGATGCTAAGCTTCATGTCTATGTGGATGATATTATCTTGTATGTATACAGCACAACTGTCTCCCAAGTACATAACACCACAATCTGCTTTGACATCCTGCAGATGACTTAATATAAACAGGTTGCTCCTTAATTCCTCAAAAGCAAAATTAATGGTATTCACTCAGAGAAGCATGACATCCTGCAGTCCATCTAAAGTCTCTGTTGCTACCTAGTTGGGTGATATATTGAAGCTGATATGCTCCTGCTAGTGTCTTGGCATATGGATTAACAATTATCTGTCCTTCTATATACACAGCAACATACTCATGAAAAAAACTCGGGCTATGCTTTGTGTTCATTTACATGTTCATGTACAGCAATGTTTTTCAGTTTTTTTTAGTTCAGAAGGCAACTGGCTCAGTCATCATATTACCACAGCTGGATTCCTGTGACTTTATTTACATGAATAGCATCCATTTTCACCTGTCTAGATTAGATATACTATATCAGAGGCATACGGTTCATGACTGGACAGCAAAACAGAATGCCCCACTGCTCCTTATATGCTGTGCTAAACTGGACCTTTTCAACCACCAGGAGCTGAAAGAACCTGTATTTCTTTGTTTGTTTGAAAATTGGTAACTGGCAGAGGCACACTCAGCTGAGGCTCATTTCCACAAGCAACTCAGGGGAAGGGAAACAGAATAAGGAACACTGGCATAACACATTGAAGCAAAACATTTGAACGGTACAAAACTGGAAAAAAAACATTGGAATCAATGCTAAACAAATGTGCAGAGAGCAGAGTGTGGGCCGACACAAAATTTAAAACATAGTGGTGGTGTAATTCTGTACTGTTTTTAATTGCTGCAAATTTTCATCCCCCTTCCTCCCCTTCCCCCAACTCTTAATTATATTCCCTGTTAAATCTGATTGACAGGAGCTAAACACAGGGTATAGTAAGGGGTGTGAAGTAGGAGGGGCATAAGGGGGAAGAAGCCCACCCTCAGCACGACAAGTGTTTTGACTCATTTATTTATTTATAGGTTTCTTTTTCTTTAAAAAAAAAAAAATATCAGTGTATCAGAGTATCAGTGGTAGGATTTTTAGTACAGTAAATTAATAAAAAGGGAACTAGGAGAGCTTCAGTATCAGACAAGTAGTGGAACTGCAGTATAATGTGGGGAGTGATGCAATGCAGTGGCTGTGGGGCAGCCATATTCAGGCAGACCTTCTGGACACTGAGGTGCTGCCCTATCTGCATGCATCTCTCTGGACTGTGGGATGAAGTAGCCAGACTCAGAGCAGAACAGGGATTTATTTAACTCTAAAAATTGATTAGCGTTTTGCTTATAAAAGTGCTAAATCTTTGTGAAAATGCATAGCTCTTGCCTCACTGTGCTTAACAAACACAGCACTTCTAGAAAATCTATATAAATACTTTCTGTACAGTTAGTATAGTCCCAAGAAAAAAACTGCTAATCAATTATTTAAAACCCTGCAGAAGTAAACTAGGTCAGGAGTACCATCACCCCTATCCAGGGACCACCCAGTCCAATGCAACTGCCTCAAAGGATGCCGAGAATGAGGAGCACTTGGATGACAGTGGGCTTAGGGAGGGTTAGAGCAGTCAGGCAGAGGCACATACCAGATCCTATTCCACTCAAGAACTCATATGCCACACTGGCAAATGAGGACAACCAAATAGAGGTACCCAGAGAAGTGGAAGGAAAGGATGTGGAGGTTAGCCAAGGAGGTGACCTCAGCGGGGAAAGCAGTGGACCTCAGAGGAGGAGGAAGTGAATCCTGGTGGGGGACTCCATCATAAGAGGGATCCAGCTAGGAACACAGGAGGGGGAGGACAGGGAGGTGAGGTGCCTACCAGGTGCCACAGCATGGAGGGATGGAAGGAAGATCCTGGGGATCACTGGGAAGGCAAGACGGGAGGGTGAGCTGGATGTCATTATCCACCTAGGTACTAATGACCTGGAAAATGGGGAGCCAAAGAAAGTTCAGGAAGAGTTTAGAAAATTGGGCAGGGGTCTCAAGCAAGTAGCTACTTCTGTCACTTTCTCAGAAGTACTACCTGTGAGAGGCAAGGGAGAGCATAGGAGTGCATGCACCAGGAACTTTAACTCATGGTTGAAGAACTGGTGCTGTGAGGAAGGGTTTGGATTCATTGATGACTGGGGACCCACCTGGAGGGATGGAGGTTTGTTCAAGCCTGACGGCCTGCATCCATCCTGGAGGAGAATCCAAGCTCTCAATGATAAGTTTAAATGTTACATTGACAAGCATTTAAACTAGCAAAGGGGGGTAGAGCCAGCAAGGGAGGGTACCTACTTGCTCACCCCCCACAGCTAGCAGTGGAACCAGTGAACCAGAGGAGTGGCTATCTCTGAAAAGCAGTGTGCAAAAGATGGAGATTAGTGCCCAAGAGGTGGATAAGCAGAAAAGGGGCAAAATTCAGCAGAAGGGCAGACAGCAAGGAGAACCAAGGATAAATGACAACCAAGGAAGGGGCTGGAGTAGAACAGTGAAACAGTCTAGGGAGATCAAATCATGGAAAGCCATGTGTGCAAATGTCAGGATCCTTAGCAACAAGATGGAAGATCTGGAGACTGTCATGTTACAGTCAGACCTGGACATTGTGGCCATCACTGAAACCTGGTGTAATGATAACCACGACTGGGAGATGGCCATACCTGGCTACAACATATTCAGAAGAGACAGAGCAGGCAGGAAGGGAGGAGGAGTGGCACTGTATGTGAAAAATGACATAAGGGCCACAGAGATCCAGGAGGAACAAAATGGGGGAGAGATACTGTGGTTTAAGCTGGAAAGGAAAATGGGACAGCCATCCGCACAGGTGTGGTCTATAGACCACCAGCCCAGGAGGAAGAAACAGATAGGAGTTGATGCTAGCCATCCAAAGGATGGCAGACAAAGGTGAGGTAGTACTGGTTGGAGACTTCAATATTCCAGACGTGGACTGGAGCATCCCAGCAGCAGCATCAACTAGAGCAGATTTATCCTGGACTCCTTCAGGGTGCCTTCCTCAAGCAACTGGTCATGGAACCAACTCGGCAGAAGGCAATACTGGACCTTGTGCTCACAAACAGGGACAGTGTGATGGGGGTAACAGTGGGGGAGCACCTGGGAAACAGTGACCACCAGTCATTGTGGTTTGAAATTACAGAAAGAGCAGAACCAAACCACACAAAAACACGTATCCTGGCTTTTAGGGAGGCAGACTTTGGGAAGATGGGGAGATACTTGAAAGAGGCATTAAGGGGAATGGGACAGGAATCAGGGGTTGAGGAACAGTGGGCAGTATTTAAAATGGGGATTACAAGAACAACAGACTTACGCATTAAGCAGGTTAGCAAGAGGAAAAGGAAGAGAGACCATTATGGTTTTCCAAAGAGGTAGCAAAGAAAGTGAAAGCCAAAAGATTGCATTCAGGCAATACAAAAAGACACAGGCAGAAGGGATAGGGAGAAGTACCAAGAGAAGCAAAGGGAGGCAGGGAGGTCAATAAGGGAAGCCAAAGCTCAGACAGAAGAACACATTGCAAAATCAGTGGGTAGAGGGGACAAAACCTTTTACAGGTACATAAGTGAAAAAAGAAAGACAAAGGCAGGGATAGTGAGACTGAAGGGGGAGGATGGGGCCACGTGGAGGATGACAACAGTAAAGCTGACATATTGAACAGGTATTTCTGCTCAGTCTTTACTGAGGAAGAGGAGGGTAATGGGTCTGAAGGGAATTACAAGGGTGAGAATGGTGCAGAAATGGACACAAGTCCCTTTACGAGAAAGGGTCCTAAAGGAACTGGAAGTAATAAGAGTTGATAAAGCAATGGGGCCAGATGGGGTGCACCCCAGGGTCCTTAAAGAACTAAGATAGGTGGTGGCTGAACCTCTGGCTATCCTGTTTAGCCGATCACTGGAAACAGGGGAGGTACCCAAAGACTGGAGCACAGCAGATGTAGTCCCCTTATACAAAAGTGGGAACAAAGAGGAAGAGGTAGAGGAAGTAGGAGAGTTGATTATCTGCCGACACTGTCTATGTATCTATGTATCTATGTAACTCAGTAAGAAATGCTTAGCAAGAGCATATTCAGAAGTTTAAACAAATACTTGATAAACCGGAACATATTGAATAACAGGTATTGGATCAGAGGGCAAATTATTGCCTGGCCTCATAATGAAAGAAGAAAATTATAGTGGTGTGGAAGTTTAAGCATGTCAGGAGTGATGACACTGCTGGCTGCTTACCCTAATGGTTACAGCTCAGCTGTGGTTGCATCAGGAGGAGGGATAACAGGAACAGGTGCAGAGGGGTTACAATGTCATCTGGTGTCTGAGGGAGGATAGGGAGAGGTAGAGGAAGTAGGAGAGTTGATTCTAGAGTGAGGGAAGGCAACAGGAGAAGGAAGTCTGACCAGCAGAGGAGCGGTGTGTGGTGTGGGAAAAGTGCGACAGCCTCTGTAATAGAGGGAACAGGGGAGCAGTGGGGAGTTGGGATAGAAGAGGTAAGGGAACCAAGCCAGTATTTAGATATGAAGGAGATACAGTGAACCTGGTGATGAGTAGGTGGTGGGAGGATGGATAGGGATGAATACAGTGAACAATGATGGGTGCAAGGAGGGAAGTTTGTAGCAAAATGGCAAAAGGAGTTGCAGAGGGTGATCTGTCTGGCTAGGGATGTCAAAGGGACAGTGCCATAGACCACATCTGTGTTTTCAAAGACAGAGAGTAACATTTTGGAAACAAGCTACCTGCAGACCTCTTGATCTCCAAAGCCATAAAAGGTCATGTTCTCCTATATATCACAAATATATTTACAGAAATATATTCATGAAAGTGGACTCTGCATATACTCTTAAAAGCACCTAACCCATGCATTTTGAAACTCCCAAGATACCATACCCAGTCTGTAAAAATGGCTTTTGGCTGTAATGTACCTACACTCTGGAATTATTACAAAGTACATTTAAGGTAGAAGTTATTCTCCAGAGAACTGCACATAATTTAAAACATGGTTATAACTCATAGGGTATTACTGTACTATGGCTCGGTTCTTGGATGGGTTGAACTAGTGAGGTCTCTCAGTGAGTAAATGGGTGGGATTCAGGAATGCATAAGCTGTACCGATTGTACACTATTCAGCACAATGCAATCATGAGTGGAAACCTAGATCTAGAGATGTCCTCTGCTCCTCCATTTCTGTAGCTGTCATCCAGTTCTAACAACATGATATGTGTCAGAAGAGCTCAGGTTAGGTAGGGTAGGAAGGGGATAGTACAGCATGGTGCAGTGTGTCACAGGGCAGTACCATTGCTGACAAAGTAGCATGTTTGCACACCAGTAAAAATGCCAGCAATGGTATATGAGCCCACAAAAACAGGGATCATCCAGCCTCATAACAGAGCTGTCTGCAATGCTCCCCTCGCTGTTCACACTGACTGACCCACACCATTGCAACTCATCTGCACCTCTCACAACAGTGCAGATTAGGTAGTGTAATCTGGCCTTATTTTTCACATTTAACTGTGGTTGTAGGAAAACAGGCTAGTAAACTTGCATTGCAGAGAACAGGCATAGTGTTAGCCTGCACTGGCAGCTGCAGATATTGGGCCTGCAGAGTCAATTTTGCAGACTGGGAAATGCTGCAGGGGGATTTTTGAATGATTTATTTAGAAAATAGAAGAAACATAGAATCTGTTGGCAGATAAATACCTTACGGTCCACCTAGTCCGCCCATTTTCTTGCTCAATGCTCACTATTTTATGAATAAATATTTTCTGACTGCTTGTGGTGTAGTGCTGGGCAAAGAAATATATATATATATATATATATATATATATATATATATGACACACACACACACGTATATACATACATACATGCGGCGGGAGAGAGAGAGAGAGAGAAAGAAATTAATTTCCCCCTGCAGCAGGAGCAGAGCAGATTCAACATAGCAGACAGGAAAAATTGCAGGGAGCTTTAAGAATTTAATTTTGACAAAGAAAATGTTTTTACTGACTACTGATGGTACGGCTGAGCAGAGAAATCCATCTTTATACTTTTTTCCTGTGCGTTAACCTGTCAGCCAGTCAGTGGCTAAGAAAAGAAGAGAAGACTAGGGTGTGATACACTAGGTCACAAGGTCTTTCTGTGAAGTGGATTGTTGTGTGCTCTCAGTGTGGAGGGTGTAGCCTGGTGGTATCACTCTTCACTAATAACTTAGCAAAGTGCTGTACGACTTGCATATCCAAGCAACAGCACGCATGTCATGTGGGCATCCAAGAATCATGGTAGGCTATTGTGAGTCATCACTGCTAGTGTCTGACTGTGTTATGTTATCTGTCATATGTATGTTGATTCACTTAGAAAAAAAAAAGCAAAGAACAGGAGGAGGAGAATGGGATGCATGGTGAAGGAAATTAACAAATAAATGTTACACCATGCCAATGCCACCCAGATTGTGGAGACTAGAGTTGGTCATGGTGGAACAAGGAGTAGGAGTCATGGTTATGGGGCAATATGGACAAGGCCACATGATACTACCATAAAAAATGATTAATTTGTCCTCAGAAATCCATTTGTTCCACTCCCACTGCAATGCAAGAATTATCTTCAAGTCATCCAGTGCATCTGGTGATAAAACCATCTTGAGCAATACAGAAGCATGGCAGCTTTCCCCGTCTTCCTTCTTTGACAACTTCCAGTTCCCCTACTCAGGATAGAAGTGATCCACCAAAAAATGTAAATTCAGGTTCCTGAAAATAATTGCTTTGCATTTACTGACCAATTGCTCAATGTCTCTTCCCACACAGCTCACTAGCAACTTCTGAAAACATCTCTGCACTCCACCGCATTATTACTATCCTACTAAATGTTCCTGCTGAACTACATTCTAAAACCCTAAAGCTATACGTTCACCCCCAGTTGTACATTCTTAAATCATGTGACTGTATGTTTTTATTGCTGTTATTGTCAATAGTATCTGCTTCTGGTATCCTGTAGTGTTTTACTACAATGTGCCTTTATACTGTATGTAATTAATTCTAGGTTGTCCCTGAAAAAGGGACTCCTAGTTTCAGTGCGCCTACCCTGTTAAAAAAATTCTATACATAAATAAATAAACAAACAAAATTAGAGAACTGAGTCAAGCAGCAAGCTGACACCATGAGTTTAGCTTGATGATTCATGTTTTATTTGCATAATAATACTAACAAAAACATAATTAAATAAATCACATATTAAATTATATCATGTTATCAGCCAGCCCAGTGGCGCTGAGTGTTGAAGCACAGGACACCACACCTCTCTCCACGCCGGCGAGCTGGGTTTGGGAATGAGTCTGGGTCATTGGAGGATGGCAGGGGAGGACTAGGATTGAGTGTCTGACAACAGCTCTCCTAGTTCTGGGGAGATGGGGTGGATGCAAACTGTGCTCTGCAGGTCCCTGGGGATGGCCGGAGGTACTGCAGTTGTGCGGGTGCCTAGTGCGGGGGGGGAGCACAGCAGACATCTGCACGTTAGTGCACTGACATCATTGCATGTCCCTGGGGAAAAATGGCAGCACAAGTCTGCGGCAGCTTGATGGCTGCAGTTTAACCGGCTGATGATGCCTGGAAGGCATGTGCTGGTAATGGTTCCTCGATGGGTGCTATGGCTAAGGAGGGTCAACCTTCGCAGGTGTAGTTGCATCTACCAGCTGGACTTGCAGAGCTTTGGGGTCAGTGGTGGAATGGAGAAGTGGTGGATGGATACAGAGCAGGACTGTGGCTGCTGGTAAAAAGTGTTAAATGATAAAAAAAAAAAATTATATCCTGTTATTTTATATCAGATTATATTATGCTGTATCATATATTATATCCTATTATGAACGAGATGAAAAAATTCAAGGAAGCCGATTGGTTGAGAGGTATCTGAAGCCTTAATTATATCCTACTATATACTCACAGCTTCAAAAAAAGCCTCCAGCCACCAGCATCCTCACTCATCCCAGATACATCCGCTTGTCCCACACACTAATGCTCCTCTGTCCAAACTCACATGAACCCATTCTATTTTTGAGAATGAATATTTATTTTGGCAGCCTGAGAGACTGCTGCTAAACAGCTGTTGTATAAACAAGATGGAAGAAACCGTGCAGTTCAGAAACATAACACAAAACTCTGCATTACATTTGTATGTATGCCACACAAATCATGGCTCAAAACTTCAAACCCTTGCCCCCATTGAATGAAATACAGCAGTCACGTGCCGACCATGTGGCAAAACCGTCACTCTCATCCCAACATACAGTAACTACTCTGCCAGAGATCAGTAACATTTGTACTAGTGGTGCCAACAGCAGGTTCAAAATCTGAGTATTGTATTACACTATTAAAACTAATTACAGCACAATTGTTTAAAATGATTTAAACTCAGCAAGGTTACAGAGTGCCATGACCAAGCTTGAGAATTGGGAAATTAAACATAGGTTACACTTCAGTACAGATAAGTGCACAGTCATGCACATGGGTAACAGGAACATTAGGGCCAACTACACCTTAAATAATCAAATTCTGAGAGAGGTAATAGAAAAGAAAGACCTCAGCATAACAATTTCTGTAGACCTGTCTTTTAAAAGCCATTGTCAAATTATAATGAAAAAGGGAAATGGATTACTTAACAATACAATTAGACAGATAAAAAGCAGGAACCTTGAGGTAATTGTCCTCCTATATGTATCTCTGGTTTCGCTGCACTTCGAGTATTGTGCTCAATTATGGGCTCCAAGTATAAAATATGAGATATTTACACTTGAGAAAGTGCATAAAAAAGGCTACAAGGTTAATCAAGAGCCTTAATGGTTATGATTGTGAGACTAGATTAAAACAGCTGGGAATGTTTTCACTTGAGGACAGAGCACTAATGGGAGGCATATGTCTACTCTATCGAGCATTAACAAAAGACAACCTATTGGAGCACCTAGGCTTAGAAATTAGAGATATAACTTATAGCATGAGCTCTCATATACTGCAGCTAAGAGGTGAATTATGCCACTAAAATAAAAGATCCAACTGGAATAATCAGAGAGTGGTCACATTCTGGAATTAACTACCTCAACAAGTGGTCGGAAGTAAGAATATGATGAAATTTAAGAGGATACTAGATGACTTTTGCATGAATAATATTATTAGGGGATATAGGTTTTGAAGCAGGCGAGCTACACGGACATCTGTCTTTAAATGCTCCATATTTACATATGAGACCTATGAGACCTGTAAGAACTATTCACAGTCAGAGCCACACATATTGAAAGCAACCAATGTACTCCCATTAATTATGCAGACTTACCAGTCGTGGTCTGATGCAATGCATGGCAGTAATTCATAAAATAAATGCTTGTGCAATGTCGGTATCTGCTCCTGACACAGGAAGAAGCAGCACAGCAACACAGTATATCATCTGGGATCTTCATATCCCCAGATGACACAACTAGACAGACTGTGCAACAGCTACATTGTGCTTACACATACACAGCTATACAACAGCGCCACCTGCTGTTCATAGCCAAAAGAATTATGTTTTCAAAACTTATTACTACACATTGCAAATCCGATATTAAAACATTTTTTAAAAACAATTTATTTTAAGAATACACATTTGGATCCAGTTCATAATAGCAATAATGCACTGCAGGGTGTGGTATATTATGGATATCATTACTTCTTGGGTGTTGGATGTACTCGACTTGCGGCTTCATAACCAACTACCCGAGGCATGATGATATCCCATGATATACCAAACCTTGTTGTGCATTATTGCTTAATTATATCACACTATATTATCTTCTTATGTAACATACTGTATCAGATCAGATTACATAATCATCTATCATATATTATACATAGAGAATAAAGTATGGGGTGGTCTGTGTAATGACAAGTTTACACACATCCGAGGGGTTAGATGCTACATAAACCCTGAGAGTGAAGCTCCCCATTTTTTGCCACAGCAATTATGTAAAATATCAGACATTCTGGCCAGGAACCACGCTCCATTTTCATATTTTTGTCGGGTGATGGTGCCAGATTTAAAAAGGGATCCGTGGTATTCATTTGTCCCTGTAAAGTTAAAATACATTATTTAACTTACCGTTGAATTACTGTGGTGGACAGCGGTTCACTTTTCGGTGAGCAGGCAAGCTGCGTATTTGGGAAGTGGAGAACTTTGGCAGCCACATGCGAAGAGTGACAGAAATTGAGCATGTGTTTGCCCTTATAAATGCTCCTTTATAATGGCAAATGACACCACGGTTTCCCTATGGGAAAAATGGGGAGCCAGTTATTATTACAGTATATTGCAGTATATCAGATTATATTATCTGCTCGTATAGCTTGTTATATTAACTTCTCACATATCATTTCAGATAATATAGTTTTGTCATATATCATATATTTTATTACATTATATTGGATTACATAATCTGTTTACATATCATTGGTACTGTCCTGCCCAATGCCACCTGAAGGCATGTCATTCTACAGTGGCGTAAAAAAACAGTTATATTGCAATAGACACCCTGGAGCTCAACTCCTCTCCAGAAATATCATCTGCGCATACCACATTCACCAGTTCACTGCACCTCAAAAATGAAATGAAATGAGTCCTTTGAAGCCTGGAAGGTGGATGGGGTGACGTTGATGAGAAATGGGTACACATCAAGGAGGCCATAACGGGGGTCACAAAACAATGTGTTGGGTCAATAGACAAGGATAAAAGGAGAAGAAAACCACTTTTGTTCTCAAGGTGGTAGCTGTAAAGGTAAGGGCTAAGAGGCTATCCTTTAGGAAGTATAAGGAGCTAGAAAGAGACTAGGACAAGGAAATATGCCAGAAGTGTCTGAGAGAGGCAGAAAAAGCAGCAAGAAGTGCTAAAGCACAAACAGAGGAAGGAATAGCTCAGTCAGTTAAAAAAGGAGACAGGACATTTTTCCTGATACATTTGCGAGAGGAGGAAAGCAAAGGGGGAAGTAGCTAAGCTTTCAAGAGCCATGGGGGAGATGGCGGAGGAAGATGGGGAGAAGGTAGTGATCATGAATGAATATTTCTGTTCAGTCTTTGCTGTGGAAGGACATGGGTAGGGTCCACAGCTAGACTTTAAAGGAACAAAGGATAAGTAGGTAAACTCCAGTCTGTTCGCAGAGCAGACGGTTCTAGAAAAGCTTGCAAAGCTGAAGATGAACAAAGTCATGGATCCAGATGGCATACATTCCAGAGTCCTAAGGGAACTGAGAGTTGAACTTGCAGTCCTGTTCAGTGAGTTCCTAGACATGGGAGTGGTCCCAGAGGACTGGAGAAGGGCATATGTTGTCCCTCTTCACAAGAGCAGTAATAAAGAAGATGCAGGGAACTACAGTCCATTTAGTCTAACTTCTGTAGTTGGAAAGACTTCTGTAGTTGGAAAGATGACGGCAGAGATATTAAACAAATATTTCTACTCAGTATTCACAAATGAAGAGGGGGAGGTACCTAAACCAAACAACAGAAACAATCTGGATACAGGAGTTGATACCAGCCCATTCACAGAAGAAAGGGTTCTGAATGTACTCTTAAAACTGAAGGTGGACAAAGCAATGGGGCCTGATGGGATTCATCCCAGAATTCTAAAAGAACTAAGGGTAGAGCTAGTGACACCACTGACTACCCTCTTTAACAAATCATGGGAGGATGGGGTGGTACCTGAGGACTGGAGGAGGGTAGATGTCATTCCACTTCACTAAAGTAGGAGCAGGGCAGAAGCAGGAAACTACAGATCTCTTAGTTTATCCTCAGTAGTAGGGAAAATGATGGAATCACTTCTGAAGGAAAGACTTGGTGAGTACCTAGAGGCTAGAGGGGCACAGGACCCGAGGCAGCATGGATTCACAGCAGGAAGGTCATGTCAGATGAATCTAATAGATTTATTTGACTAGGTGACCGAAGTAGTAGATCAGGGAGGGGCTGTGGACATGGCCTACCTAGACTTTAGCAAGGCATTTGACACAGTCCCACACAAAAGATTAATCTACAAGTTAGCCAGCCCAGGAGTGGGTCCCCAAGATGGTAGCCTGGGTAAAAGAACTGTCTGGAGAACAGGACACAGAGGCTAATAGTAAACGGAGTCCACTCTGAAAAAAGGGGGGTTACTAGTGGGGTACCGCATTGTACATAGTGGGGTAAGGTTCAATACTAGGACCGGTCCTCTTCAATGTCTTTATAAGTGACATTGCAGAGGGACAGGAAGCAAAAGTATGTCTCTTTGCAGATGACACAAAGATCTGAAAAAGAGTTGATACACAAGGTGGGGTGGAAAGGATGAGAAGGGACTTGGCAAGGTTGAAGGAATGGTCAAATGTATGGCAGCTTAGATTCAGTGCTAAGAAATGCAAGGTAATGCACCTGGGAAACAAAAACTCAGGGGTAAAGTATACAATGGAGGGTGAGATACTGACAACTACAAAAATGGAAAGGGACGTGGGGGTAGTCATATCAGATGACCTAAAGGTGGGCAAGCAATGTGAGAGGGTAGTAAGGAGGGCTGGGGGGATACTGGGATGCATAGGGAGAGGTATCACCAGTAGAAAACAGAAAGTTGTTATCCCTCTATACAGATAGTTGGCTGAGACCCCATCTGGAGTACTGTATGCAGTTCTGGAGACCCAATCTCCACAAAGACAAACAGCATGGAGGCAGTCATAAGGAGGGCAACTGAAATGGTGCAAGGTCTGCACCAAAAGACAAATGAAGAGAGACTTAAGGAGTTTAATATGTATAGCCTCAAGGAAAGAAGGGAGAGAGGGGACATGATAGAAACTTTCAAGTACCTCAAAGGAATCAAAGTTCGAGAGGGTAGCATCTTTCAGAAAAAGAGGTGTGCAGGAACAAGGGGGCACAATTTGAAGATAGAGGGGAGCAGCTCAGAGGTGATGTAAGGAAGTATTTTTTCACAGAGAGGGTTGTGGATGCGTGGAATGGCCTTCTAGAGGAGGTTGTGGAGTCAAAAACTGTGGTGGAATTCAAGAATGCATGGGACAGCCAGAAGGCAATTCTAGGACGTGAGGATAGGAAGAAGTAGGCTGTTGGTTAACTAAGATCTGCAGCTTATCCATTAGGTAGGGAAATGATCAGACTGGGTGGGCCAAGCAGTCCTTATTTGCTGTCAAATTCTATATTTCTACGTTTCTATGTAAACATTGCTTAAGCAAAGAATAGTGGAGTACCTAGAAGCCATTGGGGGGAAGGGGTTGGATCCTAGGGAGCATGGGTTCACTGCAGGGCAGTCCTGTTAATTTAATCCAATAGATTTCTTTGATTGGGTGACAAAGGCAGTAGACCTGTGGGGGGGGCAGTAGATATTGCCTACCTAGATTTCGGCAAAACCTTTGATACTCTCCCACATGAGAGACTGGTCAACAAGCTAGGTAGCCAGGGGATTGGGCACAAGGTGGTAAACTAGACTGCAAACTGGATAAGGGAGAGAAAACAGAGGGTCATGGTAAATGGAACCCACTCAGAGGAAAGGGAGGTGACCAGTGGGGTACCTCAAGGGTCAGTTCTGGGGCCAGTCCTTTCCAATGTCTTCATCAGTGACCTCGCAGATGGGCTAGCGGTAAAGGTTTACCTGCTTGCAGATGACACCTAGATCTGCAACCCAGAGGGGGTTGAAAGGATGACAAAGGGCCTGGAATGGTTAGAGAGATGGTCAGAGGTGTGGCAACTAAGGTTTAATGTGAAGAAGTACAAAATCATGCAAGTGGGGAGCAGGAATCCTGGAGCAAACTACATGTTGAGGGAGAGCTGTTGGCAGTGACTAGGAAAAGAGAGACTTGGGGGTCATAATCACAGATGATCTGAAGGCCACAAGGCAGATGACCAAGGTGGTGGGGAAGGCCACTAGGATGTTGGGGTGTATTGGAAGGGGAATCACAAGCCGAAGGAGGGAGATAATGGTCCCACTGTACAAGACCCTGTTGAAGCCTCACCTTGAGTATTGTGTCCAGTTCTGGAGGCCATACCTTTGTAAGAACATTAACAAAATAAGGACAGTGCAGAGGAGGGTGACTAAAATGGTGAAGGGTCTACATCGCAAACCTTATGAGGAAAGAGTCAGAGACCTCAATTTGTACATGCTGGAGCAAAGGAGGGAGAGAGGTGACATAATAGAAATGTTCAAATACCTCAAGGGCATGAACAAGGCGAAAGGGGACAGCATATTCTAGTTTAAAATTTGTGCCAGAATAAGAGGATATGACATGAGACTGATGGGTGGCTGCATAAAGGGAAATTTCAAGAAGTTCTTTTTTACAGAGTGTTGTGGATGCATGGAATTGCCTGCACAAGGAAGTGGTGGCTGTCTGTACAGTTATAGGCTTTACACATGCATGAGGCAGGAATAAAGGAATGTTACAGATAGGAAAAAAAGCTACAGCCATTGACCAGATAGGGTCACTGGTCGCTTCATCGGGTTGCACAAATGGGCAAACTGGATGGGCCTGGCAGCCCTTATCAGCCAACAGTATCTGTGTCTATGAAGTATTTTACAGATGACACTGCAAAGCCACTAAAATCAGACTTTCTCAGGATATATTTCAAGCCAAATTTAATGATAATAATAATACTAATAATTAGTAATAATAATTACATGACAACAAAAACCATAGAAAGAAAGACTCTAGCTAGCTTCAGAGAACAACACATCTTCTTCATCACCTTTATCTCTTCATTATGAATCACATTTTCTTTGTCATGCATCACTGTGGTGTGTGGATGACACCACTTTCCTCCATGCCTACATACTACACAGCAAATATTACAATATCATTGCCCGGTGCCACCACAGCTACCTCTGGCCATGACTGTTAATTTTTGTCTGTCTGCCTTGAGGCACTATAGACAGTGTTTTTTTTTATTGTCATCTTCTCAACTTCCACAAGAAGGGTAGTGGAATGTCTTGGCTCACCAAGTGCCAAGCAGGAAAGAAAAAGGGCATAACCTCGTGTAAACCCAGACGATATAAGATAAAATGCAGGCCAGGCAGGAAACCCTCAATATCAAATAAGGAAGGGTACTCTGGAAGAAGATGACTTAAGAAAGCTTTTTTAATTGGTGACCACCAAAACTTGATAGAGGAGTCATCCACAAAATGTCATGTCACCGATGCGAATTTAGGTGGGAATCTAAATAAATAAATAAAAAATCTTAGTGTAACTGATTTATGAGTGGAGTCTCTTTCATTCTGGTTATGGAATATTTTGTATTGTCATAAGATGATTCATTTGCATCTAAATGGCATGTCATTTTTTTATGTGCACTAATATCTTTCCTCCAGGGCACACCATGGGCAGCAAGTTCCATCCTGCCCTGCCACCTATCATCCACCCCTCCCTCGGTACTGCCAAGCCCCACTTCCCCCATAGATTTGTCCCGTGGCAGGTCCAGGAAGGGGAGGAACATCCTCCCCCCAAACAGGATTCCCAATCCTGATCAGGACTTCCAGCGATCTGGCAGCAGAGCAGGATGCTGGTTAGCAGGCAGGGCTTCGTGAAGTCTATGGTCACCCTTTTTCCTGTTTTTCATCCCTCCCCTCCCCTTCCCTTCCATGGCCATGACTGCGCATGCTTGGAAGTACATGCACACCACATTGCCACACTCATGCTTCCTAGTTCTATGTCAATTCGGTGATTTAACATTGGCGAATACAATTTCAGAGACTATTTTATAGCAACGGTAAATATAGCGACCATCAATAGCAGCACATGCAATTTCAGCTACACAACTACATATTGAGCTGAAAATTGTAAGCCAAACCACACAGATAGTTATAACGGGAATACACCCCATATTCACGAACGATGTGGCATAGCCACCCTGTGAGATCACAGTACCGTCGACTACTACCCCCTGCTGCAGCACCCGACACCACCTGCTCCATCTTCACTTTGGAAATTAGCTGTTCCTCCTACATACAATGAATGTATCTCCACATATCTGGATGACTGGCACCAAGACGTGTATTAAGTGCATGATGCCAGCCCTCTACAGGCATTATTCATATGGGTAGACCCATTCACCTCAGCCTGATAGTATTTCCAGAAATAATGGGGAACATTGGTCGACGTCGTCCAGATCTACTCGTGGGATGACCAATCCATGTATCATAATAGGTGATCAAAGGCTCCAGAACCTCATCATTTTTGAGGTATAGAGTGTAAAGTCCTGCAACTCCTCAAATGCCTGAATAACATCCTGTTCAGGTACCCATACTAGAGACAACAACATCCTAATGTTCAAAGCAAACTCAGCATCATGCACATACCTGGAGAGACTATCCGGCCACTGTGGAATGTTTCATCAGATGGCTTGGCCAAAATGAAAGAAACAGCCATGTACATCAGTGGATGGGAAGGCAGCAGTCATGGATCTGTAAGACACCTTCTCAAAATCCAACATCACATTACTGTGATTCAGTCCTGCACTCCATGCCTTCAGGTGCCCGAATAGCACGTCATACGCTGCCACCTTGCAACTGTTCATCAAAACATGCATGCAGGGTACAACAACTCCACCTCTCAAGCCATAGATAGTATATAACTGGCTGAATAATGCAGGACAACTGAATGTGCCATCCAAACACCAGGACTCACACCTTGATAAAAAGGTAAGAGACCTATCAGCAGCATATATCCGCATACGTTCCTTTCCAGTGCCCGAATCATGCAGAAGGAATCAATCTCCTCCAAGGTGCGAGTATAGGCTGGGGGTAGTTTCAACTCTTCCACACAACCTGGGGTCATGGGTGCAACTATCTCTGACTGCTGAATCCTCTGGACAGTCCATCTTAGGGTATGAATGTCTGGCAAAGGCCCCGCTGCAGCATCAGGTTCTCTGGCGGTGCTGTCGAGCACCACCTGTGCAGTAGTATCTGCTGTGCCCCGTGCTCTCTCACTAATGCCAAACATCGCCCACCTAGCACCCACCTCTGCAGCGTTGAGTACATGATTATGGTCCCTTGTTGTCGCCACTACCCTATCAGCGATGGTGTGTATCCTGGCTCTACATCCATAAGGATGGGCATCCACACAATGCCAGTACAACGTCTAGGTGACAGCCTTATCCCACCAATAGACAAAGACCACATACATAAGCAGGGGCATCCCATGCTGGCTCCATATATATATATATATATATTCCACTGACATCATCTATCACACCCCACTAGGGACCACACCATTGAAACACCCACTCCACAATCATTTCCCATTATCCAATTAACCCAGTTATGCAGGGGGGCAGGGCCCCGAACCACCCACTATTTCTAAAATAACATCCTCTGAGGTGCACCTGGACCTCGGAGGTAGGTTATCTGACACCCTGTCTCACTATACTCGTTCATCGCTCATATTCCTCACTCACTATCATTGCAAGCATTGTAACTGAGTCGCCTAAGTGACTCGCTGAAATTAATATGCTAAATTGACATCCTACCATGCCTTGATAACTCCAGTGCTGCCACCCGACCTCCACTAGGAGGCAGCCAAGGAGCAGGATAACATTCTTGCCTCCATAGGAGAGGAGAGCCATCTACAGGATGCTTGGCCGTCTCCCTCTCCTGATAAGCCCTGGTAACCTGAGCTTACTTCCGAGCCTGGGTCACTGGCATGGCATGAGGTGTGGTGTCCAGTGCCTCAGCCCTCAGCACCACTGAGCTGGCTAAACCCCACTTTTCTTTGCTCCCATTTTCACAACTTATCACATGCTCATTCTAAAATCATGCATTCATGTCATTATTCTCTTACTTCCTCCATCCTGAATAACATTTTCCTTGTCATTAGTCGCTGTGGTCTGTGGTTGACACCACCTTCTTCCCTTTCCCACTACACCAGAGAGATACACCTGGATTTTTGAAGTGGAACGGAATTTTCAGGCACCATCTCAAAGTAAAACTGAAGATGGCTCTGACCCACTTTTCTCCCTCTCAGCCAGCAGTAAGGCCAGTCTACAAAAGGAGAAGAAGAAATGATCAGGCATGGCTGGTGTCTTTGAAGTTCACACTAGAACAGTGATTAACTTAACAAATTTGCTGCCTTGCATTTGGAGCCCTGCTGAGGCTGAGAGACCAACAGAAATCTTCCTGGCTTAGTACAGCCATTGGGACCAAGAGTGAAAACAGTAGCACCTCAGGGTGTTTGTACACTGTTGCTGAAGCTGCTATAGGAGCTGGGAAAAAACAAGACTGAAATGAAAAAAAAAAACTGATAAATCCCATGCTTTTAGACCCTCACACCAAAGACACATCATAGGAAACGCGGTCAGTGGAAAGAAGACAGCCAATTTGGAGACAGACATTAGAAAAGCATACAGTAGCATCTCTCTGCAGGATGTATGCAAGCTTTCCCCACCACTCTGGACCAATAAGAAGGGTGATCCCAGATTCTGTGTGTGAGGTGATCCAGTATTTCCATGTCATGAAGAGGGAATTGTTGTAGAGCACTGAGAGGGAGGGAGTTATTAGTGCCTGTGAGGGGCTAATAGGCTACAGAAGAAGCTCTCATCAAAAATTATTTTACGGAGGAACTTCCAGCTTGGAAACAAATCAAAGAAATGTGGAGACTTGCTTTAGAACTATGCAGAAGTACCTTTGGCATATATGATATTTATACATAATGTATGTCAAATACCATGAGAGGCAGACACGTGGCATCTGGTTCCAGATAATGCTCCATTAGTACAGCATGCAGCTCTTTTTACCAATTGGGGTTGAGAGAAGCAAGGCAAGCCCTTACTCTTCAGGGGACCTACCTTTATTCATTGTAAGTCTTCACCTCCTCTTCCACGTCCTTAGAGACATACACAACTATGCCTAGTTTCAGTCACTGAAAGCCTCCCCCTCCTTACATGCCAGACTGGCATAGAAACACAGAAGTTGATGGCAGATAAGGACCGCAAGGCCCATCCAGTCTGCCCATTTCTTTTTCTACCTTATTAATGTGTCATAGGTCTTTGCTCTGTAAGTGGCCTATCTATTCATACTCATCTATATTGGTCCCTTATGCCTATCTCATGCCTGTTTGAAGCCCTGCACTGTATTCATATCCACCACTTCCTGAGGTAGGCCACTCCATGTATCCACTACCCTTTCTGTGAAAATGACATTCCTCACATTACCCCTTAATCGGCCTCCCTCGAATCTCATGCTGTGTCCTCTTGTCCTGCTATTTTTCTTATATTGAAACATGTTTGACTCTTTCACCTTGTTAATGCCCTTAAGGTGTTTGAATGTTTCAATCATATCACCTCTCTCCCTCCTTTGCTCTAGTGTATACATATTGAGTTTAGTTAACCTGTCCTCATATGTTTTCTGATGCAGTCCCTGCCCTATTTTGGTTGCACTTCTCTGGACTGCCTCAATTTGGTTAATGTCCTTGTGAAGGTATGGCCTCCAGTACTGCACACAGTACTCCAGATAGGGCCTAACCACTGTCATGTAAAGAGGGATTATTACCTCCCTCTTCCGACTTGTGATACCCCTACTAATACACCCCAACATCCCTCTAGCCTTACCTACTGCTTTAGAGGTCTGCTTGGATGATTTCAGGTCATCGGTGATGATCATGCCCAAGTCTCTTTCTTCCCTTGTGACTGCCAGCAACACCCCTTCCAGTCTATAGGTGGCTTCAGGGTTTCTCTTCCCTATGTGCATGATCTTGCACTTCTTTGTGTTAAACCCCATTTGCCACTCTTCTGACCATTTTGCTAGTTTATCCAGATCTCTTATCATTCTGCCCATACCATCTGGTCATCTACTCCATTGCAAATCTTGATGTAATCTGCAAACAGACAAACCTTACCCTCCAGTCCATCTGCAATGTCACTAATAAAGATATTGAAGAGGACTTGCCCCAGGACTGATCCCTGAGGTACCCTACTTGTGACTTGCATCTCTTCTGACTGTATACCGTTTACCACCACTCTCTGTTTTCTGCCTGTCAACCAGTTTGCCACCCAGTTGACCAATGTCTGACCCACCCTAAGCCTACCCAGTTTATTAATCAATCTTCTATGTGGAACAGTATCGAAAGCTTTGCTGAAGTCAAGGTAGGCAACATCACCTGCTCCCCCTTGGTCCACCACTCTGGTTTCCCAGCCAAAGAAATCTATGAGATTAGTTTGACAGGACCTTCCTTTTGTAAACCCATGCTGTCTTAGATCCTGTGCTCCTATGGATTCCAGGTGTTGCGCTATCCTTTCCTTAAGGAGCTTCTCCATAATCTTGCCCACTACTGAGGTAAGACTGACTGGTCTGTAGTTCTCTGCCTCCTCCCTGCTACCACTTTTGTGGAGTGGGACCACATGAGCCCTTCTCCAGTCTTCTGGGACCTCTCCTGTGCTCAGAGACTCACTTAACAGTTCTGATAATGGCTCTGCTAGTTCTATCTTTAGCTCGTTTAGTACCCTGGGATGTATGCCATCAGGTCCCATTGCCTTGTCCACCCTGAGCTTATCGAGCTCTTGTAGGACCCTTTCTTTTGTGAAGGGACTAGTGCACGCCTCCCTACCCCACTGTGTCCATCATGCAGAGCTGTGGGACCTGCCCTACCTTTTCTTCATTAAATACTGAGCAAAAGTACCTATTTAGGATAGATGCTTTTACGTGGTCCTCCTCCTCACACACACCCTTATCCCCTTTGATCTTAGCACTACCCCTTCTGGACTTTCTCCTTTCACTAATGTATCTATAGACAGTCTCGTCACCTTTTACTGTTCATGCTTGTGTTTCCTCAGTTTGAGCCTTTGCCTGCCTTACTGCCTTCCCTGCTTCCTTTAGGGAAGTTTGGTAATACTCCCTATCTTCATCCTGTTGCATTCCCTTATATTTCCTGAAGGCCAGCCATTTGGCTCTGACCTTTTCTACTGTACATGTTATTCTGACAGCAGCAAAAAATTTGTCAGAGAGGCAAAGGGTTGTATTTTCAAATGTGATGATATCACTGCAATTACGGATTTTGAGTTGCAGTTACACCCTCCAAAATACACCTGTGACAAGCTGTTATGTGCACAGAGGTAGGCAAACAAGCTTTCAGCCCATGTAGTTTAGGCAAACAGCACTGGCATTTTCAAAATTAAACAGATGTGGGCTTCAGCCTGTAAAAACATTTTGAATGGATCAGTCTCACATGAATGATGTCATTAGAAACATACAGGGGAAGAGAAATAGGAAAGGAGCATCAGCAGGAGAGCAAGGTTAAAACGATTAGAACAGAACTAATTTAACCTTTAGGGTTGCATCTTTGCTGGCCCACATTGGGTCATAAAGACACAAAGAGACTCCTGGGTCATATGGACACATTCAGAGACATGCTTAGGTCAGAGGTTAATGAGAAACTTGAGATAAGAAACTGCATCCTGTGCTGGAAACATCTTTTCAACGCAGAGCTCAGTTTTTGCATAAACATGTTGGTGCATTTACAACAGTAAACCTGCTTTATAGTCATTTGCAGCAAAACAGTGACACATACATCATTCTTTGATGCTTGTGACATTATTTGTGCTGCAATTAAGCAGTAAGGCATAACAGGGTGTGTTACTGTGTAATAACATCACACCTCTGGTGCATTCAACACCCGAGAAGTGACGTTATTACACAATAACACACAACCTGGAGTTCCATATTGCTATTATATGATGGCTGATTGAAAATAAAACAAAAAAGAGAAAAAAATGCATGCATTTCAATTGTTTGTTTGTGTGTGGAGGAATATATATATTTTTTTAAGTCCAGTATATTTTTCTCCATTGGTGGAGCTGGTACCTATATCATCCTGCCTACCCAGTCTGACAGGGTTTTTCACTTTTTCACTGCTGTATCTTTATGCTGTGGTGCTGGATGTCACCCCCAATGGCTGCTCACCCACCCATGAAAAGGTGTTGTACTTGAAGTTTATTTTTATGTTTGCTTGCACACATGTGCAAGACACATGGTGCCACCATACAAGTTTTTGTAGGTGTGTCACTCAGCTTCCAATGCCCTGCTCCCTTTTGCAGGTACTTTCTTACTGCACCAATACATGTCAGAGCTGTCTATGACAGCAGTTCAGATGCAGTGGTCTACAGCTGAAAGTGAAAAACTGCTACAATCAGCAGTGGTATCATGTAGGCAATTTGCATATTGCCATCCTCGGCAGTATGCAAATTGCCTGCATGTCACACTACATCTGAACTGTCATGGACAGTTCTTCCTCCCACCGACTGGAACACCTACTAGCACACTGGGAGTCCATCCCAGCGTGCTCATGTACTCCCCCCACCCGCACACCGTATGACCATCAGGGGTCCTCAATCCCCGGTTGGCTGCACTGACTCCCCCAAAAAACTGACTTCCAGGTGCCATGCTGGGATCCCATCCCAGCGTGGTAACAGTCTGACGTCCATGTGGCCAATGGGGGTGCCCAATCCCCCACTGGCTCCACTAGCCCCACCAAACAACCTTCCAACTGCCATACTGAGCCCACCCCAGCATTGCAACAGTATGCCAATCCATATAGGCCAGCGGGGTGCCAATCCCTCATTGGCTCCACTGGCCCCCCAAACAACCTTCCAGATGCCATGCTGGGAGCCCACCCAAGCGTGGCAAATGTCCAGCATTGTCTTCCTGAAAAAGGTTATAAAAAAAAAACCTGTAAGAAAAAAACAGTCCCTCGTTGACTGTCTCAACCCCTCCCCCAATCCACATCCACCTTCTGCACACCCACCTCCCCACACCCCCCTAACCCCATACTTACCTCCGGAGGCCAGCGTGACAATCTTCAGTGGACCGGGAACATGTCTGCACTCATCAAAGCCGACCTCTAACTGAAGAAATGCCAGTAAACTGTACAATGGCATACATGAGTGATTTTCAACTTTGATGCATATCTCAGCCATTTTTGGGACTCTTTTCACCAAATTTTCAACATGGGGTTCTTGGGACCACACGTCATGAACTCAGCCTCTGTCATTTTGTTATTCAGTCCAGAAAGATGATTTCGTAGTCACTGCATGGAATCACCTTTCAGGACCAATTAACAAAACCACAATGTCACAGTTCATGAGGTAGGCCCCCAAAACCCTATGTTGAAAATTTGGTGAAAATATTCCCAAAAATGACTGTTTTATGAGCTTGCATTTCACAGTTCCTTTGCACACTCGTAATTTCACAGATTTTTTATATTTTCACTCTAGATTTTCTACGTTGCCATTTTACCATACCTCCTTGTGAGCAATTCAGTTGTCATTTTTCATCTTTTGTCCAAAATGTGTTTTCACACATGTAGCGCACAATGGCATGGTCGGTGTGGAAATCAATGTTCGGGACTTATTAAGAAAATCACAGTGGTACTGTTCATGAGCAGAGGTCTTAAAATGGCTATGTTGAAAATTTGGTGACAAAAGTCCTTAAAATGACTGTTTCAAGCATGCATTGCACAGTTTCCATGCACCCTCACAAGTTCACAAATTTCTAATATTTTCAGTGCAGATTTTCTACAGTGGCATTTTTCTATACCTCCTTATGAACAGTACAGCTGTCATTTTTCACACCATGGCTAAAATGTGTTTTTGCACTTCTGGCACAGAAATTTTTTTAGTCTTTGGTAACTGGGTAAAGACTAAAAAAATGCGTGGTCGCTGTGGGAAATCAGTGTTCAGGACAGATTATGAAAATCTCAGTGACACTGTTCATGAGTGGAGGTACCAAAATGCCTGTGTTGACAATCTGCTGCAAACAGTCCCCAAACTAATTACAGTTTCAACGCACACTCGTGACTTAACCAGTTTTTTTTATATTTTCACTCCAGATTTTCAACACTGCCATTTTATACCTCCTCATGAACAGTACAGCTGTCATTTTTCACTTCCTGTTCAAAATGTGTTTTCGCACCTGTGGTGCCAAATGGCATAGTCACTATGTAAAATCAGCTTTCGGCTAACAAACTGATATTGCCACTGTTCATGAGGTGAGGGTCACAAAAAACCCATGTTGAAAAATTGGAATGAAAATACCAATGAATGCCTCCGGCGTTAGGGTTTCCGACCATAACGCTCCACCCTGTAGAGACTGACAGGCATCAGGGGTGTGACTTGGGATTGTTGCCTGTAATGCACCAGCCATTCCAACCCCACCCACACCCTGCAGCCAGTGACAGGCATCGAGGTGTACCTTGGATTCTTCAGCCCCAAAGTTCACCCCATTCTCCTATACTGCACCCATCTCGCCCAATTTCCTTATGGAATGGGGTGAGGATAAGGCCCAAACACCCCAAGGCACAACGTGACACTTGTCGGTGTCTGCAGGGTAGGGTGTGGTGAAATGGTGAGGCCGATATGCCTGATGCCCCAAAGGCATTTCCCAATGCCCATCAGTCTCTGCAGGGTGGTGGTGGGTTTGGCTTCAATTCAATATTTCACTGCCATTCCTATTATGCAGCTTTCTAGCTCCTACACTACCAATGCCAATGCCAGCAAGCAAACATTGAGCATTGACAAATGTCTGTTTTTCTTGTGGTTGTTTAAATGATTAACGTTTCTTTTTCTGGTGGCACCACTCAGTGACAGTGGATCACATGTGATGACATCATTTTGGAGCCAAGGAGGACATTGAAAAGCCATCTGCTGTCATGGATTCCATTCCTTTTAACAGTTTATCCCATGAGTACAGGAGGAGTGGGGTAGGGTGAGGGTTGAGTCAGAATACTTGTGGAAGGTATGGAATGGTAATAGAAAGTATGGAAAGCAAATTCAATTTTCATGCCACCATTTTCTTCCCAAACCAAGCGGCTTCAGTGAACTGAGCAAGCAGCAGTTATGGTCTGTGTGGTCTGCTCAAACCACTCAGTTCAGGGATGAAGGGAAAACATTTAATTTTGTATTAACCCTGAGTTGCGGAGCAAGGGAGGAATTTACTGTGTATGCAGTGGGGGGTGATGCCATGATGGCTTCAGTCTCTGCTAAAGTTTGGGTTCTGTGTGGAGAGTGTCTGCTTCACTGTGGCTTATGTGGGGAGAGATGGATTTCATTCACTGGTCTGCGGTGACCTATGTGCCTGGACTTCATACAGTGATGTTGTTGTTCTACAACATCACAGTCCCAGACACACACTAACCAATCAGAGAAGAGGACATTTTCTTGCATTGTATAATTTAGCATAACTGCACCAAAAAATTATTCATTGTTTATGTGGTCTCACTAAAATGTTACCTTTGTCACAACTGTATGAAACTGTACTATACATCTGTCATATTTCATTAAAAAGCTGGCTCCATATTTTTTGGAACACCAGTGACCCACTATGTGGGCTGTTGTAACTGCTATTCTGCCAGCAATATTAATCATGTCAGACAGGAGTCATTATTTGAAACAGTGACAGCAAACAGTGACAATTTGCAGTATATCCAGGTTTACCACAATGTATCACAGTGAACCCCATTCATTTTAATTAGATTTCTTTGATATTTCATGATATATCCAAATGTACAGAGCATCTTGTCACTGGCTACCACTATACCACGTGGGCTGCTGTACTTGGTATTCTGCCAGCAACAAACTTGTCAGCCTGGCATAATTTTGGGAAATACTGGTGATCTACTATGTGGACAGGAGCACCTGTTTTCTGTCAGCAGCAATAACATGTCAGACAGTAATAATTTGTGGAAAAAGTGGCAGCATACACCTGTGGGTTGCTGTATGTACAAACATCATCCTTACAGCAAAATTATGTTTCATCCATCCTCAGCTTATTTACTTTCACTCATAGCTCTGACTCTGAGCACTGACGGGAAGCAAGCCTATTATAACTGCACAGATATATATGCTAAAAATCTTTTAAAACCCATCTTACTTCCTAATACAGTTAGGAGCACTCTGGAGACACATCCCTCTCCTTCCCTTTACTGGCTATGACTGTGCATATTTACAGAGGTGTAAACAAAGGTTTCAAAAGGAAAATGTCAAGAGGTACAATGTGGTTCACAGCTGAAGTAAAGACTGTGGTAAGAGCCAAAGGAGAATATACTTTGAAGTATAAGGGAAGCCGGAGGCATGTGGATGGAGAGAAATATTCAAATTTAACAAAGGTAGCCAGAAGGAAGCTGAGGGAAGCCATGATGGAGATGTAGCTCCAGCTGGTAAAGGAAATGCAGCAAGAAGGAATGGCATTTATGCATAAAGGAGAGGTTTAATATCAAAGGGGGTGTTATAAGACTGAAGAGTGAGAAAAGATAGGAGAAGGAGGACAAAGGGAAAGCAGAGATACTGAATGAATGTGTTAATAGAGGAAGGGAAGACAGCACGGGCTCAAGTGGAATGGTCAAAATAAGGATGAAAATGGTTCAGAAAAGATAATGGGTTAAAATAAATAAATCTGTGTGACCTGATGGTTTACACAAAGGATGCTGATGAAAGTAGTAGAAGTGATAGTAGAGCACCTTGTAGACTTATTCTACTGCTGGCTAGCCATAGGGTCATCTCTAGGGACTGGAGGACATCATACATGGTCCTTCTACAGAAGAATAGAAGGAAGGATGAACCAGTGAACTATGGACAAGTCAGCTTGATGAGGAAGGAACTGGTGTATGTCCTGGAAGAAGTGAGATGCAGCACCTCAGACATGGGAACTCAAATGAAAGGTCTCACCAGATAAATCTGGTAGACTTTATCGTCTGGAAGACCAGGGAAATGGATAGGGGACTGACAGTAGTTGTGGTATACTTGTATTTCAGAAAGGCCTTTGAAACAGTCCCCTACAGGACTTTGACACATACATAATGGACATAGAGTAGGGGGAAAAATGTGCAACTTCGGTGAAGACTGGTTAAGGGGAAGAACACTAAGGGTAATAGGTAATGGGGAGTTTTCAGAGGTAAGAAAAGTAACAATTGAAGTACCTCAGAGGTCAGTGCAAGACCTGTAATTTTGAATGCATTCATTTGATACATAGAGGGAGGCATCAAGGGCAAGCTCTGCCATTCACAGATAACACAAAGATCTGTACAAGGGTGAACACAGAAGCGGGATAAGAGAACTCGGGAGGATCTTGGAAGGCTAGAGAGTTGGTCAAAGATCTGGAAGTTCAGCTTCAATGCAAAAAAATGGAGAGTAATGGACATGGGAACAGGATTCCAAAAGTGCAATATGAAAAGGGTGAGTGGTGCACAGATGAAAGGGACCTAGGAGTCAAAATACTGGAGAGCCTAAAACCAAGAACACATTGTAATAGAGCTGTGGGCAAGGTGAACAGGCTGCTGAGTTGCAAAGGGAGTAGGATAAGCAGTAGATGTTGAGAGGTGGTCCTCTCATTGTTAAGTTCACTGGTTTGACCATACCTTTAATATTGTGCAAGGTACTGGAGTCCACACCCGAGGAGAGACTGTGACAAGATGGAAGCAGCACAGCACATTGCAACCAAGATTGTTCCTAGACTAAAAGCAGAGATGGGCGAAGTGGACAAAATTTGCTTGGAAAATGTATTGCAAATTTGGCGAAATTCACGAAGTACCGACTTTGTGAAGTTTTTGCAAAGGTAAACTTGCCCCTTTCCTAGGCAAATTGACCTAAATTCATCTAACTTCGTCCTAACTTTGCCACCTTTCTAGGCAAAGTTAGGTGAAGTTGCGAAGTGGGAGCTTTGAGAAATAATTTGCAAAAGCAAAATTTGCAACTTTGTCAGAACTTTACTAGTGAAGTAAACCTTTACATCATCTCTTACTAGGGGACAAGGCATGCAAGGAGAGGCTGCAGGATTTGAACATGTACGCCCTTGAAGAAAGGTAGGAAAGGAGTGACATGAGCAAGATATGCAAGTGTCTGCATGGGATACATAGGATAGATGCCAAGGAACTTTTCTGCTTGAGTTCAAATACAGGAAAGACAGGAAACTTTTAACTTTGCAAGGGGAGATTCGAAAGAGACATCACTAAACACTTTGTTGCAGAAAGAGTGAAAGACCTATAGAATAAGCTGCTGGAGGAAGTGGTATATATTAAATAAGTGAGCAGCTTCAAGCGGGGATGGGACAGGCAAATGTTATTAGTTAGAAAAGTGTGAAGGGGTGCAGAAACAAACAGGAAGGATGGCAACTAGGTCCAGTGGAGAACAATTAGGTATGGTGGGCAGACTGGATGGGCTGACAACCCTTTTTCTATCATCATCATCTATGTATCTACATCTACGGTACATAGAACACTGTCACATGGTTACATTCCTGAACTTGCACCAGTCCATGTGCAAGGATACAGTATAGTGAGTGGGTTAAGGCTCAGAGCTGCAGATCTGGAGACCTGGGTTTGAATCCCACAGCCATCTAGGGGCATACTGTGTGATCCTGAGCAAGTCACTTAACTTCCTTGTGCTCCCTGGTCACTGCTGGTAATAAGCTTTGGCTTAGTGTGCTACTCCTGGTTAGACAATGTTCCCTATACTTTCTGCAAAAGTGTACCCACTGCCTTTTGTACACTGCTGACCTGCCAGCTATTCTCTTTTAATGAAGTAGCACTGCCTTTACCAGCATAGCACCTTGCTTTGTTTTGTGAAATTTTCTGTGCTCCATATTTGGTAATGTGGTGTTTCTTAAGGAGGACTTCACAAAGGGTGAAGTTTGTGATTTTACCACGTTTGCTGGTGAAGTAAGCCTTTGCAACATCTTCAGCAGAGGGTCACTGGAGGACCTGAAGGAGTGAGGCACCAAAGGCCTCAGCAGTAGAAAAAAAAAGAAAAAAAAAACACCACACCTTGGACAGGGGATGAGTTCCTCTATCTGAAAGAATGCATGAATTTAAAGATTTTGCATGACCACTGCTTGCCTTTGTAAACAGAACATTTTTTTTATTATTTTCAAATGACCATTTCCAAACTATATAAGTTAAAACAGAGCCACTACTCAGTACGTGGTGCCTCAAGTACAATTGAGATTCAAAAAATATAAACTTTGACACACACTGCACTCAGACATAAGCAAGGATTGCAATTAGTCTTTTATTCAAAAATCAGCAAGTCCTCACAGCAAAAAGACGTAGCCTGAAAAATGTTCAAAGTTTCACGCAGCTGCACCAGTGCTTTGTCAAGAGAATAAAAGTGCTATTCAACATACATTACTTAAATAGTGCCCTTAATGAGGTGCTACTAATCAAATACATTAATTATTAATAGTCTTCATTCATTACAATTAATGTGATACACCAATATATAAAGAAACCATATAATAATGCAGCATTACAACAATAATTGCTTTAAAAAGCTTTATATTCAAAAGACTATAAAGTCCAAAAATCAACAATCAATAACATATTACACTATAAAATTATGGACTTATAATATTATTATTTACAATATCATAATAAAGACATCTGCTGAATCCATATAAACAGCTCACTAGTAATCAAGTCTTGATTCTATTACCTAAAACCTTTAGCTGCCTATCATGTTACTTTTAACCATATAGGCTTAAAATGTTTTTTACAAGTGATGCTGTAATTCAATTTTATCATTCAGCCCTGGAAAACAAAGTGCCTGTAATTTAAAAATCCAGTAGTTTTCCTTGCCTGCCAGGGTACTACAGTATTTAAATCTCCCTCATGAGGTCCTATTTTAACCTTGTCAATTCCTGTGAAACTCCACGTGACAGGGGGTCACTACTAAAATGACTATGCTGGGCTGTTGCATATTCCATTTTTGTTTGGAACAGCCCAAATGAGCTCCACCACTCTCTCCTTTCATTTTCTTTTAGTGCGACCTACATAGTATGCCCCACAATGGCAAGTTGCTAAATATATAACATAGCAAGAGTCACAATTAATGAACTCCCGAATCTATACCTCACTCCCATCTACTGGATTTGTAAAACTTTTTCCAGGGTTCTTATGTTTACAAAATTTACGCCTTTGACATTTATAACAGCCCAATGGCAACAAAGGTAACCGATTTTGTACTTGTCTTAACCCCATGTCTCATTTTGTATCTGATCAATAGAGGAAGTGAATGGGGGGGGGGGATTTAGATTGATAGCTACTAATTAATTTATCCCCTAAATTCTTGGGTTTCCTAAATATCATTCAAGAAAATTAATTTACAAAGGGTTCTAGTTTAGGCTCATTCTGTAAAATGTGCCAATTGTGCCTCAGTACTGCTTCGGTTTTGGTAGCCTGAATCAAACATATAGTAATGAAATTAAGTCTATCATTGTACACACTTTTTGTATTATTATCAGAAAGTCTATTTTCTGCTAATAGTTGCTGTCTAGGTAACATCATAGCACTCTCTCCAGCTTGTATAATATCATTAGCAGCATAACTACATTGTAGAAATCTTTTTTCCATATCTTGGACCCAATGTTCGAATCCCCCTGCAGTGGAACAATTCCTTTGAGTACGGATGAACTGTCCCCAAGGTATAGATTTTACAATACATCTAGGGTGACAGGAACTAGCAGAAAGTACTGTATTTCTATCTGTCTGTTTATGAAACAACGTGCTAAGGATGTTTTCAGAATCATTCATAACCTCTACATCCAAAAATGGTATATCATCAACACTCAAATTAACAGTGAGCCTCAGGCTTGGATTTGTGGATTCCAAACAATCAACAAAACACATCAGTTCATTCTTGGTCCCTTGCCAGATCATAAAACAATCGTCAATATAACATTTGTAAATATTATTGTGTGAAAAATAAGGATTGACTTCTGAGTCATAAATAAACTTCTTCTCACACATCCCCATGTATAAATTAGAAAAATTAGGGGCAAATGATGCCCCATTGCTGTACCACTGACTTGTAAAAAGAAATGACCTTGAAACACAAATGCGATTTTTTTCTAAGACACACCAAGCCATGCCAATAATAAACTGTATGTGCATTAAATACAATTCCCCCCCCATCCAATTTGCATTTCCAAACTATGTTTGTGTAAGCATAGCAACATTTTTATTACTTTGGCATGCCTCCAAAAACTAAATGCAGCAGATCAGGAAAAGTGCTTTGGCATGCCTCCTGAAAGAAAATGTTGCATATCAGGACAGTTAAACATTTGTCAATGCCAGATGTTTGCTTGCTGGCATTAGCATTGGAAGTGCAGTAGTTAGATGCAGAATAGGAATGGCAGTGATGTACTGAACAGGCACCAGCCCCACCCCTACCCTGCAGAGATGGACAGACATTGGGTTGTACCTTTGTGTCGTTGCCCATAACACTCATGTCATTTCACCCTACCCTACCCTGCAGACATTGACAAGTGCCGAGGTGTGCCTTGGGGTGTTCAGGCTTTACAGTCACCCAACTCCATAAGGAAATACACTGAAATGGGCGCAGTATAGGAGAATGGGGTGAACGTTGGGGTCGAAGAGTCCAAGGCACACCTCGATGCCTGTCACTGGCTGCAGGGTGAGGGAGGGGGTGGAATGGCATGAGTATTACTCTCAACAGTCCCAATTCACACCTCTGGCACCTGTCAGTCCCTACAGGGTAGGGAGCTATTGTGTGAAACCCTAATGTCCAGGCATTTCTTGGTATTTTTACTCCAAGATTTCAACATGGGCTTTTTGTGACCCCACAGCATGAACAGTGACACTATCAGTTCATTAGCCAAAAGGTCATTTTGCACAGTGACTGCACCATTTGGCACCACAGGTGTGAAAACACATTTCAGGCAGGATGTGAAAAATGACAGCTGCACTGTTCATGAAGAGGTGTAAAAAAAATGGTAATGTTAAATAAAAATGGAGTAAAAATATAAAACAATTGGTCAAGTCATGCTCATGCATAGAAACTGTGCAACACACACCCATAATGCAAGTATTTTGGGGATTTTTTTATACCACATTTTTAACATAGGTGTTTTGGGACCTCTGCTCATGAACAGTGGCACTGTGATTTTCTTAATCTGTCACGAATGTTGATTTCACACAGTAACTGCACCCATTGTGTGCTACAGGTGCAAAAACATGTTTTGGGCAGGATGTGAAAAATGAAAGCTGTACTGTTCTTAAGGTGGTATGCAAAAATGACAATGTTGAAAATCTGGAATGAGAATATAAAAAGTTGACGAAGTTACAAGCATACGTAAAAACTGTACGATGCACACTGGTAACGCAGTCATTTTTTTGAATTTGTTCACCAAATTTACAACATGGACTCTTTGGGACCTCTCCGTATGAACACTGTCACTGTGATTTTCTTAATCTGCCCCAAATATTGATTTCACACAGTGACTGCACCATTGTGTGCAACATGTGTGAAAATACATTTTGGGTAGGATGTGAAAAATGACAGCTGTACTGTTCATAAGGAGGTGTTGAAAAATGGCAATGTTGAAAAACTGGAGTGACAATATTAAAAATTCTCAAAGTTATGAGCATGCATGGAAATTGTGCAATGCACATTTGTAACAGTCATTTTTTGGAATTGTTTCACCAAATTTGCAACACAGACTTTTTGGAGCCCACCTCATGAACAGTGACACTGTTATTTTGTTAATCAATCCCAGAAAGTGATTCAGTGCAGTGACCGCAATATCATCTTTTGGGACCGACAAATGACATGACAGTGACTGAGTTCATGAGGTGGGGTCCCAAGAATCCCATGTCAAGAAATGGGTACCAAAAGTCACAAAAATGGCTAAGATATCCCCCTAAGTGGGGAAAAAAAACATTTATGCCATTATACAGCTTACCGACATTTCTTCAGTTCACGGTCAGCTTTGAAGAGTGCAGATGCGTTCCCACTCCACCAAAGATCATCACGCCAGACTCCAGAGATAAGTATGGGGTGAGGAGGGTGTGGGGAGATGGGGTACTCAGAGGGTGGGTTCAGGATGGAGGAGGGGACCCGACAGTGAGTGACCATTTTCTGTGTTTCAGGTTATTAAAAAAAAAAAAAAAACCTTGGGAACTGTTTTATTTTTTTAAGGGTGTAAGAGTTTGGAGGGTCATGTTAGCCACACTGGGGTGGGCTCCCAGTGTGGCACACAATGGGGGTGGGGCTGGGACAGGAAAATGCTGATGCAATTGGGGGGTTAAACATGCCAACAGGGAGATTGGGTACCCTGTCCGCAAGTATGTCTGTGTTTGGGGGGATGATGCTGAGGAGGATTGGGCACCCCCCTTAGCAGATTGGGGATGGGGCATTGAAGCCAAAGGAGATTGGGCCCCCCTTCAGCAAGTGTGGTTGTGTTTGGTGGGGGGATGATGCTGAGTGGGATTGAGACATGCCTTCACTCTTCAGTACTGTACCGGGAACTGAGGAAATCAGGTACACAGTTCAATGCATTTTGAAGTTGAATTAATCACTTGGTCATTGTTCAATATCCCCCCCCCACATTTTCATTGTGACCTTTTTAAGGTACCACCTCATGAACAAGGGTGGTGACATTTTTCAAATCTGGCCTGAAAGGTGATTTCACAGTCAGTCTGCAAAATCACCGTTTGGGCAGGATTTGAGAATTTTTTGAGAATTTTAACCTACTATGTTCATGAAGTGGGATCATAACAAGACTGTTAAAAATGTGGGGACAAAATATTAAGAAACAACAAAGTTATGAAAGTACATTGAAATGTTTCAACATTTGATTATAACTTTGGTAATATTCAATGTGTTGACCAAAAATTCAGCATAGCCATTATTTTCTCACACTATCTCGTGAATGTGACAGGCGTTATTTTTCAAATCCTGGCCAAAAAGTGTTTTTGCACTTGTGGTGTGAAATGACATTTGGGCCAATATTTTTTGAATGACACCTGTCATGTTCAGACACAGGAGTCATCAAAAAACTATTTTGAAAATCTGGGGTCAAAATGTAAAAAAAAGAAAACATCTGCTCTGTGTTATGAAGAAACATTGAATTGTTCTAATGTTTACTTTATTTTTGCAGATTTGGGCTCCTAATGTTCATCATATCCCTTGTGTTACCCCCCTTGCTGAACATGACAGGTGTCATTTTTCTTCTAATCCACAATAAGACATGTTTTGTCGTTGCACTGGAAAAACACCTTTTGGATGGGATGTTTAAAAATTCCATCTGTCTTGATCATAACATTAGGTCATAAAAAAACTGTTGGAAATTTTCAGTCAAAATGTGGGAGCCCACTAAAAATTAGATATTGCCTCTCAGCTGGCCTATACCGGGTAAATATAATCTAAAAATATGTAAAAGCAGGACACCACTGAAAATGAGATATTGCATCTCATCTGGTATATCCTGGGTAAATATTTAATAAAAATGTTTAAATGCAGGACCCTAGTACTGTAGTACCCCCACTGAACTGTGCATCTGTGCTGCTCTAGCTTGGAAAAATACATTGTAAAAGCTGGACACCACTGAAAATCTAACTTTTCAGTAGGGTTTTCTTGGGTAAATACATTATGGGTTAAAGCAGGGCTTCAGCAAAAATGAGATATTGCATCTTGGCTGCGCTATCCCTAGTAAATACTGAGTAAAAATTGGGAAAAACAGGATCCCACTGAAAACAAGATAGCATTTAAGCAGTGTTATCTTCAGTAAACACAGTAAAAAAGTGTCAAAATAGAACGGCACTGAAAATGAGATATTGCATCTCAGTTGCTTTATCCTGAGTAAATATACTGCAGAACTGTAAAGACAGGATCCTACAGCAGAAACCCATTGAAAAGGAAATGTATCTAAAATTATTTGTCCTAGAAAAATACACTACAAAATCAGGACAGCACTACAAATCAGATATCGCATCTCACCTCTACGATCCTGGGTAAATGCAATGTAAAACTATCCAAAATCAGGAACTCTTAGTAAATATATTACATCTCGTCTGGTCTGTCTTTGGTAAATATAGAGTAAAAATGTGTACAAGCAAAACTTGGTACAAGTCCGATGCAAGCAGTGAACAGTCAGCATTGACAAATGATTGTTTCTATGGGTGAGTGATATCACAGCATTAATTTGTCATATCACAGATGTGCGGGTGATTATGGGATTAACTAGATCAGGAGAAAAGTGAGGGACCCGAGTGAGGTGGAGCTTAAAACAGAGACTAGTACAGAGTTTAAGAAGGAGGAGGGCAAGGTTGCAGAGGAGTCTGAGATGAAGAATAAGTCTGCCCTTGACATGGAAGTGGCAGTAGAGGGACTTGTGGTAAGGGCAAGTCTTCAGTGACTGTATGTGTGGGTCTGCACTACGAGGGCGCTACCATTGTTTTAAACTGGTGTATTTGGATTTGTGGGAGTACAACTGATTTGATGAACTAGACTCCTAGGAACCTGGTCATGTGACCTTTGCCTCCTGATTTTGCAAGGGGCTGAGGACAAAATAACAGCCACTGCTTGTTCAGATGGTAGTTTGGGGAGCCCTTTTGTGCCTCCCAATCAGTCGTTTAGTCTGTCTCTTTAAAGGCAGAGGTAAGGCTGGGGCTTCTTATGTGTACTTTTTAGAAGGGGTTTACTGCTACTAGACAACCAGTAAGAGCCGACAGGAAGCAGGGGATATTATTTCCACATCGCTGGTTACTTAACAGCCAACCTAGTGAGTGGATTCTTACTTCAGTTACTCTGTGTGTGGGTCTACACTATGAGGGTGCTACCTTGCATTTTAAACTAGTGTATTTTTATCTGTGGGAATACAACTGGTCTGGTGAACAAGACTGCTAGGAACGTGGTCATGTGACCTCTGCCTACTGTTTTTGTGAGGGGCTGAGAACAAAATAATAGCCACTGCTTGTTCAGATAGCAACTTGGGGAGCCCTTCTGTGCTTCCCAATTAGCTGTTTAGTTTGTCTTTTTAACAGCAGAGGTAAGGCTGGAGCTTCTTATGTGTACTTTTTAGAAGGGATTTACTGCTGCTAGGCAACCAGTAGAAGCCAACAGGAAGCATGGGCTACTATGTCCTCATTGCTATTTACTTAACAGCCAGCCTAGTGAACAGGGGTGAGTGCAGGGCAGAGGCAAGCATGTCTGCCAGTGTCAGCCAGAAGCAGCCTGGTCAGGCTAGAAAGAGTGTAAGAAATACAACATGTCAGGAACGGAAATACTACTGACAGAGCAAATGGAATTAAATACAGTACAATTAACAACTGATGGGTTAGGAATTACATGTGATGTATGTAAGAAGTTCACTGTGCAACCTCAAAATGGATTTGATATCTCTATTTGTAGCCAGTGTAAGGAACTCAAGGAATTAAGAGTTAAAGTCATTGGCCTTGAATTGGGATATATAACTTTAAAATACCAATTGATGAACTGTAGGGATTCAAATCATATCACACAAGGAGAGCAAGCTGTGGTAGGATGTCACAAAAGGTCAAGAGAGAATGAGGAGGGTGATGAGTGGTGCACATTAAGACAAAACAAGCTACTGAAAAGAGGAAGGAAGGCAATGGATTCCCAGATACCTACTGCTAATAGATATAGCCCATTGAGAAAGTTAATTGAGAGAGCAGAGGAACAGGTTGATGAGCAATTGAACATCATAGGTGAAAACGATCAAGACAACAATATAATTCAGCAACAAGAAACGCAAGTAGAAACAGGACATTTGGAAACTTCTTAGAGCATGGCTATGCCATTCCCAGATAAACAAGCATTTGTCAATGCCCGAATGTTGTCTTGCTGGCATTGGCATTGGTAGTGCAGGAGTTAGATAGATACATAATAGGCATGGCAGTGAAGTATTGAACTGATGCCAACTCACCCCCACCTTGCAGCGACTGACAGGCATTGGGGTGTCCCTTTGGGTGTTTGGTAGTGCAGTGCGGGATGTGAAAAATGACGGCTGTACAGTTCATAAGGAGGTGTAAAAAAATGCCAGTGTTGAATATGTGGCATGTAAATATAGCAGAGTTGTGAAGTTGCGAAGTTACAAGGGTGCGTGGGAAATATGCAACGCACGCTGGCAACACTGCCATTTTATGGGCGTTTGGCACCAAATTTTCAATATAGGCATTTTAGCACCTCTGCTCATGTACAGTGTCACTGTTATTTCCTCAAAGTGTCCCAGGAAGTGATTTTGCACAGTGACCATGCTATTCTGCGCCGGTAGTGTGAAAACACATTTTGGACAGAATATGTGAAATGATGGCTGTACTGTTCATCAAGAGGTGTGGAAAAATGGCAATGGTGAAAATATCATAAATGCACGATGGTACAAGCGTGCATGCATCTGCCAACACATGCTCGTAACACAGTCATTTTATGGAGTATCATCACCAAATTTTCAACATAGGCATTTTAGGACCTCTGCTCATGAACTGTGTCACTGTCATTTTCATAATCTGGCCCAAACACTGATTTCCCACAGCGACTGTGCTATTGTGCGCCGGAAGTGCCGAAACACAGTTTGGGCAGGATGTGGAAAATGGCAGTTGTACAGCTGTACTGTTCACAAGGAGGTGTACAAAAATGACAATGCTGAAAATCTGGCATTAAAATATTGCGAATCCATGAAGTTATGAGCCTGCATAGCAACTGCGCAATGTATGCTCATAAAACAGGCATTTGTTGGATTTTTTCCACCAAATTTAGAACATAGGCTTTTTGAGAGGCCACCTTATGAACACTGGCACTGTCATTTCATTAATTGGTCCAAAAAGGTGATTTCATGCAGTGACTGCGAAATCACCTTTTCAGGCTGATTAACACCATGACAGTGATAGAATTCATGAGGGGGGGATCACGTGACGCACATGGAGGAGTAGCTGCAGCTTGTCGGGCCTCGCCAATAAATAACATGAACCTGCTACTAAAATATATACTGTAGTGCAATTTTCCTTCTGTTGGGAAACCAAAGTTTAAAGGAAGCACTAGGGCTCCTTTTGGAATCGGAGCTTATGGAATGCAGGCGGCCGGATCAAGAGCTAGAAGCCAAGCGGCCACGCCGTAGTTCATCACCGTCTGTGGAGGAAGGCATTACACCAGAGAAAATTTACGGCGACTTGTCTTCCATAAAGGATGCGCTGTTTAAATTAGTGGACGATGTCGCAGAATTTAAGCCTGCGTTGATTCAACTTGCTCGTCGGGTGACGGACACAGAAGCCCGAATTTCGTCGATTGAAAGATCTATGGAAAAGACGGGGCCTACCCTGATTGAATGTAAGAGGGCACTAGTGAGGATGGAAGACTGCCTGGAGGATCTTGAGGGAAGAAGCAGGCATAATAATTTAGTGCTTTTAGGCCTCCCTGAGGGAGAGGAAGGCCCAAATACTGTGCAGTTCTTGCAGAAATTGCTGAGGAAAACGGTGGGGCCTTCACCTAACGGGCCGGAGTACATAATTGAGCGGGGCCATAGAGCCCTTAGGGCAAAACCAGCTGCCTCTGACCCTCCTAGGCCTATTATCTTCATGTTATTAAACTTCCTAGATCGAGAGCATATTTTGAGGGAAACCAGAAAGTTGACAACGCTTCAATGGGAGAACAAGAAATTGAGAATGGTCCCAGATTTAACCTGAAGATGAGACAGGCGAGGGCGAATTTTCACCCATCACCTCAAGCTTTGGGCGTGGTGTTCGCCATCGGATGCTCTATCCAGCGAAACTTGAGATTGCTACTAAGATGGCACAAAGAGCTTCGACTGTCATGAAGCTCTGTCAACGCTTTTTAAAGGGCTGTTTCTGTGATCTTTTCCAAGGGATGAAGCTCTAATATTTTGAAGTGCCAGAAGTTATAGTACATCATATGGGTTAAACCTCTAGTGAACTTTTAGATCGTGTTTACAATATAAGTTTGACATTACTTTTATTATAAGCCTGCAAGTAACGGAGAGACTTTCGCCACAATATGAGACATTACTTTATTAAAACTGTTATTCTTTTGGTTTGATTAGGGTCTCAATATAGAGTGAACCCTAATACAAAATTTTGAGATGCAGTGTTTGATTACTACCACAAGAGGGAGCTGTTGGCTCGTATATTCTATTTTTTTTATATATACATGGGCAAAGTTAACTACATGCCACCTTATTATTATCTAGACACTTCGCAGCTCATTATTATTGTTCAGCTGTATGGATTGTGGGATAGCGTTTCTCTTTATTTTTTCCACGTATAAGAAAGTGTTATATGGGTGTAATGTGTAAAGGAGAGGGTGGTTGGGTTATCTGCTCTTTCCTTTCTCGCTACCTCTAACCATTATTAGCTGTGCAGGAATCTATACTTAACTCTCTCTCTGGCTTCTTCCGCTACTCTCAGAGGGATACATGGATTACATAAGCTATATCTGTATTTAGGGATGCTACAAATCTGGTTAAGGTTTTGCTGGGTTAGGAGTATCTTGGGGTTTTACATACCATAGTTCTGGTTAGAGACCTTAGTAGGTTAATACTCATTTTGGGTTATATCAGTAGTGGTGTTTTCTTAAGCCTTCCTGAAGGGGTGCTACTAAGGCCTCCCCCCCCCTTCTTTTCTTCAGGTTTCTCTCTCTCCGCTTTGGCTGACTATTGCACTATGTCTCATTGCATGCGGTTTGAGCTGTTGAACCATGGTACTTCGCAGGTTCTCACCTTTATTATTAATTTTTCAGACTTTCCTAAATAAGGAGCGTCCCTGCTCTAGGGCGCACTCATGTACCATGGCTGGTGGAGTTGGCTTCGGGCCAGTAGAGATAGTTTTGGATGGGAGTATGGATTTAGTTATAACAAGATGGTGGGGGGGTGGTTTTGGGGTTATGTGGATGGGGCTTTTAGGGGTAGGGGGTATAGGGGTGCAGCTATCCAAGGTGTTACCTTAGAGAAGTGTGTTATTTTAAGAAGATGGTTTTCAGAATAAATATTTTGTCTTGGAATATTAAAGGGGGGAGGGACAATTGCAAAAAATTTTTGATTTTGAATCATTTAAGTCAATATAATCCTGCTACAGTTTTGTTACAGGAAACTCATTTACTTTCTAACCGCTTATCTCATTTTAAGAAAAAATGGGTAGGGCAGGTTTTTGAAGCTGGGTTCTCCTCTAATAGTCGTGGGGTTGCTATATTAGTTGCGCGTGGGATTCCGTTTACCCACTCGGAAATAATTTCAGATCCAAATGGGAGATATATTTTTGTCTCTGGCCGACTTTGGGGGTTGCAGCTGGTTTGGGGATCAGTGTATGGACCTAACGTGGAGACACCCTCTTTTTTTGTTCATCTGGTTATGATTTTATCTTCTTTTAGAGAGAGGGTTATTATTTTAGGTGGTAACTGGAACTTTGTCCAATCGAATAAGCTGGACCACTCAGGTTGTAGGAGCTCACAATCTTCTCAAGTTGCACTGGTAGAGTTTGCTACGTCTCTGGGATTAGTGGACCCGTGGAGATTATTCAACCCATCTACCCTGGAATATACTTTCTTCTCCCTGGTCCACAAATCCTATTCAAGGATAGACTTTTTCTTAGTTAGCCAGCAATGTCTACCGGGTATACCTGAGACAGGAATGTTACCCAGAGTGATTTCCGATCATTCCCCTATTAAAATGACTTGGGGTTTATCTGGTTCCTTACCAAGATCCTACTCTTGGTCACTTAACAATAATGTTTTAAGGGATCCTCAAACATTAGTTCAATTTAGAGAGTTTTATCTAATACCATTGCAACTAATTGGCTCCATTACAGCTGTTCACCAAATGTGGGCAGCTCTTAAAGTGGTATGGAGAGGGAGCTAATCCGTTGGCAACTATCCGAAAAAGAAAAATAATAAGGAACTGGCTGATTGCTTAAATAAAATAAAGGAATTGAGGTTATGGGAGAGGGGAGGAGATCGGAGGGACAAGAGCAGCAATTATGTACCTTAAGGACATGGTATTCTGAGGCTTCGAGGGAGAAGGTGATTGAGTCTACTTCTAGAATTAAGGCCCTATACCTTGGCCAGGGCAGTAAGGCTGGAAAATTACTGGCCTGGCAATTAAAACAGAAAAGTGAAGCTAAATGGATAGCAGCAGTTAGGCATCCCTCCTCAAAGGAGCTAGTAACAGATCCTGGAGGTATTCTAGAGATCTTTGTTGAATATTATAAAAGCCTTTACTCCAGCCGACTGCTCTCCTCTCAAGGTATAGCTAGTATGCAAGAATTTTTGCTTAATCTTTCTCTCCCCCAACTCTCAGAGGAATCCAAGCTAAGGTTGGTAACTCCTATATCAAGTGAGGAAATAGGGACAGCTATTGATTCACTCAAGATGGATAAGGCGCCAGGGCCAGATGGCTTTACACCTCTTTTTCACAGGTTATTCAAACTTAATATAGTACCATTACTGAGCCAGCTCTATACCTTCTGGATTGAACAGGGAATAGTTGATAAATCCCTTTTTGAGGCCAAAATAATATTGCTACCTAAACCAGGCAAGTCTTCGGAATTCGTGGAAAATTTCAGACCGATAGCTCTATTAAATCTGGACGTTAAAATTTTTGCAAAAATTTTGGCCTTTAGGTTGAAACAAGTCTGGTTGTAGCTTATTAGTCCGGAGCAGGCTGGATTTGTGGAGGGCCGCTCCTCTGCTGATCACTTCCGGATGTTGTTTTATTTAATTTCTGCATCTGGTGACCCAGGGTTGGAAGCTTCCCTGGTCTTACTAGACGCAGAAAAAGCATTCGATCGGGTTGAATGGTCCTTCATGTTTGCAGTTCTTACTGAATTTGGGATTCCAGATAGCTTTTTACACTGGGTCAAGATTCTCTACTCGTTCCCATCTGCTAGAATTCAGTGCAATAACCTAATCTCAGCTGTCTTCCCTCTAGCAGGGGAACTCGTCAGGGTTGCCCTCTATCTCGCTACTTATTTAATTTATACATTGAACCCCTAATCCGGCTTATCAAAAGGGACTATTTGACCCGAGGTATAACCATAGGTGACACTGAATATAAAGTGTCTGCATTTGCAGACGATTTACTATTACATATCCGGAGTACAACATCGTCGCTTCCACATGTTTTGGACTTAATTTCTAGGTTTAGCGAGTTTTCTGGCTAGAAGTTAAATATGTCTAAAACTACGGTATACCCTCTCTCCATTTCTATATAGCAGTTGGGTTTGTCTCTGGGCCTAAAGTGGCAAACAAATTCTCTCTACATACTTAGGGATACAAATCTCTAAGGACTTAGAGGATTTAGCCAATTTAAATCTTAAACCCCTACTAAAATCGGTCAAGGATGACCTGGAAAGATGGTCTAAACTACCGTTATCCTTTCAGGAGAATCAATACGATTAAAATGGTAATTTTACCTAGGTTTTTACCTCTCTCAAATTTAAATATTTATCTCCCCAAATCTTTTTAAATCGATCCACAAACTCTGTTCGGTTTTATTTGGCAAGGAAACCCCACATAGGGCCTATTCTAAACTTTGTCAGCAGCGTAAGTCAGGCGGCCTACAGTTGCCTGATTTTTTCCTTTATTACTTAGCGATTCATGTGTCCAGAGCGGCTCGTTGGAGGTCCGCTATTGAAGTAGCTTCTCCTGGATCTGCCGTGGATTTTGCCTTCTCAAGAGTTTTGAAGTTAGATCTCGAATCTCTCCTATACACTTCATGGAAAAAAGTTCCCAAGAAGGCCAGGAACACCCCACTAGGCTGGGATGTTAAAGCATTATACCAGCTTTATTCTAACTTCAAAATAATTCCATTTTTTGACTTATCCCAACCTTTGTTAAAGAACCCCAATTTTACGATTGGTAATCAACCGATTACCAGATTTTTCCCATTACCTCAGCGTAAGATTCGCATCTCAGAGTTTTATTCTGGAAATTCCATGCTTTCATTACCAACCCTCTATTAAATTGAGTTAAACCCCAATCCCGTTGTGGCTGGCGCAACTCCAAAGCAGTATTAGGTATCACATGAGTAAAGGTAAGCGGTCTCAAGAAGCAGGGGCTGTGGCTAAAGTTGGGTGGAGATTATGGCATCAGGTAAGGCTATTTCTAAAATTTATAGGTATATCTCAAAAGAACTTGAACCAGCTGTGTCCCCAGTCCCCTGGCATTGGAAGCTAATCTGTCTTTAGATTGGACTGCGACAACTTGGGAGAAAATATGAGAGACTTGTATGTTTATACTAAGCAGGAGAGACTAAGGAGATCCAGTTTAAACTGCTCCATAATCTTTACCTCTCTCCAGCAAAGCTGAATCGATTAAATAGCTCATCCTCCCTGTATGCAGCGACTGTCAAGACCCTTTGGCAACTACTTTACATAAAATGTGGTCTTGTCCTAAAAATACTTAGGTTTTGAATCAGGTTAAACGCTGGGTAAGCTTATTCTGGGATTTGAACCTTTTTTAACATTGAGGTCTGCATACTTGGGTGTATGCCCACATACCTCAGCAAACCCAAAGGTATCAAATGGCATTGATTTCTTTAGTTACTAAGTTATTGATATTAAGGCATTGGAGGAGGAATGGTCTCCTTCTTTTTCGTGAATGGTGGAGGAACTTTAAATACTTTATACGCAGAAAGGTCTGCATTTTCACTTCTCAACGCTACGCCAAATTTAATAAGTGTGTGGATTCCTTCAATTCCTTAAAAGAAAGTATCATTCCTGTACTTGGACTTCCCCCGCTTAAATGTTTGAGATAGCTTGAGAACCAGATATGGCGGGATATAAGAATGAGGGTGGCTCTGATCTCCCTCCCTGGTGTCCTCCTTTTTGCCTCCTTCGACTTTTGGGTCTGATTTCTTTATGTCCTTTTCCCTATTACCCTACGTAGTCAGGCATCATCAATAATACACTTTATGTATGATTGGTAATTATGTCAAGGCACCTTTGTTGGATAGCTGCAACGTGGGGGTGGGGGTAGGGATTTCTTTTTCCTTTTTTCTTCTCTCTTTGTTTTTTGGTTTTTTGTTAGCTTTTCTTTCCCATTAAATAATAGATTGTTACGACGTCTTTGATTCTGTGGAGATCATAATGGATTTCATGCTCATCTGGAAGGCCTATCATGTATTCTGTGTGTTTGTTGGTAGCAATCATCAATAAAGTGCAATTATTTGCAAAGGATTCATGAGGAGCCCCAAAAACCCTATGTTGAAAATGTGGTGCCAAAATTCCAACAAATGCCTGAGATATGCAGCAAAGTTGAAAAAACCCTATTCATTCCATTACACAGCTTACTGGCATTTCCTTAATTTGCAGTCGGCTTTGAAGAGTGCAGAAGTGTTCCCGGTCCACCGAAGATCATCGCGCCAGACTCTGGAGGAAAGTATGGGGTGAGGGGGTGAGGGAGGGTGTAGGGAGGCAGGGTGCGCAGTGGGTAGGTGCAGGTGGGGGGCAGGAGACTATGAGGGGGCCTTTTTATGTTACAGGGGAGAGAAAAAAAACTAACATCGTGAGACAGTTTTTTTGCTTTTCAGGGCACTTGGCACACTGGGGTGGGCTCCCAGCAAGCCACCTAACTGTTTTGGGGGAGGGGGGGTTGCTGCAGCCATCAGAGGATTGGGCACTCATCAGCAGACAATGGGGGGTTAATTTATGCCGACTGGGATTGAGCACCACATCGGAACACAATGACAGCCGGGGGGAGGCAAGAGTTGAGGGATTGGGCACCCCCGGCATATAAGAAATGTGGGAGGGCTGATTTTATGTCGACGGAAGTGGGCTCCCCCACTGGCCACACAAATGAATGCGGGGGAGGCAGAACTAAGGGGATTGGGCACCCCCCCTTGGCATATAGGAAATGGGGGGGCTGCTGAATGCCGATGGAGAATGGGCTCCCCCATCAGCAAATGTGTGCAGCTACAGGAAGCCTGCTGGGGGATTGGGCACCCCTGAAGTCGGCCATTGGGCAGCCGCCCCCATGCTGCTAATGTGGCGAGCACACAGGAAGAGTCCGCTGCATCTGACAAAGCTTTGCTTGGATTGCAGGGGACTTTTCCTTAATGTGCTCACCACATTAGTGTGCATGGTGTGGCTGCCAGCATGCAGGCTAATCAGGGAATGAGGGACGCACCTACTGATGCATGTCCTGCATTCGCCCAACAGCGGCCACGCCTCCAAAGCTGCACTACTGCAAGATGTTGACTTGCACGCAGGCATGGCAAGCCAACATAAAATTGGAGTGCACCTGTAAATACTATGGTTGGGGTAGAGGAAGAAAATTCAACTACTATTACTGTTAGAAGTCTGATGCAGGTCCAGCATCTTAATAATACACATGTAAATACTCCAACAACAAGTGCACCAAATCACACCACCGACACTAAAGCAGACATGAGGCAAACTTCTTACATATTAGGGGATTCAATAATTCATTACACAGATCAGTACACAACAAAGAAACAATAAAGAAAGAGTGATTACTAACTAGTTTCCAGGGGCAGGTCTAAATGACCTAAAAGGGCTGGCCACTAAAATCTTAAAAGGGACAAAAGAAAGGATGCATGTTATAGTACATGCATGAACTAACCATTTAAGGGAAACATCAGATAGTGACATACTGTTAGATCTCCAGATTCTACATATAGAACTAAGTGATATGAATTGTTTAATGGCATTTTCTGAAATATTACCAGTTCCCAAAGGCAATTATTATTACAATCACAGAATTTTACAACTAAACAGTATACGGAAATGGTATTTCTTTAACAATATAAGATGCATAAAAACCTAGTAGATATTTGATGGTAATAGGGAACTGTTTGCTAGAGACTGACTGCACTTCAGCAAAAAAAGGGAGTAAACTACTTGCAGATTTGTTTATTGAAGAACTGAAAAGTTGTGGTTTAAACTGGTAAGCGGGGGACAACCAAGAAACTACCTAGGAATATCAAAAATACGGTGGACAATAGTAATAATGATGGACTTAACATCTTTACAATAAATGCAAGAAGTCTAAACAATAATGTTGAAGCATTGGAATTATTATTAAAGCAAGAAAACATACACATTTGTGGTGTTACTGAAACATGGTTGAACAATGATGATTGGTGTAAAGAGATAACTGGCTATCAATTATTGCTTTTCACAAAGACAAAAATAGAAGGTGAGGTGGTGGTGTGGCCCTTTATGTAAGTAAACAACTTAAGGCCCAAGAATGTGATATGCCTGATTATGTGGCTAGTGATATGGATCAAATATGGATAAAAACACATCTGCACAATGTAAAGCACATTGTGGTTGGAGTCTATTACAGACCCCCTTCACTATCTGCTAAACAAAATAGTCAGTTTATGAAACTAATAAATGACATAGGTACAGACCCTAGAACAGTAATCATCAGGGATTTTAACTTACCTACTATAAAATGGGAAACCAAGACTGGAAAATCCACTAGTGATCTTGAATTGCTAGACTTTTTTATAAGTAACAACATGACTCAGCTGGTTAACTCAAATACACATGCTGAGATCCTACTTGATCAAGTAATTACCCGTTTAGATATAGATAATGTTAAGTGGATCATAAGAGAGCCACTTATGAACAGTGATCATAATATGATAGAAGTAAAGACTAAAGAAGCCTGGTATCCTATAAATGACATTACAAAAATTCAATGTTACCATAAAGCAAATTATACAGGTATGTGACACTACCTAGGTAACTGGGAGTGGAACAAGGAACTATGCAACTTATCTGTAGAACATATATGGACTAATATTAAAATCCATATAAACTATTGTATTGAAAATGTTGTGCCAGAGAGGAACAACTAAAACAGTAAGGGCAGAGTACCATCAAGGGTCAATGCATCCTTAAAAAACATATTAGGAAAAAGAATAGAGCATATACTAAACACAAGGCCAAGACGTCTGAAAGTACCTGGGCAAGTTATAAACAGAAATTAAAAGTATGCAAACAGAAGATTAAGCAAGCAAATAGAGATGTGGAGTTAAATCTAGTAAGCAAAATTACAGATAACAAGAATGCATTTTACAACTATATAAGTGGGCTTAGGGATAATCATAAAAAAATAAAACTGCTCAAAATAAACAAAATTGTTGAGAAAGAAAAGGACATGGCTGATGAGTTTAATCATTATTCCCTAGGGGTTTTCCAGCACAAAATGACACATCAGAAAGCACCAGAGGCAAGAACAATTGATCATACTGTAAACTATGTAATGTAATCAAGGAGGAGGAGGTAAGAAAAAGACCAAGTGTGCTTAAGATCAATAAATCAGCAGGGCCAGACAACACCCACCCTCAGTTATTAAGGGAGTTGTCTACAGAATTGCCAGGGCCACTGACAGTTCATTTTAACAAATCAATCACAGAGGGGACTGTGGTATCTGACGGGAAAGTGGCTAATGTGACACCTATCTACAAAAAGGGCTGTAGCTTTGATCAAGCAAACTATGTAGGCCTATAAGCCTAACTGCAATAGTTGGCAAGATTTTAGAGGGGTTTGTGAAGGAAATAATGGAAAAACATATACAAGAATCAGGGCTCACAGATATAACTCAACACAGATTTACACCGTTAAGATCGTGTCAATGTATCTCAAGGGAATTAACAAGGTACAAGAGGTTAGTATCTTTCAGAAGAAGAGATGTGCAAGAACAAGGGGGCATAATTTAAAGATAGAGGGGGGATGGCTCAGAGGTAATGTTAGAAAGTATTTTTTCACAGAGAGAGTTGTGGATACATGGAACAGCCTTCCTGAGGAGGTTGTGGAGTCAGAAACAGTGGGAGAATTCAAAAATGCATGGAACAGGCATAAGGCAATTCTAGTGGGGGGCAGGAGGAAGTAAGCTGTTGATTAACTAGAATCTGCAGCTTATCAATCAGGTAGGGAAATGGGCAGACTGGGTGGGCCAAGCAGTCCTTATCTGCCATCAAATTCTATGTTTCTATGTTTCTAATCTGTTCCATTTTTTGATCCTATAAGTAAGGTCCTAGATAAGTTTTCCTGTTGATGTCATATATTTGGAATACTCCAAAGCATTTAATAAAGTCCTGCATACTAAACTAATAGATGAAGTAAGTAGGATGGGAATTGACAAAAATATAGTCCACTGACTAGATTTCTGGCTTGATGGGAGACAGCAGAAAGTCTATGTCAGAGGTTACAGCTCAGACTGGGGTGAAGTGAGCAGTGGTGTATCACAGGGGTCGGTGCTGGGCTCAACTTTGTTTAACCTTAATGCATCATCTATGAAAACATCAGTTGGTAAATGGATAAACAAATTTGCAGATGATACAAAATTAGGAGCTATTGTAGGGAATCAGATGATTTGTCAAGCATTACAGGAGGATTTGGATTTTATAGCAAAATGGGCAAACTATCAAACTTTTCTTTAATGAAAAAGTGCAGGATTATGCATTATGAGAAAAAAATACACTAACCAGTTACGACCTAATTGGTTCTTTATTGGAGGTTTGCAACAAGAAAAAGGATCTGGGCATCATCATAACCAATAACTTCTCATTTACTGAACATACCTGGGAAGTAGCAGCTAGGGGAAATAGGATATTAGGGTCAATCTTCAAATAAATTAAGAGTAGGGACAAAGGGGTGATACTGCCACTCTATCGAGCTTTGGTTAGACCTCATCTTGAGTATAGCAGGCAGTTTTGGTCATCATATGAAGTAAAGAATGTAACCATGTCAGAGAGGGTACAGAGAAGAATGACCAAGAATATACATAATTGCACTAACTTCACTTATGAAGACAGACTTGTTGAACTAAAGCTGTTTTCACTAGAATATAGACACTGCAGGGGTGACCTATGCATAGTAAATAGAGCCCTCCAAAATCTTCTTTGGGAGTGCCTTGGATTATGAGCAAAATTGACGAGTAGGAGCTTGAGAGGTCATAATATGCAGCTTAGTGGTGAAAACTACTATACCACAAAAAGGTGGTATAGTACTTTAATCAGCGAGTAGTTAATCTGTGGAATTCACTACCTCTTAGTGTTGTGAATAGTCCAACTATGGAATCCTTTAAAAAAAGAGTGCTTGATGCACATTTTGGGCACAATATCAGCTTATAAAGGTTCGTGAGTTTAAATGGTTTCATTGCTTTTGACTTGTAATATTCCTAAGAATCCTATGAATAAGGCGGAGCAAAATGTTGCAGAGGGACTTTTAAAAGACATTAACTAAGACATAAAAGAAAAGGGGGGCACTGTGGAGCTTCAAGCATGGCAGATGCTTTCTGATAGGGCTACGCATCCACAGTCCTTTTTTACCAAGTAATTAAATATTAACACAGCCAACTTAAGAGAAATCGATGGATTAACATCTCTAAGACCTAAATATGAGTCCTAAAAGAGACAAACATGCAGTGCAGCACATTGACACCTATCTTTCCTTGGCGTCGAGCTCGAGAGGTGCAACAGGAGGACCGCTTAATCTGCCAGATACAAGGCCAGTGGAGATGCCACATCCACAAATGATGGCACTCTTAGAAAAAATTCAGGCCACGGAGGAAGATACTAACTGCCAGTTGGCAGTGGTGGAGAGTCGCTTCACGGAAGTGGAGAGTAGTGTGCAAATTAATGCTTCACATATTGCAGAGCTACAGTCAGAAAAGAAGCAACAACAAGAAAGAAATGCTGCCTTTATGAAGCACTTTAACTTTATGCATTCCAAATTGGAGTTGCTTGAGAATGCACACAGACAAGCATACATTTGAATTGTGGGATTTCCACCTCGGCTAGCAGGAAAGTTGGATCTTATGCCAGCAGTACAACTCTTGCTTTTTACTGACCTGGGCTTGGTGGCTAAGGAATCGGGTGTCTCCATTATTAAGGCCTTCGCGATCTCCATTCAGGCTAGACCACGGAGCATGGCAGGCTAGCGTCCTCTAACAGTGATTGTGATGCTCTCTAGTCCAGTGGCCTGAATCCCTGTATTGCAGCTGGCATGACAGCTTGGAGAACTGATTTGGGAGGGCAGCAAAATTACCCTATTTCTGGATATTTCCTCCCAAATGCAGAATAGCAAGAAGGCACTACAGGAAACAAAGAAACTCCTCCTAGAAAATGGTATTGTGGCTCAACTACAATTTCCTGCCCGGTTGCAAATTCATCATGCGAACAAGACACATACCTTAACAGATCCTGAGGCTACTGCGGCCTTCATGTCAAAGCTCCTTAAGGTCAACATTTATCCAGAGAGAGAGTGGAGGCAAGTGACTCAGATTCAGACCATAATGACTGAACATCTGACTGTCAGGGAGCACTGTCTCTTACTGTTTGATCATCTTAAACCTCCTACAGTTGTCTAACTCATTGAGGCTGTAAAGCTTTCTAGTAAAAGGTTACTGTGTTTAAGGAACTTAAGCATCATGCTAATAAGCTCATACAATTTTCTTATTGCAAAATATAGCATTTCATTTTCCTTCTGATGCTACCATATACATTATCAGAGCTATAAACTGTACTCAATTTGTGGACTGTTTTATAAAAGATCTTGCAAATGTCTGTATCCCTACCAGCCATCTGGTATGAGCTTTTGTAGTAGGGGAGTTATTCAACTTAAATGAGACCAGAACATCGGTTAAGTTTCCTTATTAGGTTTTCATTATGAGAGGTTCAGCCATCCACCCCACATTGTCTATCTTGTGAGGAGCAAGAAATGTTGGCATAAATCCTGCTAGTAGCAGAAAATGAGAGTGAACTCTTCAACAATATTGTTTTGCTGGACTTATAACTCCTTGGACCTACCTGACTGAACTGTTGCAAGTACTGGACACTCTCTAAGGTTCAAAAGATTGGTTTTATGTATACTTTAAATTGTTCAACTGCTTAGTAAGATGTTAACTTTTATAGGTATTTTGAAGATATAGTGTACACTGTATTGTATAAAATGCTGTAAATAACAAGCATTTGTCAATGCCGAATGTTGCTTGCTTCTATGTGCTGTTTAGGTATTTGGAAGTCATTGGAGTGCAAATATTGAAAATTTGCGAACTTACGAGCCTGAGTAGGAACTGCGCAACGCACGCTCCTAAAACAGTCATTTTTAGGAATTTTTTTCACCAAATTTTCAACATAGCCATTTTAAGACCTCTGCTCATGAACAGTGTCACTGTGATTTTCTTAATTTGTCCAGTACATTGATTTCAGCACTGATGCGCCATTCTGCTACATGGTAGGAAACACATTTTGGGTGAGATGTGAAAAATGATGGCTGTACTACTCATAAGAAGGTGTGGTAAAATGGCAATGTTGAAAATCTGGAGTGAAAATATTAAAATTTCGAGAACTTACGAGTCTGCATAAGAACTGCGCAATGCACGCTCATAAAACAGTCATTTTTTGGAATTTTGGCACCAAATTTTCAACATGGGGTTTTGGGACCCCTTCTCATGAATGATGTCACTGTCATGGTGGTATTTGGGTCTGAAGGGTGATTCCGCAGTCACTGCGCAAAATCACCCTTCGGGTCCGAATAACGCCATGACAGTGACATCATTCATGAGAAGGAGTCCCAAAAACACCATGTTGAAAAATTGGTGCAAAAATTCCAAAAAATGCCTGAGATAAGCAACAAAGTTGAAACCCCCCTATCTAGCCCATTATACAGCTTACCGGCATTTCCTCAGTTTGCGGTCGGCTTTGAAGAGTGCAGACGTGTTCTCGGTCCACCGAAGATCGTTGCACCGAGGTCTGTAGGTAAATATGGGGTGAGGGGGGTGTGGGGAAGCTGAGTGCGCAGTGGGTGGAGTGCGGGTTGTGGGAGGGGTGGAGATGCGCCTTGGGACCGTTTTCGTTTTTCAGGAAAAAAAAAAAAAGACATCGTGGGACCATTTGCCATGCTGGGGTAGGCTCCCAGCGTGGCACAAGGACATTGGGGAGGCATTCAGCTGACGGGGATTGGGCACCCCTCCGGCCATTGTGATTGCTGCCACGCTGGGGTGGGCTCCCAGCTGGCGCATGAGGGGGGCGTTCAGCTGATGGGGGATTGGGCACCCTTGTCGGCCAAAGGACTGATTGCCACACTGGGGTGGGCTCCCAACATGGCACATACTACTGGGGGGCATGCAGTTCAGCCGACAGTGATTGGGCACCCCGTCGGCTATACAGTGCGTGTGGGGGCACACACGCCTGCGGGTGGGAGGGGATGCGTGAGCAGGCGATATCTTATCGCTGCTTACTCAAGTGTAGCTCCTCTTTCAATCAGGAGGCACTGCATTTTGGAGCGTGTCACGACAGCTCCAAAATGCATTGGCTTACAGGGACCGCACCTGCCAGCACACTGACTGAATTGGAGGAGGAGGTGACACACCTCCGAAATCTCCGATGATGGCACTATGTTTCTTGCACACGCATGCAAGCAACATAAAAAGGAAAAAAAAAAGACATAAAAGAAAAGGTCACTGTTCTGTTTCTTCTAAGGGAGTTGGTAAATGGTGACTTTACTTGCTTTAAGTCTTTATCTGTCTGATGCCCTGGAATCTTTTGATAATTCACAGGAGGCTGTCTGCACTGTGATGATGATGGGTTCCCCAGCACACCAATGGCAGATCATTTAGCTGAAGAGACATGGCACTTGTGACCTTATCTGAAAACTGTTTCAACTTTAAAAGGAAAAAAGTCTGAAAAATGTTGAGTAACTCATGTAAAGGAAGAAGTCGACATCACATTCTCAGGCATACTTTTAACAAAAAAACTAGTTAGAAATATTACAGAAAAAGCAGGCCTATCAGGGCAACAACAGTGCTGCTGCTCACTATGCTGGCAAAGCTGGGATACTGCTCCTATTCTCGGACTGCCACCTGGTCTGTACAAAGCCAGGAAGCAGCAGAAAGGAAAGGTGCAACATGCATGATGGCACCCCTGGGAGAAGAAACAGAGTAAGGAGGAAATATGGTGGCATCCCCCATAAGCTCTTCCATGACTCACATGATGGGCTACCTACTGATTTATGGTCCTGGATAAGGGATGGATCACCTGTATCCATGAGGGGCTCAATAACAGGGCTATGCAGTTGCTTTAGAGTTGAACCATTAAATGAGAAACAGCCCTATAGGAAAAAAGCATAAATGCAGTTGAAGCCGCATAATTGGGATGGCTGGGTGCACCACAGTTCATCCGTATTAAGTCTCTGTCCCTTTGAACAGAAGCCCATTAGTCTGGTTGACAGAAATGCTAGTTAGCTTTGCACTTTATTTTACCAGAATATTTTTATTTATTTATTGAAATCTTGGAATTACAAACCTTTGAGTCAGAGATTCCTTTACAAAGGCTCCATGTCAAATAGTACAGAAAAATACAATGATTCAATAACAGAATACAACGTGCAAGAACAGATTCCATAGAATACAAAGAAACAAAGTGACATGACATAAAATGCAGGTTGCAATCAGCAGTATAAATGTCTGGCAGACTTAAGTACAAGATAACAATGAGTGGGGGGCAGGGGGCAAGAGAGAAAGGGTGCAGAAAACAAAGGGAGAAAGGATAGGGAGACAGAACTGGGGGAAAAAGAATGGAGAATGATGGGGGTAGGAGAAATAGTACTCAGTGCTGTCAGAATTGACATTGTCATAATAGAAATGAGGGCTTGGGCAGAGGGGCGATTTAGAGAAAGAATAAAGGTAAAGGTTAGTAACAGTCACAGCAGCATGAAGCAAAGAGATGCTGCTGGAATTTATGTTTAAAAGGGCCTAATTTATTTACAGAAGAAACCTCAGATGGCAGGCCATTCAACAAGAGAGGAGCCCTGTACAAGAAAGCACTCTACCCCATGGAATTCTGACAAAATGGGACAAGGAAGGTCACATCACCGAGATGTGCAGGTGATTATGGGATTAATTTGAGAAGGAGAAAAGTGAGGGACCCCAGAATAATTAATTGAAATGCAAACATTTGTTCATTTAATTAATTCTGTTTTATCATTAGAGCTCAGTTCACGTTCAGCTTTGAGTTGCAGCCTATTTAGCACTTCAAAAAATCATACTATTTGATTACTTCAGCCAGAGATGTCTTGGGGTTTGAATGTGCCTCCATGACTTTGTCTTCTTCTGCAGTGGCAAGCATTTTTGCATCCTGGTAGTGGAAGCAATTACAAATTGCAAGTAGCGAAATACGTTGAGTTAATCTGTCCATAGAGTGGAACAGTCGACACCAAGATCCCACACCGGTGTGGGGCTTGTCTCAATTTGCACTTTGTGTGCAAAAACATTTTATTTTCACTCAGTGTTTACTGCAGTATATTGTACCTGACTGAGTCTGCTGACTTGCAAACTGACATTTTCTGTAACTACAAATCCCAGAATCCCTTTCAGCTGACATCAGAGAGTTGCATCAGCAGGAGATTCAACAACCTGCAGTGCATGTTAAAGTTTTTATAATCTCTGATCTTTGAGAGGGCTGGCTTGGGGGATGGGGATTAAGTGCCCTGTGTCTTGCTCTCCTTCTATGGGGGGAGTGAAGTTGTGTGTTTGACGCATAGGGCAACACATGGTGGAGGCTGGGGGTGCAACAAGTGTCTGGTATCTTGATGTCATGTGGGTGGGGCAGACAGTGGCGATTCATACCACTCTGTTATTGCACACCCTGCCACCATCCAGCTTGAAAAAACAACAGTGTGGCTGAGCAGTATGCCACATGCCTGAGTCCATAGTCCCATACAGCCTCCCCGTGAATCTGACAAGGACATATCCCGCCTTCTGTTGAGGGGTAAGCCCCCTCCAAGTGGCCCACCCTGAGGGAGTTAGTCAGGGGTGTACCCCTGGGGTGATTGTGTTTCAGGGCCGTATCCACAAGGTAATCCTAAGAGAATCCCTCGTAGGGCTAGTGGTGGATGATATCTTACAGGGCAAGCCTTGGGCTGGGCTGATGGGGAGCCAGCATAGCAAAAACCATATAGAAAAAAAATAGAAATAACCTCTGATCTTTTATTTTCTGGTATACCACTGTCCTCCCCAGGCTAAGAACAGTTCCAGAGGAATGCACTTATCTCTATGAGAACAGCAGGACCAGCAAACATCTGTGGGACACCTGTGATCAAATAGAGCCCAGGGTGTAGTGTTAGAAAAGGGAACTTGGGCAGACTAGATGGGTGTGATGGTCCTTTTCTGCAGACACATCCTATGTTTACATGTTTCTACATGAAGTGCAAAGTAGGTCCAGCCCCATACTTTTGTATGGGGCTCTTAGTGTTGGATGTTCCCCTTTTAATTGCCACTAATAATGCCTCATCACACACTCCAGCAGATGTAAATGGTTCCCGTTAAAACAAAACATGGTCCCTATTAAAAGAAAAAAATAACATAGAAACATAGAATCTGTCTTCAGATAACGACCATATGGCCCACCTAGTCTGCTCATTTCTCTACTCACTGCTGCAGCCCCAGATCCTTTTTGATTTGGAGCTGTTCTGCTCTGCACATTTTTAGGATACCCTAATGTCTATCCCATGTACTGTTGCACCCCATATTGTTTTTGCCCCCACCACTTCTGCTGGAAGGCTGTTCCTGTGCTCCACCACGGTTTCAGTGAAAAAGAACTTCCTAACATTAACCCTGACCTTCCACCCTTCAGCCTCATATCATGCCCCCTTGTTCTTCTGCAGACTTTTCTCTGAAATATGCTTTCCACCAGTGCCCTGTTTATTCCCCCAAGGTACTTAAAAGTTTCTATAATATATCCACTCTCCCTTCTTTCCTCCAATGAATAGATATTAAGATCCTTAAGTCTTTTCTCATAGGTCTTCTGGTGTAGTTATGTTCATATCATGTTATTTTGCATCAAGGATACCTAGACATTGCTTTTTTTCTACACTAAATGCCATATTTCTGCAGATCGGGCATGCCATCCAGCACTTCTGTGCTTAAGGGTGCATCACATGATGAGGTGACATCACAGGAGTCAACACACATGCACGCACTTGATTCCTGGTTTGAACTCGCTATATAAAGGTGAAAGATTCTCGAGGATACTGCCTTACCCAGGAGAGAGAGTGTGTGTGTGTGGGGGGAGTCCTGCTGTGCTGTATCTATTTGCTGGTGAGAGAAAAAAAATTAGTGACACATAGCTCATAATGCAATGAAATTAAGAAAATGCCTAACATGAAGTCTATATCTTCTCTTCTTTCCCAAAGAGGCACCTACATAATGCAAGCATAATATAAAAGTAAATCGCTTTAGTAATTATTATGACTTTCTAATATTTGATTCAGGATGTTTACTATAATATGGATTGCAATTTTGCATTGCAATATCACAACTGCATATTGGACATAATGTTTGCTGTTTAAAATGAATGAGTGATTTAAGGTGGCTCTTGACACATAGTTATGCTTTTATGAAATGTTTTAGTGGTGCATATGAAATACTTTTAAGACAGATGGAAAATTATTTAAAGTTGTGTTTAGAGACTTACATGTGGAACAAATAAACAGAGATCGTGAGAAGAAAACTTAAGGTAGTCCAGCATAATTGTTTTGTATATATGTGAATAAAAAAATCCTTATAAAATAGTCATTTTAATACAGAAAATAAACTTTATTGATTATTAAATAGGGAGAAAGGAACTCAATTTATATATAGTCATACGAGCTCATGTGTAAGTATATGCAAAAGGTGGCATAATATATCATTTTAACTTTTATCCAAACTGTAACCAGTTGCAAACTGAGTTAGTCTTACACATTTTAGAAATCATTTCAGTGTTACTCTAATAAAGAGATTTGGTCCGAAATGTTTGTGTTTACTGGCTTTGATTGACTAATATGGTGGTTGTTCTTTTACCTGGAACATTTAATGAAGAAATTGTTTAAATAAGGTTTGGGTGCATGTCCCTTTAATTTTTCAATCTGCTTTTTGGCCATAACTGCAATCTCAGGATCTTTTGCAGCTGGCATCAGATGGATCAGCAGGAGACTCAACAGCCTGCAGTGCATGTTCAGCAATGTATAAAAACTCTTATCTTTTATTTGCTGGCACCGCTGTCCTCCCAAGGCTAAGTATAGTTCCAGAGGATTACACTTAGCCCTTTTAGCCCTTTAAGGACGGCAGGACCGGCAAACATGTACGGGACACCTGTGATCAAATAAAGTCCAGGATATAGTCTTAAGCAGGGAAAAAAACTGCAGTGCAGACTAGATGGGCTTGCCAGTCCTTTTCTGCCAACACATTCTATGTTTACATGTTACTACATGATGTGCAAAAAAGGTCCAGCCCTACACTTTTGTATGGGTTTCTTAGTCTTGACTGTTCCTCTTTTAATAGCCACTAATAAACCCTCATAACACAGCTGAGCAGATGTAAACTGTCCCCATTAAACAAAATATGGTCTCTATTAAAAGAAAAAAATAGCACACTCACATAAATGTGTGTAAAACAATTCCTGGGAAAATGTCCTCACTAACCAAACATTCCCATTATTAGGGACCCAATTATATGGATTAGAGTATATTACTTAAGAACAAATTAAGAACCATTGTTTACTGTATTTATTTACTTATTATTTGCTTTTGGTAACCAGGTAAGTGCACTAGGCATAAGAATGCCTATTTTCAGGCATGACCTGGGAGAAAACAACTTAACATACATAAAGTATACATGTGACGCAGCACATGAAAAGCAACATAGTTCAGAGGGAATCAAAACTAGGGTATGGAGAGACATTGCTTCAACAAGCCAAGTGAAAAAATGTTACAGTATTAAGCAGTTACAATACAGATTGGACAAGTAAACACAAGATCAAAACAATGTGAGAAAACAGGCATTGCAAGAGAGAACATACATAAAAATAATACAATAAGTGCCAATTGAGTGGCTAATGAGCAGGGGAGAGGAAGGAGATTGGTAGGAAGGAGAGAAAGAGAGGGTGGGGATGAGAGAGAGGACATGAAAGAGGGTCTTAAGGGAGGTGGGGAAGAGGTGTCAGAGAAGTGGATAACCTAGAAAAAAAAGGGCAGGGAGATGAAATGGTCTAAGGTGGATTAAAGCAACTGCAGGGGTTAGTATCACACAGATGCTCACGGTGAAGTTTCTTAAAGCTAGCATGGGTGGTCACTTGATGACTAGTATGGGGTATGGAGTTCCAGTATTTTGGAGCTGTGTATGAGAAAGCACAGGCTGGATCAGTCGATCATAGCCCATAGGAGAGAGGTTGTGAGTCCAGTAGGGAGGCAAGGGATAGGGGGAGGCCTGATCTGGCAACATAGTCAATTAGTGAGCCAAAAGACTGGAGTCGGTGGGCGGAGGGGCACGGACATTTTAAGTCAGCATAGAGCTGGCAATGGTGTTTGTAACGTGGTGATGCAGAGGCATAGCAGCAGATGCTATTATAAGTGGTGTTCCATTTATGGAGGGATGATTTTGAGGCTGATAGGTAAGTGACTGAGCCATATGCTAGGGCTGGGAGAAGAAAGCCTAGTGCCACAGCTAGTCTGGCCGAAGGGGTGAGGGCATAGCTAGTATGATAGGCACTTTCTATGTTGGCATTGACAGATTTACAGGTGGTTATAATGTGCAGGTCAAAGTCTAGAGATTCGTTGAGAGTAACACCTAGATATTTAAAGGATTTGGTGCTAATCAGTGAGGAGCTATCCACACATGAGATTATAATGGCATTATGATTCGCTTTAAGTGTAGCAGATGAGCCAAACAGCATGGAGTATGTCTTGCTAGAGTTGATAACAAATTTGTTCTCAGTGAGCTAAGACTGAATACTTGTGAAGCCGAGGCAAGAGGGTGGCTTAAGTATGTGACAGTTCTAGCACTGTGATAGATAACTAGTTCATCAGCATAGAGCAGAGATGAGCAGTTAGGTACAAGGAATGAGATGTCGTTAATGAAGACAGAGGAAAGCAATGAGCCGAGTATAGAGCCCTGAGGCACTCCAACGTGAACAGATGAAATATCTGATATGGCTGAGTTGAAAACTACAGCCTGTTTTCTGTCGGACAGGTAGCTTTCAAACCAGGCCACTGCATCAGAGGAGAAACCTAGGGAGCATAGTTTTGTAAGAAGAAGGGTATGGTTGACCGGGTTCAATGCCTTAGTAAAGTCGATGAAAACTGCACCTGTCAGGAGTCCCAAGTCCATAGAGGCATAGATGTTTGTTAGCTTGAGGAGGGCATTGGAAGTGCTGTGTCCTTTGTGGAAGCCATGCTGTGAGCTAGAAAGAAGGTTGTATTTCTGGAGATATTCTATGGATTGGGTGGCCACTAGTTTTTCTAGGATTTTGCTAAGCACAGAGAGAATTGCTATAGGATGGTAGTTCTTAATTTCTTTGGGATCACCCTTTTTAGGAATTGGGGTGACTTTAGCTACTTTCCAGATATTAGGAACTATACCACAGCATAGAGACAGGTTGAAGATTTTGGTTAGAGGAGAGGCTACAAGTGGGGCAGCAGCTTTCAGGAGCCTAGGTTTCAGACCATCAGGCCCTGAGCTGGTACTGTCAGGAATAGAGAGTAGCAGTTTTAGCACTTTTCCTCTTGTAATGCTCCGAAACCTTAAAGGGGGGTGCAAGAATGAAGGTTTAGTATCGCTAAGGGGTGAAGCGGTGCATGCAAAAGTGAAAGAGGTCAGGTAATTTGTTAGATCTGAGAAATGGCAATTGAAAGAGTTGGCTATAGTCACCGGATTGTTACAGTGGATGCCATTTAACAGCAAATCACTTGTGTGGGCCCTGTGATTAGCTCCAAGGAGTGTTTTTATGGTGGACCAAAATTTCTTAGAGTCCCCTGAGGCTTTTATTAGCAGGTCCCTGCAGAATGAACTTTTGGCTAAGTGAATGTTTCTTTTGCATGTGTTTCTCAGAGAATGGTAATGGTTATAGTCTATCTGCATCCCAGTGGCTTTGAAACGCTGCCATGCTTTGTCCCTGTCCCTTATTTGGGTAAGTAGATCTTTGGTTAACCACTTAGTCTGGGTTCCATGAATATGGTAAGTGACACAGGGAGCATAAGAGTCTTGAAGCAGACCAAAGCGGGCCAGGAAGTAGTCGAGTCAACTGGGCATTAGTTGAGGTGTAGATGGGAGCTCAATCAATCAATGAGAGATCATGTGTAAACTGTGTTAATTTGAAATTGGCCAAATTGCAGAAGGTAATGAGTTTTGGCAGTGGAGATGGTTTACTGGTAGAGAGCCAGATGCAGTAGATTGGGGAGTGATCACTAATTGCATCCGCAAGTGTACCTGTACCTATTATGCTGTCAGGGCAGTTTGTAAGGACCCAGTCAATAAGAGTACTAGTCCAAGGGGGAGCCATTACCCTAGTTGGGTGTGTGATCATTTGGTGAAGGTTGTAGCCTTGTACCAAGGTGTGAGAGGACTGGTTTGATTTACTAGTCAAGTTTAGGTTTAGGTCTCCCCGTATAAGGACTTTCTTATGGCCAGTGGTGCTGTCTACTTGGAAGAGGAGTTCTTCAAGGCCCTTGCTACCACCAACAGGAGGGTTATAGGCGCAGACAATGTGTAATTTCTTTGAGCCTAGTTGTAATGTTGCATGGAGTGCTTCGCAGTGAGATAGGGTAGGCAGGACATTATGGGACAGCAACAGGTGATGTTTATAGAAGATGGCAACACCTCCTCCATGTTTTGATGAGGGTCTATCTTGTCTGACAAGATTGTAGTTGGCCAGTGAGCAGAGGGGATCAGAGGTGGAGGGTTTTAGCCATGTTTCAGATTGGCAAAGAATATCGGGGTGATTTTGAGCAACTCATGCCTCAAGCTCAGCTATGTTATGAAGGAGGCTCCTAATATTCATGTGTACAATGCGGAGTCCCTTGGTGTCATTCCAGGCTGTATTATTTTGAGGGAGGTTACTTATGGGCCCTGGGTTTAGCTCAATATCCCCAGCTAACATTAAGGCTAAGAGTAAAATGTATCATAATTTACAATGAATGAATGGGGTGGACAGGGCGATGTTAAGCACTGGGGATTTATGCAGAGTGTAGTCTAGGTGGTAGATGATCTTATGAGGGATGAGAAGTGGGGAGGTGCTGCGTAGCCAGTGTGGTGCATGCGCATAGTGGAGAGCTTGGAGTCATCAGGGTAGGTGCAACGATGGTTCCTGTTTGGAGGGTAGTATAAAATAGGGAGCCATAATAGGTTGAAAAGAATAGAGACTAGTAGTAATGTGGCACATGTATTTATGGCCATATTGAAATTTTTTGAGTGTCATTTGAAGTGTGATGTTTGGGAAAAGAGGTCTCAAAATGAGAAATACAAGACTTATTTATCTAGCAGGGTTTTGATCTGGGAGCTAGAGTGAAATGGAACTAATATCAGGCACCCTCTAGCTGCCAGGAAATATAGCCTGCTAATGGAAAAATGAGGAGATAGTTAATTTTCTGCTGGTGGGCGTGGTTTACAGTATTCCTCTCGCTATATAGCCGGAGCCGGGTAAGGGTGGGAGTGGTGGTGGGCGGGTGGGAGCAGTCACAATGAGACTGTGGGGAAAGCAGGACTGTGCTATCTGTATTTAGACGCAGTTGTTTCTTTACTTGGATGCTATTGTCTGTAGGTGCTCTATTTTACTTGGCACCCAGCAAGCTTGGAGCAGCTCTTTCAGCTGAAATCAAGTCTCCCTCCTGAGTTGCAGGTGTTGAGAAACTGTACATTTGTGGGAGCAGTTTTGTCAGTTAAATTGCAGTCTCCCTCCTCAGCTGTTTGTGATGTAAATGAATTCAGTTTCAGCAGCTGCTTAAATTATATTTACAATTTCTGCACACAGTGATATCCATTGTAAAGCAGTGAAACTAGCTTTGAAGATGGTTCTAGGGAACAGAAAAGAATCTCTGCACAGAGGGATATCTACTTTAAGGCAGTGAAACTGGTTTTCAAGAGAGTTCTAGGGAACAGAGAAAGCAGCTGGGGTAATACGCCTGGATAAAATTGAACTCATCCAATGGAGGGACACTGCCTAGGCCAGGCACAGATCAAGGTAGCTACCCCAGGACAGGTTAGTCTACATTGCACCAGGAGCATATGTCTAGCCATGGCCAAATACTATATTTCCAAAGCAAGTTATCTTGCATTGGCCTTGACCTTCTAAATTCTGGAAAATGGTCAATATCCTAATTAAACATTCCTCCTTCCCTAATAGGGCATATATTCGCCCTGGTCTCTCCTTAACCACCAATGCCCTCAACCATTGCTTCACAAAAGGATCTAGGGTTCTTATTCCTAACCTGCCCCACTCCCTGCAACCCAAACCCACCACTAGTGGCAACGTCTGCCTGTAGACAATCTTGGCTGATGAAATATTGTACATGAAGAACTTTTACCATTAAACACAACACCCAGCTGTGGATCTGATGACATCTCACTCAAATTTCTCAAAACTGGCAATCTAGTAGTAGTTGTCTCTATTGCTCATATTTTCTGTTGACCCCAATACACCAGCTCTTTTCCTCACAGCTGGAAGCATGCTCTGGTAGTACTGATGCACTGAGGTGCCCAGCTGACTCACCCTCCAACTACTGGTTAATTTCTTTGCTCCTCTACCTCTCTAAAACTCCCAGGAGATATGTCAGCAGGAAGCTATTGAGTTACTATGTGCAAACTGGCTTTTAGTTCCCTACCAATCAGGCTTCTGCTATAGCCATTCAACCTCCTCCTCCATTTTCAGAGTTACTGACCACATACTGCATTTACCAACATGGACTATGATCTGGGCACAGGAGCCACATTTATAAACCAACTAAAGGCCTTCAGCACAGTGGATCTCCATCAGCTCCTACTCAAACTGCAGACTCCGGTGTCTCCCACATAGCCCTAGCATGGTTACAATCATACCTATCAAAATGGACACAGTATGTCAAGCTTGGCCCAAGTTCTTCCCTCAACCTACCTGTCTCCCTCAGGGTCCTAAACATATCAGTCCTGGGCCCCTGCTCTTCACTACCTTCAATAATGACCAAGGATTAATTAACAGATTGGCAAATTGGGCAACTGCTTGGGCCCAGAGCTCAAGGGGGGACCCCAGGGGATCCCTTACCCCCGTCCCCAGGGTTTGACATGTTATTGGTGCACAAGCCCATCCATCCAATGTGCCTGCTGGGCATCTTGTCCCTTTCTTTTTATTTTTAGCCAGAGCATTAGGTAATTAGTAGTGCAGTTTTGGGCTTGCAACTAGGTGCAGCCATCATGCTGTCAGCTGGTAAAAATTACTGAAGGGAGCCTGAATGCTCCCGAAGGTGAAGATGCCCTCATGGTTCAGTCCTGCATTTCCTAGAACACATGATGGTGGTCATGGCACAGAGCACACTGGTGACAATGGAAGTCTGGGAGGGAGAATATGCGTCCAGCAGAGTGGCACTGAGTGGTCAGCATGTATGCATGACATGAATGTACATGTGCCTTCCTGAACCAACCCAATTTGAGCTTTTCATCACAAGAATGGACTGGAGCCCAGAGCAGGAAGAAACACCAGCAGCTTGAATCATCTCGACTGCTGCTGCTATTAGGAGTTCTCGACTTAAGAGTTGGATGGTTCACATGATCCAGTTGCAGCAAATCAATGATTGCACCATCTTCACCTACCAGACCCCCCTGTAAAACATAGATGGTCATGGAAGGGAGGGGACTAAGGGAGGGCAATAACTAAGGCCTGCATGTTGACTCACCTGCCACTAAAACCACTGAAATACTGAATGAATTATTGTGTCATGCTCTCAATCCCTCACTTCCTTTTCATGAGTCCCTTCTAGTGCTATCTGACACAATTTGCCCCTGATTCTCTTGTGCACAAAACCAATTTTATTCCATGATATGAAGGCCTGTTACAATTTGAGGTAAAGGATAAAGAATGGTATTTCATTCACTTATTAAGCATAGAAAGTGAAATGGTGTTATTACATTACTTTAGCATTACTGTAAAACAAAGGTGGCAGAACTGAAAAAGATGCATGATTCAGTAGCTATATTTTTGTTCACAACATTGAATATTTTATTCAAAAACAGCAGAATCCAGACTTTTGGTCTAAAGTGCATGTTTAATAAATGTAAAATGTGTGCATCGTGGCTGGTTGCAAGTCATAGTGGACTAACAGATGGAAGCTGCTGAAGCTTCCATGCAGGTGGATGTATGCAGCTGAAGACTTTTGTAAAAAAAATCTTTGCATGTGGAAGAGACTGTGATTTAGTCATAGAAGTGGCTTGAATAAATCCTGTAAGACTGCAATAGTATCTGAACTGAAATCAAACTGGAAAGCATAGAACTGTGAAAGAGCCCCACAAGTTGTAATTAAAACATACTCTATACACTTCAGCTTTGTTACAGACATGTTAGACCACTTCTTACAAATATCTGGACATTTTACTGGATGAATTTATGTTATTTGATAAACATATTCAAATGGTATCTGTTAAAGAGGGACTATGATCACAAATTACTGGAATCAATAAATTCAGAATATTGATCAACATAGCCCCAGTCATCCTAATGCCAAAATTGAGATCCCAAAGTTACTTTGTTTAAAAGTTACAAATCATTTTACAACCCTGAATTCTCTGCCTATTCAAAAAAGCCAGTTTCATCAAAGAGGTGCTGATGCCATTTCCTGAACTCACAGTCTAGCCCTTCCTGTCAGCATGCTTCCACAACCTGAGTCTCCAAAGTTTAAAAACTATGTGCAAATGGTTTTCTCCAGTAAAACAGGCAGCACCATTCAATAAACATTGCTTTAAACCCATTGTGTGTTTCAGGTTTTGTAACAAAGTTGTATTTTTGTTTTTGGTGCTTTTTATGCTGCCTTGCGCCTGCGCAAGAAACATGTTACAGTAACTTTGGAACAGCAGGTTTTGGAGGCCTGGTCCTGTTGTGGCACCACTGCTTTTTTGGGGCTGGGCTCCCTGGCATGAATATTAGATTGCACGCTGTCTTTGACAGCAGTGCAAAAGCGTGCCCACCACCTTGAAAGGTTTTAGTCTCTGCAATGAGGGAGCTCCACCTCATTGCAGGGCATGTCTTTCCCAGTGTAAGTTTCAGTGCAACATTGCAGTGGCTATGCCATTCACCTCGCACAGTCCCCAGAAAAGCTGACTTAGTGGGTTGCCCACTCCCCCTGTAGGTAGCATCATGCCCCCCTCCCCTGTTCATCTGCCGACGGGGGTGCCCAATCCCAGTCAGCTCCAGTTCCTCCTCCCAAAACAAATACACAGGTGACATACTGGGAGCCCACCCCAGCATGTCAAATCTACCCGTAAAAACAAAAATCTTCCCGTGATGTTTTTTTTTTCTCTGTAAAGTAGAAAACAGTCCCTCAAAGTCTACAGCCCCCTTCCCAAAACCGCACCCACCCACTGCGCGCCCCACCTCACCACACACACCCCCTCACCCCATACTTACCTCCGGAGCCCAGCATGATGATCTTCTGAGGACCAGGAACACATCTGCGCTCTTCATAGCCGACCGCAAACTGAAGAAATGCCAGTAAGCTGTATAATGGCATAAATAGGGTTTTTTCAACTTTGATGCATATCTCAGGAATTTTTGGGAATTTTTCCACCAAATTTTCAACATGGGGTTATTGGGACCCCTCTTCATGAATTCATTTACTGTCATTGCATTATTCAGTCCCAAAAGGTGATTTGGAGTCACTGTGCAGAATCACCCTTCAGAACAGATTAATGAAACAGTGCTACTGTTCATGAGGTGGCCTCTTAAAAAGACTATGTTGCAAATTTGGTGAAAACAAAATGACTGTTTTATGAGCGTGCATTGCGCAGTTTCCATGCACGCTCGTGAATTTGCAAATCTGTAATATTTTCACTCCAGATTTTCAACATTGGCATTTTTCCACACCTTCTTATGAACAGTATAGCTGTCATTTTTCACATCTGAGCCGAAATGTGTTTTCGCGCTCCTAGCGCAGAATAACGTGGTCACTGTGGAAAATCTGTGTTGAGGACAGAGTAAGAAAATCACAGTGACACTGTTCATGAGCAGATGTCCTAAAATGGCTATGTTGAAAATCTGGTGCCGAAAGTCCATTAAATGACTGTTTTATGAGCGTGCATTGCACAGTTTCCACGCATGCTCGTAACTTCGCGAATCTGTAATATTTTCACTCCAGATTTTCAACATTGCCATTCTTCTACCCCTCCTTATGAACCGTACAGCTGTCATTTTTCACATCCTGGCCAAAATGAGTTTTCGCACTTCCGGTGCAGAATAGCGTGGTCGCTGTGGGAAATTAGCGTTCGGGACAGAGTAAGAAAAATAAGTGATATTGTTCATGAACAGAGGTCCTAAAATGAATGCGGTTAAAATTTGGTAATGAAAATCCATTAAATGACTGCGTTATGAGCATGCATTGCGCAGTGTTCATGCACCCTCATCATTCTTCACATCCTGGCCGAAATGTGTTTTCGCACTTCCGGTGCAGAATAACATGGTTGCTGTGGGAAATCAATGTTTGGGACAGAGCAGGAAAATCACAGTGACTCTGTTCATGAGCAGAGGTCCTAAAATGCCTATGTTGAAAATTAGGTGATAAACGTCCATAAAATGACTGTTTTACAAGTGTGCGTTGTACAGTTTCCATGCACGCTGGTAACTTCAATCTTTTTTAATATTTGTACTCCAGATTTTCACCATTGCCATTTTTTCACACCTCCTTATGAACAGTACAGCTTTCATTTCCCACATCCTACCTGAACTGTGTTTTCGCACATCCGGTGCGCAGTCGCTGTAGAAAAACAATGTTCAAAACAGAGTAAGAAAATCACAGTAACACTGTTCATGAGCAGAGGTCCCAAAATGCCTATGTTGAAAATTTGGTGAAAAAATTCCATGAAATGACTGTTACAAGCATGTGTTGCGCTGTGTCCATGCACAGTTGTAAGTTCAAGAATTTGTAATATTTTCACTTCAGATTTTCAACATTGTCATTTTTGCACACCGCCTAATGAACAGTTCAGCTGTCATTTGTCACATGCTGCCTGAAATGTAGTTTTGCACATCTGGCGCACAATCACACGGTCGCTGTGGGAAATCAACATTCGGGTAGATTTAGATAATCCTAGTGCCACTGTTCATGAGCAGAGATCACAAAATGGTTATGTTAAAAATTTTGGTGAAATAATTCCACTAAATGACTCTGATACAACCATGTGATGTGCAGTTTTCACACGGACTCATAACTTTGAGAATGTTTAATATTTTCATTTCAGATTTCCCACATTGCCATCTCTTCACACCTCCTTGCCAATGGTGCAGCTGATATTTTCACGTGGTGCAGAATTGTACAGTCACCATGGGAAATCAATATTAGAGACAGATTAGCAAAATCACAGGGGCACTGTTCAAGAACAGAGGTCCCAAAAGCTTTCATGAGGTGGGGTCACAAAAAGGCCATGTTTTAAAATTTGGAGTGCAAATACTAACACACACCCAGGGTGTTAGGGTTTCTAACAATTACTTCTCACCCTGTACAGACTAACAGGCATCAGGGGTGTGTATTTGTATTGTCTGCTGTACTGCTCATGTCATTGGTCCTCCACCTCCACCCTGCAGCCACTGGCAGGCATCAAGGTGTGCCTTGGACTCTTCAGCCCCAAAGTTCAACCCATTCTGCTATGCTGCACCCATCTCAGCGTACTTCCTTATGAAATGGGGTGAGCATAAGGCCAGATGACCCCAAGGCACAACGCAACACTTGTCAGACTCTACAGAGTAGGGTGAGATGAAATAGCATGGGCGTTATGGCCAATGACCCAAATGCACACCCCAATACCTGTCTCTCTCTACGGGGTGGGGTTGATGTTGGTTCTATTCTTCACTGCTGCCTCTACTATGTGTCTATCTGACTCCTGCACTACCAATGCCAAAATCAGCAAGAGAACATTCAGCATTGACAAATGCTTGTTTGTTGTGGTCCTTTTCTCCTGGGTTGCTGGATGCTAAGTCACAGTACACTAATGTGAGATTTGCAGACTGGATATCACTGATGTGGTGAAAGGCTGTCATCATTCACACCTATCATTCAACTGAGGTGATTTTCTCAGGATGGCACTTTAAATCAGTTATTCCATCACCCTGTAAATGGGGGTTGGAGAGGTAGTGCTGCTTTGAAACCTTACTAAGAGTTTCTATGCAGTAGCTAACTCAATGCTTAACCACTCAATCAATCAATCCAATCAATCAATCAATATTTAATTCATCAACAAAGTATGAATGAATGGGATGCTCAGTTGGGCAGAGCTCATTTTCTGTTTTCTCAGTGACAGGCTGTTACTTGAGTTATATGCAGGCTCATCTGCGTTGTACTCCACACTACAATGATTGTTTTACCGGTGCTATCACTTCCTCCTCTAGTAGGAATTAACACATATAAGGCCCTATTAAAACTTATTGTAACATGGCATGAACTGTGCAGCTCTGAGGGAGCAAGCCGATACGGCTAGGGCGGTCACGAGACGGCAGCCGAAGCGGGTATTAACGCAGCATATATGCCGTGCCCGCTTCGGCAGTACCGCTCGCAGCCAGACCCCCTGCCTAGCAGCACTGGCTCCTGTGGGGAAATGAAAGGAGGAGGGCGATGAGCGGCGCTTCTGGAGCCCTATTAGGAATCCAACACGGCAGTAGATCCGGTGGGTGGGGACGAGAAGCATTGACCCTCCACGATCGCATTGCCACATGGTCACCATGCATGGCACAGTGAACTTCTACAGGACCACCCCGCCGGCAATGGGAACCACAAGTGCCCGGTCAGATGACCACAGCGCAGACCGCCCCGGGCAGCATCATCCACACAACAGGTGCATTGCGATGCAGCCGGACGAGTATCCCGGGGGAGCAGGAAGTCAGGAAGCGACCGAGATGCACAGCGCGAGGCAAGCGCTCCTCGGTCGCCGCTGAATTCTGCACAAGACCTCCCACTGCAGGCATGACCACAATACCATCACGAAATCTGCACAAGACGCACAGGACTTTAGCTGGCCCCTCCGCTGCCACTGCATGGACACTGTCTGTGGACCACATCAGTATGTATGTCATGTGTTGTAGCCTATTCTCAAAGTGCATTCAAATTGTGAAATGTTCTCACCGCCTACGCCAGTTATTTCGTAGCTGTCACAGTGGGCCCCCTCGTCATCCCTCCACCAGTCGCCGGCCCATGTTACAAGCACATTAAGCCACTCCGTCGGTGTGCTCTAATGTGATTGATGCATGGGGGGCCGGTGGCAGCCCTCGGCCCTGGGCCTCGGGCGCCTCCCCCCCATGCATCAATCCAGCATTAGAGCACACCTTCATCATGGCTTAATGCCTACTTGTAAAGCAGGCACTGACAAACAGCAATGCAGTTACCAACATTGCAACACTTGTAGCGATACAACTTCCAAACAGGCACTGCAGAGTAACACCTCACATGGTATCAGCAGCCTGGAGGCATGCTGACTCAGCATCCTGCAACTCGGGTGAAATGAAGCACACCAAAAAGGCATTAAAATATAAATTTGTCAACTTTGTTACAAAACCTGAAACACATAGGTTCTAGAGCACTGTTTTTAGAATGGTGCTGCCTGTTTTACTTGTGAAAACCATTGCAGAATTATCTTTTAAATTTGGAGAAACAGGTCCTATAAGCTTGCTGATAGGGAGAGCTAGACTGTGAGTTGAGGAGATGACATCATCAGCACTTCTTCACTGAAACTGGCTTTTTTGAACAGGTAGTGAAATCAGAGTTACAAAATAACCAAAACTTTAAAATGAAGCAACACAGAAATCTGATGTTTGGTATGAGATTTATTGGGGTTATACTTATTCTGATTCTGCAATGTAGCACTTTTGGCCAGAGTCCCTCTTTATGCTTAAAAAGCTTTTATCCTTTTTCTATAGAAACAGGGCCTGTTTTAGTTTCACAATCTGTAAGCAGTTAGTTAGCTCCCTTTTTATGTCACAGTTGGACTATGGTGACTGTATCTGCATGAAGACCTCAGATAGTGTGTTGAAACTACTGGACCCTTTGTTCCATAGCACCTTGAGGTTTGTCTCTGGACTGCCGTGGATGACCCACCATTGTCAGCTATATGCTGCGGTGGGGTGGCAGCCCTTGGCAGCTCACAGGCAACTTCATTGGTGCATTTATGTATATACATTTGTATTACAACAACTTCCTTTTTATTTAACAACGTTGTTGCAATTTAAACAACCGAATAGATATGTACTAAGGTCCACTGCTCTCCCACAGTTTTCTATACCAAAGTCCAGGACTAAATGTGGCAACAACTCACTGGCTGTTCCAGTACCTTGCACATGGAATTCTATCCAAAAGAAATTAAAGATGACAGCCTTAATATCAATTTCATGTTTTAAGAACTCTTTTTTTTTTGTGCACTTTTTTTATTCACTCTGGGCCTCGGGCATCCTTTGGGAGTACCCACTCAGCTGCTGCCTCTAACTCCCAGCCTGAACCCCTGCTTCTCCAGGCATCCCCCCCCCCGTGCGAATCTGGTAGGTTGGCCCCAGATCACCCACTGGGGGAGAGCCCCTGGCAGCTTTTTTCTGAAATTAGATGGACCTACCTCATCTCCGGGTCGGCCATGTGAATCCTTGGTGCAGTGACCAGCATTGGGATGTGGGCGAGCTCCTGGGGTCTCTGTCATCTCCCGGTGTGCCAGAGTTTTTTTCTGTGTTTTTCTCCCCTGCGGATCGCAGGTGTGCAATGGCATCCATGGTGAGGAGCACAGACTCCTGCCATTGCTCTGCCCCTTCCAGTGTCTGCTTGTGCCACTAGTTCCACACTGCCCCCGGCCATCACCAGGAGCCACTCTGGATCAGCACATCCCCAAATCCCTCCCCAGAAAGGAAGAGTAGCCCTCCAGATTCTCAATCCCTTCCCTCCCCTACTGATCCCGAGTGGCCCAAGTCCATTCCCGAATCTGGGTCACCGGCGTGGAGTGAGTTGTTCGTCCAGCACCTCAGCCCTCAGTGCCACCAGGCTGGCTAAGAACCATCTTATTGAAAATAAATATTACAAGTGCAATTGTTTTAAATTCATGTCTGTTAAACTATTTGTCTCTCTGTGTGTGTTACTCTAATTCGTATAAAATATTTGTCTTTGTTCAACATTTTGGATACAATTGTAAAAGAGAGTTTACTTTCAATCTGCATTCCAATAAACTTGAATTGAATTGACATATTTTGTACTTTGTCCACTTGTAAAGGGGGGCACTAGACACCAGGGAAAATATTTTGTTTAAAGGATCCAACTTGGTGTTCGGGGTACTATCTGACAGGGAGGGGGTGAGGGGGCCACTAGACACCAGGAAAAACTATTTTTTTAAAAGATCCGCTTTGGGTTTGGGGTGGGTGGGTGTAGTACCTGACAGGGTGGGGGTTGGGGCCACTAGACACTCACGGATAGATCAAGAGTGATGTTGAGCAGGGGTTCTCCATTTGTGCCTCTACTTACGTTGGGATTTTTAAGTGCAATTTGCACTTGAAAACCCCTCAAAGCAAAGCAAAGTCACAAATGGCGAATTATTGATTATTTGGGAAAATTATCCAAAGTGCTATGCTGTGCAAAATTGCTGACTTTGTGGCAATTTTGCTCCTGTAGTAAAACTTCACTGCATCTATAATTGTGATATTTAACATTGTTTTTATGCTGTGCATTTGTATGGCCTGTTATGAACTTATTTAGTTTTTAGCATACTGTAATGGCTTATTTGCTGAACAATAAAAACAAATATACATGCAACAAAATTGGTAATATTCTGTTCTCTAGTCGTAATGTTATAGGGGCTTAACATTCTGCAGTTTACATATTGCAAAATGTCATTTTAAAATTTACAAAAGTTTGGAGGCCTTATAACTCAGTCACCTTTAAAGATCAAGATCTGAAACTTGGTGCACATCTGTATGGGCTTTGATAAAGTCACCATGACAAATGGTGTGAATTGGCCTAATGCTTTTGAAATTCTGCAGTTTACATAACTGTGAAATGTGATTTTAAAACTGTTTGATGTTCTTAGGCTTATAATTCAGACACCCTTAAATACAGAGATCTGAAGCTTGCTACTGTTCTGAATGGACCTTAGTAAATTAAAAATACCAGATTTGGTGCCTTTTGGACAAACGTATTTAAAATTAGATGGAAATGACTGAAATCACTATTTTGTCAACATTTAATAAACTTTTCGTGGACATTTCACAAAATTTAGCACAAATGAAATCAGCATGTTGCTGGAATTTTGCTGGCAGCAGAAGATAAATTCCGCACAGCCCTAGACATCAATGCAGGCATCTCAGAGTAGCCTGTCTTGTTGTTTGTGATCCCACAAATTATTCAATAAACTGTAAGCAACTACAGAATTCAAGCCTAGTATGGTCCCTCTGTGCTTTGGCGATTAGTGACAGTTTTTTGTTCTGTACTGTTGCTGGTCTAATACTTGGCTCCTATCAATGAATTGTGCAATCCTGTAGTGATGAGTATGCGTGACAGCTCAGTGTGAATCAGTACAATTTATGGAATAGAATGTTGGTTTTATCAAGGGAAGTAGAGTTCTTGCCTCTGCAGACTACATTCCCATAATAGAGAAGGGAAAGGAGTGATTATGCCACAACCTACAGTATTTTCTGATGTTTCATTGGATTCAGCCCTTTAATCACCAAGCCTGTCATATAACTTGGCTATTACCTTGGAGATGTGACCAAAATAATCACTGTACTGTTCCAGTTCAGAGGCCAAGGTACTTGTAGGTGGAAACAGAGCCTAAGCAGGACCCATCCAGTGTACATAGAGTCAAAGTGGGGAGGTAGAGCTGTGCCATTTCTGGGGTTAAACAGCATGGTCACTGTTTTCTTTTGGTTCATAATGAGATGATTATCCTGGAACCATTATTCTACTGCAGGGAAGTTCTGTTGGAAGAAACCCTCATTCTGGGGAGCAGAGGTGCCAGATACACAAATTATAGCATCCTCCACATGTACTGTATGTGGATGCTGCTGACTGAGAGGAACAAGGGTAGATCATTAATGGGGCTGGATTAAAATTGAAAAGTCCCCTAGGCATTTTCAAGCGGAAACCCCCATCCCCCACAGAAACTGAAAATATTATTTTCCTTCCTCTAAGTGATAGTGGGTTTCAGAAGTGAAACATTTAAGCAAGCAGACACAAAACAGTTATGAAGCTCTGCTTGTACAAGCACACGCTCATTCATTGCAAGTTGTTGTAATTTAATTCTCACTGCATAAGTGTACAGAAGGGGAAGGGGCTGCTCCAGTGTCTCGTGGGGGGGCAGGATGGGGGGGAACGGTGTTGTGGATCCCTCTGAGCAGTCCCCTACCCTTCTGTAGAAGATTGCAGGAGAAAGTGAATTACTCGACTTGTCAATGAAATGAGCATGTGCATGTACAAGCACATGCTCATTCATTGAACTGCATCGCACTGGCTGCCGGCCATGGAGGTGAGTGGAGGGATGTGCCAGTGGTCCTCTCTGGTTGGGGTTGGGGGAGTAGGGTGGGGGTACTACATGACAGGGTGGGGGCCACTAGACCAGGGGAAAAAAAAATTATTTAAAAGATCCGAATTGGGGTTGGGGGTAGAGTGGGGTGGGGGTACCACCTGACAGGGTGGGTGATGGGGGCCTCTAGATACCAGGGAAAGTAATTAATTTGTTTAAATGGATCTGACTTGGGGTTGGGGGTAACAGGGTGGATTACTACCTGACAGGGTGCGGGGCCATTAGACAGCAGGGAAAATAATTTTATTTTTTTTAAAGGATCCGACTTGGGGTTGAGGAAAGTGGGGTGGGGTTCTACCTGACAGGGTGGGGGGACAGGGGCCACTAGACACCAGGGAAACCAAATGCAAGTTTTTTACACATCCTGAAGTAACACAAAGGGCCTACATCAATGGGAACTTCCATTACTTCTGGATGTGTAGTTATTCATTTCGCTACCCATAATATGACCCGAAGTCAGTGGCATCCATAGAGCCAGAAAGGCTTACCAATCCAAGAGATGAGAGCTGTCTGGTGGCTGCTCTATCCACTCCCATCCCTCTCCTCTCTGGCCGAACCCTGGCAACCCATGCCTAAACATGGGTAGCCAGCATGGTGAGAGGTAAGGCGTTCAGCACCTCAGCCCTCTACACCACTGGGCCGGCCCAGCCATTAGTATTTTTAACTTTTATATCACCATAATTGACTGTTTGTTGAATGTTATTCAGTGCAATTCCTTACAATATCATGCACTCTTTTAAACACAGTAGCACTTACTGCAGGTTTAAGCATTTTATTCTGTCGGCTACCTAAGCTGCGTTTTTTTCTAGAATCCTTTTTTGGTCGTGATACTATGTTTACATATTGTACCACAGTGTTATGCAGTATTGTATTGTTTTTCTCAGTATTGCACTGTTTGAAGCACCAATGCACATTCTGAAAACTGTCTCTGCCACTTTAAGAATCGACCTTAAAAGTGTACAATTTGGGGCAGTTTGACAGTCTCATGTTAAAAGGCATGTGCGCAAAACATTGGGACATCACTGTAAGCTTCATGCTCTAGCCTGTCTCATTGTTGCTATGCACCCAAATTCTTCAATAATCTGTAAGCAAATGAATAATTCAAGCCTAACATGGTTTTCCTCTGCATTGGTGAGTAGCACTAGTATTTTGTTTGCGACTGCTGCAGTTTTAATGGTTACAGTGCCATCACCCTCATTGTGACCCTTAGCTGCCTTGCTTTTAGACTGGCAAACTGCCCACATACCTATCTGACCACTTCTCTCCCAGCAAAATACTACCTATAGTATTTGCTCAGATCTGAGGCAGACTACACCTTAGTGTTCCATAACACAAGCACAAACTAGACCAAGCCTTCATTAGCTACAGGCTCCATAACATATGGAACAGTGTTCCTGCCAAAGTCATTGCCCCCTGCCTTACATCAAGCAAGGGTTTGATCAAGTCCCACTACAAATCCCCGATGTCCTGTTCCCAATGCTAAGTCCCCCCTCCTCCGAGCCTATCAAGTTCATCTAGCTAATATATGTCCTAGTAACTCAGTGATGAATATTCTGTTAACTGCTGCACCCATCCGTGGAACAGCACGGGGTCTTATTTTTTTCATTTACTTGTTGTTACAATGAAATGTTGTTTGCCATGTACTTGTCTTATTTGTATCTTGAAATGTGTAATGTATGTATACACACTGTAAATTTCCTTACTGTCACATTCCTCCCCTCCCCCAGGTTGTAATTGAGCTTTGTGTGCTTACCTGCTAAACTATGTTTTAAATAAATACATACATACAGCAAATTACATATCAAAAAAGTTTATGCAGGTTACAGTAAAACAAATGACAAAGCAATGCAGGTTGTAAAAGTAGTTAGAAACAAAACTGTGCATTTCCCCTGCCACTTAAGCACCACCATAAAAATAAACTGCCATTTCCAGTGTAGAAAAAATGTATTTAAAAAAACGCATGACAGACATTACAGGTGCAACCCTAATCTCCTCAGTGCCGGCCTTTTTCTGTGTCTAGGTTGTAAAACTACAAGAGGTGAACTCTGTAACACTAATATGAACTAATATAATGTAGTATAAATGTTATGTAAATATTGGCAGCTCACCATTAACTGTAGTTCTAGTAATGGTATTCAGTTTACATCCACATATATGCAGTCTTTTCTGGAGTCTTCAACTAATCTTATCTCACCACCTGGGTGTTATATCCACTGACTCCACCCCATGACATCAGATCTTTGTATCCTGGAAGCAAGTATCTGAACATCACTTGCTAGGTGAGGTTGGGTGGATGTGAACAGAACTACTAGAAGTACTGTTATAGGTAAGTAACCTTTATTACTAGGAACATGGACTAAGATCACTATCCACACATAGACAGACTCATAGTAGTCATCTAGGAGGAGGAGGAGGCAAGGTACACACCCCTGACTGGTGAATAGAGACTGGAGGACTGAGGAACCAAAAGCAGTATCTCAATGACTCATATCTTTGATGCTGTAATGGAAGATGAATGTGTGCTCATTTACCCAGGTTGCAGACTTGCATATCTCCACAAAGAATTTCCCTGATAGCAGCCACAGAGGCAGTGGTATGTCTGGTGGAATGAACCTTAAGTCCATTGGATAACTCCCTACCAGCCAAGCTATAGAAGAGGTCAATGCAGGATGTAATCCACCTGGCAATCATCCACTTAGCTGATAGGTTGCCCAGAGCACCTTCAGAATAGGTGACAAACAGCTGGCAAGCCTCTCTGCAAACTCTGTGCACTTCTTGTAATAAGAGAGTGCCCTCCACAGGTCCAATGTATGGAGCCTGCGATCAGCATCCAAGGTCAGATTGGTGAAATACATCTGAAGTTTAATCACTTGGTTCACATGAAACACTGATGCAATTACTGGGAGGAATTTCATGTTGGGGAAAAGGACTAGCTTGTCCTAATGGAAGACCACATATGGAGACTCCATTGGAGAGCCTAGAGCTCACTGATCCTTCTGCATGATGTTATGGTAACAAAGAACATGGTCTTCCAGGACAACTGTGACATCTGACACCTGTACGTGGGCTCAAAAGACTTGTCCATGAGAATAGATGACACCAGTAGTATGTCCCACAGAGCCAGTGGTTCATGCACCAAAGGGGACAGGTGATCCAGGCCTTGCAAACAGTGCCCAATCACCATCTCATGTGCCACTACTGGCATAACAGCCTGTGCCAGCTATACCGAGATGACTTCCTGGCATACCTTCAGGGTCGTGGCACATAGTCTTAATGGTGACAAGGACCTGAGGTAGTCTAGTTGAGGATAGTCATGACTGAGAGGCAGGGGGATTGAGTTCCTTCAACTGATACCAGAGAGTGAATCTTGTCCACTCAAAAGCATAGCATTTCAGAGCCAGCTCCTTTTGGGACACTGCCACCACATGAAAAAACAGCTTCCTAAAAGTCCAAAGCCTGGAACTCTAGCTGCACAGGAACCAGGCTGAGAGGTACAGGGACTAAAGGACCATGTGCAGGACCACCTACTATTGTCTGGTCAGGATGGAGATGCAAATTCTATGAAAGTTAGCTGCTAAGGCTGAGGAGATCTTGTTACCAGAACTATATAGGTCAGACTGGTGCTATCAAGCTCAAGCATGCCTTGTCTTTCCGGGTCTTGATCACTACCTTGTGAACCGAGGGAAGGGAGACAGAAGACCTTGAGAAGGAATCTCCCTGCAATGTCCCACATTGAGGAGATAAACACAGAATAGCCACAGTTTTCTGTTCTTCCATGAGTCAAACAGGTCCACCGGAGGGGTGTCCCACTTGGAGAACAGATGGTCTGCCACCTTTTTCTTTAGTGACTACTCATGTAATATCTCTCTGACCTGGCTGAAAGTGTCCACCAGCTGTTTCATTTCCCTCCCAGAACATGGATCACCAGTACATTGACCTGCAAGCTGTGCACAAGGGTCAAGTTGTGGAGAGCCTCCAGACACAAGGAAAAGGAATGCATCCTATCCTTACCGTTTAAGTAGAACATGGTGTTCATGTGGTTCATCTGGACCTTAATGACCTGACCCCAAGTCAACATCAGAGCCAGATGCACTGCATAGAGCTCAAGCAGGTTGATGTTGTATTGGTACTCCTGGTGTGACCAGAACCCATGGTCCCTGTGGCCTCCCAGGTGAGCTCTCTTACCCACTGGAGATGCATCCATCATGAGTGTGACAAATGGTTCTGGGAGGATGAATGTGATTCCTTCCTCCAGATGTTTTGTGCACTGCCACTACTGAATGATATCTTGCAATGGCTTGGTCACCGAGAGTGGCTGGTTTAGGTGACCTAGATATTCAGACCACGCAGGCTCAACTCCCACTGCATCGGGCACATTCTCTAGTGAGCCCATCAGACCACCCTGGGAGGAGCTACCATAAACTCCTGCAGCTGCAGGAAATCAAGTGCTAGGCACAAGCACACAACCAGAAATGAAAGAGCAAAGGTGGTAAGATCTGATGCCTGGTCCACTGGGAAGTGTGCCTTGGCCCACTGGGAGTCCAGTTCTTTCCTGATGTACTTGAACATCTCTATGGGGACCAGCTCTGACTTGGCTGGATTGAAAGAAGACCCACATCTTGACAGGTCTGGAAGGCCAGATCACTGGACCACACCACAGCCTCCTTGATTAGTCCAACCAGCAGCCAGTCATCCAGGTAGGGAAATACCCTGATTATATTGTACCACAGGAAGGCCATCATCACTGCCATGCACTTGGTGTAGATGACAGGCCAAAAGGCATGATCTGAAAATGGTAGAATACCCCTTCTGCACAAAACCAAATGTACTGACAATGGGATGGATATACAGAGATGAAGAAGAACTAATCCTGGAGGTCAGAGGAGCAGAACCACATCACCTGTACCAAGGATAGTATGATCTGACCAACATGACCATCCAGAACTTGTGCTTCAGCAATGATCTTGTTCAGATCGTGCAAGTCCAGTATGGGGTGCCAGCCCTCCATTCATTTCAGAACAAGGAAGTATCAGGACATGTATCTCTGTGTGGCTAGACTGTCTGTTGCAAAATCCATCACACTGCACTCTAGCAACAAAGCAATTTTTGCTCTCAGACCAGACAATATGTACTCCAGCACCCTTGACTCCTAAGGAGATCAGAGTCAGTAAGCAGGAAAGTCTCAAAGTCCAGAGGCAACCCCTTGCTAAATGTCACAAACCCACTCAGCAGGTCAGCCCTCTACTCCCAAAGTGCCAAACTCCGAGCGCAGTCTTGTGAACAGTTTAACAGAACAAGGTAACCCTCTTGTCTGTTTTGTGAGTTCAGATTAACCTTTGGTCTCATGTCTTGGAGGGATTCAAACTGTGAAACTCTTGCTAGCATACCCAATGCACAGGCTCAGATATTTCTGTCTTTGGGGGGCCAGGTATATTTGCCTACAGGCACTTAACCAGGTATACAGAGATGAACCCTTATAAACTTTAATAAAGACCTCAGATTTAAAACTCTTCTCTTTCCAGTTTGGTATCACCATTCAAGCTTATGCCTAGTGTCTGCTATAACCATATAAACTTTTCTTACAAACGAAAGAAATTCAAAGACAGACCTAGTAAACTCTAAAGAGTTTCTACTAAAATAGATAATAATATGTAAAACATACAGTACAGAACTATCATATCACAAGACATACAAATCTTTTAAAAGAACAAGGTTTAAACAGTGCACATTTCTACAACAATATTTAGATTTATGTCTTTCTAAATACCTGTTTAAAAGTGCTCACAGATGTTTCTTTGTCAGAGTCTAGATAAATGTGTCTCTGTAAAGTCAAATAGAATAATAATTAAAAAGCTGGTTTTCTACACCTATTTGCATGAGGTCACCTAGCTCCTCCTTGTCAGAATATATAAAAAAACATATAACTATAAAAACAGGATGTCTTTTCCAAGTATTAAATTCTGCAACCTCAGCATACTCATGTTCTTCAAATGACACTCCTTTGATCTTAATCAGTATCCTCTCTCACGCAGGCATCAGAAGAACATTTACAAATTTGCACCAGTTTGCTAAACCTGGTTTACCCCTCTAAAGTCAAACTTTTTTTATGATTTCCCTCTTAACAAAATTAACTTAGAAATGTCTGTAATTAGCTTCTGGCCTGCCATGTAACACCTGGTATCTAAAACCTGAGTGTGTGTGATCTCACATGCTGTTTCAGCATTTTCTCATGGCTTTCATCTTTTCAGCTGAACTCTGAGGGGGGAAGGTGAGTGACAGATTTTTAGCATCTCTCATGACAGACGGTCCATAACCCATTTTGATATTACAAAAAATTATACTACACCACTCAGAACTGGCTGTCCACATCACAATCCTCCCCACCTAGACTGAATTTTGGGGGTCTATCCCCTGCATGGGATGAGCTTCCCAAATCAGTTCACTCTGCATAGACCCTAGACATCCCATCTGAGTTCTGCTGTTTCACTCCAGCCCTATGTACGATTGTCAGATCAAATCCTTGTAAAGCAAGACTCCATCTTAGCAATCTGCCATTGTTTTCCCCCCATCTGCATCAGCCAAACCAGAGGGTTGTGGTCAGTCTGCACCACAAAATGCTGCCCATACAAGTATGGCTCTAATTTCTTTAGGGCCCACACTATGGCAAGACACTCCTTTTCCACTGTGGAGTATGCTTGCTCCCTGGGAAGTAACTTCCTACTCAGGTACACTACTGGGTGATCTGTCCTTTGGCTGGATGTCTGACTCAGTACTGCACCAATACCCACATCTGAGGCGTCATTCTGAACTATAATTGCTATAGTCAGGACTTGTCAAAACAGGAGCACTGCACAGTGCCTCCTTTAGTTTGGAAAAGGCTTCCTCACAGGCTGAGCCCCAGGTAATGTTCTTTGACATCCTTTTCTTTGTCAGGTCAGATAGGGGAGCAGCCAGGGCACTGTAATTGGGTAAACATTTTCTCTAGTACCCTGCTGTCCCTAGAAAACTCCTGACCTGCTTCTGTGTTTCTGGTCTTGGCCATGCCTAGATTACCTCTATCTTTATTTGGTTAGGACGGAGCTGTCCCCGGCCCACCACATGACACCTTTCCCATGACCACCTGGCTCTTCTCAGGTTTGGCAGTGAGCCCGGCCCTCTGTATCCTGCCCAGCATTTCCCTAAGGTGGGATAGGTGTTCCTCCCAGTTGGTACTAAAGATGGCAATGTTATCCAGGTACACCACGGCGTACTCCTCAGCACCATTTAACACCTGGTTCACCAACCTTTGGAAAGTGGTTGGGGTGTTCTTCATTCTGAAAGGCATTACTTTAAACTCAAATAAGCCTATCGGAGTGATGAAGGCTGACCTCTCCCTAGCTCTGTCTGTCAACTCTACCTGCCAGTACCCCTTCATCAGGTCAATGGTTGTAAGGTAGGTTGCCCTTCCCAACTTGTCCAGGAGTTCGTCCGTTCAGTGCATCTTGTGGGTGTCTGACTTTGTGACTACATTTAATACACAATAGTCCACACAGAAATGAGTAGAGCCATCTGGCTTAGGCACAAGGACTATGGGTGAGACCCAAGGGCTGTGGTATCCCTGGATTACCCCTAAATCCAGCATCTCCTCTATTTCCCTCTTAATGTCCTTTTGGACAGCCTCTGACACCCGATATGCTGTCCACCGTATGGGCATCTGTGTCCCTGTCTCCACATCGTGCATAGCTAAGGGGGTTAGTCCAGGCTTGGCGCTAAGCAATGGGGCAAAGTCTGCTGAAACCTCCCTTACTTTCTGGACTTGGTATGGGGCTAGCTGGGGAAACAATTTTGCTGCCTCCACAGAGGACTCCCGCTTACTTTCCTCCAGCAAATCCAGAAGGGGGTCTCCTTCGTCTGTCCCCTCCCCTTGACTACACACAGCAAACACCATGTCAGCCCTATTTGCATATGGCTTCATCATGTTGACATGGTACATACTTTCTGCCTGTCTTCTGTCAAGTAACTCCACAATGTAGTTCACGTCATTTACCTTCCTAACCAGTTTGCACGTTCCTGCCAACTCAGCTTGCAGCTTGTCTTTCCAGACTGGAATAAGGACCATGATCACATCTACAATTGACTCTTCCTTCTCCCCTTTTTCTACCTCCCATATCTGTCCCTTTCATATTCCTTTGACTCTGGTTCCAGCTCTAAATTCTCCATACCGTATCACTATATATCTTTTTATAGTAGGTTTTGTGTTCAGTGTACCTGATACATATATTTCTTTACTTTTATGAAAAATTGGGTCCTACTCAAAACTAGCTGAATCTTCTGTTCCAATCATATACTACTGTCGATGCTACCTGCTGATACTTTGTATATACTGTATTATTGTATCTCACTTTATTTGTATTATTACTATTTTCTTGTGTGTTGCATCCTGTGTATATTGTCCCTTGTTAAACCCAGGTCCACCTTGAAAATAAGCTTGCTCAATGGTGATCACCTGGTTAAATAAATAAATATAGACTTTGATTGACTTCCTGACCCACCATGTACGAGCGAGCTCTGGCTCTGCGGTTGTACCACACTTTTTGTTTCTGTTGGGCAGCTGTCAGGTTGCTCTCGGCTGTCCCCATAAGCTTTTCAGCCTTTCCCTAAACCTTAGGACATAATCCATAATAGGAGTTCCCTGGGTGGTGTGCTTGCCTTCCCAGTCCTCCCAGATGAAGCCTAGGGGCCCACGTACCTGGTGTCCATATAAGAGTTCGAAGGGGGAAAATCCTGTCGTTTCTTGGGGCACCTCCTGGTATGCAAACAACAGGTGAGGAAGGTATTTCTCCCAGTCCCTCCCATGCTGTTCAGCAAATGCCCAGAGCATTGACTTTGGGGTACCATTGAATCTTTCCACAAGCCCATTGGCTTGTGGGTGATACGGTGTTGTGCATCTCTGCACCACCCTACACTTCTCCCATAAATATTTCATCAGGTCTGACATGATGGAACCCCCTCGATCAGTGATTACCTCCTGTGAAACCCAACACGGGAGAAAATTCCAAGTAAGACATCTGTCACTTTGTCTGTCCTCAGTGGGGATAGGGCTACTGCCTCTGGGTACCGGGTGGCATAATCCACCACAGTCAGGATGAATCTTTTCCCTGAGGAGCTGGGGGTATTTAAAGGCCCCACAATATCCACTCCCACCCTCTGGAATGGCTCCTCCACTATGGGCAATGGAATCAGGGTGGCTTGGGTTTTCTTGCCTGCCTTCCCTATTTCTTGGCACCAGTGACAAGACCTGCAATACTCTTTCACCTGCTGGGTGAAGTTAGGCCAATATAAATTCTTGGCTAACTGCTGCATTGTGCACACAATTCCCAGATGACCAAGCAAGGGAATATCATGTGCAGTTTTGAACAACTGCTCATGATACCCCTGGGGAACAACATGCTGCCTGCCTAGCATCCCTCCCTCTGTCTGTACTGCCTGAGTATACATAAGTCAATTTTTCAAAAAAACCTTATGTCTGCTGTCACCTCTCTGTGTGCCATCCAAGTCTGCCCAAGCCCTCAGCTTCTCTAAACTAGGGTCACTCCTCTGAGCAGCTGCAAACCCCTCACACAGTCCCAAGGCATGAGACTGGTCCCCTTCAGTTACTAACTAGGGTCCCTAGCACTAGCTTCAGGTCCCTCAGGATCACTGTCAATCCCAACCCTCTGACAAGGGGTCACCCCTCCTCTTCAGAGTAACCCTCTGTAGCTGTGTGGTTACTGGCTACTGGGGAAATTTCTACCCCTTTTTTATCAGTCTCCCCATCTGGAGACAGGCTGGGGAACCAGCCTCTCAGTGGTTTCCACACCAGTTTCTGTGGGATTCAGGGAACTACTATTTTCCCTTGCCGCTTGGCTATGGGTAACTGCAAATACCATCCCCTGCTGGAGATTGTTACCCAGGATCACATCTGCACTGCTAATGTTTTGGCTACAGCCACCTGTTGCACAGTTCCCCCCATTTCACCCCAGTCTAGGAGAACACTAGCGAGGAGCAATGTTTTCTCCCCACTCACAAAGTCCTGTACAGTGACATATTTATTGGGTAAAAGCTGACCAGACTGTACCAAATCCCCCTTTACCAAGGTCAGGGATGCCACTGTGTCCCTTAACCCTGCATCTGTACATCATTCACCATGACTGGATGCATGTGTTCCCTCGTGTTCACTGGCATCTTTCAGGGACACATAAATAATCCAGTTCTTTTCTAGCACCTGGTTGTGTATTATTGCTCGCCTTTTTGGGACACTGTCTGGCAATATGCTCAGTTTCCTTACACAAACAACATTCAGTTCTTCTCTCAGAGAAATCTTTTCTCTGAAACCTGGAGCTAACTGGTTTTGGTGGAGGCAGTGAGGGTTTTAGCTGCCCTTAAGGTGTGCTTTTCCCTTTCTGCACTGCCACGCCCGCCCCAGTCACTCTCAGAGTAGGTCTGCTCTTGGCATAGCGGTCCGAGAGTTCAGTAGCCTCTTGTACTGTTTTGGGATCTCAGTCCTCTAGTCAAGTTTTTAGCTCTGCTGGGTATGCCCAATAAAATTGTTCTAATAAAATGACATTTTCAATTTTATCAACAGAATTTGCCTCAATTCCTTCCCACCAACGTTTTAAAAACTGACATTGTTTCGTGGCCAGCTCCTCATATCTCATATCATGGCTTCTCCTGAGCTTACAGAATTTAGCTCTGTATGATTCAGTAGTTAATTCAAACTTTTTTAACAGTGCAGCTTTTAGTTTGCTGTAATTATTACTGTCCTCATTGCCCATTTGACCCAATGCATCCCGAGCTTTCCCCAGTAAGTAGTGGGGATAGGTGGAAGCTCCAGGACTCTCTCAGAATTTTATCCTGAATACAAACTTTTTCAAAAGAATTTAAAAAGGCATTCATATCCTCCCCCTCTTTAAACTCAGCTGTTAATTTGGAGTTCAATTTGTAACTCAGTCCTGGAGTCCCAGTTAAATCCAAGCCACTTACCTGCTCTGTTGCCGCTAGTCGGAGTTGTATCTTCTCCAATTCGTGTTGCCTCTGGCACTCCTGCTCCTCACGGTCTGCATCACAGTGTTCTCATTCTCTCTTCTCCTCTGCAGCTCACTGGTGCTCATGCTCCTCACAGTCTGTATCTCTCTGTTCTCATTCTGCCTTTTGGCATTTTTGCTCTGCCTCATGGTCCACCTCTCGCTTCTCTCGTTCCATCTTCTCCTGGAACTCCAGCTCTATCCTGCAGAACTCAATTTGCAGCCTGAGTACCTCTGGATTCAGGATACTGGTGACCTTCCCCTGCTATTGTGGCCCTGCTGTCATCCACACCGGATCTGGACACAGCACTGGTCGCTAGCCGTGCCACACTCCAAGTTTGGTCTTTCCAGTAACGGTCTGTGACTCGCTGCTCTGGGTATCTGCTACCATCAGGGCATCTATGAGGTTCTGCCTTTTGGCTGTCACCTCAAACGGGACTCCCCTGTCCCCGCACAACTGCTTCAAGTAATCTACAATGTGCCTGCTGTAGTCAGAAGCCATCTTCTTCTTCCCTCACTACTGCTACTCTAACTTGCACTTTAGAAAAAAAAAATAAAATGGGTAGGAACTGGACTGTATGCCAAGTGATATAGTTCTGTTTCCTTTTTAAAATAAAACTCTGCATTTTTCTTTCTTTGCAAGAGAGATTACGGTCTCAAGCTGACACAGAATAATAAAAGCTTGTGATACCAAAATTATGCAACCTCCAAGTGCAGTCTTGTGAACAGTTTAACAGAACAAGCTAACCCTCTTGTCTGTTTTGTGAGTTTGGATCAACTTTGGTCTCAAGTCTTGGAGGGATTCAAACTGTGAACCTCTTACTAGCATACCCAATGCACAGGCTCATATATTTCTGTCTTTGGGGGGCCAGATATCTTTGCCTATGGGCACCTAACCAGGTATACAGAGATGAACTGTTAAAAACTTTAATAAAGACCTCAGATTTAAAACTCTTCTCTTTCCAGTTTGATATCACCATTCAAGCTTATGCCTAGTGTCTGCTATAACCATATATACTTTTCTTGCAAAAGAAAGAAATTCAAACACAGACCTAGTAAGCTGTAAAAAGAGTTTTTACTAAAATAAATAATATGTAAAACATACAATACAGAACTATTATATCACAAGACATACAAATCTTTTAAAGAACAAGGTTTAAACAGTGCAAATTTCTACAACAATATTTAGATTTATCTCTCTTTCTAAATACCTGTTTAAAAGTGCTCACAGATGTTTCTTTGTCAGAGTCTAGATAAAAGTGTCTCTGTGGAGTCAAATAGAATAATAATTAAAAAGCTGGTTTTCCCCACCTATTTGCATGAGGTCACCTAGCTCCTCCTTGTCAGAATATATAACAAAAATATATCTATAAAAACAGGATGTCTTTTCCAAGTATTAAATTCTGCAACCTCAGCATACTCATGTTCTTCAAATGACACTCCTTTGATCTTAATCAGTATCCTCTCTCAAGCAGGCATCAGAAGAACATTTACAAATTCGCACCAGTTTGCTAAACCTGGTTTACCCCTCTAAAGTCAAACTTTTTTTATGATTTCCCTCTTAACAAAATTAACTTAGAAATGTCTGTAATTAGCTTCTGGCCTGCCATGTAACACCTGGTATCTAAAACCTGAGTGTGTGTGATCTCACATGCTGTTTCAGCATTTTCTCATGGCTTTCATCTTTTCAGCTGAAACCTGGGGGGGTGGGGATTGAGTGACAGGTTTTTAGCATCTCTCATGACAGGCAGTCCATAACCCATTTTGATGTTACAAAAAATGATACTACACCACTCAGAACTGGCTGTCCACATCACACTAAACACTTCTATTATCCACTTGTCCAAAGTAATAGTGGACCATTGCAGAAAGAAATGACACAACTGAACTTAGACCAGGAAATGAGAAAGGGCCTGGACCAGGCATGGGATGGCACCCTGCAACTTGTCATTTAGCAGCCACAGAGTGGGCTTCAGCAGATTAGGTACTGGAGACACTGCCCCCTCTTTTTCTGCCCCCCTTGTCACTAACCTTAGACTTTGGATGTCAGTGCTGGTAATGCCCCTGCTGAGGCTGTTTGGGCTGCTGCTGAGGCTGCTGTGGCTGAAAGGTCCAAAACTGGAAAACCTTTTTAGCTTGAAGAGTTTCAAGTCCATCTGGGATGAACTCACAGAATCCAAGGTGGCACTGGACTTTTCAGTGCATGTGAGATGTCTTTTACCCCAGGACCAAAGAGGTCAATTCTCAGAAATGTGACATCAGCCAACTTGTGCTGGGTGTCAGCTATGAAGGCAGATAGCCACAGTCAGGCCATATGATGTATAGTGATGGTGGTAGCCTTAGCATAGGCACAAGAGTCATGAATGTCCAAGGGTGTCTGGAGCTAGTGTTTAGCCAGCATTTTCCTTCGTCTCTGAGCATCTGGCATGTCTTCTGTCTGCAGTGAGAAATAGAGGGAGGAGAAGCCCAATGATTCCAAAAAGGGAATAGTCAAAGTTAGACATCATTACTGACCAGCTGGCCTGCCAGTGATTTAGGGAACCGGCGATGTACACCTTTCTGGACATGTAGTCCAACATCTTGGACTGCATGTTGGCAGATTTGTTCATTCCCCCCGTCCTTTGAATTGTAGAAGGCCAAATAGAATGCCAGTCCCTGGCAATAGGGGTTGTCTGAGAACCACAGAAAGGTGCCCATGGGTACAACATACTTGTAGATCATGAAGGTAGGGGAGCTGGTCAGGATGCTGGATGCTGGCAAAGCTCCAGAACCAGTCCAAAAATGGCTTCAGCCAAAGGGATGGTGACCACAAGGATTCATCTCCATTCAGGATATCAATCAATGTTCACCTAACCCATATCAGCACTGATTCCAAAGGAACACTGATTGATTCCAACATAAGTTGGAGCAATGCTCCAAAGCTGGACAACATCAATGTGGCAGATCAACCATCTGAGAAGTCATGGTCAAAGCAATTGATGACTCAGCCTCTAATTCCAATAATTCCTCAAAGACCACCATGGACCTCTTCTCACCATGGACCACCCTAGAGCCTTGTTCTTGGGTAATGTTTATGGACAACCAGTCTGGTAAACTAGTAACAGGGCAGGCTCATTGATGGGTGCCCCAAACGATGGCTACATTTGGAGGAGCTCAGTGGCAGGGGCCAGGGGCCCATCAGCTTTGGGACCCTAGCCCTGCCCTGTCCTTCCCTTCAGTTGCCTATTGCTGCCAAAGAAGTTCTTTGCAGCACTGACCTATATGCTGTTAGTGCCTCTTCTCACCCAATGATGAGAAGGTCGAGGAGCACTGAGAATGATGCTTCCTGTTTGAGTGAGGTCAAGAGCATGAACACCTTGATCTTGACCATTGACCTGAGGGCTGATGTCAAAGTGTGTCTTCTGGGGGTTCCAAATAAATCTTATGCTTTGGATTTGTGAAAATAATGGTAGAGAAGGTACAACCACTGGTGGAGGCAGCTCCTAAGGTAACTCTGCCAGGGGTTCAGATTAGTCATCATTCTCATGGGTGAGAACAGGGATGATTGGGGTCTTGGGGATGACTCCGTATTGACTTCCTTTGACAACTAGTCAGTCAGCTTGAGAAAAATCTTGATTACTTATTCAGAGTAGTGGTCAAAAGGTCCAGTGAGATCACTGTGGGGAACCTGACCTTTTCCTCAACTGAAGGTAGTTTGACCAAATTCAAGTGGTTGGAGGAGTCAAAAGAGCAGGAAGAGCAAGATTGTTACCTAGTCCCATGACCTTTGGCAGTGATGCTTTTTGTGATTTTTATTAGTGGGGAAAGGCTCTCCCAGAAGAATTGGAGAGCCATACACATTTCTCAAAATTCCTCCACAAATGACTCTCTGATGCCGATTCCAGCTGGGAACAGCTCCAAGACCAACAAAGTCCCAAGTGCAGCTGTCAACATCTTTTCTTCAAGAACTGGTATCCAACTCAGTAGCCACCATTACTATTTTGCAAATCATCAACCTATCTTGGTCACGTCTGGCTTTGTGTTCCTCAGTGTACGCTGCCTAACTGGCATGACATTTATTGCAAATGTCAATGTTGTATTCTTCACCAAGGCAATAGATGCATGTGTCGTACTGCTCCATGGAAGACATTTTCTGCCTGTACTGAATGCAGAAATTGAAACCCAGCTTTTGCTTCTCCAGCATGATCATTGGTTAATGTGGCAAAACTGGAACACAAAGGAGCAAGATTTGAATCGAAGACTAGCTTTATTTAATTGAAAATCACCAAATGAAATCATTTGAAAGCTCAAAAACCTACTATGCATGCAGAACTTCAAACATAGAAACATAGACTTTGACGGCAGATAAAGACCGCTAGGCCCATCTAGTCTGCCCATTTCCCTACCTACAGGATAGGCCGCAGATCCTAGTTAACCAACAGCCTATTTCTTCCTACCCCCCACAAGAATTGCCTTATGTCTGTCCCATGCATTCTTGAATTCTCCCACAGTTTTAGACCCCACAACCTCCTCAGGAAGGCTGTTCCATGCATCCACTACCCTCTCTGTGAAATAATACTTCCTCACATTGCCCTGAACACGCCCTCCTTCTATCTTTAAATTGTATCCCTTGTTCTTGCAAGTCTTTTTCTGAAAGATGCTACCCTCTTGGACTTTGTTGATTCCACTGAGGTACTTAAAAGTTTCTATCATGTCCCCTCTCCTTCTTTCCTCAAGGGTATACATATTAAGCTCCTTTAGTCTCTCCTCATACAGCTTCTCTTGCAGACCCTGCACCATTTTAGTTGCCCTCCTCTGGACTGCCTCTGTCCTGTCTTGTCCTTCTGGAGATGGGGTCTCCAGAACTGGACACAGTACTCCAGATGGGATCTCACCAACTGTCTGTACAGAGGGATAACAACTTCCTGTTTTCTGCTGATGATGCCTCTCCCTATACATCCCAGTATACCCCCAGCCCTCCCAACTGCCTTCTCACATTACTTGCTAACCTTAAGGTCATCTGATATGACTACCCCCAGGTCCTTTTCCTTTTTTGTTGTTATTACTACCTCCCCACCCATTGTGTACTCTTCCCCTGGGTTCTTGTTTCCCAGGTGCATTATTTTGCACTTCTTTGCATTGAATCCTAGCTTCCATACTTCTGACCATTCTTCCAACCTTGCCAAGTCCCTTTTCATCCTTTCCACGCCTCCTTGTGTATCAACCCTGTTGCAGAGAAGGAGATGTATCCCTTCCAGCTGAAAGATCTGGTATCACAGAACAAAGCCAGGGGATATACTGTCCAGCTGGTGGGAGGAGTTAAGCTTGAAGACATTCCAATGATTCAGTTGTCAGTGGGAAGACTGCCTGTATATGGATAGTGAACTAAATCCAAGATTATAGAAAATACGTTTACACAGTATAGATGACTTAGAAGTTGTCTTGTGGGGAAAACAAATGAGGAGCTAGGTGCTGTACCAGATACCAGTGGGTGAGAGGGGCAGCTGAAAGGGGAATGTAGATGATTAACCATGGTACACCTTTAGGAACTGATGGTTAATGTTTCTTTGATGTTAGTGAGGAGTGTTCTAAATGGTTGGAACAGCAGTTGCAAAGGCTTTAGAACTAATAGATCTGTGGATTCTTGATACTTGTAGGAGATCCTTGTTTTGGAATCTCAGCCTAAACAGACCATTAAGACATTGTAAAATGCTACTGAGGAAGGTGCACTGTGTTCCATAAAGACATTAGTAAATCAAAAAGGCCCATCGCAGCTCATAACCTTAACAAAATTTAACTATGTCCAATGCTGGTTTAATGCAAACCAACTATTCATGAATGTCAAAAAAACAGTATCTATGACCTTCAGCTCCAGACAAAAACTGGCCAGGTTTGATTCTTCTTTCACATTCCCATCATCTCTTGCTCAGTGCTCAATGATGTAGCCTCATTTAAGTATCTTAGACTATGCCTAGGCAAGAATCTTGACTTCAGGGTACACATCAATGCTATCCACAAAAAAAAAAATTACTCCCTAGACTCAGTGCTCTGTACAGACACTGCAGCTGCCTCCCACAGCAAGCCAGAAGAGAAATCATCCAAAAAGATGGTTCTCCCTGTCCTTGATTTCGGAGACACAGTCTACAGCTCCACTCCTAAAACCCCCTATCCAGACAATTCTTTCTGCCACTACATTCTTGGCTGTCCCCCCCTCGTACTCATCATTGTGACCTTTATTCTACACTCACCTTTCTCTCCCTCCATGCCAGGTGCATGTCACATATGAGGAGGGCAGAGCAGCAAGATGGCCGTGGTGTTGCTCCATTCCATGCTGCATGGTTTTTGTCTCATGCTTGCTGACTTTATTTAAGGTTTTTCAGCAGGATTCTCAGCGAGTTTTATGAATGAAACTTGTTCTTTTATTAGAAATGTTGTAAAGATATTTCTCTTGTGGTTGGAAAATTACAGAGCAGTGTTATTTTGAACAACCATTCTGGTTACCCATTAGCTCTGGCTTTTTTGGTCGGATACCCACTGTACTGACTGAGTATTGATGGTGCTTTGAAAGCATTGCTAAAATTCTCATGTATGAAGCTTATATTATTTCTAAGTAAAGTCCTCAGATATGTGCTTCTTGTAATATGGAAACAAGCAGTTAACTGTTTTTAACTTCCATGGTCATGTTGGCCATCTATCAATGTTCGGTGTGTAGCCAGATGTCCCTTATATATAATTTATCACAATTAAAAGCAAAGGAGTCTGAACTGAAGATGGAACAGAGGCCTTTGATGTGAGAAAGAACAGCATTTGTCAATGCCGAATGTTGATTGCGTTGGTCTGTTGAGCTCACTCAGTGGCCCTCTGTCACTGGCTCAGTCTGTTTGTCCCGGTGCTGCAGGCTACTCTTTTGTAGTGGGCTGCTGCCTGCATTGGCACCTTGTTCTGCTCAGGAAGAAATACGCAGCTGTCCCGACAGAGCTCCACTGAGGTGGCTCACTCCCCCTCTCTGACTCACTCATTCTGTTTCTCCTGGTGCTGCAGGCTGCCCTTTTGTACTGGGCTCCTGCTTGTGTTGGTGGCTTTTTCTACCCACAAAGAAATCCACAGCTGTCCCGACAGAGCTCCATTGAGGATGCTAACTCCGCCTGTCTCACTCACTCATTCTGGTTTTCCTGGTGCTGCAGGCTGCCCTTTTGCACTGGGCTCCTGCCTCTGTTGGCGCCTTTTTCTGCACACAAAGAAATGTGCAATGACAGCTGTAGTGTTCATAAGGAGTTGTGGAAAAATGGCACTGTTTAAAATGTGGCGTGCCAGTATTACAAATTTGCAAAGTTACAAGGGTGCGTGGAAACAGTTCAATGCACGCTGGTAACACAGTCATGTTATGGCAGTCCCGACAAAGCTCCGTTCAGTTCACTCATTCCCCTTCTCTCACTCGCTCATTCTGTTCTGCCGGTGCTGTAGGCTGCCCTTTTCTACTGGGCTCCTGCCTGCATTGCTGCCTTCTTATGCCCACAAAGAAATTTGCAGCAGTTACAATACAGCTCTGTTGAGCTCCCTCACTCACTCATTCTGGTTTTCCTGCCACTGCAGGCTGCCCTTTTGTACTGGGCCCCTGCATGCATTGCTGCCTTATTCTGCCCACAAACAAATCTGCAGCAGTCCCAACAAAGCCCCATTCAGCTCACTGACTCCCCCCCCCACTCACTCGTTCTGTGTCTCCTGGCGCTGCAGGCTGCCCTTTTGTGCTGGGCTCCTGCCTGCAATGGCAGCTCTTTCTGGCCAGAAAGAAATCTGAAGCAGTCCCTGTACAGCTCCACTGAGCTAGCTCACTCCCCCTCTGTCACTCTCACATTCCGTTTCTGATGGCGCTGCAAGCTGGCCATTTGTACTGGGCTCTTGCCTGCATTGCCACATTTTCTGCCCACAAAGAAATCTGCAGCAGTCACAGTAGAGCTCTGTTGAGCTTGCTCACTACCGCTCTGTCACTTCCTCATTCTGTTTCTCTTGGTGCTCCAGACTGCGCTTTTGTATGGGGCTCCTGGCTGCGTTGGCACCTTTGTCTGTCCACAAAGAACTCCGCAGCTGTCCCGACAGAGCTCTGTTGAGGGCGCGCAGTCTCCCTCTCTCATCTCTCATTCTGTTTGTCCTGCGCAGCAAGCTGCCCTTTGTACGGGCTCCTGCTTTGGCGCCTTTTTTCTGCCCACAAAGAAATCCCAGCAGTCCTGATAGAGCTCTGTTGAGCTCACAGTCCCCTTGTCTCACTCGCTCATACTGTTTCTCCCACCACTGCAGGCTGGCCTTTTGTACTGGGCCCCTGCCTGCATTGATGCCTTTTTCTGCCCACAGAGAAATCCGCAGCAGTCCTGACAGCGCTTTGGTGAGTTGCTCAATCCCCTCCTCACCGTTCTCTCATTCTGTTTCTCCCAGTGCTGCAGGCTGCCCTTTTGTACTGGGCTCTTGTGTTGAGGCCTTTGTCTGCCCACAAACAAATCTGCAGCAGTCCCGACAGAGCTCAGTTGAGCTCAGTCACTCCACCCTCTCACTCGGTCGATCTTAATCTGTCCCAAATACTGATTTCCCAGAGTGACGGTGCTACTGCCTGGCACGAGTGAAAAACATATTTTAGCCAAGATGAGAAGCATCATAGCTGTAGTGTTCATAAGGAGTTGTGAAAAAATTCCACTGTTGAAAATGTGGCATGACAGTATTACAAATTTACGAAGTTACAAGGGTGCATGGAAACAGTTCAACGCAAGCTTGTAACACAGTCATGTTATGGAGTTTCGTCACCAGATTTTCAGCATAGGGATTTTAGGACCTCTGCTCATAAACAGTGCCACTGTCAATTTTCTAATCTGTCCCGAACACTGACTTTCCACATTAACCACGTTATTCTGCGCCAGAACTGTGAAAACACATTTTGGTCAGGATGTGAAAATGACAGCTGTACTGCTTATAAGGAGGTGTGAAAAAATGGCACTGTTGAAAATCTGGTGTGACAATAATACAAATCTGCGAAGTTACAAGGGTGCGTGGAAAGTGCGCAATGCACACTTGTAACAAAGTCAATTGATGGGCTATCATCACCAAATTTTCAACATAGGCATTTTAGGACCTCTGCTCATGAATAGTATCATTTTCATTTTCTTAATCTGTCTCGGACAGTGATTTCCCACAGCGACCACTCTATTCTGCACTGGAAGTGCGAAAACACATTTTGGTCAGGATGGGAAAAATGACAGCTGCACTGTTCATAAGTAGGTGTGGGAAAATGGCAATGTTGAAAATCTGGAGTGAAAATATTATAAATTCGCAAAGTTGCGAGCATGCGTGCCAACTGCACAACGCACATGTGTAAATACGTCATTTTATGGAGTATCGCTACTAAATTTTCAATATAGGCATTTTAGGACCTCTTTTCATGAACAGTGTCACTGTCATTTTCTTAATCTGTCCTGAACACTGATTTCCCACAGTTACCGCGCCATTCTGCACCGGAAGTGTGAAAACACATTTTGGCCATGATGTGAACAATGACAGCTGTACTGCTCACAAGGAGGTGTGACAAAATGCCAATGTTGAAAATCTGGCATGAAAATATTGTAAATTTGTGAAGTTATGAGCGTACGTAGCAACTGCACAACGCACACTCGGAAAACAGTTATTTTTTGGATTTTTTCCACCAAATTTGCAACATAGGCTTTTCTAGAGCCCACCTCATGAACACTGGTACTGCCGTCTTGTTAATCAGCTCCAAAGGGTGATTCTGCGCAGTGACCCACGAAACCACCTTTCGGGGCCGATTAACACCATGACAGTTCAAGAATTCATGAGGAGGGGTCCCAAAAACCCCATGTTGAAAATTTGGTGAAAAAATTCCCCAAAATGCCAGAGATATGCACTAAAGTTGAAAAAACTCTATTTATTACACTATACAGCTTACCGGCATTTCCTCAGTTTGTGGTTGGCTTTGAAGAGTGCAGACATGTTCCCGGTCCAGCGAAGATCATCGCGCTGAGCTCTGGAGGTAAGTATGGGGTATGGGGGTGTGGGGAGGCAGGGTGCACAGTGGGTGGGTGCGGGTTGTGGGGGGGCAGGGAGACTATGAGGGACCGTTTAGTTTTTTACAGGTTGTAACAAAAATAAGACATCGGGGGACTGTTTTCTGATTTAACAGGTACTTTGGCAAGCTGGGGTGGGCTCCTAGCGTGCCACCTGTGTGGGTGGATTAGCCTCCGGGGGATTGGGCACCCCTGCCGGCAAACAAGGCAAGGAGGGGAGCTGCAGGAGCCGAGTGGGATTGGGCACCCCATCGGCCACAGCAACGGAAGGGGGGAGTATCATTATGCCAACGGGGATTGGGCACCCTGTCGGCAGGAACAAAATGGGGGGGGATAATCATTATGCTGATGGGGATTGGGCACCCCGTCAGCAGGAACAAGGTAGGGGTTACAGAATGCCAACAGGGAGTAGGCCCCCTGTGGGCAAGTAAACACGGTGGGGGGAGGGGGTATATTGTTTGTGAACATGGTGGCAACCCACCACCATGTTCACAAACAATATCAGGGATCCCACATCCCGCCCTGCAATGACGAGTCGATCCCTCATTGCAGCGGATGGCTGACGCTGCAATTACGAGGTGGCCCCTGATTGCAGCACCTGATTTTTTAGAAAGTTGTGGCACGCTGGCTGAACTAGTGTCAGCAGCAGTGTGCCACAGTATTGGGGGATGGGGGACAAGTCTTTGCAGGCTGTGGGGGCATTGGGCACAACAGTGCCAAGCCTCCACAACCTGCTTGTGGAGAAAGCTGACGTAATATGTTTCTTGCGTATGCGTGCAGTCAACATAAAAAAGGGAGTCGCCTCTATTAGAGTTGGGGACAATAGGAGCAGAGTTGGAGGAGGAGATCACTGGAGTACTGGCAGCCTGGATTTGGAGGGAGAGAGCCTGACATCTTATTTGCGCTACTTGCACTAAAGGTGCTTTTTACTTATTTCACGGGTATGCCATTGTTGCCTAAGAGGAGAGATGCTGATATCTTAAAGTCAGAAAATACTACTCTCAGAGGAGAACTTTTCTTTGTCCTATCTTTCAGATTGATCATCTCCTATGGCTAAATTATGGGAGAAGTAAGATGGACCCCTAGTTGGAAGAACCAGAGTAGCAGTGCAGTAAAGTCAGCAGAGGTCTTTAATGATGGTGAGTGAAATACGGCTGAAAACGTTTAGGGGATGCCAGGTGTTGGCCAGAATAGAGGTTTGGAAATAAGTGCTTTAAACAAATTCCTTTATTCTGCACCTGTTTAGCCAGACTTGGTGAAAATAAGGCCCAGAGTGCTTTGGCAGAAGTGTGACAGATTTAAACTGTTACGCAACCTGATGTATTTGCAAAATTTGAGTAAAACTGAAGGAAATCTCTGATAAGTGGCTTGAACTCCTTGATCCTGTTGGAGCACCACTTCACTTACTGTAGACTTGATTCTCTGTTTGTCTTTGATTTTATTTGCTAAAATGCATACCACATATGGGATCATGCAGATAAAAAGTAGTTTGAATCTGACCACAGCGAAGAACAGTAATGGAACCGTTCATTGTTCAGACTAACTCTATTGAGCAAACACAATGATCTGAATTTTGCCTTAGTGACTTTTGTAATCTACAGACCTATGGTGAGGATTTATCCCATCTTAAAGGTGGTATCTTTTCTGCATACTATGGGTAGGATTCACAGAAGGGATGCACCGGGGCATCCCCAAAATGCACCCACGGGTGATTCAGGCAGGGTGCCGATGCGCTGGCACAACCACGATGTGCAGGCGCATCCCTGATGTGCTGCATACCACCAGTAATGCTATATGACGCATCCAGAGGGGCTGTGATGGGGGGCATGCCAATGCATACCAGGCACAGCCCCATTCACAGCCCAAATCTGTGGTGCAACCCTGGGGCAAGTCCAGGGATGTGCCACAGAAAGATAATTCTAGAAAAACTAGACTTATGTTGGTGGCCACCTACAGGCAGGCTGCCACACTGTGGGCAACAGCACAGGTGCCCGGCCACCCTGGCAGTCCAGTGAGCCCCCCCCAGCCCCAAGTCCCTGTACAATGCCCCTGGCTTCAGGCTGTATGATAGCTGTCATTCTCAGACAGCTCTGTCAGTGGTGACGTGGCAGTATGCAGGTGGGTTGAGCTGCCTGCCGACAGCTGGAACCTTCTGGGGGTGGGGGTTGGGGGTGCTTGAGGGGTTGACTGCACTGGCACACTGCAGTGGGAGTGGCATTACTAAGGGCTTGGGTCTGGGAGGGGTACATCATTTAATTTGCCTCTGGGAGCAGCATCGTAAGGGTGCTGGGGGGGATCATCTTTACTGTCACAGCTGCTGGGTGTGGCATCGTACGAGGGCATGGGGGGGTTGCCATTATCTCTACTGCTGCCTGGTGTGGCTTTGTACGGAGGCATGAGGGGACTTCATTACTTTTAGCGCCACTGGGAGCGGCATGACTTCGGCTGGGGTCAGGCGGGGGAGGGGTGGTGGACATAGCTCGGCGCATTCTGCTGGGGAATCCTAGCCAGTGCTATGCAAATGGGGCTATAATGGCATACTAATGGCCCCATTGCAACATGCATGCCTAATGGCCTCATTTGCATGCCCCTGGCTGTGAATCGCGTTTTTGGGCACAGGGTATCCTGAGATACCCTACTCCAATGGGTTCACACCCTGACATGGGGATGTGCCAGAGCAGCCTGGGATGCTCTTGGGCATCCTGGGCTGGGCGCACCTGTGCTATTCACAGAGGGGATGTGCTGGGGGCATCTTTCTGTGCCTCCTCTGTGAATTGCTCATGTTGCACTCAGTGCAGCTCTCCTGCTCTGGGGCAGCCAAGATGCACTGGGGGCATCTTCTTTGTGAATCCTGCCCCATATATTTTATTCTCATTTCCATGTGTTTAAATGTATGCTTGTCTTACAACCAGTGGACTCCCGAATAACATTAGAGCCAATGGTTTTTACTTTAAATGCTGGACCCCTTAGCGAATGGAGTGTGAATTCTTGATTCTAAGTAGACAGGCTCCTGATATTGATTAAGAAATGTGATTCCTAGTCTACTGAATTATATGCTAAAAATGTTTATTTTGAGTGTGCTGCAATCTGACATTTTGGCACTTCTCTGGAACTCCTTGTTTGGAGCACTTTTTATCTGATCACTAGGAGAAATGTATTAATCATGTATGTTTAGAAATATCTTATTCATTCTATAGGGGATTTTAATATTCTGTGAACTATATAAAAATCAGCCTTTAGGTAAGCTTTGTTGTATAGTACAATTTTTGTTATTATGCATTTACTAGTTAAGTTCATCATATTTATCAGTTACTGAATTTATTGAGCACCTGTTCTTGATTAATTCCAAAATGATTCTTAACTTTGTGAGCAGTGTGACATTGCTTCTGAATTACATACAAGGACACCTATTACAAAATTTAGGCAAAAGGAGGATATTATATGGTTAATGAACATGGGTATGGAGGAAATGAAACATTAATTCTAGTATAGCTAAGGCTCTAGATTTACTGGGGTTATCCAGGGCAAATAAGTAAGGTCCCCACTTCTGGGACTTGACACTGGTCGGTGTGGATGGGCATTCTGAATGTTTTTGTTCCACACTACTGGTTATAAACTGTTCACTTGGTGAAAATCAGGCATGGCATGGAGCACTATGCAGTGCATGGTGTAAACCATTTTACTAGTAAGTGTGACAGTGTTTGCTAAGGGTGTGGTTGCTCGGCCTTTGGTAGACCCATACACTGCAAATGTGTCTGGACTCAAATGATGGAATTACCTGAAAGTTTCAGGGATATAAAACTAGGATTAAGTTTATACTGAAGTAAAATCAGATCTCTCAGGGTATAAAACCCTGGGGGCCAGATATTCAAAGCTTTGCACGGTCCGCAAACAGTTTGCACTGGAATAGCGCAGGATTAGCGAGGGTCTGCCACATTCAACAGGCCAACTAGCGCAGCAAACAACAGTAGCACTGGGCTAAGCAAAATGATATGCAAGGGGCATAGTGAATATGAATAGATTCACTATGAGATATTCAGCAACTAGCGCCACGCTAAGGTGTTTAGTGCGACATAGCGCAACCCATAGCGCGGTACAATTTACCACCCAGGAAAAGCTGGTCTTAACCCTGGGCAAACAGCTTTGCATGCTTTGCGCAGTGCTATCTCAGCATTAGCGCAGCTTGCGCATCCCTAACATATGAGCATGACACTTAGAAACTGCCAGACATGGAGGACACATGATGCTCACAGATGGCACCACCATGATGTCATCAGCTGCCACCAGTCCAAGCCAAGTACAGAGAGTGAGGGGTGATCTGACCCACAGGGGACAGCATGGTAGTGTGGCCATATAGCACACACCTGCAGACCATACGTCTGTGGTGTGTAACAGATGCCAGCACACACATGCAGCACTGTGGGCATGGTGGCCAGTGAGGGGAGGGGTGTATGGGTGGCCAGACCTCACCACAGCCCAGGTGTGGCCACAAGGCTGGGACACATAGCTCAGTGCACATGGGCCAGTAGTGGGATTACACCACCACCTGTGTGCCTGTCTGATCCTACATGCCTCACAGCCACCTACTACACAACTGTACAGATGTCACAGCACACACTGCCGGACATGTATATGACACTGTGTGCATCCCATATCACAGGTGCAGCATCTGTGGTTCACACAACAGTGTGATAGTACTGTCCACTGTCAGTAATTACCTGCAAGTTGTGCCTGTCACTGTGTACAGTGCAGTGGTCATCACTGCCCTATATACCAAAGGCAGTGTCATGTCCCTCACACTACCTGCCCCTCTTGCTACTGTAGTGTCTGCTGTCCGCTGTAGCATGACCTACAGTGTGAAGGTTGCATGCAGCACTACCACCACCTGTGCCTATGCTGTGTTGTCCCCTGGGGTACGGTATGCTATGCTATGCTATACTGTTTACATGAAGCCTGCAGCTATCATGCACTGCCTGACTGACCTACAGGTGGAGCTGCGGTCAGACTTGACCAGCCCCTGTACCTCCAGACTGACCTACAGGTGGAGCTGTGGGACCCTGCAGTAACGCTGTGCAAACTGCATGCAAATCAGGGCATGATGAGATGCTAATGTGGCTGTTTGCCCAGAGACTATCTAAGTAGGCTCATTTGCATGTCATTTTTGAATATGGCAAAGTTTAGCATGGGGCTAATGTGTTTGCACTGGGCAAACTGCTTAGCTCCGCACTAAAGCCACGCTAACGGTTCGGGGAATATTATACAGTTTTCATCACTGTTTGTTCATGTGTGCTGCTGCCTGCAGCTGCACTGGGTCCATGCATTTGCCAGAACACACATTGGCCACATAGTTCCTCTCTACCTACCCTCATGTCGCTGTGCACTGTGTTGTTGTTGTGGTTTGCACTTCCTGGTTGCTGTATTCAGTGTTGTCTTATTCCAGGGCTACGTTTGCCCTGCACTCCTAGCCCAGTTTGCATGGCCTCTTTCCCATGCTATATTCAGAAGCTGTTTGCTCTGGGCTATTCCTTTTGAATATAGCTTGCTTTGTGCTCCAGGCTACGTTTGCATGCCAGGCAGTGCTAATTTGGCCCAGGTACAAACCTTTGAATATCTGGCCCTGAGAGTGTTAGCAGGATGTAATTTTCCTTTCTATTCTACAAACACTGGCATTGATGTTATGTGATTACATGGGTCAGAGTACCCTCCTGGATTATAAGTATGCAGACCAAACTGGTATAATGGTATATTTAATGGGAATGGATAATTTGAGTGGCTCCCCTTGGAGCTCGCTAAATATTTGCTGCTTGCTTGAACGTTCTGTAAGACAAGAACAATATGCATTGCAGGGTGTAAATGGATCAAGCAGTGAAGAGAGCAATTTGGTTAGGCTCTAGATATATTCCACACTAAGGCAGGCCTTATCTGTTGCATAGATGTGATTACCACTGCTGTCTTGTTCAGAAACTAACCAGTTGATGGAAATGATTCTGGTGACCTTGATATTATGTTACAGTAGGATGCTTGGGTTTGTTGAGTCATTGATGTTTCCTCAGTCTCTAAGAAACTGGGTAGACTATGATATTTATTCTCTGCCTTTTAACTATTACTAGGTCCCAGGTATGGAATGTGTATTCTGTTTTCATTGGACTAGGTAATCTACTCAGCAACTAAGACTAATTATTATGTACATGTTTATGCTCATTGGCGACTTCAAATTTTTGTACTTCATGTCTTCGTATGGCATGATTGTATGTAGTTGTTTTTAATATATTGTAATGGCTTTTCAGCTGAATAATAAAACCAATCTACTGTCTATCTATAAAAATGTCACACACTGCTAATTTAATTGGGAAGTTCTGGCTCAGTTCTCTGCTGCCCTATTTTTCCTCCCTGTTATCAACACCCCTCCTTTCCTGCTATACCCTGTGCACCTCCTCTCACAGAACCCTAGCCCTCCCACCTCAGTACACCTCATCTGGCCACTTCACCTTCTTGTATAAATTTCCCAATTTCTGGAACTCCCTTCTGCTAGAAATTCACTCTGCTCAATTCCTCCATTTACTTTCACTAGTTTTCTTCTGTATGCACACTGTTCATGTCTGTAACTGCACCTAACACCCTTCTCTCCCAGTCAACTTCCCTTTGCCTCACCCCCACCACCATCTCCTTCTCCTTCTCGACACCCTTTCTTTCCCTTCCATACCCCCTATGCCCACCCTATCCATCTCTAGGTCACCTCTCAGCTGGAGGCTCCTACACTCCATTTCCTTACATCCTCCTTCCCCCTTCTTCCCTGCCCACTCTCCTCCCCTCCCCTTCCCCTTTCTCTTTCTAATTCTCTGCTAGGTCCTGTCCTCTTGCAGGCTTCTCATTATCCTGAAGGAGAATAATTCTTGGCTTCCCCATCCCCTTCCCATCTCTCTCTTCTCCTTTTCTGCTGGGCCATGTCCTCTTCAGGGGTTCTCAGCATCCTGAAGGGGAATAGTTATTGGCTTGCCCTTCCTCTCCCCCTCCTACCCTTCTTTCTCCTCTCTCTTATCCTTCTCTGCTGGGTCCCATCCCCTTGCAGAGTTCTCAGCATCCTGAGAGGAATAGTTCTTGGCTCGTCCAAACTCTCTCTCCTGCCTACCCTTCCTCACACTCTTTTCTCATTTTCTGCCAGGTCCTGCCCCCTTGCAGGGTTCTCAGTATTCTGAAGATGTATAGTTCTTGGCATGCCCCTCCTCTCTACCTTCTACCCTTGGATTGCCCCTCCTCTCTCTTCTCCTTCTCTGCCAGGTCCTGTTACCTTGCAGGATTCTCAACATCCTCAGGGGGATTCATTCTTGGCTTGCTCCTCTCTTTCCCTCCTCCCCCTACCCTTCCTTCTACTTTTCTGCCTGGTCCTATCCCCTTGTGGGGTTCTCAGCATCCTGATGGTGAGTAGCTCCTGGCTTGCCCCTCCTCTCTCCCTCCTACCCTTACTCCCCTCCCTGTCCTTCCCCCACCCCCTCCACCACTTGTATTATAATATCCCTTTCTTCAAATCCACATAGCACTTAGTAACCTTTTAGCTCTAATTAGCACTTATTAATCCCGGTGCTCAGCCTGCTACTTTTTGTTCTCCATCTGGCCTTTACCTTATGGGGTACCTCTTCCTGGATTGCTACTTTATATGTTATATCTACATATTGTTCTGTGTACCCTAATTTGTCTCATCCTTTGTTTCTGACTTTTACTTGGTAATCTGACATTTTCTTTTATATGATAATGTCTGTGGTATAGGATTGAAATGGATTGTAGTAGCACCTCTCTCTTTATTTAACTGAATTGCACTGTATGTACTTTATTTTATTATGTTTTTGCTTGATCCCCCCATTATGTAATCCATCCCCCCAAGGATGCTTCTGGAAATGAGCTGTTTACAGCTCATGTTGTCTTTCCTGGTAAAATCTTTTCAAATAAATTTAAAAAAACCCACTTTTCTGGTCTAAAATGACAAATGATAATGACAAATGATACTGTAGAGACAGTGGTGAGTTGTTTTTCTACAGGCCAGAGCAAATCTGCAGATCCTGATAAATGTTATGGAGATTTTTTGCAGTGAAAGAGCTGTGGCCATCCTTTAAATTCCACTGTCATATTCCAGAGCCAAGGGAATGCATGAAAATCAGCTTTCTTGTAGTTGATGAGAGACAGGTGTGCACCTAGTAAGGTATATCAAGTTTTTGATGTATACTACTGATTGTTTCAGTGATGAAGAATGTGTGTGTGTGTGTAGCAGAGTTGTGAGTCTACAAATAGTCCAAGGTGTTTTAATTTCTGTACTGACTCAAGGGGTTGGCCTGTGAGAGGGAGGCTTTAGATGTGTTGCTGCTGTTGGAGCATTACAGTTAAAGTCAAACTTGTTTTTTTTTAATTGAAGAATAATGCGTTGTAGTCCATCCAAGTTTGGATTCTGTTAAAGGCTGTCTGGAGTGTTTATTGGTGTGACTCAAGGATTCAGATTTGGAGTAGATGATAATGTCATCTGCATAGATCTGTGTGCATGAGGTGATGGAAAAATGGGGGGGGGGGGAGACCTCATCATTGACCTTAACTGTCTGGGATCTGTTGGTCAGTTGTTTTTTTACCAATATACTGAACAAGGTTCCAGGCCCATATTAAGCCCTTTTGCATCCCCAACTAGTAACCTCAAATGGAGGCTAGTGCTAAATAATCTATATACCAAACATGCTGGGTTTCTTCAGAGTGGTTGTGCAGTATGTTGAGATCAAAAGTTTCTAAAGCTTTGAGCGCATCAGCAGTCCCAATATTTCCTTTGATCCCATACATGTGGACAAGCAGTGCAATGATTGACTCTTTACTTAACTACACACTGAGCATGTTTTCCCTGTCTTCATACTCTAAAGGTACAATACAAATCCCAACACTGTTTGTCAGCACGTCACAGCAATTGCAGTATGGAGAGAACATAAGTACTGCTCAGAATATTCTTACAGAACTGTGTGCTAAATCTGAGAAATAGTTAACTCTATAGCCACTGTTTCTGGGTTATGTTGAAATAGTTTCATTTCAAGGAGACAGTACAAACTAAAGGGTAAAGCACCAAGCTATAAACTTGCTGAGCTAGCATACCTTTGTTCCCACATCTTCCCCTTGCTTATTGTATGACCCTGTGCAAGTCATTTAACCCCATTGGCTCTGCAATTGCACATGGGCACAGGTTTTGCTTCAGAGTGCCTTTTCTAGACAGGGATTATAAAGAAAAAAAATTGGTATAAATATTGTGGCTATGCAGAGGGAAGAGAAACTGACACAGATTCATTGTTTGGTTCATTGTTTGAACTATATAGTGCAGTACTGTTAGCATTTCCTCAACATTTTTATGATGCCATCAGCAACCAAAGAAAGAGCATCCCAATTCAGCCAACTTTTTAAAGCCCATCTCATTTTGGGAGACAGACAGCTAAAATTATTTACCGCAACATCAGCTGAAACAGGAGGTACTATAACCCAACAGAATGCTATTTTTAGCAGGTATCAGCACCATTATGAACAACATGAGGCAATACATGTGCTATGTTTTACAGAAGAAGGGTTGGGGGGTGTGACTTTATTTCCAGAGAAATCACAACTAATGTAAAGAGTGATAGAGATCCTAACACCATCTGAGTAGGGAAGAAAGACTTGTGGGGAACACGCATCAGTAATATAGGTGACGTCCTCTGTTGTGCTTGCTGCATCACCGGTGGAAAAAAATAAATGAGGCACAGAAGGCTGCAGAAGATGCTGAGCCTGGTCAGTTAGTGCAGTCACTTATTTTGCAACTGGTAAAAAACAAACTTCTGACCTCTACTAAGGCCTTTAATGTTTATGTAACTCCCCCTACAAATGGGGATTCCCGAAAAGTCTTCCATGAGTTTGCCTAAATGATCACTGCCAGGCTGGTGTCCTGCATTTAGCAGTTAATCGTTATTGCCAAAGAGTGCCTGTGTAGTTTCTTTGTACTGTCACTTTAAGAGTTGCCTAGCTTGCAGTAACAATTAATCTGGGAGGGGGCTGAGTGTTGTCATGCTTAAGTCCCACCTGGGCTGCCAGATAATCTCTCTGTTTCTGCCATCGCTTATTGCACAGAGAGAGCCCTGTTAAAAGATGCAACTGTTTGCTGATCATTCATTAGAGTAGTAATAATAATGTAGTTTTTTTAACCTGCCTTCTTTGCAGCAAGGATTGTTTTGTTTATTCCTACCATTTTGGCCCGGAACTGCCGAATTGGACCAATCAGTCTGGTGGGACCTAAAATGAAGCCGGACTACAGGAGCTGTTTGGAGTCAAAATCTGTAGGAATTGTAATTTGGGGCTTTTGGTGCCTTTTTGCACCTGAAGTGGGAGCCTCTGCTGTGAATGATAGACAGATCAGCTAACCAAATTATTTGGATCTGAGGGAAATCCCCAAGCTGCCTGCAGTTTCAGTCAGTTCTGAGCTGGGAAGTGAAATGAGAACAGCTCAAGTGATTTGAGTAAGTAGTTCTGTGTAGTTTTGCATGGGAGAACTGTGAAAGGACTGAGATTTTGGCCTGCATGTCTGCCTGCTGCCCCTGAGAGGGCGAGAAGAGAATTATTTTGAACTTAATCCAAGTTTGTGAAAACGAAGTAAACCACTGATTTTTTTACCAGGTTCATACCTGAAGAAGACCGAAGATTTGCTGAATGCGATCGGCCTGTCAGGATTTCCAGCTGCTTTTGAATCCCCGATTTGTGCTGAGACTTTGTGATCGTGACCGGAGAGTGGTATGCCTGGTATAATAGAAGTTTCTTACATGTAAATGTGCTGTGTATTGAAAGTAGGTTGTGATTTGGTCTCCCACTGTGTGAACTGCGTTCTGCTTGCTGGAAGCTGTATCCAACTCAAAACAGACTATATCCGAGTTTGTCTCCATTTGGCCTGGTCCTTGCCACACTGGCCCAGCCAGATTACCTGCTGCACAGAGAAAGCCATCAACGAGAGACCTGCCTGGGGATCAGCCCCCTGCTCCATGCTTGAACAGGAACAATGGCTCAGCAATTTGTGTGGGCCCTGCTTCTCCTGGCACTCCAGATTAACCACCTGCTGTTTCGATCTTCGTCCAGCCTGTGTCCAGTCTTGGGTATCATGAGTAATCATCAGGGTAGCTGCCTACAACAACAGCCTAATATACAATGTGTCATCTGATTGTCTTCTTGTTTTCTTTTCACAAACTGAGTCCTCCAGCTCTGGATTACAAATAGTGTGTGTTGTGCATGTTTTCTTCCATCACAGGGCCCCAACCAGCTGCAACATTCCTGGCTAGCCCACCATTCTCCGTCTGGGTACCCAGAATGTGTGACTGTTCATGGATCCTGAAGTGCATGCATAACTGTTTGATACAGCCTTTAAGCAAATTAATCTGATTACGCCCCTCCCTTCTTCAAGTCCCTTAAATAAATCAGATCTAACCCTTTTTTTGCATTTACCTCAACTGTGGTTCCAGTTTGTGCATGAGTACTCTACTGCTGTTATTTGCTGTGTATAACTTTGTTTTACAGGGCCAGGCCAGAGGAAATCCCTGGTGGTAAGCGCAAACAGTGTGGGTACTTGTGTGGTGTATCAGGGGTATTGTGAAAGTGATTATTGTGTATTGTTCTGTTCACTAGTAAGGAAAGAGGAGGGTTACAGTGTCCTGGAGGGCTGTGCGCAGGTTAGCTTGACCACTACCAACCCTGACCTCCGGGTGGAGGCACCCATTTCAGAACTCAGGTCCCTTAACCTGCTACTAGCCAAGCAGGCAGGGGTAGTAACCCTTGGGATAGCGCCACCTAGGAGTTGCATGTTGGAGGCTCACCGCTGGGATTTTGTGCCTTCTAGTGGCCAAAAATTACAAATTATTGTTAAAGATTAATGGCTATCCCAGTAGAAATTACTGTCCACCAGTTGGTGAGGTGGTGTACTGGGCAGGAGATCGACCCCCAAAATGCTCTACTTATAGTGGATGTTCCCCTGGGTATCAGTAAAGACACTGTAGAAGGAGCACTCTCCAAAGTTTAATGTTTAAAAAACCCTGTGGTGGTGAGTCAACAGGCTGATTTAATTGCCCAAATTTTCATAGCCTTGATAGTGTGTAGTGACCTCTTGGACAGCTCTAAAGTGCTACGGACTATTGCCCCAGAAGGGGTTCCAGCTGCCTGGAGAGTGATAACAAAATACAATAAAGACCCCAGGGAGGATGAGCTCCCACCATTACCTGAGACTTTTGAGGAGAAATTTGCTAAGTTGTTGCTGGAGGAAGGGAAAACATTAGAGGACTTTAAGAAACTATTCCTGCCACCTGGCGGTGTTCCTTCATCAACACCCCCTCCCACTCCAGCACCTGTTACTGCCCCGCCTTCTGTGCCCACACCAATGCTGGCACCTATATATGTACCTGCCATAAGTCATGACTCCTACCAAAGGTTGAGAATCTTCTCGGGCATCCTTCCCACTCCCCCAAGGGGAGGATGACTGGGAGACCTGGATAGACTATGTTGCCCCTCTAGTACTTGAATGGCAATGCTCAGAAGCAGAGAAATGAAAGAGCTTGAGACCCTCCGAGGTCCTGCCCTGGCTACCATCTGTGCCAAGTGGGCAAATAATCCCGAAGCAAAAGCACAGGACTATCTTGATGCATTGGAAAATGTGTATGGGAGCCCGGATTCAGATGAGGATCTGTGGTGGAGAGAAAGAAATGTTCAGCAGTACCCAGAGGAGCCATTGTCTGTATATGTTCCTCGGCTTGAAAAGCTGATAGTAAAATGCCTCAGAAAAGGTAGTTTGCCATCAAATGAATTAGATCAAACTAGGCTGGACTGGTTCCTTAAGTCTGCTCTGTTTTCAGAATTGTTACTGCTTCATTTGCGCCTTGCAACCTGACTGGAATTGCCCCCCTCCTATGACAAGCTAATAAAAGAAATTCGGGGGGTTGAGGAAAGGTGACCCCATGGGGGAATTGCACCCATATCTGCTGCTGCTGTGCAAGTGACCGAGAGTGATCAGCCAAGTGAGGCTCAGGGGAAAAAGTCGGCACTTAAAGAGCTCTCTGAGAATGCAAAGGACTACCCACCCTGGGCCCAACATTGGAAAGACGAGCTACTAGAAGAAGTCTGAGAACTGAAGACAGGTGCCTCTGAAAGGATTTCCCCCATGGAATAAGATTTCTGGTCCCTTTCAGGAAATGACTGCAATGGGGTTGCACCCTCAGGCATCCGCTACCAAGGGTGGCTCCAAGGCTGAGATCAACGGATTGACTGCCACTCTAAAGGAACTGTTAAGACACGTTAAAGCACTCTCACCGCTGCAAGCAGATACTAGACCCCAATCTCTCACTACTGCTTCAGTTCCTCATATGATGTTCTTTCCCAGGATGACCCAGGAGTCTATCATTTGTCACAACTGTGGAAAGGATGGCCATATGAAAAGAGAATGCCAGTCTCAGAAGGACTTAGAAAGAGTAGTAAACAGACTCCAAGGGGAGCTCCAAAAAGCAAATCAGTGGCCAAGGAGTGCCTGAAATGACCACAGTGAGGGTTGGAGAAACCCTGACTCAAGTTTCTTTGTGGCTAAATCGTCTGTCCAGACCTCTGCTATTGCCTATCCAGACTGGTTCAAAATAGTGGGCCCTTCAATGGAGACTACGGTGACTGTGAATGGTATTCATACTCGATCTGTGCTTGACAGTGGGTTGCAAGTGACCATTGTATTCCAGGACTGGTATGACGAACACCTATCTGATGTGCCTTTGCAGTCCCTGGAAGGCCTACATGTGTGGAGCTTGAGTGACAAGTCTTATCCCTACCTGGGGTATGTCCGCCTATGGTTGTCTTTTCCTGTAACTGGTGTAGAGGAGTAAATAGAGACATTGGCCCTAGTGTGTCCCCCACCAGACTGTATGGTGGGGTCCTCCTGTTAATTGGGACAAACTCACATATGTTTTGGAGACTGACACAACTCTGTCATGAGAAACAAGTGCGACGGACTGGGAGGGCCCTGAGAATTCCAGCTCTAATCATGAAGGCCTATGGTTTGCAACAGATACCCAAGGAGGAAGACCAGGATGAACCAGTGGGGATCATGTGGAAGAAGGATCCCGAGTCAGTGGTACTGGCTGCTGATGCCCAGTGTACCATTCAAGGGTGGGTCCGCCTCTGAAAAGATGTCAAGAACAAAATACTGGTGCTGGATGTGCCATGCAATGGGAAATTGCCAGAAGGATTATTGGTCAACCCCAGCATCTTGCCTGCTTATGCCCATGCCTATGCATGACGAGTGATGGTCCAGATTCACAATGTGTCAGATCGGGAGATCCAGGTGAACAGAGGGTGCACCCTAGCTATGGTACACTGCACAGACACTGCAGTATTCCCCAGTAACAAGCACCCTGGTGAGAAGGAGAGAGCAACCCCAGACTTGTTTGACTTTGGTGACTCCCCGTTGCCAGCTGAATGGAAGGCTAGAATTAGCAAGAGACTTGCCCAGAGAGAACAAGTGTTTTTGTTGAAGGAAAGGGATGTGGGATGTGTCCTGGGTGTGGAACATCACATATGCCTGCACGATGAACGTCCATTTTGAGAGAGGTCCCAACTTCTAGTCACAGCAGACATAGATGATGTGAAGACACCTGCAGGAAATGCTTACTGCTGGCATGATGCAAGAATACAGGAGCCCATAAGCCTCTCCCATTTTGGTTGTGTGTAAGAAGAATGGGTCTGTGAGGATGTGTGTTGATTATCAAACCCTGAACCGGCGGACCATCCCAGACCAATATACTATGCCTCATATACAAGATGCTATAGACTGCTTGAATGGGAGCAAATGGTTCAAGGTGTTGGATCTTCAGATCCAGATGGCCCCGGAAGACAGTGAGCTGCATATGGACGCTAGTCTGCAGGGTCTAGGAGTGATGCTGTATCAAGACCATGAGGATGGCCTGAGACCATTAGCTTTTGCAAGTAGGAGCTTGACCCTATCCGAACGAAACTACCCCGTGCATAAGTTGGAGTTCCTTGTGCTAAAATGGGCCATCATTAACCAGTTTCATGAATACCTCTATGGGGCAAAGATATTGGTGAAGACTGACAGTAAACCATTGACCTATGTACAACTTCAGCTAAGTTGGACGCCACTGGGCACTGGTGTCTTTCTGCATTATCAACCTATGATTATGCTGTCGAATACAGACCGGGCCTGAACAATATTGATGCTGATGCCCTATCATGAAGGCCCACTTCCAAGAGTGATTGGGTCAGGCTGTCTGAACCTGACATTTGAGCACTGTACGAAAAGTTTGATAGAGATGAACAGATGTCTGCGGACACAGTGGACTGTTTAGTAGATTGCTTGGGCCCTTCGGACACCTGCATACCAGCTGCTTATTACTACTTCTCTGCTTTAGATATTAGTGCACTACTTCAATTTGACAATGACAGCATTCAGTGGGCTCAATCCCAAGATCCTATGATTCAGCCAGCACTTAACGCCCCTGTGCTGGAAAGATGTGTCTAAGTTACATTCCACTGACTTGTGAACTGCTTTATTGTTTAATGAAGGTCCCAGATTGAAGTTGCTCAATCAGTTGTTGTATAGAGAGACAGTAGATCGTAGTGGCAAAGTAGACAAGCAACAATTGGTCCTGCCCACGGCCTTTATAGATTTGGTGCTGAGGTCCCTCCAAAATCACATGGGGCACCTCGGTATTGACAGAACCCTTGATCTGGTATGATCTTGCTTCTACTGGCCCAAAATGGGGGCCGATGTTGAGCACCATGTAAAGACTTGTAGTCACTGCCTGCAAAAGAAAAGCCCTGTCTCAGAGGGCTGCCCTCCTTGTTAATATTACTACCAGCCCCCCCCCCATGGAACTAGTCTGCATAGACTTCTTGTGTTTAGAACCTGATCAGCAGAACATTGGCAATGTGTTAGTTGTTACAGATGATTTCACACAATATGCACAAGCTTTTTCCACTAAAGATCAAAAGGCATCTACCGTGGCCAAGGTGCTAGTGGAAAATTTCTTTGTCCACTATGGTGCCCTCCCCCCAGCAGATTCACTTTGACCAGGGCAGAGACTTTGAGAGTCGACTAATCAAAGAAATGCTTTCTTCATGGGGGGGGGGTGAAAGTCAAGAACCACCCCCTATCACCCACAGGAAGACCCTCAACCAGAATGTTTTAACTGCACCCTTCTAGACATGCTGGGCACCCTCCTCCCAAAAGACAAGCATAAATGGAGCTAGCAGATTAGCACCTTGGTACACACATACAACTGCATGAAAAATGATGCTACTGGGTTCTCCTCCTACTGCCTCATGTTCAAGAGAGAGGCCCGGCTGCTAGTTGATGTATTTTTTTCTGTCTCTCCAGATGGGGTCTGAGCCGAAAACTACTTACAATATATACAAAAACTGAAAGCTCAATTGAACCATGCCTATTAACTGGCCCAGACAATGGCCACCAAGAGAAATCTAGCCAACAAAGAGATACATGATAAAAAAGTAAAGGCTCAAGAGCTTTGACCTGGAGACTGTGTTGTTACACAATTTGGGACTGCATGGTAAACACAAAATTGCTGACTGGTGGCATCATCTTCCCCATTTTGTGGTTGGAAAGTTGGATGATTTACATGTGTACAAGGTGCACCCAGAGAACAACTCCAAAGCAGTCAAGACCATGCACCATAACCACTTGCTACCCATTGGCCAAGTCACGATTGAGGCTGAAGCCCTAAATATTGAGCCCCCTGGGCTGGTGACTCATGCTGCTGCAAGAAAGAGACAGAGTCAACCTACCCCAGTGGTCACAGATTTAAGGTTTCCTCCACAGCAGGCCCAGAATGATGGTGACTGTCAATCCACTTCTGATGAAAGTGAGTGCGAATATGCCTGTTACCCCTCTTATGAACTGAATCAGCTGTTTCAAGGAAATCCTATGACTAATTGTGTGGATGAAGCTAGGCCTTCTGGACTGTCTAACCCCCCAGCTTGGTCCTTGGAGCCAATGCTCCTGAAAGTGAAGTGCAAGCCTTACGTCTGAGGACGGACTCACTGTGTTTTGTAGAACTGTGTGAATTGTCTGAAGAAGGGGCCGATGGTTTGAGTCTCTCTGGTGACACACAGAACTTGTGGAACAGTGTGAGAGTAATGACAGATCCGTTACAGCGCTTCAAAGTTTGATTGTGCCTGAACCTTCACTAAATGAGCCAAGTGTTGTGGTACCAGAGCCTCACAGAACAAAGAGCTGACAGTGCTCCCAGCTTGGACATTCCCCTTCATGCAGAGGCACCCTTACAAGTGATGAAAGCTCCAAGACCATTGCTGAAAGTACAGAGACCGTAGTTGTTCACCCCAGAAAGACTGAGCGAGCTGTCAAGCCAGTGGTGCACTTCAATTCTGATTCCCATGGGAGGCCAGTGGATTTGTCTCTCAATGTAGTCCACAAAGGTGTTTATGTCTCTCAGAACTCACTGCCCAAATGGAGTTTGATAGCCCATGCCAGGTTACTTGTTCTGCCCCCTCACCATGGTGCCCCTGCCCCATCCAGCCCCAAATTAACTGATAAGGGAGGGCACCCTCTTGCATTTTTTAGAATACAAGAAGTGATTACATGATTCTGTATAGTAATGTTCAATTTACCTGTGTGAAATATGCAAATGTATTGTCAGAATGAAAATGATATAGTGGAGTACATTGAAATGTATAGTGAAGTGACAAGTTATGCCAATTGATGAATCACATAGTACTTGTATAGCATGCTAATGGTATAAAGGTCTTGTATATGTTGCATTTTCAATGTTATGATGGTACACACTTGAGGCGGATGACAAGTTTTCCCAGGCAGAGAAGGGTGTAACCCCCCCTACAAATGGGGGTTCCCAAGAAGTTTTCCATGAGCTTGCCTAAATGCTCACTGCCAGGCTGGTGTCCTGTGTTTAGCAGTTAATCATTATTGCCAGAGAAAACCTGTGTAGCCTCTATGTACTGTCACTTTAAGAGCTGCCTAGATTGCAGTAATAATTAATCTGGGAGGGGCTGAGTGTTGTCATGCTCAAGTTCCATCCGGGCTGCCAGGTAATTGCTCCATTTCTGCCATCGCTAATTCGCAGAGGAGCCCTGTTAATAGATGTAACTGTTTGCTGATCATTCATTAGAGTAGTAATCATAATGTAGTTTGTCTACCTACCTTCTTTGTAGCAAGGACTGTTTTGTTTATCCCCACCATTTTGGCCCGGAACTGCCGAATTGGACCAATCAGTCTGGTGGGACCTAAAATGGAGCTGTCTGGAGTCAAAATCTGTAGGAATTGTAGTCTTGGGCTTTTGGTGCCTTTTTGCACCTGAAGGGGGAGCTTTTGTTTTGACCGACAGATCAGCCAACCAAATCTTTTGGATCTGAGGGACATCCCCAAACTGCCTGCTGTTTCAGTCAGTTCTGAGCTGGGAAGTGAAATGAGAACAGCTCAAGTAATTTGGGCAAGAAGTTCTGTGTAGTTTTGCTCTGAAGAACTGTGAAAGGGCTTAGATTCTGGCCTGCATGCTGCCCCTGAGAGGGTGAGAAGAGAATTATTTTGAACTTAATCCAAGTTTGTGAAAATGAAGTAAGCCACTGATTTTTTTTTTATTTAGTTGTTTGACCAGGTATAGCACACTAAGCTGAAAGCTTTTTTACAGGAGCAACCTGGGAGCACAAGGAGGTTAAGTGACTTGCTCAGGGTCACATAGTATGCAAGTGGAAGCTGTGGGATTTAAACCCAAGTCTGGTCTGTTGGATGTCACCAAATTTGCAGCTCAGAGCCTTAGACCACTCGCTATACTGCCTCCCAATACTGCCTTTTTACCAGGTTCATACCTGAAGAAGACAAAAGATTTTGCTGAATCACGATTAGCCTATCAGGATTTCCAGCTGCTTTTGAATCCCGGTTTGTGATGAAACTTTGCAATCGTGACCAGAGGCGGTTTGCCTGGTACAGTAGAAGTTCCTTACATGTAAATGTGCTGTGTATTGAAAGTGGGTCATCATTTGGTCCCCCACTGTGTGAACTGTGTTCTGCTTGCTGGAAGCTGTATCCAGCCCAAAATGGACTGCATCCGAATTTGTCCCCATTTGGCCTGGGCTTTGCCACACTGGCCCAGCCAGACTACCCAAAGCCATTGACGAGAGACTTGCTTCGGGATCAGCCCTCTGCTCCACATCTGAACAGGAATGATGCCTCAGCGATTCATGTGGGCCCTGCTTCCCCTGGCACTCCAGATTAACCGCCTGCTGTCTCGATTTTTATCCAGCCTGTGTCCAGTCTTGGGTATTGTGAGTAATCATCAGGGTAGCTCCCTGCAACAGCAACCTAATATAAAAGTGTGTCAACTGATTGTCTTGTTGTTTTCTTTTCACAAACTGAGCCCTCCGGCTTTGGATTACAAATAGTGCATGTTGTGCATGTTGTTTTCTTCCATCACAGAGCCCCAACTGGCCGCAACGTTCCTGACAAGCCCACCATTCTCCATCTGGGTACCCAGAGTGTGTGACGATTTATGGACCCTGAAGTGCATGCATAACTGTTTGATTGATACAGCCTTTAAGCAAGTTAACCCGATTACATCCCTCCCTTGTTCAAGTTCCTAAAATAAATCAGATCTAACCTTTTTTGCATTTACCCTGACTGTGGTCCCAGTTTGTGCAAGAGTACTGTACTGCTGTTATTGCTGTGTATAACCTTGTTTTACAGGGGGTCCCCAGGGCCAGACCAGAGAAATCCCTGGTGGTAAGTGCAAACAGTGTGGGTACTTGTGTGGTGTATCAGGGTATTGTGAAAGTGATTGTTGTGTATTGTTCCGCCACTAGTAAGGAAAGAAGGGGGTTACAGTGTCCCAGAGGGCTATGCCCAAGTTTTCTTGACCACTACCAACCTGACTTCCAGGTCTAAGGCACCCATTTCAGACCTCAGGCCCCTTAACCAGCTAGTAGCCAAGCAGGCAGGGGTAGTAGCCCTTGGGATAGCGCCACCTAGGGGTTACATTTATATTTATGTTGCTGTGTTAGATTCAAGGTGATAATCAGCCTTGTCTACTTTTATGAGTGCTCGAAGGAATGTTAGAGCACTATGTTCTGAGTTCCACTAAACAGTTGCAAAAAACTGAAAGAATAAATATACTGGACAGCCCAACATCACTGTTGGTCAGATTCATACAAGTGAGAAGTACTCAAATGACAAGACTTGAAAGCATACATCTTTTTACTAGTAGAAGTGTACCATAAACTCTTCTACTCCAAAGGGTTCACGTTGTACGTAACACCCCTTCCCCACACTATAACAAGTGTTCCAAGAGTCCAGCAACAGTATCAGACCAAAACTCAGTCTGGTCCTTAACAGCAACCTTTAGACTAGAAATTGGTAAAAACACATTTGCATCTTTTGGACTAGCAAGTGGTAAAAATACATTTTTACACGTTGACACTTCCCTATCAGCTCATGACATGGTAGATGGGTAAACGGGTGCTGAACCCATTTACAGCTAAATAAGAAACTTGCAGTGTTATTTTTGTACTAAAAAGAGAGAATGGACAGCATTAGATGAACCTGCAATAGTTATCATTCAAGTGTTTCCTGGAATGTTTTCACTGCACCTTCTACAATTGATTGAAAAACATGCCCACCAACAACAAGCAAAGGTTCACATTAATTAGAATGAATCATCATTCAGTATCAGCTAATTATGAATACCCTGCCATGGGTTATGTCAGAACAAGAAAAAGAGGAAGATGGCCCTTTTCCACAGAAAGAGTAAGATTTGTTACATGAATACAATGTAGAAGGTGTTTTGGAACACTAGCATTATCCTCAATCATCCTACGCTCCTCTATTTCCCACCACTCTCCTTCCTCTCCTCCCAGCTTCTACTCTCCTAAACCTAATGGTAACATAATGGCACTTATTGCATACTGCACATGTTTAGAATATCAGTGTTCTCTCACATGCTTTTTGCATTTCTTGCTTTCTTGATTGTCAAAACCGTACTGACTGTATCATGCTGAAAATGTTTTCCAAATTTGTATTTGATTGTATGTGGTCTTCATCCTTACTATGTTGCATTATCTCATGTGCTGCGTCACATGTATACTTGTGTATGTCCTCTTGTATTCTCCCAGGTCATGCCTGAAAATAGGCAATTCCAATGCCTAGTGCACCCACCCAGTTACCAAAAGCAATAAATAAATAAAAATAAATAAATGTTACTTGTCATAGGCAATTTAACAGCAACTATGTATCATTTTTTTCTTTTCTAGGAAGCGGAGCCAGTTCAGCAATAGACAATGCCATGTCACCAGAGATAACATTATTCCCCGCTGGTCCTTCTTATCAGAACAGTGCAGTGCCTCTCAAAGGAAGACCTTTTTCAGTAGTTAAGCAGGGTTCTCAATATGGGTGCAGTGTAATTTCTGAGTTGAGCGAAACCTCCTGCCTCATTTGCACCATATCCTTGCTAACAGCCAGCTCTTTGCAGAAACCAGGCTCCCTCCTGAGTGACCCTGGAAGCCCAAAGCTTAAATGAATTACTGCTCCTTAAAAAAAGTTGATGCAGCTAAGCTTTGACAGATGCACATATCATAAGGGACAGTGTATAGTACCGAGTTGAGTGAACCCTACCGCAGTGTCCATTTCAAACTTTGGTTAGCACTAGAGATGTTAGGAAATTTTTATTTCACCGGCAAAATTGCTATGAAATTAGCAGTTTGGCCACACAAAATATTTCACAAAATTGTGAAATTTCACCTGCAGTCTAGCCAGCATCTCTAGGGACCCCTCCAAGTCCCTGGTATCTAGTCCCCCCCCCCCCCGGCTGATCACCAGCCAAATTCAAATTAAGAACCCTCCCTCCTTCCCGAGTCACCCTGAGCCACAACCCCATATTATCTTATTAAAACAAAACTTCCCTCCCATGTCCTGGTGTCTATTGTCCCCCGGACACCACATTGGCCAAATTCAAGTAAACCATCCCATCTCCCCAGTCACCCTGTGCCCCAGCCCTATATCTTAGTAAAAAAAGAAAAATATCTTCCTGTGTCCCTGGTATCTAGTGGACCCCCAACCTTGTCTTAAGTCAGAGGCTGAGTCCACCTCTCTCCCTCCCCGTACCCCCACTGGGTCACCGGTACAGCCCTCCACTCACCTCCATGGCGGACAGCCCATCTGAGTGCTCAGCAAATGAGCATGTACTTGTACAGGCACGCATTCATTCATTAACAGATTCAGAGAGCCAGCGCTCTCACTACACTACCAGAAGTTGTGCGAGCACTGGCTGTCTGAATCTGTCAGTGAATGGAGCATTCTTATGCAAGCATGAGCTCATGCATTGGCGCTTAGATGGGCTGCCAGCCATGGAGATGAGGAGGGCTGTGCCAGTGGCCAGATCTGGGTACGGGGCGTAAGTGGGCTCAGCCTCTGACTTAAGACAGGGTGAGGGGGGTGGGGTCTGCTAGACACCAGGGACAGGGAGGATTTTTTTTACTAAGATATGGGGTCAAACTCAGGTAATTGGGTGGTAGGAAGTGTTCTCATTTGAATTTTGATGGTGATTGGCTGGGAGAGCCATTAGACACCAGGACATGGGAGGGATTATTTTATTAATGAAAGATTGGGAGCCAGTGGCGAAATTAAGAAATTTTGCTCGCGGGTGATGAAATGTCACCAGATGACAGTGCAAATTTAATAGTTCATGAGTGAAATTTCACCCAGCAAAATATGTCACCTAATGCTCAACTTCTGCAAAATATTTTGCCTGGCAAAATTTTCCAATTCTCACAACAGTAGTTAGCACATTACTATTCTTGCAGACACCAGGCTTCTTCCTTGAATGACCCTGGTAGTCTGAAGGCATAAGGCAGTTTACAGCAGCCTCAAATACTTTTACTTATAACTTGGCTGAGTTACAGTACTTCAGTTCCAAATTTTCAACATACTGTTTACATGACCTACATCATGAACAAGGATGGTGAACATTTTCAAGTACAGGTCAAAGGTGGTTTTGAAGTGTGACACAAAATTTGTGATAAATTTGTATGGTGCACTTTTAATTTCTTAAATACATTTACTCATAACTTGACTGCTTTACAATATTTTAGTTCCAGATTTCTAATTTACTGTTTACATGACCCTACCTCATCAACTTGGATGGCAGGAATTTTTGGGTAGAGGCTAAAAAGTGATTTTGAAGTCGATACATATATTTATGTGTTGTACATTTTAGTGTCTCACATACTTTTCTCAGAACTTGTCCAGTTTAAAGTATTTGAGTCCAGATTTTGCATATACTGTTTACATGACACTTCCTCATGAACACAGATGGTGGGAATGTTCAAATACAGGCCAAAGGTGATTTTGCAGTTGCTCAGCAAAACCGCCTTTCAGATGTGATTTAATACATTCTACTGACCAAGTTCATGATGTGAGGTCAAAATGTAAAAAAGATCTTTGGCTGATGTGACAAACCAACCCATCTGTGCACCAGTCAGCATGCCAGTCACAGCCAGCTGCCACATACCCTGACCCATTTTGCCACTATCATATCCTCTCTGCCCACTCAATCCTCTGCAAAGATGGTGCACCCTGGACACCTGGACTCTCTGAGCCCAGTTACCAGTCACCCTGGGTCAAGCCAAGGCTGACTGCTCAAACCCCAGAGGAAGTATGGATTCTGGCTTATCAAACTTCACTCTACTCCTTTCCCGTATCAGCAAGGAATATGTTTTTCAAATTGCTTAAATTGCTTAAACAAGATTTATCATCCATCTCTGCAATGAAGGCTACCACTGAAAGTCACATACTATACCGTGTTTATTAAAATGTACAACCAGTCTGTATAGCTTGCTAAATAAGAGCTACATTATTTATACAGTATAGTTACACACTGGCCAAAAGAGAACAAAAGTGCTTACAGGAGAAAACGCTTGAAAATAAAAGGAGTAAAACCATAAGAACACACACTTAGCTGTCTCCTCTGGCTAGGTTAAACTTACAGACTCTTGTCTTCAGAGAACCTGAACATACATCAGAGTTCTCCCCCTTCTAGTCTCAAACCATTGGTTAGCTTGTAGAACTGCACTATGACCTCCCTATTCTTTCTTTCACTGTAAGGCAGCCCTTTATAGAGAAAACTCACATATGTATCAGTACATAGTTTTTGCTAGGACATGCCTTTCACAAATAACATTTTTTGTAACAGGATAATATGTTTGTGATGGACGCCAGACCCTCACTGTGTTCCTTGATGGAAACCAGACCCTCACTGTGTTCCCATCATTAGGAAAGTCTCAGCTTCCCTGTCATGTCATTAAAACAATATGGTCAAATAGCCCTCCGACTTGTTATGTTCTGGCATTAAATGATTGTCAATTGTTTCACTTTTCCCAGGGTGTCACCCTGATAGTGGACCCCCAGGAACAGAGAATGATTATTATCAAAATGATGCTCCTTGTAAACTGGGGGGGGGGGATAAACAGCAGAACCTTGTTGATCACATGTACAGACTTATCGAGTTTGACCTTGACTGACCTCCCTATGTTTGCTAGGACACTTCAACCAGTCTGCCAGTTCATTGTATTAAAACATTAGTATGCCATACCTCCTTCCCAAGTCTGATGCTGGCAGAGCATGACAGCACCACACTGTGGCTGCATTGGCACTGTGACTGCATTGGCCATCTGATTGGACAGTCCATCAGCATTGGCATTTTAGCAGTCCTTGAATGTTGTATGTGCATATTGTATTCTTGCAGTACTAAGCTCCAGCACAACAGCTTCATGTTCTCACCGCCATGTGCTGTAGCCATGGTAGTGAATTATGGTCCATGACAACCATAAATTTCGCCATATGAGCATGGCTGCAACTTTGCATTACCCAAACTAGTTTCAGACATTCCTTTTCTATAGTGGCACATGCCACTTCCCTCCAAATCAGTTTTGCCTCAGATAAACAGGGTTCTCTTCCTATGGAACTGGACCCAGGTCAACACAGCCCCACTCTAAAATGTAATTTATCCATGTGCACCATGAGATGGGAAACATAGGCAACAAATTTTACAGAGAGCCTGCAGTATGCAAAGAGTCTCTAGCACTATCATAGAAGCCACAGAAGGGGATAAGAGACAGGACAACAGGAAAAGAGAAAGAGGGGAGTAAATCAGAGCAGATTGGTCTTGGCACTACAGTTTTTAGAACACACTGAAAACATTAAATAGTCAGCAAACACTGGGAAATTTTACAAAGTTTACTGATTAGGGAATTTCCATAATCACAAATGACTGCATCAAAGAAGGTTATAACTTTAAAAGACAGTTTGGTGTACAATGAAAACCAGAAGGTAAAAAGTAACCCTTAACTCCTGCTGGACCCACTTAGCCCAGGTATGACACCCTGCAGCAGGTGTGCCCAGTGTAACAATATGTCCAAACAGAATGAATTCAAACATCCAAGTGTGGACAGGAGTTACAAAAAATAATTGCTATTAACTGTGACTTACACCGTGTAAGCCATCTGATTGTATGCCCCTGCTCATGCTATTACATGGGCAGCAACAACCAGGGTGTTAAAGGCCCTGGATCTAGAAAAGTTATGCCTGGCATAACAGCACTTGCGCCAATAAGAATGGCACAAGTAGCAACTTACGCCAGCAGTTGCGACTTGCATGATTCTACAAAGTAGCCTGCGACCCACTTACGCCAAACAGCTGTTACGCCAGCAGTTGCGCCTTAAACCCCCTGTGACATGGTGCTAGGGGGTTTACAGCAGCAGTTGTGTCCCATTCTAGAAGGGCAGCAACAAAGACCCCAATGTCAGGATTCTATAAGAACCCCAGGAGGAGAACTGGCAACGTAAGTTACACCTGCATTTAGCTGGTATAACTTACATACATCCTCCAGGGTCCTGTAGAACCCAGTCCATGTGCCATCCCCATGCCCAGCTCACCACCATTGGGTGCCCCAATGAGCATTGCACAAATTCCCACCATCCCCACGTACTGTATTTGCCCCTTACCCCAATACAATAAGGCCCCGCAGGGTCGCACACCAACTGCCCCCTGACTCCCAATCTAATTAATTCCACGCAGGGGTCCACACCCCAGTCCTCCAATCCCCATTGCAAAATGCCCTGCAGGGTGGTGCTGTTATCCCCCCACCAGTTTCCCAGCCCCTGAGTCGTGGGCCGAAAATGCAGCAAATACCCTGACAAGTCCTGGTTTGCAATGCCAAAAGGTGATCACCAGTCTCTAATGGGAGAGAGACTACAAGTATTTCAGGATCTTCTGACTAAGATAAGAAAATGGATTTATATCCTTAGACTGGTAACAGTTCAGCATCTGGTGCCAATTTAAACATTTTTTTAGCAGACTGTTCTCTTGCCACCACACCACATGTGAGATTTGGTATTGAGGGCCCTGGTAGTCTAGTGGCCCCACCCTCCACCCAGCCATGCTAGCCCACCTAGCACCCACTACACCCGTCCCCAGCTGGCGACTGGCACAACCCACCTCTCACCTCCACGGCCAGCCGCTGACTGAGTTCCGTAGGAGTGCTTACTGGAAAGACACACTCAGAAATTAATTTATGAGTGCATCTTTACAGTAGCTCTCCTACAGCACTCAGTTAGTGGCTGGTCATGGAGGCAAGAGGTGGATTGTGCCAATTGCCAGCTGTGGATGGTTGGGGGTGCTGGGTGGGCTGGCATGGCTGGGTGTGGGGCCACTAGACTAACAGGGCTTGTCAGGGTATTTGCCACATTTGTGGCCGGTTACTTAGGAGACAGGGCATGGGTGGGGGGATGACAGCACCGCCCTGTGGGGCATTTTGCAATGGGGGATTTGGGGGTCTAGGGGTGTGGGCATCCCTGCAGGGCATTAATTACACAGAGAGTCAGAGCAGTTTGTGTGGGCAGCCCTGTAGGGTATTCACGTGCACACAGGGATTTGGGGGGCAGGGGTGGGCAGCCCTGTGGGGCTCTACATGTACACTATGGGAGGGTCAGTCAATGTGGGCAGCCTGCAGGGTGCCTAACATGGCTAGCTGGGCATGGGGGCATTTGCACTCTTTTGTGATTTGCGTCATGCTTGACAGGTGCACCTCTGTTCGGCATACCTGGCCACATGTCACAAATCACAGGACTTAGTGTGGAGACCCTGCCCCTTCTAGAATAGGGTGCAAGGTCAGGGTCGCAGTTGTGGGTGGTGCAAGTTGTGTTTTGCAGTGACTTGCACCACCCTTCTAGAATCAGATCCTAGGATAAGTGAGTACAAGAGTGCTATAAGAAACAGATATGAAGTTTCCTCACTGGCCATACAGCTGCATCTCTGAGATTTTGGGGGATAGAGGAGGTCCCAGAGCCAAAAACAGGGTTGACTGGAATAAACTATTAGAAAAAGAGAGAGTTACCACATTTATATGTTGAATATACTACACAGACTCACTGGTATGAATGAAGAAAAGAAATGGAATGGGTGTTGGTAGTTGAGGGCTATAGTAGCTGTACCTGTTGAGTCCTCTGCATACTGTGCTCTTTATCCAACAGCCAATAGCTTTTCTTCATTTAGATTATTACACACACTGTCTAAATCATGTACCCCCTGTTCCACTCACACCCCTATCTCTCACCCCACTTGTTTGCACACTTACAGTACCCATCTACCCTTAGCTGGAAATAATCCTGCCCCATTGATATTATATGATTTTACAAAAGGTAGCAGGTACTTTTACTAGGAATTTACTAGAAATGAATGTGACTAGGAAGTACTGTTAGAACACAGCATGTTATAGTACTAAATGTGTAAACCTGGTACAACAACAACTCTCCACACTGACTGTTGAAAAATAAAGTACCTTTTATCTGATACAGCTTTTATCAGTGGAAGCTTGCTACTTTTAGTATGCTTGACTACCTTCATCACTAACATTTCACTAGTTTCAATCATTTTCTTTTAACAAAACTATAAGTCTCAGTATTGTGTTGGGGACAGTTTGATAAAAAAAAAAAAAAAAAAGTTCTTGCTCATCTGGTCATATTGTAATTTTTTTACCACCGTGGTTTAAAACTATTGGTAATCAGTGTTGCACTAAGTATTAAATAGATCTGTAGCATTAGTACAACATTAACAAGCTTTAGGCTTTGAATTAATGTAAATAATAAATTAATTGTAAGGATTGTTAATCCTGTGCTGACCTATAAGGTTTCCTTGTCTTTCTACTCCACAACTGCATATAACAACATCTTGGGAGTTCAGTGTGATTAGTGTGCCATCCGAGTACAGGTAACTACTTTGCCCGTATTGCAGTCTGCTTAGATAGCAATACATGACTGTTGCTTAAACAGTTGGTGTGGAAACTCAGCAAATGGATGGTCTGAGCAGTGCCATGGCATGTGATATCATCTCTAGTGATGTCACCATGGATCCAACACTGATTGGTCCTCACCATTTTGAGCCCTGCCACTCCCACTACATAAGATCAGATGACTTGACATTTGGTGCGCACTAGAAGAAACCCTACTGCTGGTGAATCAGCCTTGCTAATACAGGTAATGTGCGTATCTTAAAACCACTGAGACTTTTTGAGAAACATTTTTTACAGATGGATTCTTTGTTCTTTCTGTTTTAATTTTAGCAATAGCAATGAAAAACTCCAAATATAAAAATTAGTTAAAAAGCACAATAAAAAGGTAGATTGTTTTATTGTGGAGGTATGTTTGCACTATTACATACCTTATTGTGATGAAAAATTAAATACAAATAGTATTTAAAGATAACTCAGGCTCTCAAAAGCCTTCATTACAATGGAAAATGGTGTTTGCAAAATGAAGGATATTTTTCAAAAAATAAACCTCAGCCATAATGCTTATTTGCATTACTCGTGGATTTATTTGTTTATTTAAAAATTGGTAACAGGGAATAGCTGATACTAGATAGTGGCTAGGAGAAATATCTAATGTAATTAAATCTGTGACGTGTTAGGTTAAGTACAGTAGACAGAGAATAGCACTTGATACAGTGGTATCCGGATAGGGTTTAGAAGGGCTAGACAAGCAATGAATACAACTGGGTAACAAGAGTATTATAACAAAATTAAGCAACAGGAATGATAGCAGTCAGAGTGAAAAAATGGTAGCAAAACCTAGAAATAGCTGTTGCAAGCACAGATTAATCATACTGTGTAGCAAACAGTCATTGAAATAATGTGAAACTAACAAAAGGCAGTTGCCCCGAAGTAGGAGGGCAGTAATTATGAGCAACATGATGAAGGGAACACTTTAGTGGTGCATAACAGGAAACATGACATATACACTAGCAGTAGTATACTGTAAATACCACCCCCCCCCGACAGACAAGGGTACAACTATAGGCATATACCACCTAGACCTACAGTAGATATATACAAAAAAATTCTTAACAGAGTTCAACTAAAGAATGTACACCACCTAGCCAGAGGTGGAAATGTGAGGCACCATACATGTACACCATAGTTTTGTTTGGACCAGGTATGGGGCGGTTTGATAATAAAGATGAGTGACAAACTCTGAAAATGAACTGGAGCCTAAGGAGCAGCGTGGCCAGTGATGTGGCCCTTTGCACAGATGTGCCACTGCATGGCGTGGACAGGCTGTTTCAGGGATATAGATGTAAATGAGGAGTGCTTTTAGTTCTGCCCTGTCCATTTAAATCCCAGCTCACTGATAGGCTGGTGGAATGCAGGAGCTGCAGACAGAATCACAGTAGAGAGGAGCGGAGAGTGAAAACTTACAAATTCAACTGTCCCTTGAGCCCTTATCTTGCCCTATAGAAAGTGTCCAGGGACAAAGGCTCTGTGGAAGGCTTGCACTTCAACATGATTTTGGTTGGCTGTCAGTCCCCATCCATCTGTTTAAATCTTTCCTCACTGATAGTCTGATGGAGTGCAGGAGCTGCAAGCAGATGACTGGAGTGGAGAAGAGTGTGACAAACTGGCAAACACAACTCTCCATCTCAAGCCTCTGGGTGGTCCTGTAGAAAGTATCCAGGGACAAAGACCCTGTGGTGGGTTTGCACTGTAAGATGATTTAACTGGGCATTTAGTCCCCACCCATCTGCTTAAGTCCCAGCTCACTGATAGACTGCTGGGAAGCAGGAGGCTGCAGAGTGATGATCAAAGCAGAGAGAAGAGTGAAAATTGGCAAACACAACTCTCCCTCTCAAGCCCCTTGGTGGTCCTGTAGAAAGTATCCGGGACAAAGGCTCTCTGGTAGACTTGCACTGTAAGATGATTTAGTGAGCATTTAGTCCCCACCCATTCTCTTAAATCCCAACTCACTGATAGGCTGCTGGAAAGAGGGAGCTGCAGACCGACAATCAGAGCAGGGAGAAGAGTGAAAACTGGCCAATACAACTCTCCCTCTTGAGCCCCTTGCTGGTCCTTTCGAAAGTTCCAGGGACAAAGGCCTTATAGGAAATAGCTGAACTGATTTTGCAACCTGACGAGTTACATCAAAGGATGATATATACACTTAATACATGGCAATCATGAAATAGGCATTTGCTGCAAATGCTCTAATGACTTCGCTAACTTGCATGAAAAGATAACTTTAAATCTTATGATGCTTTTTTCACTTATATGAAAGAACATATTTCTAGGGTGATAATATTTGAAAGCAAGTAGGAGGTTGTATTTGCACTGGAACTATTTGAGCTAAAATTAGAATCTCATAAAGATAGCCATACTCTATGGTTTAAATAGTAGAACAATTGATTAAGAGATAGTAATAGTCTAAATATTTTGCATTCTGCTGTCATGATGGTAGTTGGTATATGAGTTTCTATTAACAAAATGTTTTAAAATGACACAAATGTGTTTAAGTAGAACGTGTATTTATTGTTACTAAATATATTGCTAATTTTGGCAGGCCTGATTTGTTAATTGAAACCAGCATGGCGAAACATTGGAATGGAAGTACTGGTCATGCTGAATATATAAAATAAACTTCAAACAATAATTTCAACACAATTTTATTGCGCGGCTGGAAATCCTTTAGGATTTTGCTTTCTTACTGGTAGTGATTGTGCCCACAAACCCCAAACATACATGGGAAAGACTGTCTTAGGTGTACCCAACTAACAACACCATGGCCTGCTGCATTATGAATTTTAGACCATAGTCATGGCTGGCTAGCACTGAATCCTGACATAGGACCTGCTTTTGCTGACTAAAGGCCTTCTTACAAAGTTCTGACCAGTGCACCCTTTCATACAGTTCCTTTTGGGTCAGATCTGTGAGGGATACAGCAATTGTGCTGAAATAAGCAGCACATTTTTGTAATATCCAGCAGTCACCAAAAATGCTTGTACCCATTTTTGTTGTGGGTGTTGGCCAGCCCTTTATAGCCTCCCCTTCCTGTTGCCAGCCAGATGTGCCCTTCACTCAATGTGCATAATATGGCACTTCACCCATTTCCAGCTGACACTTCTTAGCTTTGATTGTCAGCTTTACAGCTTTGCAGTCTTTTGAGGATCTCTCTCATGTGTGTGAGATGCTACTCCCAGGTTTGGATAAATATAACAACATCTTCCATGTAATCCACAGCAAAGTCATTAGCCACTGATAAAACTTAGTCAAGCAGCCTCTAAAAAGTAGCTGGTATATTTGTCATGCCAAATTGCATGACCAGAAATGAGTACAGGCCAAATGGAGTGATACATGCGGACTGCTCCCTCATTTTAGCAGTTAAAGCTACCTGCTAATAATCCTCTGTTAAGTCTATGGTTGTTTTGTACTTTGTTCTCCCTTACTTTTCCAGTATTTCCTCTGTCCATGGCATGGGACATCCATTGGACACCGTGATAGCATTAAGCTTCCAGTAATCCACACAGAACCTTGTTTTCATACCCTTTTTGTAGGATAAGAACAACAGGTGAAGACCAAGGTTGACTGGATTCCCTGATAACTTGGAGGTCAAGCATCACCTTTAGCTCATCCTGCATGTGGCATTTCATGCTCTCAAGAACTCTATTGGCATGCTGCTTCCAGGGCACCTAAATCCCTGTGTCCACCCTATAATCTGCAAGTGGGTTGTACCCTGGCTTTGCTGAGAAAAGGATGCTGACAGAGTGCAGCACCCTCTTTATTTGTGCCCTCTGTAGAGGTGTCAGCTGCTCTGAGAGGGTGATAGAGTCCACTGATGTTTTCCTCCCTACTCTCCTCTAAGAGATCTATTAGTGACCCCCCCCCATCTGCCTCACCATACACCATCAAGACAGCCTCTGTCCGGCCATGATACGGTTTCATCATGTTGACATGATAAACCGCATGTTTGTGCCTCCTATTGGTCAGCTGTACAACATATTTCACCTAGTCCACCTATTTTACGACTACAAATGGACACTCCAATGCTGCATACAGTTTGTCCTGTTGAACAGGGAAGATCATCATCGCCTTCTGTCCAGTGTCATAGGTCCTATCACTGGTCATATGATCATACCAGTTTTTCTGCCTCTGTTGTGCAGCTCTCAGGTTTTCCAGTGCCAGGCCCATGAACTCCTTTTAACCTCTCCCAGAGTTAAGGATATATTCTACCACTAACTCTCCTGGGGCAGCAAGCTTGCAATCCCATTTATCCTGCACCAAATCTAGGAGCCCCTCTCCCGTTGTGAATACAGGAGTTCCAAGGGCGAGAACCCTGTGGACTCCTGTGGAAGTTCCCTATAGGCAAAAAAGAGATGGGACAAATGCGTGTCCCAACTCCTCCCATGCTGCTCTGCAAAAGCTCTAAGCATGGTTTTATAGGTGCTGTTAACACATTCCACAGGACCATTCATTTGTGCATGGTAAGGTGAAGCACATAGCTGTTAATTCTACATTTTGACACAAATTCCTCATTAGAGTTGAAAACTGAAAATATGAAGATTGTGCCCTGGTCAGATAACATCTCCTGATGAACTCCAACCCAGCTGAAGATCCTCAGCATTTCATTTGCCACAGCTTCAAGATACTGGGTGACATAGTCCACCACCACCAGAATGTATCTCTTTCCTAAGCTGGATGGCACACTCGGAGGCCTCATAAACATCTATAGCTACCCATTGAAATTATACCTCTATTATGGATAAAGGAACTAAAGCTGCCTTGCCCTCACCCCTTTGCTTTCCAACTGTCTGACATGTATCACAAGTGTGACAGCACTCAGTTGCATCTTAATAGACACTTGGCCAATAGAAGTTTTGTATCAACCTCTGCTTGGTCCACCAAGCTAATAGAAGATTTTTATCAACCTCTGCTTGGACCTTCTAGCAATGACATATCCATTGTATGTAGTGGTGGACAAAATGCATTAAATTCGCTACCTGTAGTATTTTGCATATAACTTAAAAATTCGGATCATACTATGGGTAGCGAAGCGGATAACTACACATCCAGAAGTAATGCAAAGTTCCATTTTTGTGGGTACTTCGCATTACTTGGGAATGCGTTAAAAATTTTTATTTTCTTTCCCTGGTGTCTAGTGGCCCCCCACCCTCATCCTGTCAGGTAGTATTCCCATCTCTTCCCCAACCCCGAGTCAGATCCATATAAAAAAATTATTATTTTTCCTGGTGTATAGTGGTACCCCCACTCCGCTCCCACCCAACCCTGTGTCGGATCCATGTAAAAAAAAAAATTCTGTCAGGCTGGGGGGTGGGGGCCACTAGACACCAGGGAAAATAATATATATTTTTTACATGGATCTGACTCGGGGTTGAGGGGAGCAGAGCGAGGGGTACTACCTGACAGGGTGGGGGGGCCACTAGATACCATGGAAAATAATACGTATTTTTTATTTGGATCTGAGTTTTCACTTGGAAATAAAAAAATACATACACAGGACTGATATTTCAGTGTTTTGGTGAATAGCATATGAAGTGAGTAGTGCTTGTGTAACATAGTCTACTTTTGGCTTTACTCTATTCTCACCCTTGGTAAGGAAACCCAGTAATAAGTAGGAAATAGAAAGCCCAGTACCAAGGGTGAGGGTGCAGAAGGAGGAAGCAGGAGTGGATGGTGGGTGTTTCATAACTTGCTAAGCAGGGGACTGCTGAAGGAGGCTGGCCTTTAAGGGGAATGCGGGAGGAGCTATTCCCCCACATTGAACCTCGGTCTTTAGACCTCCCATTCAAAGTTTTGGTGAATAGTGTATGGAGTTAGTATTGCTTGTGTAACATAGTTTACTTCACCCTTGGTAGGGAAATCGGGTAATGACTAGGGAATAGAAAGCTCAAAAGAATTACCAATGAATGTCCAAAAGAGTATGATTACCTCCTACAATTCATGGAGGTATGAACAATAGCACACAGGAGATGAAAATCCCCAGGTGGAGGAAACCTCTGATGACCAATGGCTACTGACCTGCCTATCATCTGGGTAAATGAGGAGAAGAACCTAGGTTCTAGCAACCATATTCTAATTTCAAGGAAGGTGAACTGCTTGGAGAGATGACAGTCCATCTTCAAAGTCCATTGGATGATGAGTTCTGAAGGACAATTCTGAGATTGAAGAGGTAGGTCTATTCTGAAGGAGCATCCGGATTCTGAAAGTGGAGTAGGTCCAGCTGAAAAGGGGCAAGTGCAGTCTAGGTTTCCAAGCTTATGATGGATGATATTCAGTGGGATTTACAGAGACAAAGTGAGCATGAAGAGCATGATTTGATAAGATTTGCTACCAGACTTTGAACGGTGGGAAGTATGATGGTTATGAAGTCTTGAGGTAAACAATCTGATTTTGTAGAAGGTTTGACATTCAGGTTAGAGTCTGAAGGTTTGAAGTTAAACGGTGAGCAATAAGTTGCAATGTAGGCATCCATGAATAAGATTGAGGAGTAGGACAGAATCTTTAGATGCCTTGTTGGAGGGTGATGTGGAAGATTTTAGACCAGTGAGAAAAGTTGATATATGCAGTAGAGATGATAACTGAATGTATATGGAAATAATTGGAAGTTCAGTAAGATGAATTTAAGAGGTGTTTTGGGGTAATAATGCCAAAATGATAATTGTATAGGTTTCTGTTGGTCTGCTGGAGAGAAAAGGTAGATCTCGGTATTACTGTGGTGTAATTGCCCATGACATGAGCTGAGGGGTCATGACTGCTTTGCTTTGCAGGTCGATCCATTGACTGAATACTGTATGAAGCCTGGAAACAGGTCTTTGAAGGAGTCAATAGACTGGTGTGGCAATGGGAAGTTGAGAGCAGTGTAGAATGCTCGTGGTGCCTAGTAGTTTAGTCAGATATAGACCTATTGAGCGACATGACTGGAACAGTAAAACAGCCAGGTTAGTTGTGGGAGTGTAGATTGAGGAATCGAAGAAAGTTTGCTCTCGTTGAAAGTCTTCTCTGGAGGGAGTATGGAAGGGGAAATATGAGGGATGATCTAGTAGGACCATTGGATGGGCTGCTGATCTGATTGATGGCAATATGATGAAGGAATATAGATGATTATATGAAGTATGGTGACAACCTGGGGCTGGAGAACAGTGGCTCAGATAGAGTAACTTTAGTAAGGCAGCTAGGCACCAGGGGCCTGATTCCAAGGCGCATGGTGCAAGTAAGCTGGCGTATGTGAGGATTGCACCATGCAGCACTATGCTGGGGACCCTGTACTGTATTCAAGAGAGGCAGGGTCCCTGGCACCTATGTCCTGCTACTTACGGCAGGTGTAGACTAGTGCCAAGAGCATGGCGCAGTGGCCCTGCATGCTGCAAGTTGCAGCCTGCTGTGAGCTTCCCCACTAAGCCCCCTCCCTTGAACACTGCTGCATGCATCACAGGACATTGTGGAGCTGGCCAGGCAGCACTGGCATTTGGGGGGCAAATTGCTTATTGAACCGGGGGGTCTCTGATATTTGGGGGATGTGGGCATGAATGTGTTTGGGAGGACATGAGAAGCACTGCAGTACTTTTGCCATGGTGCTGCAGAGTGGGCATCAATCAATTGGCATGGATGAATGCCCCTTACACCATCTCCATGAAGGTCTAACTCTGCTGTGCCATTGCATCTCTTGGAATAGTGAATATGGGTTACAGCAGCTGCCCTTTTTTGAATAGGGCACAGTTGCTGCCGTAACCCACCCTTAGCCATGACTGATTGCAGGTTACGGACATAGTGAGTGGTGTAACACACATTTGGTGCAACCTGCATATGGCATGCTGCAAGGCACCTTTGGAACAGCAAAAAGGTGTAACGATAGTGAAAGTTGGTGATTACGCCATGGGGTGTGGTGTAACTTGGCTTGTGCCATCTAAGCTGTCTTTGGAATTAGGCCCCAGATATCCATTGATGGGACTTCTGGGAAGGTATCTGAGAAGATCATAAGGCATCCAATGGCTATTGAGGAAGTAGGAGTTGAGTAACATGATCAAACAGAATCAGTGCTCATAGGAGAAAGCCACAAAAGGGTACAACGGATGATGCCAGTAATGCTACGAGGTATCTTGCGGTTCCCGTTTTTCTGTAACAGCTATGATGAGTACAGAGTTGGTGTATCACAGAAGGAATTACATCACTTTTCCATGTAAAATGATAGGAGTGGAGAAAGACCCACTAAATCATAGTTCCTATGAGATATGGGAGATCGGGATGCCATACTGCTTGAACTGACAGGATGAGTAGGGAGCATCCAGTAGAGTCAGATGATGAATGAGATCTTTCTATAGTTCAGTCAAATGGGATTCTGGAACTGGTCCTGAGAGATGATTGGAAAGTATTGATATCTATGGTGACGTAAGAGTCTATAAGGCATATTGTTCAAGGGATGTTGCTAGAATAAGTTTTCCTCAGGTGAAATGAATAAGTGCTCCAGCGAGTCGTGGATGGGAGCTGTTAGGATGGCCAAGGTAGGAGTATGAAATAGACGAATGGAAGAAGCAGTTGACCAGGTAGGAATACTGGCTGGTGATGAGTGTAAAATGCCCCAAAAGAGCCACAGCAAACAGGAAGAATCCCCGATCCACCAGGATGGTGAGAAGGTAGCAGTCCAAGGATGAAGTGGAGTGGATGCCCACAGACTGTAGGAAGGAGTCTGAGAAGAAAACAGCAGAGGCCAAGCTGTACTGACATCAGCAGGTGCAGACAGGAACATGACAGGGGTCAGCACCACAGGAAACCAAATCAGGATGGAGCAAGCCACTGTAGGCCATGAGTGGTGGATCCATGGAAGACCAAGAAGTGAATCTAGGTAAAAGTGGTACAAGGCTGAGACACAAGAGTTCCATGTCCAAAGAAGATCATGAACAGCAAGTGCAAAGAACAGAAGGCACTGCAGCAATGAGGAACAAGGTCCCACTTCCAATGGAGAAGGCAAACTCACATGGCAGTCAGGAAGGGGTGACCTGAAGAAAGTCCAGGAGGCAGTCGAACTGAATGGAGGTAGAGACTGAGCAAGCCAGCAGAGTCCAATTCCAGAGCACAAGGAGGCCAAGGTGAGGATGAGTACAATAAGTCCATGGAAGTGCAGGATGTAGACTAGTGAGGAATGATGCGGAAGGTAAATGGGGTACTAGGTCTTGTTCCAGAAGGAAGTGGTAACTGGTTATCAGGAAGAGAATGCATGAGGTTGAAACAGTCAACTGGAGAAATAGGCTTCCATCCTTGATATTTGAGGCGATATGACCTTCACTCAATGCCACCAGGCCAAGGTAGGATGGGAAGACAAATCGGGTAAATTGGTCTCATTCCTGAAGGGAAGTGGCAAATGGATAATCAGGTAGAGAATGCATAAGTGGAAACATTCACTCGAATCTGTCAGGCAGATGATGTTGAAGGTAAATTGAGTAAAGTGGTTTCATTCCTGAAGGAAAGTGGCAACTGATATCAGGTAGAGGATGCATTAGCACAGCATGGTAAATTGCAGACATGCTCCAATCCCTGTAGTTGAGGTGAGCTAACCTTCTCTCGATGCAGTCAGCAGAATTAGAGATGGAGGATGTCAGGTTTGTAAGTAGTAGGTAGTAGTGAGTGTAATGGAATCCGATCCCTTGTAGACAGAGTAAGCCTGTGATGTGGTCAGCTAGTTCTGAGTGCTGTATCATTTTCTTTTAATATAAAATGTATTACTGACTGTCTCTGCTGAAAATTTGGTGCTTTAGGAGTGACCTGCCCCCCTCCCCCCCAGGTTTCAGCTGAAAGATGAAAGCCATGAGAAAATGCTGAAACAGTATGTAAGATCACACACACACCAGTTTTAGATACCAGGTGTTAAGTGGAAGGCCTGAAGCTAATTATAGGGTGAAAGAAGCTTGAGTTGAGCATATCCATTTTATGATGCTTCCAGAGGAAGAAAAGCAGGTTGTGATGTATTAATGTGAAATCATAAAGATGCTTCCATGTCCTGGAAGAGGGACTCTTATCATGAGATCCAAAGAGATGTCATTTGAAGAACATATGAGTAATGCTGAGGATTGCAGAACTGAATTCTTGAAAAAATCCTGTTTTTTTATTATATGTATTTTTTATATCTATTCTGACAGAGGAGGAGCTAGGTGATCTCACCCAAAAGGGGTTAGCAAATACAGTTTGCTCTAAGGAATATTCTGTTTTACTTCAAACACACTTGTATCTAGACTGACAATGAAACATCTGTGAGCACTTTAAAACAGGTATTTAGAAAGATAGACAAAATCTAAATATTGTGGTAAGAAATTTGCACTGTTTAAACCTTGTTCTTTTAAAAGATTTGTATGTCTTGTGATATAAGAGTTCTGTACTTTGTGTTTTACATATTTTTATCTATTTTAGTAAAACTCTTTTAGAGCATATTTGGTCTGTCTTTGAATTTCTTTTATTTGTAAGAAAAGTATATATGGTTATAGCAGACACTAGGCATAAGCTGAATGGTGGTACGAAACTGGAAAGAAGCATTTTAAATCTGAGGTCTTTATTAAAGTGTTTAAGGTTCATCTCTGTATACCTGGTTAGGTGTCTGTAGGCAGATATATGGCCCCCAAAGACAGAAATATCTGAGCCTGTGCATTGGGTATGCTAGTAAGAGGTTCACAGTTTGAATCCTCCAAGACTTGAGACAAAGGTTGATCTGAACTCACAAAACAGACAAGAGGCATACCTTGTTCTATTAAACTGTTCACAAGACTGCGCTCGGAGGTTGGCACTTTGGGAGTTGAGGGTCTGACCTGCTGAGTGGGTTTGTAATAGATAGGTTGGCAGCGGTGGCATAATTTTGGTATCACAAGCTTTTATTGTTCTGTGTCAGCTGAGACCATAAGCTCTCTTGCAAAGATAGAAAAAAGGCAGAGTTTTATTTTAAAAGGAAACAGAACTATATATCACTTGGTGTACAGTCAAGTTCCTACCCATTTTATTTTTTTTCCTAAAGTGCAATTCAGAGTAGCCATAGTCAGGGAAGAAAATGGCTTCCGACTACAGAAGGCACACTGTAGATTACTTGAAGCAGTTGTGCAGGGATGAAGGAGTCCCATTCGAGGTGACAGCCCAAAAGCAGAACGTCATAGAGGCCCTGATGGTAGCAGATACCGAGAGCTGCAAGTCACAGACTGTGACTGAAAGGGACCAGACCTTGAGTGTGGCAGGACTAGGGGCAAGTGCTGTGTCCAGATCCGATGAGGAGGACAGCAGGGCCACTGTCAGTGAAGGGCAACAGCAGCAGGGAAAGGTCATCAGTATCCTGAATCCAGAGGTACTCAGGCTGCAAATTGAGTTGTGCAGGATGGAGCTGGAGTTCCAGGAGAAGAGAGAGTGAGAACACCAAGAGGCAGAGTGAGAGAGGCGAGAGGCAGACCGTGAGGCAGAGTGAGAATACAGAGAGGCACAGAGGGAACAGTGAGAGGCAAAGTGACAACAGAGGGAGGCAGACTGTGAGGAGCATGAGCACCAGTGAGCTGTAGAGGAGAAGAGAGAGGTGCGCCAGAGGCAACACGAACTGGAGAAGCTACAACTCTGACCAGCAGCAGCAGAGCAGGTAAGTGGCTTGGGTTTAACTGGGACTGCAGGACTGGATTACAAATTGAACTCCAAATTAATAGCCAGATTTAAGGAGGGGAGGATATGGATGCCTTATTAAACTCTTTTGAAAAAGTTTGTATTCAGGCTAAAATTCCTAGAGAGTCCTGGAGCTTCCAGCTATCCCTGCCACTTACTGGGAAAGCTCGGGATGCATTGGATCAAATGGACAATGAGGACAGTAATGATTACAGTAAACTAAAAGCTGCACTGTTAAAAATGTTTGAATTAACTGCTGAATCATACAGAGCTAAATTCTGTAAGCTCAGGAGAAGCCCTGATATGAGCTACAAGGAGCTAGCCATGAAACAACGTCAGTTTTTAAAATGTTGGTGGGAAGGAATTGAGGCAAACTCCATTGATAAAATTGAAAATGTGATTTTATTAGAACAGTTTAATTGGGCTTGCCCAGCAGAGCTAAAAACCTGGCTAGAGAACCAAGATCTCAAAACAGTGCAAGAGGCTTCTGAACTCTCGGACCGCTATGCCAAGAGCAGACCTGCTCTGAGAGCGAATGAGGTGGGCATGGCAGCACAGAAAGGGAAAAGTGCGCCTTCAGGGCAGTTAAAACCCTCACTGCCTCCACCAAAATCAGTTAGCCCCAGGTTTCTGGGAAAATATTTCTCTGAGAGAAGAAAATGAATGTTGATTGTGTAAAGAAACTGGGCACATTGCCAGACAGTGTCCCAAGTACCAGTAGGTGACATACACAGAGGTATCCAACAAGGATTAATCTCGGGACCCAAACTCCTCCTCCAAGTGTTCATGTATCTAATGACCATCCCCTCTTTATTAAACATTCTAATATAAAGTTTTAAGTTGACAACACTATTTTGGTAACAGAAGTGAAATCCAAAAAAGAAATGGTGTTAAACCTGCAACTGAACTTTAAACAACTACAGAACTGGTTTGTGGTTTCAAAAATGATTCAGCCACAGGAAGACACAAATGATGGTATTCAGCAACACAAGAAACAGAACAGAGAAATCAAAACAACTGGAAATAAAGTAACTTAATATGATTTGCCTTGCAGTTACAATGCAATACAGATATCTTGGGGTAACAGTTAAAACCTTGCTACTCTTTGACAAACAGATAAATAACACGGTTAAAGAACAGTGCAAGGCTAGGGGTACTCAGACATATGGCCTTCTCTATTCTGTGCTCAGTTAAAGAAAGCACTGCAACCCAGCTGATATTTCCAGTACTGAAGTATGGCAACATGGTGTACCAATGCACCAGTGATTCTACTGAGAAAATTGGACACAGCATTCAATAAACTGCCAAGCTTTGCACTACTAGACCCCATGATACCTATCAATGCAAAATGTATGCCAAATTGAAACTAAGATTCACTATCAGTCATGAGACAAAGAATGAATGCAGCAGTAGCATTCCAAAAATCAGAGCCTGATTGCCTGGAAAAACAATTCAAGGCCATCATTCCCCAAAAAGGGTACTAGGTTTGAATAGAACCAACAAGAGCAGAGGTCGGCAATGACAGCACAGTATTGTGCCATGCAATGGGAAATTGCCAGAAGGATTATTGGTCAACCCCAGCATCTTGCCTGCTTATGCCCATGCCTATGCATGACGAGTGATGGTCCAGATTCACAATGTGTCAGATCGGGAGATCCAGGTGAACAGAGGGTGCACCCTAGCTATGGTACACTGCACAGACACTGCAGTATTCCCCCTGTGCAACAAGCACCCTGGTGAGAAGGAGAGCAACCCCAGACTTGTTTGACTTTGGTGACTTGCCAGCTGGAATGGAAGGCTAGAATTAGCAAGAGACTTGCCAGAGAGACAAGTGTTTTGTTGAAGGAAAGGGATGTGGATGTGTCCTGGTGTGGAACATCACATATGCCTGCACGATGAACGTCCATTTGAGAGAGGTCCCAACTTCTAGTCACAGCAGACATAGATGATGTGAAGACACCTGCAGGAAATGCTTACTGCTGGCATGATGCAAGAATACAGGAGCCCATAAGCCTCTCCCATTTTGGTTGTGTGTAAGAAGAATGGGTCTGTGAGGATGTGTGTTGATTATCAAACCCTGAACCGGCGGACCATCCCAGACCAATATACTATGCCTCATATACAAGATGCTATAGACTGCTTGAATGGGAGCAAATGGTTCAAGGTGTTGGATCTTCAGATCCAGATGGCCCCGAAGACAGTGAGCTGCATATGGACGCTAGTCTGCAGGGTCTAGGGTGGTGCTGTATCAAGACCATGAGGATGGCCTGAGACCATTAGCTTTTGCAAGTAGGAGCTTGACCCTATCCGAACGAAACTACCCCGTGCATAAGTTGGAGTTCCTTGTGCTAAAATGGGCCATCATTAACCAGTTTCATGAATACCTCTATGGGGCAAAGATATTGGTGAAGACTGACAGTAAACCATTGACCTATGTACAGACTTCAGCTAAGTTGGACGCCACTGGGCACTGGTGTCTTTCTGCATTATCAACCTATGATTATGCTGTCGAATACAGACCGGGCCTGAACAATATTGATGCTGATGCCCTATCATGAAGGCCCACTTCCAAGAGTGATTGGGTCAGGCTGTCTGAACCTGACATTTGAGCACTGTACGAAAAGTTTGATAGAGATGAACAGATGTCTGCGGACACAGTGGACTGTTTAGTAGATTGCTTGGGCCCTTCGGACACCTGCATACCAGCTGCTTATTACTACTTCTCTGCTTTAGATATTAGTGCACTACTTCAATTTGACAATGACAGCATTCAGTGGGCTCAATCCCAAGATCCTATGATTCAGCCAGCACTTAACGCCCTGTGTGCTGGGAAAGATGTGTCTAAGTTACATTCCACTGACTTGTGAACTGCTTTATTGTTTAACGAAGGTCCCAGATTGAAGTTGCTCAATCAGTTGTTGTATAGAGAGACAGTAGATCGTAGTGGCAAAGTAGACAAGCAACAATTGGTCCTGCCCACGGCCTTTATAGATTTGGTGCTGAGGTCCCTCCAAAATCACATGGGGCACCTCGGTATTGACAGAACCCTTGATCTGGTATGATCTTGCTTCTACTGGCCCAAAATGGGGGCTGATGTTGAGCACCATGTAAAGACTTGTAGTCACTGCCTGCAAAAGAAAAGCCCTGTCTCAGAGGGCTGCCCTCCTTGTTAATATTACTACCAGCCCCCCCCCCATGGAACTAGTCTGCATAGACTTCTTGTGTTTAGAACCTGATCAGCAGAACATTGGCAATGTGTTAGTTGTTACAGATGATTTCACACAATATGCACAAGCTTTTTCCACTAAAGATCAAAAGGCATCTACCGTGGCCAAGGTGCTAGTGGAAAATTTCTTTGTCCACTATGGTGCCCTCCCCAGCAGATTCACTTTGACCAGGGCAGAGACTTTGAGAGTCGACTAATCAAAGAAATGCTTTTCATGGGGGGGTGAAAGTCAAGAACCACCCCCTATCACCCACAGGAAGACCCTCAACCAGAATGTTTTAACTGCACCCTTCTAGACATGCTGGGCACCCTCCTCCCAAAAGACAAGCATAAATGGAGCTAGCAGATTAGCACCTTGGTACACACATACAACTGCATGAAAAATGATGCTACTGGGTTCTCCTCCTACTGCCTCATGTTCAAGAGAGAGGCCCGGCTGCTAGTTGATGTATTTTTTTCTGTCTCTCCAGATGGGGTCTGAGCCGAAAACTACTTACAATATATACAAAAACTGAAAGCTCAATTGAACCATGCCTATTAACTGGCCCAGACAATGGCCACCAAGAGAAATCTAGCCAACAAAGAGATACATGATAAAAAAGTAAAGGCTCAAGAGCTTTGACCTGGAGACTGTGTTGTTACACAATTTGGGACTGCATGGTAACCACAAAATTGCTGACTGGTGGCATCATCTTCCCATTTTGTGGTTGGAGTTGGATGATTTACATGTGTACAAGGTGCACCCAGAGAACAACTCCAAAGCAGTCAAGACCATGCACCATAACCACTTGCTACCCATTGGCCAAGTCACGATTGAGGCTGAAGCCCTAAATATTGAGCCCCTGGGCTGTGACTCATGCTGCTGCAAGAAAGAGACAGAGTCAACCTACCCCAGTGGTCACAGATTTAAGGTTTCCTCCACAGCAGGCCCAGAATGATGGTGACTGTCAATCCACTTCTGATGAAAGTGAGTGCGAATATGCCTGTTACCCCTCTTATGAACTGAATCAGCTGTTTCAAGGAAATCCTATGACTAATTGTGTGGATGAAGCTAGGCCTTCTGGACTGTCTAACCCCCCAGCTTGGTCCTTGGAGCCAATGCTCCCTGAAAGTGAAGTGCCAAGCCTTACGTCTGAGGACGCGGACTCACTGTGTTTTGTAGAACTGTGTGAATTGTCTGAAGAAGGGGCCGATGGTTTGAGTCTCTCTGGTGACACACCAGAACTTGTGGAACAGTGTGAGAGTAATGACAGATCCGTTACAGCGCTTCAAAGTTTGATTGTGCCTGAACCTTCACTAAATGAGCCAAGTGTTGTGGTACCAGAGCCTACAGAACAAAGAGCTGACAGTGCTCCCAGCTTGGACATTCCCCTTCATGCAGAGGCACCCCTTACAAGTGATGAAAGCTCCAAGACCATTGCTGAAAGTACAGAGACCGTAGTTGTTCACCCCAGAAAGACTGAGCGAGCTGTCAAGCCAGTGGTGCACTTCAGTTACGATTCCCATGGGAGGCCAGTGGATTTGTCTCTCAATGTAGTCCACAAAGGTGTTTATGTCTCTCAGAACTCACTGCCCAAATGGAGTTTGATAGCCCATGCCAGGTTACTTGTTCTGCCCCCTCACCATGGTGCCCCTGCCCCATCCAGCCCCAAATTAACTGATAAGGGAGGGCACCCTCTTGCGTTTTTTAGAATACAAGAAGTTATTACATGATTCTGTATAGTAATGTTCAATTTACCTGTGTGAAATATGCAAATGTATTGTCAGAATGAAAATGATATAGTGGAGTACATTGAAATGTATAGTGAAGTGACAAGTTATGCCAATTGATGAATCACATAGTACTTGTATAGCATGCTAATGGTATAAAGGTCTTGTATATGTTGCATTTTCAATGTTATGATGGTACACACTTGAGGCGGATGACAAGTTTTCCCAGGCAGAGAAGGGTGTAACCCCCCCTACAAATGGGGGTTCCCAAGAAGTTTTCCATGAGCTTGCCTAAATGCTCACTGCCAGGCTGGTGTCCTGTGTTTAGCAGTTAATCATTATTGCCAGAGAAAACCTGTGTAGCCTCTATGTACTGTCACTTTAAGAGCTGCCTAGATTGCAGTAATAATTAATCTGGGAGGGGGCTGAGTGTTGTCATGCTCAAGTTCCATCCGGGCTGCCAGGTAATTGCTCCATTTCTGCCATCGCTAATTGCGCAGAGGGAGCCCTGTTAATAGATGTAACTGTTTGCTGATCATTCATTAGAGTAGTAATCATAATGTAGTTTGTCTAACCTACCTTCTTTGTAGCAAGGACTGTTTTGTTTATCCCCACCATTTTGGCCCGGAACTGCCGAATTGGACCAATCAGTCTGGTGGGACCTAAAATGGAGCTGTCTGGAGTCAAAATCTGTAGGAATTGTAGTCTTGGGCTTTTGGTGCCTTTTTGCACCTGAAGGGGGAGCTTTTGTTTTGACCGACAGATCAGCCAACCAAATCTTTTGGATCTGAGGACATCCCCAAACTGCCTGCTGTTTCAGTCAGTTCTGAGCTGGGAAGTGAAATGAGAACAGCTCAAGTAATTTGGGCAAGAAGTTCTTGTAGTTTTGCTCTGAAGAACTGTGAAAGGGCTTAGATTCTGGCCTGCATGCTGCCCTGAGAGGGTGAGAAGAGAATTATTTTGAACTTAATCCAAGTTTGTGAAAATGAAGTAAGCCACTGATTTTTTTTTTATTTAGTTGTTTGACCAGGTATAGCACACTAAGCTGAAAGCTTTTTTACAGGAGCAACCTGGGAGCACAAGGAGGTTAAGTGACTTGCTCAGGGTCACATAGTATGCAAGTGGAAGCTGTGGGATTTAAACCCAAGTCTGGTCTGTTGGATGTCACCAAATTTGCAGCTCAGAGCCTTAGACCACTGCGCTATACTGCCTCCCAATACTGCCTTTTTACCAGGTTCATACCTGAAGAAGACAAAAGATTTTGCTGAATGCGATTAGCCTATCAGGATTTCCAGCTGCTTTTGAATCCCCGGTTTGTGATGAAACTTTGCAATCGTGACCAGAGAGCGGTTTGCCTGGTACAGTAGAAGTTCCTTACATGTAAATGTGCTGTGTATTGAAAGTGGGTCATCATTTGGTCCCCCACTGTGTGAACTGTGTTCTGCTTGCTGGAAGCTGTATCCAGCCCAAAATGGACTGCATCCGAATTTGTCCCCATTTGGCCTGGGCTTTGCCACACTGGCCCAGCCAGACTACCCAAAGCCATTGACGAGACTTGCTTGGATCAGCCCTCTGCTCCACATCTGAACAGGAATGATGCCTCAGCGATTCATGTGGGCCCTGCTTCCCCTGGCACTCCAGATTAACCGCCTGCTGTCTCGATTTTTATCCAGCCTGTGTCCAGTCTTGGGTATTGTGAGTAATCATCAGGGTAGCTCCCTGCAACAGCAACCTAATATAAAAGTGTGTCAACTGATTGTCTTGTTGTTTTCTTTTCACAAACTGAGCCCTCCGGCTTTGGATTACAAATAGTGCATGTTGTGCATGTTGTTTTCTTCCATCACAGAGCCCCAACTGGCATAGCGTTCTGACAAGCCCACCATTCTCCATCTGGGTACCCAGAGTGTGTGACGATTATGGACCCTGAAGTGCATGCATAACTGTTTGATTGATACAGCCTTTAGCAAGTTAACCCGATTACATCCCTCCCTTGTTCAAGTTCCTAAAATAAATCAGATCTAACCTTTTTTGCATTTACCCTGACTGTGGTCCCAGTTTGTGCAAGAGTACTGTACTGCTGTTATTTGCTGTGTATAACCTTGTTTTACAGGGGGTCCCCAGGGCCAGACCAGAGGAAATCCCTGGTGGTAAGTGCAAACAGTGTGGGTACTTGTGTGGTGTATCAGGGGTATTGTGAAAGTGATTGTTGTGTATTGTTCCGGCCACTAGTAAGGAAAGAAGGGGGTTACAGTGTCCCGAGGGCTATGCCCAAGTTTTCTTGACCACTACCAACCTGACTTCCAGGTCTAAGGCACCCATTTCAGACCTCAGGCCCCTTAACCAGCTAGTAGCCAAGCAGGCAGGGGTAGTAGCCCTTGGGATAGCGCCACCTAGGGTTACATTTATATTTATGTTGCTGTGTTAGATTCAAGGTGATAATCAGCCTTGTCTACTTTTATGAGTGTCAAGGAATGTTAGAGCACTATGTTCTGAGTTCCACTAAACAGTTGCAAAAACTGAAAGAATAAATATACTGGACAGCCCAACATCACTGTTGGTCAGATTCATACAAGTGAGAAGTACTCAAATGACAAGACTTGAAAGCATACATCTTTTACTAGTAGAAGTGTACCATAAACTCTTCTACTCCAAAGGGTTCACGCTTAATGCAACACCCTCCCCACACTATAACAAGTGTTCCAAGAGTCCAGCAACAGTATCAGACCAAAACTCAGTCTGGTCCTTAACAGCAACCTTTAGACTAGAAATTGTAAAACACATTTGCATCTTTTGACTAGCAAGTGGTAAAAATACATTTTTACACGTTGACACTTCCCTATCAGCTCATGACATGGTAGATGGGTAAACGGGTGCTGAACCCATTTACAGCTAAATAAGAAACTTGCAGTGTTATTTTTGTACTAAAAAGAGAGAATGGACAGCATTAGATGAACCTGCAATAGTTATCATTCAAGTGTTTCCTGGAATGTTTTCACTGCACCTTCTACAATTGATTGAAAAACATGCCCACCAACAACAAGCAAAGGTTCACATTAATTAGAATGAATCATCATTCCGTATCAGCTAATTATGAATACCCTGCCATGGGTTATGTCCAGAACAAGAAAAAGAGGAAGATGGCCCTTTTCCACAGAAAGAGTAAGATTTGTTACATGAATACAATGTAGAAGGTGTTTTGGAACACTAGCATTATCCCTCAATCATCCCTTACGCTGGTCCTCTATTTCCCACCACTCTCCCTTCCCTCTCCTCCCAGCTTCTACTCTCCCTAAACCTAATGGTAACATAATGGCACTTATTGCATACTGCACATGTTTAGAATATCAGTGTTCTCTCACATGCTTTTTGCATTTCTTGCTTTCTTGATTGTCAAACCATACTGACTGTATCATGCTGAAAATGTTTTCCAAATTTGTATTTGATTGTATGTGGTCTTCATCCTTACTATGTTGCATTATCTCATGTGCTGCGTCACATGTATACTTGTGTATGTCCTCTTGTATTCTCCCAGGTCATGCCTGAAAATAGGCAATTCCAATGCCTAGTGCACCCACCCAGTTACCAAAAGCAATAAATAAATAAAAATAAATAAATGTTACTTGTCATAGGCAATTTAACAGCAACTATGTATCATTTTTTTTCTTTTCTAGGAAGCGGAGCCAGTTCAGCAATAGACAATGCCATGTCACCAGAGATAACATTATTCCCCGCTGGTCCTTCTTATCAGAACAGTGCAGTGCCTCTCAAAGGAAGACCTTTTTCAGTAGTTAAGCAGGGTTCTCAATATGGGTGCAGTGTAATTTCTGAGTTGAGCGAAACCTCCTGCCTCATTTGCACCATATCCTGCTAACAGCCAGCTCTTTGCAGAAACCAGGCTCCCTCCTGAGTGACCCTGGAAGCCCAAAGCTTAAATGAATTACTGCTCCTTAAAAGTTGATGCAGCTAAGCTTTGACAGATGCACATATCATAAGGGACAGTGTATAGTACCGAGTTGAGTGAACCCTACCGCAGTGTCCATTTCAAACTTTGGTTAGCACTAGAGATGTTAGGAAATTTTTATTTCACCGCAAATTCTATGAAATTAGCAGTTTGGACACAAAATATTTCACAAAATTGTGAAATTTCACCTGCAGTCTAGCTAGCATCTCTAGGGACCCCTCCAAGTCCCTGGTATCTAGTCCCTCTCGGCTGATCACCAGCCAAATTCAAATTAAGAACCTCCCTCCTTCCCGAGTCACCTGAGCCACAACCCCATATTATCTTATTAAAAACAAAACTTCCCTCCCATGTCCCTGGTGTCTATTGTCCCCCCCCGGACAATTACTGGCCAAATTCAAATTAAGAACCATCCCATCTCCCCCAGTCACCCTGTGCCCCAGCCCTATATCTTAGTAAAAAAAGAAAAATATCTTCCTGTGTCCCTGGTATCTAGTGGACCCCCAACCTTGTCTTAAGTCAGAGGCTGAGTCCACCTCTCTCCCTCCCCGTACCCCCACTGGGTCACCGGTACAGCCCTCCACTCACCTCCATGGCGGACAGCCCATCTGAGTGCTCAGCAAATGAGCATGTACTTGTACAGGCACGCATTCATTCATTAACAGATTCAGAGAGCCAGCGCTCTCACTACACTACCAGAAGTTGTGCGAGCACTGGCTGTCTGAATCTGTCAGTGAATGAGAGCATTCTTGTACAAGCATGAGCTCATGCATTGAGCGCTTAGATGGGCTGCCAGCCATGGAGATGAGTGGAGGGCTGTGCCAGTGGCCAGATCTGGGTACGGGGGGTCGAAGTGGGCTCAGCCTCTGACTTAAGACAGGGTGAGGGGGTGGGGGTCTGCTAGACACCAGGGACAGGGAAGGGGATTTTTTTTTACTAAGATATGGGGCCGGGGCTCAGGGTAATTGGGTGGTAGGAAGTGTTCTTCATTTGAATTTTGATGGTGATTGGCTGGGGAGAGCCATTAGACACCAGGGACATGGGAGGGGATTATTTTATTAATGAAAGATTGGGAGCCAGTGGCGAAATTAAGAAATTTTGCCTGCGGGTGATGAAATGTCGCCTGTGACTGGCAAATTTTAATAGTTCATGAGTGAAATTTCACCCAGCAAAATATGTCACCTAATGCTCAACTTCTGCAAAATATTTTGCCTGGCAAAATTTTCCAATTTCGCGCAACAGTAGTTAGCACACAGCATTCTTGCAGACACCAGGCTTCTTCCTTGAATGACCCTGGTAGTCTGAAGGCATAAGGCAGTTACAGCAGCCTCAAATACTTTTACTTATAACTTGGCTGAGTTACAGTACTTCAGTTCCAAATTTTCAACATACTGTTTACATGACCTACATCATGAACAAGGATGGTGAACATTTTCAAGTACAGGTCAAAAGGTGGTTTTGAAGTGTGACACAAAATTTGTGATAAATTTGTATGGTGCACATTTTAATTTCTTAAATACATTTACTCATAACTTGACTGCTTTACAATATTTTAGTTCCAGATTTCTAATTTACTGTTTACATGACCCTACCTCATCAACTTGGATGGCAGGAATTTTTGGGTAGAGGCTAAAAAGTGATTTTGAAGTGCGATACATATATTTATGTGTTGTACATTTTAGTGTCTCACATACTTTTTCTCAGAACTTGTCCAGTTTAAAGTATTTGAGTCCCAGATTTTGCATATACTGTTTACATGACACTTCCTCATGAACACAGATGGTGGGAATGTTCAAATACAGGCCAAAAGGTGATTTTGCAGTTGCTCAGCAAAACCGCCTTTCAGATGTGATTTAATACATTCTACTGACCAAGTTCATGATGTGAGGTCAAAATGTAAAAAAAGATCTTTGGCTGATGTGACAAACCAACCCATCTGTGCACCAGTCAGCATGCCAGTCACAGCCAGCTGCCACATACCCTGACCCATTTTTGCCACTATCATATCCTCTGCCCACACTCAATCCTCTGCAAAGATGGTGCACCCTGGACACCTGGACTCTCTGAGCCCAGTTACCAGTCACCCTGGGTCAAGCCAAGGCTGACTGCTCAAACCCCAGAGGAAGTATGGATTCTGGCTTATCAAACTTCACTCTACTCCTTTCCCGTATCAGCAAGGAATATGTTTTTCAAATTGCTTAAATTGCTTAAACAAGATTTATCATCCATCTCTGCAATGAAGGCTACCACTGAAAGTCACATACTATACCGTGTTTATTAAAATGTACAACCAGTCTGTATAGCTTGCTAAATAAGAGCTACATTATTTATACAGTATAGTTACACACTGGCCAAAAGAGAACAAAAGTGCTTACAGGAGAAAACGCTTGAAAATAAAAAAAGAGTAAAACCATAAGAACACACACTTAGCTGTCTCCTCTGGCTAGGTTAAACTTACAGACTCTTGTCTTCAGAGAACCTGAATATACATCAGAGTTCTCCCTTCTAGTCTCAAACCATTGGTTAGCTTGTAGAACTGCACTATGACCTCCTATTCTTTCTTTCACTGTAAGGCAGCCCTTTATAGAGAAACTCACATATGTATCAGTACATAGTTTTTCTAGGACATGCCTTTCACAAATAACATTTTTGTAACAGGATAATATGTTTGTGATGGACGCCAGACCTCACTGTGTTCCTTGATGGAAACCAGACCCTCACTGTGTTCCCATCATTAGGAAAGTCTCAGCTTCCCTGTCATGTCATTAAAACAATATGGTCAAATAGCCCTCCGACTTGTTATGTTCTGGCATTAAATGATTGTCAATTGTTTCACTTTTCCCAGGGTGTCACCCTGATAGTGGACCCCCAGGAACAGAGAATGATTATTATCAAAATGATGCTCCTTGTAAACTGGGGGGGGGGGATAAACAGCAGAACCTTGTTGATCACATGTACAGACTTATCGAGTTTGACCTGACTGACCTCCCTATGTTTGCTAGGACACTTCAACCAGTCTGCCAGTTCATTGTATTAAAACATTAGTATGCCATACCTCCCTTCCCAAGTCTGATGCTGGCAGAGCATGACAGCACCACACTGTGGCTGCATTGGCACTGTGACTGCATTGGCCATCTGATTGGACAGTCCATCAGCATTGGCATTTTGCGAGTCCTTCGAATGTTGTATGTGCATATTGTATTCTTGCAGTACTAAGCTCCAGCACAACAGCTTCATGTTCTCACCGCTCATGTGCTGTAGCCATGGTAGTGAATTATGGTCCATGACAACCATAAATTCTCTGCCATATGAGCATGGCTGCAACTTTTGCATTACCCAAACTAGTTTCAGACATTCCTTTTCTATAGTGGCACATGCCACTTCCCTCCACGTCAGTTTTTGCCTCAGATAAACAGGGTTCTCTTCCCCTATGGAACTGACCCAGGTCAGCACAGCCCCCACTCTAAAATGTAATTTATCCATGTGCACCATGAGATGGGAAACATAGGCAACAAATTTTTACAGAGAGCCTGCAGTATGCAAAGAGTCTCTAGCACTATCATAGAAGCCACAGAAGGGGATAAGAGACAGGACAACAGGAAAAGAGAAAAGAGGGGGAGTAAATCAGAGCAGATTGGTCTTGGCACTACAGTTTTTAGAACACACTGAAAACATTAAATAGTCAGCAAACACTGGGAAATTTTACAAAGTTTACTGATTAGGGAATTTCCATAATCACAAATGACTGCATCAAAGAAGGTTATAACTTTAAAAGACAGTTTGGTGTACAATGAAAACCAGAAGGTAAAAAGTAACCCTTAACTCCTGCTGGACCCACTTAGCCCAGGTATGACACCCTGCAGCAGGTGTGCCCAGTGTAACAATATGTCCAAACAGAATGAATTCAAACATCCAAGTGTGGACAGGAGTTACAAAAATAATTGCTATTAACTGTGACTTACACCGTGTAAGCCATCTGATTGTATGCCCTGCTCATGCTATTACATGGCAGCAACAACCAGGGTGTTAAAGGCCCTGATCTAGAAAGTTATGCCTGGCATAACAGCACTTGCGCCAATAAGAATGGCACAAGTAGCAACTTACGCCAGCAGTTGCGACTTGCATGATTCTACAAAGTAGCTCAGCAATCTAATTTTACTTTCAAACAGCTGTTGCCAGCAGTTGCTCTTTAAACCCCTGTGACATGGTGCTAGGGGGTTTACAGCAGCAGTTGTGTCCCATTCTAGAAGGGCAGCAACAAAGACCCCAATGTCAGGATTCTATAAGAACCCCAGGAGGAGAACTGGCAACGTAAGTTACACCTGCATTTAGCTGGTATAACTTACATACATCCTCCGAGGGTCCTGTAGAACCCAGTCCATGTGCCATCCCCCATGCCCAGCTCACCACCATTGGTGCCCCAATGAGCATTGCACAAATTCCCACCCAATCCCCCGTACTGTATTTGCCCCCCCTTACCCCAATACAATAAAGGCCCCGCAGGGCACACCAACTGCCCCCTGACTCCCAATCTAATTAATTCCACGCGAGGGCTGTCCACACCCCAGTCCCCTAATCCCCATTGCAAAATGCCCTGCAGGTGGTGCTGTTATCCCCCACCAGTTTCCCAGCCCCTGAGTCATGTAATAAATGCAGCAATACCCTGACAAGTCCTGGTTTGCAATGCCAAAGGTGATCACCAGTCTCTAATGGGAGAGAGACTACAAGTATTTCAGGATCTTCTGACTAAGATAAGAAATGGATTTATATCCTTAGACTGGTAACAGTTCAGCATCTGGTGCCAATTTAAACATTTTTAGCAGACTGTTCTCTTGCCACCACACCACATGTGAGATTTGGTATTTGAGGGCCCTGGTAGTCTGTGGCCCCTACCCTCCACCCAGCCATGCTAGCCCACCTAGCACCCACTACACCCGTCCCCAGCTGGCTGGCACAGCCCACCTCTCACCTCCCGCGACCGGCACGCTGACTGAGTTCCGTGGGGTGCTTACTGGAAAGACACACTCAGAAATTAATTTATGAGTGCATCTTTACAGTAGCTCTCCTACAGCACTCAGTTAGTGGCTGGTCATGGAGGCGAGAGGTGGACTGTGCCAATTGCCAGCTGTGGATGGTTGGGGGTGCTGGGTGGGCTGGCATGGCTGGGTGTGGGGCCACTAGACTAACAGGGCTTGTCAGGGTATTTGCCACATTTGTGGCCGGTTACTTAGGAGACAGGGCATGGGTGGGGGGATGACAGCACCGCCCTGTGGGGCATTTTGCAATGGGGGATTTGGGGGTCTAGGGGTGTGGGCATCCCTGCAGGGCATTAATTACACAGAGAGTCAGAGCAGTTTGTGTGGGCAGCCCTGTGGGGCATTACGTACACAGGGATTTGGGGGGCAGGGGTGGGGCAGCCCTGTGGGGCTCTACATGTACACTATGGAGGGTCAGTCAATGTGGCCCTGCGGGGTGCCTAACATGGCTAGCTGGGCATGGGGGCATTTGCACCTTTTGTGATTTGCGCCATGCTTGACAGGTGCACCTCTGTTCGGCATACCTGTCACATGTCACAAATCACAGGATTCTAGTGTGGAGACCCTGCCCTTCTAGAATAGGGGCAAGGTCAGGGCCTGCAGTTGTGGGTGGTGCAAGTTGTGTTTTGCAGTGACTTGCACCACCCTTCTAGAATCAGATCCTAGGATAAGTGAGTACAAGAGTGCTATAAGAAACAGATATGAAGTTTCCTCACTGGCCATACAGCTGCATCTCTGAGATTTTGGGGGATAGAGGAGGTCCCAGAGCCAAAAAACAGGGGTTGACTGGAATAAACTATTAGAAAAGAGAGAGTTACCACATTTATATGTTGAATATACTACACAGACTCACTGGTATGAATGAAGAAAAGAAATGGAATGGGTGTTGGTAGTTGAGGGCTATAGTAGCTGTACCTGTTGAGTCCTCTGCATACTGTGCTCTTTATCCAACAGCCAATAGCTTTTCTTCATTTAGATTATTTACACACACTGTCTAAATCATGTACCCCCTGTTCCCACTCACACCCCCTATCCTCTCCACCCCACTTGTTTGCACACTTACAGTACCCATCTACCCTTAGCTGGAAATAATCCTGCCCCATTGATATTATATGATTTTACAAAAGGTAGCAGGTACTTTTACTAGGAATTTACTAGAAATGAATGTGACTAGGAAGTACTGTTAGAACACAGCATGTTATAGTACTAAATGTGTAAACCTGGTACAACAACAACTCTCCACACTGACTGTTGAAAAATAAAGTACCTTTCATCTGATACAGCTTTTATCAGTGGAAGCTTGCTACTTTTAGTATGCTTGACTACCTTCATCACTAACATTTCACTAGTTTCAATCATTTTCTTTTTAACAAAACTATAAGTCTCAGTATTGTGTTGAGACAGTTTTGATAAAAAAAAAAAAAAAAAAGTTTCTTGCTCATCTGGTCATATGCAATTGTTTTTTACCACCGTGGTTTAAAACTATTGGTAATCAGTGTTGCACTAAGTATTAAATAGATCTGTGGCATTAGTACAACATTAACAAGCTTTAGGCTTTGAATTAATGTAAATAATAAATTAATTGTAAGGATTGTTAATCCTGTGCTGACCTATAAGGTTTCCTTGTCTTTCTACTCCACAACTGCATATAACAACATCTTGGGAGTTCAGTGTGATTAGTGTGCCATCCAGTACAGGTAACTACTTTGCCTGTGATTAGCAGTCTGCTTAGATAGCAATACATGACTGTTGCTTAAACAGTTGGTGTGGAAACTCAGCAAATGGATGGTCTGAGCAGTGCCATGGCATGTGATATCATCTCTAGTGATGTCACCATGGATCCAACACTGATTGGTCCTCACCATTTTGAGCCCTGCCACTCCACTACATAAGATCAGATGACTTGACATTTGGTGCGCACTAGAAGAAACCCTACTGCTGGTGAATCAGCCTTGCTAATACAGGTAATGTGCGTATCTTAAAACCACTGAGACTTTTTGAGAAACATTTTTACAGATGGATTCTTTGTTCTTTCTGTTTTAATTTTAGCAATAGCAATGAAAAACTCCAAATATAAAAATTAGTTAAAAAGCACAATAAAAAGGTAGATTGTTTTATTGTGGAGGTATGTTTGCACTATTACATACCTTATTGTGATGAAAAATTAAATACAAATAGTATTTAAAGATAACTCAGGCTCTCAAAAGCCTTCATTACAATGGAAAATGGTGTTTGCAAAATGAAGGATATTTTTCAAAAAATAAACCTCAGCCATAATGCTTATTTGCATTACTCGTGGATTTATTTGTTTATTTAAAAATTGGTAACAGGGAATAGCTGATACTAGATAGTGGCTAGGAGAAATATCTAATGTAATTAAATCTGTGGCGTGTTAGGTTAAGTACAGTAGACAGAGAATAGCACTTGATACAGTGGTATCCGATAGGGTTTAGAAGGGCTAGACAAGCAATGAATACAACTGGGTAACAAGAGTATTATAACAAAATTAAGCAACAGGAATGATAGCAGTCAGAGTGAAAAAATGGTAGCAAAACCTAGAAATAGCTGTTGCAAGCACAGATTAATCATACTGTGTAGCAAACAGTCATTGAAATAATGTGAAACTAACAAAAGGCAGTTGCCCCGAAGTAGGAGGGCAGTAATTATGAGCAACATGATGAAGGGAACACTTAGTGGTGCATAACAGGAAACATGACATATACACTAGCAGTAGTATACTGTAAATACCACCCCCGACAGACAAGGGTACAACTATAGGCATATACCACCTAGACCTACAGTAGATATATACAAAAAATTCTTAACAGAGTTCAACTAAAGAATGTACACCACCTAGCCAGAGGTGGAAATGTGAGGTACCATACATGTACACCATAGTTTTGTTTGGACCAGGTATGAAGTGTTTGATAATAAAGATGAGTGACAAACTCTGAAATGAACTGGAGCCTAAGGAGCAGCGTGGCTAGTGATGTGCCCTTGACAGATGTGCCACTGCATGGCGTGGACAGGCTGTTTCAGGATATAGATGTAAATGAGGAGTGCTTTTAGTTCTGCCCTGTCCATTTAAATCCCAGCTCACTGATAGGCTGGTGGAATGCAGGAGCTGCAGACAGAATCACAGTAGAGAGGAGCGGAGAGTGAAAACTTACAAATTCAACTGTCCCTTGAGCCCTTATCTTGCCCTATAGAAAGTGTCCAGGGACAAAGGCTCTGTGGAAGGCTTGCACTTCAACATGATTTTGTTGGCTGTCAGTCCCCATCCATCTGTTTAAATCTTCCTCACTGATAGTCTGATGGAGTGCAGGAGCTGCAAGCAGATGACTGGAGTGGAGAAGAGTGTGACAAACTGGCAAACACAACTCTCCATCTCAAGCCTCTGGGTGGTCCTAGAAAGTATCCAGGACAAAGACCCTGTGGTGGGTTTGCACTGTAAGATGATTTAACTGGGCATTTAGTCCCCACCCATCTGCTTAAGTCCCAGCTCACTGATAGACTGCTGGGAAGCAGGAGGCTGCAGAGTGATGATCAAAGCAGAGAAGAGTGAAAATTGGCAAACACAACTCTCCCTCTCAAGCCCCTTGGTGGTCCTGTAGAAAGTATCCGGGACAAAGGCTCTCTGGTAGACTTGCACTGTAAGATGATTTAGTGAGCATTTAGTCCCCACCCATTCTCTTAAATCCCAACTCACTGATAGGCTGCTGGAAAGAGGGAGCTGCAGACCGACAATCAGAGCAGGGAGAAGAGTGAAAACTGGCCAATACAACTCTCCCTCTTGAGCCCCTTGCTGGTCCTTTCGAAAGTTCCAGGGACAAAGGCCTTATAGGAAATAGCTGAACTGATTTTGCAACCTGACGAGTTACATCAAAGGACTGATATATACACTTAATACATGGCAATCATGAAATAGGCATTTGCTGCAAATGCGCCTAATGACTCTGCGCTAACTTGCATGAAAAGATAACTTTAAATCTTATGATGCTTTTTTTTCACTTATATGAAAGAACATATTTCTAGGGTGATAATATTTGAAAGCAAGTAGGAGGTTGTATTTGCACTGGAACTATTTGAGCTAAAATTAAGAATCTCATAAAGATAGCCATACTCTATGGTTTAAATAGTAGAACAATTGATTAAGAGATAGTAATAGTCTAAATATTTTGCATTCTGCTGTCATGATGGTAGTTGGTATATGAGTTTCTATTAACAAAATGTTTTAAAATGACACAAATGTGTTTAAGTAGAACGGTATTTATTGTTACTAAATATATTGCTAATTTTGGCAGGCCTGATTTGTTAATTGAAACCAGCATGGCGAAACATTGGAATGGAAGTACTGGTCATGCTGAATATATAAAATAAACTTCAAACAATAATTTCAACACAATTTTATTATGGGCTGGAAATCCTTTTAGATTTTGCTTTTTACTGGTAGTGATTGTGCCCACAAACCCCAAACATACATGGAAAGACTGTCTTAGGTGTACCCAACTAACAACACCATGGCCTGCTGCATTATGAATTTTAGACCATAGTCATGGCTGGCTAGCACTGAATCCTGACATAGGACCTGCTTTTGCTGACTAAAGGCCTTCTTACAAAGTTCTGACCAGTGCACCCTTTCATACAGTTCCTTTTGGGTCAGATCTGTGAGGGATACAGCAATTGTGCTGAAATAAGCAGCACATTTTTGTAATATCCAGCAGTCACCAAAAATGCTTGTACCCATTTTTGTTGTGGGTGTTGGCCATCCCTTTATAGCCTCCCCCTTCACTGTTGCCAGCCAGATGTGCCCCTTCACTCAATGTGCATAATATGGCACTTCACCCATTTCCAGCTGACACTTCTTAGCTTTGATTGTCAGCTTTACAGCTTGCAGTCTTTTGAGGATCTCTCTCATGTGTGTGAGATGCTACTCCCAGGTTTGGATAAATATAACAACATCTTCCATGTAATCCACAGCAAAGTCATTAGCCACTGATAAAACTTAGTCAAGCAGCCTCTAAAAAGTAGTTGGTATATTTGTCATGCCAAATTGCATGACCAGAAATGAGTACAGGCCAAATGGAGGATACATGCGGACTGCCCTCATTTTAGCAGTTAAAGCTACCTGCTAATAATCCTCTGTTAAGTCTATGGTTGTTTTGTACTTTGTTCTCCTTACTTTTCCAGTATTTCCTCTGTCCATGGCATGGGACATCCATTGGACACCGTGATAGCATTAAGCTTCCAGTAATCCACACAGAACCTTGTTTTCATACCTTTTTGTAGGATAAGAACAACAGGTGAAGACCAAGGTTGACTGGATTCCTGATAACTTGGAGGTCAAGCATCACCTTTAGCTCATCCTGCATGTGGCATTTCATGCCTCAAGAACTCTATTGGCATGCTGCTTCCAGGGCACCCTAAATCCCTGTGTCCACCCTATAATCTGCAAGTGGGTTGTACCCTGGCTTTGCTGAGAAAAGGATGCTGACAGAGTGCAGCACCCTCTTTATTTGCCCTCTGTAGAGGTGTCAGCTGCTCTGAGAGGGTGATAGAGTCCACTGATGTTTTCCTCCCTACTCTCCTCTAAGAGATCTATTAGTGACCCCCCATCTGCCTCACCATACCATCAAGACAGCCTCTGTCCGGCCATGATACGGTTTCATCATGTTGACATGATAAACCGATGTTTGTGCCTCCTATTGGTCAGCTGTACAACATATTTCACCTAGTCCACCTATTTTACGACTACAAATGGACACTCCAATGCTGCATACAGTTTGTCCTGTTGAACAGGGAAGATCATCATCGCCTTCTGTCCAGTGTCATAGGTCCTATCACTGGTCATATGATCATACCAGTTTTTCTGCCTCTGTTGTGCAGCTCTCAGGTTTTCCAGTGCCAGGCCCATGAACTCCTTTAACCTCTCCCAGAAGTTAAGGATATATTCTACCACTAACTCTCCTGGGGCAGCAAGCTTGCAATCCCATTTATCCTGCACCAAATCTAGGAGCCCCCTCTCCCGTTGTGAATACAGGAGTTCCAAGGGCGAGAACCCTGTGGACTCCTGTGGAAGTTCCCTATAGGCAAAAAAGAGATGGGACAAATGCGTGTCCCAACTCCTCCCATGCTGCTCTGCAAAAGCTCTAAGCATGGTTTTATAGGTGCTGTTAACACATTCCACAGGACCATTCATTTGTGCATGGTAAGGTGAAGCACATAGCTGTTGTACCCTACATTTTTGACACAAATTCCTCATTAGAGTTGAAAACTGAAAATATGAAGATTGTGCCCTGGTCAGATAACATCTCCTGATGAACTCCAACCCAGCTGAAGATCCTCAGCATTTCATTTGCCACAGCTTCAAGATACTGGGTGACATAGTCCACCACCACCAGAATGTATCTCTTTCCTAAGCTGGATGGCACACTCGGAGGCCTCATAAACATCTATAGCTACCCATTGAAATTATACCTCTATTATGGATAAAGGAACTAAAGCTGCCTTGCCCTCACCCCTTTGCTTTCCAACTGTCTGACATGTATCACAAGTGTGACAGCACTCAGTTGCATCTTAATAGACACTTGGCCAATAGAAGTTTTGTATCAACCTCTGCTTGGTCCACCAAGCTAATAGAAGATTTTTATCAACCTCTGCTTGGACCTTCTAGCAATGACATATCCATTGTATGTAGTGGTGGACAAAATGCATTAAATTCGCTACCTGTAGTATTTTGCATATAACTTAAAAATTCGGATCATACTATGGGTAGCGAAGCGGATAACTACACATCCAGAAGTAATGCAAAGTTCCATTTTTGTGGGTACTTCGCATTACTTCGGGATGCGTAAAAAATTTTTATTTTCTTTCCCTGGTGTCTAGTGGCCCCCCACCCTCATCCTGTCAGGTAGTATTCCCATCTCTTCCCCAACCCCGAGTCAGATCCATATAAAAAAATTATTATTTTTCCTGGTGTATAGGGTACTTCTCACTCCGCCTCACCCAACCCTGTGTCGGATCCATGTAAAAAAAAAATTTGTCAGGCTGGGGGGTGGGGCCACTAGACACCAGGAAAATAATATATATTTTACATGGATCTGACTGGGGTTGAGGGAGCAGAGCGAGGGTACTACCTGACAGGGTGGGGGGGCCACTAGATACCATGGAAAATAATACGTATTTTTTATTTGGATCTGAGTTTTCACTTGGAAATAAAAAAATACATACACAGGACTGATATTTCAGTGTTTTGGTGAATAGCATATGAAGTGAGTAGTGCTTGTGTAACATAGTCTACTTTTGGCTTTACTCTATTCTCACCCTTGGTAAGGAAACCCAGTAATAAGTAGGAAATAGAAAGCCCAGTACCAAGGGTGAGCGTAGTGCCAGAGAAGGAGGAAGCAGGAGTGGATGGTGGGTGTTTCATAACTTGCTAAGCAGGGGACTGCTGAAGGAGGCTGGCCTTTAAGGGGAATCCGGGAGGAGCTATTCCCCCACATTGAACCTCGGTCTTTAGACCTCCCATTCAAAGTTTTGGTGAATAGTGTATGGAGTTAGTATTGCTTGTGTAACATAGTTTACTTCACCCTTGGTAGGGAAATCGGGTAATGACTAGGGAATAGAAAGCTCAAAAGAATTACCAATGAATGTCCAAAAGAGTATGATTACCTCCTACAATTCATGGAGGGTATGAACAATAGCACACAGGAGATGAAAATCCCCCAGGTGGAGGAAACCTCTGATGACCAATGGCTACTGACCTGCCTATCATCTGGGTAAATTAAGAGGAGAAGAACCTAGGTTCTAGCAACCATATTCTAATTTCCAAGGAAGGTGAACTGCTTGGAGAGATGACAGTCCATCTTCAAAGTCCATTGGATGATGAGTTCTGGAAGGACAATTCTGAGATTGAAGAGGTAGGTCTATTCTGAAGGAGCATCCGGATTCTGAAAGTGGAGTAGGTCCAGCTGAAAAGGGGCAAGTGCAGTCTAGGTTTCCAAGCTTATGATGGATGATATTCAGTGGGATTTACAGAGACAAAGTGAGCATGAAGAGCATGATTTGATAAGATTTGCTACCAGACTTTGAACGGTGGGAAGTATGATGGTTATGAAGTCTTGAGGTAAACAATCTGATTTTGTAGAAGGTTTGACATTCAGGTTAGAGTCTGAAGGTTTGAAGTTAAACGGTGAGCAATAAGTTGCAATGTAGGCATCCATGAATAAGATTGAGGAGTAGGACAGAATCTTTAGATGCCTTGTTGGAGGGGTGATGTGGAAGATTTTAGACCAGTGAGAAAAGTTGATATATGCAGTAGAGATGATAACTGAATGTATATGGAAATAATTGGAAGTTCAGTAAGATGAATTTAAGAGGTGTTTTGGGGTAATAATGCCAAAATGATAATTGTATAGGTTTCTGTTGGTCTGCTGGAGAGAAAAGGTAGATCTCGGTATTATGTGGTGTAATTGCCCATGACATGAGCTGAGGGTCATGACTGCTTTGCTTTGCAGGTCGATCCATTGACTGAATACTGTATGAGCCTGGAACAGGTCTTTGAAGGAGTCAATAGACTGGTGTGGCAATGGGAAGTTGAGAGCAGTGTAGAATGCTCGTGGTGCCTAGTAGTTTAGTCAGATATAGACCTATTGAGCGACATGACTGGAACAGTAAAACAGCCAGGTTAGTTGTGGGAGTGTAGATTGAGGAATCAAGAAAGTTTGCCTCGTTGAAAGTCTTCTCTGGAGGGAGTATGGAAGGAAATATGAGGGATGATCTAGTAGGACCATTGGATGGGCTGCTGATCTGATTGATGGCAATATGATGAAGGAATATAGATGATTATATGAAGTATGGTGACAACCTGGGGCTGGAGAACAGTGGCTCAGATAGAGTAACTTTAGTAAGGCAGCTAGGCACCAGGGGCCTGATTCCAAGGCGCATGGTGCAAGTAGCGGGCGTATGTGAGTTGCACCATGCAGCACTATGCTGGGGACCCTGTACTGTATTCCAAGAGAGGCAGGGTCCCTGGCACCTATGTCCTGCTACTTACGGCAGGTGTAGACTAGTGCCAAGAGCATGGCGCAGTGGCCCTGCATGCTGCAAGTTGCAGCCTGCTGTGAGCTTCCCACTAAGCCCTCCTTGAACACTGCTGCATGCATCACAGGACATTGTGGAGCTGGCCAGCAGCACTGGCATTTGGGGCAAATTGCTTATTGAACCCGGGAGGTCTCTGATATTTGGGGATGTGGGCATGAATGTGTTTGGGAGGACATGAGAAGCACTGCAGTACTTTTGCCATGGTGCTGCAGAGTGGGCATCAATCAATTGGCATGGATGAATGCCCCTTACACCATCTCCATGAAGGTCTAACTCTGCTGTGCCATTGCATCTCTTGGAATAGTGAATATGGGTTACAGCAGCTGCCCTTTTTTGAATAGGGCACAGTTGCTGCCGTAACCACCCTTGCGCCATGACATTGCAGGTTGCGGACATAGTGAGTGGTGTAACACACATTTGGTGCAACCTGCATATGGCATGCTGCAAGGCACCTTTTGGAACAGCAAATGGTGTAACGTATAGTGAAAGTTGTGATTTACGCCATGGGGTGTGGTGCAACTTGGCTTGTGCCATCTGTAAGCTGTCTTGGAATTAGGCCCCAGATATCCATTGATGGGACTTCTGGGAAGGTATCTGAGAAGATCATAAGGCATCCAATGGCTATTGAGGAAGTAGGAGTTGAGTAACATGATCAAACAGAATCAGTGCTCATAGGAGAAAGCCACAAAAGGGTACAACGGATGATGCCAGTAATGCTACTGAGGTATCTCATGTTCCCAATCTTCTGTAACAGCTATGATGAGTACAGAGTTGGTGTATCTCAGAAGGAATTACATCACTTTTCCATGTAAAATGATAGGAGTGGAGAAAGACCCACTAAATCATAGTTCCTATGAGATATGGGAGATCGGGATGCCATACTGCTTGAACTGACAGGATGAGTAGGGAGCATCCAGTAGAGTCAGATGATGAATGAGATCTTTCTATAGTTCAGTCAAATGGGATTCTGGAACTGGTCCTGGAGAGATGATTGGAAAGTATTGATATCTCTATGGTGACATAAGAGTCTATAAGGCATATTGTTCAAGAGATGTTGCTAGAAGAAGTTTTCCTCAGGTGAAATGAATAAGTGCTCCATAGAATAGTGGATGGGAGCTGTTAGGATGTCCAAGGTAGGAGTATGAAATAGACGAATGGAAGAAGCAGTTGACCAGGTAGGAATACTGGCTGGTGATGAGTGTAAAATGCCCCAAAAGAGCCACAGCAAACAGGAAGAATCCCCGATCCACCAGGATGGTGAGAAGGTAGCAGTCCAAGGATGAAGTGGAGTGGATGCCCACAGACTGTAGGAAGGAGTCTGAGAAGAAAACAGCAGAGGCAAGCTGTACTGACATCAGGTGCAGACAGGAACATGACAGGGGTCAGCACCACAGGAAACCAAATCAGGATGGAGCAAGCCACTGTAGGCCATGAGTGGTGGATCCATGGAAGACCAAGAAGTGAATCTAGGTAAAAGTGGTACAAGGCTGAGACACAAGAGTTCCATGTCCAAAGAAGATCATGAACAGCAAGTGCAAGGAACAGAAGGCACTGCAGCAATGAGGAACAAGGTCCCACTTCCAATGGAGAAGGCAAACTCACATGGCAGTCAGGAAGGGTGACCTGAAGAAAGTCCAGGAGGCAGTCGAACTGAATGGAGGTAGAGACTGAGCAAGCCAGCAGAGTCCAATTCCAGAGCACAAGGAGGCCAAGGTGAGGATGAGTACAATAAGTCCATGGAAGTGCAGGATGTAGACTAGTGAGGAATGATGCGGAAGGTAAATGGGGTACTAGGTCTTGTTCCAGAAGGGAAGTGGTAACTGGTTATCAGGAAGAGAATGCATGAGGTTGAAACAGTCAACTGGAGAAATAGGCTTCCATCCTTGATATTTGAGGCGATATGACCTTCACTCAATGCCACCAGGCAAGGTAGGATGGGGAAGACAAATCGGGTAAATTGGTCTCATTCCTGAAGGGAAGTGGCAAATGGATAATCAGGTAGAGAATGCATAAAGTGGAAACATTCACTCGAATCTGTCAGGCAGATGATGTTGAAGGTAAATTGAGTAAAGTGGTTTCATTCCTGAAGGAAAGTGGCAACTGATATCAGGTAGAGGATGCATTAGCACAGCATGGTAAATTGCAGACATGGCTCCAATCCCTGGTAGTTGAGGTGAGCTAACCTTCTCTCGATGCAGTCAGCAGAATTAGAGATGGAGGATGTCAGGTTTGTAAGTAGTAGGTAGTAGTGAGTGTAATGGAATCCGATCCCTTGTAGACAGAGTAAGCCTGTGATGTGGTCAGCTAGTTCTGAGTGCTGTATCATTTTCTTTTAATATAAAATGTATTACTGACTGTCTCTGCTGAAAATTTGGTGCTTTAGGAGTGACCTGCCCCCCCCAGGTTTCAGCTGAAAGATGAAAGCCATGAGAAAATGCTGAAACAGTATGTAAGATCACACACACCAGTTTTAGATACCAGGTGTTAAGTGGAAGGCCTGAAGCTAATTATAGGGTGAAAGAAGCTTGAGTTGAGCATATCCATTTTATGATGCTTCCAGAGGAAGAAAAGCAGGTTGTGATGTATTAATGTGAAATCATAAAGATGCTTCCATGTCCTGGAAGAGGGACTCTTATCATGAGATCCAAAGAGATGTCATTTGAAGAACATATGAGTAATGCTGAGGATTGCAGAACTGAATTCTTGAAAAAAAATCCTGTTTTTTTTATTATATGTATTTTTTTATATCTATTCTGACAGAGGAGGAGCTAGGTGATCTCACCCAAAAAGGGGTTAGCAAATACAGTTTGCTCTAAGGAATATTCTGTTTTACTTCAAACACACTTGTATCTAGACTGACAATGAAACATCTGTGAGCACTTTAAAACAGGTATTTAGAAAGATAGACAAAAATCTAAATATTGTGGTAAGAAATTTGCACTGTTTAAACCTTGTTCTTTTAAAAGATTTGTATGTCTTGTGATATAAGAGTTCTGTACTTTGTGTTTTACATATTTTTATCTATTTTAGTAAAACTCTTTTTAGAGCATATTTGGTCTGTCTTTGAATTTCTTTTATTTGTAAGAAAAGTATATATGGTTATAGCAGACACTAGGCATAAGCTGAATGGTGGTACGAAACTGGAAAGAGAAGCATTTTAAATCTGAGGTCTTTATTAAAGTGTTTAAGGGTTCATCTCTGTATACCTGGTTAGGTGTCTGTAGGCAGATATATGGCCCCCCAAAGACAGAAATATCTGAGCCTGTGCATTGGGTATGCTAGTAAGAGGTTCACAGTTTGAATCCCTCCAAGACTTGAGACCAAAGGTTGATCTGAACTCACAAAACAGACAAGAGGCATACCTTGTTCTATTAAACTGTTCACAAGACTGCGCTCGGAGGTTGGCACTTTGGGAGTTGAGGGTCTGACCTGCTGAGTGGGTTTGTAATAGATAGGTTGGCAGCGGTGGCATAATTTTGGTATCACAAGCTTTTATTGTTCTGTGTCAGCTGAGACCATAAGCTCTCTTGCAAAGATAGAAAAAAGGCAGAGTTTTATTTTAAAAGGAAACAGAACTATATATCACTTGGTGTACAGTCAAGTTCCTACCCATTTAATTTTTTTTCCTAAAGTGCAATTCAGAGTAGCCATAGTCAGGGAAGAAAATGGCTTCCGACTACAGAAGGCACACTGTAGATTACTTGAAGCAGTTGTGCAGGGATGAAGGAGTCCCATTGAGGTGACAGCCCAAAAAGCAGAACGTCATAGAGGCCCTGATGGTAGCAGATACCGAGAGCTGCAAGTCACAGACTGTGACTGAAAGGACCAGACCTTGAGTGTGGCAGGACTAGGCAAGTGCTGTGTCCAGATCCGATGAGGAGGACAGCAGGGCCACTGTCAGTGAAGGGCAACAGCAGCAGGAAAGGTCATCAGTATCCTGAATCCAGAGGTACTCAGGCTGCAAATTGAGTTGTGCAGGATGGAGCTGGAGTTCAGGAGAGAGAGAGTGAGAACACCAAGAGGCAGAGTGAGAGGCGAGAGGCAGACCGTGAGGCAGAGTGAGAATAAGAGAGGCACAGAGGGAACAGTGAGAGGCAAAGGACAACAGAGGGAGGCAGACTGGAGGAGCATGAGCACCAGTGAGCTGTAGAGGAGAAGAGAGAGCGCCAGAGGCAACATACTGAGAAGCTACTAACTCTGACCAGCAGCAGCAGAGCAGGTAAGTGGCTTGGGTTTAACTGGGACTGCAGGACTGGATTACAAATTGAACTCCAAATTAATAGCCAGATTTAAGGAGGGAGGATATGGATGCCTTATTAAACTCTTTTGAAAAAGTTTGTATTCAGGCTAAAATTCCTAGAGAGTCCTGAGCTTCCAGCTATCCCTGCCACTTACTGGGAAAGCTCGGATGCATTGGATCAAATGGACAATGAGGACAGTAATGATTACAGTAAACTAAAAGCTGCACTGTTAAAATGTTTGAATTAACTGCTGAATCATACAGAGCTAAATTCTGTAAGCTCAGGAGAAGCCCTGATATGAGCTACAAGGAGCTAGCCATGAAACAACGTCAGTTTTAAAATGTTGGTGGGAAGGAATTGAGGCAACCCATTGATAAAATTGAAAATGTGATTTTATTAGAACAGTTTAATTGGGCTTGCCCAGCAGAGCTAAAAACCTGGCTAGAGAACCAAGATCTCAAAACAGTGCAAGAGGCTTCTGAACTCTCGGACCGCTATGCCAAGAGCAGACCTGCTCTGAGAGCGAATGAGGTGGGCATGGCAGCACAGAAAGGGAAAAGTGCGCCTTCAGGGCAGTTAAAACCCTCACTGCCTCCACCAAAATCAGTTAGCCCCAGGTTTCTGGGAAAATATTTCTCTGAGAGAAGAAAATGAATGTTGATTGTGTAAAGAAACTGGGCACATTGCCAGACAGTGTCCCAAGTACCAGTAGGTGACATACACAGAGGTATCCAACAAGGATTAATCTCGGGACCCAAACTCCTCCTCCAAGTGTTCATGTATCTAATGACCATCCCCTCTTTATTAAACATTCTAATATAAAGTTTTAAGTTGACAACACTATTTTGGTAACAGAAGGAAATCCAAAAAGAAATGGTGTTAAACCTGCAACTGAACTTTAAACAACTACAGAACTGGTTTGTGGTTTCAAAAATGATTCAGCCACAGGAAGACACAAATGATGGTATTCAGCAACACAAGAAACAGAACAGAAATCAAAACAACTGGAAATAAAGTAACTTAATATGATTTGCCTTGCAGTTACAATGCAATACAGATATCTTGGGGTAACAGTTAAAACCTTGCTACTCTTTGACAAACAGATAAATAACACGGTTAAAGAACAGTGCAAGGCTAGGGGTACTCAGACATATGGCCTTCTCTATTCTGTGCTCAGTTAAAGAAAGCACTGCAACCCAGCTGATATTTCCAGTACTGAAGTATGGCAACATGGTGTACCAATGCACCAGTGATTCTACTGAGAAAATTGGACACAGCATTCAATAAACTGCCAAGCTTTGCACTACTAGACCCCATGATACCTATCAATGCAAAATGTATGCCAAATTGAAACTAAGATTCACTATCAGTCATGAGACAAAGAATGAATGCAGCAGTAGCATTCCAAAAAAATCAGGGCCTGATTGCCTGGAAAAACAATTCAAGGCCATCATTCCCCCAAAAGGGTACTAGGTTTGAATAGAACCAACAAGAACGGGGTCGGCAATGACAGCACAGTATAAACAGCGCTGTCAACCACAGCATCAGGACATAATACTGTGCAAATAAATAGCGCCAGTGGTAATGGTCATACACCACAATGATGACCGCTACACCCCACACCCCCAACGTGGGGTGCTCTGCCCCCTGCACACCCCTAACTTAAATATCCAACTTCGAGAGGGAGTGGATCTTGGGGAAAAGGAGAAACATGGCGGATGGTGGAATTACTGTTGCCATTGTTAGTAAAACAAAAAACACTTTGAGCGGGAGGAGAAAGAAGCCACTGTATTGGGAGACCAGGAACAGAACCCTGGTTTTCTGCTGCATGCTGGTTAAGTTGCTTCTGCTTTAACCCTCTCCACCATGGGAGCAGCTCAGCCAGCAACTGCACTTTTCTGCTATTTCTTCATCCTTACCAGTGCCTGAATAGCTACAGGGGTAGCAGTAGTTGACATACGCTATTCCACTCCTGTTGCTATTCAGGCATTGCGTGATCCTGACAGCGTGGTTTAGATGGCGCTGTTCAGGATTCACTATCGTAACCTGACACAGCCCAAAAATATGCACAACCTCAAAGAGGTAAAAAATAGGTGTCTTGCCATCCCAAAGATTCAGATCAACTACAAAAAAAGGAAACTAAGAAAAAATGCAGTTATGCTACTGCATAGTACAGGTATGGAATGCCATCAGTCCTGAAACTTTGAGTACTTAATTCCTGATGACTTTTAAGCAAACCCTAAGTGATGAAACCAAGCTGAATGCAACTGCTTTCACCCAGTGCCACTGCTTACCATAGATGTTGCACATCTCATGAACCCTGATTCCTTTAAGAGTAGGCTTTTTGCAGAATTGTAACTTGTCTTTCAAAAGGTGTGCAATGTTATTGATGCTTCCTTGTACACCAGCTTTGTAAATAGGGCACATCTGTCTTAATGTTCTTATGCTTTGTAGTAATAAAAGCTTTAACTATTTTACTACTACTTACTGTATATAATAGATGACTTTGTTGATATCTGCTGTTTGGGAGTATACTATATTTGTGAATTTGTGAAAAAAAGGTTCTTACAAAAGCCATATCCTGGGTACGATGTCTCAACTAAACCTATAGCTTGCCTTTTTCTGAAATTCATTTCTTGTACTGTGATTTGATTGTACATGTTCATGTGCCTATCATTGTCACTTTGTCACTGCTGTTTTATTCCCTGTTTTATCCTCTCCCCCAGGTTGCACCTGGAAACAAGACTCATCTCAGGGTGCTTATCCAGATCACCAAATTTTAAATAAATACATACATACATAAATAATCAATCAATTAATAAAAAAATAGATAAATGAGGCTTCCCTTCCTGGCCTCACCCAGAAAGGAGCCCAGGCTTGGTGTGCCGTTCAAAGACACATTTTTTTTTAAATAAATGTAAAACAGTGCAAGTTTTTTTTTTTTTTTTAATAAATATGAAACAATGCTATGAAAAAATACAAGCATGTTGGAAATATTTACCAACCACTGCAGTTAACTGTGAAACAGTTTTGAAGCTCTGGCCACTTATGTTTCTGAAAAATATAACATAAGCCAACCCTCCTCATCACATCCAGAAAATGTTTTTTATTACAAAATGATTTCTCAGCACATGTAGCCATATTCATGCTAATAATGCAGGTATTTATCATAAGAATAAAGTACCGCATAACGTAATTTATATAGAATACAAAAATAATCTGAAAAATATTTATTTAAAAAAATATATCCTGTAAAGAAATTCCTGTTAATCATATTGTTTTTGTATTTATGTATGTATGAATGTATTCATTTATTTCAGGAGTTTCGCTAAGAAAGATATACTGAGTTTCCAGATAAGTCTGGGGGAATGGGAAGTAGGATACATAGGGAGTAGAAAAGTAAGTAAATGTATACATTATTTATTTATTTATTTATTAAAATCTCAGATTATACACTTTTGAGCATAAGCTCTTTTACATAGGTTTCATGTCAGAAAAACTATAAACAAAGATCAGGTGGTGCAAAAAACAAATGGTGTTCCAAGAAAACAGGTCAGCAACTTTAACTGACATTGTACAATGTATGCCAGAAAACAAACATAATAAGTGTAAGCACATGCAGGGTAAGAACAGGCATCATAATAGAACAAAATAAGCAGCCAGGAGGCCTTGTCAGATGGTGGGAGAAGAGTTTGGCAGGGGAAGGGAGGAGGTTGGGAGTAAGAAGAAAGCAGGAAGAGGCAGCCTGGGGCCTTGTCAGGTGATACTAGTGGAGAAAGAAGGGTGGTAAGGAAGGGAGGTGGAAGTGAGGAGAGGTAGTAAGGGGAAGAAAGGGAAGAGGGATGAGCATAAGGGGGAGGGAGGGGTTATGAGAGGGGAGAGGAGAGGTGTGGCAGATGGATAGGGGATGGATGTAAGTGCTGATGGAGTGAGGCAGAGGGCAAGTGCATAGCTTGTTGGAGCAGTTCAGGTTAGTTGTCTAGCTTTGGTATGCACTGCTAGTTAAAGCAGTCACATTTGTTGTGTGAGGTTAGGTAGGGTCAGAGTTTGTGTTTAAATGAGCCTAGTTTTGAGATCAAGGAGATGTCATGTGGGAGGGAATTTAGCCAGAGGAGGACTTGGTATGCAAAGGATCTTTGTCCCTGAGTAGTGCGGCAATGTGGTACCTGGAAGATCTGATTAATGGAGCTCCTGTGCTGAAGGGGGAGAGAGGACTGGCATAGGATGTTTTGAAAGGCAAAGGCAAATTTATTTAAAAGACACCCAATCCCGAAGGCTCAGGGTGCCGTACAAATTTTATAACAGACTCCAAATGCTCGCAGAAATAGGAATGTCTTCAGGCAGGCTTTAAAGGCAGTTATAGTGGGGGCCTCCCTGACTGCAGTTGGTAAAGAGTTCCAAAGAGCGGGAGTGGCAACGCTAAAAGCTCGGTCGCCTGCAGATTTTAACCTCGCTTTTGGAACAGTCAGAAAGCCACCACTAGAAGAGCGGAGATGGTGGGTAGAGGAAGAAGGTACCAGGAGTAGTGACAGGTAACCTTGGCCCTGCCCGTGTAGGCCTTATAGGTGAGAAAACCCACGTTGAAGAGTATTCTCCACCTGAAAGGCAGCCAGTGCAATTCACGCAATACAGGTATAATATGACAAAATTTGTTTTGCCTGGTCAAAAGCCAGGAAGCAGTGTTTTGCACCAGCTGCAGTCTACGAAGAGAACCCCCAGAGACCCCAAGATAGAGGGCATTACAGTAGTCAAGCCTAGATGTGACTTAGGCATGTCTCAAGGTAGGGAGATCCAGAGACAGAACAATGGGGCTTAATCCTGGCAATGTTTCTAAGATGGAAAAAACAGGAATGAACCACGGAAGGTATTTGAACCTCCATGGACAGGTTCCTGTCAAGAATCACACCAAGATTTCGCACCCAAGAGGAGGCCATCAATAATGCAGCTCCTAGCACAAGTCCAGTTACGGAGTCAGAGGCCATTCCATCACGAACTCTGTTCGACTCCACTACCAATACTTCAGACTTGTCAGGGTTCAGTCGTAGCCAGCTGGAGGCCATCCAGTTGTTAGTCTCAGCCAGACAGATATTTAACACATCCACTGCGTTGGATGTTCCTGAGGCAAAGGACAAGTATAGCTGAGTATCATCAGCATAGCAATGAAAACTCAGACCATACTTCCTAATGATTCCCCAAGGGGCAGCATATATACTGCGAACAACACTGGGGCCAATACCGAACCCTGAGGGACTCCACACAAAAGGAGGCAGGGTGTAGATGAGAAATTTCCCCTGACAACCCGTTGCCTCCTATTGGTAAGAAAGGACTCAAACCAGTTGATGACAGTACCGGTGAGTCCACACAGCTCCCTCAGGTGGAGAAGCATCACACAATGGTCCACAGTATCAAATGCTGAGGAGTGATCGAGGAGAACAAGAGTTGTCCTGTCCCCTCGGTCTCTAGCCCTGAGGAGGTTATTCTGCACCTGAACTAATGCAGTTTCAGTGCTATGTCTGGCCCAAAAAGCTGACTGGAAGGGATCGTACAACTCGTGAGTCATGAGGTATTCCTCCAACTGAAGCGATACCACCTTCTCAACAATCTTCCCCAAAAATGGGAGATTGGAGATGGGACGGTAATTTGCCTTGATCTCCGGGTCCAAAGAAGATTTCTTTAAAAGGGGTCTCACCAGAGCCTCCTTCAAGGCATCTGAAAAGACACCATGATGCAAGAAACACCGAACAATCGAGGCAAACACCGGGCCAACAGGGTCAATGCATCTCATTAAGAAACTCTGTGACACTGGATCCAGCTCACAAAAGGTATGCTTCAAATTGGCTGCCACCTCAATAACCTCACAAACCTCCACTGGCCTAAACTCTCCCCAACTAGGCGGAGTGCACTCAGAACACATCTGGCTACCACTGTCAGCAATGGTATTGCTGGCTGAAGAAACCTCCTGCCAGATCAAAGACATCCTGTCTGAGAAAAACCGAGCAAAATCCTCACAATCTTCATTTGAAGAAACCCTCCCGGGCTGCAGACAGACGGGATGGAAAAGTCTATAGACAGTCCGGAAGAGTGAGGCTGGTCGGTTTCTTCTGGCAGCAATCTCCCTACACAGAAACATTGCCTTCTTACAGTTGATTGCCTCCTGATATGCGCAATAATGCGCACGCAGGAGCAGTTTGTCTGTCTCCAGATGGGACTTCCTCCAGCAGCACTCTAATCTCCGACCCATCTTCTTCATTTCCCTAAGGACTCCATCATACCATGGAGACCTCAGGTACAAAGTTCTGGGTCATTCACGGATAGGTGCGAGGGAGTTGATGGTGTCAGATAACACCTTATTATAGGTGTCCACCCCGACATCAACACCTCCGACGCATGCACCACCCACACTAGATAAATCAACTGCCGCCAGAAAACCCTCAGGGGTAAGATCACGTAAAGGGTGGCAGCGAATCATCTCAGCAGGGGAAGAACTTAAGGCGGGAGCCCCAAGCATGAACTTCACCATGTAATAATCAAAACAAAATACCTGATCAATCCCAAGATCTGCAATCTCGAGCCCCAGTGAGAACACCAAGTCCAGTGTGTGGCCATCCCAATGAGTTGGTGCATCAATGACCTGGGTCAGCCCCAACAAGGACATACTCTACAGAAATTCGCCGGTGCACCTTTGGACTTTATCATCGGCCCAAACATTGAAGTCCCCCAGAAAAACACATCTGGGGGAACCCAATGTTTCACCGGCAACAAACTTGGCAAATTCCTGCAGGAAACCTCCCATTGGGCCAGGAGGGCGATAGATGAGGAGGATCCTGCAGCCCACGCCGAGTCCTCCACGAATGGCCACACACTCAAATGAACTTGGGGTTCCCACCGGGTGCACGGTGAAGGTCAGGCTAGATCTAAAACAAATGGCTACACCACCACCCCTGCGATTTTCTCTGAGGCAGTGCACCACGGTATACCCTGGGGGGACTGCAGCCTCAAAAATAGGGCCAGCATCATCTCCCACCCAGGTCTCCATAATGCAAGCCAGATCAATTGATGAAATCAAGGTGGCAATAATTGCCATCTTGTTTCTGATCGACCTGGCATTGCACAGCACTGCCGTCAGAGAAATAGAGGGTGGTGCAGCCCCTCGGGTTACCTGACCACTCAGTCTGGTGGTCTCCCTGGAAATGGGCACCAGCCACATCTGGCCTCTCCCAGATGCCCTAAATAATCCAGGGCGTGTCCTGGACATAACCACCTCCATCCTTCCATCAGCGAGCTCCTGGTCATCCCACTGCCAGCAAGCAACACGACCCCTTGCAATCCCCACTTCCCTACAGCATCTAATAATAGTATCAGACACTGGGAGAGGGACAAAGTTACGTAAAGCGTGTAGCTATGAGCTCCTATAGATGATCCTAGCCCCCACAAGTCCTCCTGCAAACCCCCTACACATTTCCAATTAAATAAACTAATAAACAACTAAATCATTAATACAAAATCCCAAAACAATTAAAACATTCCTATCATAACTGTCTTATTTTAGCACAATTAAAACCATCAGTAGACTAACCCGCTTCCCTCCTCACATCCCAAAACAAAAGAATTCCAGCACCGAGTGGCACTTGCACCACTCGTGCTACGCTCTCACTTGCGAGCGGCGCTTAGAGTTATGTGAAATTCTCCCCGCCCCCTCAGCATCAAGCCTTGCTCCCCTTACTCACACCTCCAGCTGGTAAAGATCAAATTCAACACGGCCTCTCACGCCGTGTAACTCAGCACTTATGGAGGGCAAGCAGACAGGTAGCCCTCGAGCAGGACAGCAGATGCCTGACAGAGAGGAAAGCAGGTATAAGGTACAGAGTCCAGACACAGTCCAAGCCGCTAACGAGCGGCATCCCAGAAGTCACAAGTAGCAGTTCAAACATGCAGAGCCTCAGGATGGGCGAGTTCTAGGTTGATCTTCTTAGCTAGTAAGCAGGTTTGGTTCTTGATCCTGTCTTTCAGATGAAGCCAGTTTGTCTTGGTGTAAAGGTCGCAGGTGTGCATGAACCAGGCATCGCTTGTGCAGAGCCTGCAGGCCTTGTTCAGGGATGTGGAGATATGATGGAGAGCTGTTTCAGTGGCAGAGCCATAGATGGTTAGCCAAGATGGCTACATCAAGACATTGTATAGAGATTTAAATTTAAGTTAAACAGTGCAACCTTGGTTCTTCTGAATTTAGAAGTTCATACATCAAAACATCATATATTGATTTACATTTTAATTAAACAAGTGCAAACTTGGTCACTGGGGGGACAGAAGTTAAAGGGAAACATCCATATCTGATTGGGCTCCACCTCCGTGTGAGATGAGGCCCGACTAGCAGTTTCATAAATAATATTAATTTTTTAACTTACTGTGCAATATTTAATTTAAAAGTGCACCTGGTTGATCCTACACCCTTCCCACTGGTATTTTACAGCTCAGAGCCCTCCTCGGCATGGTCACAACCTCCTACACCTGTCCCAGGTATGACATGTCATGCAGGGAGCAGCAGGGGTACATCCATAGACTTACTACACTGAAGAACCTTCAAATAGCTCTGGTTTGGTGCCTACTTATTTCCGTGCTATATCAAGCCCATGTGCTGGCTGACAGGCACCCTGCCAATCTGCACCTAGTCTCAGTATAGCATGGACACACGTTGGCTCCAAACTGGAGCTATTTGAAGCTACAGCAATACAGATTACCTATATTGCTGTAGCTTCAAATAGTTCCAGTTTGGAGCCTACATGTGTCCATGCTATACCGAGACCAGGTACAGAGTGGTACAGACAGCCGTTAACATGAAACACAAAATTCAGTAAGCAAACAGCTGCAACTGCTGCTCAGGAAAACACAACAATCAGTCCTTGTATAGTATAGTACAGTACACCTACCCAGCAAGCTAAAATGGCAGAAGACACTCTTCCAAATTAACCCATGAGGGTATGCATATGCAACAAGGGCAATACAGTACTGGAATGAAAATAAAATTACAGGAACAGATGGCATCTGCACCAGACCATGGGCATGGGAGGTCCCAGAGGCCTGGAACTGATGAAATGCCTCCCCCCTCCAGATGTAACCCTGGTTGGTGGCAGCACAAAGATTTCACAAGCTCTTACCTGCAGCCCTTGCCTAGTCACCTGATGCAATTTCAGCTAGGAGGGGGACACAAACTCCCTGCAGCAGGGTGAAAGGGGTGATTGGAGGAGTCCTGATAGTTCTGGACAGTTCAGAGGTGCCCTTCCCCCTCCTCCATGCAGTAGGAATTTCCTGGAGTGAATAATACCAGCTGATATGCTCTCACAAGTTTCTAGCTCACCAACAATAAATCTCTAGCATATTAGGCAGCACCAGAGATTATAAACTCCACAGACAATATATGACACCTCTGCCCCCCCCCCACACACATACATATAGAAGTGCCCTGAAAAACCCAGTGTTGTTGGGATTACATTGATCCACCCCCAATTAATAAGTCAAAATAACTAAGGCCCATGTCCTTTCACCTTATATACAGTAGTTAACTCATTTTCTGAGAGCAGCTCCTGGGTGATCAGATTTTCTGTGCAGCATCCAGGCCACCCAAAACTTGGATCACATGCAACACACAGCACTTCATAGCTTATAGGAGCCACCACTGTACTTGTGAATTCATTTCTTCTCCTGCCTTTCAGCTCTTGACAGTTAGCAGCTCTGTGGAATGGTGACCAAGCCCTTGCACTTCTGGTGGTGTACCAGACATGGCATCTCATCTCTCTCACTGTTCTGGCCCTGATTCAGTCCTTCAGTTGCATGCCTTAGCTACCTTTTTCAAAGCAATGCAGGTCAGAAGGTCAGCTGCACAAAGATGTCACTGTTGCCTAGGCAACTTGATGCAACATGGAGTGTTGCATGTCAATGACCAGCACAACAGCTAACATTGGAGCAACGCTGGTGCTCCCGGACCCCTTTTACAGTGTGTGACTAAACAAAACACTAATTTGTACTAATTCGTAATTTTATACATTTTCTGGGGCATGCAATGCATGCATTGCTTACAGTGACTGCACATCGGATTGCAGAATACACACACTGCTATGTGAACTTCACTGAACAGGAATTACAATACTGAATGACTCACAACAAAAATGAGTACTCTAGCTACTTCATTTTGATGTATGAACAGTGAACTTTAATTCATACAAACTTACAAACATGATTGAGCCAGCAGAAAAAGGCCTTGCAGTCTGTCATGTCAACTAAAGTTTGTAGACTCCTCAGTGTCTACTGAGGGATCCACACCTTCCCCGTTCAAGACTCCACCATTTCCATTGGTGGCCTCCACACCCCAACTCCGCCTCCCCTACATGCAACTTTGAACTTTACTCTGTCTCAACCTCTCTTAAAGTTGTCCATTGTCTTCATGGAGACTACTTCCTCTGGCAACTAATTTTGCTTGGCTACCACCCTCTCCATGAAAAAGTGCCTCCTCATTTTTGTACCTGATTCATCCCCTCACCAGCTAGAGGCAGTGCCCTGTACTGGTCCTGTTTCTACTAAGATTAAAGAGACCATCAGAGCACACCCTGTTGAAACCTTTAAGGTACTCAAAGTTTACGACCATATCACCCCTCTGCCTTCTGTCCTCCAGGAAGTACTTGTTGAGATTTATGAGTCTCTTCATGTGTTCTGCCTTGCTGTCCCTGGATTATTCTGTTGCCTTTCTCTGAACCATTTCGAGCAGTTTGAAGTCCTTTCTTATGCAAAGGCACCAGTACTGCAAACTGTACTCAGGATGTGATAACTAGGGATCTGTACAGTGTCGGAATGACCTCCACTTTCTTGTTGTTTATATTCCTGGCTATTCAGCTCAGCATCCAATTTGCTTTGGTTCTGCTTTCCCACTCCATGTTGAGTGCTTCAAGTTATTAGTGATGATCACTCCAATATCCTTCCCCTCCTCTGACCTGGTAACCTGTACCCCACACAGCCAGTATTTTGTCTCTGGATTATTTGCCAACAAGTGCATTGCCTTACACATTTTGGCTTGAATCTCAGTTGCCATACATGTGACCATTTCTCTAGCTTAGTCAGGTTCTCCCTGACGTCCTGTCTCCCTTTCCCCATGTCTTCTCTCCCACAGAGCTTTGTGTCATCCACAAACAAGTATATTTTACCCTTTATCCCATCTGCAATATCACTGATGAAGATGTTAACAGTGAGAATAAGCCCTGTGGATCCCCACTTGTGACTGGCCTAACATCTGAAAACTCACCCCACCCCAACCTGCCCCTCTTACATCAATCCCATAGCCAGTTTCTGACCCACATAGCCAGTTTTCCTCCTACCCCCAGGTCCTTCAGCCTCCTGATTAATCTCCCTTGGGGAAGAGAGTCAAAAGTGTTACTGAATACCAGATACAGGACATCCACTGCTTGGCCCCTGTCCACTGTCATGGTTATGCAGTCATAGAAACCCATGTCCACTGTACTAGTTACACAGTCAAAGGAATCAATCAGGTTAGTCTGGCAGGACTGCCCTGACACAAGCTCATGCTGCCTTTTGTCCTGGAGTCCATTTTGTTCCAGAAAACTTACCTGCCTTTCTTTCAGTATGGGTTTTATAAATTCCACTCTATTGAGATCACTGACCAGTCGGTAATCACCAGGGTTGTTCCCTCATCCGCTTTTGTGTAGTGATACTACATGTGCTGTCCTCCAGTCCAAGGTTATTTTTCCTGATTCCAGTAAGATGCTTAAAAGGCCTGCCGGGGGACCTGCCAGACATCAAAAAATTCCCTCAATACCATTGGATGCTTGCCATTCAGTCTTGGGAATTGTTCTGCCTTCAAGGCCTTTAAGCCTTTTCTCACTCTGTCAACTTTGATCTTCCCCTCTGTGTCCCCATCCCAACCTACCCCATGATCCCCTCTCCCCTAAGGTTCTGGACCATCTTTTTTCTTAGTGAGGACTAAACAGAAGTACTTGCTAAGTAATTCTGCTTTCTCTTCACTTCTATCCACCCACCCCCTCAATTCTCAGCCTGGCTATGCCATCCTTTATATCTCTCTACTCCCTGATATAGCTAAAGAATGTCTTCTCCATGTTTTCACCCCCTTTTCCAGCTGCAGCTCCCTTTTGGCCTTCCACAACCAAACTGATCTGCCTGTCTCTCTTGCCCTGGTACAACATTAGTATTTCTCACGTGTTATGTGCAGATTTTTCTTTTGATGTTGTCACAGTGAAAACAAACTCTGGTCAGACCCAATATGGCTGCAACATTTTGGTAGTGATGCACCCAACAAAAGTGAGAGGCTGCTTCACCCTCATCTCATGAGCCCCATAGGTGAAAGTTTTGAAATCCCCACCAAAATGTGATTCCACACCAGTGAAATATCATTCCAGGCCACAGATAGGAAAACACATTTTTGTGAACATTTGAAAAATGACAAATGGCAAGCAACTATTTTTTACTATAACCATGTGAAAAGCTTTTATTCATGCAGGCAGTATATACTATGTGCCCCCCACTGCAAGCATAGGGGCTAAATCATTCAGTAATTTGTACTTTGTATGGCTAAAGCATGTTGAGGAAAAAAGTCAGTAAATGTCACTGTACCCAATAGTGTTTTTTATTTTTTTGGGGGGGGTGGATGAATTGCCTAATCCACTGTGTCTTCTGTTCCATATACTGTTACTTATCTCAGAGTGAGTCCTTCCAGATATCTTGCCAAGCACAAACCACAATAAATAAGCCTCTCAGTCAGACCAAATGTGCCTTGTATGATCCCAAGGCTAGAGGCATATTCTCCGTTATGCTTCTAATTCTTTATCTGCCTCCTGGTATGCACTTATTAAACATTTTGGCATACTGCCATTTCAAAGTTATGTGACTCCATCCTCAGTGCTGGCTTCTTGCTGTTGCCATCCTTCATTTTATACTCATTTGTAACAATGGATACTGATATGATCATTACTTTATGCTGATATGCAGATTTTTTTCATTTTATAAATTCACGTTTTCTATTTCAATTGAAAATCACATATGAATAAAATTCAGCCTCCTGAAGTGCTCTCAACAGAAATTTTTTTATAAATAAATTGTTATATATTATTTTCATATTTTTGACACAATTTTACCATCATAAAAAGGGCTAATGAATTCTAACCATATATATGTATATATATATATATATATATATATACATATATATATATATACACACACACACACACACACATATACACACACACACACACAATGATACCTAACATGTCTTTCATTTGTGAAGTGCTTTGCATTTTCACATTCAACTATTTTACATATACCCTATCCCTATGCGTTCTAGAGTGATGCTAAAAAATCCATATAACACAATTTTAAAACCATGATGTGGAATACATTAGTTGACTTAATTAAAGAACAGGCAAGGATCTTTAGATAGGGGTGATTGTTGATCTTTTTCCTCATAAATAATTTTTATTTATGAGAAAAAATCAACAATAACCCCATTTAAAGATCCCTGCCTATTCTTTTTTGATAAAATGTATATTTATAAAAAAAAAATGGGATCATATAAGGAAGCTTTGCTTTTCTGCACATTTGGCCTGTCTGGGAGCCTCATTTTTTTGTGGTTTGCATCTGGCAAGATATCTGAAAGATCTCACTCTAATAGCAATATTATATGGAACAGAAGACATGGTGGATTAGACAATTGAGCAACAAAAAAAAACTATCTGGTACAATGACATTTTTTGACTTTTTTTCTCATCGTGCTTTAGCCACACAAAGTACAAAGTACTGAATGCTTTAAACCCTACACTTGCAGTGGGGGGCACAATAGTATATACTGCCTGTACAAACAAAAGCTTTTCACATCATTATGGCAAAAATGGTTATGTGCCATTTATCATTGAAGTGCAGATAGATTGTTTACATAAGATACAAAACACTAGGGAAAATCATGTACTAGATTTAATTTGAAATAACATGGATGGCATAAGGGAAATTAAGGTAATACAACCATTGGGAAACAATGAGCATAGCATGGTCAAATTCTCTGTGATGGAGGAAGTAATTAAGATTTCAGGTAAAACAAAGATATGAAATTACAAGAATGCAGATTATGCAGAAATAAAAGGTTCTGAAAAACTGGAATTGGAAAGTAGAACTGGCAAAGAAAGATTTGGAACATGTATGGGAGAGATTAGATAGGAAGTTAAAGGAATGTATTAATGATTTTGTTCCAGAGATTAAGTATGATAAAAATGGAAGAGTTCCTAGGAGGTTTAATAAAATATGAAAATTAGTAAATAAAAAAGAAAAGGTGTATATGAAATACAAAAACCAATCCCACAGTCCTCAAGAAGCAAAAATATAGGCTGATAGTTAAGAAATGCAATAAAACCATATATAGGGCTAGGGCAAAGGTGGAGTTGGGGGGCTAGCAAGTAGTACAAAGGACAATTATAAGCAATTATTCAGTTATGTGAGGAGTTTAAGAAAGGAACATAAAAACATTATCACTCTTAAGGTAGGAGAAGAGATACTGGATTGTGAAGAAGATATGGCAACATCCTTTAAGAAATAGTTTTTGAGCATTTACTAGGCTTCAAATGAATTTGGTAGAACAGGAGAGAGAGAGAGAGAGAATATGAGCAAAATGAGTGGTATACTGTAATTACTAAAACTCAAATCAAAGAGAAGCTCAATAACCTAAATAAATTCAAGTCAGGAGGACCAGATGGTCTTCGTCCTATGTTTCTGAATAATTTGGCTGAGGAGATAGCTGGACCTTTGGCAAATATTATTCAATAAATCACAAAGGGAAGGAAGGACGGGTTTTGGAGGTATGAAGAAGGACCCATATTACCCCAATTTATAAAGCAGGTGATAAAACACAAGTTGATAACTCTAGACCAATTAGTATCACAGCTGCGATAGGAAATGTTATGGAGTCTTTTGTTAGGGAATTTCTAGAAGAGGACCTTAAACATTTGCAAGTGGTAGATGTGTCACAGCATGGTTTGGCACTGGGTAGATCCTGCACCAGTAACCTGCTATTCTTTTTTGAAACAGTAGGCCAAGCACTAGATCAGGGCCTACCAATTGATGTGGTATACCTTGACTATGCCAAGGCCTTTGAGTCAGTGTCTCATAAGATCTTATTGGAATCATTGAATGAACTTGGGATGAATGCAGGCCTTAGGGCATGTATAGGTTCGTTGCTTCAGGATAGACAACAGAGGGTACAAATAGGATTATTTTTTTTTATCAGAGTTAGGCAACATCACCAGTGGGGTTCCCCAGGGTTCAATTATGGGGCCCCTACTTTTAAATATATTTTATTTCACTACCATGCAGATGTCAGATGGGGCATGACTCTGCAAGTATGTGGATGACACACAAGTGGGGGCCATGGTTAATATTATGTCCCCAATAAACATGTCACAGGATCAGATACATAGGCTTGAAGACTGGGCTATGTTTCATAAGTTGAGGTTCAATGAAAATAAGTGTGAGATAATGCACTTTGGATTTAATAACATGAGAGCACAATATAAAATAAACAATAAGGATATTATAAGCACAGAAAATGAAAAGGACTTGGAAATTATAATATCTAATACATTAACATTTGACAAACACAATGTGGAAGTGGCAAAATGGGCAAATATAATAATTGGTAATATCCTGAGGAATATTAAAAGCAGAAATGAGGTTTTGGTCCCCCTGTACTGATTCCTGGTCAGGCTGGTCTGGAATATGGTGTGCCTCTTAGTGTCTCTCAGAGTGCTGGTAGTGTAAAAATTATAGAAAGAGTAAAACAAAGATCCACCAAAAGAATCAATGGAGTCTTTAGAAAAAAATATCAAAATAGACTACAGGACCTGGGGTTATACTCCATGTTTTATCGAGGAGTTAGAGGATATCTTTGTTTTGTGTATAACACATTCTGGAATGAGTTGCTCTGGGAATGTGCAGGTTTGAAAAAAAAATGTTGTGTCAGGTAGGGCAAACACGGCCCATTTTTATCAGCTTCATGGTGAAAAATATAGAACTACCAAAAGAGGTAGGCAGTACAACCAGAGGATAGTGGAAGTGTGGAACACTCGACCAACAGCTGTAGTAGGAGCTAGTAATATAGCAGCTTTTAAGCATCTGCTTGATCAGCATATGAAGAAATAAAATGGGATTATGTCCTCTGAAACATTACAAGTCTGTTAATGGCTACCTTTAGCTAACTGGACTTCTAACCAGAACCTATGTACCTATGTACCTATACTGTATTTCTGTTCACTGTATGTCCCTGCTCTCTAGCACTAACACCTTTCTATCTGCTAAAAAGGGATTTTAGAGTACAACCATCTCTCTTCTTTTTCTGAATTTGAAAAATTATATCTGTCACATTCATGAGGTGGTGTAAAAAAATGGCTATGTTGAAAATTTGGGGTGAAAATATTGAAAATGACTGAAGTTATGAGTAAGTGTAGAGACATTTCAATGTGTTCTTGTAAGTTTGTCATTTTTAAATTCTTTGACCCCAAATCTTCAACATAGCCTTCTCATATCCCCAGCTGATGAACAAGGGTGGTAAAAATTTGCAAATCCCACCTGAAAGGTGGTTTCACAGTGTAAACAAAAAAAATCACCTTTTGAGCCTGATTTGCATAATTTCAATGCCATTTGGCAATTAGGTGGGGTCCCATAAAGTCCATGTTTGACATTTGGGGCCAAAATATGTAAAACTGATGAAGTTATGCATTAAAGTTCAAAAACACATTGAAATAAATTGAACAACACTTACCTTAGTTTCTCATATTGCAGTCAGCGGTTTGAGCAACAAGACATGTCTTTAATCAAAGAGTGGAACTTTGCCTTGGGAGCTGTTCAGGTGAGTGAGGGTGTGTGGAGGGTGTGGGATGGTGACTGCTGAATGGGAGGTCGGGGTGAAGAGGTCAGATCAGCAAGGTGCCGTTTTCTTTTTTACACCCAAAAAAAAAATTAATTGAGGGACTGTTTTCTTTTTCACAAGTGACAGTGGCACAATACAGGGATGATGATTGGAGGGTGGGGCCACTAGACACCAGGGAAGCAATATAACATTATGAGATGGTGGTCAGAGAGTATGGGATGCCACAAGACACCAGGGAAACAGTGGAACATTATGGGGATGGTGATCAGAGGGTGGGGGCAATAGACACCAGGGAAACAATATTTCATTATGGGAATGGTGATCGGATGGTGGGGGTGCTACTAGACAGTAGGGAAACAGTACATCAACACGAAGATGATAACTGGAGGGTTGGGCTGCCACTAGGCACCAGGAAAACAATATTTCATTATGGGGACAGTGATGTGAGGGTGGATGGGGGCCACTAGACACCAAGGAAACAGTGCATCATTATGGGGACGGTGACTGGAGGGTGGGGGTACCACTAGACACCAGGGAAACAGAAGAACAATAATGGGACAGTGATTGGAGGGTGAGGGAGTGTTACTAGATGCCATGGAAACAAAATAGCATTATGGGGGTTATGATCAGAGGGTGGGGGGGCACTAGACACCAGGGAAACAGTACTTCATGACAGAGATGGTGATCTGAGGGTGGGAATCCACTGGACACCTGGGAAACAATACAGCATTATGGGGATGGCTGTTGGAGGTAGGGGGTACAACAATACAGGGAAGGCAATCAAAGGCAGAGAGGTGCTACTACACAATAGGGAAACAATAGTACATTACAGGAATGGTGATTGGAGGATGGGGGTGCCACTAAACACCAGGGAAATGTTACTAGACAGCGAGGACAGCAATACAAGGATGGAGTGTGCCACTAGACACCAGGAAAATGTAATTACATATATAAGGGGAAGGAAAGAAGTGCTTGCTCCAAACCCAGAAGTGAACCAGAAGTGAGCACTGAATAGCAAAATAATGCATGGTGGGGGGGAAGAAACAACACTGTACTAAATGACAAGGACCACATGTGCTTCATGTCCACTGTGGAAGGACACAGTCGAGGTATCCAGTCACATACTTCCAGTCTCATCTCTTTTCCATGTCATAGCAATATGTCAGCATAGCTCTGCTATGTAGCCAAAATAAAGGACCTTTCTTATGGAATTTACTCCTAGTGGAAAATAAAGTTAAACACACCTACCCACACAATCTTCTTGTGTACATATTGTACATTTCTTTTGTTTATAAAGTCTCTTTCATTGGCATGTAAAGCACTAGTATACACTATACTGTGGGTACAAAAAGCACTTTCAAAACCAAACTTCTGTTATAACCCTTCCCTTCCCTTCCCATCTCATATTCTCTTCCCACACTAACAACATAGTAACTTAAGGTCAAAAGAGACACTAGGAGCCATTATATCTGCTCCTTCTTTATTAGCAAGAATGAAATAAGTTTGTTGTGTAAACATGTACCATTCGATTGGTATTCCCTACCCATGCTACCACCCATGACACCAAGTGATTTCCAGCTAAGCCTTACTTTGTCTAAATGTACCATCAGGGCCTGTACTGTCTTCATAGGCACCGTCTTTACTGGTATGATGTTCCATATGTTCACTACACTTTCTTTTATATATAGGTGTTTATCTCCTTCTCTGCCCCTAGCTGACCCCATCTAACTGACCCCCCCCCAGCCCCATCACCCCAGTCTCACCGGGACTTACCCAGAGCAAGCCTGGTCACCAGGTGTGGAGTTTGCAAGGGTTCAGTTGTCATCCACAGCTTTTTCCTCTATGTTTTTCCTTCCCCATTGCTGGGACACACACGCAGGACATGTGTATGTGGAGGTGTGTGCCCAACCATGGAAGTCCTGCAGCACCCTTTCTTCCATGGTGCCCACAGTCCTGCACTGCCACCAGTCCTCCAACTGGGGGCAGTTGTGCAGCAGGAGTGCCAGTACTCCCTCCCCAGGAGAGAAGAGCTGTCCTGTGGATGCTCAATCCTCTTCCTCCCTTGCCGACCCCCAGTGACCCGTGCTTGTGTCTGAACATGGGTTGCCAGTATGGTGCGAGGTGTGTCATCCAGTGCCTCAACACTCAGCACCACTGGGCCAGCAGGTTCACTGTCCTTTGAGAGAAAATGAGTCTCCTAACGTCACCACAGAATTCATCACATCTGACCTATACTGCATGTCCTCAAATCCTGTTAAATGACACCTGATAAAACGTTTCTCACTATTAATGCTTGCCAGTGCTATTCAGTATGGAGCAACAGATCATTTCTCTTCTCAACTTCCTCCTCCCCAGGGTGAACATATTAAGGGCCTTCATTAATCTGATCATTTAGGTGGCCCTGTGTTGCCCAGTCTCAACCTCTTTAATGTCCTTTTTGACTTGAGCCCAGAATCACTCTCAGTATTCCAGGTGGATTTGGCAAGTGACGTTTAAAGTTGGTAGGATTACTTCCCTGCTCTGCTGGTAACCCCCTTTTAGATACACAGCAGCATTCTTGCAACCCACTTGACAGTCTCTACACACTGCCTGTCATGCTTTAGCTGCTCTGGCCCATATTCTGAAGTTGTGCTTTGATGCTGCATGAAGTCCTTGCAAGAGCACAAGACAGTGCAAGGCCCGAGGTTTGAAATATTCTAACAAGTTCAGAGCATAGTGTGAGAGCTTAAAGCTTATCTGCATATACCCCTTAGAGTGCAGCAATAAGTAAGGCCATAGCAGCTGTGCTCATCACAATGAACACCCCTTGCTGACTATAGAAAAGCATGTGTACATAGCTGTTCAATAAGCTGCCAAGGAGCAAAACATTAGCAATATACACCTTACAGTTCACCATAAATTAGGGCACCAACAGATGGGCTCAGGACAAAGTACTACCAAAAGGTGTAAGAGTTGCAGAGGGGGAAAGTGTGGGGAGAACAAGAAAGAGAGAGAGAGACAGAAAAGAGTGCAGTGATTGCATGCATACACATGATGTGATGAAAATCCACTGTGTGGAGGTAAAAACATTTTTCTGCCATTCTGTATTTAATTTTGTTTACAATAAATCAGCATAGCCCTGCTGTGCAGTCATAAAACATGGGGCAGATCCCACCTACTGTATACACTGTAGGCTGACAAAGGTAGTGTCACAATGTGTCATGGTTTCCTGCATGACAAGTGCCATGATTCAGTTGCAGTGTTTCTGCAGAATTCTGTAGGAGAGTGCATCTGATTTGTGGGGGCCACTGTATGACCTGCCTTTGCTGACACTTATGCACCATTACAGGCAGTGAAGAGTTGCTGAACTATTCTGAACAGATCAGTCTGGACAGCATGTAAAGCACTGTAAGCTGATCAAATATGGCTGGCATTCAATAAATTTCATTTTGCCGGAAGACAGAAACTACCATGCTTCCGTATTTGGAAATCATTCCAGTGTTTTGGTAGTCAAAATACTTCCCATGCCTGAAATTTTTTAAGTCACTCTACATAGTCTGGGTCCCGACTTCTTAAAAGAGCTCCTGTTTCCCTACAACCCAAAGCAGCCCATGCACTCCACCAATGTGGGCCTGCTTATTGTCCCACCTTCTGGATTGAAACAATCTGAGTACACAGCTTTCAGAGTTTGGAGGCAGTATAACGCAGTGGTCTAAGGCTCTGACCTGCAAATTTGGTGATATCCAGCAGACCTGACCTGGGTTTGAATCCCACAGCTTCCACTTGCATATTGTGTGACCCTGAGCAAGTCACTTAACCTCCTTGTGCTCCCAGGTCGCTCCTGTAAAAAAGCTTTTAGCTTAGTGTGCTATACCTGGTTAAACAACTAAATAAAAAAAAAGAGTAGTGGCTCCATTGCTTTGGAATGCACTATATTTGAACATCCAAGGCTTTCCCTCATTAAGTATTGCCTCTACTTATTTTATAATGTTTTAATATTGTTTGGCTTTATTACTCAGTACAGTGCTCAGAGCTATTTTTGGGATTGGTCACTTTATAAATATATTTTGCCTTGCCAATTCATTAACAAATGAAAAAGGATATGCTTGTTCCTTAATGGAAGAAGTACTAATATCTGCCAACCATCAGTCTTATATTTAGAAAAGCTTACCCATTAATATTTTTTTGTTTTGTTTCTGAACTAATAGTGAGGTATATATTCTGTTATCATCTATATACACTAAAAATTCTTTATTTATTAGCTTTTGGTTACCGGATAAGTGCATTAGGCAATATAGCGCCTATTTTCAGGCACGACCCAGGACAGTACAAAACACAATGGTACAAACAGTACAAAAGTAGCAGGCAAAACAACTCAAGAACAGTTTATGTTAATTATCCATGCAGGAATAGACAGAGATTATTTATTTATTTGAATTTTGGTAACCAGGTAAGTCCACTGAGACAATTACAGTTCCATTATCAAGGATGACCCAGACGGAAAACAAAAGGTTACAGAGTGGTTCACTGAGACAGGCAGACTACAGAACATACTGAAAAAGCAGATATGTGTAATAATTATAGTAATTATAAAATACTAGTCTAACAATAAATAATAGGAGCACTCAAAAAAAAAAAACAATGTACATTAAATATACAGGCATAAAAACAAAGCATATCTAACAACTGACCTTGTGTCCTAAATGTTGCATAGGCAGCTATATTTAAGGTCCCAGGCTATACACCTGGAGTAAGCTGAATGAATAAAATAGATAACATGAATAATAGCACAAATCATCCACACAGGGATGTAGAAAAATATGCTGATACACAAGTCATACACACATTACTTTTCAGAACTGATATTGACAGGGTAGGCAAAATGCAAACTAGAAAGCCAACATATTATTAAGAACAGTCACAAGTACCAAGTCCATATAGGTGAGAGAACACTGCTTTCTTGAAGGTGAAATGAGATAAGGAACTCTTAATATCGAGAGGAAGGAAATGCCAGAATTTGGGAGAGAAATGGGAGAATGCATGCTTACCTATTTTAGTTGAGCAGTGTGGGACTGAGAGCAGTGGAGAGGTAGAAGACCTCAGAGAGTGAGAGTGAATCACAGGGCTTAGTATTGTTCCCAATGAGTTGGGTGGGAATGTCGGGTCAATGAAACATCTCAGTGTATGGGAGCAAAGGTCACTGGGGGACAGCCAATGCAAGGCAGAGTAAGGCAAGCAGTGGTGGGTTAGGTGAGGAGCCAAGAGGACAAATCTGCAGATGTTGTTATATGTGGTGTCCCACTTATGTAATACACCTGTTTTGGCCTGGGAAAGGACAGGGAGAGCATACTTGAGTCGAGGAAGCAGAACACTACTGGCTACCAAGATCCTGGCAGCAGGGGTAAGGAAGTAATGCACTCTGTAAGTGACCCCAGTCTTTAAGCTGACAGATCTAGCATAGAATCTGATCTGATGTCAGATAAGAATTGCTTGGCCACATAGACTGTCAATTTCCCTACCTAACAGATAAGCTGCAGATCCTAGTTAACCGACAGCCTACTTCCTCCTACCCCCCACTAGAATTGCCTTATGTCTGTCCCATTCATTCTTGAATTCCTTCGCTGTTTTTAACTCTACGACCTCCTCAGGAAAGTTGTTCCATGCATCTACAATCCTATCTGTGAAGAAATACTTCATCACATTACCTCTGAGCCGTTCCCCCTCTATCTTCAAATGGTGCCCCCTTGTTCTTACACATCTTTTTCTGAAAGAGGCTACCCTCTTGGACTTTGCTGATTCCCTTGAGGAATTTGAAAGTTTCTATCATGTCCCCCCTCCCTCTTTTCCTTGAGGCTATACATCTTAAGCTCCTTGAGTCTGTCTTCATATGTTTTCAGGTGCAGACTCTGCACCGTTTTGGTTGCCCTTCTCTGGACAGCCTCCACCCTGTCTATGTTTTTGCAGAGATTGGGTCCCCAGAACTGTACACAGTACTCCAGATGTGGTCTTACCAACTGTCTGTACAGAGGGTCAACAACTTCCTGTTTTCTACTAGTGATGCCTCTCCCTATGCATCTCAATATCCCCCAGCCCGCCTTACTGCCTTCTCACATTGCTGGCCCACCTTTAGGTCATCTGATATGACTACCCCCAGGTCCCTTTCCATTTTTGTTGTTGTCAGTATCTCACCTCCCATTGTGTATTTTTCCCGGTTTTTGTTTTCCCCAGGTGCATTACTTTGCACTTCTTTGCATTGAATCTAAGCTGCCATACATATGACCATTCCAGCAACATTACCAAGTTCCTTACCGTCCTTTCCACCCTACCTTGCATATCAACCCTGTTGCAGATCTTTGTGTCTTCTGCAAAGAGACATACTTTTCCTTCCAGCCCCTCTGCAATGTCACTTATAAAGACATTAAAAAGGTCCGGCCTCAGTACTGAACCCTGCGTTACCGCACTAGTAACCCCACTTTCTTCACTGTGGACTCCATTTACTATTACCCTCTGTGTCCTGTTGTCCAGACAGTGTTTTACCCAGGCTACCAACCTGGGACCCATTCTCAGGCTGGCTAATTTGTTTATTAATCTTTTGCATGGGATTGTGTCAAAAGCCTTGCTAAAGTCTAGGTAGGCTATGTCCACAGCCCCTCCCTGGTCTACTACTTTTGTCACCAAGTCAAAGAAATCAATTAGATTTGTCTGACATGACCTTCCCTCTGTGAATCCATGCTGCCTTGGGTCCTGTGCCCCACTGGTCTCTAGGTACTCAACAATTCCTTCCTTCAGAAGTGATTCAATAATTTTCCCTACCGCTGAGGTCAAACTGACAGGTCTGCAGTTTCCTGCCTCTGTCTTGCTCCCACTTTTGTAAAGGGGAATCCCATCCACCCTTCTCCAGTCCTTGGGTACCACACCATCCTCCCATGGTTTATTAAAAAGGGTAGTCACTGGTGTTGCTAGTTCTTCCCTTAGTTCTTTTAGAATTCTGGGGTGAATCTCATCAGGCCCCATTGCTTTATCCACCTTCAGTTTTAAGAGTTCTTTCAGAACCCTTTCTTCTGTGAATGGACTAATATCAACCTACCCCATCCAGAGTGCTTCTATTGACTGGATTAGGCATCTCCCTTTGCTCTTCCATTGTGAATACTGAGCAGAAGTATTCGTTCAGTATCCCTGCTTTTTCTCTGTCACTCTCTGCCCAACCACCTTCCTATTTATTCAGTCTCAGTATCCCTGCCTTAGTCTTTCTTTGCTCCCTAGTGTACCTATAAAAGGTTTTATCCCCCTTCCTAACCAAGTTGGCTATCTTTTCCTTGGTTTGGGCCTTTGCTATTCTGACTGTCTTCCCCACTTCCTTCTGCTTTAACTGGTATAGTTCTCTGTCCTGCTCCTTCTGTGTTTGCTTATACTTCCTGAATGCTATCTTTTTCTCCCTAACCTTCCCTGCCACTTCTTTTGAGAACCATAGTGTTTTTTTCTTCCATTTTGATTTTTTTATTTGCTTCACACAAAGGCTTGTTGCCTCTGTGATGGCGGTTTTGAACTTTCCCCATTGTTGCTCCACCCCACCTTCTTGCCTGTTTGCTAGTGCATTTCTGAGGCACTCTCCCATTTTGACAAAATCAGCCTTCCTGAAGTCCAGTACCTTCACTTTTGCATGGCTTGACTCTACAGCTAAATTTATCATGAACCACATTATTTGGTGGTTGCTTGTTCCCAGATGGCTACCCATTTCAAGATTGGAGATCATCTCTCTAGCCCCATTTGAGAGTACCAGTTTTAAGATTGCTCCCTCCTGAGTGGGTTACAAAACTAGTTGTCAGAGGCATGTCCCCTGTAGGGCATCGAGAATGACCCTGCTCTTGGAATTGGCTGCAATACATGTCTTCCAGTTAACATCATGTCCCCCATCAACAATATCTCCCCTTTTTCAGCCATTCTGAGAATGTCTTCTATCACTTCCTTGTCCATTTCCTCCCCCTGAGATGGGGGTCTGTATACAACCCCTGTGCGGATTGTGGTGCCACTCCCTGTCTCCAAAGTGACCCACAGTGCCTCTTGTCAGCCCCCTTACCTTTCAGTTCTGCAGCTTTGATCCCTTCCCTTATGTAGAGAGCTACTCCACCTCCTCTTTTACCATCTCTGTCCCTTCTATAGATTGTGTACCCTGGTATGTTGACATCCCAGCCATGATTCTCTGTGTAACATGTTTCTGTGACTGCCACAATATTCGGGCATCCCTCTTCCAGCAAGGCTACCATTTTGGGGAGCTTTTTACCTATACTATGAGCATTGGTACTCATTACCTTCCATTTTTTTATGGCTTTATTTCTTTTTTCCCCATCCCTGTCCTTACTGCCTTTTCCTTTTTCTCCATTTACCCCTGCCCTTCTCCCTGTTGACTGCTCTATCTTGGTGTTTCCCCTCTACATACCTCATTAATGTGAGAGGGGAAGTCAAGTGCAGGCTCAACAGTCGCACCAAGGTATTTAAAGGAGTTTTTGGATTAGACTGCAGACCCATCACAGCATAGGACCTGTAGCTTATAGTACTCAACGCAAGCATTTCTAGAGGAAGTGAAGAATGTGGCCTGAGTTTTTGATACATTAAGGATTTAATAATTAGCGGTGAGCCAGGACTGAATTTGTTGGACAGCAGATGATAGGAAATTATTTAGGTCCTCAATAGACCTAGAGGCAGTGAAGAGGACCAGTTCATCAGCATACATAATGGTTTGACAGTGAGGAGAAAAGGTGGAAACATCATTAATAAAAAGGGAAAAGAGCAAGGGGTCAAGTATTAAGCCTTATGGGACACCACAGGAGATAGGGACAGGGGATGAGTGAAATTTGCAGAAAGAGACAAATCGTGAATGATTGGCAAGATTGCTGCCTCTACAGGATAAAACAGATCCAGAGGTACGAAATGATTGAAGTTTACTTAATAGTAGAAGGTGACTGACCAAATCAAACACTTTGGTTATGTCAATGAACATGGCACCAGTAAGTAGGCCATTATCCGTGTTGGTCTTTACTTCACTGGTGAATTAATTTAGAGCAGTTGTGGTACTATGCCCAGCCTGAAAATCATGCTGGACAGGGGACTGAAGTTTGAAATTGACCAAATGAGAGGAAATCAAGCAATGGATTAATTTTTCTAGCAACTTGCTAAGCATTGGCAGTAACACAATGGGTAGATAGTTGGTTAGTATCTTAGCATCACCTTTTTTGAACACAGGGATAGTTCTGGCAGTTTTCCAGGCCACAGGAACTATGAAGGAGCAGATGGACAGGTTAGAGAGCCTAGTTACAGAGGTAGCTATAAGAGAGGCAGAAAGGCATAGTATCCTTGGATCTAATCCATCTAGCCTGGTACTGCCATGTGATTGAATGGTTCATAGTAATTTTAGAACCTCCTGACACATAACTGGAGCTAGCAACAAGGAGGGAGATGCATCAAGAGGAACTGGAGAGGGAGTCTGGGGGCCACTGGATGAAGGGGGAGAAATATTAGGAAGCTTGTTGAAGAGGGAGTTAAAGGCATTGGCAATAGTGGAAGGATTATTGCAGTATATCTCATTTATAAGCATATCACTGGACCTATTGTTTGCGGTTCCTGGGGGGTATGTAGATGAACAGTGGCCTATTGTTCCCTATGATCTCATTAATTTGAGACCAGTGACTCTTTGGATTGGAGGCAGAGGATCGAAGGAGTTCACAGTAGTATTTACTCTTGGCAATATTACTCTCCTTCTTGCAAGTGCTACACAAGGCAAGGTACGCCTCAAAGTCAGCAGGTAGAAAGGAGTCTCTCCATTTTGACTATAATTTCTCCCTATGCTGGAGTAAATGTAAGAGAGGCTGCTTGAGTCATTTGTGGCTTTCCCTCTAACCCTAGGTGTAGACAGCGGAATGCGTCTTTTCTACAGGGATAGTAAGGCTACGTTAAAGTAATTGGTTGCTTGGTTAATATCATTGGTTATGTAAAGAGGAAACCAATCTGTAAATTTTAGGTAATTTAGGTAAGCAGTTGAGTCATGGTTAGAAAAGGTTAACACTTTAGGGTGATTGGATGGAGGGGAAGTGTCCCACATACAATAAGCTGGACAGTGATCACTGATTGAGTCTGCTAGGACCCCAGCAGTGGGAAATCTGCACTCCTTGTTAGAGAGTATCCAGTTGATAAGAGTGCAGCTGGAACTATTCCTGGATATCCTAGTAAGAGACAAGATAAGTTGTGCAAGATTAGCCTTATTGATAGTGGAGGTGAGGAGGGAGGAGTTTGGACTGAGACAGTCGAGATTAAAATCCCCTAGGCAGCTCAATTCATTTTTCATGGACACAGCAGGTGCTGGCTCTATGAGTTCCTCAAGACCTTGTCTGCAGTTTCTTGGGGATATGTAAATGCTTAAAATGTGGACTTTCTTAGCACCACCAAGAAATAGGAGTGAGTGTAGAACCTCACAATTATTTAGTGGGTGGGTAGGCATGATGGAAATGTTGAGGTGTGACTTGTATTACAGCGTCAAGCCGCCACCTCTTTTGGAGGTAGAACGGTCAGCCTGAAGCATGTTGTAACCTGGTAGTGTACAAATGGGATCAGGGACAGAGGGCTTCAACCATGTTTCAGATAGGGCTAGAATGTCTGGATTATTGACTAGTACTCAGGCCTCCAGCTCAGGGAGGTTGGCTGTTAGACATAAAATGTTAAGGTGTGTGAAGGTTGTACCTGGGGACTGGGGCAAAACATGGGAAGAGCACAAATTATTTAGTTTAGTGTTGCCAGTTGGGCCAGGGTTGGGCTCAATGTTGCCAGCTAGGGTAAGGGATAGAGTTATAACCCATATCATGGCAAGGACAATCGCACAAGAGATACACTGAGTGGAGGTAAATTTCTTATGGATCATGTACCTCAGGAATAATTGTACATATCTGTAGCTAAGACTCGCCTGGGGTAATGGGCTGGAGTATTTTTCAGCCAGGATAATGGAGTAGTTGAAACTACCAAGGGAGGCATCATTGTGAGGTGCTCACATCCCAACATATAGAAATAGGGAGTCAAGAGTAAGTAGCATAAAAAAGAAAAAAGGAATGAGGCATGTAATGAGACATGACATTATTATTCAAGTTGGACAGAGTAAGGGACAAGTAGAAATATATTAAGGGTGAGATGGGAAGTAGGCAAGGAGAAATAGCAATGGGAGTGTGGAAACAAGTGCACAACTTAAAAAGAAAATGAGATAAGTGAGGGAATGACAAGGAGTTTTTTGGCAGCAAATGGTTTTCCAAGACTTAAGAGGGAACCATGTGCACTAAATGATAGGCAGGATGGAGCATCCAAAATAATAGTGCAACAAAGGCCTTTGATACTACCAGGTTGAAAACATTTCAACACAGAAAAGTATGGCTGAAAATAGTTAAGAGATGTAAGTTAAGAAAGAGAGAAGATAATGGCAGCCTCTAGTGGAGATATGTTATAACCTGCAGATAGGAAAGAAAGGAGATGCCCAGCAACCACAACTACATCATGTGTTTTCCACACCCTATATAATTAAGGCCATCTAAGGCTGGGAGAGATTGGGGCAATTAGAGATCAGCCTCACAGCGGCTGTGAGAAAGACAGAGAGATTGGGGCAATTAGAGATCAGCCGCACAGCGGCTGTGAGAAAGACAGAGTGCTTAATAACTTGTGCCACAAAGTAATGTAAATCCCATTAGCAACGTAATAGAGTTGTTTTCCTATGGTGGCTTCTTAAACTTAGCAGCTCAGCACAAAGAATAAAGCTGTAAGAGACTCCAGAGCACTTTGAAAGAAATTAATGTAGGATCTTGGGTTCAGCAGTCTATGACTATAATCCCCTGGAATTGTGTAAAAGTAGCCAAAATACTGCATTTAAATGGGTTAATTCATAAGAAAGTCTCTGTTTAAGTTCTGATTGGCTTAAACTATAAAACTGCACAAAATGAGTCCAGTAAAGCAACTGCTAGAGCCCTCAAGGCTTGTGGAGTAAAAGGCATCACAATTTAAAGCAAATAATGGCAGAGGCGCAGTGTCAGTAGCTTCTTGGAATCGCATCTTGCAGATTATGCAAGCAGGCAGGAGGAGCAGCTCCAAGGGTGGAATGCCCAGCACCAGCAGGGGTAAGGAGAGAGAAGAGGGTGAGTGGGCAGGGTGAATTAAATAGGATTGGATAAGAGTTCACAAATTCAAGTACAGCTTGTGAAGACAAATGAGATATGGAAGGGAAGGGGCAGAGAAGTGATACAGTTTCAGAATAGACAGAGCAGAAAGTGAATCAGCACTTTACAATTCCAGCCTGCAATTATGTTCTATCAGCAATCCGTGCTAAATTACAATACACAGTTCCTAAGGCAGCTACTTTGTAAATGAGAAACTGCCTAATAACTTGAGCCACAAAGTACTGTAAATTCCATAAGCAAAGTTACAGAGAGCTGCTTTCCTATGGTGACTTCTTAAAACTTAGCAGCTCAGCCAAAAGAATAAGGCTATACAAGACTCTGGAGGGACTTTGAAAGAAATTAATATAGGCTCAGAGATCTCGGGTACAGCAGTCTGTTACTATAATCCCTGGGAATTCGGTAAAAGAAGCCAAATACTGCATTAAAATCAGTTAATTCATAGGAAAGTCTATGTTTAATGTCTGATGGGCTTAAGCTATAAACTGCACAAAATGAGCCCAGTAAAGCAACTGCTAGAGCCCTCAAGGTTTGCAGCGTAAAAGACGCCAAAATTTAAAATGAACAATGGCAGAAGCACAGTCTCAGTAGTGTCTTATAATCGTACCTTGCAGATGATGCAAGTGGGCAGGGGGAACCCTTACAGAAATAATTATATGAAATATTTTCATGCTGCACACATAAAACTTCACAAGGGATATGTATACTGCAAGTATGTTTTACATTTTAAATTGGAACTAACTGCATGCATATGGCATGCATGCAGCAAGCAAGTGTGGAAACCATGATTTGTTTATTAAACTGGGAAAGACTGCATGCATGTGGCATGTGTGCAAAAAGCAAGTGGTCACTGATAACTGCACAAATAAAAGTTAAGTGACTTGCTCTGGATCACACCATACACAAGCGGGAGTTGATGGGATTGAAACCCAGGTCTTTATGCCTCCAGGTTTCCTGGCTTGCAGTTCAGTGCCTTTAACCACTAAGCCATACTGTCTGCACACATATGGCTCAATTGTACTTCAATACATACTGTATCTGAACACATCTGCACACATGTGGCATGCTTGTAGCCACTGTTCTGCTTTTCAGTTTTCTTCTCGCCCTCATCTCATTTTCACAATTTAACTGCAGCACACATACCAATGGAAACACATGTGGTTTTCCCCACCCCAATACACAAACTTACCCACAAAGCCACTTAATTACATCTGTCTGGCCAGTACTCCTACTATTTTCTCTCCATAGTTTTGAATGCTTCCACACAAAAAGACTTTAAGTTGCAAACACAAAAGTAGCAATAACTCCACACACACACACACACACACACACACACACACACACACACACACACACACACCCACACACACACACCCCCACACACCCCAACATGGCCAGTCTCCCCCCATGAACACACACTGTAGTGGATATGCCACGCTGCTACAGACAATCCACCAAGCATAGATATAAATAAAAGCCTCTGAATTGAGTACTAGACAGCCAAAGGCAGGAGTCTTTAAGAGATGATGTCCATGGGTTAGAGTTCTGGGGCTTACCCTCTTGAAATGAGTGGAGTTTTTTTGTATTACTATTTTATATGTTATGATGGTTATGATGGTGAGTGAAGAATAATGAAAGCCACTGTTCTACTAACAAGGCCCTTGTTAGTTGGGAGGTGGCCTTCATTAATCTCCAACTCTCCATCAATAATATATAAAATAGTAATACAAAAATACCCCTATTTATTTCAATGGTGCACACCCCTGCATTCTCCTATGCCCATTGTCATAATGTGCCTGAGCATGGGAATGTAGAGGTCAACTTCACTGGGGAGGGGTGTATTATCCTTACTATAATGGGGCTTCAATAGTCTGTGCATACCATACTGCTCAACTGTTTGTGAATGCAAGGGACAGCTCTAGAATGCCTGTGGCATCTCTAAAAGGTACAGCTTATTTGTTTCGACTGAAAAGTGATATGTAAATCAGGAAAAATTAAAATGTATAAGATTCATCTGTATATACCCTGGAGCAGTGCATCAGATTTGGGCTTAAACCCTCACAGTTTCTAACCAATTTTTTCCTGTCTGAAGTTAGGCTCCCCCCTAAAAATGCTGTTCCGATTTTTATCCCCAACTCCATTCCATTCAATGCCCATCCCTGATGGGTCATGAAGCTGCTCAAAGGTGAAGAAACATGAAAAACACATCAATATTTCAGTCCTTTCTCCTTCCCCAATCCTCCTGTAAAAAAAAAAAAAATGATTTACTTTTACTTACCTGGCCACATGGCCAGAACCTGCTCCTGGCATAGTGTTCCACCAGCCCAGTTTTCAGTCCACTTCTCCTCTCTCCTTCTGCCAGAAGCTGGATGTTAGAACCGATCATCACAGGTCCCCAATGTGGTCCGCTATCAAGTCACCTCACCAATTGAACTCACCCAACCTGGGTTGCTTGCTTCTTGCTTGGTTGCTACTGTGGCTGCTGCTGCACTGCACTGATCAAGGCCTTTAAAGGCCACCCACACCACTGTCACCACTGCTGCTAAGCCTAGCTTGCTGCTGTGGGGTCTGTGCTGTTTGTTTTGCAAAGTGAGCCTAGTAGAGTAAGTAAGCAGCCTAGTCTTCAGTTTGTTTCTAGCTCACCTCTGGCCCTTCAGTCACCAGGGGAAATGAAGACTCACTAAGAGCAGAACAACAAAAATATGGTGCAACAATGCTGCTATTGAGATTTCAATGCTTACTGACTCCTCCAAGCTGTAGTGTGCAGTCTGTATACTCTGTCGAGGGAAAGACAGTGTTGCTTTTGCAAGGTTCATGCGCACTTTCTTAGCTGTAGCTGATCCACATCACTTGTGATTGTGTCGCCAATAATAGGCGGAGAGAGTGAACAACACAATACATACACAGTCGAGTCTGGAGAGTACCTGCAGTGTGAACACACACAGGCCGCATGGGCACTTATTATGCAAAAGATTAAATCCAAGTTCAGAGCCATTATTGCCACACCATAAGAACAATCTAGGCACAGATATTGGGGGGGGGGGGGTGAAAACTGCTCCCCTCTGCCCTACCTAATTGGCTCCCCTGCTTAATGGTAGAAATTCATTTTCACGTGCTAATGCAATAGTTTTCACTGTGCTCGGTGGTACTGTATTTCCATGTTTCATGATGTGTTCTGATCATCATGCAGGTTAGTGTCCCTCATTGTCCTTAATTTTGAGAATCCATGTCCTTCATTTCAGTAACAAAATGTGAGGTATGGTGCATGCTTCCAAATCCCTACTTAGCACAAAGAGTGCTGAGTATGGCCATAGTGTATATGTTCAATACAGAATGACAAAGAGAAAGTAAGCGCGATGAAACAGTCATGGAGAAACACATTTGTAGCACTAAATATGCATAAGGGATTTGCAAGGTCCAAAACAAAAAGGATAGGCTTCACAACACAGAGGCCCCTCTTCGTACATCTGGAATGGGGGGTGGCTATATGCTAAGCATTTAATGCAGTGAGCAAACAGTACTTTACAAATTAATGACAATTTAATGACAAAATCAAAAGCCATTAAACAACTTGCAAAAGGATCAGAATGAACCCTTAGACTGCCAACAGAATTAGAACGCATAGTAATTCTGGACTGATATATCTGTCTGTGGCACAGCAAGGGTTAATGAGTTTCCCTAATTTTTATAGAAATTCAAATAAAAATGTATTATAATGACTCTAAATGCCAGCAACAGTATAAGAAATAGAAACTGATGTGTTTTTTAGATGAGATTTGTACCAGCTTAGCTGCTGTACACATGGCAGGCATGCAGCATGTGAACCTGATGTGATGTTTGAATGATATTCACACCAGCTTAACTGCTGCACTCATGTCAAGTGTGCAGCACACAAACCTGATGTAATTTTTAGAAGTTGTTCACACCAGCTTACCTGCTGCACACATGTCAAGCTTGCAGCATGCGGACCTGATTTGCTTTTTAGACCTGGATTGCTTATGATCACTGTGTGTATGTGAACTACATGCAAACATTGCACAATTAAGCATGTGGCATGCATTCTGCATGTACACAGCACACCTATATTTCTGTAAGGGAACAGCTCCAAGGGTGGAATGCCCAGCACCCACAGGGGCTTGCGGATGATGTGAGCTGGGGGAGGGGGGCTGCTCCAAGGGCAGAATGTCCACCACCAGCAGGGGCTTGCAGATGATGTGAGCAGGCAGGGGGAGCAGATCCAAGGGTGGAATGCCCAGCATCACCTGTATATTCGTTTTCATTTTTCAATCAAGAAATTGTGTCATTTTATTAATCAATTGACGTATAAAGAAGGATGACATTTTCTTTTAATCACATTTTTGGAAAATATTTTTCAGCTCTTTCTGAATGCTAATTCCACTTCAGACTCATACAAACAGAAGAGAGAAATAAATAAGAGTCATAGCTGGGACTTGAATCAAAGCCACCTGAAATGCCATTCTGGTTGTGCTACCAACTGCACCACCAAGGCAACTGGAATCTGAGAAATTCTGAGGCACCTTACCCTTTCTCTAATGCAGATGGTAGCACAACTAGGCAGTGAGTAAGAGAAAGAGTAAAGTGCCCTATGATCTCCCAGTTTCTAGTTGCTTCGGCCCTGCAGCTAGCAGCACAACTAGAACAGTAAGTATTTCCAGCAAACTAGGTTCAAGCCCCAGCTAAGGCACTTTTTTATTTCTTTCTACTGTTAGTCTGAATTCCACGTCAGACTATTTCCTGATGATCTGAGACATTTCTAAGCTTCTGTTCCATCATCTGTTTCCTTTGATTGCATTACATACATTTCCTTCTCCATTAAGTAATCCTTAATCTTCTATGCTTTTGCTGGTTATTAGCATAAGAAGGTAATAATGCAAACATTACAGTGTTCTTTCAAAGCAGTGGCTGCATGACAGAAACTGTACAGGGATGAGGTCTGTATTGACTGATAAGTGCACATTGTCATTCAACAAATGTATTGATACCACTTTTTTATTGCGGCTTTCACTTAGTCTCTTATGGCTGTATTTAATTGGGTGCACTGCTGTACATAAAATATAGAATCAATCAAATCTTTATTTAACCAGGCATTCATCGTTGAGCAGAAGCTCATTTGCAAGATGGACCTGGGTGGAGCATGAACAATTGTATATACAGGCCAACACAGGTATTTACAAGGCAATACAGATAATACTCTTTACAGAGAGGAAGAAAAAGATGTTCATATGTACACAGAATTATACAGATATTGTACAGATTACACGGTATTTACATACATAGAAGTGTCTATAGGAAGATAATGCCTGGGGTAGTGCATAATGAGAATTTAATGCCCACCCAATGTATGGGGTTGTGAAAGTATCCCAAACCAAGAGTGGGCATTAAATTCTCATTAAACACCCCCTCCCCATGCATTGTCTTACGTAATTGATGCGGAGTGTTTTCTTGTCAGCATCAATTTGTGGAAATTAGAAACTGTGTGGGTTGTTTGCAGCTGCTGTTTAAAAACAAAAAATCGGTTTGCTGTTTAAGCCCCCTGAGTTAGATAGGGTTTTGTTCATTTACTTTATTTACCTTCAACAATGAAAAAAAAAGGGAGAAAAAAGCAGCGTTCACAGTTCCATAGCTGATGGGAGGGAGTGGGGAGCAGAGGGCCGTGTCCTTGCTGTGGCGGTGATTGCTGCTCGCTGCCTGAAGATGACTGAGGTAGGCGGCTATTAGTGAGATTCAGTAATTCTATTTTTTTTTTCAATCAGTAATCCTGATGAGAAAAATTAGTTTAAGTGTAAACTTCTGATTTTCATGTGATGTACACCACGATCATATTTGCTGACATGGCAGTTCTGGGACAGGCAAGCAAGGAGATAGAGTGACGACATGTGCACAATGACAGAAACCCGGTGTGTACTCTTCGTTATAACCCACAGTTTATAACTGCAAATTATGATTGGGTTCTGTCTATGTGAGAAAACACTCACCAGTTATTAAAAGAAAATATTGTATTTTATGGGTCCATCCCACCATCTTTTTGACGCAATTTGTAAGTAGCTACTGTAAGTAAATTTGTCAGATAGCACAGCACATCTGGACACTCTAATATGTTTCAGACACTCAGAGTTTTAGGACTGAACACTAACTTTAGGAGTGGGCAAGGTTCAAACAGACCCCTTTTTTTGCCAGAGTTGATGCAAGCTCAGTTTTCAGATTAAAATGGATTTATATCCTATTTTTGAGAATACAGTTATCTTTTATTGTTTGGTGCCATATCTTCTCTGAATGCAAGTCATGTTGCATGCAAGAGAGAAGTCACATAATGTAGTACTGGCCCAAATTTTAGACATCATGGGTGGGATAACTGACCAATAGCTAACTGAGGCGCAGACCATCTTAGATCGGCACCAGTCACTAAACAATGGTATATTGGAATAATCGCAGAATGACACTGCATTCAAACAATGTGTACCAATATAGTAGGCATTCGCGATGGTCACAGATGCATCCACAGAAGCATCTACAATGTAATCCTCAACCCCCCCCCGAAATCACAGCGGGACACCACAAAGTTACTGCGTGAGCATGAATGGCACACCCCAGGCAGTGCCACAGACCCCTCAACAACAGACCATAGTGCAGTTGTCATTAGCGATCGCTAATACATTAGTGACAGTCACAGACATATATTGGAAGGTAACATGCAAATTAATCTACTCTTATCATTCAAGTTTCACAATGTAGTTTGCATGTCATTATGTGCTTGTTACTGCTTCATTACAAGAGTGGACCTCTTCCAAGGGTCATGATCCTCACTGAATTGCATTGCAGTCTAGAGCAGCAGCTGCAGCACCATGATAAACAATTGGTTATTGGAAAAAGATACTTTACACAACAAAACTAACATTTTCAAAGGTGCTGTGCAAGTTCCATTAGAAATTTGTGTTATGCTGCAGACTGTTGCCATCCTAGGGGTTAAGGGTGTAGAGGGTGGTATCATCTGCATGTCCTCCCAGGAACATGGGCACTGTCATTATTTTGGTTAAAACCACACTTCTACCTATCCCCACGTCACGCCCACACCCGAGGCCAAGGGAGGTCTAGCAGCAGCCAGTGCAAGAGCATAGTGTGTGTCTGGGTGTGTCTCACACCGATCTGCTTGCTGATACTAGTTCCCTGCAAAGGGTTTCTATATCTTTATGTTGATTTGTACCTGGTTACCACCTGCTGTTTGCAGGCATTCCCTCTGCAATCACACTCAAAAGCTTTGTGGAAGCAAGTTACCTTGAATATGTGATTGCACCTGAAATGTACGGCTATGGTTCTCTTTTGCATGTCAAGTGCATGCTTTAGTTTTAGCACTCTCTGGTGATATTTCACTTGCTACTACCTAACATCTGCTATGGGACAGTGACTGCTAAACAGGTGCAAATGATTTTAGTGCTTGCTACCCACTGTTCCGCCTATATAGATGTTTCAATTCCTACCCAATACTGGAAACTTGGCAGACATTTCACAACATTTTTTTGTATTGCCTTATACTATTTAGAAGACCCCGAATCAATGTTCTGCATGTTTTCAAGAACCTGTATATCAGACTTCCAAATAGGTATCTTGTTGTACAAGGGTCTATGCCAGAACCAATCTAAAAGCAAGTTTGTTTCCCCTAAAATGGCTTTTAGATAAATTTTTTTTGTGTGTGAGTAGGTGCGATTCAGTGTTTTCTTTAGTTTGTTTAATACTAAAGAGAGATAATAGTCTACTCGTTGACTCCTCTATAAAACTTTTAATTATGTTCTTCACTTTGTGATACCAGGTGTGTAGCCTAGTCAACATGCATTTGGGGCCAGGCAAGCTCAATACGATTAACTTCAGTTTGGCACAGTGGTGCAGCAGCAATGAATCACACTGCCACAAAGGAGACTGGGTTCACAGAGGAGAATCAGGATTTCACATTGGGCAAGACGGGGGGGGGGTGCATTATTGGAGATGGGGTACTGGGCACCAAGAGGGTTGGGTTGAGGGTGGAGAGGGGTTATACATTGCAGTCTACTAAGCAACTGTAATCAAAAACAAAGAAGAAAGATTGTGGCACAGTACAGGGGGTAGGTGCCACACTAGGGGTAGGGCAGCTAACCCTAAATACCATCAGGAACACAAACAGAGCAGCAGTCCTCAGCTTCAGTACAATATAGCACTGGAAGGTAAAGTTTTGCTTACAAAAACGTAATTTCTAGTCTCATTATACTTTGCAAAGTGCATAGCACTGCACAAAAAGAGTATTGTGCAAGTTTTGAAGGTCGCAGTTGGCAAAATCCCCCCTCCCCCCACCCAAGTGCTTCGAGGTCACCTCTTCATCAGAGCCAGTGGTCTTGTTTGGTGCTTTATTTTACTGGAGTTGAGGAGTGGTGCACTGTTTGTGTTCCTACTTAGCATTTGTAGCCACCATTCATAAAGAGCCATAGGCAATAACTGTAATTGCAGCCTGCACTCTGAGCCAGAGGACAGCTGTGGTGCCCTTGACTGGTGAGGTGTAAAATGGATGGGGCTATATGGGGAAAAATGGATCATTTAAAAAATTTTTTAAGATTTTATTTTCCTCTCTTTGGTCCTCACATTTGATGCTCTTAACATTGTAACTACTGCCACCGCTGCACCCAAGGAGCATGAACCTACAACCCATAGAGATCAGGACACTACAGTCAGGTTCACCACTGTGGTACCCTGCCCCCAGACTTGCCTCCTGTAAAAGGTTATAGACATTCAATTATACAGAGGTGATCACCAAAATCTATTTGCCTGAGATGGGGGTTAGATGTACCCAAGGTCATTTCAGGTGTTAGAATGGATGTAGGGATCACTGATTAACATGGCTACATGTTGGGGGGGAGGGGAGGAGAGAATTATTTGCCCAGTTGGTGACTGTATTGCCTGCTTTTGTTTCACATACAAGGATGCAGGGTTACTGCTGCCTTCAGAAAGACAGATGCTGAAATGCTACTTGTATTCTTCCTTTCTACAGACTTACCTGTCCTGCCTCACATGATCCTGTGGCCACAGAGGTAGCAGAACTGCAATGTGTTAGGGGACCCTCACACTCCTGAGGACAAAAGCTTTCTCTGGTATGTTCAGTCTTCTTCCTGTTTGCCTGCAGCAATGAGCTGGGCACAAGGTGTTTGCCCAGGTGGTAGCATGACAATAGAACACCACTGTCACAGCAGGGCCTGAAGTGGGAGCTCCACCACTACTTGTTGTAAACTCACTATATATTTTTTTATACCTAATATGGCAGTTGGTGCTTCTGGAACTGGACGAGTGAAAGAACATTCCAAGAGGTCTAGAAGGGGAAGGCAGCACGTGACTGGAAACCACCAATCACAGCCATTCAGGAAGTCTGAAACCCAACAGTTTTAGCATAAAATTGGAAACCAAGAAAGTTTTTGATATGCAGGGCATTAAGTGGTAAGCTCCATTGCTGCTTGCTATAACCTCACTATTAACTTTATTTTTACCTGATTTGGCAGATAGATTTTCTCTGGTGATACTGGAGGAGTTAACGGAGTTCTGAGGGGGTCTGGAAGGGGAAGTCAGCACATAACTGATGTCCATCAGTCACAGCTGCTGAGGAAAACTGATGCCCAGCATATATTACCATCCAACTAATGTATCCCATTCATGTTTGTGTCCCAGTGCACGAATGTAACAGAGCAGGAGTGGAACAGGACTGGGTTCTTAGGCATCAACAGGTGTCCACAAACAACAGCAGGTACACAGTGAACTCTACTGGTCCACTGAGATAAGGTAAAGTACTGGTTTCCTTGCTACTGCCTGTGTAGATTAAGCATACAGAGGGTAAAGGCAAAGTTAAAAGAAGAAAACTAAAAGTACCTGTGGTATGGATATCCAGCGATATGGGCGAGTCAAATTGAGCCACTCAATATGACCACCTGTCCCATGAGCTACTACAACAGGATAGTGAGGCATCGTATGAGCTCCAGTGACAGAACAAGAATAGCGAGTGAGTAGTATGGCAAATGGTAGAGGGAGCTATTGGGCTAAAGGATATGGGAGGTGGTTGGGCAGACTGTTCCCAGCTGGCAGCTTGGTGCTGTGGCTTGAGTCGCTACGTGCAGTGCAAGAGGACATGGGTTTGGAGCTTGCTGGGTGCATGCATATCTATTTTCCCATTTTGTGTTGTTGACTATTTTTTTTCTGTCTGCCAATCCCTTGAATCGCACACTGTGGTTCACTGTCCCTCTCCCCCCAAAATATCTCCCTCCTGAGTTACCTCCCTTCCCCAATGTCAGGCCCCCCCCCCCGGAGTTGATTATCTAAATTAAGTGGAGGGTGTGGGGGGGTGCAGCCTCACCACATAAAATGCTTGAAACAGTGTCCCGTACAATGTGTTCCTGCGGCCGCTGTTGTGGTTGCTGTGCTGCACAGGCACTGTGTTTGTTTTCAGCATTGTGCAGTTGTTGCATTGTGTGGAGCTGTTCTTTTTTCACTGATATGATGTGGGACCGTGGTATGGGAATAGAGATAGCAGACTAACTAGGGTAAGAGTAAAAAGAGAATAACAAAAATATAATGGAAAACTTTAAACATTCTATCTAGGGTCAAGTAACAAGTGGGTTAAACAAAACAAAAAAGAAGAGAATGACAAACACCCCATTTATGGTAAGGATATGTAGTTCTTCCAGCAGTTAGCACAGGGAGTGTAGTAACTGGAATCTTGGGAGTGGTGTCGCACAGTAGCTGAGGATTTACAGGACATTCTAGAGACCAAGGTGCTGCTACATCTGCATGCACCTCTCTGGGCTGAGGGAGGAGCTCACCAGGCTTCGACTGAGCTGGCTAGCACTCAGGGGTTCTGACCCTCATCCAGGGGCCACTGAGTCTACCACAACTGCCACATAGAATGTTAAGAAGGAGAAGGACTGGCTGGACTGTGATGAACTCCACGAGGGTGAGGGTGATGGGTCGGGTGCACATTCCTCAGCTGATGCCATGAAAAAAATCATTTGTCACTCTGCTGTGACAGGACTGACGGGAGGTGACATCCATGGTAGTGGCTATTGATCATGTGGGAGTCTTCAATGTGTGAGAGAGAGTGGATCTCAACAAAGGAGGAAGCAACTTCAGGTGGCGGGCTCAGTAATTTGGGGGGGTGTAGCAGATTTGGGAAAAGAAAATTGTGTCTTACTGGTGTAACCCCTTGTTACCTGGGGTTACTAGAATCCCAGTAAGATCTAGTGGTAGGCAGGGAAGGCAGCTTGTGAAACTCCAGTTAAATGGGTTTCACACTGCCTCACTCTGTTCTCATTCTCAGCTGAGACTGAGACATGACATCACCATAGAACTGTCGCAGCTGCATAAGCCACATTGGAATCTGCAGCAGAGGGAGTGAGATAGAACATTGGAAGTTTTCAAAGTCAGTCTCCTGTTTGTTTTGAAGTGAGAAGGTCAGTGTCCAGTTTCAAGTGGTGGAGACCGCTGTCCAGGTCTCAGTGCCCCCCTTCCTCCGTGGGGGGAAGAAGTAAAAGTATCCCTATGTAGATTCCAGGGGCAATCCCCTAATTTCTGTTAAACGAAGAAAGCTGCCTTTCATAGTTTCTGTTTGGTCTTAAAAGTAGAAGGAGCTGTACTTCGCCTGTGGGGCACCTGCAATGAAAGGGTGAATTTACTCTAATTTGAGAGGGCAAAAATGTGTTTCTTCTGTTTGGAAAATGTGAAGAAAGCTGGGATTTGAACTACTATTTGGGGGGCCTATAGTACTAGGACAAACGAATGGAGTAGTGTCAAAATCTAAAGTCTGTGTGAATTGAAGTAATGTTGTAGAGGGGGTGCTACAGTCCATCCACCATTTAATCTACAATTTCGAAGTTTCAGTTTCTCCAGAGAAATGGACGGGTATGGGCTGTGGGAGCTGAAGGTGGGCAAACCCCCCATCTTTAGTAACCAGGTCCACCTCTATGGGTTTCTGCTGTGATTGCTACTTGCCTCATGCACCTGGCCAGTGATGAGGTAGGTACCCAGATGTGGGTCGCAACTTGGAAAAATCTCTAGAGGAGTCGTAGACTCTAAGTGGTGTGGGGAGCCACAACTTGGGAAAAGAATTCTCCTTGTGAGATCGGAGTCAGAAGAAAGTAAGAAGGAAATCTCTCTAGGAGTCACAGACTCTAAGTGGTGTGGGGAGCCACAACTAATAAAATGGGTTAATTCTTTAAGTCGATGGCCTTGTAGTCTCTAATCTGCATTATCAGTAAACGTAGCCCTTGGGGGTCCATCTATGCTTTGTTGTGTTCAGCTAGTTATGAATAAAAGCCACACTTAAAAATCCCAATCCTGGTTCTGGACATTACAGTTATTGCTTCCTGTGTTCAGATTTACTTGGGTGCCCCTGTGCAGAGTAGCCAAACCTAGGTCCCCTTGTGCCAGGTAACCTCATCCTCCCCGAACCGAGGTCCCCACCAGGTATTCCTGCCAGTCCAGCAGCATATCACCTGTTGTTTTAGTAAAAAGGCAGGGGTGAGGGCTTACACTGGAAAAGCCTGCCAGAGGATGTAGTAGGGCCAAAGAGTGTGAGGATCTTCATATGTTCATGGGATAGGCACATGGGCATTTTAGGTAGAGGAACAGGGAAGGGTGTGACATCTATGACCAACTAAGATCAGTGGTGATGGAATAATCAGGGACAAGGTGCAGATTGGATGGGCCTAAAGGTCCTTTTCTGCCCCCAAAATCTATATTTCTATGTTTTTAGGAAGGGAGGGAAAGAATGAGGTGAGGTGCCTAGCTGGTGCCTTGGTTCAGAGAGACAGAAAGCAGATCCTAAATATTGCTAGGAAGATAGGGCAGGTGGAGGAGCTACGTAGAAACATAGAATTTGACGGCAGATAAGGACCACTTGACCCACCCAGTCTGCCCATTTCTATACCTATTGGACATGCTGCAGATCCTAGTTAACCAACAGCCTACTTGCTTCTACCCTTCCCCCCCACTAGAATTGCCTTATGTCTGTCCCATGCATTCTTGAATTACTCCACGTTTTTGACCCCACAACCTCCTCAGAAAGGCCTATTCATGCGTCCACCACCCTTTCTGTGAAAAAATAGTTCCTCACATTGCCCCTGAGCATCCCCTCTCTATCTTCAAACTGTGCCTCTTTGTTCTTGCACATCTTTTTCTGAAAGATGTTACCCTCTCGGACTTTGTTGATTCCCTTGAGGTACTTGAAAGTTTCTATCATGTCTCCCCTCTCCCTCCTTTCCTCGAGGGTATACATGTTAAGCTTTTTTAGTCTCTCTTAGTATGGTTTCTGGTGCAGACACTGCACCATTTTAGTTGCCCTACTCTGGACTGCCACCATCCTGTCTATGTCCTTGCGGAGGTGGGGTCTCCAGAACTGCACACAGTACTCCAAATGTGGTCTCACCAGCTGTCTGTACACAGTGATGACAACTTCCTGTTTTCTACTGGTGATGTCTCTACCTATGCATCCCAGTATCCCCCCAGCCCTCTTTACTGCCTTATCACATTGCCAGCCTATCTTTAGGTCATCTGATATGACTACACCCAGGTCCCTTTCCATTTTTGTTGTTATTAGTGCCTCCCCCATTTGTGTACTCTTCCCTTGGGTTTTTGTTTCCCAGCTGCATTACTTTGCACTTTTTTGCATTGAATCAAAGCTGCCATACTTTTGACCATTCCTCCAACATTGCCAAGTCTCTTCTCATTGTAGCCCCCCAATAAATGTGGGTTTCATAAAATGTCTTCCTGGGCTTGCCCAATGCCCACTGCCAGGATGGTGTTCTGTGTCTGCAGTAGTTTAAATGCCTGCATGTGAGTGACCTAATTGGCCTCTGTGCCTGTCTCTTTAAGAGCTACCTGTTTTTGTAGGCTATAGTCAATCTCGGTGGAGACTGAGTGCTTTCAGGCTTGAGTCCGGCCCGGGGTGTAGTATTGTTGCTCCATTCTGCCATCACTATATGCGCAGAGGGAGCCCTTGTAGGATCTGTGATTGTCTGCTGTTTATCTGCTTTAATAATAATAATAATATAGAAGTTTGTCTAACCTGCCTTGCTTTGCAGCATGGACTGCATTGCTTAGAGCCACCATTTTGGTTCTGGACTGCCAGTTTGGACCAATCAGTACCTCGGAGGACCCTAAAATGGAGACTGTCACCAAGATCTTGTGGAATTGAATTTCTGTAGTAATTGTAGTTTTTAGTGTTTGGTGCCTAAATGGATCTGGCAGGAGTGCCCTTTCTGTGACAGACAGATGGATCAGTCAGCTGAAGCTTTTGGATCACTGGGAAATCCCAGAGCTGCCTGCAGCAGCATGTCAGTCAAGAGCTGGAGTTTGGAGAGTGAACAGCTTGACCTATTCAAGCAGCTGCTACTGCGTGGTAGCACAGGGAATCAGCGGGAAGGCTGTGTTAGGCGTGCCTGTCACCATCTTCCATTGTGAAAGAGATTGCGATCATGAAATCAGACTAAATTCAATAGCTTGCATTTGAGCTGAAGTTAAAATGAAGTAGAGTGAATTTTGCCTGGTGTGGATCAAATACTAGCTCCAGAAGAGATTGGCCTGTCAGGTACCGGAGAGAGCCGCAGGGTGAACGGTTTGTGCAGAACCCCTGCCTATTTGTAACTGGACTTCATCTGAACCGTGGTGTCTTGTTATAGTTCTTATAAGTGTGCTGAATGTGCTGTGTGGGCCGCAATTTGGTTCCCAACCATTGAATGTGTTCTGCTAGCTGGAAGCTGCTCCAACACTCATACGGACTAAATCTGAACTGTCTGTTTTGGTCTGGGCCCTACCATCTAGACTTAGACTGCTGTTCCCACTGCAGAGACATTTCAGATGAAAGACCCACTCAGGAATTCAGCTCCTGGCTCAACACTATCAAATAGGCATCGACCACCATGGTGTGTCATGTGGGCCTGCTTCCCCTGGCAAGTCAGAACAACATTCAGTGGTCTTCATCTTGTCTATCCTGCCTCCTGGTCTGGGTAGCATGAATAATAAACAGGATATCTCCTTACAACAAAGCTGCAACATTGTGTGTCATCTGATTTAATTGTTTGGGTTGGTCTTCACGAACTGAGCCATCAGGCTCCGTAATCCAAATTTTGGGCTAAAGTGAATGTTGATTGTTTTCTTTCCTAAGGACCCCAACAACAGCTGCAGTGCTGGCCTACTCTGAGCAATGCTTCAGGCTAGTCTGATTAACAGCTGGGTACCTAGAGTGTGCAACTGTGATAGAAGGACTCTTAGTGCATGCATGCTTAGCCTAAATAAATCAGATCTAAAATCATTTGCTAGATTGCTGCCCTATCCTTGTTCATGCACCCTGAATAAATCAGATTCTATTCTTTCTGCATCTAAATTGGCTAGTTTGTAGCTTTGTGGTTGGGATACTGTATTGCCATTGAACTGTCATATTGCAGGTCTTGTTTAACAGGGGGTCTCCAGGACCTTTGCAGCTAATCCTGCCCTGGTGGTAAGTGTACTGAGACTGGGCTCAACACTGTATTCATAGGTCATATGTGATGGGTTACCTGCTGACTTGTTTAAGCCACTAGAGGAGTTAGGGGAGGGGTTATAGTGTCCCAAAGGGCTAAACCTGTAGCAGCTATGCTACCCCCTAGATCAGCCCTCTGGGTGGAAGCACCAGTTCACCTAGCTCAGGCCCCTCAATCTGTGCATAATCACGCAGGCAGGGGTAGTAGCCCTTGGGACAGCACCACCTAGGGGTTACATCATCCTTTCCACCTCCCCTTGTGTATTAACCCTGTTGCAGATCTTTGTATCATCTGCAAAGAGGCATATTTTTCCTTCCAGACCCTCTGCAATGTCACTTACAAAGACATTAAAGAGGACCTGCCCCAGCGCTGAACCCTAGGATACCCCACTACTAACCCCCCATTCTTTGGAGTGGACTCTATTTACTATTACCCTCTGGGTCTTATTGTCCAGCCAATTATTTACCCAGGCTACTACCCTAGGACCCACTCCCAGGCTGGTTAACTTGTTTATTAATCTATTGTGTGGGACTGTGTCAAATACCTTGTTTATGTCTGGGTAGACCATGTCTACAACCTCTTCCTGGTCCACTACTTTGATCACCAAGTCAAAGAAATCTATTAGATTCATTTGACATGACCATCCCACTGTGAATCCATGTTGTCTTGGGTCCTGTGCCCAGCTAGCCTCTAGGTACTCAACAATTCTTTCCTTCAGAAGTGATTCCATCATTTTCTTTACTACTGAGGTCAAACTAGCAGGTCTGTAGTTTCCTGCCTCTGCCTTGCTCCCACTTTTGTGAAGGGGAATCACATCCATCTTTCCTCCAGTCCTCAGGTACCACACCATTCTTCCATGATTTGTTAAAAAGGGTAGTCAGTGGTGTCTCTAGTTCTCCCCTTAGTTCTTTTAGAATTCTGGGGTCAATCCTGTCAGGACCTATTGCGTTGCCCAGCTTGAGTTTTAGGAGTTCTTTCAGGACCCTTTCTTCTGTGAGTGGACTGGTATTGACCTCCCCTCCTTGTTCCCTATCCAGAGTGCTTCTATTGTTTGGTTTAGGTACACCCCCTCCTTCTCCTCTTTTGTGAATACTGAGCAAAAATTCAATTCAATTCAATTCAATTTTATTTTTATACTGGAAGGTATGTGAGCAAAAATGCCTATTTTACAAATGTCCAGTGGTACAAAAATGTGATAATTCAGAGAAAAAGGTAAAAACAATATTTTCAGAATTTGGTGGTATTTGCAATCGGAACAGTGTATATGACAGGATCATCTAGAACTGAAAAAAAATTACAGAGCACACAACAACAGTGTCAATATAGAGATACTGATAAACTCTAAGGTAACTCAAGGGTTGGTGGACATTCAGGGGGTTAGCTACTGGTGCAGACACAGGTGGTGGATTGGAGGAGCTGGTTCTTGAGGGAAGAGGTGAATGAACCAATTGAACTACAGGCCTAAAGTTCAGTGGCAGTTTATTGTTTGTGATGGTATTCATTTAGTATCTCTGACTTTTCACTCACCTTCTGCCAACCCTCCACCCCCCCCCCAAGCCTCACTATCCCTCCCTTGGTGTTTATTCACTCACTAATATATCTATAAAGGTTTTATCCCCCTTTCTCAACTGAGGTGGCTATCTTTTCCTCAGCTTGGGCCTTTGCTATTCTGGATGTAATTGTCCACCTGGAGACAAATGAACAGGCTGGAGACAAAGCTGGGACTGTGCAGGAGCAGTTTAAGAGCTGGAGAGGAGTCTTAGACAGGGAGGGTTCCCAGTGGCTTTCACCAAGGTGCTGTCTGTCTACAGCGGGTGGGGGATGATAGAGAATCTCCTCACCAGGAGCTTCACCTCATGGTTAAAGGAATAGTGTAGAGAGGAGGGGTTTGGCTATTCTAGGAACTGGGAACCAACCTGGAAGGAAAATGGCCTATACTCTGGTAATGGTCTGTATCCATCTGGGAAGGGGTTTGCAGCCCTCACTGTATGGTTTAAAAGTTACATTGATGAACATTTAGACTATCTGAGGGGGGTGGTGGAAGAAATCAGGGAGGCATAAACTTCTCCCCCCGACTGAAGCAAATAGAAAGGAGGACTCGAGGCTGGTCCGCTGGTGCATTAGTAGTGCTTCTGACTGAGATGCTGACATCCCAGGTGCAGACACAGACCCGAGAAGTCAGAGGACTGGCCAGGAGGAGTAGGACTGAGTGTCCTAGGGACTGCTCTCCTCCTCTGTTGTGGATGCTAGCGATTGATGTGTGGTCAAACCCTGGTGGAGGCTGGGTGAGCATTGACTGATGCTGTGTGCTTCAGGAGGCATGCCACATGTCGCAAATAGTGCACTTAAGTCATTGCATGCCACAGCTCCTGCTGGGACTAAAAACAAAACAGAACCCCTGCTGGCACTGCTGGTGATGCCCCATGTCCTGATTCCATCGCACCCACTGGGACTCCTCAGCTGAGAATGAGACTGTCTTCCATTATGGACAACCTAAACCCATGGCCCCACCTTGGGGGGCAAGCCAAGGGAGCCCTGCTGTCAGAAGCCAGACCCATTGGTAATCTGGATGAGTGTCTGCTGGTGTGTGGGAAGCAAGACCAGGCAAATAGTCTGCTGAGGTATGTCTCAGAGGGTGAGTGGACCTGGATTGTCAGGTGCTGAGCCACACTGCAGGCAATGGCTAAAAAAATAAAAAGAATGGAGAACTCAAGAGAAGATAAATTCCCAAGGGTGCAAAATTAAGGGAAAAAAAATTACAGGAACATGAACTGTTAAAAGGGAGGGGAAAAGGAGGCAGGGCAAAAAAGAAATGTGGGGTATCAGGCAGAGTGGTAACGAAATGTGGAAGGCCATGTGTGCAAATACAAGAAATCTCAGAAATAAAATTCCAGAGTTAGGGGCCATCATGGTGAAGGCAGACCTGGATTTCATGGCCAGTACTGGGTTGTGGCACACAAAAAAACACTACTGGTACATGTCCATATGAGGCTATACTCAGTTCAGGAAAGATAGAGTGGGAAGGAAGGGAGGAGGGGTGTTGCTGTATGTCAGGAAGAGTATTAAAACAATGGAGACACTGGGAATCCAGTGTGGAATGGAATGGTTGTAAGTACTGTGGGCCACTCTGAAGATTGTAAACAGAAACACTTTTCACACTGGCGTGATCTACAGGCAAGGCCCTGATTTTTCTGCAGCAGTTTGCAACCAAGTCATGTGGCAGTATTACCTTTATTTATTTAAACTTTTTACCAGGAAAGGCATACTGAGCAGACTAACGCTCGATTCCAGATGCATCCTGAGGGTTGTTGGGACAGAATGATACATATCTAATACAGAGCGATACAAAATGCAGAATATTGAAATTTCACAGATTATATACAAAAGATATATACAGGAATATAAACAGTATGTACACAGCAAGCAACAGAAAAATCTGAGTAGATAAGGCAGCAATTGGTAGAAAGTGTAGTGACAACTAACTAGGTCAGAGTTGGGTCATTTGCCACAGAACTTCTGCAATGGTGGTTTGTAGTCTCTGCAAAAGTTCTGCCATGCCAATGAAGTGCCACATTGCAGCATCAGCTTGTCATCCTGACACTAGGTCGATGGCAAGAGCTAGGAAAAAGGGATGGGGGAATGCAAAATACCACTAATTCAAAATATAAACCCACAGACTTTTAGAAATAATATATTTTTTTTAAGCTAAAAAAAAAAAAATCTGTCACTTGAACTCGGCTAAAGAGAAAGACTCTCCATCCACCAGACCCTGTGGAAGGGAGGCAGGGGCAGGTCCTTTCACACTAGGCCCTTTTTCCAGACAATGTCTGCACCCCAATACCAACGGTATCCCCTGAAGGGGTACTTCAGAGGTAGGGGCAGAAGGGGTTCCAGGCGAGGATCTCAAACCCAGCCACAGACTCTGACCAAGTAAACTCACTGACATGTGTTTACAGGCCGCCTCCTTGATACCTGTTGGAGGCTTCGCTCTCAAAGTTTATGGGTCATTACACACCTCAGGTGTGTGAAAAAAAATCCATAACACACACTTACCTATCCATTATTCTCTACATATTTACATTTATAATTGCAAAATTAAATGTATACATCAAGGGCTTCAATGTCCCTGCATGTAGCAGGAAGAAAACTCTGCCTTGACTCAAATAATATTAAGCTGTTTCCAACAAAATGCTGTGACTCATGGCCAGCCCACTGGCAGAGCAGTTGGATTTCCACTTCCAATGCTGATGACCGGGGTTCAGGAACGAACCCAGGAGTCAGAGGGCTGGCTGGGGGGAGAAGAATCGAGCATTCTGGCACTGATCTCTTTTCTGGGAGGAGGGAGGGAGGGCGTTGGCTGCTTCCTGGACCTTGGCAGGTACTGCCACATGTGACACCAATACTTAGGGGGGATGGGGTGGATGCTGGTCATCATTGCATGTCCCCACCCCCAGGGCTCTTGTATGCACTTAAAGCTGGCCCATAGGCATGATGCCCAACTTAGTCACAGTTCCCACTGCCACCATTATCCACTGGGGGGTCACTCTCCCATGGCCCAGACATTGGGGGTGAATCAGGACTTGCCAATAGTGACCATTGGAGGGGAGCCTCCCTGGTGGCCCTGTCCAGGGAGGTAAGCCTGGGCATGGGGGGTGGCAGGCAGGGCACTGGGCTGACCTTTGACTGGAGGATCAGGGGTCTGGACCAAGAAAGAAAAAATGGTGCGACTCTTTGCTCTCAGGACATAGACAGCAGTGGCAAAAACACGATATCGTGATGAATGATAGCCTTATGAATAAAACATGTCTGTGTTACAAAAGCACCTCATCAGTGTACATGACAAAAAGAACATTCAAAAGTAATTAACATGAAAAAATGGGCACAATTTTCAAAGGGCCACTAGATTGGTGCACATTGAGCTGATCAACGGCTGCAACAAACTCTGTGTGTATCAGGGACCCTGTGCCTGATTTTAGTACAGTAGGGGTCCCGGCACCAAAATCCCCAGAGTTGACACAGTCAGAGTGTAACAGCAAACATGTGGTGCACCAAAAGGGTTTGACAGAGGGTCCCATCAAGCCCCCCACCCAGCACAACTCCAACCCAGACCCATCATGTGGTATGGGGAGAGTCTGCATAGTATAGTGCAGCTGGACCAGTGGGAGTGCCAGCAGTGGGCCACATGGGCACAGCAGGATGTGGAAGGGTACACTGATGCTGCGGGCTGGGTATTGGGATATATGCTCACATGGACTGTATCCAGGACCTCTGATACTACAGCAATGCCAGCTGTCCTCCAGCATGCAACCTCCCCAATAGGGGGTGACAGTCCATAGTGGCACAGGATGAGGTGCTGTAATTGGTATGGGATGTACCCTGGACAGCCCCACCTGCCCCAACTCATAGTTCTGTCTGCTGACATACTGCTGCAACAGATGCTGTGATAGTTACAGCAGGTGGGTAGGGTACCTCAATAGGCAGGTGCCATAATGAGGTCTGGCAGACAGCATGTCAAGTACCTGGAAACACTTAAAACAGTGAGTGAAAGCTTCATCTTGGTACCATATGTTAAATTAGTGTGACAGTGTAACAATATGTTGGGTAAGAAGGGCATACCATTCAACATCCATGGTATCTGCAGTGTTAGTCCCCATCTGTGTAGTACACTGTCAGCATGGCTGTGCCTGTCGTGGTCCATAACCATAGGATACAGTGCCAGGATTGAATCTTCCATATGCTGCGTTATGTGTTTCCAGCTTCAGTACATGCCATCTACCAGACCTCTTTACAGCAGCAGCACCTGCCTGTTAGGGTGCCCTACTCACCTGCCTTAACTATTATTGTACCTGTTGCAGAAGTATGTTGACACACAAAGAGCTGTGAATTGGGACAGGTGGCACGGCCTGGGGTACGTTCCTCACCAATTTCCAATGGATACCACACTCACCAACCTAGTGGATATTGTAGATTGAGGGCCAGGCAGTGGGTGCAGTGTTCTTGGACCTGTTGTAAGCATTTGATACTGTAGACCTGAAAATCTTAATATAAAGACTGCTATATAGGGATTGCAGATGACACTTCCAAATGGTTTAAATCTTATCTAATGAATAAACAACCACAGGTTCTTATATGAAATGTGTTATCTAATAATGCTCTAGTCCAAAAGTGGGTTCCTCAGGGATACATTTTATGTCCCAGTCTGTTTTTGATCTACAGTAATCAAATGATGGAATATATAAAAGAAAAACACCAATATCAAGTTATATACCGATGACACCATTATGGTTGCACATGGAGTAAACTTTGAAATAATGGGGCAAAATTTACAGGAGGATTTCAATATTTTATATACATGGTTGAATTATTCTAGACTTGTTTAAAACCTTAAAAAGTCAAAAAACAACAATCCTGAAATCCACATAAGAACAGATAAAAACATGGTACTGGAACAGGTAACAAAACATAAATATTTGGAAGTTTAGTTCAGTATCAATTTAAATTTTAATTTACATATAGACTAGTTAAAAAAGATAACTGAAGATTGGGTGCTTTCAGATGAATTAGTTTCAGATGAATTAGAGGTCTGGAGGGAAAGGTATGCCTCTTTGCAGATGACACAAAGATCTGTAACAGAGTTGATACACAAGGGGGGGTAGAAAGGATGAGAAGGGACTTGGCAAGGTTGGAGGAATGGTCAGACATATGGTAACTTAGATTCAATGCAAAGAAGTGCAAAGTACTGCAGCTGGGAAACAAAAACCCAGGAGAAGAGTACACAATAGCAGAGGAGGTACTAACAACAACAAAAATGGAAAGGGACCTGGAGGTAGTCATGTCAGATGATCTAAAGGTGGGTAAGCAATGTGAGAAATCAATAAGGAGAGCCAGGGGGATACTGGGATGCAAAGGAAGGGGCATCACAAGTAGAAAAAGGGAAGTGGTTATCCCTCTGTACAGACAGTTGGTGAGACCCCATCTGGAGTACTGTGTGCAGTTTTGGAGACCTCATCTACGCAAGGACATAGACAGGATAGAAGCAGTCCAGAGGAGGGCAACTGAAATGGTGCAGGGTCTGCATCAGTAACCATATGAAGAGAGACAGAGAGCTTAATATGTATACCCTTGATGAAAGGGGGGACATGATAGAAAAGTTCAAGTACCTGAAGGGAATCAACAAAGTCCAGGAGGATAGCATCTTTCAGAAAAAGAGATGTGTAAGAACAAGGGGGCATAATTTAAAGATAGAGGGGGGAAGGCTCAGGGGTAATGTGAGGATTTTTTTTTCACGGAGAGAGTGGTAGATACATGGAACCACCTTCCTGGGGAGGTTGTTGGGTCTAGGGTTGCCACCTTTGGATGAGATGAAAACCGAATACTAAACCACACCCCCAAACTCCACCCCTAACCCCGCCCATTTTATGACTAATGATGGCATTGCTTGGCCTCTGATTCAATTGATTTATTCAGAATTGCTGCTGATATAACATAGTGTACAACTTCTTTAAAGTATATCATGATTATTATTTTTGGTGTATTTGATTTAGATTTAAATATTTTAAATTTCAGTGTGTGTTAACATTTGGTGGGGTTGGGGGGAAGTTCAGAGGACTTTCCATCCTGTGTGCACATCTTAGCTGACAAATTGAGTGACTACAAGGACACCTCTGACAACTGGCTAGCTTGGATCAGGTGGCCTTTTCTGGTAAAACTCTTTCAATAAATAAATAAACTACACCAGTAATGGTGGACGAGATGTAATTACAAATATCATCTGCCATTTTAAGATGTGCTACTGTCCCTCCCATTGCTCCTTCTCTAAAGTTATTTGTAATGTCAGAGAAGTTTTTAAAAGTGGTAGGAACTATTCTATGCTGTTAAATACCCTATTTTGTTTTCCACGTCAGTCATATATAGCAGCTAGCATGATATGTAGCATGGAGGCAGTATACAGCAGTGGTTTAAAGCTCTGAGCTGCAATTCTGGAGACCAGGGTTTGAATCCTACAGCCCAAACTAGCATACTTTGTGACCCTACACAAATCAGTTAATTCTCTTGTGCTCTCAGGTTGCACCTGTAAACTAGCTTTAGCTTAATGAGTCTCTTCTGGTAAAAAAAAATAATGTTTTGAAAATGTTTTGATAAATTGCCTAAATTTGCAGTGCCATCAAATCTAGATTGTGTTCTGTCATCTCATCAGCTACTGCTCTCTCTCTTCCTTTTCTCATTTCTGTAGCTTAGTATGACATTAGTCACATTATTCTGTGCTGTTCATCTGAAAGGCCTGGATTGGTCTTCCTGGAATATCCAAGTAGTATGAAAATTGACAACAATAACTACTGAGGAGAGAGAGGCATAGTATTGCTAGAAATTAAAATAAAATATTAGATTATTAATTTAACAACAAAAGTGGTAACAAATATTAAAATATAGGACAGACCCTAAAAGAAAAAATGGTGAGCATTTAAAGGTATAAAAGTATTCCTTATCACAGCAGTCAAAGACCATACTCACAATGTAGCCTGGAAAGGGTTAGTTTGATTTGCTGCTAATAGTCTTAATAGCCCTACTTTACACCTCTCAGACTGACTGGTATACAAACAAAGGTCTGCATGACATCAGAATTTGTTTGTAATCTGACCATGCAAGTAAAATGGTGAAGGATTTAACAGAATCTGTTTTACAAGCATGTGAGCATTCAAAATGACTGAAAAAGTCCTACCTCTGAATAAAACTGGATTAGCAGGTAAAGTTTCTGAAGCACATTGTACAGTCCACACTGGACAAGAGGCTACCCTAATGTGGTGCCTGTCTGAATGTCTAAGTGTTTCAGAAAAATGAAGGTGTTAATTAAGGTGGTATTGTTTACCCTTCCCATGAATAATCTTCCAATTTGCTGGTGTGAAGTTAGAGGTGACAACTGAGCAGACAGGGACACATTTGGCTCTTTAAGTGTCCTGCACTTGAAGGCCCTTCCTGATTAGCTTGCACTGCAAGCAAACAAGCACATTAAAATGTCAGACACTTGCTTACAGTCAGATGAGAAGAAAATGAAACAGTTAGTGGAGAATCTGACTAACAGGTGCTGCTTGACAGACCATAAAAAACGAATTTGCAATGGTGAAAACAGGAGGACCGAATCTGGACCTAGAAAACCGAATCATTCGGTCAAAAACCGAGTAGGAGGTAACCTTAGTTGGGTCTAAACCAGTGGGGGAATTCAAACATGCATGGGACAGACATAAGGCAATTGTAGTGGGGGGTTGCAAGAAGTAGGCTGTTGGTTAACTAGAATCTGCAGCTTATCCAATAGGTAAGGAAATGGGCAGACTGGGTGGGCCAAGTGGTCCTTATCTGCCATCAATGTCTGTGTTTCTATGTTAGTTTTTGTTTACATTTTCAAACAAGAAAATCATTCATAAATTAACATTTGATTCCCCTGTTGGAATATGGAGAACATACATTTGGAATAGCTAACAAATTCACTTTTGCTAACGTCAGCACACTTTATAACAGATTAGATAGATTGATTTTAAAATATAAGTGTACAACCCACCATTTTAAAATGTATACTGTGTTAGAGTGGTTAATTTTAGAAAGCAGAATTAAAATAAAATGGGCAAATCAAATTTGTAAAATGGTAAACCTTGAAAATCTATTTATTTGCATGAAAAACTGCATAAGGGAGAGAAAAGTGTGCTGAGACGTAAAATTAATAAAATTGAACTCCCTAAGATGATGAGTAATTATGACTTGACTTTTCCATATGTAGTTAAAAATTATTGATATTCTTTAAACTATCCTATTATAAGAGCTAAGGGAAATGCTGTCTGTCACTATATGATTAAAACAGGAATTCAAGGTAATTTGGTTGTGCTAAGGATGATGCTTGCACTTTATCAATTATATACTTACATGCCAAAACTTATATTAAAGTCCATTAGTGTGCTAGTCCTGATGTTGTTTTATTTCATTTCTTTTTAATTCTCATATTTAGATTGTATTAAAGAACTAGTGTAAAGTAAGGAGTTTTGAGTACCATGAGTACTGGAGTAGCTACTGTAGATGGTTAGTGTGGTGCTGTTATTCACTGTTAATAATCTTAATAGAATATTACTTTTTGCTCAGTGAATGTTCTGGCCTTGAGTGTGTGTGTGTCCCCCCCCAAAGAGAATGGACTAGCATTCGTACACTTATGCTGTTACATGGCAGGAGCAAAGTTGTCTATCAGGAGTCAGTGACATTTAAAGCGGCGGTACATATCAACAGCTAGGTGATCCATTAAAGTTTGCAATACCATTAGTGTGTGATACACATCTTTTTTAAGTTGTGAATGCCAGCTTTGTCTCACAGATGTGGTTATTGACAGTATCCTTATTAATTTTTTATGATGCCGTGCTTGCACAGCCAACATCTTGCGGTAGTGCAGAATTGGAGGCACGGTCACTGTTGGGCGAATGCAGGGCACGCATCAGTAGGTGCGTCCCTCATTCCCCAATCAGCCTGCATGCCAGTGCCACACCACTCAGGTGAGCACATCTAAGGAAAGGTCCACTGCAATGCGAGCAAAGCTCGTCACACGCAGCAGACCTCCCGATGTGCTTACCTGACACAAACATGGCTGTACACTATCCCCCAACTGACAATTTATGGGGTGCCCAATCCCCCTGTTGGCTTATCCTGCCCCCCACTGTGTATGTGCTGATGGGGGGCCCTCCCGTTGGCATAAAAGCCCCCATTTGTTATATGCTGAGGGGTGACCAATCCCCTCGGCTTTGTCCCTCCCTGGTTTCCTTGTGTGCTGACAGGGTTGCCCAATCCCCATCGGCATAAACCAACCCCTTTTTGTTGTGTGCTGACAGGGTGCCCAATCCCCTATCAGCTACAGCTGCCTCCCAAAAAACAAGCTCCATTGGCATGCTGGGAGCCCACCCCAGCCTGCAACATGCCCCTGTAAATATAAAAACGGTCCTGCGATGGTTTTTTTTTGTCCCTGTAAAACAAAAACATTCCCTCTCCATCTCCCTACCCCCCTCACAACCCGCACCCACCCACTGTGCACCCTACCTCCCCACACCCCCCTCACCCCATACGTGCCTCCGGAGTCCAGCGCGATGATCTGCAGTGGACCTGGAACATGTCTACACTCTTCAAAGCTGACCGTGAACTGAGGAAATGCCGGTAAGCTGTATCATGGAATAAATACAGTTTTTGCAACTTTGATGCATATCTCAGGCATTTTTTTGAATGTTGGCTCCAGATTTTCAACATGGGGTTTTTGGGACCCCTCCTCAATAATTCTTGCACTGTCATGGCGTTATTCAGTCCCGAAAGGTGATTTTGTGGTCACTGCATGGAATCACCTTTCAAGATCAAGTAACAAAACGACAGTGCCACTGTTCAAGAGGGGAGCTCTCAAAAAGCCTATGTTGCAAATTTGGTGACTAAACTTCCAAAAATGGCTGTTTTAAGAGCTTGTGTTGTGCTCTTTCAATGCATGTTCATAACGTCATAAATTTGTAATGTTTTCACTCCAGATTTTCAAACTTGCCATCTTCCCACACCTCCTGATGAACAGTACAGCTGTCATTTTACAAATCCTGCCCAAAATGTGTTTTCGCACGTCCGGCGCAAAATAGCATGGTCGCTATGCGAAATCACTTTCCAGGACAGTTTGAGGAAATAGCGGGACACTGTTCATGAGCAGAGGCCCTAAAATTCCTATATTGAAAATTTGGTGCCAAACATCCATAAAATGACTGTGTTGCAAGCATGCGTTGCACAGCTTCCAACGCACCCTTGTAACTTCGCAAATTTGCAATATTTCCGTGCCAGATTTTCAACACTGGCAATTTTTCACACCACCTAATGAACAGTACAGCTGTCATTTTTCACATCCTGTCCAAAATGTGCTTCTACACCTGTGGTGCACAAAGGTATGGTCGGTGTGGGAAACAACTTTTGGGACAGATTAACAAAATCGCAACACCACTCTTCATAAGGGGAGGTCACAAAATGCCTGTGTTACAAATGCGGCTCCCAAACTCCCCAAAATAATTGGGTAATTGACGTGTGTTGCACAGTCTGTATGCATGCTCATAGCTTCACCAATATTTCATATTGTCACTCCAGATTTTCAACATTGCCATTTTTGTACACTTCCTCATGAACAATACAGTTATCATTCTCCACATTCTGCCCAAAAATGTGTTTTTGTCCCTCTGTCGCCAAATGGCACAGTCGATGTGCAAGACCACCTTTCAGCTAACAAAGTGATTTCATGAGGTGGCCTGACAAGCAGCCCATGTTGAACATGTGGAGTGAAACTACCACACAAGCCTACAGTGTTAGGGTTTCCAACTGTAACACCCTACCCGGTACAGACTGACAGACATCCGGGGTGTGACTTGGGATCATCAAATGTAATGCTCAAGCCATTCCACCCCCCACCCCACCCTGCAGCCACTGACAGGCATCAAGGTGTGTCTTGCACTGTTTGGCCACAAAGTTCGCCCCACTCCCTATACTGCACCTTTGTCAGCATATTTCCTTATGGAATGGGGTAAGTATAAGGCCAAAAGACCCTAAAGCACACTCCAACACTTGTCAGTCTCTACAGGGTAGGGTGAGGTGCAATGGCATGAATGTTATTGCTGACAACCCAAAGGCACACACTAATGACTGTCGCTGTCTACAGGGTGAGGTTGGCATTACTTCAATACTTCACTGCCATTCCTATTATGCATCTCTAGCTCTGGCACTGCCAATGCCAATGCCAGCACAACAACATTCAGCATTGACAAATGCTTGTTTATACTGTGATTTACAAGTGCTGAGAAGGTAGTGCAAACCTGTGAAGCAGGAGTGGAATAAACATGTGTTAATGAGTCTCTGTAGTTGAAGTTCTGTCTGAACCACAGTGATTGCTTGGTTATCATATTCTATTATTTTAGTGTGTGGGTGTGTGTTTGTGTCGTTTCAATATTAAATTTTGTTGTGGCAGTGGCAGATTACATTTTTTATTGTGTGAAGTCATCCTGTCATAGGCAGCATGGTAAACCTGACATGGCTATTGTGTGCTGCTGAAAGAACAGTCTTCGCACCAGTTGTTCAAGAAATTGTTTTCCATACTCTATTTTTGATATTAATTTAAAATTCTGTATTGTTTCATTTTAATGGTGTCAAATTGCTTTTACCCCATAACCCCCCAAAATCCAGTCCATCGTGCACACAGAGCATTAGTGCATTGCTGATAAAACAGGAGGTGTGAGGGAGGGACTCCAAGCTGTATCAGTGTGAGTGAAAGTGTTGCTATCCTACTTGTTGCAGAGATGTTTTGTAGTAGATGAGAAGGCTCACTTATTGAGTCATGTGGCTAAATAACTTGATCAAGGGTACGTGTGTCCAGTGGGTGGGGTGGGCTTGGGGGAGGGTCCTGCCAGCTGTTGAGTGGTGGGGTGGCTGGATGGTCTTCAGTTCCCATCAGGTGGTTCATCTCTCTTCTGAGTCCAGTGCTGAATTAGATCAGCAGCGGTCTCTGAGCATGGTGGGTGTGAGGGTGGGGAGTGTGGAGAGTATCTGCTGCCAAGAGTGGGTAGGGTGCATGTAATGCCTTCACGATCAGGAGATGTGTTCAGTACCTCAAAATAGCAGGTGAAGAAACAAAACCAAGAAAAAAAAAATCAGTCACTTCAACTGCATTTGACACTAATGGACACAGTGACTTTCAAAGAGACAGAGACAAACAGTGACAGCACATCATCCAGATATACAGACAAGACAGTGTGTTAGCGAAAGTGCAGAAAACTGACAGTTTACAGCTTGTGTCTGTAGCACCACAAAAGATACAATTAACAATGATTGAGATGGTACCTCTCAACACATCACACTCAGTACTCAACTCTAAATGGCGGATTAGACTCTGAAATACCCCCGTTTCCAAACAAACATGAAACAACAAAAAATCCTGTCTCCCTTTCTTTAGGGGGACCAACATCAAAGTTATATGACAACAGTGAACACAGACAAGGGAAAACTGAAGCCGCAAAAACTCTTATTTACACTAGCTCTAAGTCTGGATGTTTTTCTGCTACAGATACTTTCCCCAGTTAATTTGAGTGCTAAATTATGTACATAATGTTTTTATATTGTAAAATCATGTAGTCCTGGATCACTTCAGTGTATTAAGCTATGTATGAAATATTCTTCTGTAACATTATTTTGTACAAGACCACCTTCTAAATAGGACCAATAGGTCCTAATGATGTGATGTTGACAGCTATCTCCTGTATAAAAATAAAGATGTTTCTACTAATTACAGCACCTCATCCCATGCCACCATGGGTTGTCACCCTTACCAGGGAGATAGAATGCTGCAGGACAGCTTGAAAGAGTCATAGGATCAGGGATCTGGGACACAGATCATACCAGCACACATCCCATTACACAGTCCACAGCTTTCTTGCACAGTCCAGGGCACGCTTGCCCTCGTGCCACCAGTGTACCCTCCCACACCCTGCTATATCCATGCCACCCACTACTAGTAGCCCCACCGGTCCAGCTGCATTATATCACACAGGCTCTCCCACCCCATATGACTCACTCCAGACAGAGGCACAAGGGCTGTTAGACCAGCTCATGGTTAGTTAACCTTAGCCCCAACTTGCAGTCATGGTGGGGCTTCCAAAATCCCAAATAAGGGGATGCTGCAGCCTTGCCATGGTGCAAGTCCCCTTACGAACTGGCACGTCTGGTGCAGGGTTGCTTCTGTGCATGGCATCCAGATTTCAATGCCGCCTGTGCTCAAAAACTGGTATTGCAAGCAACACTTGCTGCTTGGTGCAATTTGCATGAAATCCTTTTGATGCGGGCACTTTGTGCCAAATTCCACCCTTTGAAAACTGTGTCTCATGATCAAAATGTCAAAATCTAGTCCAAAGTAAATACCTCAGATGTTCCACGGAAAATAAACTATCAATATTAGCTTCTGCTGTGATCCCAGTGTGTGAAGTGCAATCAAGTCTGTTGCCAGAAGAAAATGGAGTGGGGGCGCAAATGAATAAATGTAGACAACAAGCCTCAAGGAAAATCAAAGTTGTGCTTTGATTGTTTCAAACCAGGTTTAAATCTTGATGCTTTGCTTATTCTGAAGGCTTCATCAGGAAATGCTTTTGCATCTACTAATAAACAATATAAATATCAAAGAGCTGTCCACTCAAAGAATTTAGTCATCAAATAAATCGCAGTTGTTCTGTGTCATTCACAACTCACATTATGGAGTTATTAACTAGTCTGAAAAAGTGAAATAAAACTTATCATAGATATGAAAATAAAATTAATATTTTTTTTTTGCTGATTACATACATAGTTCAAACAAATCCAACACCATCATCATATCTCATAAATGTTTCATATTATTAATCAATTGCTCTGTAATAAACTAAATCAAAATTCTTCCACAAAAACAATGGGTATTATTTTCATATATATATGATAGTGATAACAGGCACTCCATAATGTGAGCTGTAATAACTTTAGTAACTCAGCTTGGTCTCGGATTTTAAAAATCATTTTTAAAATTCATTATAGAATTTAATTGGATTTTATGTCTCCTTAATTTCAGACAGCTTAATGTATGGATGAGTGACATACCGGCAGTGTTGGGACTGCATGCATAGAGAAACATGGCAACAGCTATCAAATGTGCACATTGCACAATATGGAATACAAAGCCATAGACAAAATTCCATTCCAGCCTGTTGTACTAATAGAGGGAATGCTGGCCAGAGAAAAGATTGTGGTTTACCAGAATCTTTGCTAACAAAGCAAGTAACAACACACAAGGCATGTTGCTATTGCCTAATTACTGCACATACCCTCACTCTGTGTTGGAGGTACAAAGTATCAGCTGAGTTCCCCTTCAACCACGGAGTGGGAGGTAGTGAGGTAATTACCCAATACTCCACAAGCCCTGAAGCATGTTACTGCTACTGGTGTGCAAACTGGGGAGGTGATGGTTTTGATTTTGTCAACTCTCCACATGTACACTTGCTTGCTAGCTAGCCATCTGCTCACAAGGGTAACATAATATGGAGATTTAAATAAGAAGAATTGACAGGAGAGAGGACACAGTGAATAATGGAAGATTTATTTATTTAGTTTTTGTTGACCAGGATAGGCTGAAGCAATGTAACATCTGAGTAGCACAAGGACTGTATAAACTGTATAGGAATCATCCCATTCCAAGGCAAATATATGGGACTTCAGAGGTGCCGAGTTTGTTAAAATGGCCAACAGTTAAGTTAGCCCTGGCAAAAAGAAATACAGGTGAAGGGGGAACAGGCAAAGTGGGCAAGCATTAACGATGCAATACTTGAAGCAACATCCCATTGTGTGCTCGAGAGAAAAGGAAGGGCAAAAATAGAAGGAAACCACTTTGGTTCTCAAAAACAGTAGCAGAAAAGGTCAGAGCCAAAAGGCTGGGCTTCAGGAAATATAAGGGAACACAGCGGGATGAAGATAGGGAGGCATACCAAACTTCCCTAAGGGAAGCAGGAAAGGCAGTAAGGCAGGCAAAGTCCCAAACTGAGGAAACACTAGCACGAACAGTAAAAGAAGGTGACAAGACTTTCTATAGATACATTAGTGAAAGGAGAAAGTCCAGAGTGGGTATTGCTAAGCTTAATGGAGAAAAGGGAGCATGTGAGGAGGAGGACCATATAAAAGCATCTATCCTAAATAGATACTTCTGCTTAGTATTTACTGAAGAGAAGGTAGGGCAGGGCCCACAGCTCAACACCATGGACACGGGGGGACGGAGGTGTGTACCAGCCCCTTCACAAAAGAAAGGGTCCAGGACTGGCCTGTTGGTGCAGTGGCTGGATTTCTGCTTGTGGTGCCAGTGAACCTGGTTCTGGAGCAGTCTTCGGTTGCTGGAGGGCCGGCTGGGGAGAATGGTTTGAGCGTCCCACGATAGCTCACATTCTCCAGGGGGACTGAAGAGGCCAATGCCCACAACCTGCCTGATCCTGAGCAGAGGCTCAGGATATAACAAGCCCTGTTCACGGGGGGGCCATCCATGACATAGGGTGGACATCAGCATGCAGGGCCTTGATTTCAGGGCACACACCACACAAGGGGAAAAAAATGTAGGAAATCAGCCTTCTATCGATGGGAAGACAGGACACCAGGAGCATGCCCTCGATGTGTCACCACCCACCCAGACCACCTTGCCCGACAAAATCAAGTAAGTGTACAGGGTGTATGGGACCAGCCTCAATCCCCACCTGGGGGGGGTATAACCGAGGCTACATGGGGTACAAGGTTGGTGATGGGTTAGATGGCTGACAGAGGGATGACTCCCAGGTGCCCCCAAAGGGTTGAAGATGGAGGGCTAGTAGGAGAGGAAAAATAGAAAGTAAAGAAAAAAAAAGAAACAAGCATTTGTCAATGCCAAACGTTCGCTTGCAGGTATTTGCAGTGGTGTTTTGCATGTATGGTGCTTTACCCTAATGCCCTGTGCGATTGCTGGTATTTGCACAATAAATTTTCAGCATGACCTTTTTGTTACCCCCATTGTGTGCTACATAGGTGGAAACACATTTTAGGCAGGATGTGAAAAATGACAGCTGTACTGCTCATAAGGAAGTGTGGTAAAATGGCAATGTTGAAAATCTGGAGTGGAAATATTGAAAATTCGCAAACCTACCAGCATGCAAGGGAACTGTGGAGTGCATGCTCATAAAACAGTCATTGTTAGGAATTTTTTCACCAAATTGTCAACATTGGCATTTTAAAGCCTCTGCTAATGAACAGTGTCACTGTGATTGTCTTACCATGTGCCATACATTGATTTTGCACACCGACTGCGCCATTGTGCACTACATGGGCAGAAACACGTTTTGGGCAGGATGTGAAAAATGTCAGCTGTACTGCTCATAAGGAGGTGTGGTAAAATGGCAATGTTGAAAATCTGGAGTGAAAATATTGAAAATTCGCAGACTTACGTGTGTGTGTAGGAACTGCGCAATGCAGACTCATAAAACAGTCATTTTTAGGAATTTTTTCACCAAATTTTCAGCACAGCTATTTTAAGACCTCTGCTCATGATCAGTGTCACTGTGATTTTCTTAATGTGTCCCATACATTGAGTTCGTACACCGACTGAGCCATTGTGCGCTACATGGGCAGAAACACGTTTAGGTCAGGATGTGAAAAATGACAGCTGTACTGCTCATAAGGAGGTGTGGTAAAATGGCAATGTTGAAAATCTGGAGTGGAAATATTGAAAACTCGTGAACTTATGAGCCTGAGTAGGAACTGTGCAATGCACGCTCATAAAACAGTCATTTTTTTGGAATTTTTGCACCAAATTTTCAACATGGGGTTTTTGGGACCCCTTCTCATGAATGATGTCACTGTCATGGTGTTATTCAGGCCCAAAGGGTGATTTCACGGAGTGACTGCACAGTGACTTCGAAATCACCCTTCGGGCCTAATAATGCCATGACAGTGACATCATTCCTGAGAAGGGGTCCCAAAAACCCCATGTTGAAAATTTGGTGCAAAAATTCAAAAAAATGACTGAGATATGCAATAAAGTTGAAACCCCCCTATCTATCCCTTTATACAGCTTACCGGCATTTCCTCAGTTCGCGGTCAGCTTTGAAGAGTGCAGACATGTTCCCGGTCCACTGAAGATCGTCGCGCCCGAGCTCTGGAGGTAGTATGGGGGTGGGGGTGGGGGCTGGATGCACAGTGGGTGGGAGCGGGTTGTGGGAGGGGACTGGGAGACTACGTGGGAATGTTTTTCTTTACAGGTTTAAAAAAAAAAAAGACTACGTGGGATGCTTGCCACATGGGCCCCAGCATGGCAGAAGATGGCTGGGGGCAGAGGAGCCGACAGGGGGATTGGGCACCCCGTCGGCAAACAACGTTGCCACGCTGAGATATAGACTCCCAGTGTGGCACCAGAAAGCTTTAGAGGCGGCGTGACCTGGCGAGGCGGGCGTGTGACGTGAGGGTTTAGTATGACAGCAGTGGTTTTCTTGGCTGGAGACCACCGCTAACATAGAGCTCCCACACCCATTGGTGCGGGACCGCCATGCCTGCTCAACAGAGCACTGGATTGAATGGGAGAGGCATACCTCCAAAGTGTGCTACTCTCCTAAAACGTTCCTTGCACATGCAAGCAAGCGAACGTAAAAAGAAAGGGTCCTATAAGAGCTCGATAAGCTCAGAGTGGACAAGGCAATGGAACCTGATGACATATATCCCAGGGTACTATAGGAGCTAAGGGTGGAACTAGCAGAGCTATTATCAGAACTGTTTAGTCAGTCTCTGAGCACAGGAGAGGTCCCAGAAGACTGGAGAAGGGCTCATGTGGTCCCACTCCACAAAAGTGGTAGCAGGGAGGAGGCAGGGAACTACAGACCAGTCAGTCTTACCTCAGTAGTGAGCAAGATTATGGAGGCACTCTTTAAGGAAAGGATAGTGCAACACCTGGAACCCATAGGAGCACAGGATCCAAGACAGCATGGGTTTACAAAAGGAAGGTCCTGTCAAACTAATCTCATAGATTTCCTTGACTGGGTAAGCAGAGTACCATGGGGAAGCAGTTGATGTCACCTAACTTGACTTCAGCAAAGCTTTCGATACTGTTCTACATAGAAGATTGATTAATAAGCTGGGTTGGCTTGGGTGGGTCAGAAGTTGGTCAAATGGGTGGCAAACTGGTTGACTGGCAAAAAACAGAGAGTGGTGGTAAATAGTATACAGTCAGAAGAGATGCAAGTCACAGGTGGGGTACCTCAGGGACTAGGACCAGTCCTCTTCAATATCTTCATCAGTGACACTGCAGATGGACTCGAGGGTAAGGTTTGTCTGTTTACAGATGACATGAAGATTTGCAACAGAGTAGATCACCCAGATGGGGTGGGCAGAATGAGAAGAGATCTGGATAAACTGAAAAACAGTCAGAAGAGTGGTAACTGGGGTTTAATGCAAAGAAGTGCAAGATCATGCACATAGGGAAGAGAAAACCTGAAGCCACCTATAGGCTGGGAGGGGAGTTGCTGGCAGTCACAAAGGAGGAAAGAGACTTGGGCATCATCATCACCAATGACCTGAAATCATCCAAGCAGACCATTGAAGCAGTAGGTAAGGCTAGGGGGAATGTTAGGGTATATTAGTAGGGGCATCACAAGTTTTTTTTTTTTTAATTTCTGTTTTTTTCCACTCCTACTGCCCCACAGAGCTGCTTCCTTCAGGAATCGCCCATCAAGCCTGCCCCTGCCAGCACCTACCTTGCAACCTCTGCTCTCCCTCCATCTAGCCATGGAAACCCCCCTGGCAGGGGCGGGGTCGGGCGACCCCCGAATCTTGAATCTCGTCAGGGTCCTGGGTCTCAGGCAGGTGCTGGCACATCGGGACCTGGCTTGGTATTCTGTCATCACAGCTCTGAGGTTTTTTTTTTCCCCATGTTCCTCAAGGGACACTATGTGCCCCTGCATCAAGGCATCTGCCAGCCTCTGCAATGCCCCCCCCTTCTTCCATGAAGGAGCAGCCCCCGAGGCTGATTGGCTGCTGGCCTACACCTGCAACCAATCATACCTCCAAGACTCCAGCTTGCTGTTGCTTCCCCCAACCTCCACCAGGGGTTGCCGCTTGCTGGAATGGATGCCCCCCTCCCCCTGGAGAAGGCGAGTTGTCCCTGGATGATCCAGCCTATCTCCCCCAGGCCAACCCCCGATGACCCGAGCTCGCTCCCTTACCCGGGTCATCGGCGTGGTGTGAGATGTGGCATCCAGTGCATCAACTCTCAGTGCCACCGGGCCCGGCGAGGGGTATCACAAGTTGGAAGAGGGAGGGAGGTAATAATACCTCTTTACAAGACACTGGTTAGGCCCCATCTAGAGTACTGTGTGCAGTACTGAAGGCCATACCTTCACAAGGACATTAACCAAATTGAGACAGTCCAGGGAAAAGCAACCAAAATGGTGCAGAGACTGCATCAGAAAACATATGAGGATGCATTAACAGAGCTCAATATGTATACCCTAGAGCAAAGGAGGGAGAGAGGTGATATGATCTAAACAAACACCTTAAGGGCATTAACAAGGTGAAAGTGTCTAACATGTTTCAATATAAGAAAAGTAGCAGGACAAGAGGACACAGCATGAGATTAGAGGAAGGCCAATTAAGGGGTAATGTGAGGAAGTTCTTTTTCACAGAAAGGGTGGTGGATGCATGGAATGGTCTACCTCAGGAAGTGGTGAATGTGAATAGAGTGCAGAGCTTCAAACAGGCATGGGATAGGTATAAGGGAGCAATACTGAGGAGTATAAAAATACAGGACACTGACAGGGCAAAGCCCGATGGCACATTTATAAGGTAGAAAAAGAAATGGGCAGACTGGATGGGCCTTGCTGTCCTTATCTGCCATCAACTTCTATGTTTCTATTGTAAGCAGGTTGTCTGCTGGCAAAATTAAACTGGTGACTGAAGAGTGACAGGATATGGTGAATGACTGCTGATTGGCTGATGTAAACCTATACAAAGCCAACACAATTTATTTGTATTGGGCTACAACAGAAAGATTTTCTGACTTGCTCGTAGGTAACTAAAATATTTGTGCTTGAGGTGAACAGAGGAGAAAGTGTTTTGCAAACTAATGAGAATACAAGCTTGGTGCAACTCAACTGCCTACACCCTGCAAAAATGTAAAACAGTCCCCCATAAGTACGTTGTGAGCTTGAAGGCATTTGGGCCTACGTTTGTTAACACTTATTTTGTGTAAATACTGTTTGTACTGCTGACAGTTTTATTTATTTATTTATTGTGTTGTCTTGGAGAAACTCCTTTAAGCTAGAAGCTCTTTTACAAAGGTTACACAGGTACAATTATAAGCATACAAGATACAGTTGAAATACAATCAATGAATACAGAAAATTACAAATAGAGGGTGATACAATATTAAACAAATTACATAATTAACACATACTGTAGTTGCATAGCAGTCAAAACTGACATTGTTAGGCAGGAGGTAAGCAGAAAGGTGAGGAGGGAGACAGTAAGGAATTTTCATAGATTGGGGGGGTGGAAAAACAGAGGGTAGGGGTGAGAGATATTGGAAGGGAGCCATGAAGGGGAGCGTGACGTAAGGACTGAGAGAGATCATTAGAGTGAAGGGAGGTAAGGTTTGAGAGATACCACTTGAGAAAAGAGAGAGATGAGGGGGATGTTAGGGGGTAGGTGTTTTAAGATGGTAAGAAGGGGTGGGGAGCAGAACTTAGGAGGGAAAGGTGTTAAGCTTGGCAGTCACAGCAGCCAAGAGACGAGAGGTGCTTAGAAGTTGTTTCTTAAATGGCTCTAGTTTTTTGTTCATTAGCAATGCTAGTTGGTAGGCCATGAAGACATCAGGGTGCTCTGTAAGCAAATGAATGTTGCACTTGCAACAAAGAAACATAGTAGTTGTCGTCAGATGGGGATCGTATGATCCATCAAGTCTGCCCACAGTTTCCTACCCCCCACCACTTAGCTGCCTGCTTGAGTATCCCGCAGTGTCTGTCCCATGCCCACTTGAATTCCTCCACCAACTTTGCTCCCACCACCCCCTCCAGCAGGCTATTCCGTGGTTCAACCACATGACCTGTGAAGAAGAACATTCTCATATTGCTCCTGACCTTACTTCCGTTAAGTCAACGGTCAGGCCTGCTTGTTTTGTTGTCCAGAACCAAGAGTTACTCTGCATTCACAACACAAGCAAGAGAAGAGATGGTTGTTCTTTCCAAAGTTTTCATTGTAGCCCAAAATGACATACAGATTTCAAACTGAACCTTCTCCCCAGCGCTTTGAACAGGGTGTGGTCTTCCTGCGGGGGGTGGAGACTGTTCAGTCATACCTTCCTTAAATAGACACATTTCGAACACTTGTCTGCCCCTTCTGTTCATTTCTTTATATCACAATAATATTTTTATTTTTACAAGTGGCTCTGGAAGGCTTTTAACCTGTGGCCTTATTAAACATCTTTTTTATTTTTTTTATATCATTTATTACCAAAATAAACAAATAAGGGTAAGAAACTATAAAGGCATCATGTTTAATTACTGTAAATTGGCTATTTTTTACCAACTTGATCAACTACTGTATTCTTTTATATTTCAACCATACCTGGTTGTCACAGAGTGACTCTGTGATGGATTAGGGGCCCTGGAACTTTTTGGGCTTGGTGCTTTACTTAAAGCCTTTCAATACTATAACTATGTCAAATCAGAACTTAATAAATAAATGTAAGCTTTAGAAAAAAATATAAAGCAAAGGGGAGGACTGAAGTAAGAGAGTAAGTCATTTAGTAACCCGTAATTCAGTTAAAGAGAGATGGAGAACCGAATCCCTTGTGTAAAGGTAGTTGGGATGCTTTACATGGTAATTGAGTTAATTTGGACCTTAAATGAGCAGCACCAGCAATCTGTTTCTACTTGGATTGAAAGAACAGTTTTAGTCCTTCTTTTTAGAGGTGTTTGGTAGCACACCAGAATACAGGCAATGCTTGACTAAGAGGAAGAATGGGTTGCAAGTGAGGGGAAATAAAATGAAGTCATTTAAGTCACTGTTCTGTTTAAGTTTCAGTCTTTAAGGGATGGTATTATTTGGAAGTCATTCCTTCTCCAGTAGTTGTAAATATTAACAGTAGCAAAAGTATTGAAATGCAACATGTGCTTATTGCACATTTAACTTCCCCTGGCAGAAGGTCAGTGCAATGTTAATCCATACACATGTGCTCTCCTATCTTTTGATAAAATAAAGACTAGAGGCAAGGTACTTGTAGTGGGCTGTAAAACCATTTGTAAAAGGCTGGTTAGTTTTAATGACTTCCTGCTCAAAGCTCCCTGTTTGAAACAACCAGTTAAGGCGTATGTTGGTAACAGCCTGGCAGTTGTGTTCAAGAAAGCAGGTTATGAAACTATATGGGGTATTGTACACCTCAGAGAATAGCTATATAAATTGTGTGGTACAGTTCTCACTTACAGAAAGGGCACCTGTTCATGTGTCTTTGGCTTTTCAGCTTCTGCTTCTGACTCTCCTTGCACTGCTCCCTTCCAGGACAGCTATAGTGCTGACCAGCCCTTTGTTCCTTTGTTTTATGCTGTCTCTTGTTGGGGGCGGTGCCTGATGGTCAGAGCTGTTTGAAAAAGAGCCAGGAATTGAAATAAAATAGACTGAATATGTCTATAAATGTACAGTATGTGAATTATAAACTATTGAGTCAGACAGTTAAAACAAAATAATTATGTTTAAATAAGAAGTTTTACTTTAGCATTAATGATGTGGGTGGAGTTAGGGAGAGCACATGATCATTTCCCTGTATAAAAGGACTGTCATCTGAGATTGTTAGTTTAGATTCTGCTCCTGGGTCTGGAGGTGAACTCTAGGGAGCTCTGTGAATTGTTCCAGAAGGTGTGAAGAGAAGAATACCTTTCAAGCCATGTAAAAGTCATGGGATAAAGTTTATTTGCCATTCTGATTATTTTATTTTGTTGTACCAGTCTGCTGATGTTATATTTGTCCTGCTATGAAGAAATTTTGAGATAGAACTGAATAAATTTCATTTATATACAACTGCAACTGTGTCACGCTACCAATTAGTCTACAAAGAGACCTGGGCCCGCTCATACTGGTATTTCATTCAGAGTTGAATTGTTAAACAAAATTGAGTTGCAAGGAATATAATTCAAAGTGGTAGTTATTTTTGGATGTCCCACAAATTAAAGTTATTCTGGATCAAATATCTTTTTAAAGATGCCTCATTTTTGCCAACTATCCGCATATAAATTTGTTTCCATAATTTCCAAGAACTTCAGACTGAGGTTTTAGAACAAAATACAAAATTCACATACAATAATATTCTCCAAATGGCTTATTTTACAATTATTCTTACTGTTAGATATTTTGTGTCAAGGTCTTTTTTTGTTCCTGTAGTTCTGGATGGGTTTCTAGGATAAGGAAGTGATCACTTCCATCATTTTCCCAAGACATAGTTCAAGCTGTGGACCCTGATCTACTGCTCTGTTGACCCAAGCAAAGAAATCTACCAGGTTTGTCTGGTAAGACCTCCCTCCTATGAAACTGTGTTGCTTTGTGTTGAGCTGATCACTATTCTCCCAAAAAGCTACTATTCTTTCCTGCAGCAGGGACTCCATCAGTTTTCCCATGGCTGAAGTGAGATTAATTGGATGGTAGTTTCCTGGCTCTTCCGCTTCTGTGCCTATGGAATAGCACCACTGTTACTCTCTTCCAGTCCTCTGGACCTTCCCCGCTCATCAACAATTTGCTGAAGAGCATTACTGGGGGCTGCCAGTCCCCCCCAAGTTCTTTTAGTATTCTTGGGCGTATCCCATCTGGTCCCATTGCTTTTTCCACTTTTAACTTGCTGAGTTATTCTAGGACCCTTTGCTTTGTGAAGGGGCCCATATCTATTTCTCTATCTGTACAATAATTTTTACCTATTGTTGGTCCTCTACCATCTGCTTCATGTGTGAAGACTGAGCAGAAGTACTCACTGAGTGCCTCTGCCTTCTCTCTGTCCTGCTTCGTAGGCTGCCCATCCTTTTTGTAATTCTAACAAATCCTCCCTCTGTCTACCTTTTTTCCCTTATGTACCTGTAGAAGGTTTTGTCACCCTTCTTTACCCCTTGAGCTATTCTTACCTATGTCTGGGCCTTTGCACTTCTTATCACGCTTGAGACATTTAGTAAAAGGGACTTGGAGTGAGCTTTTTTACATACCTCTCGTCAGGTGTGGGTTGGTTATTGGACTGAGTAGGTTTTGTAGGGCTGTTGGGGATAAGCCTAAGTGGGTGTTTTGTCCTACGAGGCAGACCTGGTATTTAATTCTGTCATCAAGGTTTAGCCAATTAGTCTGGGTATAAAGGTGGCAAATTTGGTTTAGCCTGTGAGCTCCTAAAGCTAGCCTACAGGATTTATTTAAGGCAGTCCTGACTCTTTTGAGGGTATTCAGTCACTGCTCTATATACTGTACCACAAGCCCATAATCAATAATGGAGAGGATGGAGCTTTTTACTACAAGTAACAATGCCTCGGAGATCATACTGTGTTGGTGTTTGTACAGCAGGCCTGTTCTAGCATTCATGGCCTTGACAACATTATCGACGTGCCAAGTGTAGAAGAGGAAGCTGTCAAGAGTGATCCCTAGGTACTTGAAGACACGCACCTGAATTGTTATTTATGGTCAGCTGATATGATTTGCATTTATTCTGTGGGTTTGCAAACAACATTACCTTGGGCTTTTCTTAGTTCAATAGTAGTTTGTCAGTGAACCATGTCTCCACTGTGGCAAAGTTAATTTGGAGATGGGCCTCTAGAGATTGTGGAGTAGGACTGTTAGTGAAGATGACAGCATCATCAGCATAAAGGAGTAGATTTTCAGTACAGGTCAAGGGCAGCTGGTTGAGAAACAAGCTAAACAGGAGGGGACCCAGAATTGACCCTTGTGACACACCAGTGATAGCTGTCCAGGCCCAGATTAATGGATGTGGGAGCCCTACTCCAAGTCACATTTTGTAGCCCCGGGGGGCCCCTAAATGCCAACATCCTACTCTTCCACATTGCTGTGCCGGCAAGGCTACAATGGCCAGAGTACTCAAGCAGGATGTAATTTATAATAATGCTATGTGTTATGCCACATGACTTGACAGGTCAAATGCCTTTGATTATAAACAACACAATTCAGAGTGACAATAAAATATGGCCTCCAGAATTTGCATGCTGGCCTTTAGGTGAGGCCTCATGAGGGTTTTATACAATGGCATCACTACCTCCCATCTTCTGCTAGTGATACCCCTGTCTATTCACCCCAGCATGCCACTGGCCCTCCCTGCAGCCTTTGTACTCTGCTTAGACACCTTTAGGTCATCCAAAATAACCCCTGGCCAGGTTATTTTCTTTCTTGGTGATCATCAGCAACCCCTCTCCCCCATTCTGTAGCTTTCTCCAGGGTTCCCTTGACCAAGGTGCATTATTTTGCATTTTTTTAAATTGAACTCAGTTGCTACATCTCAGCCCATTTTTCTATCTTCCCCTGGTCTCTCCTCATTCTCCTCATCCTGTCTGGTGTATCCACCCTTTTACAGATCTTAGTGTCATCTGCAAACAGGAAGACCTTTTCCTTCAGCCGTGCCACAATGTCACTAATGAAGACATGATTAAACAGGACTGGCCCAAAGACTAGCCCAAGGACTAATCCCTGTGGTTCCCTGCTGGTAATCACCCTCCCGGACTGGATCCCATTCACCACCACCCTCTGCTTCCTGTCCACCATTAGCCAGTTCCTAACCCAGTTTGCCATCTTCTGCCCCATGCCTAGACTACCCATTTTGTTAACCAGTCTTTTATGTGGAACAGTGTTGAAGGCCTTGCTGAAATTGAGGTAGGTGATGTCCAGTGCCCCCCCCCCGGTTTACTTCCTTCATCACCCAGTGAAAATAATATAACCGATTCATGTCATACTTATAAGCTTATTGAGATCCCTCTATTTTCAGACATAGTTATGATTACACTAGATTAGAGGGCTTCTTCACGTGACTTTGAAATGATCATAAATGTTATAAAAGGTATGGTGAAGTGATATCTGACATCCCTTAATATACAAAATAAATGTTTTCAAACTATATTTTGTTTTCATTTACAGACACAGTATTCATACATGCTGCAGGACATCCAGCAAGAAGAACTACTGTAAAACATGATCAAACATAATGACAAGCAGCAAAGCCCCCTAAACAACAAACAGCTGAACCTTCAAAAATCAATGTTTGCAATTGCAGTATAATCACCAATGTGCGTTTCTTTAGCAACCTGAATTTACCTTTCTTTATTGACATTTCTTTTTCTTTCAATATTCTGATGCAATTCAAACATACTGTCTTTTCTTCTTTTCAGTGCAATACAGTAACTAATAGCAATACATAACACAGGCGACAGTCAAAGAGGTTGGAACAGGCCAGGTGTAAACTGAGAGGTGGAGTGGAGCTCATACCATTTAGTAAAAAAAGCAACACATACCTCCTTTGCTTCTTGGTTGGCCTGAGATGTTGTGACTCCATCCAGCTCCTGCTGATGATTGGCCTGTCCCTCAAGATCACATCATAGGCAGTGGCGACACCACAACTCAACCCACCAGGCCCAGCAGCACCATAGGACTCCTCCTCCTCATCCCCTCACAACACTGCACAACTGCACTGAGCACCCAAAAATACTGCAGCAGCATGTGATGGTGAGCTGCACACCAAGAGGTGTCGGTGGTGAAGGCTTGATTGAAGCAAGCCAAATCTGACTTATTGTCCCACTCTCTCTGCCTGCTTGCTTAGTCTCTCTCTGGCTCTCTGCTTGAGACTTCAATTGTGTCTTCTCGAGAGACAGACCACTGATGACCATCGACGATGATGTCCACTCCTGGCACTCCAGACCACACAGCTCTCTCTCATCCTCCTCTTCGAGTCCGTTGACTCCTCAGCACTCAGCATGGTCACATCACATGCCCAGCCCTGACCTGATCCTGAGACAATGCATGTATGCACTGCCAGTGATCCTGCTCCCCAATAGCCACGCCTCCGTAGGACCTCATGGACAGTCATGATTGGTTGTGTGGTGGGGTCAGAGTGGATCAGAGGTAGATCTGAGAGGCTTGCTCCCTCGGAGTGGCTGCGGGTGGGTGGGTCAGGTTGGGAACCACTGGCTGACATGCTGACTGACTGAGGATGAGGAGCTGGGACCAGTGGCAGTAGGGGCTAACTCTGATGGGGGGGTGTTTTTATGGTGGCAATGTGGCTGGTTGGGGGCCTTGGAACTCACATAGTAGGGAAGGAAACAAATAAGCTACAGTGGGTGGCGGGGGCCCTCCTGAACCACGGGACCCTACACCATGGTGTCATTTGCGTACATGTTAATCCAGCCATGTAACTGGCCCACTATCTGGCCTCCATTATTGGGAGGCAGTATAGTGCAGTGGTTGTAGGCTCTGAGCTGCAAGTCTAGAGACCTGGATTTGAATCCCTCAGCCCCTACGTGCATACTGTGTGACCCTGAGCAAATCACTTAACTTCTCTTTGCTCCCAGGTCACACCTGTAAACAAGCTTTCAGCTTAGTGTGTCTCTCCTGGTTAAAAAAAAAAATCTGAGATTTTGTCATTTATTTTGACCTGTTGTGTTCAGTTTGTGAGGTAGTTTTTAAACCATTGCATGGTATCAGGCAAGAGACCAGTGGATTGGAGATTTCTGAGTTGTAGTTTATGGCTGACCATATCAAAAGCTTTAGTGAGGTCGATATATATTGCCCCCACAAGCTGGCTCGTGACAAGGATCTCATGAAGAGTTCTGGTGTATTTAAGAAAGGCAGTCAAGGTACTATATCCTTTGTGGAGTCCGTGTTGTTGGACACACTGCAAATTATACTTGTCAAGGTAGTCTACCAGTTGGTCAGAGACAATCCATTTATTTCTTTTATTTTTTATATTATCTGTTTATGCCCCCTTCTCTCCATGGTAGCTTGACATCAGCGGTTGGAAGGGTAACGGAATCACTTCTGAAGGAAAGGATTGTGGAATATCTTGAGTCCAGTGAGTTATAAGATCAGAGGCAGCATGGTTTCACAGGGTGGAGGTCAGGTCAAATGAATGTGACAGATTTCTTTGACTGGGTGACAAAGGAGTCAGAGCAGGTTGGAGCAGTGGATGTGGCCTACCTAGATTTCAGTAAGGCTTTCAACAATGTTCCACATATGAGACTAGTAAGAGAAAACTGGGTAGCTTAGGAATTGGTCCAAAGATGGTAAACTGGATAAGAAATTGGTTGGGGGATAGGCAACAGAGGATGGTGGTAAATGGAGTTCACTCTGCGGAAGGGATGATGACAAGTAGGGTTCCTCAGTGATTGGTGCTGGGACTGGCCCTCATTAATGTCTTTGAGCGATGTTGCAGAGGAGCTGGAAATTAAGATCTTCTGCTTTGTAGATAACACCAAAATCTGCAGTAGAGTAGGCACTCCAGGGCAGTTGTAAGGGATTAGCATTGTCGTGAGAAAACTAGAGTGGTCAAGGGTATGGGAGCTGGGTTTTAATGTGAAAAGTGCAAAATATTACACTTAGAGCACAGAAACCCAGGGGTGGAGTACACAATGGGTGGAGTGGTAGGGAAGGCTACTGGGATTCTGGGCTGCATCGGGAGGGGTATCACCAGCAGAAAGGGGGATGTGGTGCTTCTGTATAGTTCACTGGTAAAACCCAACCTAGAGTACTATGTCCTGTTCTGCAGAATGCATCTCTGGAAGTACAGAGACAGAGTAGAGATGGTTCAGAGGAGGCCAACTAAAATGGTGTAGGGTCTGCATCAAAAGCCCTACAAGGAGAGACTGAAGGACCTCAATATGTACAGACTGGAACAGAGGAGGGGGGGGCATATGACAGAGACCTTTAAATACCTCACAGGTGTAAAAAAAAAAAGTACAGGCGGGTGTGATGCTTGGCCAGCTGGTTATGATTGTTCTATGATATTTGTAATATAGAATGTGGTATGTGATTGTCTCACATGAGGCATCCTGTGCTCCTGGGTGCCCCCTCCTGGTTTCAGTTACAGTCAAGTGACCTGAAACCAGGAGGTAATTAATTAACAAGAGAGACTTAATTAAGGGTCTCCTGTTTTGCTGTGTTAATTGAACTGACCCAGCTGCCAGGATATAGGGCTCATAAACTTTATGATGTCTTTAATGAAAAACATGTCATACCACCACGGTGTGAGAAGTTGTAAAATCTTTGACATGCCTGGGGAACAGGAAACTACACAAGATCAAAGGAAAGGCTTGATTAATGACTGTCATAATTTGGGAGATTAGTTTTTGCTGAAGTCACAGTGTTTAAAATATCACCTGACAGGAATATCATTGTTTGCATATTTTTTATATTCTAAAAGGAGGAGCTAGATATCATAGAAGGGGTGTGGAAACACAGAGTTTTAAACTGTATTCTGTGTTTAAACTGAGTGATATATTCCATCTTGGGAGAGAGAGAAACATAGACCTCTCTGATAAGCACTTAGAGGTAATACATTAGATAGAAAAGTATCTAACTGTATGTTTGGTAGGAGTTTGTCTATAGTTTTTTTTGTTTTCTTGTAAGTGATTGTATGCTTTGTGATACAGTGTTCTGTGTTTACAGTTTTCATATTTTTATCAAATTTTAATAAAATCTATATTTGGAAGAGACTGCCTGGGTGTTCAAGTTCTTTTTTGCATGTGACGTATAGAGGGTTAAGACTGACAAAAACTATTCAAAGCTTGATGGCGTTACTAAACTGGGAAAATATAAGAATATATCTAAGGCCTTTTATAGAGTTTTATGGGTTCATTATGGATACCTGGTTAGGTGCTCTTAGGTGAAAGATGTATTGCATCCCCCGAAGAGAATTTTATCTGAGCCTGTACATTTGGGTATGCTAGCATAAGGTTCACAGTTTGAATCTCCTCAGAACTTGAGAACAAAGGTGATTTGGACCCACAAGCAAGCAGGAGGGTTACCCTGTCTGTTGCCTGTTCACATTACTGCACTCAGAGGTTGGCACTGTGAGAGCAGAAGGCCTGACCTGCTGAGTGTGTTTGTGATGGATTTGGTTGGCAGCAGTGTGGATAAATTTGGTAACACATGCTTTAACTGTTCAGTGTGTCAGCTTAATACTGTACAGCTCACTTGCAAAATAAGGCAGTGATTTATTTTTAATAAGGAAACAGAACTATATCATTTTGCTTACAGTCAAGTTCCTACCTGTTTTATTTTTTTTTAGTGCAAGATAGAGTAGCCGTAGTTAGGGAAGAAGATGGCTTCCAACTACAGCAGGCACACTGTAGACTACTTGAGGTAGTTGTGCCAGGACAGAGGAGTCCTGTATTAGGGGAGAGACACCAAGCAGAACCTCATGGATGCCCTAATGGCAGCAGATGCCCAGAGCATCAAGTCACTGACTGTGACTGTAAAGGACCAAACCTTGAGTGTGGAGGGGCCAGCGGTCAGTGCATTGTCCAGATCCAGTGAGGATGACAGCAGGGCCAGTGCCAGCGAAGGGGCACAGCAGCAGGGGAACATCACCAGCATTCTGGAGCCAGAAGCATTCGGGCTGCAGATTGAGTTGTGTGGAATGGAGCTGGAGTTCCAGACAGAGGATGAGCATGAGAAGCAAGCCACAGAGGAGAAGAGGGAGCTAGAACAATAGACTCTGACCATGAAGTGTGTGAGTGCCAGTGAGCCACAGAGGAGAAGAGGGAAAGAGAACAGTGAGAGGCTGACTGGGAACAGCAGGATGCTGACCGTAAAGAGTGTGAGCATCAGAGGTGTCATGAACTGGAGAAGCTATGACTCCAACCACCAGCACCAGAGCAGGTAAGTGGCTTGGGTTTAACTGGAACTACAGGACTGGGTTACAAATTGAATTCCAAATTGATAGCTGAATTTAAAGAGGGGAAGGATATGGATGCCTTTTTAAATTTATTTGAAAAAGTTTATATTCATGCAAAAATTTCTAGAGGGTCCTGGATCTTCCAGCTATCCCCGCTACTTGGGTTGGGATGCATTGGGTCAAATGAACAATGAGGACAGCAATGATTACTGCAAACTGAAAGCTGCACTTTAAAAAAATTGATTTAACTGCAGAATCATGCAGAGCTCAATTCAGTAAGCTCAGGAGAAGCCCTGACATGAGCTGCAAGGAGCTAGCCATGAGACACCGTCAATGTTTAAAATGTTGGTGAGAAGGAATTGAAGCAAACTCTGTAGATAAAATTGAAAATGCTATTTTGTCAGAACAGTCTTTTTGGGCATGTCCAGCAGAGAGAACCTGGCTGGAGGACCGAGATCCCAAAACAGTGCAAGAGGCTGCTGAACTCTTGGACAGCTATGCCAAGAGCAGACCTGATCTGAGAGTGAATGGGGTGGGTGTGGCAGCACAGAAAGGGAAAAGCTCATCCTCAGGACAGCTAAAACCCTCACTGCCTCCACCAAAACAAGTTAACCCCAGGTTTCAAAGAAAAGAGTTCTCTGAGAAAAGAAATGAATGTTGGTTTTGTAAAGAAACTGGGCATATTGGCAGACAGTGTCCCAAAAGGGCAAGCAGTATGCAGAATGGGGTTAGGAAAGATGTGGGTTGTCTGTGTCCCTGGAAGCATGCCTGTGAACATGAGGGAACACATACAACCAGTCATGGTGAATGGTGTACAGGCACAAGGGCTAAGGGACACGGGGCATCCCTGATGCTGGTAAAAGGGGATCTGGTACAACCTAGTCAGCTTATATCCAATAAATGTCACTGGACTAGACTTCACTGGTGAGGAAGAAACACTGCAACTCACTAGTGTTCTCCTAGACTGGGGTGAAACAGGGAAAACTGTGCAACAGATGGCTGTAGCCGAAACTTTAGCACTTGACGTTATCCTTGGCAACAATCTCAAACATGGGTTGGTGTGAGCAGTTACCCATATCCAAGCGGCAAGGGAAAATTGTATTTCCCTGGACTCCACAGAAGCCATTGTGGAAATCACTGTGTCTCCTGATAGGGAGACTAATAAAAAGGGGGTAGAAATTTCCCCAGTAGGAGTTAACCACACAGCTATGGAGGGTTACTCCAAAGAAGGATGGGTGACCCATTGTCAGAGGATTAGGGATGACAGTGATTATAGAGTGCCCTGATGCTAGTGCTAGGGACCCTAGTTTAGAGACTAAAGGGGATCTGTTCCATTCCTTGGGAATGTGTAGGCAGTTTGCAGGTTCTCAGAAAAGTGACCCTAGTCTAGAGAAGCTGAGAGCTTGGGCAGACTCTGAGGGAGCACAGGGAGGTATCAGTAAACATAAGGTTTATTGGGAAAATGGACTGATGTATACTCAGGCTGTGAAGACAGAGGAAGGGGTGATAGGCTGGTAGCTTGTCATTTCGTAGGGGTATCGTGAGCAGTTGCTCAAGATTGCACATGATAGTCGCTTGACTGGTCATCTGGGAATCATGCACACTATGCAGCAGTTGGCCCAGAATTTCTATTGGCCCAATTTCACCAGCAGGTGAAGGCGTATTGCAGGTCTTGTCTCTGGTGCCAAGAAATAGGGAAGGCAGGTAAGAAAACCCAAGCAGCCCTAATTCCATTGCCCATAGTGGAGGAGCCATTCCAGAGGATGGGAATGGATATTGTGAGGCATTTAAATACCCCCAGCTCCTCCTGGAAGAGATTTATCCTGACTGTGGTGGATTATGCTACTCGGTACCCGGAGTCAGTCACCCTGTCCTCACTGAGGATAGACAAAGTGACAGATGCCTTACTTGGGATTTTATCCCATGTTAGGTTTCCGCAGGAGATTATCACCAATCGAGGGGGTTCCTTCATGTTGGACCTGATGAAATGTTTGTGGGGTGGTGCAGAGGTTCACAACATTTTATCATCTGCAAGTCAATGGGCTTGTGGGAAGATTTAATGGTACCCTGAAGTCAATGCTCCAAGTGTTTGCTGAACAGCATGTATGCGACTGGAAGAAATACATTCTCCACCTGTTTGCATATAGGGAGGTGCCCCAACAGTAGATAGGATTTTTCCCCTTCAAGCTCTTATATGGATGCCAGGTACATGGGCCCCTAGACTTGATCTGGGAGGACTGGGAAGGCAAGCACACCACCCAGGGAACTCTCATAGTGGATTATGTCCTTAGGTTTATGGAAAGGCTGAGGGAGCTTATTGGGACAGCCCAGAGCAACCTGGAAGCTGCCCAACAGAAACAAAAAGTGTAGTATGACCTCAGAGTCAGAGCTTGCTCATACATGGTGGGTCAGGAAGTCATGGTCCTTATTCTGGTCCTGAAAGACAAGCTGCAAGCTGAGTGGGCAGGACCGTACAAAGTAGTTAGGATATTAAATGATGTGAACTGTATCCTAGAGTTATCTGACAGAAGACAGACAGGAAGAATGTACCATGTCAACATGATAAAGCCATATGCTAATAGGGCTGGCATGGTGTTTGCAGTATGTAGTCCTGGGGAGGGGATGGATGAAGGAGACTCTCTTCTGGACTTGCTGGAAGAAAGTAAGCAGGAGTCCTCTGTGGAGGCAGTTAAACTGCCACCCCAGCTGGCCCAGGGAAAGATCCAGAAAGTAAGGGAGGTTTCAGCCGACTTTGCCCCACTGTTTAGCACCAAGCCCGGACTAACCCCTTAGCAATGCATGATGTAGAGACAGGGACACAGAGGCCCATATGGCGGTCAGCATATTGGGTGTCAGAGGTTGTCCAAAAGGACATTAGGAGGGGAGGTGGAGAAAATCTTGGATTTAGGATTAATCCAGAGATCCCACAGCCCCTGGGCTTCACCCATCGTCCTTGTGCCCAAGCCAGATGACTCTACTTGTTTCTGTGTGAACTATCATGGACTAAATTCAGTCAGGAAGTCAGATGCCCACCCAATGCCCCAGATGGACGAACTCCTGGACAAGTTGGGAGGGGTGGCATACTTATGACTATTGACCTGACAAAGGGGTATTGGCAGGTAGAGTTAACTGACAGAGCTAGGGAGATGTCAGCCTTCATCACTCCGATAGGCTTATTTCAATTTAAAGTAATGTCTTTCAGAATGAAGAATGCCCCTGCCACTTTCTGGAGGTTGGTGAACCAGGTGTTAAATGGTGCAGAGGAGTATGCCGTGGCATACCTGGATGACATTGCCATCTTTAATGCCAGCTGGGAGGAACATCTGTCCCACCTTAGGGAAGTGCTGGGCAGGATACAAAGGGATGGGCTCACTGTGAAAGCTGAGAAGTGCCAGGTGGCCATGGCTGAAGTGGCATACCTCATGCATGTTGTAGGCTGGGGACAGCTCCGTCCTAACCAAGTAAAAATAGAGGTGATTAAGGCATGGCCCAGATCAGAAATGCATAAGCAGGTCAGGAGTTTTCTAGGGACAGCAGAGTACTATAAGAAATCTGTACCCAATTACAGTGTCCTGGCTGCTCCCCTATCTGTCCTGGTAAAGAAAAAGATGCCTAAGAAAATTACCTAGGAATCAGCCTATGCACAGGCCTTTACCAGTTTGAAGGAGGCACCATGCAGTGCTCCAGTACTGACAAGTCCAGACTATAGCAGACCTTTTATAGTCCAGACTGACACCTCAGACATGGGTATTGGGGCAGTACTGAGTCAGGCATCCAACCAAGGGAAAGATCACCCTGTAGTGCACCTGAGTAAAATGTTACTTCCCAGAGAGCAGGCTTGATCTTCTGTGGAAAGAGTGTCTTGCCATAGTGTGGGCCCTAAAGATGTTAGAGCCATACTTATATAGGCAGCATTTTGAGGTACGAACAGACCACAACCCCCTGGTTTGGCTGACCCCAATGGGAAAAACTAATGGTAGACAATTAAGATCGAGTCTTGCCTTGCAAGGGTATGACATGACAATCTTACATAGGGCTGGAGCGACCAATCAGAACAGCAATGGCCTGTCGCGTCTGTATGAGGAGTGAACTGACTTGGGAAGCTCATCCCATGTAGGGGATAAAGCCATCAAATTCAGTATAGGTGGGGAGGATTGTGACGCTTGGCCAGCTGGTTATGAATGTTCTATGATATTTGTAACATAAAATGTGGTATGTGATTGTCTCACATGAGACATCCTGTGCTCCTGGGTGCCCCTCCTTCCAGGTTTCAGTTACAGTCAAGTGACCTGAAACCATGAGGTAATTAAAGGATCAGCGATACTTAATTAAGGGTCTCCTGTTTTTCTTTCTTAATTAGAACTGACCCAGCTGCCAGGATCTAGGGCTCTTAAACTTTTATGACATCTTAGAGGAAAAACATGTCATACCTCCACAGTGTGAAAATTTGTAAAATCTTTGACCTGTCTGGAGAGCAGGAAACCACACAAGATCAAAGGAAAGGCTTGATTAAAGACTGTCATAATCTGGGAAATCAGTTTTTGCTGAAGTCACAGTATTTAAAATATCGCCTGACAGGAAGATCATTGTTTGTATATTTTTTATATTTTAAAAGGAGGAGCTAGATGACATCATAGAAGGGGTGTGGAAACAAAGAGTTTTAAACTATATTCTGTGTTTGAGCTGAGTGATATATTCCATCTTGGGAGAGAGAAACACACACCTCTCTGATAAGCACTTTGAGGTAATACATTAGATAGAAAAGTATCTAACTGTATGTTTGGTAGGAGTTTGTCTGTAGTTTTCTTTGTTTTTTTTTTTTTTAAGTGATTGTATGCTTTGTGACATAGTGTTCTGCATTTACATTTTTCATATTTTTATCAATTTTTAGTAAAATCTATATTTGAAAGAGATTGCCTGGGTGTTTTCAAGTTCTTTTTTGCATGTGACATATAGAGGATTAAGACTGGTAAAAAACTGTTCCAAGCTTGATGGTGTTACCTTTTCCCAGTTTAGTAAGAATATGCCTAAGGTCTTTTATAGAGTTTTAAGGGTTCATTTTGGATACCTGGTTAGGTGCCCTTAGGCGAAAGATGTATTGCATCCACCAAAGAGAATTTTATCTGAGCCCGTACATTTGGGTACGCTAGCTTAAGGTTCTCAGTTTGAATCCCTCCACCAGAACTTGAGACCAAAGGTGAGTTGGACCCACAAGCAGACAGGAAGGTTATCCTGTCTGTTACCTGTTCACATTACTGCACTCAGAAGTTGGCACTGTGGGAGCAGAGGGCCTGACCTGCTGAGTGCTTTTGTGACAGAGGAAAGTAGTTTTTAGAACAAAAGGTTCTCAAGAAGAAGGGGACATGCTATGAAGCTGGAGGTGGGTAGATTCAAGTGAGATGTAAGGAGGTGGTACTTCAGAGGAAGAATGGATGATTCCTGGAACAGCCTCCAGCAGAGGTGATGTGGGCAAAAACAGTGGTGAGGTTCAAGAATGCATAGGATAATCACAAGGGAATCTCAGTAGAAAGGAAGGAGGGGGAGAAAGAACTGTAGATCAGGTATGGTCTGCAGTAATAGTGAAGGTTGGGAGAAATGGGTAGACTGGTTGGGCCAAGCAGTCCTAAACTGCCATCTAATATCAAGTATCTGTGGCAGCAAGTGTTTCAGTTATTGTGCTGGTTGTTATGTCCTGTAGCTTCTTGAGTGCAGTACCTCTGATCTGTGTAGTGCTTAGGCAGCTACCCTCCCCTGGACTGCAGTACTGCTGCACCACAGGTGTTCTCATATCTCTGATTGCTGCCTATGATGTCCTTGAAACTTCATTTATGGCTGCTGGTTGTGACACAGAGTCATCCAGTAACCTTTTCATGATGGCACCTGCCTCACGTGAGGTGAACTGTCTATAAATTTACAAATAATTTTTTTTCTTTAAGCTATTTTCATTCAAGCTTTTATACTTAGTTTATTTGAATTCTGTTTTCTATTTCACCCTTCCACTATCAAACATCAGGCTGATATGCCACCTGCACTGCTGCTTACCTGCCAGTTAGCCTCAGGATAAGAAGATGCTGCCCACATTGCTGCCCGCCAGCTCACCCCAGGATAAGACTAGAGGCCACTGACTGGGCACTCCCTCCTTGAGCTGCGGCACGACTTTCCTCCAGCAACCTCCGCCTGCTTCACTGCCCACCCACCAAAATAGTCCCAGGATAAGATTAGAGGCCTCTGACTGGGTGTTCCCTCCTTGACCTGAGGCGTAGCTCTCCTCCAGCAGCCACTGCTCACCCACAAGCTAGTCCTTTGATAAGATTGGAGGCCTCTGACTGGGCTCTCTCTTCTTGATCTGCGGTGCTCCTCTCCTCCAGCAGCTGTTGTTCACACTGCTGCCCACCCACCAGCTAGCCCCAGGATAAGATTAGAGGCCTCTGACCAGGTGCTTCCTCCTTGACCTGCAGCATGGATCCCTTCTAGCAGCTACTGTCCACACTACTGCCCAACTGCCATCTAGCCCCAGGATAAGACTGGGGGCCTCTGACAGGCTGTTCCTTCTGCAACCCATGGCACAGCTCTTGTCCTGCAGCTGCCACCTACACTGCTGCCCACCTGGCAGCTAATCTCAGGATAAGAGTGGAGGCCACTAACAGGGCACTCCCTCCTCGACCTTCAGTGCAGGTCTCCTCCAGCAGCTGCAGCCTGCCCACCAGCTAGCCACAGGAGAAGATATAGCTACCCATGGAAGCTGCTCCTTCACTTTGAATTCTGGCACCTTCTCCTGCTAGTTGCTGATTTACTCCTTTCATCATGACTGAGTAACTATTGGGCCCTCTCTGTTCATACATTTTTACACTGATTTTAACCTGCTTATGCATTTTTTCACTGTGGATTTAATTTGCACTGTTTTAAAATGTATTTATTGTAACCTGCATTGAGCAGCGAAAGACAATACTGTTTTTGCCTTATGAACTTTATCTTAAAAGTATACTCTCTGTCTGCTCTATTTTAACTGTACCTGAAAAGTACATTGCTTGCCTTTTTGTCGCTATCTTATATTCCTATTTAAAAGTACAAGGACTGCATTGTCTTAACACATCACTTGTGTTGGTGACCCAATTCCTCTACAGAAACTCTCCTGCAGCTACTCTACAGCGACTTGCCATCCCCCCCTCACTCCACTCTCTCTCCCCTCCTCCCAATTCTGCCTGAGATACCCTCCCACTGATTAAGTTAATCCCGTCTCCTGCCTGCCTGCTGTCTCTATGTCTCCATTTCCCTGCCTCTCCTTTTCCTACCAATTTCCAGGTCACTAAATTAATGTGAACTTCTCCCCTTCCTTCCTTTCTAGATAGGAGGCCTCTGACCAGGTGCTCCCTCGTCAACCTGTGTTGTGGCTCTCCCTCAGCAGCTGCTGCCCACTAGCTAGCCCCAGGATAATCCTGCTGGCGCTTTGCAATGGCTCCCCACCTGCCCACCACCCTTCTGCCCTATGTGGACAACTACTAATATAGCCAAGGTAGGTCAGATGACCCAGTGGGTGCAAAAAAACTAAATGTTGACTTTCCATATTGGCTTGTGCTATTTTTCATCCGCTAGAGGCACTCAACTTGTGTGTACTGCCCCAACTCTACAATCATCCCCTCAGTTAGTTGTTCTATGGGCTTCAACACATCAAGTTAACCACTACACAACTATTTTCTTTTCTCGTCTCTCCCAAACCACTTCCTGAACAAATTGCATTAGAAACATTCTACTGCTATGATAAGTCTCACCATGCTCACTATGTTAGCAGTCTCCTCTTGCTTCCTCCTTACACTCCTCCCCATCCTCTTCCTTTCCACTCTTACCTACATCTCAGATCTTGACCCTGCCTATACTACACCTCCCTTTTCTTGTTCTCCTATGAGCTCCCTTGTTCCTCTTTGCTGTAACTCCATCCCCTTTTCATCTAAATTGGTCCTATTTTCCACTCCTACATAGTGGATCTCTCATGTCAGGACCTAACATCTACGTGCTTTTACGGCTTCAAAAATATAGTCCCCACCCTCCCATTAGCCTCCCCCAACCCTGAGCTCGTCCATGTCCCAGTCATGATATAAGAGTTCTAAACTTCACTTCATCATCATCACTCTTACTCCTATCCATTGGTGATATTAACCCCAAATCTGGTCCCAACCCCTCCAATGTCTCTGAGTTAACTCACACTTACCCTGGCCCTTCCCCCATAAACTCACCATATCTCCCCCGAGGCCTCAAACTTCTCCACCTCAACATACGTAGCCTTCTTCTGAAAATTTACCTATTACAGCCAGCTTCTATATTGCTTGCCTCTAACATCCTCGCCCTCTAAGAAACATCGTTAAATAACAAAATACTAGACCATTCTATCTCTATCCCTAGCTACACCATCTCCCAACATGACCTTACAGGTAGGGGAGGAGGAGAGGCGATGTACATCTCCTCCTCAATCCAATCTACCACTATATTATCTACATCCATTCCTGTAGCCTATGAGGCACTCATCTTAAGGCTATCCTTGCCCTTCTCTCTTCCCATCTTTAGTGCTGGTGTCTGTCGTCCTTCCCTCTCCTCCTCCATTGTCACTAATCTCATCACCACCACAGTGTCGCACACATCCTCAGGCAAACTGTATTTCACGCAGGATTTCAACCAAAATTGGCTGCCATCCTCCCTAAGTAAGACGAGTAATGACCTAACTGCCCAAAACCTAACACAACTAATTCATGAACCCACCTGAGTGAATTCAAACCTCCAAATCACTCCCTGATTGACTGGGCCCTCACTTCACACCCGCACAGGGTCATACAATCTGGCTTACTTCCTGATGCCCTAAGTGATCACCACATGATCTATATGATTTGCAAATTTCACAGGCCTAAGTACTGCTAATTCTTTTTTACAAATCTCGGGACTTCAACCCTCTTCGCCAAGACCTAACTCTTATGAACTGGGCCCCTATAGCCTCAGCAAATATAGTTGATGAAGCTCTGGATTATTTCAAAGTTAATTTTCTCAACACCTGGAACCAACGTGCCCCAATAAAGTGCTCCAGAGTTCGTGGTAATCAACTACCATGGGTCACCCCAGAACTACTGGCCTGGCGACGTGCATGAGACCTTGCATGGAATACTCAAAGTTTCCAAACTGCCTAGGGACTTCAAAAAATACTTTGCTCTTTGGAAGTCATGTACTAAAGATATTCAGATGGCCAAGGCCAGATACTTCAGATCCACCTTCCAAACAAATATAAAGAACCCCTCGAAATTCTGGAAGGTTTTCCACACCCTATTCTCCCCCCCCCCCATCAAAACCACCAACACCACTCATCAAAGTAAACAACTCACTTACAGTATATTTGAGCATCTTACAGTTGCCACAGAATTTAATTCCATTTTATGTCCTGTGCCTCTGTCCTCCCCCATCCCATCCCCCACTGCCAACACCCCCAGTGTACAGTCTCTACCTGAGAGATTTTCTTTCTCCCAAATCTTTCCCACTGACACTCTGGATGTTGTCTTTGCACTTAATCCCTCAAAAGGAAGTTTGTCTTATGGACTTGACCCTAAGCTCTAATACCTGTCTATCCCTGCAATTGCCTCACCACTGTCTGATCTACTAAATCTCTCCTTCGCTTCTACAACTGTCCCAGATGCTTGGAAACATGCCATCATCCTTCCCTTATCAAAGGATGGTGAACCTTCCTCACTGGGAAACTACCATCCTATAACGCTCCTATCTATCCTTGCCAAGCTACCGGAGCACCTGGTTCTTTCCTAGCTCTCCTTTTATCTCTCTGACTCCTGTTTCTTCACTCCTTTCCAATCTGGGTTTTATAAAAATCCCTCAACCACAACCTCCCTACTTAGGCTCACTGATTACATCCTCTCAGAGATGGACAGTGGCCAAATAACATCCACTATTTCTGTTGACCTTGTCAAGGCTTGCAACATGGTCTCACACACCCTCCGAAACAACCTCACTTCATTTGGCCTATATGATTCTGCCACTAATTGATTCAGAGGCTACCTGGTAGGTAGGACTCAACCAGTTAGAACTGCTTATTCAGTATCCCCTCCTCTACAAACTAACACTGTGCTCAGCCCTCTACTATTCTCCATTTTTCCAAATGACCTCCCATCAACATGCACCTCATTCTCCATCCACATGTGTGCTGATGACATTCTCAATGCCAAGAAGACTGTCTCCATGACCTTTGGCACTAGGCAGAGACTCTCAAGGTTACCCTCCTTGCCCTTCCTCCATACCCTTGATGGGACTACCCTTGAGGATACCTCCTCTTTTAGATACCTTGGGGTTTGGCTCGACCAACACCTCAGCTTTTCTGGCCATGTGGACACCATCCTGAAAAACCTGCACCCCAAGCTTGGCGCCCTAAACAGGAACCATAGTAGCTTACCTCTATCAGCTAGGCGCGTACTTGTCCAGAAAATGATACTATCTATTTTCGACTACTGTGATATAATCTATAGTGCTGCTCCCAAGACATCCTTAACCAGGTTGGACTCCCTCTTCAATGCCTTTTGTCACTTCACTCTGGACTCCCCCTCACCTTCTCATCACTGTGAGCTCTACCAGTCTCTTGCATTTCCCTAACTTGATAATCAACGTCTCTCCCATGGTGCTAAATTCATCTCTTAATTTTGGTTTGGTTCTCTCCCCTCTTACCTGTCCTCCTCTCTATCCATTCCTCCACCCCCCCCACTCATTCTTTGAGATCTAGTGAATGTCATGCTATTGTAGTCCTTCCCTGAACAACCTCTGTAGTACAGGCAGCATTCTCATACCATTTCCCAAAACTATGAAACTCATTATCACATCAAACAAGGAACTTCTCTACCCCTCCCTCCATATCTTCATCTCTGCACAACTTCTCCTCAAATTGTACCTGATTCTAAGCTACCCTAACTCACCCCCTCTTTTGCTATGACTAGGATGCTGCATTATGTAGCTAAGATAACCTGCCTGTCTGTTCTTCTCTTCTTCTTGTCCTACTCTCCCCTAGCTAATGCAATGATTACCGTTGCACCTAAGGTGTCTGCTTAACATTTCTGTTTACAATTGTGCCATACAATGGCTCAGCAAGATTACCCTGTTCACGTTCTCCTATACCTAATTATTTAAATTTTATTAAAATGATAATGCAAGCACTTAATATATACTATTCATTATTTTCACTGTCTCACGTTATAAGCATATCATTATTTGTCTCACATTATAAGCACTTCTTCTGACTTTTACACTTTATATAATACAATTTTTATGTTTCCTTGCACATGTGCAAAAAACATCTTGCAGTAAAATGACTTTTCAGAGGTGTTTCAGAAGCAAATGATTTGATACCTTTTATTGGACCAACATAGATGTAATAAAAAGAACAAAGTATTTTAGCTTTTGGATCAACAAGTCATTACTTGGAAGCTTAATGGCAGTTATTTAGAAAATCCAATAATTTTAACACCAAGATCATGCAGAAAAAAAAAACAGAAAAAATTCACATTAGTTTAAAATACTCATTTAAAAATAACAGAAGAAAATGTCAGAGAAGCTGAATATTACCAGTTCACCTTCAGCTGAAAAGGCCTAAAGGTCAGATGTGCTTAGGGCATAACAACATGCACAGGTCAGGGAGAAGTCCAATGCAGATCACTGTACAGTGGGCTCAGCCCTCACAGACCAATGAGAATGCAACCAGACTGTGACACTAGTCACAGTTTCACAGCTGGAAGCCATTCTTTAGTTGAAAAAATTGAAGCGCACCAATGAGAAAGCCACTTCATTTCTTTCATTTGCACAGTGCTGTCAATTAAGCCTTCCTACTCCTTCCCACTGCGTGCTGTCCACAATATCCCCTCTGTTCTCCCACTGAGCCAGTGGCATCCGATCCAATTAAGCCTTCCCACTCCCTCCCACTGTGTGCAGTCTGCCAACACCCTCCATTCCCCCACCAAGCTGGAGGCATCTAATTAAGCCCTCACACTCCCTCCCACTACGTGGTGTCTGCCCAACACCCTCCATTCCCCCACTGACCCGGTGGCATCCAATTAAGCCCTCCCACTCCCTCCCACTGCCTGCTGTCTACCCTGTACCCTCTGTTCCCCCACCAAGCCAGCGGCATACAATTAAGCCTTCCCACTCCCTATCACTGCATGCTGTTTTTCCCACACCCTCCGTTCCTCCACTGATCTGGTGGCATCCAGTTAAGCCTTCACACTTCCTCCTGCTGTGCGCTGTCAACCTCATGCCCTCTGTTCCCCCACAGTCTCGGCATTCAGGGCCGACTCACCCCATGGACCTCGATGATCTAACGGCACATGTTCTCCTAAGGTCTCAGTAGTTTGTGTGCCATTCTGGGGCTTAGGAGCATTCAGTCAGAACTGCATTGTCCTCACCCACTCACCCAATGATTCTTGCAGCAGCAGGAGTAAGCAGTTAGCATGTCTGGTGTGGTGGTTAGTTGTGCTAACACATTTCTTAATTGCACAGAGGGCAAAGCAGTAAAAGTGGGTGAGCGGGATGGGAAGAGATAGTGTAATTAATATAGACCTGCTCATAAATTTTTGTGATCACTCGGAGTCTTGTGGCAAGTGGTACAGTGTCCCCAGTGTGCACCAGCATGGTAGCAATGTGAAACTTATCTTTGCCAATATCGGGGCCCAATCCCCATGTTGACAGTGGTAGAACACCCCCAAACAGTATGGGACACTAGGGAACCCACTCCCAGTGTCCCCAGTCGTCAGTACCCCCACCACTGTGTGGAACACTGGGGAGCACACCCCCAGTGTCCCAAAACATTCCATTCTCTAAAAAAAAGAAAACTGTCCCCAACACCTTTATTATTTTGTTTTAACCCTGAAAAAGAGAAACTGGTCTCTCGCCATCTCCCTATCCCCTCCCCATTCTGATGCTCCCTCTGCACATGCACCTCCCTGCACCCCCTCCTTACCATATTCTTACCTCTGGAGGTCAGTGGCTGTGATCTTCTGTGGACCAGGACACGTCTGCACTTTTCAAAGTCGAACCACAAACTGAAAGGTAAACACTGTAAGTGTATAATGGCTGCCAATGGTGTATTCAACTTATTTTGATATCTCAGCCAATTGTTGAGATTTTTGCACCAAATTTTCAACATGGGGTTCTTGGGACCCCACCTCATGAAGATAGTCACTATCATTTCATTAATCAGTCTCGAAAAGTGATTTCTCTGTTGCTGCATGGAATCACCTTTCGGGACCGATAACAAAACTGCAGTGCTACAATTCATGAGGTGGGTTCCCAAAAAGCCCATGTTGAAATCTGGTGCAAAAATACCAACAAATTGCCAAGTTACGTGCGCTCATTGAAATTTTTATATGCGTGCATGTAACATTGGTTAGTTTTAATATTTCTACTCCAGATTTTCAACATAGCCATTACTTCATGCCACCTCATGAAAAGTAAAGCTGTCATTTTTCATATCCTACCCAAAACATATTTTTCCACCTGTGGCACAGAATGGCACAGTCCCTACATGAAATCACCTTTTGGGATATAGTACTGAAATGACTGTGTCACTGTTCTTGAGGTGGGGTCCCAAAAAGCCCATTTTGAAAATGTGGAGCAAAAATACCAATAAACTCCCAAGTTACATGTGCTCATTTAACATTTCCTATGCATGACCGTAACTTCATTAAGTTTTAATAGTATTACTCCAAATTATCAACATAGCCATTTTCCACACTACCTCATGAACAGTACAGCTGTCATTTCTCACATCCTGCCCAAAACATGTTCTCACGTCTGTGGTATGGAATGACACAGTTGCTGTGCAAAACCACCTTTCAGGATAGAGTAACAAAATGGTAGCACCACTGTTCATGAGGCATGGTCCCAAAAAGCCCAGGTTGAAAATTTCGAGAAAAAATACCAACAAATGACAGTTACGCACACTCATTGAAATTTTCCTATGCACATGTGTAACATTGTCAATTTTTTATATTTTTACTTCACATTTTCAACCTATCCATTTCTTCACACAACCTTATGTACAGTACAGCTGTCATTTCACACATCCTGCCCAAAATGAGCTTCCGCACCTATAGCACAGAATGGCATTTTGCCACGGATTAATTTTCACCTATGGGATTTATGAGATATGATGATAAGAGGATTACGTTGAAAATTTGGGGTCAAAATATGAAAAAATTACAAGGGGTGCATAGGCAGGGGTGTCACTAGCAGAAGGAGGGAGGTAGTGATCCTGCTATATAAAACCCTGATGAGGTGTAACAGTGGGTAGGCTGTGTCAGATGAATCTGATAGATTTCTTTGACTGGGTGACAAAGGAAGTTAATGGTGTTGAGAGTGCCTGTACGTCACATACCTCAGTTTCAGCAAGATCCTCAAGACAGCGTCTCACATAACATGCTTGTTAACAAGATTGGTAGACTTGGCACAGTAGACTGCGTTAGGATCTTGCTAACAGACAGGAGACAGTTGGTGGTGGTAAATAGGGTACAATCTGGGGAGGGGGGTGACCAGTGGTGGTACCACAGGAATCAGTGCTTGAGACAGTTCTGTTGAACGTCTTCATTAGTTGACATTGCAGAGGGGTTGGAAGGGAAGGTCTGCCTGTTTGCAGATGACACCAAGATTTGCAACAGGGTGACTACTCCGAATGGGGTGGAGAAAATTAGAAAGGACCTATGCAGGGTTGAGAAATGGTCTAAGGAGTGGCAACTGAGGTTAATCAAAGAAATGCAAAATTATGCACCTGGGGCATAGAATCCCTGGGGAGAGGTACAGGATGGGTAGGGGGCAATTGCTGGCAATCACCAAGGAGCAAAGGGACCTGGAGGTTATAATTTTACATGACTTGAAAATGTCAAAGCAGACTACAAAGGCAGCAGGGAGGGCTGGTGGCATGCTGGGGTGCATAAGCAGGGGTATCACCAGCAGAAGGAAGGAGGAAGTGATGATGTTATATAAAACCCTAGTCATGCCTCACATGGAGTACTGTGTGCAGTTCTGGTGGGTGCTCCTTTGAAGGGGCATAAACAGGCTAGAGACAGTCCAGATAAGGGTGATTAAGATGGTACAGGGCTTGCACCACAAAACAAATGAGCAGAGATTAAGGGACCACAATATGTACTCTCTGTAGGAGAAGAGGTAGAGAGGAGAACCTTATAGACGCATTCAAGTACCTCAAGGGTATAAACAAGGTGCAGGGGGGAGATGTCTTCTAATACAGGAGGAATACAAGAATGAGGGGGCAGGACATGATATTGGAAGGTGGCAGACTAAGAGAGAACATGAGGAGATTTTTTCTTGATAGAGAGGGTGGTGGATACATGGCATGGTCTGCAGCAGGAGGTGATGGGAGTGAGTACTGTGGTGGGAGTTAAACATGCATGCGACAGGCATGGGAGAACCAAAGAGGTACAGCTGAGGGAGAGTCAGAAACCATAGTTTAGTACCTGACTTTTGGCCAGACTGGATGGGCTTAGCCATACTTATCTGCTGACAATTTTGTTTTCCCTATATACACTTTTTTCTGCTCCTCCTCGGAGTGGGCAGGTGGCTCTGGTCCCTCCCACGGAGGGGACTTGTCTCTCCAGCCAGACTTCCTTGCGCCCATCCCACCCAGCCATCCCCATGGGTTAGCCCCATGACAGTGTCAGTGGTGTAGGGTGCTGGCCTCCCCCCACCTCCAGAAGCCAACATCCAGATTGCCGGGGGTTGGCGCAGTCTCAGCTGGACATCATGGAGCATGCCAGCTTTGTCTGTTTCCTCCAGTTTTATGCCCCAGAGCCCAAGAACATGCAATGGGCAGGGTGACTGTCTCGACCTCCATGGAGGCAGTCTAACACCCTGAACATTGCCCCCCCCATTCTGGGCAGTGTGACTGTGTCAACACCCAGCCACCTGTGGGTGTCAGTCTACAGTGTACTGCACTGTCCCCCCTCCCCCAAGAAAGATGGGCTGTTGGTGGAGGCTCAATCCTTCCTCGCCATGGCCTACCCCTGAGCAACCTGAGTCCATTCCCAAACCTGGGTTGCCGGGGTGAAGCGAGTTGTGATGTCCAGTGCCTCAACCCTCAGTGCTGATGATTGACTCACTGCCGATAACTTTTATGTTTTAGCCTCCGGCAGCCATGTTTACAGAGTCACTCAACACAGGAGTGGTGCCAGAGGATTAGAGGAGGACACATGTGATCCCTCTACACAAATCCAGCAGTAGGGAGAAGGCAGGAAACTATAGGTGAGTTAGCCTCATATCAGTAGTGGGAAAGATCATGAACGCACTGCTTAAAGAAAGGATAGTGGAACATTTACAAGCCATTGGTGCCCAGGACTCTAGGTTGCATCAATTCACAGTGGATAGGTTGTGTCACATGAATCTGATAGATTTCTTTGACTGGGTAATGAAGGAACTAAATGAATGGGTAGTGTATGTTTCCTACCTCGATTTCAGCAAGGACTTTGATACCGCCCCACATAAGAGGCTTATTAACAAGATGTGCAGTCTGGGCATAGGACACAAGATGGTGAACTGGGTTAGGAACTGGCTAACAGACAGACATAGGGCGGTGGGAAAAGGAATACAATCTGGGGAAGGGGGGAGACCAGCAGGGGTACTGCAGGGATCAGTCTTTTGGCCACTCCTGTTCAATGTCTTCATTAGTGACAATGCAGAGGGGCTGGAATAAAAGGTCTGCCTGTTTGCAGATGACACCAAGATCAATAACAGGGTAGATACTCTGGAAGGGGTAGAGAAAATGAGAAAGGAGCTAGTCAGGCTTCAGAAATGCTCTGAGGGGTGGCAGCTGAGATTTAATTCAAAAGAACTGCAATGTTATGCACTTGGGTCATAGAAACCCTAGGGAGTGCTACAGGATGGGAGAGCAGTTGCTAGCAGTCACCAAGGAACAAAGGGAGCTGGGGGTTATTATTTCAGATCACCTGAAAATGTCAAAGCAGAATGTAAAGGCAGTGGGGAAGGCCACTGGTATGCTGGGATGCATAGGCAGCAGTATCACCAGCACAAGGAGGGAGGTGGTGATGCCATTATAGAAAACCCTGGTCAGGCCTCATATGGAGTACTGTGTGCAGTTCTAGAGGTCGCACCATTGAAAGGCCATAAACATGCTGGACAAGGTCTAGAGGAGAGTGACTAACATGGTACAGGGCTTGCACCACAAAACTTGTGAGGACACATTAAGGGACCTCAATATTGATGCCAATGCACCTGTTGTAAAATCCAGATTGAGGAAAAATTATGTCCCTAGTTCAATAGCACCTTAAAGATAGCCCTATGCCACAGGGATGCTCTCTGGAAAAAGGCAAGAAAAAACAAATCAGATTAGGCAGCCTTTAGAATGATTAGGAATCACTGTATCAAACTAATCAGATCTGAAAAGTCCAACAAGAATAACGGTACTAAATTCTGGCAGATCTTGAATGATGTAGAAGGATGTCCATCTCATTTCCATCCACAATCATCTTTGGAGATACTACCTGCACCAATAAGCATGACATCTCAGAAGCCCTCAATAGCCACTTTGCCACTGCTGGCCTAGCCTTTGATACCTCTCCTGTAGGCAAATTGCTGAACCAGCAAACCAGCATTGCCACACCTTGGACCCTTCCAGCACATCCACCTGCTCTATCAAATTTAGTTTCACTCCTGCCTCACTCAAGCAAGTTGAAGATCTCCTAACCCACATAGATATTAAAAAAGCGCAGGGGCTGACCAACTTGTCCCCCTCTTTCTGAAACTAGGCTATTATCATCATCTAGCCCCGCAAATCACTCACCTCTTCAATATGTCACTCCTTCAAAGAGCACTCCCTCCAGTGTGGAAAACAGCCCATGTAATCCCTCTGTTCAAATCTGGTGAATTGAGTGACTTGAACAATTACAGACCCATCTCTCTTCTTCCTATTCTGTCAAAAATTCTTGACAAGCTGGCAAACTGTCAGCTAAAGGAATTTTTGGAGAATCTCAACCTATTAAACCCTCTACAGCCTGACTTTAGGTCATGTCACAGCACAGTGTCTGCATTAGCCAAGGTTACTAATGATTGGCAAATTGCACTTAACGCAAGTAACTATGTTGCTACACTTTTCCTTGACTTAAGCAAAGCATTTGATTTGGTGGATCACGATCTGCTACTGAGCCTGTTACATCACATCGGGCTGGATGAGAATGCCCTAGAATGGTTTTTGTGCTACCTTGTTGGAAGGTAGCAGTAGGTGAAGGGGTACCTCAAGGTTCAATCTTGGGCCCTTTATTATTCACAATATACATAAACAATATTGACCACAATATTACATCTGCCAATATTCACCTATTTGCAGATGATACTGTGCTTTATGTCTCTCATCCTATCATTGAATCTGCCTACAGGGATTTACAGCAAGAATGTACTATCCTGCAGCAAAATCTGCTACATCTGAAACTTCTACTCAATGCCAAAAAGACAAAAGTCATGTCCTTTTCCGCATCAACTAATGCATCTTCCGGACCACATCAGCCTGCCAATATGCATATAGTATATATGCAGGGTGAAACCCTGGAAAGATTGGACAAATTTAAGTATCTAGGCTTCTGGCTGGACTGTTTGATCTCATATATCCCTCATGTTGAAGAACTCTCCAAAAAGCTAAAACAAAGGGCTGGGATTATTCTTCCATATCAAAACATTTGGTTACCTATGAAGCTAAACTACGATTAGTCAAAACAACATTTCTTCCACTAATTGACTATGCTGATTTTCTTTACAGTCATTGTCCCTAAACTGTCTTTACTAAGTTGGACATCCTGTACCACAGGGCCTTAAGATTTGTAACTGACTCTCCGATCAAAATACACCACTGTTCACTTCACAACCAACTCAGCTGGACTTCTTTATCTACCAGAAGATGGCATAATGCCTCCATCTGGACCTTCAAAGCCCTCACTAACAAACTCACTCTTTACATATCCAGCCTCTTTAAATCAACACCTTGCACATACTCAATTAGGAAATATGATTATATCTTACTTGATACCACCCGGGGTAAAATCTCGTTTTGGCACCATATCCATTGGCCACGCCTTACCAACCTTGTGGAACTTCCTCCAAATTACTCTAATACTGACTCACCTTGTTAGACTATCCTCCTTTAAATCTCTTCTGAAACCTCTGTTGAACGAAAATTGCCAGTGCTATGCCTAGGGTCCCCCCCTTTTGATATCTTATACGGCACTTACCACTATATTTGCCCCTGGCTCTCCCTGCTCCCCTTCTTTCTTTTGTTTTGCACTCCTGTCTGTCTATGCCCTGCTACTCCCTCAGCCTCTCTCCCTTACACCTTTTCCACCCTCATCTTACTTTATCTTTGACACCTTATGGGTCATGATCTCCCTTCTCCCTTACCTCCTTCCATTCCAATCATATTATGCAGTTAGCTGCTTGTAGATATGAAACAATCTGTAGTGTTTTCCTTTTATGTATACTATGTGTGTGTCCCCAGAACCACCTTGCAAATGAGTATCTCAACGGTGTATTTCCTGGTTAAAAATTGAATTGAATTGAATAGAATTGAACTGAATTGAATTGAATTGAATTGAAAAAAAACTTAGCAGACCTGTTGATGGCCAAACAGGTCCTCCATAGCCACTCCTACCCACATTGCAGAAAGTTAATTTTAATAAACTTAAAAAAACTAAAACTGCTCACTGTTCAAAAAAAAAAACACTTCATGATTCACCTCATATTTTCTTTCAGCCCACGACTCCATTACCACAGCACATATCCCCGATCCCGACTGATTTCCAATGCAAGGAATAGAAGGCTTCATCTGTGGTCATTGCGGAAAAAATACAAAAAGAAAATGCTGATCTCAAAAAAAAAAAAGAAAAAAGAAAATGTAGAGTACTGCCCTGCCAAATCAGACCTCTCAATTTCCACTTCCTGCTTTCAATTAGCAGTGTCACGCAAGGTCACGCATGTATCCAGCACATTTTCCGGCCACAAACTAAACAAAATAAACAAAACTTTTGTGGGCACTGCACTGAACATGTTCTGAACTATAAACATAATGGCAAGATAGTTCTGTGGGGAAATTTAATATCAATGTCATGTCTTCCTCTGCAGCATGGGGGGGGGGTAAGTAGAACAGAATGGATCTGTGGGGGGAGGAGACGAGATGGAACAGCAGTGTAACACAGGGACTACTTTACCACAAATGCACTTTTTTCTATCCATTTTAAATGTCAGTTCCTCTGTTATTTTTTACTATTTAATTAAAATTTACATAGATGCCCATTTCCTAAGTGCAATAATACCCTCCAGGGTGGTTGGTATGGGCAATACTGGATCTTCCAGGGGCTATTATGCCCTTCACCTGTGGTGTCAGGCCTCATTACACCCATATGCAGTCTGATATTTACCAGTCTGATATTTACCAGTCTGATAGGTTACCTAGGGAATCAACAGTACTGTCTCAATTATGTCTCTGTCAATGGATAATGTAATGAACAACACTGACCATGCAGATATATTAATCCTGTTTAACAACTATGTTTAAATAGCCGAATGCAGTTTGCCCTTAAACTGTGTCACCTAAGGAATCTAGAGTACTGTCTCACCAATGTCTCTGCCAATGGATGATGTAACGAACAACGTCGACCAATCAGCTATACCAAACCTATGTCATGTCTGCTATGTGTAAACAGCTGAATACTGTATACCCATGTACTCTCATATGTTTTCTACTGTATGTTATGTCTTACTGTTATTCCTGGGTCGCCCATGAAAAAGGGACCTTCGGGGCCCAGTGGGCTTACCCGGTCATTAAAATTCAATAAATAAATAAATATTGCCCAATACCACTTTGTCAGGTATTATTGCTTGCATAATGTATCCTTGTCACCTGAATGATTGCTTATTCCACTACCTTCTCCCCCAGGATGCACTGGGAGACAAGCAACTTGATTGTTCAGTGTGCCTTTCCTGGTGAAACTTTTCAATATATAAATAAAAATATATGCAGCACAGGGCCAGATGCCAACCACGCACACTGGCAGAGCGAACAGGATCCTGTAATCCCTAAGTTATTCTGCCTGCCTGATGCTGCCTTTTTTAGAGGTCAGTTTATTTTGCTGCCTGCTGATATGCTAGATACCTAACACCCACACAAGAGAGAGAGAGAGAGAAAGAGAGAGAGAGACCATTCCTGACTTGCCTTTTCTTAACTTCTATGCTCCATTCACTTGCTGTGATCAGATGCTAGGCTGATGTTGCCTTTTTTTCCTGCTTTCTGCTATGCAGTTCATGGGCTGACACCAAACTCCAACAATGGAGAAACTGAGAAAGACCCCACTTTGCTTAGCTCTTTTTATAAGTATAAAGCTTGTTTTTATTCTTCTCTTTTCCCATCAGACACAGCTGAGAAAGTTTGAGTCATCCAAAGACCAGTACTATTCCATTTCACTTTGTGCTCCTGCTCTTTCCCTCTCATTCCCCCAACAAACATTTTCCCCCTCATGATAGCTTTAAAACAAGCATTTGTCAATATCAAATGTTGTTGCGCTGGCATTGGCAATGGGAGTGGTGGAGCTAGAGATGCATAGCGCTGTGATTTTGTTAATGTGTCCCCAAAGGTGATTTTTCACAGCAAGCACGCCATTGTGTGCGACTGCTGCGGAAAGATATTTTGGACAGGCTGTGAAAAATGTCAGCTGGACTGTTGATAATGAGGTGTGTACAAATGCCAGTGGTGAAAATGTGGCATGAAAATATTGCAGATTGAAGTTACAAGAGTGCTTGGAAACTGTGCAATGCGCACTTGAAACACATTCATTTTAGGGACTTTCGGCACCAAATTTTCAACAGAGGCATTTTAGGACCTCTGCTCATAAATAGTGTCACCGTCATTTCCTGAACTAAACCGAACTGATTAAGACAGCATCATAATTTTTCCGCGTCGGATGTGCGAAGACACATTTCAGCCAGCTGCACTGTTCTTAAGGAGGTATGGAAAAATGCCAGTGATGAACAGCTGGAGTGAAATTATTACAAATTCAGAGTTACGAGCGTGCATGCAAACTGCACATGCAAGCTTGTAAAACTCTCATTTTGTTGACTTTAGTCCCCAAATTTTCAACATAGGCATTTTAGGACATCTACTAATGAACAGTATCACTGTCATTTTCATAATGTGTGTCGAACACGGACTTTCCACAGCAACTGCACTATTCTGCGCCGGAACTGTGAAAACAGATTTTGGTCAGGATGTGAAAAATGACAGCTGCTCTGTTCATTAGGAGGTGCAGAACAATGGCACTATTGAAAATCTGGAGTGAAAATATGATAAGTTTGCAAACTTACGAGTTTGCGTACAAACTGCGCAACACACGCTCATAACACAGTCATTTTATGGAGTATTGTCACCAAATTTTCAACATAGGCATTTTAGGACCTCTGCTCATGAACAGTGTGACATGCATTTTTGTAATCTGTCCCTAACACTGGTTTCCAACAGCTACCGCGCTATTGTGCGCCGGAAGTGCAGAAACATATTTCGGCCAGGATGTGACAAATGACAGCTGTACTGTTCACAAGGAGGTAAAGAAAAATGACAATGTTGAAAATCTGGCATGAAAATATAGCGAATTCGAAGTTATGAGCATGTGTAGCAACTGCTCAATGCATGCTCGTAACAATCGTTTTATGGTGTATCGTCACCAAATTTTCAACATAGGCATTTTAGGATCTCTGCTCATGAACAGTGTCTCTCTCATTTTTGCATTCTGCCTCAAACACTGATTTCCCACAGTGACTGCGCAATTGTGCGCCAGAAGTGCAGAAACACATTTCAGCCAGGATGTGAAAAATGACAGCTGTACTGTTCACAAGGAGGTGCAGAAAAATGACAATGTTGAAAATCTTGTGTGAAAATATTGTGAATTCACGAAGTTACGAGTGTGCATAGTAACTGTGCAATGCATGCTCAAAACAGCCATTTTTTGGAGTTTTTCCACCAAATTTGCAATATAGGCTTTCTGAGGACCCACCTCATGAACACTGCCACTGTCCTTGCATTAATCTGTCCCAAAAGGTGATTCCATGCAGTGACTGCGAAATCACCTTTCAGGACCAATTAACATCATAACAGTGACAGAGTTAATGAGGAGGGTTCCCAAAAAACCCATGTAGAAAATTTGATGCAAAAAGACCAAAAAATGCCCAGGATATGCACCAAAGTTAAAAAACCCTATGTACCCCATTATACAGCTTACCGGCATCTCCTCAGTTTGCAGTCGGCTTTGAAGAGTGCAGTCGTGTTCCCGGTTCACCGAAGATCATCGTGCCAAGCTCTGGAGGTAAGTATGAGGTGAGGGTGTGTGTGGGGAGGCAGGGTGCACAGTGGGTGAGTGCAGCTGGTGGGTAGGGAGACTACGAGGGACAGTTTTCTGTTTACAGGAAAAAAAAAACATTTTGGGTCAGTTTTTTGTATTTCAGGGAGATTGGCTTGCTGGGGTGGGCTCCCAGCATGCCACCTAACTGTTTTTTTTGGGAGGGGGTCTGAAGCCGACGGGGGATTGGGCACGCTTGTCAGCACACAATCAAGGGAGTTGGGATTTGTGCAGAAGGGGATTGGGCACCCCCATCAGCACACAAAGAAAGGGGGGGCACTAAGCCAAGGGGAATTGGGCACCCCCTCTGCATTTCACAATGGGGAAGGGGGGTTCTTTATGCTGACAGGGAGTGGGCTCTCTCATTGGCAGTACAACAGGCAGGGCAGGGGTAACCGACAGGGGGATTGGGCACCTCCAAAGTCGGCAGTTCGGAGGCCGGTGTACCGCCATGTGCTCGGATTGCAGCAGACCTTTTCTTAGATATGCTCGCCACATTATGTATGCATGATGTGGCGCTCACATGCAGGCTGACTGGGGAATGAGGGATGCACCTACTGATGTGTGCTCTGCATTCGCCAAACAGCTACCACACCTCCAAAGCTGCACTGTCCCAAGATGTTGGCTGTGCAAGTGCACCAACATAAAAAAGGCGCCAAGCAGACATACCCCTTTGCTCTGTAAAGTCTGTAATCTGACATGAAGTCTCATTCATTTTCCTCTTAAGAGGGCCATCAGAATTTGATACTTGCTGGCATCATATGTGGGTGCTAAGACATCATGTAATGGCATCAGGAAGATTCAGACAGCAGAGACCATCACATGATGGTAAGTGACTGGGCTTGAAATACCACAGCAGTGAAAATAAAGTTGAAAATGAGCTCAAGCCTATTCCAAGCCGAACCAACAAGGTTTACCGTGGGGCTCCCAAATACTGAGACCCCTCCCTCCAAGTTCAAGGAGTGGCTTGTTTTGGCCCAAATGGTTCTACACAACTCTAGTTATTGCATTTTTAAAATGCCACCAAAATAATAAACAACACAAGACTAAAGGCAGGATCTTCAAAGTGTGGTGCCATAAAACTTAGGTTCTGGCAGTGCACCAACCCTGTTGCCGCAACTGGAGCCAATTCCACAATCTCAGATGCAGCTGCAACATTTTTCATGATTTATGGCAACCTGTGCCAAATATCTGGTGCAAACTCCATAAAAAAGGCCGCCAGGATTGCCGAAAGTTAGACCAGAGAAAGTTAATCTAACTTGTGGCACTTGCTGCATGGGATAGAAACTCCCATTAAATCACTGCAATCCCCATGTGCCAAATCATTGGCTCACCCAGCGCTTGTGGCAATCTTTGCCTTTTGAAAATCCTGCCCTAAATCAAAGAAATCTTCATTAATGGTAGAGTAAATGGATTCTCACACCAAAACAGCTGGGTTTGCCCTATCAAAGAGATCAAACTGACTTGCAGGCAAGTCACTCAAGTTCTTAGTTGATTTTTTTTCAACAACAGTCATTGTTACTGAGACATAAAAAAAAAATAAGTTCCAAGACCTGCAGGACACTTTCCAGATCCATGAGGATATTTGTCAACTACCATAGTGGTCTGTACAGCTACTGACCAATCAGATTTCTCAATTTTTGTTGCTCATTTTTCACAATGCATGATATTCCTCCTGGATAACCACCAGAAATGAGGAGATGAGACCTCAGTTGCATTTATTTATTTGGGATTTTTGGCCAGGAAAGACACATTGATTTTAGGGTTATCGCCTCTCCTGATTTGATTTGACAGTTTTGATTTGGGTAGCTGTGTCCTGCCAAAAAACATGAAAAATGCTGCATGTCCTGATCTTATATTAGAAAAAAGTATTTATTACTTTCTTGTAAATGGTGCAGAAAACAATTATACCTTAATTAAAATACATTAAAATGATAAGAAACAATATAAACAACTAAGCCATTACAATATGTAGGACTCAATTTTCAAAGACCCCTTAGAGTGATGCAAGTTGCATCACTCCAGGGCTGTGCCAAACTCCAGGTTCACCAGGGACCAGATGCACCAAGAACCCTGTGCCTGATTCTACAAACATTAGGGTCCTGGTGCCAAACTACCTGGGTTTCCGGCAATCTTATAGCTGCATCAAACAGTTGACATGGTTGTGGCATGGGGGAGTTGGGGAGACAGCGGGTATTGATGTGGCACCCGGTAGGGTGTGAATGCCTTTGTATTTATTGTGTCAGTCACTGTAGTGAAGATTACTACAATGTGCTCTACCTATACATTCTATTGTATATACATTAGACAGTTCAAATCCAGTATATGCATGGAGTGGAAAATGCTATGTCCGAAAAACATGGCAGCATATTGAAATGGAAATCGAATGTGCCCCTCAGTGGATGTGTTGTATTTGAACTGTCTAATGTATATACAGAGGAATGTATAGATATAGTACTGTGTAGTAATCTACAGTACAGTGATAGACATTGCCACAATACATACAAAGGAACACACACCCAGCTTGGTACCACATCAATCCTATGCATGCCCTCTGTATCCCTGACTCCCCCATGCCACCCCATGCCCCTTCTGCCCCCTGACTCTACATTCAGATCCCTCCCATTCACCAGTGTGGCACTGGTGAAAGGTGCTTAGACCGCCTGCTGGCTTGTCTATGTTGAGCCCCATGCTGCATCCATGGCAGAGCTGACAAAATCCTGAAAAAGGGGATGTTGCAGCCACGCTGTGATGCAACCCCCCCTTGTGATTTGGTGCACCAGAATGCTTGCCATAGCTATGATGCAAGCGGGCTTTGGCACAGCTGCATCAGTTCTGATGCAGGTCTCATTAACACATTGTTAACACCACAACGGTTTGATGCAAGTCTCTCCTTGCATCACAACCTTTTGATGCAAGTCCCTTGCATTGGTCTATAACCTTTGAAAATCAAGCTCATAGTCTTACTTCTGATTACTTAGAGAAACAATGTTATCTGGTATATAAAAACATGATATAACTTACAGTTACAAGTTCACAGACTCAGAACCAAAAATTAAAATTTAAAGCTCCAAAGCTCCATATATTTATTATGCATCTAAATTACACATGGACAACAATTTCACTATTTGATGCGGGGGAGTACACAACATAAGTTAATGTATTATTATAGCACCCCATAGCAAGATCTGTCACTTGGCAATCATTACAAAGAAGAATGATATATACTACAATGGTTTATTATAGTATTTAAACACATCACTTGGCATCTGCTAGAAAATTAATATGCTTTAACTAGCATTTTGTTTGCATATATATAAAGTATCCTCCATGCAATTAAGATAAAGTTTGTAATAGCTTGGTCTTTAATGTAGATTTTAAATCTAAATGTTAAAATATTACACTCTTATGCAGTGATTAGTACCGTAGAATTGTCATGCATCAAACAGAAATTTTGACCAGGTTTCAAGGACCCCTGTGCAACAAAGATATATAATAAATGTTGGTGATTGTCACTTTTAAGGGAGCAAAATACATGAACAGCAAATGTATAATTCCACCCCCTGATGAAAAGACAGTTAATTCTCGAAGCGCTGATGTTACTATTTGCTGGTGTTTGACACTTTTCAATAAGTATTGTAGCATTATTTCTGCCATGGTGACAAACTGTTTTTTCTGTGTTTGTTTGGACTTTGACTTTTGTTACAGCTGCAGACCTTCGACATATTGCATTTATGTAGCGAGTGGTTGTTTGGCAATCCCAACTGAGTTGATACTAAATGTCTCAACATATGGAGGCTCCCACAAACAAGGCAGTATACCCCTCCCAGTACCATACGGCAGTGTGATTTAGGATAAGAGTTAAAGTTCCCACTGGGGGACTTGAACCAGTGATTGTGTGGTACAGATGCAGGAGTGCTACCAACCATGCAGATAAACATTGTGTGTGCATACAGTATATGTGTGTGTGTATATGTGTGTGTGTGTGTTAGGTTTGGGGGAGGACAGCCACATGTCCATTCTGCCCCAGAGTACGTTTCTCACTATTACACTACCTAATACTGCATTGTATTACAGAGTGGCATCCAATATTAAAGCAAGCATTCCAAGCTTCCTGCACTTCAACTCCCAACCAGAAGCCAAACAACAGAATGCCAGCACTTTGTTTCAGGCAGACACAAAACAGAAAGTTCAGGCTGGAGCACTCTTTTTATCTACTCAGGATTTCAAGCAGAAGTAATCTGTAAAAGGAAAAGGTCAGCTGAGAAAAACAGCCACTGCATGTTTGTCAGAGGTAATTCTTCATTTTACTGTAAACTGTAGCTATATCTCACAAGATACAAGCTAAATGACTGCAAAGAGAAAATGAAATAAGTCAAGTCTGTCATTCCCCAGTTTTGTAGTTACAGTATATCCTGTTTAAAGTATTGAAAATAATCAGCCTTACCTTTTCTGAGTGGAATTCGATAGTAGCAGGGGAAAGTTAGTAATGTAACCAGGAAACTTTCAGTTCAGAGACGAGTCTGAAAAGTCAAGGACTGAGTTAAAAAAAAAGTGAAAGAAGAAACTTAGATGTGTGTGTGTGTGTGTGTGTGTGGGTGGGGGGTGGGTGGGGTGGGGAGGAACTTTCTTCCAGTCCTGTTGACATTCAACTACTTCTTTGATAGTGTTTTATGTTAGAAGTGATGTATATTTCAAGTTGAGACAATCACAGTGCTGTAGAGTTCTGTTGCCAACCTCTCTTCATTTGTTATGTCTTCCTTTTACTTGGTTAGGGATCACTGTAGTGCAGTAGTTCTCACACTTTGTCATAGTGAACTTCCCCCAAGCCTTCGAACAGATCGTGATCCTCCTCCTGAAAAATAAATAATTTTGGGCCACCCCATACTTAGAACAGCTGTCATACTTTGCACAGTATACAAGGAATACAGTGACATGCCTTTGAGTAGTTCTGGTTATTCTCATTTTATTGAATTTATCATTCTCCCTTCCTATAACCCCCCTCCCTACATCAGTCTTCTTGCTCCGCACTTCGGAGTTTTGGACCCCATTCACCCTTCACTGCAATACCTCCATGAGTCAGATTGCTTTCTTTGTTAGTTTTGCCTTGTTCTTAAACACCTCCTCAGGGACCATTTTGCTTTGTCCTGCTCTTGCTCCTAGTACCTCTCCACTCAGCCTTTGTATTTGTGCTCTTCTGCAGCCAGTATAATGGGTCAGTTGTTACCTTGGTTCTATTAATTTGTATTGTTTTGCACAGTTTCCAAGAATTGTATTTCCTCCATTCAGCATTCCCCCATGTCACACTAGGAAACAAGTGTTTGTTGCGTGCAACTTTCCTGGTCACCAATTTTGTACATAAATTCACTTGCCATTATTCACTTTAATTTGCCGCATCCTTTCACACAGAGCATCCAAAACTTGACATTTAAATATAGTACATTTTAAGTCTTGCTTGAGCCTCCCCTGGAACAGGTTGGGGCCTCCCCAGGAATGGCTGGTCTCACCATTTGAGAACCCCTGTTATAGTGTAAAGAGTAAGAGGGGATGGTGTGCTGCACAGCTTTGATGGTACCCAGAGAAAAGACAGGGTTTTCCTTTAAGGACTGAATGATCTTCATTGTTCTTTACTGAACTTACATTTTCTTACAATATATTAATCTGTTACATATCAAAAAAAGAACTATACAGAGTTGACAAAGCACATAATAATTAATCAATTGACTATATGTATTGCTGTCAGAGAAAGAAACTAAGCAGAGTACGTCCACTAGTGAAATAGTAATCCAGTGGTGGACAGTCCATCAAAAAAAAAATACCAAGCAGAACTGAAACGCAGACTAGATCATTACAGAGCTAGTAGCATCAAAAATTGCCAGCTGAAAGTACTATTAGATTTTAAAACTAGACAGGCATTCATTTTTACATTCACTTGCGCGCATGCTCAAGGAACGTCTTGGGAGAATGGGACACTTTGGAGGTGTGCCCTTCCTCTGCAATCCCCTGCTTCATTGAGCAGGGATGGCAGTCCTGCACCAATCAGATGCAGTGCTGTGTATGACAGCGGTGGTCTTCTCTTCAAAGAAAACCACTGCTATGTGCTTGCACCGTGTCACTCTGCCCCTTCCAAATCTTTGCTGCCATGCCACCCCAGCATGGCAAACATCCCATGTCGTCTGTTGACAGGGGTGCCCAATCCCCCGTTTGCTCCACGGCCCCCCAGCCATCCTTCTGCCATGCTGGGAGCCCACCCCAGTGTGGCAAACGTCCCACATCGTCTTTTTTTTAAAAAAAAAACCTGTAAATTAAAAACGGTCCCACGGTGCTTCTCCCAGCCTCCCTCCCACAACCCGCACCTACCAACTCTGCACCCTGCCTCACCCCCAATTCCATACTTACCTCCGAGCTTGGCACGACGATCATCGCTAGACCGGGAACATGCTTCACTTTTCAAAGCCGCATCGCTAACTGAGGAAATGCCAGTAAGCTGTACAATGGCTAGATAGGGGGTTTTCAACTTTATGTATATCTCAGTCATTTTGGAATTTTGCACCAAATTTTCAAGATGGGGTTTTGGGACCCCTCTTCAAAATGATGTCACTGTCATGGTGTTATTCGGTCCAAAGTGTGATTTCGCAGTCACTGCATGAAATCACCCTTTGGGCCTGAATAACGCCATGACAGTGACATCATTCATGAGAAGCAGTCCCAAAAACCCCATGTTGAAAATTTGCTGCAAAAATTCCAAAAAATGACTGTTTTATGAGTGCATTACGCAGTTCCTATGCAGGCTCGTAAGTTCGTGAATTTTCAATATTTTCACTCCTGCCCAAAACGTCTTTCCGCCCATGTAGCACACAATGGCGCAGTCGGCGTGTGAAATCAATGTATGGGATACATTAAGAAAATCACTGTGACACTGTTCATTAGCAGAGGTCTTAAAATGGCTATGTTGAAAATTTGGTGAAAAAATTCCTAAAAATGACTGTTTTACGAGCGTGCATTGCACAGTTCCTACGCACTCTCATAGGTTTGCGAATTTTCAATATTTCCACTCCAGATTTTCAACACTGTCATTTCACCACACCTTCTTATAATTAGTACAGCTGTCATTTTTCACATGCTGCCCAAAACGTGTTTCCACCCATGTAGCACACAATTGCGTAGTCGGTGTGCGAAATCAATGTATGGGGCACATTAAGAAAATCACAGTGACACTATTCATGAGCAGAGGTCTTAAATGGCTATGTTGAAAATTTGGTGAAAAAATTTCTAAAATGACTGTTTTACGAGCGCGTTGAGCAGTTCCTCATGACTCGTGATCGCTTGCAAATTTTAATATTTTCTACTCCAGATTTTCAACATTGCCATTTTACCATACCTCCTCATGAGCAGTACAGCTGTCATTTTCATATCCTGCCCAAAACGCAGTTTCCACGTAGCTTAATAAATGGCAGGGTCTGAGCGAACTCAATGTATGGGACACATTAAGAAAATCACAGTGACACTGTTCATGAGCAGAGGTCTTAAAATGACTGTGTTGAAAATGTGGTGAAATAATTCCTAAAAATGACTGTTTTACGAGTGTGTGTTGCGCAGTTCCTATGCACGCTCGTAAGTTTGCAAATTTTCAATATTTTCACTCCAGCTTTTCAACATTGCCATTTTACCACACCTCCTTATGAGCAGTACAGCTGTCATTTTTCACATGCTGCCCAAAACATTCTTCCGCCCATGTAGCGCACAATGGCGCAGTCGGTGTGCAAAATCAATGTGTGGGGCACATTAAGAAAATCACAGTGACACTGTTCATGAGCAGAGGTCTTAAAATGGCTATGTTGAAAATGTGGTGAAAAAATTCCTAAAAATGACTGTTTTACAAGCATGCATTGCGCAGTTCCTACGCACGCTCGTAAGTTCGAGAATTTTCAATATTTGCACTCCAGTGACTTCCAAATACCTAAACAGCACATAGAAGCAAGCAACATTCGGCATTGACAAATGCTTGTACTTCTTTGTCACTGATTTTTTTAAGCCATGTCCAAGTGCCAAATACCACTGCAAATACCTGCAAGCGAACGTTCGGCATTGACAAATGCTTGTTATTATTAAATAATTGCACTTGTTCCTTTTGCTCATTACAAGGTTTCTGTCTGAGACCATTAGATTTGGGGTGAAGAGCAATACTTTACTTGGAGGGTGACATGCTCTGTTCTATCATGCGTCATACCTCGTCAGCACTATGACTTCACTTGTGACATCACTGCGTGTTGACAAATCTGTCAGAAAGTGAGTACCTCCTGTTGATAAGTTGTGATGTCACAATAAATGAAGCCACAATGCTGATGAGATAAGATGGGGGAATAGAACTAGGTACATCAGCCTGCAGGAGAAGCAGTGTTCCACACATAACACCAACTACAGTCAGGTGAGGAATTTTCCAGTCTGCTTAACTGAATAGGAAAAAGCTTCAGATATTAAAAGTAGGTATCACCCCACCATGACTTTTTTTTCAGCGAACACCATCACAGTGACAAATCTTGTCAGGTCAAGATTGGTCGTTGTGGTGGTTCGCTGTCTGCCGACACAGTGATGTCCGGTGTTGCACCCCCCGAACCAACTTAGAGTTGGTTATTTAGAGATGGGGAGTGGGGTGGAGGTAGTGGGCACCAGCCCCACCACAGAAAACACACTATGCTGTTGGGAACAGTGCCGACTGTATGCAGTAAGTTTCCATCACCGCTCAGTGTCGACATTGACACCGTCAATGTAGGTGACAGGACCCAAAAGTAACAGTTGACTATTTTTGTTTATTTTTTTTAAAGATGGTAACTGGGAGAGTTACACTGAGCTGAGGTTCATTTCCAGGTGTGATCCTGGGGATGGGGAAAGGGGAGGTACAAATACATCAGGTACATAGTGACAATGCTGATAAACATAGACACAAAGCAAAAATACATAGGTGCAAATTAGGCACAGGTTACAGGCAACCTGAGTGCGAGGCTGGTACATATGACAAGGTGCAGGTAGACATACAGTGCAAATGGCATACATGAGTAGACAGTGAACAAATATAGCCTAGGAATAATCAAGTGCATGTACATGTTTACAAGTCAATAAAATATTGCAGGGCTTACAAGCAGGTTTCCCCGACTAAAAGACATGTAAATTGCAGTCCGGGCAGGTAAGTGCGGGGCTTGCAAATGATTCGGAAGTCATATAAATTGTGCATCGTATAGATCAAGCAGTGGGTTAGGTGGAGTGGAGGCATGAGCAGGTATTTTAAAAGTTAATATTCATTTCAGGCAGCATAAAAACTATTTAAACTAGTAGTGTTATGGATATTATTTTATTTTATTTGTAAATTTTGGCCGTGAAAGAACACTGACCTCTGACAGCTCATTTTAAGGTGCATCCTTGAAAGTAGGATACATAAACAAATTTGATTAACAGAAGGAATATTTGCCTGCACATTGAGGTAAATCCCATGTTTGTTATAAGTGCAGTGATTGTCCTTGATTTACAATCTAATCCAAAGTCACCTCAACAGTACAACACCCCCTCTCCAGTGCTGCATCATAGTGTCACAACTTTCCTAGTGTGGAACAAGAATGCACAGCCTTTTGGCCCCACTGGCAGTTATAGTATGCAGATTACTGCATCACAGTCAGTTTAAATGTACTAAGGTAGATTAGTACCAATGTAAAGCTGTGAATGCTTGTAAATGTTTCCGCAGTAAGTGATAGTGGAAATGCCTGGGCAATAAGTGACAGTAAGAGAAGTCATTATCCAACAATGCCGTTCTGTTTTTTTTATTATTTTTGTCTTTGGATGTTCCTTTTGGATCCCCTTCCCCCAGCTAGTGTCAGAGTGGCTACTTGTGCTGTACCTATCTTCCATCTGGGAGCACAGGTGAACTGCTGTCTACATAGCTGACTTCAACACTGCTCTGTGATCAATGGATAGTGGGCATGAATGCTTGCTAGCCCATGCTCTCCCTCTGTGTGGGCCAAACATGTGCCACCCCTGTTTAAGGCACCCAAACCCACTCTCAGGAGAATATCAGCATTGAATTCCAGGCCTTAAAGCTGAACCTGAGTCTCCCAATGGGCAGTACAACATGTTGCTATTGCACCAGTCAGCGGGTCAAAACCAGTAGTTCTGATAGAGTGAGAACAACCACTGGAAACAGGTCAGTGTCAAGAAATATGTAATGTATCAGTGTCAGGAGGCTCAGCAAATTGCACAGTAGCCTCTGAGGCCAAAAGATCAGAAAGTTGTGGGTTCTGGTCCCGCACGAGGCACTTGGGGGTAAAATCACAATACTAACACTGTAGTGCAGCATGATGGGGAGTATTGGACTCCTGAGGCGCTGCTTATCGAAAGAGACATTAAACCAAGGTCCCATCTGCCTCTTAAGGTGGTTGTTCAGGTGGACATTACAGATCCCATGGCACTTCTTGAAAACAGTAGAAGAATGTCACTGTGTCCTGACCAGATTTCCCCCATCCACTTAAAATAACACCACCGGCTTAATTTGGTTCAATGCCTGTTGGTTGCCATCTGTATCCTCCCCCCTGGTTGAGGCTGAAAATAAGCAGAATTGACTATCCCTCCTTTTCTGGTCAATACTAAATAAATAATTCAATAAATAGATCAATAAGACATAGTAAGCAGCAGTAATACTCTATGGCCCGGATATTCAAACTGCACCAGGCTGTGGCACAAGCCTAGGGGTAGCTCAACATTGTTGCACAGGGTTGTGGCCTGGGCGATATTCAACAGAGCTGTACTATGGTGCAGCAGCTTTGAATATCGCACCCTGGCTACCCCCACTATGCATGGCGCAGTGGTACTGCGCCAGCGCAAGTGGCCAGAGTGGAGCATGGAGATATTCTGGGACAAGTGCCATTGTGCCATGCACAGCACCTCGCGATATTAAAGGGACATGCAAATGGGGCCATAATTTATGCAAAGGTGCACAGGGGCCATTTGCATCTCATTATGCCCCAATTTGCATGCCATTAGCATGCAGGTGCACGATCCCGATGACTTGCATGGCGTCCTGCAGGCAGCAGCCATTGGGGACCGACGCCCCCTGCAGCCCGATCGCTGGCATTCCTGTAATATAAAAAAAACCCTGTCCAATATCCCCGGTGGTCCAGTGGACCACTATGCGCCTGATCGCGGGCACCAGTATAGTCCTCCCCATCCAATATCCTGGTGGTCAGTGGACGTTGCCACCCGATCCGCGGGCATCAGTAACACATAACAGACTCCTACCACCCTGGTGGTCTAGTGTACCCTGCACCTGCCCACTGGAGTCCCACTGCCTGCTCCCCTCATCAGCCGCGGGCAGCAGCATCCCACCCACCTGCTGCCCGCCACCCGCCCGGCTGATAAGCTCGGTAGGCTGCATGCCCATTCAGTTCACATAGCATGACCAATGAGCATGCAGCCCATAATCACACTTCAGTCCAGATATGTGAATCAATCATTCACATATCTCGACTGAGTAGTATATGGGCTGCATGCCCATTGGCTCATGCTGTGAACTATCGCGCAGCCCTACCAAGCTGTCAGTCAGTGGGCGTGTGGGCTGCAGGTGGGTGGTGCTGCCGCTGCCCGCCGGCTGACAGGGGGGAGCGGGCGCTGGGCTCAGTGGGCAGGTGGAAGGGTACACTAGACCACTAGGGTGGTAGGGGTCTGTTATGTGTTACGAATGCCTGCGATCGGGTAGTGATCGGTCCACTGGACCACCAGGGATATTGGACGGGGGGACTATACTGATGCCCGCGATCAGGCACATAGAGGTCCACTGGACCACCAGAGATATTGGACAGGGGGATTTCGCTCCAGGGCTGCCTGCAATGGGGCATGGGGGGGTGCCACCAGGTGCGGCAGGAACTTGGGATGCCACCCTCAGGTGGCAGCTGCTGTGTTGTGCCCTGCAATGTGGCAGCTCACCTGTAGGTAGCCATCACTTGTTCCCTTTTTTTTTTTGGCTTAACTTTGTGCAGGCACAGGTAGGCATTGCGCATGCATGACTCTGCACATCCTGGGCTGAATATCAGGCTGTGCAGGTTATGCATGGGCACGCCCCCCATACCTGTGCCTGCATACATTACTGATGCACTCCGGCGCATCAGGATTTGTGCGGTGCACTTTTCCTTTTTGAATATCGCACCGGGGCGCAACCCTTTTGAATATCTGGGCCTTTGTATCTAAATTAGAACTTTGTGGAATTTTCAAATTCTACCAGAAGTCAGTGAAATGTCAACCATTCTGTCAAATTCCATAGAAATTATCTCAAAAGCAGAATTGTAAAAATATAATATTAAAGCAGTAGTATGTGTTAATCAGTGAAAAAAAATCATCACATTTTTTTCACAGAAATGCATTTCTGACATCCATAGCTTCACCATCAGTGTATTTCTCATTTTCTCAGATTTTTTTAATACAACTTTTATAGCTATGAACCACAAAAAAGCTTGGCACTCACCACCTCAAAAAGGCAATTAAAAGTGAACACTTGACTATAAAAATATGAAAAATTTATTGAGAAAGCTGTACACCTGACTTGTTTCGGACTACAGGTCCTTTTCAAAGGCTTAATAGGACAGATAGCTAGTTTTGTAATTCATGATTCCAGTCATTAAAGGTAGTTGCCACTAACAATGTTTTCAAATCTCTTCCATTGAACGTTACCTGTCGAATGTACATACTAGGTTCTTACTGAGGATGAACTAGGTGGGTGTTACCACATGTTTCTGATAGTAAACAGCACAGCACTGTACCAAAGTATTTAATTTTTAAATGGTGGGAATGGCAGAGGAGAGGGAATGTTTAAGAAATGTATTAACCATGTAACTTTGCTCAAGGATAAAAGAAAACAAAAAAGAGTATATTGATTCTTTTTTGCTAGACAAACATTATTTCAGAAAAAACAAGCATTTGTCAATGCCGAATGTTGATTGCATTGGTCTTTTGAGCTTGCTCAGTGGCCCTCTGTCACTGGCTGTCTGTTTGTCCCAGTGCTGCAGGCAACTCTTTTGTAGTGGGCTGCTGCCTGCATTGGCACCTTGTTCTGCTGAGGAAGAGATCCACAGCTGTCCTGAAAGAGCTCCATTGAGGTGACTTACTCCCCCTCTCTCTCTCACTTGCTCAATCTGTTTCTCTTGGCCCTGCAGGCTGCCCTTTTGTACTGGGCTCCTGCCTGTGTTGGTGGCTTTTTCTACCCACAAAGAAAGCCACAGCTGTCCCAACACAGCTCCGCTGAGGTCGCCACTCCTGCTCCACGCATCATTCTGTTCTCCTGGCTCTGCAGGCTACCTTTTTGTACTGGGCTCCTGCCTCTGTTGGTGCCTTTTTCTGCCCACAAAGAAATCTGCAGCAGTCTCGACAAAGGTCTGTTGAGCTCGCTCATTCCCCTTCTCTCACTCGCTCATTCTGTTCTGCCGGCGCTGCAGACTGCCCTTTTCTACTGGGCTCCTGCCTGCATTGCTGCCTTCTTATGCCCACAAAGAAATTTGCAGCAGTTACAATACAGCTCTGTTGAGCTCACTCACTCGCTCATTCTGGTTTTCCTGCCACTGCAGGCTGCCCTTTCGTAATGGGCCCCTGCATGCATTGCTGCCTTTTTCTGCCCACAAACAAATCTGCAGCAGTCCCAACAAAGCCCCGTTGAGCTCACTGACTCTTCCTCCCTCACTGTCTCACTCTGTGTCTCCTGGTGCTGCAGGCTGCCCTTTTGTACTGGACTCCTGCCTGCATCGGTGGCTATTTCTGGCCAGACAGAAATATGAAGCAGTCCTGACACAGCTCCACTGAGCTTGCTCACTCCCCCTCTGTCACTCTTGCATTCCATTTCTGATGGTGCTGCAAGCTGGCCTTTTGTACTGAGCTCCTGCCTGCATTGCCACATTTTCTGCCCACAAACAAATCTGCAGCAGTCACACTAGAGCTCCATTGAGCTTGCTCACTACCGCTCTGTCACTTGCTCGTTCTGTTTCTCTTGGGACCGCAGACTGCACTTTTGTATGGGGCTTCTGCCTGCGTTGGCACTTTTTTCTGCCCACAAAGAAATCCCAGCAGTCCTGATAGAGCTCTGTTGAGCTCACTAAGTCCCCTTGTCTCACTCACTCGTACTGTTTCTCCCACTGCTGCAGGCTGGCCTTTTGTACTGGGCCCCTGCCTGTACTGACACCTTTTTCTGCCCACAAAGAAATCTGCAGCAGTCTTGACAGTACTTCAGTGAGTTCACTCACTCCCCCTCCCTCACTTGCTCTCTCGTTCTGTTTCTCCCAGTGTTGCAGGCTGCCCTTTTGTACTGGGCTCTTGTGTTGGGGCCTTTGTGTGCCCACAAACAAATAGGCAGCAGTCCCGACAGACCTCAGTTGAGCTTGGTAACTCCCCCCCTCACTCGGTCGATCTTAATCTGTCCCAAACACTGATTTCCCAGAGTGACCATGCTATTGTCCGGCAGGAGTGCAAAAACATATTTTAGCCAGGATGTGAAAAATGACAGCTGTAGTGTTCATAAGGAGTTGTGAAAAAATGCCGCTGTTGAAAATGTGGTGTCACAGTATTACAAAGTTGTGAAGTTTCAAGGGTACGTGAAAACAGTTCAACACATGCTTGTAACACAGTCATGTTATGGAGTTTCGTCACCAGATTTTCAACATAGGGATTTTAGGATCTCTGCTTATGAACAGTGCCACTGTCATCTTCTTAATCTGTCCCAAACACTGATTTCCCACAGTGACCACGTTATTCTGCACTGGAACTGTGAAAACACATTTTGGTTAGGATGTGAAAAATGACAGCTGTACTGCTTATAAGGAGGTGTAAAAAAATGGCACTGTTGAAAAACTGGTGTGACAATATTACAAATCTGCGAAGTTACAAGGGTGCGTGGCACATGCGCAATGCACACTTGTGACACAGTCAGTTGATGGGCTATCATCACCAAATTTTCAACATAGGCATTTTAGAACCTCTGCACATTAACAGTATCGTCATTTTCTTAATCTGTCCCGAACAGCGATTTCCCACAGCGACCACTCTATTCTGCGCCCGGAATTGCAAAACCACATTTCAGCCAGGATGTGAACAATGACAGCTGTACTGCTCACAAGAAGGTGTGACAAAATGCCAATGTTGAAAATATGGCATGAAAATATTGTAAATTTGCGAAGTTACAAACGTACATAGCAACTGCGCAACACACGCTCATAAAAGTCATTTTTGGGATTTTTCCCACCAAATTTGCAACATAGAATTTTTGAAAGCCCACCTCATGAACAGTGGCACTGTCATTTTGTTAATCGGCCCCAAAGGATGATTCGGCACAGTAACAGCAAAACCACCTTTATGGCCCGATTAGCACAATGACAGCTCAAGAATTCATGAAGAGGGCCCCCAAAAACCCCATGTTGAAAATTTGGTGCAAAAATTCCCAAAATGCCTGAGATATGCACTAAAGTTGGAAAAACCCTATTTATTACATTATACAGCTAACCACCATTTCCTCAGTTTGCGGTCTGCTTTGAAGAGTGCAGATGTGTTCCCGGTCCACCGAAGATCACCACGCTGAGCTCTGGAGGTAAGTATGGGGTGGGGGTGTGGGGATGCAGGGTGCGCAGTGGGTGGGTGTGGGTTGTGGGAGGCATGCAGGGAGACTACGAGGGACTGTTTCCTTTTTTTCAGGCAAAAAAAACAAAAACACTTTGCAGGACCGTTTTTCACTTTACAGGGGCATGTGGCATGCTGGGGTGGGCTCTCAGCATGCCACTGGAGTCCTGCTTTGGGAGGCAGCTGTAGCCGATGGGGGGATTGGACACCCCCGTCCTCAAACAACCAAAGGGGCATGTGGCACGCTGGGGTGGGCTCCCAGCATGCCACAGGACTCCTGTTTTTATATGGGGGCAGCTGTAGCCGATGGGGGATTGGGCACCCCCATTGGCAAACAACAAAGGGGTGGAATTCCTTTCTGCCAGTGGGGATTGGGCACCCCTTTGGCAGACAATAAAAGCAAGGGGGGATGTTACATTATGCCAACGGGAAGTGGGCTTCCCGGTCGGCAAATAAACATGGGAAGGGGGGTAGATATTGTTTGTAAATATGGCAGCAAGCCACTGCCATGTTCACGAACAATATCAGGGGTCTTACATCCCGCCCTGCAATGACGGGTCACTCCCTCATTGCAGCGGATGGCTGATGCTGCAATGACGAGGTGGTCCCTGGTTGCAGCAGCTGATTTTTTAGAAAGTTGTGGCTTGCTGGCTGAACTAGTGTCAGCAGTAGCATGCCATGGTATTGGGGGATGGGAGACAAACCTTTGCAGGCTGTGGGGCATTGGGCACAACAGTGCCACACCTCCACAACCTGCTTGTGGAGAAAGCTGACGCAATATGTTTCTTGAGCATGTGCGCAATCAACATAAAAAAAATACATGATGACAAGCAAATATTGCTGTTTTAATGGCAGAATTGTATTCTGTTTTTATGTAAGCCATAGTTTCATTTTCACAAACAAATCAGAATATTTTGTGGATCACGTAATTTGTAGAAATATTTTTCAGAATTCTGCAGAATTAAAAAAGGATTGCAAAAATCATTAGTGAAGTATAACTGCCATTCTACACAAATTCCATCTGTGATTTCACCACAACTGAGGAAGTGAACTTGCACATGCGCAACTGCGAAAGTGGTCACTCATGTGCACTGAGCTCACAGTGGCCATTTTTGGCACGGCAGGCTTCTTTTTTCTATCACAACTGGGGAACTGAAACAGAAGTGATGGGCAGCAATTAAATAGTGCACCTGCTGGGGGGAGCAGTGCAGCCGTGGAGGGGAGGTACAGTGAAGAAACAGAAAAGCACTGACCGCAGCACTGTGGAATATCAGATGGAAGGCATTTGGTCACATGCTTCCACCATCCCTTCTCTTTTCACATGATAGCAATATGTCAGCATAGCTCCACCATTGCAGCTGTGAGAAAAGCAACCAAATACAAACTAGGAGATCTAAGCTATGCACTTCCTCTGGAGTGACCCGACCCCTCCTATGATGCAACATTTCAATAGTCTAGTACAGAAACACAGCTCACACTGGGATTTGGGTGCTCATGACAAAACAGAACAAAGTAGCACTAAGATGTTGAACTCATCAGCTCTGGGATTGGGGCTTACTTGTTTGTGACCCTGAACAAACAAGCATTTGTCAATGCCGAATGTTTGCTTGCTGGCATTGGCAGTGATAGTGTAGAAGTTACAGAGCTGCGTAATAGGAATTGCAGTGAAGTATTGAACTGAAGCCAACCCCACCACCACCCTGCAGAGAGTGATAGGCATTGGGGTGTGTGTTTGGGTCATCAGGCATATCGGCCACGCCATTTCACCACACCCCACTCTGCAGAGACTGACAAGTGTCACGTGTTCCTTGGGGTCTTTGGCCCTTATGCGCACCCCATTTCATTAGGAAATACGGTGAGATGGGAGCGATATAGGAGAATGGGGTGAAGTTTGGGGCCGAAGAGTCCAAGGCATACCTTGATGCCTCTCAGTGACTGCAGGGTGTGGAATGGTATGAGCATCACAGGCAAGAATCCCAAGTCACACGACTGATTCCTGTCATTCTCTATAGGGTTGGGCGATTTAGTTGAAAAGCCTAATACCTCAGGCATTTGTTGGTATTTTAACTCCAAATTTTCAACATGTTTGTTTTGTGACCCCACCTCATGAACAGGGGGAATATCAGTTTGGTAGCCGAAAGCTGCTTATGCACAGTGACTACGGCATTTAGCACCACAGGTGCAAAAATATTCTGAACAGGATGTAAAAAATGACAGCTGTACTCTTTCATGGGGAGGTGTAAAAATGGCTATGTTGCAAATGTGTAGTAAAAATATTTAAAAAAATGGTGAAGTCACGAGCGCACATAGAAACTGTGCAACGCACACCCGTTATATAATTAGGTTGGGGATTTTTATAGCAGATTGTCAACTCAGGCATTTTGGTGCCTCCAATCATGAACAGTGTCACTGTGATTTTCTTTATCTATGCCGAACAATGATTTCCCACAGCGACCACGCATCTCTGCACTGAAAGTGTGAAAACACATCGCCATGTTGTGAAAAATGGCAGCTGTACTGTTCATAAGGAAGTGTTGAAAAATGCCACTAGTGAAAATCTGGACTGAAAATATTACAAAGTCATGAACTAACGAGGATGCGTGAGAACTGCACAATGCTCACTCGTAACACAGTCATTTTATGGACTTTTGTCACCAAATTTTCAAAATAGCCATTTTAAGACCTCTGCTCATGAACAGTGTAACTGTGATTTTCTTAATCTGACCTAAACATTGCTTTCGCACACCAACAGCACCATTGTGCGCTACATGTGCGATAACACATTTTGGGTGACATATGAAAAATTGCAGCTGTACTGTTCATAAGGAAGTTTAATAAAATGGACATGTTGAAAATCTAGAGTGAAAATATTAAATTTGCAAACTTACGAGCATGCATAGGAACTGTGCAACGCACGCTCGTAAAAGTCATTTTTAGGAATTTTTTCACCAAATTTTCAACATAGCCATTTCAAGACCTCTGCTCATGAACAGTGTCACTGTGATTTTCTTAATTTGTCCCGTACATTGATTTCGCACACTGACTGCGCCATTCTGCTCTACATGGGTGGAAACACATTTTGGGTGAGATGTGAAAAATGACAGCTGTACTACTCATAAGAAGGTGTGGTGAAATGGCAATGTTGAAAATCTGGAGTGAAAATATTGAAATTTCATGTAACTTCACGAGGCCTGCGTGAGGAACTGCGAGAATGCACGCTGTTAAACAGTCATTTTTGGAATTTTGGTACCACATTTTCAACATGGGGTTTTGGGCCCCTTCTCATGAATGATGTCACTGTCATGGTGGTATTTGGGCCAAATGGTGATTTCGCAGTCACTGCGCGAAATCACCCTTCGGGCCCGAATAACACCATGACAGTGACATATTTCATGAGAAGGTCCCAAAAACCCCATGTTGAAAATTTGGTGCAAAAATTCCCAAAAATGGCAGAGATATGCAATAAAGTTGAAACCCCCCTATCTAGCCCATTATACAGCTTACCGGCATTTCCTCAGTTCGCGGTCGGCTTTGAAGAGTGCAGACGTGTTCCCGGTCCACCGAAGATCGTCGCGCCGGAGTCCGGAGGTAAGTATGGGGTGAGGGGTGTGGGGAGGCTGGGTGCACAGTGGGTGGTGCGGGTTGTGGGGGTCGGGAGATGCACTGCTGGACCGCTTTTTCTTTACAGGTAAAAAAATAAAAGACATCGTGGACCGCTTATTACCGCCTTGGGGTGGGCTCCCCAGCACGGCACAAGGACTTTGGGGGGCTGCCCAGCCAACGGGATTGGGCACCCCGTCGCGGCAAAATGACTGATTGCCACGCTAGGGTGGGCTCCCAGCGTGGCACCAACCACTGGGAGGGGAGGGAGGAGAGCGATGCAGCTCAGCCCGGCGGGGATTGGGCAGCACCCACGGTTATGTACACTGCGTCGCAAGCGGGCACGCACGCCTGCGGGTTGGGAGCCAGCGCGAGCAGCTTCATCGCTGCTCACCAAGCATAGCTCCCTCAATCAGAAGTTACTGCATTTTGGGCGTGTCATAGACAGCTCCAAAATGCATTGGTTTACAGGGGCCGTGCCTGCCAGCACACTGCCTGAATTGGAGGAGGAGGTGACACACCTCTGAAATCTCCGATGATGGCAGTATGTTTCTTGCACATGCGTGCAAGCAAACATAAAAATGATTATCTGGGTTAAAGGAGTCATTTACTTGTTGGGCAGGGGCGTGGGCACAGCTGCCCCTAGCAATTGCCTGACATTGCTCTCCAACCCGGGTTCTGAATTGCCTAATCATCTTGCTGACATATAAGCCACCACAGGAATATATAACATTGCATATTAAACCATAGGTATCACAAGTTGTAAGCTATAGAATTTCAAATTCCCTACCTGTGTGCAGATTCGTAAAACAATTTCCTTGTGACACTCCCTTAAAAAAGAACATCTTTTACATGGGAAATAACCATCATTTTACTTGCCTACACTTATTGCACAACTTTTAATGAACTGGTGTAACATGATGTGCGTTACTATTTTATGTGGTCATCAACATGCAGTATTTAATGAAAGTGCTTCCTACATCAGTTGTCTTTGAAAAAAGGATTTTATCTGAAATGCATCAAATGTGTGTTGTGTGTGCTTTAGTCATCTGTTTGGCACCTAATAAGACCAGTACAATGCAGCACTAAAATTTACTGTGGGAGTAGCATAGTTAATGCCTGACTATATTTGGTTTGAATATTTCAATGTATAATGTCTCTTGGTCATGCAGCTAGCCAGACTCTGGATGGAGTTCATACATCTCACACTTTGTGTATGGCTGTTGTTTTGTGACCTGGGGTGTAATTGCACTGAAGTGACTGAATAAAATTGTGTGCAGCAAGCAACAAAAACAACTGTACTAACTGAACTTCATGAGATTGTGTGTCTCTCTTAGACTTGCCGTTTCTGCTTCTCGCTGACCATTGAGTCCTTTTTTCCTTAATCTGACCATGAGTAGACACCCTTCTCTGACATACTGAAGCTTTGTAATGTCTCCTATGTATTCTGGTTGTTCACTTTCCATAGTAAAAGATTTCTATGCCATCTCCATGGCACTGGGTGATTAGAGATTGCTCTGGCACACTGGGGACTCATGTCCCATGAGCCCAGGATCTCAAAAGTGGAGGGCTGCAGGGAGGGTGAAAGAGCATTTGTGAGGACAGTTTCCTCCCATTGGAAGGGGGAGATGTGCATTGGATAGTGAGTGACACTTGACAAGTGTGTAGGGGCATTGCTGCTGAGGGTGACCATTTGCCAGTGGGCCCCAGACCAGGGTGCCAACATGGTGCCGTCTAAGAGGAGAGATCATAATTAGCGACAGTATCAAACAAGCAGCCAAGTGCAACAAGGAGTATGAAATGGCCAACCAGATGCTGTGCTGTATTAAGGAATACCCAGCAGAGGCAATATGTGATCCTATTACTCTACAGGTCCTTGGTGATGCTTACATGGAGTACTGCACACACTTTTGGAACTTCCACCTCAGGAAATACTGCAGTCATTTAGAGATGGTGAAGATGGCTGTCCAGTAGGTGCTGTGGTAAGACTACTACTTGTAACGCTGTTTGAGAACAAGCCCTATCATTGGGGGATGAATTGGGGGAGGAGGATTGAGCATCCCAGGGGATTTGTATTTGTCTTTTGTTTGGTTTACCTAGACAAAACTCCACTGAGCAGTGCACATTTGTAAGGAGGTCCTTGTTAGTGCAGGCAGCAGTACATTAAAACAGTGCTATTATATTACAGAATGTTATATAATGGAATAAGGAAACATAGGCAATAATTGCATAAAATACACAAGAATGATATACAGCAAGAAACGAAGACTGAAAATGCAGAGAAGATGAAGTGAGCAATTGATAAAACAAGCATTTGTCAAGGCTGAATGTTTGCTTGCTTTTATTTGCTGTGTACTTGCTGTGTATAGAAAGCACAGAGGCAAAAATTAAGTGATTAATAACAAGAGTTATAATAGTGAAATTGCCTATATTATTACAATTTTTTTAAATTAATTTCCCTTTTGTAATCTCAGAATTATATCCTCATTCATGCAGGTCCCTTTAGAATTGGATTAAACAGAACACTGAAGATAATTTAAGCCCCATTTATCAGGCCAGCTATCTACTCCTCATCAGGCCAAGTAATGCACATCAACCTATTGTGGGGGAAGGACCCCCCCAGCCCATCATAAGGTGTCACCTGTGTGACACAGCACTGCCCAATACCTTCCCAGGCTCAGAGCAGTGGAATGCAACTGTACTGGTCCCCATTCTTGTACTGCCAAGATGAATTTCCAACCTCATCCCTGAACTCGAGTCACTGGCACAGAACACAAGCTACTACCCACTGGGTCAGTGACCAGCCCTATGCACAACATTTCTTCATAACTTTATAGTTGACATTTTGACTCAAAATGTTCATCATAGTTGTTTTATGAACCCCTTCCCCCAAAACACGACAGGTGACATGACTAAAATAGTGCATGAAATGTCATTTTGCAGCACAAGTTCAAAAACACGTTTTTGCCACACCTGCCCTGTTCATGAGGTGGTGTGAAAAAATTATCTTGGAAATTTTGGGTCAGAAAATTGAAAAGTTATGAATAAATCTTGAAGCATTTCAATGTTCTTTCATAACTTTGGTGTTTTTTTTATATTTTGACTCCAAATTGTTAACATAGCCTTTTCATGATTCCCCTTCATGAAACTGGTATGTGAAGTTTTTTTCAATTCCAGCCCGAAAGGAGATTTCAGGCAGCATCTGAAAAACAGCACCTGACAGATTCATGAGGTGGTGTGAGGATTAGCATGTTGAAAATGTGATGTCTAAATATTGAATATTTCTAAAATTATGAGAGAACTTTGAAAAATGTCAAGTACCTTCATAATTTTGGTGTTTTGTAAGATTTTGACCCCATATTTTCAACACTGACATTTCATGACCACTTCATGAACATGATAGGTGAAATTTTTCAAATCCAGCCACAAAGGTTTCACAGAATGATTGCAAAATCACTTTCATGGTGGTTTTGAAAAACATCACATACTTTTTTTCGTGAGGTGGGGTCGAAAACTGGTCATGTTGAAGATTTGGTAAAAAATATTTAAAAATGACAAATATATGAGTAAAAGTTCAAAACACACTGAAAATACATTGTCTGCACTTACCTAGCTTCATCAGTTCCTGCTCAGTGTTAAGTATAAGGATGTGTGTTCTTCACAGATTAGATACTTAGCACCTGATTTGTTTTAGGTGAATGAGGCACATAGCATTGGTAGGTACCTAGTAGGGTTCTGTGGTCAGGAAGGCCTTAAAAAACATCAATGGATGGTTTTCTGCTTTTTAGGTTTTCATTAACCAAAAAAATCAAAAATAGAGAGACCAATGGTGACACTGGGGATTGGGCACCCTAGTGACACAAGAAGGAATGCAAATCAAGGGACTAAGGGTGACCCGAGGTTGGGAACCCTAGTGTCAAAAAGGAGGTGTACATCATGTAAGGAGGGTTATCAGAGGGTCTCACAGCCTCAACACATGATGGGCTTCGGGGGAGCTCAACTGTTCACAAATGAAAGACAGGCATGTCTTATTATGATCTTTTGCCATTTTTTTGTTTGCTTGCCCGCATGTGCAAGAAACATTATGTGGCAGCTTAGGAGAGAAGTGGGTTGTGGAGGTGCAACACTGTGGCAGCCAACGTAGGCACTGCATTTGGGGGCTTGGCATTGGTGGGTCAATGGAGGCACAGTGTGCTGATGACACTGGTCTCCAAAAGTGCTGCCAAGTAGAACGTTTTGTCACTGCAATGAGGGGCCACCTCATCATTGCAGCATAAGCCATTCTGCTGCAATGAGGGAATGACCCATCATTGCAGGGAGGTACCTTCCCAAGTCTAACAATTGCATAAACATGGCAGTGAATTGCCGCCACCTCTCGGACTCAAGAAAGCCAAATGGGGGTGGCCAATCCCCCTATTGGCAGCCCCTGACCCAATTAATTTGCCAATGGGGGAGCCTACTCCTCGTCGCCATGATACAACCCCTTTCCCTATTTGTTGTGTGCCGAGGGGGTGCCCAGTCTCCCTCAGCATCATGGCCCTCACAAACAGTCATTCTCTGCCAATGGGGGTCCAATCCCCATTGGCTTCAGAACCCCCACCCCCAAAAAAGACAGGTGGCACACTGGGAGCCCAACCCAGTGTGCTGTAAACAAGCCTGGAAAAAAAAAGCCTTCCCATGACATCTTTTTTTTTTTATCTCCCTGAAACAAAGGAAACAGTCCCACACCAGTCGCTGTCCTCTTCCCTCAACCTGCACCCACCCACTGTGCATCTGACCTCCCAACACCCCCTCACCCCATACATACCTCCGGACCCTGGTGCGATGATCTTCGGTCGACCAGGAACACATCTGCGCTCTTCAAAGCTGACCGCGAACTGAAGAAATGCTGGTAAACTGTATAATGGCATAAATAGGGTTTTTTTTTCAACTTTGGTGCATGTCTCAGGCATTTTTGGGAATTTTGTCATCAAATTTTTAACATGGGGTTATTGGGATCCCTCCTCTTGAAATCAGGCACTGTCATGGCGTTATTCGGTCCTGAAAGGTGATTTCACAGTCACTGTGCAGAATCACCTTCTGGGACTGAGTAATGAAATGAAAGTACCAGTGTTCATGAGGTGGACTCTCACAAAGTCTATATTGCAAATTTGGTGAAAAAAATCCAAAAAATGACTTTTTTACTATTGTGCATTACACAGCTTCCACGCATGCTCGTAACTTCGACAATTTATAATATTTTCACTCCAGATTTTCAACATTGCCATTATCCACACTTCCTTATGAACAGTACAGCTGTTATTTTTCACATAATTGCTAAAATGTGTTTTCGTGCTTCCAGTGCAGAATAACGCGGTCGCTGTGGGAAGTCAGTGTTTGGGACATATAAAAAACAAATCACAGTGACACTGTTCATGAGTAGAGGTGCTAAAATGCCTATGTTGAAAATTTAGTGACAAAAGTCCATGAAATGACTGTGTTACGAGTGTACATTGCGCAGTTTCCACGCACCCTGGTAATTACGTGCATTTGTAATATTTTCCCTCCAGATTTTCAACACTGGGATTTTTTCACACTTCCTTAAGAACAGTACAGCTGTCATTTTTCATATCTTGCCCAAAATATGCATTTACACATCTGGAACAGAACAGCGTGGTAGCTGTGGGAAATCAATGATCGGGACAGATTAGGACAATCATAGTGACACTGTTCATAAGCAGAGGTCACAAAATGCCTATGTTGAAAATTTGCTGAAAATATTCCACTAAATAACTGTTACGCACATGCATTGTGCAGTTTTCACATAAGCCCGGATGTTCGAGTATTTTTATTATTTTCACTACAGATTTTCAACATTGCCATCCCTTCACAACTCCCTATGAATGGTACACCTATCATTCTTCACATCCTGCCCTATCTGTGTTTTCATACATCTGGCACAGAATGGCACAGTCACTGTGGGAACTCAAAGTTTGAGACACATTCACAAAATCACAGTTCCACTGTTCGTGAGAAGAGGTCCCAAATGCTGTCATGAGGTGGGAGTCACAAACAGGCCATGTTGAAAATTTGTAGTGTAAATATCAACAAATGCCTGTGGTGTTAGGGTGTCTAACCATAATGTCCTACCCTGTATAGACTGACAGGCATCAGGGTATGCCTTTGGATTGCTGACTGTAATGCTCATGCCATTGCACCCCCACCACACTACCCTGCAGCCAGTGACAGGCATCAAGGTGTGCCTTGAGCTCTTCAGCCCCACAGTTCACCCCGGTCTCCTACACTGCACCCATTTCAGCATATGTCCTTATAGACTGTACAGCCAAACACCCTAAGGCACACCTCAACATGTGTTGGTGTCGGCAGGATAGGGTGAAGTGAAATGGCATGAACATTATTGGTGATGACCCAAACGCATAACCCAATGCCTGTCCGTCTCTGCAGGGTGGAGGTGGGGTTGGCGTGAAGTTCAGTACTTCAGTGCCATTCCTATTCTGCATCTCTCTAACTCCTGCATTTCTAGTGCTAATACCAGCAAGCAAACATTCGGCATTGACAAATGCTTGTTTAATCTGTGATTACTGTAGGAATAATCATTTGGATTGTAGTTTCCTCTATTCATGTGTTATTTTCTTGACTTCAAATGATTTAATTGGAACAAAATTCTGTTTGCAAGACAAATGTAAGTTGGCTAACTAATATTGTTAAAGGGTAACTGTGCTGCACCTGTCAGCCATTTCCCCCAGTAACATCTGTTTGTCAGGTACTGGTTCAAATGTTATTATTGTTCCAACTATGGGGGCCTACTGGTAACCTTAGTAGATGTTTATGATTTACACACTGATGTTAAGTGCCATTTTAGAGCTGTATGATGTAGTTTATGTCCCACTCACTCATTGACAGGGCTTCACTTAACTCCATTTTGGGAGTATTTGACTCCAAAAAATAAGGAACAAACTTCCAAAATAAAGGGGGAGGAAGCCATTGACTTCCAAATGTAAAACAAACAAAAACAAATCTAAACTGGATGACTTCCAAAACTGAAGGCACATAAGCTACAAAATAATGGTGTTTTCTAAAAAAAAATTGTATTTTACCATTAATATTTGTATTAACACCCATAAATTGATCCTTTTTAGAATATTAGCTTTCATATTGAGGTATCTGGGAAGTATTTTGACTTCTAAAAAATTGGAATGTCTTCCAGATTTTGACTCATGGAAGTATTTGACTTCCACTAAAAATAAATTAATTGAAGCCCTGCTCATAGAGTTCTATAAAAGAACATGGATGCATTGTGCCAACAATGGAAGAGCAGAACAGGGACATAAACTACTATATCATACAGTTCTAAAATGGTTCTTACCCACAGTGTGTAAATCAGAAATGCTCACTAGGATAACTGAGAAGCCTGTATAGCAAGAAAAATAAGAGAAATGGAACCAGCATTTAAAAAAAAAGCTTCTGCTGGTAAACATTATGATAGATTCAGTTCAGTTCTCCTTGAAACATTAATTTTTTACCACAAATCTGACACATGTACCCCTTTAGTTGGGAATTACTATTTTGCCAATTTTGTTACAGTACAATATGTCTGTATATTGAAAAGTAGGAACTTATTGTGTGCTTCTCTTTATATTTAGTAGGTTGCTTGTTTCTATGTGGTTATTGTGTTGTTGTTTTTTTTTCCAGGGGCTCTTCCGTGTACACTGTAAGAAAGAAGAACTTTTATCTCTTTATTTGCCTGGTGTCTTTATGATTCATTCCCATTCCTCAAAGAACTGGTTTAAACATGCCTTCTTAAATTCTTTTATCAGGCTGATCTCAAACAGATGTTTGCTGTTCAGGATATATGCCCTGTGGGCTGCAGATATCCCTTTAATGCTGAATGCTTATCTCTCCCCACTCCTCTCAGTACATGGCCCTTGTCTCCCATACATACGGTAACATTTTTAACTGTTATGCTGAATTCAAAATGCCTTAAGTGCTTATGTATTTTTATTGACTGAACTATTGATCCTTACTATGGAATACAAATTTAATGCACATACTTCGTACTATCATACATACAATCATGATAAGGATAGAAAAGGAATTAGTCCATAAATACTGGTCCTTCATTTCTTAGAGATAGTATTATAAAAATTAAAAAAGGGAGCATAAACCCTGTTGCTTACGTTTTTCATATACTTGTAAATTTAAGCCTATTTGAAAGTTATTCAATTTAATTAGCTAATTAGTTGGTTATCATTTTTGACCAGGAAAGGTACACTGAGCTGTGACAACTTGTTTCCAAGTACATGCTGGGGGCTGGATAAGATGGACCTGTTTTTTGATGGGGAAATATTGAACATGACAATGGGGCAAGTGCCATACTCTTCATCAGTAAGTACTATAGGGTGTTTCACTTCCACCTAGATGGTGACCATGGATGAGCTGAAATGACCTTGGTTTAAAGTCTCATCTAAAAGCCAGCCCCCCAGAACAGCATCCCCCTTGTACTATTTTATAGCATTTACATTCCCTTTAAACAAACATAGCTGTTAAAAATGTGGTGTTCTTATTTTAACACATGCTCTGGGGCAGTAAGGCATGAAAGTGTATACTTTTAATTCTGAGTAAAATAAGCATTTCAAGATAACTTCTTCAGTTGGGAATACTGTAATGCGGTCCCAGGTTTCCCTTCTCTTTCACAGGTATTTTTTTTTTTGCCTTAGTTGAAGCTTTGTCTTTGACAGTAAGACATTAGCAAACTAAGAAATGAATTACTCATTTTTACATTCGCTTGCATACATGCGCAAGGAATGTCTTGGGAGAATGGGACACTTTGGAGGTGTGCCTTCCCTATGCAATCCCCTGCTCCATTGAGCAGGCATGATGGTCCGGCACCAATCACTGCGGTGTTATGTATGACAGCAGTGGTCTTCCCTTCAAAGAAAACCACCGCTGTGTGCTTGCAGCGTGTCAGGCCCCCCCCAATCTTTTCTGCTATGCTGGGAGCCCACCCCAGCATGGCAGACGTCCTGCATCATCTGCTGATGGGGATGCCCAATCTCCCGTCGGCTACACCTCCCCCCAAACAGCTTTCCCTGCTGCCATGCTGGGAGCTCACCCTAGCGTGGCAAACGTCCCGCATCATCTGCCGACAGGAGTGCCCAATCCCTCGTCGGCTTCACAGCCCCCCCCAGCCATCCTTCTGCCACGCTGGGAGCCCACTCCAGTGTGGCAAATGTCCTGCGTCGTCAATTATGGGAAAAAAAACCCTGTAAATTAAAACGGTCCCACACAGTCTCCCCGCCCCTCCCACAACCCTCTCTCACCCACTGCGCACCCTGCCTCCCCACAGCCCCCCTCACCCCATACTTACCTCTGGAGCTTGTCGCAATGATCTTTGGTGGACCAGGAACATGTCTGCACTCTTCAAAGCCAACCACGAACTGAGGAAATGCAGGTAAGCTGTATAATGGGCTAGATGGGTTTTTTCAACTGTGTTGCATATCTTAGGCATTTTTTTGAATTTTTGCACCAAATTTTCAACATGGGGTTTTTGGGACCCCTTCTCATGAATTCTGTCACTGTCATGGTGTTATTCAGGCCCAAAGGGTGATTTCGCAGTCACTGCGCTGAAATCACCTTTGAGCTTGATTCAGGAATGACAGTGCCAGCGCTCATAAGGTGGGCTGGCAAAAGCCTATTTTGAAAATCTGGTGAAAAATTCTAAACTGACCGTTTTTATTAGGCAGCAATGCGCAGCAGTTCCTACACAGGCTCGTAAGTTTGTGAATTTTCAATATTTCCCTCCAGATTTTCAACATTGCCATTTTACCACACCTTTTATGAGTAGTACAGCTGTCATTTTCACATCTCATCCAAAACCGTTTCTCTGTAGCGCACAATGGCGCAGTAGGTGTCTTGAAATCAATGTATGGGACACATTAAGAAAATCACAGTGACACTGTTCATGAGCAGAGGTCTTAAAATGGCTGTGTTGAAAATGTGGTGAAAAATTCCTAAAAATGACTGTTTTACGAGCGTGTGTTGCGCAGTTCCTATGCACGCTTGTAGGTTTGCGAATTTTCAATATTTCCACTCCAGATTTTCAACATTGCCATTTTACCACACCTTTTTATGAGTAGTGCAGCTGTCATTTTTCACATCTCACCCAAAACATGTTTCCGCCCATGTAGCGCACAATGGCACAGTGGATGTGTGAACTCAATGTATGGGACGCATTAAGAAAATGACAGTGACACTGTTCATGAGCAGAGGTCTTAAAATGGCTATGTTGAAAATTTGGTGAAAAAATTCCTAAAAATGACTTTTTTACGAGCATGCATTGCGCAGTTCCTACGCACGCTCGTAAGTTCACGAATTTTCAATATTTGCACTCCAGTGACTTCCAAATACCTAAACAGCACATAGAAGCAAGCAACATTCGGCATTGACAAATGCTTATACTTCTGTGTCACTGATTCTTTTAAGCCATGTCCAAGTGCCAAATACCACTGCAAACACCTGCAAGCGAATGTTCGGCATTGACAAATGCTTGTTAAATTAGTGGTGTGCAAAACCAGGGAGGTTCTGGGTTTGGTTTTTCCAAAGGTTTTGGTTCAGGTTTTGTTTTTTCATTCAAACCCATCTTTCTTACTCTTGATATCATCTTGGACTGTAGGTGATTTTAAAGTCTGAATATGTGTCCCTTGACTGGATGGACATGCGTCCTGTGAAGGACTTAGTTGCTGGTACTCCTGACTGTGTGGATTTATAGCCTGAGTAGGGTTATTTATTGGTGTCCCTGACTGGACAGACTTGTGCCTTAAGTAATGCTTATTTAATGGTATCTCCTGACTGGACAGACTTGTGCCCTGAGTAATGCTTATTTAATGGTATCTCCTGACTGAACGGACTTGTGCCCTGAGTAATGCTTATTTAATGGTATCTCCTGACTGGACAGACTTGTGCCCTGAGTAATGCTTATTTAATGGTATCCCCTGACTGGACAGACTTGTGCCTTGAGTAATGCTTATTTAATGGTATCCCCTGACTGGACAGACTTGTGCCTTGAGTAATGCTTATTTAATGGTATCCCCTGACTGGACAGACTTGTGCCTTGAGTAATGCTTATTTAATGGTATCCCCTGACTGGACAGACTTGTGCCTTGAGTAATGCTTATTTAATGGTATCCCCTGACTGGACAGACTTGTGCCTTGAGTAATGCTTATTTAATGGTATCCCCTGACTGGACAGACTTGTGCCTTGAGTAATGCTTATTTAAAGGTATCCCCTGACTGGACAGACTTGTGCCTTGAGTAATGCTTATTTAATGGTATCCCCTGACTGAACAGACTTGTGCCTTGAGTAATGCTTATTTAATGGTATCCCCTGACTGAACAGACTTGTGCCTTGAGTAATGCTTATTTAATGGTATCTCCTGACTGAACAGACTTGTGTTCTCAGCTGGTCCTACTCAGTGATGCCCCAGACTGGATGGACCTGTGCCTGAGTAAAGATGATTTACTGATGCCCCTGACTGGAACAGACTTGTTTCCTGAGTAGGCATATCTCTTAGCTGTCTCTGATTACAAGGGAAATCCTTCATTTTACCTCTTAAAATTGCTTTGTTACTTATCTGCCCCTCATGGAAAAGCTGCTGCCCGAACAGAGAATGTGATATAAATTCAGATTGTAAAGAAATTCATAATATTCTAACATGCTAAATCAGAAATAAACTTTGTACAAGTAAACACAATGGTTTCCACTGAGTTCTGAGTGTGTATATCCATATGTGAGGATGTGTTCTTCATTCTGAGGGTCTGTGTCCCTCATTAAAACATGGGGACATATGCAGTGGATACTTTACTGGTGGAGGGATTCCACCTGATTGTGCATTACTTATTTATTTTTTGTTAGTTTCTTTATTTCCTCCTTGGCTGGGGGGGGATGTTACCTATGGTTCCCCCCCATCAGTCCAGATCCACAGCCCCACACTACTCCCAGTACCTGAGCTCGACCCCCTCCTCCTCTTTTCCTCTTACCAGCTGCTTCACAGCAGGTACATACCCCACCACCATGGAAAGTGGAGGGTCTGGATCCAAGAGGAGATATCCTAAGTCTAAGTGGTGCAACACCAACTGACTGGACATCATGATGCGTGCCAGAAGATTTTCTGCACATTTTTGTGGATCCCCACCCCAAGGCATAGATGTGCAAGGTATCAATTATGCTGCCATGCATGCTTCCATGCAGTGCACATCTGATGCCATCCATGCTGTCACCTCAGCAATCTGCTTGCCTGCACTGACCCCCAGTCACCACCAGGAGCCAGCACAGCTGCTGTAACCCCACCCTTCCCTCCCTGAAGGAGGAGATCAATCCCTGGGATGCTCAGTCCCCCCGGCTGACCCTCTGACACCTGAGGTCACTTCCGACCCCAGGTTGTCGGGGTGGAACAATGTGTGACATCCAGCACCTCAACCCTCAGCACCACCGGGCCAGCCTGACCGTGCATTAATGCATGATATACTTACAGTTCATGCAATCAGGTCAGCTCCTGAATCAGTGGGCAGAATGGATCTTTTATCTTCGTGCAATGGCAAAAGCGTGCCCCATGTGTCTCTGAGGTCTGTTCTCACACTCCATTGTGAGACAGTGTGTGCTGAATGTGTAGCCTTTGTGTCTGTGTCCCTCCCCAGGCAAGAGAAACTGCACGTAGTCACCAACAGCAACACTCAGCCCTGAAATCATTTGTCAGAGTGAGAGCAGACAGAGACACACACAGGCAGTGGGAATGAGGAGTGCAGCGAATCACAATAGGTTTCCCCATTGCCAGAATTACTGTAAAAGACAAGGCATCTGTGACATTTGTCGCACTGTCCTATGTGTGTTTCACTCCATGTCACCATCTTCTATTCACTTGTATCACAGAAAGAAAGTGAGACACACACCAGGAAATGAAAGTGATGCTTAGGCAGATAGTAATTAGCATATCCAAACTGATTTCTCCTTGCCCGATGTGTGACCTGCGCCAACAGTACCCAATGACCAACCCCCCTCCCAACAGAAGTACAAAGTGTTGTATGTAGAGAGCAGTGACAGACAGCACCCTGTATGATGCTACAAACTTCTTCTTGTCTCTCTTTCTCTCTCTGTGTTCAGGAAGAGTAGTGAGAGAGACACAGACAAAGAGGAGACAGCTGGTTACAGTCGTCATTTGCCCCTGTTGTTCCCATGTGCATTCCAGTGTGTGTACACCACTGCTGCTATAGTCCCATCCTGCAGCATTTGTAACACACTGCTGTAGCTCTGTGTGGAGCCCCTGAGCCATCACAGTCAGTAACAGCAAGCAGCCGACAGTCACAGTGTGCAGCAGAGAGAGAGAGAGACCTGACAAATCAGTATCCGTCTGTCTTGATGTATAGGGACCCTGTCCTGTCTTGTTTCTGTGACAGCAGCATCCCCTACAACATTTGTCCTCCACATAGTCTTCCATCCGCTCATTTTCTGGCTTGCTCATCACTTGCTGGATAGAGCACACTGCCACACACTCCTGCAGCAAGAAGCCGAGAAAGAGATTGTCAGAGAGAGCGAGAGAGAGACACACACACACACACACCTGTCACATCCGTGTGTCTCTCTCTTCAAGTTGTCACCTCTGCAATTTGTCAGGTGTCTCCTGCAGTTGATGCTGCTGTGTTCCACCATGTTGCAGCTCACCTGATCCGCTTTGCAATCGTCGATGGGTGGGGATGGTCAGCTGGACCCGCCTGCTCCATCCTGCAGGTTAATGTGCCTGAAAATAGGCAGGATTTGTCTAGTGCACTTTCCCGGTCAACAAAAACATAAATAAATAAAATAATCAATTTGAATTCTAATTCAGATCAAATTTAGCTGAGAAATACATGCTTACATTGTCGAGGCTGCAGTTGAGAGTGAGACAGACACAAAAAGTGGCTGCACTGTTCTCTCGCTCTGTGTCTGCACTTCAACTGTGCACACTTCAACAGGCGAGAGCAACACATAGTCTTACTTTGCTTTTCCCCTCTGCTAAGAAAGGGGTGAGCAGCCTGCTTCGTTGTGAGATCCTTAATTGGCCGGGGTCATCAGCCGCACCAAGGTGCTAAGGTGAGGATGATCATTACCGCACCCCCCCCCCGTGAGCAAGCGGGATCAGAAAGATATTGTCTCCCATACAGCAGCAGAGCAAGAGAGAGGGAGACAGAGAGAAAATTTGCCAGTGCACGGTAATCGGGACTGCATGGATGTTACCCCCAAGAGACAGAGGGCAGGACAGCACGAGAAGCGGTGCTGTCAGAAGAAGCGGTGTTGCTTGCAGCAAGGTATTCTCTTCCTCAAGCTCTCCTGGGGCAGTAGGATAGCAGTTTCAAACCGTGACATGTTATTGAGTGAAAGACTGAATCAGTGCCGGATCATGGGTGGAAATGGCAGCACATAAAGTGAGCAGCAGTGTGAGAAAGAAACAAAGAGAGAGCCACAGGGAGAAAGTCACAGCGCTGCAGTGACATGTATTAGTTGTTGGGAGTATGCTGTGACAGTATTCAACAGTGCAAAACTCATAGGCACAGTTATGTTATGAAGCAGAAATGGCAGAAATGTGTCAATAGTACATTTCTTCTATTTGTCTGTTCATAATATGTGTGTGGTATGCATGATATCTTGAGGACTACTTTCTCAGGTGGCAGGATACAGTACCATTTCATGATTTCATACATTAATTAAAGTGTTTGTCTTAATTATATTCCTCTTGTTGAACACTACATGTTCTAAGCACAATTATCCACTGACGGGTGTGTGGTTATTGGTGATTAGTCAACACCCCAGGTTCTGTGAGGACACTCGGCCTGTGGCATCATGCCTCACAACATACCCAGGGAGTTGATTAATCTCCAATAACCGCACACCCTGTTATGGGTTATTGCTTACTTGTTCCTCATTTTGAATGCCCAAAAATGTCCATGTCCCTTATTTCAGTGATAAAAGGTTGAGAGGTATGTGAGTAGAGCCTATTTACTGGTGTCCCTGACTTGATTATCTTGTATCCTGATCAGAGCTTATTTACTGGTGCTCCTGACTGGATAGATTTGTGCTCTGATCAGCTGTTGCTCCTGACTGGAGAGATCAGTGCCCTGCCCAAATTAAGATATAAATGGTGCACCCATGGAGCTGTAAATGGCTTTATTTGCCCTGCTGACTGCTGCCTGAATTGTATCTGATTGCTTAGTTTTTATTAAAGAAGAAAAATGTTCTTTATAAATTAGACACATAGCACTGCCCTTTTCCTCTCTGCTGCTCCTATGACAGTCATTCTGAACCTTGTCAGCCTGAATCAACACAACTCCTTCCCATTACCCCACAAGAAGCATGCCTAGCTAAAATAATTCCTTCTTGGCCTTCCCTGAGTTCACTGTGTAGTCTGATGCTAATTCAAAATAAAAAAAAAAATAAACTTTTCAGCTGAGACAGAGCTAATCTGCAACAAATATGATAAACACTGAGCTTCTCTGGCTCTGGTCTTATACTTGTCACAGTCTGACTCAGCCTTCACAGACTCTACAGGCAGCAACACTTTCCCTACACTCCCACCAGCAGTATCTGCTTCTGCCTTGCTTCCCATCCTGCCATTTCTTTTCTCTTTAAAATAATGCTTCTACGAAATAACTATCCTGAAAGTAGTCAGATTTTTACTTTTTAATTCTGGACCACATGATGTAGACATAGAGTGAGTAACTGACTGCTGGTATGCAAGCACATGACCGATCCCTGCTCAACAATAAATCACTGTGACTTATGGGAGTGGGATTTGCATTTGAAGCCAGAGGTGGACTGTGTATCACATGATCCATTTTAGATATGTAAGGAGGAGAAGAAAAGGCAAAAGTGACAGCAGGCAGTCAATTGCACCACATTACATGACCCCATGGGAGAAGATGCCACGGACCTGAGTGATGTGATATACCAAAATGGAGTGCAGTTAATTTTTCAGTGGATGGGTGAGCAGCCCGCCACTATGGCTTCAGCAGTATGTATTAATCAGGGGAGGCCACTGTGTGACATGAGGAGTGGTGTAGTCGGAGCAGGTAGATGCCAAGAGCACCAGCGTTGTTTGTGCCTATGAATCTGAACCTAACTGATACCGAATCAGTAAAGTTTGGTTTGGGTTTCATGAAAACCAAGCTGCCCAAGTTTGGACTGGTTTGGTTTTGCATTGTCAGGTTTTGCACACCTTGGACCTGATTCTCAAAACTCTTGGCTTGTCATAAGAGGCTTGTGCCACAAGGAATGGCACAAAGTTCCCCTTGCACAAAAAGATGCACTGGGAGTAATTCTCAAATGCAGCCTGGGTCAACTGCAGGCTGCATGCACCACACTGAGCTTCCACCATCCGTGCAGCACAAAATGAGCTGTGGCATGGTGCTGGGGCCTTGTGGCAAACACAGGCTGCCAAATCCCCTAAATAAGTATTCTTAAAACTCTCCCAGAGGGCAGATGTCTAAATACCATTAGACCAGCCAAGGATGACCTAAGAGTACTTCGAAATTTGTCCTCTGAGAGAGTTGAGCAATTTACAGCAATAAGCCAGGTCAGCCTTCCCCAGCCCAGATCCCCTTTTATAAAAATAAGTTCCTGGTGATCTATTGGATCCCCCAACCCTGATCCCCTGTTATTAAACATTAAAACATCTCTGGTGGTTTAGAGGACACCCCAAGCCCTGGTCCCCTAAGATGAAAAGTAAAGATGTCCCTGGTGGTCTAGCAGACTGCCCAAGCCACAGTCCCGTTATGAAAAAGTAAAACATCCCCAGTGGTCTAGTGGATTCTGCCAAGCCCTGATCCCCAACTATGTAATATTAAAACTACCCTGGTGATTTAGAAAACCCCCACCACCAGACCCCAGTGGCAGTGCTCCACCACCATTTCCCTATCCCAAAACTGAGCCACCACTCACTACCACAGTGAGCTGCTGACTGAGCTCTCAATGACAGCTCAGTGGGCTGTCAATCACTGGTTGCATACTGTATACAATATGTGCTCATTGAGAGCTCAGTCAGTGACTAGCCATGGTGGCGAGTGTCACAAATTTGCTCAACTGGTCAGCCCTCTACTCTCAAAGTGCCAACCTCTGAGCGTATGATTTGTGGACAGTGAACAGAACAAGGTAACCCTCTTCTTTGTTTTGTGGGTTCAAGTCACCTTAGTCTCAAGTTCTGGAGGGATTCAAACTGATAACCTCTTGTTAGCCTACCCAATTATCAGGCTCAGATAATTCTGTCTTCGGGGGCCAGATATCTTTGCCTATGGGCACCCAACCAGGTCTTTCAAATGAACCCTTAGAACTCTATGTAAGACTTTTAGAGAACTCTATCCATTTCCCAGTTTGGTATACAATAAGCCCATACACAGTGTACTTATGACCTTTAAAAGCTTCACTTAAAATAAAAAGAAATGTCAAGGCACTCCAGCAGTTTCGTTTGTAAAAAAATATCTTTACTTTAAAAATATCAAAACAGAACAATAATTACAGAACAAATATATATCCCAACACATACAGCCTTAAAACAAACAGGTAAAAAAGCACAGTTCCTACAATTTATAGCTTCAGACTAATCTTGTCTAAAGCTTACTTTCCTTCAGTTCTTTGAGGGTCTCTCTTCTCTGTCAGAAAATTGTCTTATGTCTCTGTCAGGTTCTCTCAGCAATTAAAACACAGTTCTGAGTCGGCCTTCTCATGAGGTCACTAACTCCGCCTTGGTGTATCAAAATCTTTATTTTACCATACAGGATGTCCAAATAAAACATTTAAAAAAACATAATAGGTGATCTCACTGACTTTTCTCTCCACAGGTTAACTGGTCAGAACTGGTTTTTGCTCTGCTACACATACATCTCAAAGGTTTCTTTGATCTAAGTCACTGTATTCAAAGCAAAAGTGTATTTGCCTCTTTAATCCTGTCTAGACCTTGGAATCTACACCTCAAAGGTCTCTCTGATGTAATTCAAGGGTTCCCCGGGAAATGTATATTGGACCTTCCAAATTCATCTGGGTTCTCCCTGGCTCAGACATCAATCTCTCTTCAAACTCCATTCCGGCTTCTCTCCGACATCTCCCCCCCCCCCCAAGTTTTTCATGGCAACTATGCAAGCCAAAGGATCTCCCTGAGGACATTTACTTTTTCTTAATAGGGGATCGGGGCCATGCGCTGAACAGATAGCACATCTTGATGGGTTGCCGCAAGCAGTGTATCCCTATCACCGGGCGGGTTCCCCTCCTCCGAGGGGGAAGGGCACTGGAAGGGGGGATCCCCGGCACACACTTATACTAGGGCCCGGGGGATGCCACTGAGGAGCAGAAGGCCCTGGACAGGCACTGGAGGTACCCGAGAGAGCGGGGAGCCATCATCTAGGTGGCCAGTGGGCAATTTTTCTGGTTTTCTGCAGGGGAGGCAGCGTAGTGATGACAAGGCAGACGCCAGCGTCTGCTCCTCCCCCAAGCAACTGGGCCGTATTTGTCTGCCCTGCTCCCAGCCTCCGCTAGGAGCCAGCAAGACACCGGACCTGTCCCCTGCCCTCCCCCCAGAGAAGGAGAGCTGTCGTGGGATGCTCAATCCTTCCCTCCCCCGGCCGGCCCTCCAGCGATCGGGTCCGTTCCCGAACCCGGGTCGCTGGTGTCGCAAACGGAAATCCAACCGATGCGTCGACAGGCCAGCCCGATTGATTGATATTTCAATATGGTGGTTCTCCAGTTTGAATTTTGTGGGTCAGATGATTTTTAGAGATTGGGCTGACTGGCACCTTTGCCATGGGTATCTCATAGGATTTACCATGGCTGGAAGGTGCCAGCCAGCCAATGATATTGCAGGATTTTGGCTTTGGTATAGAATCCATGGTATAATATTCCCCAATAGGTAGGCGAGTCCTGCTCCCATAGCTGGCTTATCTGGGTGAGGAAAGAATAGTCTTAGTGAATGTTTCTTTTATGTTAGCTGGCAGGTAAATATATATCCTAGTATGCGACTAGATTCTGAGTTTATTCTACAAGTACAAAAGTACAAAAGCAGGAACAAGGAAGTAGCAGTGAACTACAGACTAGTCAGCCTGACCTCGGTAGTGGGGAACATCATGGAAGCACTACTGAAGGAGAGATTGGTGGAACAGCCTGTTGCCAATGGACTACAGGACCCAAGGCAGCATGGTTTCAGTGGGGGGAGGTCATGCCAGACCAACTTCATTGAATTTTTTGACTGTATGATAAGGGAGGTGGATCAGGGGAGGGCAGTTGACATGGCATATCTGGACTTCAGCAAGGCCTTTGACACTGTGCCACATCAAAAGCTATTAAACAGGGGAGATCACGTGATGCAGAGTGCTGAGTAGCAGCTCCCTCAAGAAGCTCCTGCCTCCCGTCTCTTATTTGAGCTCGTTTTGGTGTTTTAATTTACTATTTTCTCTTGTTTCTGAGATTCTACGCTGTACAATAGCTGTTGCACTCTGGTCTGGTTATATCTCGAGTGGATGGAGGCTTATATGAAGAAAGCCCCACAGAAGCATACCCCTCCAGCAAATCCCGAGAAGGCTCCTAAGAAATCCAGGGCCTCGGGTGGTTCTGGCTTTGATCTCCTGAGCTATAGTGGTGATCAGGAGCCCTTAACGCAGTCCAGATTTCTTGAGGAATTCAAACCCTGTCGAGAGGAAATGAAGGATATGGCAATGGATTTGAAGTCGTTATCCAGAAAACTAGATGAACTCTCATTTTCTGTTTCCGATAACGCAGCCCGAATTGCTTCTATAGAGAAAAGAATTGGTAGTCTCGACCCTGAACTAGTTTTGATGCACCAGAAATTGTCTCGTTTTGAAGCCAAGCTCGAGGACCTAGAGGGTAGGAGCCGAAGAAATAATGTAGTGGTTCTCGGTTTACCGGAGGGAGAGGAAGGCCAAAATGTTGTGGCATTTATTCAGAAATTGGTTGAGCGGGTGGCAGGCCTATCTCCATTTGGCTCTGGCTACATTATAGAGCGTGCCCACAGGGCTTTTCGATCTAAGCCACCCCCTGAGGGAACCCCCCTGCCCTATCATGTGCCGGTTCCTGAATTATCTAGAGAAACAGCATTTTCTACAAAAAGTGCGTGCTTTGCAAGAGGTTCGCTGGGAACATATAAAGCTGAGAATCTCACAAGATCTACCCATCTCGGTCTGCATGAAATGCAAGGCGTTTCACCCTATTGTTTCTAAGCTAATTGCTGCAGGCCTGAAGTTCAGAATGAGTTATCCAGCTAGACTACAGATTTCAAGTAACGGATCCTGGAAAAGCTATGAAGACCCTGAAGAAACTCTGAGGAGCCTTAAGTCCATGCTGCCAGATCTCTTTAATGGCCCTTGAATGGTGGTGGCGTAGTATCGAGTATCGCACGGAGTAAAGAACTCGAACTTTGGTTTTTCTTTCCTTAGAGAAATTTTAGGAATGTGAAGACCTGGGTGACTGCATATGTTGCAGTGGACTTGGGGGATCACCGCAGACCGTCCCGGCTTTTCTTTTCTTTCCATCTCATAATGGGCCCATGATGGTCTGATGCAATGGACACTGGGGTTTGGGGCCTTCTGGGGGGGGTTTGTGAGCCAGGTTTTTGGTGGCTATTTTTGTTGGGGGTTGAAAGAGCTCAGTTTGGTTGTGGGCTAGTTTCTTGTTTTTTCCTTCTGGGCTGTTACTGGGATGGTCCTGGGCTTTCTCAATCTCGCTCTTCATTTGGGTTGGGCCAGGGAATCGACCGCGAGAGGACTTTCCAACCTCTGGGGTCTCACGAGGAAACTCTACTCGAGAAGGATTTAGCAGGGGCCCTGCTTAGCTGGGATGCAGCACTCTCAATCTTTCAGGGAGGCTCTGTTTACTGGATTCTGGCTGGTAGTGGGTAAAGGTAGCTTTTATGCCTTCTCCTTCAGTCGAACGACTTCAGTTTTTCCCATTTTAATTCTCACTCTTAACAAGAGCTGGGGCATTTCTCCCTCCAGGTGCTGCTGATCTGGTCCCGGTTTCTGGTGGCTCACCCGGCACCTCTAATTTTAATCTGGGTTACCACGAATGAGTGGGTGATGAGATGGCCTTATCATAGCCCCCCTATGTTAATTTTTCTTATATCCATGCTTTGGTTGGACTCAGGCAAAGGCCCAGGACCATTCTCCTTCGTTGGGGGTATGACTGACAGGGCTTGATCTCTGAAGGCTGTGATCTGTGTGCAACAGCGCTAAATATCAAGGTTCATTATCGGGGGTGGGAGTAGAGGGATTAGAACCAGTACTGTGCTGAACGTTGCTTGTGACAGCTTGGGGAGTTGGGGCTGGGGCACGGCTGGAGGGTGGGGGTTAGAGGGATGGCGGTATCTACTTCTGGGTGGGCTAGGGAAGAGGGTGAGTTTTACTGCAGTAACCCTGGGGGTATATGCAAAGGGGATTTGCATCTCGTGTGCTGAGTATAATTCTTTCAGCTTGATATCTCTTCTGGATGGTGAATGAGTTAACATTTGTGTCTTGGAATGTTAAGGGGATCAGAAAGCAACATAGGCAATTTCAGGTTCTCAAACATTTAAGTTTGTTCAGTTCACAGATACATACCTCTCAACCTCCTGCCTCATAAGTCAGAGACAAGACTTAAAAAAATCAGGGACAAAGGAACAAAATCAGGGACACTTCTTCAAAATTGGAGATATATACTCAAGAAGCTGGTAGAACAAAGGGCTTAGTGTAAAATGCATTTTCAAAGGAAGAACAAGTCTGTAACTTTAATGTTTGACATAATTTTATGCTTATAACCCCAGCTATTTGGTCATGGAAACATAATTTTTAGGAGGGACAGAGTAACATTTTGAGGCAAAATCAGGGACATCCCTGAAAATCAGGGACAGTTGAAAGATATGCACAGATAACTTTTTTGCAAGAAACCCATTTATTAGAAGGGAAAGCTTTGCAATTAAGGAAGCAACAAGTGGGATCGATTTACAGTGCCCAGGGCACCACAAATAGTTGTGGGGTCATGCTCATGATTAACAGGAGTATCCCTTTCTCTCCTACACAAGTGATCAAAGATACCGAGGGTAGGTTTATTCAGGTCAAAGGTACCCTCTGGTCTGTCCCAATACTATTGGGCTGTGTTTATGGTCCTAATCTGGACGACCCCGGATTTTTTATGAGGCTTATATCTATCATTCTCCCAATGATTCCCATTAAAATTATTTTAGGGGAAGATTTCAATCAAGTACTTGATTCTCATTTAGACAGACTGGGCAGTGGCCTAGGTGGGATTACCCCTGGGCAGAAGGCATTCAGGGATTTATTAGATCAATGTGGGCTCTGCGACATCTGGCGTGTATTACATCCTGATTCTAGGGAGTTTACCTATAGGTCCATGGTGCATGGCTCGCAGTCCCGCATCGACTATTTACTTATTTCTCAGTGCCTCCTGCCTGCGGTGAAGACTTCCTCGATTCAACCTGGCCCAATTTCCGACCACTCACTAGTGGTATGCAATTTGGTACTGCTCAATTCATTTAATAGGGAAACTAGATGGAAGCTCAATGATCAATTCCTTAAAGACGTTAAATATTGCAAACTTATTAGGGAAAAAATAGAATTTTTTTTTCACTAAACCCTTTAGATGGTGTAAAACCTGATATCTTGAAGGGGGCCTTTAAAGCCTTCATGAGAGGGATACTGATTAGCATGGCAGTTGGTAGGAAAAGAGATCGGGAGGAAGACCTTAAATCCTTATTATCTCAAATCAGATTTCTGGAAGCTAACCTTCCTGCTAATCCAATAGATGAGGATACTCAGAAACTCCTGAAATTAAAGCATAAATATCTGGGTTTACTTCAAGAGAGAGCAGAACTAGTTATTATTCATACCAGAGCTAAATACACCGATCAGGGGGAAAAAGCGGGATGTTTACTGGCATTGCATATTAAACAACAGGAATCAATGAGATTTATCCCGCCTATCAGGTCATCAGCAGACAGAACTCTTAAGGTGTCTCCTAATAAAATAGCTCAAGAATTTGCTGCTTATTATTCTAAACTGTATAGTGACATGGAGCACCCTCCCTGCCCAGAAGATATACAAGGTTATCTAAGAGGTTCCCACTTGCCCCTTCTTCCTGACAGGTGCGGTGAAACTCTGGTTTTCCCTATTTCTCAGGAGGAGATTGCTAAGGTTATTAGTGAATTGCCTGCTGATAAGGTCCCTGGTCCAGATGGATTTTCTGCTTTATTTTACAAGGTCTTTTAAGACTTTCTTGTACAAATACTTGGTTGTTTATTTCAACAAATCCTATCTGGGGAGGAGAGAGGTCCATATCTCTATGAGGCCCTGATTGTTCTGCTTCCCAAACCTGATAAAGATCTCGATAAGGTTCAAAGTTATAGACCCATCTCTCTTTTAAACCAGGATGTTAAGATTCTCTCTAAAATACAGGCCAACAGGTTGGCACTGGTTCTTCCTGGGTTAATAGGTACAAATCAGGTTGGATTCATGAAAGGACGCTCATCTTCCGATCATTTACGCACTTTTTCGCATGTCTTCTCAGCTACCAGAGATGCGGAGTTCTCTGCAAGCTTGGTCTCCTTGGATGTCGAGAAGGCATTCGACCGTGTGAACTGGAATTTCTTGTTCCACACTTTGGAGGCTTTCCACATCCCTTCTCTGTTTATTCCCTGATTGCCGCCTTCATAAAAACCTCGGCAAGAATTTCCGCAAATGGGGCCTTTTCCCATTCTTTCTCGCTTCACTCAGGTACTAGACAGGAGTGCCCCCTCTCCACTTTATTATTTAACTTATATCTGGAACCTCTTATCCAAAACATTCTCAATAGTGATTCCATACAAGGAGTGAGAATTGGGCGGCATGAAGTGAAAGTCACCGCATATGCTGATGATCTGTTAATACATCTGTCCCATCCGGTATCCTCTGTCCCAGCTTAAGTGAAGTGGCAAGGTTTAGTGTTCTGTCTAACTACAAATTGAATGCCAGTAAGTCCCCATTTTTTCCATTAAATCACAAAGTTTTTGAGACTGATATCACCCCCCTGGGGCTATGCTGGACACCCAGGTCTTTCAAGTATCTGGTATCAAACTTTCACATAACCCCCTAGTATGGTTCAAGGAAAACCTAGATTCTTTATTGCAGGGAATTACACATGACCTAGAGAGGTGGTCTAAACTCCCTATCTCTCTGTGGGTCCGAATTAATATAATTAAAATGAATGTATTTCCTAGGATTTTTTATCCGTTGTCCCTTCTCAATGCCTTTGTTCCTTTACTCTGGTTCAAAAAGGTTCATGGTATTTTTACTAAATTCATCTGGGTAGACAGGTATCCCCGCTTGGCTTACCATAAGCTGGCAGCTCCAAAACTGGAAGGGGGTTGCGAATCCCCCATCTGGCTATATATCATTGGGCTAGTCACCTTGCGAAATTTTCACGGTGGGTATCTCCCGGCCCAGAGGAAGTGCAACCCATTTGGCTCAAAATAGAATTGGATGCAATTAAGGCCAAAAATCGGGACCCTCTCGTGTTATTTTTCCTTAAGTCATCCCAAGTAAGTATGGCTGTAGACTGTCCCATAATAAGGACCTCCTTAAAGGTCTACTTACAGATATGTTCTTTTTTGCAGTACTCTCCCCATCTGGACCTGGCCCAGTCTATATGGAACTCTCCATCATTTACTATTAACAAGAATCAAATCTCCCATCTTTGGTTGCCTCAACTCGAAGAGGGGAAGCTCTCGACCTTTGCTGATGGTGAGGGGCATTGGTTATCAGTGGAGGAGATGGTTAGGAAATTTCTCATACATGACTTCTTCTTACTTCAAAGTCTTGCAATTGAGACATTTACTGGTAATCACCCTGGGGGAGTACTCCTCCTTCTCAGAGCATCTCCTCTCTGATACCCGAGGTATCCCCACTTTCTGGGTCTCCTGGTGTAATCTCTAAACTATATCAGGTTTTGTTTCACAAAAAATTCGGGGGCCCATTTGGGCCATCAAGATTTTGGAGTAACTTTCTACCCCATCTGCAGCTGGATTGGTATTCTCTCTGGAAGTCATGTCACAAATTTATCTCTCAGGATAGACTGCATCTCATGCAATATCATGTATTGCACAACTTATATTACTCCCCGGTTAAGCTTCATAAGTGGGGCTACTTAGACTCTAATAAGTGCAATAAATGTTTGCAAGATGAGGGCACACTTTTTCATATGCTTTGGTCTTGTCCAAGTATCCCCACCTTTTTGGGTTTCAATCCAAACTTCCTTAGACCCCTTGTTGGGCCTTTAAGAATACTTTATCCCTGAGGTATGTGTGTTGGGGGACCTGTCTTCTATTAGAGTCAAGGTGTGAAAATTTCACATATCCATGGTCGCCTTGTCGGCTAAGAAAATAATTCTCCGCCATTGGAAAGACAGGTCCTCCTCTTCTTTCCAGGAATGGGTAAGAGAAGTATTATCCAATTTGCACATAGAAAAAGCAATAGCCAGCCTACAGAACAGACTGGCAGTTTATGTTAGAATTTGTGATCCCCTTCACTCACTAATCTCTCTGGTTCCAAACTAAACCTATACCAGGCTTGATGCTTCTATACTGTCTTTTGATTAGAGGCTCACATTTACGGGCACTGAGATGGGTTACTGCAGTAAAGGGAGGTGAGGAGGGCAGCATCTTTTTGCTATGTATCAATGAGTCTCTACCAGTTTCTTTGTATGCTGTCTTTTATGGTGGAAAATGTGTGAATAAACTTTAAATTAAAAAAAAAGCCATTAAACAAATTGGGGAATATGGGAATGGACAGGACAGTAGTGAACTGGGTGGGTAATTGGCTGCGTGGCAGGACACAGAGGGTGGTGGTAAATGGCTGTCACTTCACAGAGGGAAAAGTGGCCAGGGGGACTGGTCCTATTCAACATCTTCATCAGTGACATTGCACAGGACCTGGAAGGCAAAATTTCCCTGTTCACTGACAACAAAAAGCTCTGTAACAGAATGGAAATGCTAGAGGGTGTAAACAGAATGAGGAGGGACCTGCAGAAGCTTGAAGAATGGTAAAGGGTTTGGCAGTTGAAATTCAACACAAAGAAGTACAAGATAATGCATATTGGGCATAAAAACCCTGGAACAACATATCATTTTGGGGTGAGGATATAGCATGCACCAAGCAGGAAAGGAACCTGGGGGTTATCATCTTTGATGACCTCAAGGTAGGGAAACAGTGTGACAATGCAGCAGGTAAAGCAAGTAGGATGCTAGGATGCATAAGCAGGGGTATCACCAGCAGGAAAAGGGAGGTCATAATTCCACTATACAAGACACTAGTGAGGCCCCACCTGGAGTACAGTGTGCAGTTCTGGAGACCTTACCTATGTAAGGACATATACAGGGTACAGAAGGTTCAGAAGAGGGCAACAAAAATGGTACAGGGATTGTATCACAAGTCCTATGAGGACTGGCTGAAGGACTTGAATATGTAGTCCCTGGGAGAGAGGAGGGAGAGAGGGGATATGCTAGAGACATACAAGTTACTTACAGGAAAGAACAAGGTAGAGGAATACACTATTTTCCAGTGAGAAAGATGTTCCAGGACTAGAGAGCATGGGATAAAGTTGGAGGAAGGGCAATTCAGATTAAACATGAGGAACAACTTCTTCACAGAAAGGGTGGTGGACAAGTGGAACACCCTGCCAGGGGAAGTGGTGGGGACTGAAACAATCATGGCATTTAAGAATGCATGGGACAGACATAAGGGAATTCTGGAGGTCGGGGTAAGGGGCAACAAACTTCTAGAAAAACATAAAGGGAACTTATAAGCTCAAATTGTCAGACTGGGATATCTGCCATCAGTGTCTATGTATCTGTGTATCTAAGTATTTTATCTGTTCAAACTGTTTTATTTTATTTTTCTGCAAATGTGTAAACCTTTTTGTTTGCTGTGCATATCCTGTTTGTAATACCTTGTAGCATTTAGTAGCAAAAATCTATTTTTATAGTACCATCTACTGAGCATCCTAATTGTAAAAGTAATTTTAATATTTCTGATGGGCAAACTGAAAATTCTGTGTTTAAAGCCGTCCATCCAAAGTGCACCAAATTTTATTGTTCTTGACCTTCCAAGTCCCTGAGCAGGACAGAGGTATTTTACTGGCATAACCAGATGATGGCAACTGGAGAAGTGAATCAAATAAAACTCCCCAGAAGCTGGTACAGCCCAAAGAAGTTTTTGTAACAACTATTTGTTTAATCAATTTTAAGCTAAACTTTAAAAAGTATTAAATGAGAATGTTCCCTACATCTTTACCACCCCAGCTTCATTACAGGAATAGAAAATAACAGATAAGAATTCCTATATTAAAGTCATTAAAGAAATAGACAAAATACATGGAAATTCCTGCAATAAATAGATGGAGCAGTGTCTGCAGGAAAAGCATTTAAAAGATATTTATTTTATGCATTCATTATTGGATATAGTGAAACTTACAGAACGCACATGAAGAATACCAGGCAGAAGGTAAATTGGGATCCAGTGACCACCACATAGTGTGGATCAGCATGGGGACAGAAACACAGGCTAGTCACACAAAGGCAAAGGTTTTAGATTTTAGGAGGGCAGATTTTGCTAATATGGGGATGTGTATCAAAGAGGCTCTGGCAGGGTGGGAGATAGGAGGGGGAGTTGAGGAATAATGGGAACACGTGAAAAGAACTATACAGGAGGTGATGATACAATGAGTCAAGATTGCAAACAAAGGCAAGAGAAGAAGGAAACCACTAAGGTTCTTGAGGGAGGTGGCAGACAAAGTAAGGGCTAAAAAGGCAAGCTTCAGGACATATAAGGAGACTCAATGGAAGGAAGATAGGCAGGTGTACCTTAAGAATCTAAAAGAAGCAGGGAAGGCTGTAAGGAGCAAAAAGACACAGATTGAAGAAAGACTGGTGCAGATGGTGAAGAAAGGGGACAAGACATTCTATAGATACATCAGTAAAAGAAGGAAAACCAGGGGAGGTATTGTAAGGCTCAGAGGGGATACAGGAGAATGAAAGGGAGGAAGATGTGGAGAAGGCAGAAATACTGAACAAATACTTCTATTCAGGATTCACTAAAGAGGGGGAGGGACAGGAACCACAGCTGGTTAACAGACATGGGGGGTAAACACAAGTCCATTCACAGTGGAGAGAGTCCTTAGCAGACAGAGTGAGAGAAGGCTCACAAAACTGAAGGTGGACAAGGCAATGGGGCCAGATGGCATACATCCGAGGATATTAAGGGATCTGCATAAAGAGCAAGCAGCGCCTCTAGCAGCCATTTTCACTGAGTCACTCAACACAAGTGTGGTTCCAGGGGGCTGGAAGAGGGCACATGTAGTCTCTCTACACAAAAGTGACAGTAGAGAGGAGACAAGGAACTATAGGCTGGTCAGCTGTACCTCAGTAGTGGGGAAGATTATGGAGGCACTTCTGAAAGAAAGAATTGTGGAACACTTGGAATCCATGTGGGCCCAGTATCCACGGCACCATAGATTCTCAGCAGGAAGGTCGTGTCAGACGAATCTGACAGATTGTTTTGACTGGGTGATGAAAGAAGTAAATCAGGGGTGGCCACGGACATCACCTACTTTTATTTCAGCAAGGCCTTCGACGTCATCTCACATAAAAGCCTGGTTAACAAGATGGGAAGCCTGGGCATTGGACACAAGGTGATAAGCTGGGTTAGGAACTGGCTATTGGACAGAAATCAGAGGGTGGTGGTATGGGATCCAATCCAGGGAGAGGGGGGGTGACCAGCAGGGTACCTCAAGGATCAGCCCTTGGGCCAGTCCTGTTCAATGCCTTCATTAGTGACATTGCAGAAGGGCTGGAGGGAATGGTCTGCCTGTTTGCAGATGACACCAAGATCTGCAACAGGGTGGATACTACAGAAGTGGTGGAGAAAATGAGGATGGACCTGGGGAAGCTCAAAAAATGGTCTGAGCTATGGCAACTCAGTTTCAATGCAAAGCAGTGAAAAATAATGCACCTGGGACGAGGGAGCCCTGGAGAGATCTACAGGATGGGGGGAGGGAGTTGCTAACAGTCACCAGGGAAGAAGGGGTCCTGGTGATTATCATTTCAGATTACCTCAAGGTGTCTAAGCAGAGTGCAAATGATGCAGGGAGGGCCAGTGGCATGCTGAGGTGCACAGGCAGAGGTATTACTAGCAGAAGGCTGGATGTAGTGATCCCATTGTACAAAACACTGGTGAGGCCTCACCTGGAGTACTGTGTGCAGTTTTGGAGGCCACACCTTAGCAAGGACATTGACAGGGTGAAGGCAGTCCAGACAAGGGCAACTAAGATGGTACATGGCCTGCACCAGAAGACATATTAGGAGAGATTAAAGGACCTTATAAAATAGCAGGGTAAAATCATGTAATCTGATTGGCTCTTATTTCTGTGTAAAATACGGTTTACACATGGGTAAAAAAAAAAGGACGGTTCAGCAGTGAAGAGTCTCCAATACAGATCAATGGGCATTTGGAACACAGGCATTTCAGTTAGCTCGCTAATGCCAGAGCTGATCTTCCACCACAAACATGGCTGTTACCTTTACACTGTAAAAAAAAAAACTTCAGCTGGGCCTTAAAAATAAAACTACCTTAAATAAAAAATAAAACAAATGAATTAAATGCTGTTTCCCTGATTATCACACTCTCCTTACATATATAAATAAGTTAGAAACAATGGGCCAGATATTCAAAGGAGTTGAGCCATGCATAATAGGGTTCGCCTCGCAGAGTCCAATTTGCCTATTCTGCAATATTCAGCAGGAGGCAGTCACCGAATCATGCTGAGCAACAGCGCAATGATAAGAAGGCATGCACAACCGGAGGGGAGGAACCATGCATAAATGGCGCAGTGTGATATTCAAAGACTTGCGCAATGTGCAACAGTGGAGCAAGCGGCAGTTGCGCCATAGCGGAAATGAGCCAAAATAAAAAGGAGCAAGGAAGAGGTGCAAGAACGCTACAGGGAAGCCACATGCGGCAGAGGCAGAGGCACAGACAGGGCAAGTGGCAGGAACAGGGCAGGCCAGGGAAAGGCCACAACAACAGACAGGCACAGGGAAGGTGTGGGGAGCCACACAGCTCAGAGGCCAGCACAGGCAGGTGTACCCAGTGCAGGGGAGGTAGCAGCCAGGACAGTAGGGGGAATAAAGTAACAGCTGCCGGGGGCGGAACGCAAGCTAGGGATATGGCCAGTGCCACCTTCCACATGGAGGCTGTAATGAGGGGGGTGAGAAGGTGGGTGGCAGGGGGACGTGGCCATGGAAGGGCCCGTCGGTGGTATGCCCCCAAGAGGCAGTACCGAGCCCACACCAGCTTTGAGCTGTACACAGATACTGAGATTGTGGGCCAATACTGCCTGAACAGAGCAATACTGAGGCAGCTCTGTGAGCTGTGCAGTAATGTGATGCAGGCACCCACACGACGGAGCCATGCCCTGTCAGTGGAGACCAAGGTAACAGCCTGCATGTGCTTGCTCACCATGGGTACCTTCCAGAGACCAACTGGGGACACCACAGGCATAACCCAGTCAGCCACATCATGCCACCTCACCCAATTCCTCAGTGCACTGATGCCACATGCTGCAGAGTACATCCATTTCGCCAGCACAGCAGCGGAGTGCACAGCAAACATACAGGAGTTCCACAGGGTAGCACGTATGCCTGGCATGCTAGGGGCAATAGACTGCACCCATGTGGCCATACGCACACCACCTGGCCACGAGGTGGCCGCATACATGAATCACAAGGGCTATTCCAGCATCAACTGCCAGCTGGTGTGCGATGCCAGGGGGCACATTATCAATGTCTGTGCCATGCACCCTGGGGGAGCACACAATTCATTCATCTGGCACCAGTCGGCACTGTGTCACAGATTTGAGAGTGGGGACATCCCCATAGGACACCTAGTGGGTGAGTATGCAAACCAAATGGACAAATCTAGGGCCTGGGGGGGTATGGCCAGAGGTGCCATGGGTAGTGGCCTACATGGCCTGGGGCAGACCGATGCTGATCACCAAACTAACCTCCACCCTCTACACACAGGTGACAGTGGATACCCACTCCGTCCCTGGCTGCTCACACCCTACCGGTGGCCCATGACCCCATCGCAGCAATGCTACAAAGAGGCACACGCCACCACATGCAATGTCATCGAGGGGGTGTTCGGGATGCTGAAGGCACATTTCCATTGCCTGGACACCTCTGGCGGTGCCCTACAGTACAGCCCCTCAAAGGCCTGTGGGATATTCCTGGCCTGTTGCATCCTGCACAACATGGCCAATGAATGTGGGATAGCCATAAAGGTCGAAGAGGGGGACAGCGATGAGGACAATGAGGACACCGGTGATGATGGTGATGGGCAGCCCACCCTTGGCTGACAGGACCCCCGACTGATCCGGCTGGCACAGCTGCACTGGGACACCATCATGGAGGAGCACTTCAGCCAACCCAGGTAAGTCATGGGGACATGTGCAACCACCAGTGGCTAAGGCACAACCCACAAACACGCATGGACACACACCAGGGGTGCATGCTGTCAAGGGAAGTGGCAGGGCACAGAAGCACACACACAACCAGGGATGGGTGAGGATTAACATGCCACATGGATGGACACACACACACGCACACACATAATGCACCAAACATGCACAGAGGGCAGTAGGCACACCAGCCCAGAACACCAAACCTAGCAACACACATGTCCACAGGCCACCATGCCCACTGCCTGTCCATGTGCTTGTGTCAGATGCTGGGCACCATTGCACTTTGGTGTACAGCGCATTGCAGGCATCATCATGCACACGTAACTGTGGACAGAAGCCGGGAGGGTGTGCAGGTGGACTGTGTGTCCGCATGCTGGGCTGGGTACGCACCCATGCACTGCCCACCGAAACACACAATGCACACAGGGCAGCACCAGACAGTAGCCATGCTGGGAGACAGGTCAGTCTCATGACACAGTGCCACGGCCACCACAGATGCGTGGGTGGCCCTGTCGAGACCTGCCACCACTGGCAGGCTGACCACTGGCCTCATGGGGTGACACCGATGGTCCCCCAGGGGTTCCACTGCGTGAACACGACCGTGCCCGCGTAGGGGTCTGCAGCACACCGAACATGCCTGTATCAGGAGTACTCCGGATGCCCACAGCTGAACCCGGCATTGACAGGGTGGGAGTCGCACAACACCAGGAACAGGGGGTGGAGATTGCACTGCGTGGTGTCCGCGATGCATGGGCACCTGACTGTGTGCCTATTGTGGCCATGACAGCAATGAACGCCTGTGCATGCCTGTCAATGGCAGCGGTCACATCCTCCTGCAAACGGTCCATCTGTGCCAGGATCCATTCAGTGTCCCTGCTGCGATGCTCCTCTGCCTGCTCCAGAGCCACACACAGTGCTTCCACGGACATTGCAAGCTGCATCTGCTGCTGGACCGATGCTCACAGTAGGCGGGTGTGCTCGTCCAAGAGGTCATCAGCCTCCTCAGCATCCTGTCCCTCAGGGTGTGCAAGGGCCTGATGTTCAACACCCCTTGAGGGTGGGTGCTGCACACCAGGACCAGGTCTGGGCATGTCCACAGGCGGTTCACAAACGCCGTCGCTGAACCCTGTACCCCCAGGCCCGGTGGGTGACTGCTGATGCTGCCCCTCCGGCTGCCGCACACCAGGGCTCAGTGGTGCCACCGCATTGGCCGCAACAGTCCCACTGTCCTGAACAGACACCAGTGCTGCCCCACTAGTGCTGAGAGGCACAGCCTTTGACTGTGCTGACATGCAGGCCCCCACGGCAGCACCAGCCACAGCCATGGGCGCTAATTGCCCTGCTGTGTGTCCATCCTGTGGCACACACGTCACTGCCCATGACAGTCATGTCATCATCACTGGTGCCAGACTCTGCCCCGGCCACAGCCACAGCCACAGCATGCTGGCATCCATGGATGCCAGCACACTGTGACACAGGCAGGGCTTCCTCCACACCTGTCTCAATGACATCAGTGTGGACAGACAGGTGGCCCCACTATCGTACAGACCCACACTTACAGTACCTGTGGAGGTGGATGGTCCCACCTCTGACTCCCATCCAACTGTCCGCAGTGGACAGGCCCACCACCGCTGACCCATGCAGACGCTCAGGATCTGTAAGGGAAAGCAAATTCGCGTTACTGCGTGTGACCTACCCGGCCCCCCCCAGACAGACATTGACTTACCATGCAGAGATGGGCCACCACCCGTCTGAAAGCCACCACCCAGAACTCCCTCTATGGCACTTCAGTGCATGCTTGCAGCAAGTCTGTCCTCTGCTGGGGTGAGCTGTACCACCTCCGGCTGTCACCCACCCACAGTGCGCACGTGCCGCCTGATGGCAGCCACCTCTCCTTTACCTCCTCCTGTCTGTACCCATCTTCTTCTTACATTCCTGCATGGAGTGCTGGTGGCTGCCATGCAGGTTCACGGCACGTGCCACCTCCTCCCATGCAACAGCATGGGCCTGAGTGGTGCCCTGCCATCCACTGAGCAGTGGCTCCTGAGCCAGGTAGGCCTCGAAAAGGGCCTCGGTTTTGGCCTTAGTAAAATTCGGCCTCCTCCTCCTCCTCCTCCCACCACTGTTGTCCTCCTCTCCAAGAACGTGCTCGGTCATTATGTAGCCTGTAAGAATGGCAGTTGTTACCTGTGACTGTGCAGTCCCATGCATGTCCCTGAATCCACAGTCCACACTCCCACACAGCATGCAACTCACCAATAAACTGCAGTAACCGACTATGGCCACTGCAGCACATTGTTGCACCTTTATAGTGCAATCCATGCAAATGAGGCGAGGAGCAACTTTAATTAGATGCAAATTGCAGTGCTGCACCATTGAATGACTGTTCGGATGATTTGCATATGACGGCTGAATATCACGCTGTTGAGCTTTGAGCAATTGTGTTGAATGTGCTGAGCCAATGGCGCAGTTCTGTGGCATGCATAGTACACCTCACTGCGCATGCCCAGGTTGCTGACGCAGGTGTCTGCCACGCTGATGACGTGCTGTGCATGGTAGGCAATGCAGGGCATGGCCACCATTGTGCTAGTGGCGCTATAGCAAAGGTCACTACATGGCGCTGTGGCAATGGGTCTTCATAGGTGCAATGGCCCAACTGCCCGATAGTCCGCTGTGGCACTGGCACACAGGCAGCCAATCGCGCTACATGCATTGTCATCCAATGGCGCTGTGCGTGGCCTTGCGCCATGGACCCTTGACCCTGTGCCCGACCTTTGCCCCCTTGGCACCATGCGTCAGGCATAGGTGCACCTCTATCACTCTGTTTGGTAACAGCGCGATAGGGAATGGCAGCGCTGTACTGCACACATCTGCATGTAGGGTACCGCGCTGCATAGCGCCATATTGCCTACTATAGCATAGGCAATGGCACGGAAAAGGGCTGCTCCCTGGTCTGCCATTGAGTTGGCCAATCTGGTGGCCACAGTAGAGCCACACCATGGGCCTCTCTATGGGGAGGACCCCATGGATAGGCCTAGGTCCCAGGTGTGGCAAGAGGTGGTCACAGCCCTAGAGGCAGTGACCGGCAGGTGGCAGGATGGTGGAGCAGTGCAGTCACTGATATGGTGACCTGCAAAGGAGGGAACCGGAGTTACTGCCAGACTATGGTCACGTGCCAGGAGGGGCACGGTACCAAGACCAGATAGGGGTTCCGTCAACACACTGTTCTCATCCATATGAGTCACATTGTTGTTTTTGTCCAACACATAGGGGAGGGAATGTATGGGGTTGGCCGTGGCGGTGTTCACAGGGTGTGGGGTGGGTGGGTGCTGGGTGGGGGGGCACACTCCTTGGGACAGGGGACTTTGCTTCGGGACTGCACTGATGTTCTTCTCTCCTTTTTGTCCCCACAGGCCCGGAAGAGGTACGCTGCTTGCGGGCAGAGTGGAGGGTGGTGGAAGCCACAGCCAGGTGGGCTGAGGGTCCACAACGTCCACCTGACCATCCCGATGAGGGTGAGTGACAGACATCCATGATTAATATTGCATGCTGTGTGACAAGGTGGGCAGCGGGGCATGGTCACCATTCATTGACATCACTGCCATGCGCACCACTGGTTACAGTCAACACTGTCCAGTGGCAATGCATGCCTGGGTGTGCATCACTGGTGATGCATGCGTGCACCAGGTGCATGGCTGTGCCACTGCCTTTGCACCACATAGCCATGTCACTAGAAGACCACGGTGGTGCTGTGTGTGACTTGGCTGGTGGGTGTGTGCAGCATTCTGCATGGCTGTATGCACCTGGGTGGGCATGTCCTGTGGACGTGATCACTGCGGCTGGTCACACACCATCACAGTGGTATGTCCCATGGCCGTCTGCCATGCACAGTGGGCAGGCTGTATGGGGCTGTGCATTCACACGTGTTGACTGTGTTACCTTATCCTAGGTGCGAGACATCTGAGGGAGATCAGGGACACCCTGCGGCAACTACTCACCCTGGCACAGAAGACAGTGTCCATCCTTCGGAGGATCGATGAATTGGGGGTCCTACGGAGGCGAAGAGTGGGGGGGAGCCAGAGCCCGGACCAGCGTGGCCAACAATAGTCCCTTGTCCCTGACCTCCCATCCCCCCCGGAAACACCCTCACACCCCTCTTATCCCATCCCATTTACCCACCCTTTCCCCCTGTTCACCCACACCTTTTTTGTGTCCCCAACCATATGTATTTAGTTGTTGTTCTTGTAAATAGTTGATTTATTTATTTTTATAATATATTTGACTTTTCTATGAATACTGTGGTGGTCTCTGATTTTCAGTGGGCTATAGGTGCTCAGCTGCAGTGGTGTGCATGGCATCAGGGGTGGTGCAGTCATGGGTATGTGTGTGTGTCCATGTGGAGGTGTCTATGGTGTGGGGGTAGATATCAGTCAGTGTCTGTGTTGTGTGTGTTGTTCCCCGTGCACTGGGTGACTGTGCACAGTGGTCCATGGCACATGCTCTGTGTCCGTCGTGCACCCATCGGCCCATCCATGGCCTGTGCAGCTGACACACATGCCTGTCTGTGACCTGCATGATCTGCTGGCATGTCAGTGATGGCATTCCCTGCAGGGCGGACACTATACCCGTCGCTTTGCTGGGTTGCCCATGTCACTGGTGTGGTGCATGCCTGGCTCAGGTGGCACTGTGGGCAACACGGTCATTGTCCCACCTCCATGCTGTGGCTTGTGTGTGTTGCAGGGGATGTGCCCCACTGTCTGTGGCTTGCGCTCCAGGTGACTCATGGTGGGGTATTGGTCCGTGGTGCATGCCAAGGGTGGTTGGCACTCCAGTGCCATGGTGGACTGCAGATTGTGTGTACACGGTTACATGGGCCCACAATGGGAGCTTGGTTGCCTCACCACTGCGTCCCTGTGTTGTTGTGCCCTTGGGTATGAGTGGGTGTCTGTCCAGACCCTGGGTGGCATGTGGTGTGGTGCATGCTTCCACGCACCACTGTGGGTGTCTGTGCTGGCTGTTGTGGCCAGTGGTGGGCCAGGGTGTGTTACTGGAATGCTGTGCGGAGCAGCTGTACCACTGGGGGAGGTGTCAACTACACGACCGTCCAATATGTGGTCACTCTTGTGCCAACACATGGTCGGTCTCTCAGCAGTACCTCGGGGAACTGTGTGTGGTGGCACTTTGTCTGCCATTGTTGCATTGCCATGTGCTGCAACCTGCTGATGGGTGCTCATGGTGGGGTTGACTTGCATGGTTCTGTGGTGCACAGGGTTACATTGCCACTGTGGGGGTGGTGGCATGCATGGGGATTCCTGCAGTGGTGGTCACTGCTCATGGGGGGTTGTCTGGGGGTCACGGTGCAGGGTGTGCTGTGCACTGGGGGGAATGGTGTGGCACAGGGTGGTCCGCCCTCCTTGTGTGCCAGTCACAGTTTGCCGGTAGGTGTGATGGGGCACCATGGCCAGGCTGCGGGTTGGTTGCTAGACTCCATGGACCAGTGGTTATTCCAGCCCTCCCCTGGTTGTGCAGTGCTTGGGGTGTGGGGGGGTAATGTCTGTCCCACTGTGTGTTCCTGTGCCCATCTGTGGCATGGGTGGTGGGCCCCTACCTCCCTGATTGTGCTGTTACATTGCTGTGCAGCTGGGGGGCTCCCTGCTTGCACTATGGCACCTCTGGACTGCTCAGCTGAACATCCCTTGTTGAGCCATAGAGCATCATATCTGCTCAGCTTCCCTTCCCTAGTTGTGCTATGGCGCAGGTTGTGCGATATTCAGACGTTGATTGTGGGTGCAATTTGGCCTGTTCCTTTCTTGAATATCGCATCTATTGCTCATGGGCGCAATAGACTTGCACTTGCGCCTGCTATTGTGCACTTTTTGGGCGCAGTTTGAATATCTGGGCCAATAAGTATTGTTTATAGTTTTCACTACAACTGTTCCTTTGCTGACAGTCACAAATCCCCCTTCTATCTTTAACTGCTTATCAGGGAACTCTCTTCTTCTTGACCTGACAGTGAGATAACTGAGTCGCTGGCTGCAACAAAGGCCTTTGTTTGTGTATACAGTGTGTTGGAAGAGAAACATTGTGCCAGTGGAACTGCGCAGAATTTTGAATCCATGTATTCCGTGGTAAACATTCCATGATAAACATTCCATATCTTGAATGTGGGGAACAACAGAGAAAAAAAAAAAACAGGAAGAAGAAAGTAGCCAATAATACAATGACATCATCAATGATATCACTTGCAGTGGGTGGAAGGATCATTGTATCACAAATGCACAAAGTAAATCTTTTTTTCTACATGTAAACATGTTTTCCCAATAGTCAAAAGTAAAAAAATTTTATAAGTGCAATAAGGTACTCAGGTGTGTGTAAACCATATTTACAGCATGGCCAGCAGCTGAAGTCACTCGGCCATTGGCCTCATGCCTTACTATGTCCCTGGCCGTGCTGTAAAATATGGCTTACACAGACCCCTTTGTGCCTTATTGCTTACTCAATATGTACTCGCTGGAAGAAAAGAGGGATCGGAGGGACATGATAGAAACATTTAAGTCCTTAAGGGCATAAACAAGTTACAGGGGGGAGATATCTTCCAATACAGGAGGAGTACAAGAACGAGGGGGCATGATATGAAATTGGAAGGTGGCAGGTTAAGGGGAAATTAAAAGTTTTTCTTCACTGAAAGGGTGGTAGACACATAGAACACACTGCCAGAGGAGGTGGAAGGAGCAAGAACAGTGGATGGATTTAAACATGCCTGGGACAAGCATAAGGGAACCTTAGAGGTGGGAAGAAGTGGTAGAAGCCATTGATTAGATAAGGTCAATGACTGCAAACAAGTGTAGGGCTTACAGGCAGACTAGATGAGACTGGCAGTCTTCATGTATCAACACATTCTATAATTCTTTGTTTCTATTACTGTGGAGTTGCAGACTTCTATCACCACTTCCATTAAATAAACAAAAGAAAATAGTACCCACCCGAGTATGATCATGCCACTTTCTGCAACATGAGCAAACTGTTATAAACAAGGAATTGTCTTACTCTGTATGACGGGAATGTGACCAAGTTAATGCAATCCTCTTTTTTATTGTAACGTTCTTTTCTGCATATTCTCATGTAAATTCTTTCTATGATTGGAATGGCATGGGGAAAACAAAATGGAGTTCAGGTCACATGTCCCAGCAGCTATCCTGGGAATCCTTCAGTGAAAACAGCGTTTTTGCTATGATGGTGTTACTTTTCTCACAGTGGCATCTGAGCAGCTAGGAAGTAAACAAAGTAACAAAAAATGTGAGAGAGCTTGCACAGATGGGGTTCACACACAGACAATAAGATAAGAGGATGTCATAAAACTTTAGGGATAGTTTTCAGAAGTGTGATCATGCAGTGAAGACATTGCTAGGTGGGAAAGGACAATTCAGCCTGGTACATGTAATGGTAGTTTACGCACCTGGTAAAAGTGACTGTGTTACTGTATATCCATGGCACTCCCAGCGCTTACCTTAAGGTCATGTACACCTGATAGGCTGCTGATGCACATGTGACCAAAGATAGAACTATGATCCCTCCACCAAGCCCCTTCTGGATCCCTTATCTAAACAGTTTCAATACTTCCAGAGCTGTAAAAGAAATAGTTAGCTTGCATGTACAGACAGCATAACCACTCCATGAGGCTGTAATGGATTTCTGAAGGAACTACTTTAATACTAACATCTATTCAGTTACATCATAAGCTACTTGTAATTATTCGGTAAATATGCAGAACCTATGTAGCCACTTCTAATGGTTGTAGGAGTACTGCACGAGTCTCTAAATTAGAGTCTGTCCCAATCTGTTGTTGAACATACTCCCAAGGGAGGGCCGGAGTGCCATGGATATACAGCAACACAATCAGCTTTACCAGGTGAGTAAACTACCCCTGTGTTGCTTGTATGTCTATGGCATTCCCAGATCTTACCTTAGGGTATGTAAAAAGCAGTGCACTTGTATCAGGGTGGGGGCTGTCTTCAAGAGGCAGTTAACAGTACTTTTTTATCAAGGATCCCTTCATCGGGATGGATGCGTCCAATCTGTAATGTCTTGCAAATGTGTGGATTGTCGACAAGGTTGCAGTCGCACAAATGTCTTGTGCTGTAGCTGAATTTCGTTCTGCCAACGAGGTTGCTACTGCCCTGGTGGAGTGTGCCTTTATCCCCATGGGTGGCACCTTCTGACTTGCCTTGTAAGATTTGGTGATGGTTCTTTTTAGCCATACGGTGATTGTTGCTCTTGCTGCCACTGAACCTTTTTTATGTTGTGCTGCCACAATTAATAGTCTCTCAGTACGCCTGAGGGGCACCATTATCTCTAAGTATGTTTTAAGTGTTCTCTTAACATCTAGTCTGTGGCCGACCCGGTGGCGCTGAGGGTTGAGGTGCTGGATACCACACCTCACGCCATGCCAGCGACCTGAGTTCAGGAGCAAGCTCAGGTGCTGGGGGCCGGCAGGGGAGGGACAGGATTGAGTACATGCTGGGCTGTTCTCCTCTCCAGGGGGGAGGGTGTGGGGTTGTCCAGAGCTCCAGCAACACCTGGTGGAGACTGGGGATGCTGCAGAGTGCTGGACTGCACATAAGCAGTGTGACTGACACAGGCAGGGTTGCTGTGTGCTGCAGCATCAGGAGTGCACCACACACTCTGGGGTTGGGAGGGGGGTCTTGGGGACATAACAAGAAATGTCCCTCCAGCCTAGATAGACGATGGCCCTTCCAGTGCGACTGCCACATACCCAATGGCTGGTTCCCTGTCTCTGCCCCTTTGGTCTCCCCGGATTGTAGCTGCCTCTGACCTGGGGAGGAATCGTAATGTCCTTGAAGAAGGCAGGGAACACAGCGGGTGGTAGAGCTGGCCAGGCAAACGAAGAAGCCCAAGAGAGTTCCAGTGCTGGAGGTGAGAAACAAAGTGGACAAAAAAAACCCAAAACATCAAGTCTGTGTAACATTTCATCTCTGTTGTTCGTTCTGTCTTTGTAGAACGTTGGCAAGTCGATTGTTTGATTTGTATGGAAGTGAGTCTACCTTTGGGATGAAAGAAGGAACTGTTTGCAGTGAAACCCCTTGTGGGGTGAAAGTAGTGAAGGTTCCTTGCACAATAGCACTGTCAGCTCCCTGACCCTGTGTGTGGAGCATATTGCCACAAGGAACGCCACTTTTAAGCCCAACCAGTACACATCTATATATGTTACTGGTTCAAATGGTGGTGAGGTAAGTGTGTGTAGCACTAATGTGAGGTCCCATGATGGTATAGTTGACTTGGTTCTTGGATGTATGTTGGCTGCCACCTTAAGGAATCAAATAATGTCAGTGTGAGATCCTGGAATGATTCCCTCCACTGTAACCATTGCTGCTCCAATGGCTGATAGCTGGACTCTCAGCGTAGAAGTTGATAGCCCCTTGTCCAGGCCTTGCTGCAGGTAAAGCAAGATGTCTGGTATTGTTGGAGACTCGGGGGTAATGTTGTGGGTGTGGCACCATGCCAAAAAGATGTTCCATTGTCTAGAGTAGGTGGATGTAGTGGTGTTGCATCGTGACTGAAGCATGGTCTCGATTACTGTGTTGTGATATCCAGCATTTAACAATCTCTCCCTTTCAGGAGCCAGGCTTTGAGCTTTAGATTGTCGTGATTGGGATGTCTTACTGGGTCTTGTAGTAGGATGTCCGGTTTCAAGGGGAGTGCCACTTTGTTCATTGCCATTGCCATTATTGTGGTGAACCATGCTCTCTGTGGCCAATAGGGTGCTATGAGGATTATGATCCTCCATCATTGTCGAATCTTGAACAGAAGTTGTGGTGTTAGGAGCAATGGGGGAAACATGTAGAAGTAGTCGTGGGTCCATGGAAATGATAGGGTGTCCACCCCCAATGACCAGGGTTCCTTGAACCTCGACAGGTACTTGTCTGATTGTTTGTTCTTGTTGGTTTCCATTCCCCTGGGTGTAACTGTTCCCGACTTAGCCTATCCACCATCATGTTCAGCTTGCCGGCAAGGTGAATGGCTGTTATGTGGGTCAGGTTCTGTTGTGCCCATGACATGACTGAGTTGGTTACCTGTTGTAGTCCTCTGCTATCAGTGCCCCCCACTTTTGTTTATACACCACCGCTTCTCTTTTGTCTGATCATATGAGAATTGACTTCTGGATGACCACAGGGTGAAGTGCTAGTAAAGCGTTATGTACTGCCCTCATTTCTAGGACGTTGATTGAGAGTTCCTTCTCTTGGATGGACCATCGGTCCAGTGCTATGTGGTGTCCCATAGATGTGCCCCATCCTCATAGGCTGTCATCTGTATCTATGGTGGCCTCATGGGTGACCTCTAGGGGTTTGCCCCTGCAAAGATGGTGTACATTTGTCCACCAGATTAGGGATGCCCTGACATTGTCTGTCATCTTTGTTCTCAGTTTCATGCTCTCCTCGGTTGGGAATCCATATTGCAGTAACGACATCTGAAGTGGGTGCATGTGAAATCTCGCCCTGGGAATCAGGTGTATGCAGGAAGACATGAACCCCAGCAGCTGGGAGACCTGATAGAACGTTGGTTCCAAGGTCATTGTGAGACGTCGAGTTAAGCTGACTATGTTGTTGATTCTTGCTTCAGTTGGTTTGACCATGCCTGATTGCATTTCTATCCGAGCCCCCAGGTGCTCTATGTGCTGCAATGGGGTTAAGCAGCTGTTGAACATGTTTATCACCCAGCTGTGATCTCTGATTACCTCCAGCATTCTCCTGGTTGCAACCTCTGATTCCCGATAGGACCTCGTCCTGATTAACCAGTCATTGAGGTAGGGGATGTTGTGTATTCCCTCTTCATGTAGCCTCGTTGCCAGTACTATGGATTCTTTTGTGAAGACCACTGTGGCTGATGTGAGGCTGAATGGTAGGGTCTTGTATTGGAACTGCTGACCTAGTATTTGGATTCTGAGGTATCTCCTGTGTGATGAGCACATGGGAATGTGGAGATATGTGTCCTTTAAGTCTGTGGAAGTGAGGAAGTCTCTTAGCCTGATTGACCAGAGTGTTGATCTTATTGTTTCCATTTTGTATTTCTTTGTGCGTGTGAACCTGTTGACATACATGAGGTTCAGTACTGTTCGGAAAACCCCCTGTCATTTTTGGCATCATGAAGAAGATTGAGAAAACACCTCTGCCGACTTCCCTTGGAGGGACTCTCTGTATGGCATTGTTGGCCAGTAATCCATCTAATATGCTTTGGGGTTAATGAGATGGGCATCTTTTCTTTGCCACTGGTGAGACTAACAGTCTTTAACTGTTTTTTTTTCCAAGATTCCTATTGTGTAACCTTGACTGACTACTTCCTTGAATCATCTGTCTTGATGTTGTTGCTTCCCAGATTGAGCTGAATTGTTGAAGTCACCACCTTACAGGTGGATTGCTGGGTGTCGGCTGTGGGAACGACCCCTGTGTGAGATGTGGCTTGAAGTAGTCGTGAAAATCTTCTGGTGATCTTTTCTCTTTGGCTAGAGAATCTTCCTCTAGAGTGGGCTCCCGGCCTCTGTAGGTGGTGCTGCTGCCCCTACTTTGGTAGTTGTACTTGGTGTGGTTGGAAGCCTTCCTGTCATGAAAGGAATTATTGAATCTTCCATCTGGTCATGAGCAATAGCTGTGGGCTCAACCTCTGTGGGATAGTAAGTAACCAGAATCCTTGTCACTGTCAGACTCCTGTCCCTTACCCCATCTTCTCAGGAATTCATGCAGACCTTCCGTGAAGACACAGTCCCTTTTGAATGGTAATTTAAGTAGCCTCACTTTTGACTCATTGTCTGTGTCCCAGAGATTTAACCATAGGGATCTACGAGCCCTGATTGCCACTGTTGCTGACCTGGCATTCATCTTTAGTCCGTCAATTTACATGTCTCCCAAGTACTTCGCAGTTTGGAGGGCCTGATCCAGCAACTCTGCTTCTTTTGAATTAGGTGGGAGTTTCTTGCCAATATCATTGAACCAATGAATTTGTGCCCTGGCTGTGTACACTGCTGTTGTGGCTGTTAAAATTGCTTGTCCCGACATCTCATATTTCTTCAGTAACTTTTCCAGTTTTTTATCTATGGGGTCCTTAAGGGCTGTGGTACGCTCCACTGGGAGAACTGTTCTCTTGTTCTGTTCAGCTATTTTGGGGTTAATCCTTGGTGCCATGCACCAGAACTTAATGCCGTCCTCTCATAACGGGTAAAGTCTATCCAGTGATCACTTTTCTGGAATTCGGGCTGGGTCCCCAGTGTCCCATTCATTGGATATGATGTCCATGAGCGTGGGACACACAGGGAAGACATTTTTGAACTTTGAAAGTGGTTGGAGAATCAGGTTGAGCTTACTCTTGGGCAGTGATGGTGGCTGTTCAAAGCTCATGGTGTTCCAGATCAGTTGGACTAGGTAACAAATGCTTTCTCTTTGGAACAGTTTTGTGGCTATGGAGGGGACCTCTGGTGGTACTGGCACCACCGGTATATCCTGATCTGACTCATGACCAGACTCGTGGTCGCTATCGTGGTGGGGAGTTCGGCTCATCCTCATCTTCTATGGGCCGTTCCCCTTGAGGGTCAGAGGGGTTGCTATATGGGAAATGCAGTGGGGTAGCCTCTCATACCTGGTGGGAATGGGTTTCCTTCCCACTGTGGCCGGTACTGACCATGGCCGGTTGTATGCCCATTTCTGGTATAGTGTTACTCGTGTTTGACATGTGCTATAGGACTTGAAGAATGAAGTTTTGCTGGCTTTCCATCAAAGCTGCTGTGTCCTTTTGTAGAGCCACCGTGGCTGGGTTGACCTGCCACATCTGTCAAGATTGTCTCATTCCTGGTCTGCTGAAGTCCTGAGTGTCCATGTGGTGAGTATTTTTTGAATGACAGACTGGGCAAAGAGTGTTATGGTTGTGGGAGTAGGGGGACCTCACATGCCTGACATTCCCTTGGTGCTGACATCTGAAAGACAGCAAGAAGGGAGATGGTAGTAACAGAGGCAGTGATTGTATATTTAAATACTTAGTTATATTGCCTTATAAGTTGTTTTATGCATATTTGTTGGCCCCTAAGCTTCTTTTGTTTTGCTTTGCCCCATTCAGTTTGTAATATAACTCAGTATCACTCCAGAGAATGTTCTTGGTGTATGGGGCTGTTTATCATTTTTTCCTACTGTGCCCCATATTGTGTGCTTACCCTTTAAAACAAGGGCTACGGGGCCCGTGCATTCCACTGTGCTGCTCTATCTGCAGCCCAGAAGTCAGGTCACCTATTTTAAAATGGCGATGGCCTTAGTACACAAAAAGCACATGCACAGTGTGAGCCACGCTATTGTGCATGTGCGCAGTAGGAGGGAGCATCTATGCCATACGCAAGATGGTGGAGGACGAGGTGTGCATGCAGGAGCATCAGTACATCACCACGCATGCGCAAGCTCCTTACAGCATGGGAAAGAAGGAGGAAGGGCAGAGAACTGAGCGCCACCGTGGGGGGATCCACCATGTTACAATGCCCCTGACCACATGGAAGAGTAGCGGAGAACCAGGTTAGCCGAAGGAGTGCATTGCACACTCGCTGCACGTGGTGGAAACTTGAGCCAGGGAGTGACTGGATATCTGAGGAATTGCTAATTAAATGTCCCCCAGATCATTTATGTTTTCACCAAGAAGGGCATTAACCTTGTATGTGGGAAGGGCACATGCAGTATCGCTCAACTACATGAAAGGGAGTGATGTGCAGTGGTGATATTTAGCTGATTATTTGCCCCAGTTACTGTGCCCAACAATGAGCAGGTGCTGCCTGAGGGACTGCATGTGTTGGTGAAGTGCCGGATATGCTCACTTGGGAGGGAGAAGTCAGGCTGGTGGCAGTTTTAAACAATCCCCAGTGGCCCAAGTTTGCACGTAAAGTTGGAACTGTTGCTTAGTCTTATCAGATCTATAACTTCTATAAATCCTGTTCTGCAGTTAGTCTAACATTGCGACACTACCACATAGGATTGCTGATTGCTACTAGCCATTCATTCATTAAAGAAATGCTTATATAAAGGATATTGCTCACATATTAATGTTTCTAATGCTGTGCTTCTGTATAATTGCTGTCTGTGCTGAAGTAAAAATATTTATATATAAGGGCAATTACCTTGCTTGCTGTTTTAGTTGCACTGGAGCGTGGGGAAGTGCTGCAGCCTGAACAGATGCACATGAAGAACTGATCAGATGAGGGATCCAGAGGGGGCTTGGTGGAGGGATCGTAATTCGATCTTAGGTCACATGTGCATCAGCAGCCTATCAGACATACATAAACCTAAGGTAAGGTCCGGGAGTGCCGTGAATATACAGGCAACAGAATCACACACGCATGCACGCACACACACACACGCACATGCACACACTCCTGCACACACATGCACCACGCACTGTACATGGGTGGGGAATACTGAAGAGGGCTATCGCTCCAAAGAAAGGTCCCATCTTACTGTCCCAAATACATAAATAGAAGAGAGTAACTACAACTCACTCTCTTCAACTTCCATCACCCTTTGAAGAGTAGCTGGGGACTGTCTATTGGTGAGTGTCCCCAGAGGAAGGAGGGCCCTGCTTTCATAGCTAGCTTATCTGGAAGAAGACTGTTTCTTTCAAGCTAGCTGGCAAGTAAATATAGATCCTAGCATGAGACTAGATTGTGAGTTTATTCATAAATAATCTGTGTGTTTAAACTGCTGTATTTTCTTTTCCAGCAAATGTGTGTATCTTTTTCCTTGTCGTACATACCAGGTTTGTAATATCTTGCAGAATTGTAATAGTAAGATCTATATTTTAAAGAAACAGTGGCTGAGCATCCTAATATTTCTGCTGGCAAAGTGGGTACTCTCTGTTTAAAGTGCACCATGTGAAGTACACTCTATCAAACAGTGCTGCTTTTGACCTTCCAAGTCCCTGAGAATGACAGAGGTATTGTTCTGATATAACCACATGTTGACATCAGGAGAAATGATATATACAGAACTCCCAAAAAGCTGATGCAACCCAAAGGAGTGTTTGCCACACTCTGAAAAAGAAATTGGTTATTTTGTCTAGCTAAAAAAAGAGCTCCAACTGCTGCCTGAGATCAAACACCACCAACCTGAAAGTACTGGAAAGACGTTCAGAAATCTAAATTACCCAGGATGACCTGACAGGGCCAAACAGAGGCAATCAGCAGTACAAGGCAGATGTTGAGGTGTGGTGCACGTGTACAGATAAAGGTCAATTTTGTGAAGTGCCATAGAGGAGTTCCCTGCTAAAGGTTATGTTTTAAAGGTGTAGTTGAGGTGCATACAGCTAAATGTAAAGTTTGTAAAATGCAGACAAGGTGTATATTAGTAACAGCTTTCAGGGTGTGCAGTGGTTGAGGAGAACAACATTTTGGAGGGTACATAAGGTGCAGTTAAGGTGTGCATGCTGTATACACCGACCTCAGACAAGGTGTACACTTCATTTCAGTCAGGGTTATAATTATAATTTGAACAGTTTATTTCTCAGTTTGCTAAGATTTGATTTTCACTTATATTTAAAACTCCAGGTATTCCCCAGAGCCAGTAATGCTTTCCTTTTTGTTCTAGTTGAAAATTAATATGCTTCTGTGTGCATTTTCCTGTTTATCTTCACTCAGACCAAATGACAGTTAGGGCAAGTTATGTTATTCTTAGGAAACTGTGCATAGAAAAATGACCCTCTTGAACTGCAAATTCAGCATAACTGAAAAAATATTTAGGGAAATGAATCCACAGCAAACTGTCATCAGTAAACATGTTTAAAAACAGAAGGACAGCTGCTTTGAAGGGGTAAAAATACTTTTCTGAGGACTAGATTATCAAGTATTTATTTAATTTGGTTCAAGAGTTTTCCCAGGAAAGGCATATTGAGCAAGGAGTGCTCATTTCCAGATGTGATCTGGGGAAGGGGCCAGATAAAAACAAGCAATGTGCACAGTATACAGTATAAAACGGAAGAGTAAATTGGTTACTTGGTTACAGTGGCAAGTAAACATAATAAGTGAGCTTAAAATGTGAAAATTAACCTGACATGAAAAGAGTAGAGGAGCATGATAAAATAGTTTCAACTAAGCGCATTGGTGAGTTCAGCAATTCTCCTAAGATATGAAATTGTCAGCAGTGCAGCTGTAAAAGCAGGATTACCACAAAGACAGAGACAGAGGCCAGGGGAATTGAGGGGGAAGAGTGGGGGGAGATAGAATGAAGAGGGTGGTCAAAGTGGGATGGGGTGAGGAAAAGGGAGAAAAGGGATAAGACAGGGAGAGAAAGGGAGGAATTAAACCAAGCCCAACAGAAAAAAATAAAAAGTTAAATGATTGAGAGGATACAGAGTGTAAATAGTTCCTGCTGTTCTGACACTATCATGCCTAAGTCCAATCGTGACAGTTTGTTGGTGAGAATTTTCACTCGCAATGTGAAACTTTCATCCCTGAGGGCCATCTTTGTAGCTTGGTGGTAAGAATTTTCCATGCAGAGTGAAACGTTCATGCCTGATGGCTGTCTTGATAACTTAGTAATTTGAATTTTCAATCACAGTGAGAAACCTTCATGACTGAAGATGACCATCTTGATGACTAGGTTGTGAAAATTTTCACTTGCCATGTGAAACCTTTGTGTTGGAGAGCTGTCTTGACAGTTTGCTGGTGGGAATGTTCACTTGCAATACAAGGAAGTACTGGTTGATTCCATGTCATAATAGTGATTGCAAAAGAGCGACCGCTATCATGGTGAGTGAATATCGCTGAAAAAGCAAATCAGCAATATACACATGCCGGTGACCAAAAATCCAGCAACCAGACCAAGCTTGGCCCCCAGCACCCCTCTAGTTAAGGATTACTAACTCCAAGGGGTGCATGTCAGGGAGGGGGTGACACTCCGGATAGGGGAAAAAAAAAGATGTCAATGGCAGCCATCGGCAGAATTTTTCCCCTGGTCCCCAGCCCCAAACCCAGTACCTGCTGTGCCAGAGATATACACCCTCACCACCACACCAATAGCTCAGCTGCAACAGGCACACTACCACCTCAGAAACCATCACTCCTGTTTCTCCCCTTCCCCTCGCTATTCTCCCCTTCCGGTTGCCCTTCTCTATGGTCGCCTTCGTATACACTCGCTACCCTTCAGGGAAGCACATGAGGATGGCGCTCTGATATGACTCACCATTTTGACGGTCACTCATATTCAGTCACTATCCTCACATGATACCATATTGGTTTGTATTTCAGAAGGCAGTGTGCTTCAGGGGTTTGAACACAGGCATGCAAAGCAAGAGATCCAGGTTAAATTTCATCTGTTACTTGTTCACTGTGTAGCCTTAAGCAAGACTCTTAACTTCTCTGAGCTTCAGTCCTACAAGTTATAAAACTGGTAGAAAAAGCCAAACCTGTGAGGATAGTGAGTGGACATTGCACTGCCATGAGATCAGGATTGGTTTGCAAGCAGTGGAATTCCACACTGAGGCCTGCGAGGGTACACTGCAGCATCAAGTTGCTTTGCTCATGTTGAGGGAGCACATAGGCTGTCCAGCATGCATGCACCCTGTGCCAGATGAGTAACTATTTATTTTATTTATTTGAAAATTGATAACTACTGAAGGAGAGGCACACAAAGACAAAGCTCATTTCCAGGTGTGACAAAAGAAGAGAACAGTGGAAGAACAGCAGCACAATACATAAATGAAAAACAGTAGAACAACATTTGGTAAAAAGTTTTGACAGCATCAGAATAAACATAAAAATTGTATGTGCAGAGAATAAAGTGCAGTATAGCTCAATTAAGAGCACCTAACAAGTGCATATTCAAAAGTGGCAGCAATACACAGGGAACAAGAACAGTACAGATAACAGGTGATTGACCTGTAGGGTGAGTTAATATCTGGCCTCATAACAGAGAAGAAAAAACTGTAGTGGTGTGACAGTGAAACCAAGGCAGGAGCAGAGACCCAGCCAACTACTTACCAGGAGTGTTAAGGTTTGGCCCGGGAGGTGCCAGGAGGAAGGGTAACAGGAGCACTTGGGCACAGCATGGAGTTTCAAGTGATAGCTGAGGGAGGCAGGGGATGGAGAGAGTGTCAGAGGCAAGAGAGGAACAGGTTCCAGAGTGAGTGAAATTGAAAGGAGAAGGCAGGTTGTACAGCAGGGGAGTTGGTTGAGGAGTGGCAAAAGTGTGCTGGCCCCTTGGAACAGAGGGAACAGGAAGCAGAGGGGATCTGGAAGAGGAGAGAGAGATGAGGTAAGAGGTAAGGCAACCAAATCAGTATTTGGATATGAAGGTGGTACAATGAGCCTGGTAATCTGAGGACAGGCAGAGGGTAGATAGGAATGAATTCAGTGAGCAATGGTGTGTGTGTGTGTGTGGAGGGGGGAGTTTGTAGCAAAGCAGCAGAAGGAGTTGCAGAAGGTGTCCAGTCTGGTGAGAGAAATGCAAGGCACTGTGCCACAGATGACATTCACATAGTCGAAGACAGGGAGCATCATTTTGGTAACAAATTTCCTGCAGATATACAGCGATAAGCAGTCTCTGTTGCAGTATAGGGCAACAAGCTTTCATGGATAGAATTGATATGGGCAGAAAAGTCAGGCTTGCTGTCTAGTCACACTCCAAGGTATTGGAAGGACTGGACTGCTTCAAGAGGTGTACCAGCCACAATGGTGAAAACTGGGTGGGGGGGGCAGTGAGTCTGGCCAGTTTCTGACTGGTAACAAAGGTTATGCACACTGTTTTTTGGTGCTGACTAAGTTGGTAGGATTGTAACCAGTGAAGAACATAGCTGAAGTCCCACTGGAACAGGTCTTCCACAGCTGTGGTTGAGGGATCAAAGGTGAAGATGACTGTGTTGTCTGTATATATGTGGATACGTGAGTTGGCACAGGCAGAGGGGAGGTCATTCAGAAAGATGGAGAAAAGGATGGGACCCAAGATGGAGCCCAGTGGGACCCCTGCCTGGATAGGAAGGGAGGTGACAGGGTGCCTCCAACCAGTACCAACTGTTGTTCAGCCCATTAGTTAGGAATGGAATCAAGCAACAGTGGAAGCTGAGAGGCCAGCAGAGCTCAGCTTGTTCAAGAGGAATAAATGGGACACAGAATCAAAAGCATTGGCCAGATCAATGAATATAGCGGCCATAATGTGCCCCTTATCCATCCCAGAGAAGTAAGAATCAGTGTCATGCAGCAGGTAGGACAACATGAAATGGTGGTCCCAGAAAGCAAACTGGAAAGGTGAGAGGAATCTGGAGGGTGAAAGGAAGTTGAGGAGTCCAGAATGGACCAGCTTCTCTTGCAGTTTAGAGAAAGGAAGGGAGGAGGGAGATGGGATGGAAGTTGCCAGAAGAGGGGCCACTCCCTTTATGATGTGGAATAACTTTGGACAACTTCCAGGATTGAGGAACAGCACTCATATGGAAATGCTGAGTAGCTGAGTAAGGGGTGCTATAACTGCAAGCAGGAGCTGACAGGTGGAGGTGCTTGGGTTCCAGACCATCAGGTCTGGACATCGACTGGTTGAGAGAGGAAAGCGCAAGCAGGGTTTCCTGTATAAAGTTGGGGTAAGTGGAGACCCATTGAGGGGTGGTCAAGGAACAGATTTGGTGCCAGGTATGAAGTTGGTCAATCACATATTCTTACAGCTTGAGGAAGGCTTCACTGTGGTGACTCTGTTCGTTGATGTAAGGGCACACTGGAAGAAAAGTGGTAAATACAGGGGACAAAAATAAAAATAACAAGCATTTGTCAATGCCGAACGTTTGCTTGCAGGTATTTGCAGTGGTATTTGGCATTTGGACATGGCTTAAAAAAATCAGTGACAAAGAAGTACAAGCATTTGTCAATGGCGAATGTCGCATGCTTCTATGTGCTGTTTAGGTATTTGGAAGTCATTGGAGTGCAAATATTGAAAAATCGCGAACTTACGAGCGTGCATAGGAACTGCAAAACGCATGCTTGTAAAACAGTCATTTTTAGGAATTTTTTCACCAAATTTTCAACATAGCCATTTTATACCTCTGCTCATGAACAGTGTCACTGTGATTTTCTTAATGTGTCCCATACATTGATTTCGCACACCGACTGCGCCATTGTGCACTACATGGGCAGAAACACGTTTTGGGCAGGATGTGAAAAATGACAGCTATACTGCTCATAAGGAGGTTTGGTAAAATGGCAATGTTGAAAATCTGGAGTGAAAATATTGAAAATTCGCAAACTTACGAGCGTGCGTAGGAACTGCTAACGCACACTCGTAAAACAGTCATTTTTAGGAATTTTTTCACCACATTTTCAACACAGCCATTTTAAGACCTCCGCTAATGAACAGTGTCACTGCGATTTTCTTAATGTGTCCCATACATTGATTTCGCACACCGACTGCACCATTGTGCGCTACATGGGCGGAAACATGTTTTGGGCAGGATGTGAAAAATGACAGCTGTACTGCTCATAAGGAGGTGTGGTAAAATGGCAACGTTGAAAATCTGGAGTGAAAATATTGAAAATTCGCAAACTTACGAGCGTGCGTAGGAACTGTGCAACGTACACTCGTAAAACAGTCATTTTTAGGAATTTTTTTACCACATTTTCAACACAGCCATTTTAAGACCTCTGCTCATGAACAGTGTCACTGTGATTTTCTTAATGTGTCCCATACATTGAGTTCGCACACCGACTGCACCATTGTACGCTACATGGGCGGAAACATATTTTGGGCAGGATGTGAAAAATGACAGCTGTACTGCTCATGAGGAGGTGTGGTAAAATGGCAATGTTGAAAATCTGGAGTGGAAATATTGAAAATTCGCAAACCTACGAGCGTGCGTAGGAACTGTGCAACGCACGCTCGTAAAACAGTCATTTTTAGGAATTTTTTCACCAAATCTTCAACATAGCCATTTTAAGACTTCTGCTAATGAACAGTGTCACCGTGATTTTCTTAACGTGTCCTATACATTGATTTTGCACACCAACTGCGCCATTGTGTGCTACATGGGCAAAAACATGTTTTGGGCAGGATGTGAAAAATGACAGCTGTACTGTTCATAAGGAGGTGTGGTAAAATGGCAATGTTGAAAATCTGGAGTGAAAATATTGAAAATTAAATGAACTTACGAGCCTGCGTAGGAACTACATAGCACGATCGTAAAACAGTCATTTTTGGAATTTTTGCGCAAATTTTCAACAAAGGGTTTTGGGACCCCTTCTCATGAAAGATGTCACTGTCATGGTGTTATTGGACTAAAAGGGTGATTTAGCGCAGTGACTGCGCAGTGACACGCAAATCACCCGCCAGACCGAATAACCATGACAACTGTACTGTTCATAAGGAGGTGTGGTAAAATGGCAATGTTGAAAATCTGGAGTGAAAATATTGAAAATTCATTGAACTTCACGAGCCTCGTAGGAACTGCGCCAATCTTGGCGCTCGTCAAAACAATTTAGGAATTTTTCCACCAAATTTTCAAAATAGGCTTTTTGAGAGCCCACCCTATGAACACTGGCAGTGTCATTTTGTTAATCATTCCAGAAAGTTGATTTCCGCAGTGGAATCGAATTACCAGACCGAGATAGCATTGACGGTGACAGCATTCATGAGAGGGTCCCAAAACCCCATGTTGAAAATTTGGTGCAAAAATTCCAAAATGCCTGAGATATGCAATAAAGTTGAAAACCCCTATCTAGCCCATTATGCAGCTTACCAGCATTTCCTCAGTTCAGCGGATGGCTTTGAAGAGTGCAGGCGTGTTCCGGTCCACTGATGATCATCGCGCTGAGCTCGGAGGTAAGTATGGGGTGAGGGGTGTGGGGAAGCAGGGTGCTCAGTGGGTGAGTGTGGGTTGTGGGAGGGGGCTGGGAGAAGCGCCCGTGGGACCGTTTTCAATTTACAGATTTGCAAAAAAAAAAAAAGCGTGGGATGTTGCCACTGGGGTAGCTCTAGTGTGGCAGAAGTATGGCTGGGGGGCCGTGGGAGCCGATGGGATTGGGCACCCCGTCCGGCTGAATGGCCAGCGGGGCGTTTGCCACGCTGGGTGGGCTCTGGCGTGGCAGCAAACAGGGGGAGGCGGCGTGGCGCAGTGCTGTGTATGACGGTGGTAGTTTTCTTTGAAGAGATGACCACCACTGTCATACACAGCACTGCGTCAATGGTGCAGGACTGCCCCGCCTGCTCAGTGGAGCAGGGGATTGCAGGGAAGGGGCACACCTCCAAAGTGTCCCATTCTCCCAAGACGTTCCTTTTGCGACGCAGCTTAACGTAAAATGAATATGCATGGCCCCATTAATAACAAGATGTTACATCTCTGCAGTGTTAACTGTTCAGGGTAAATAAATTGCTAAACAGTCCCTGAGTCTAGGATCCCAGTCAGGCTGGCAGGTACAATTAGCGCTGTAGGGTAGCAATGCATGATCTCTAGGAAGAGCTGGCAGCATCTGGCCCTGTTTGTTTCTTTACTTAGTCATGATGGGACAAGAGTCATGCCAGTATAGCCTGCTTGTGAAAGTGCCAAGACAGGATATGGTGCCCTGCTACTGGCAGCATATGTTCAGTGGAGCCTGGCAGGATGCAACTCCTTGTTACAGATTCCTGCCTGTCAAAAGTGATTAACTACCTTTGAAATGGTACTGTTTTTTGCAGTGACTGCTGCAGCATTCTGCCTTGCATCCTGACAGGCCCTACTGCATGGTATATCACTCTGGTTAGAAACTGTCAGCTATTTCAGGAGGAGCCGTCCAAGACACTTGTTGAATTCTGATAGATTCTCATCTTCTGGTCATCCAACCTGGAGAGCTCACAATGGAGATACTGTAGGTGAGCCGTGGAGGTAGAGCGGTATCGCAGAGATTGGAGACAATGCACAGCAATGGCACTTGAAGTGTAGCTATTGGTTGGGGAAGGAATAAGGAAAAGCTGCAGGGGAGTTCAGAAAGAAACATTAAGTAGTAAGAAACAGAAAAAAAAACTTCACTTCAGATCCTATATAAGCAACTCCAGTTATGTCCTGACACCCGTGGTCAATATGAAAATGCAGACTGTACTGTCTGAAGATTTTTATGTTCTACATATAGTACCAGTACTACATAAAGTAGGATATATTAAGAAAAAGTCACTTTGGCTTGTTTCTCCTTTAGTCAGCTGCTGTTGTGCTACTCAGATGCTGATCACTGCTCACACTGGTCATACTCCCATGTTTTTTTATGATTGCTGTTAATGCTCAAGCAAGCATACTAGTATCACAGAGAATGGGACTTTTGGAGGCTTGAATGTCCTTAACCTATCTCAACCCAAAAATCATCAATCTCCATCCAATCTTTACCCACTCTCCACTTGCTTTTTTGCACTACTCAAACCCTTGTAGTGACTAGATAACCAATCAGAGTGCTTGAAAATGCAGAGTAGAATTTCCTGTGTTTATGTGTTACTTTTTTGTGCCCACCAAAAATGTTTTTTGTGCTTTGTGTACCACTGTCATAGTACTGTAGTGACTTGTTTCTCTGTGACACATACACACCTTGGCAGCATTCCAGCCTGATTCCCCTTCCCAGAGGAGGGGATTCCTTAAACAACACACATCTTGGAATTGCTTTTGATCACTTATTGGCACTTGAACACCTGCCCACCTTCACTTACTGGCACTGCCTGTTTTTAACTCAGCAGCTCAGCAGCACTTAAACCCATTTCCTGCCCAACAGCAGTTACCAACACAGCCATTATTTAACTAAGTAACTCAGCAACACTTCAGCCCAGACCACCTACCCACAATTACTGGCACGACTGGTATTTAAGGAAGCTGCTTACTGGCTCTTGAACTCTCCCTACGAACAATTTCTGGCACAACTGGTATTTTACTAGTCCATTCAGTGCCACATTCTCCACCTCCTCCTGCAATCACTGGCACAGCCAATGTTTTACTAGACCACGCAACAGCACACAGGCTGCCCCCCTCCCCTCCCGTCAGCAATTACCAGCAGGGCTGGTATTAAACTAAGCCACTCAGCTGCACGTGTTCGGTTTGCATTTCAATGTGCTGTAGGGGAAGCAAATGTGGGACATTTGTCACATACTGGACATGAGACCCTGCATAGTGATAGAGGGTGAATGGTGAGCCCAATGGAAAAAGCGATATTGATTGATTTTGATTTATTTATTTTTCATAGTTAAGTGAGTACTTAAGCTAAAAATCCCATTGTCATAGATGACCAGGAGACTGACAGGGAATATATAATACTTCAAGTAAGTAATAAGCCATGACAGGGTGTGCATTATAGGATTTTAATGCATGCACCAGGGGTGTAGTACTGCATGGGGCTGAAGGCCAAGTGTCCTTACGTCCCTGGTAACTGCATTTAAAACCTATGATGCGCACTGTAGAGAGGCTTATTACTGTTATAAAATGGCTCTATGTAGTTTTTTTTGGGAGGAAAATCTGATTCAGCTCCTGGCCATGCATTTATAGATATTTAATGCAAAGTCAGGTGATGTCTCTTGGCCAATGAAATTTCTAGATTTTTTCTTGCCATTTTATAAGATAACATAATATCTAGTACAACTGCAGGTACTGCTTGTTCAAAGAAAAGGAAAGGGGAAATTATTTAACCAGGAAAGACACACTAAGCTGAAGCTTGATTCCAGGTGCAACCTGGGAGCATAAGGAAGTAAAGTGACTTGCTCAGGGTCACACAGTATGCAGGTAGAAGCTGTGGGATTCAATCCCAGATCTCCAACTCAGTGCCGTAAGCCACAGTGCAATAGTGCCTCCAGATAGACTTAAACAAAAATTTAGAATTAGGTAATGAAGATGCATAAGATACAACGTCAATGTTTATTTTTTATTTATTTTAGTAACCGAGTAAGGCCCACTAGGCACAAATGCCTTTTATGGGGGGCGACCTGGGAGCACTGTGCAGTTAAGTGACTTGCTCAGAGTCACACAGTATGCAAGTGGAGGCTGTGAAAATCAAACTCGGGTCTGGTCTTCTGGATGTACCAAGCTCATTCATACCTCGTTCCTCTCACCTCTAGGCTATGCTGCCAGCCCCGAATGTGTTAGAAAATGTAGGAGCCCTTAATATCTGGGATTTGTGTCCAGGAGTTATTACCATCTGTGGAACTGCATAATGATTAGCAGAAGTGGACTTAGTAGACACTTCCTTTGTAACAGTCTGAAAGTGAAATAATAAGGACAATACTACTATCCATTTCAGCCTGCTAATTAAATTGCTGTTTAAGAGATGGTCATTGTAGGGATGAAAATAAAATACAGTCATGGGCAGCAAAATGGGCAGTCTTATTATAGAGTACCATCACTCCTCTTGACAGCACCCCCTCATTTGCAGAATTATGGTGGATGGGGAAGAGGATGATGAAATGAGGATGGTGAATGTGCCAAGTTAGAGAGGAAGAACAAACAGAAGCAACAAGAGAAGCTGAGAAAGGTACAGTAACAGAGATGAGGCTAGTGAATCACTGCAGACATTTTGTATCATTGGTAAAAACAGTTGTGCAGCTGGAAGTGGGGTAGACTGCCCTCTAGCAGTATTTGCGGGGCTAGGACTTTTCTGCTCCTATAAACTGTATTTTTATTTTGGGGTTGGGGGGAGGGACTGTACTGTAGTGCTAAGTCAATCAGGTTTTATGGAGGGTGGGCATTTTATATCACCGAGTCAGTGAGCCTGCATAAAATGAGAGATTCTTTACTGTTTCAGCTGCATGTGCTTGTTGCCTGTTTCGTATGCAAACTGTTAGGTGACGATGACATTCTTCATGAATTTCCCCCTTGCGCACCTCTGGGAGTCCTGCATGACCACAGCTTGAACTGCACATGTGTTCTCTAACACAACAATGATTTACATTCTTTGTGAATGTTGATGCCGCTGTTGCATTAGGAGCGGGAAGGACATTGTCACCAGTGCTGTTGTGGTTTGGATATCTGCACAAATGCAGGCAAGACACCATTTTATGAGCATACATTTAGCACCATCAATGACCATAGAAACATAGACAATGATTGGCAGTAAAAGACCAGGGGTCCATCCAGTCTGCCCAAGCTACCTCTATCCCTGGAACCTTCCTTGGAACTTATTGTTCCTCAAGGGTACTAACCCACCCAGTTCTCTCCCCATTCAGTTTCTTGGACCTTTTGCCCAGGGCAACTACTATTTCCCTTCATTCTATCTCAGGCCTGCTTGAATCCCTTTACTGTGTTCCAACCCACCACCTCATCTGACAGGCTGTTCCAAGGTACCACCATTCTTTCAGTAAAGAAGTACTTCCTCACGTCCCTCCTGAACCTCTCTCTTGCTACATTTGTGTGCCATTGGTATTCAGACTAAATAATTCCCCAAAAGTTCACTTTATTAATTCCTTTGAGGAATTTGAAGGTCTCAGTCATATCTCTCCTCTCCCTTCTGGTTTCCAGTGAGTATGTGTTTAGTGCCTTGAGGTGCTCCTCACAGGATTTGCCTTGCTGTTCACATCAAGAGAGTTTGTTGTGAGACAGGAGGACAGGACTGGAGTGGATGATAGATTCAGTCTGGACAGAGTAATGTCTCACAACCTCCCCCTTAAGTTGTTTGATGCATCCACATTTCCTATGCTGCCTGCCACTTATGCACTTAATCTTCTTCAGTCAATGATATTTTACAGAGATTGAGAAAGATGAATGTGTATAGCTAGACCCAAGAATGGATCATGAAATAACTTTGAATTATTTTAATTTAGTTCTCATTTTGTTCTGAATTAAAGGTTGAGTAACAGTTAATTCTTTCTTTAGGGTATAGAACAGAGAATCCAGATTTAATGTACAGGGCCTTAGACATGTCAGTCTGTTAATTTCCTCAGAACTGTACTATAATTTACTGCACAAAACAAAAAAATGCTGCAGTATGTGCATTGTGCATTACTTTATAAATTACAAAAATGTGCACCATGACAGCCAGTTTGTTCAATCCATTTCAAAGCCATGTACAGTTTGGTATAACATATAGTTAGCATTGTTGTACAGTTTGGGATTATGTACATATCACTGTGGAGTTATCCTTCTTACTGTATGCATTTACATTTTTGTTTAAATACTTCCATATTTTTTTTTTTTTTTTTTTGCCAAATTGTAGCCTCCCAGTCCCAGATTGTGCCTGAAAACAGACAACTTCTTGCCTGGTGTACTTATTGGCAACACAAACTGAAACAAATAAATTACACAGGCTAACAAATGTACTCTAGGGAGCACAAAGAAAACTCTGTGTCAGTAATAAACTCTCAGTACTGGAAGGAAGCACTACGTGCTCACTTCTGTCCATTTAAATTGACCTTGTTTCCTCTCACTCTTGTGTAGCCCCCTCATGAACTTTCTAGAAGTGCCTTGCCTGATATTTGTTTTAGTCATCACCCTGTCAAATCCAAGTGACTCATATATCTCCCTCCATATATTTATCACTAAGATGCGTGCAATGGCGCCAAATCCCTGATCCTCACAATGTAGAATACAAGCTACTGTATGACAACTGTGGAAACAATTTCTTTTTATTGTTTTTGTGTTGGTATAGTAGTGTCACTGTGGCAGTTTCTTCATGCAGGACTGATATGGGATTCATCGCAATAACATGTTTTAATGTGCAGCTGAGCTGAGTGAGCCTGTTTGTAGGGTGAGGTAAACTAAAGCTCTAAAAGCAGCCAAAATGACCCTCAAAATGAACCAGGAGGCATCTGAAAGCTTATAGCTTATTGGGGCCTAGGTGGGTCCCAGACCACAGGCCTATTGGTTTTGTATTTCCCATAAAAAAACACTTGTATCAAACATTGCCCCCCCAGTCCCATCAATAAGCTAGCTACATGTCTAGTTGAAAAGGTGGATAGAAGGAAAACATTTAGGAAAATGAATCTGCTAAAGTAAGCTGGGCTGGCTGATTAGGAATGACATAGGGTTGGTAGAACAGATTTAGGTTTCCAAGTGGGAGACTGGAATGTTAATTAGTGGAACAGCAAAAAACAAATTTGCCAAATGTCTCAGTTGGGGGGCGGGGGACAATAAAGTGCAATGTCAGCCACACAGAAGGTTAAAGATGAGCAAAGAAGTAATATTGAGTACACCAGTAGAAATGCCAGAACTGTAGAAGGGGTACTACACCCCCATATCTTGTAAATGTCATTTGTTTCCTTGTCAACAGACAACTCTTTTTGTATAGCTGTTGGGATTATATGAGTTTGCTTCAGTTTATTTTCACTGTTCACACCAGCCCCTGTAACTAGACCGGGGGTCTCCATTTCCTGGTTGTTGAAATTTCATTGTCCCTGAGAGCTACATTAACATGAGAAAATGATGGCACAACACTCATGTACACCATGTATCTCTATGCTGAAAGTACACACAACCTGAAAAAACTGTGTTCAGACACACTGGTTTAATGCAATTTAAAGGGAAAAAAATGTCTTTACATAGATACACAGATACACAGAAATGTGACGGCAGAGAAAGGCACCACGGCTCATCTAGTCTGCCCAACACCCTACCTCCCCCCTTCTGTTATGCTTCCACCCTCTTTTCCCAACCCCTTAAATCTATCCCAAGCCCTCTTGAACCCCTCCACCATTTCAGCTGTCACTACCTCCGCTGGTAGTTTGTTCCAGGCCTCCACCACCCTCTCCATGAAAAACTACCCCCTGACATTACCTCTGTATTGCCCACCTTCCAGCTTAAGGCTATGTCCGCTCATGTTCACTCCCTTCTTCAATTTGAAAAAGCTGTTACTCTCAACCTTATTTATTCCCTTCAGATACTTAAAGGTCTCTATCTTGTCCCCCCTCTCCTTCCAAGTCTCCAGAGGGTACACATTCAGCCCTCTCAATCTTCTCTCATAGGGTATGTGACAGAAATGTAAAGGAAAGAGTTAATCATTTGGATTCTCTAGCTGGGTTTTTTTTTTAGCAGTTTGGAAAAAAACACACACAGGCTAAAATCCACTGTCCAGCAGCATCCAGCTTGTGGAATTTGCAGTCCTCCCTAGCTGCTAGATAAGAGCTGGGTCATAAATCTCGAGTGGACATCTTCATACACACACACAGACCTGCAGACACATACACAGGGCACTTTGAATGGATTGGGTCATTCAAATATAAACTGAAGGTTTAAAATGGAATATAATTGGTCACTGATAGGTGTTTAATCTGATTGGGACAATTAAATACATACATGTTATTAGATGGTTGGTGCATTCAAAGGGGGAATAGGCATTACCTATTCCCAGGAGAATATATAAGAAGCTGAAAGATAATGGAGCACTCTCTTGCTTTGGGAAGCTGGAATGGGAAACATAAGTTTGGAGCCTACCCTTGTAGATATGTCTGTGGGAGCTGGCAGTTAGAATAGGGCACAGTGTCTCTTGTAAGGACAGGGAAGGGTAAGTTAGTACTAGCATATTTCAGTAATAGTCTTCTTTTGCCATCTGTTATTTAAAAACATTTGTTTACTTTTCCTGTATCAGTGTTATTCTTTTGTGTTGTAAATATATATCCTGTAAATGCTCAGTGCACTTTCTGTTAAGTAAAAAGCTATTTATTTGCTCAACAGTTGTGACTGTGATGTCATTTTTCTAAGGAAATATTTGGGTTCCAGTGGCTGAGGTAAACTCTGTGTAGCATCCGCCACCCTAGAGAGACACACTACCAGATTTTAACTTGTGCAATTGCACGCTTGATTATTCAAGTTTATAAACTTGAAGGTTGGTGCAGAAGACTGTCCAACTGATGGCAGTGAATACCCGAGGACAGACACCTCTCTAAAAGCTGTTTCCGCACAGAGGGAAAGGTGGGTTGTCACATATTGTTTGTCAGCGGTGGGGTGATGATAGCGGACTGCGTAGTACACTGAGATACAGAGTTTGCCAGTGGAACAGTTACCTTAGCATTGCAAAACAGGCTGTATAAGAGAATACATTTGTACAACAGTTTAATTTGTTTCTAGTTAGCACAGTATAGCATAGCAGAAGAGAATGAGCTCCATGGAGTTTGACTCACTGTGCCACAGCTTTGTGAAAGGTGCCAGGAAAAGGGGATTTGGCCTGATGGTCTAAAACACAAGAAAAAAGCAGACCTCATAGCTATCCTTATGGCACATGATCAGAAGCAGACAGTAACTGGGGGTGAGCCAGGAACTGAGGCAGCAGACCCCCCAAACCAGCTGTAGGCACTGCGACTGCAGCTGTTGCTGCAAGACAGGGTGCTGGAGGCGAAAAGAATGGATGCTGAAGCAGAAGCAAGAAGGTTGGATGCAGAAACAAAATGATGGGAAGCAGAGACCAAAAGACTGGAAGCAGAGGAAAAACTGGAAGAAAAATGACAGACAGACAGAGAGAAAGATCATGAAGAAAGAGAGAAAGAATGTTAAGAAAATAGAACAACAGCATGAAAAGGAGATGATGACCCTGCGCAGTCAGCAAACCGTGAGTAATGGTGGCGTTAGTTTACCTCATGAAGCCAAAATGAATTCTAAATTGTTCCCTCAGTATAAAGAGGGAGATGACCTTGATTTATTTTTAAGGTCATTTGAAAGAGTATATGAATAATTAAAATTGACTAAGGCTTCCTGGTCAACTTATCTCACACCCTTACTTACAGGGACAGCTTTGGATGTATTTGCTAAAATGAGTAATGAAGACTATGCTGATTATGATAGTTAAAACAGTGTTGCTGAAACATTTTGAATTAACTCCTGAGGCTTATAGAAGGAGATTTAGGGAGTTAAAGAAAAGCCCAGAAGACAGTTATGCAGAACTGCAGGCTCAACTGCGTACTTACCTTGATAGGTGGATGGAGGGGGCTGAAGCAACCACTGTGGAACTGATTAAAGATATATTGATGAGAGAATAATTCATTAAAATTGTACCTGAGGACATGCGTGTATGGCTCCTAGACGGGGCATGCGCCTCTTCAACAGAGGTGGCAAGAAGTGCTGACATGTATCTGTCTAGCCGGCCATACACACAGCATAAAATCTTATGGTGGGGGCAGCACATGGTTATAAGGGATCCCAAGGGGGCAGCCCAAAGGAAACCAGCCTGCACCCGAGCCCAAAGTAGAGCCCTCTGGTTCTAAGGGGACTCAAGAAATAGGACCCAAGAAATGTCATATTTGCAATCAATTGGGACACTTGAGATATAACTGCCCTCAGAAACTGGTTAAAGGGCAGAGATATGGGGGCGGGGTGATTAAAAGAGCACTGGTGTGTTTGTAGGGTGTGTCCAGTCTGAAGAGCCACTCTTCTCTGATGAGAATTGGCATCCCATTACAGTTAATGGAAGAGTAACACAGGGACTGTGGGACACAGGTGCTGACATCTCCCTGGAAAGGCAGTATCTAATCTAGGCAGAGCAGATCATGTCTGGGAAATACTCCAAGGTCCAGGCTTTCACAGGGCCACCAGTCCAATTACCAATGGCTAGAGTCTTCCTGAGCCGGGAAGGGAGGCCATGGCGAAAAAGAGATGGGAGTTGTAGAGGATCTACCTGTAAATATGATTGTGGGGAAGGATTTGGACCCCAGGAAAAAACTGGTGTGTGTTGTAACTCGTAGTCAAGCACAAGGGTAAGCTTCTGAGGGCGAAGAGGGGGTGACTCTGGGTGGTCCAGCCATACCCTCAGCAGCTGAGGAGGTGTTTAGCAAAGGGAAGGGGGCTGGCTAGAAGCAGCAGTCCAGAACCCCAGTCACAAATAGAGGATCACACAGGACTTCATTCTGAAGGGGCACTGGGAAGGGTCAGATGAGGGCAGCTGAGTGCTGCACAGCGAACTGACCCTACTTTGCAAAACTTGAGGGAAATAGCTCATAGGGCTGAGGGTCCTCAGGGGGTGTAAAGAGTCCATTTACTGGGACAATGGGTTGTTGTACAGAGAATGTACAACAGAAGAAGGGCTAGATGGTGAGGTACTTCAGCAGCTGGTAGTCCCTAAGGTTCACCGTCAGCAGCTTTTGGCCCTCGCCCATGATATCCCTTTTTCAGGGCACTTGGGGGTGAGGCACATGAAAAAGCATCTAACCAACAATTTCTTCTGGCCTGGTATTGGCATGGATGTGTAAATTTTTGCAGGACTTGTCCACAGTGCCCGCGAGTGGGGAAAATGGGGGACAAGGCCAAGGCAGTTTTGGTGCCCATGCCCATTATTGATAAACCCCTCAAGAGGGTAGCTGTGGACATAGTGGGGCCATTGAGCACCCCAAGTCACACTGACAAGTGGTATATCCTGGTAGTTGTTGACTATGCCACCAGATACCCAGAGGCAGTGGCCCTAACATCCTCTGAGGCAGAACCAGTGGCAGATGCACTGTTGGGAATATTTAGCAGGGTAGGCTTTCCCCAGGAGATTCTGTCAGACCGGGGTGCCAGTTTTATGTCAGGGTTAATAAGTAGTTTGTGGGAGAAGTGTGGGGTAAAGCAGCTCAAAACATCCCCACACCATCTCCAAGCTAATGGTCTGGTGGAGCGATTTAATTCAACCCTTAAGACCATGCTAAGGACTTTTGGTGACCAGCATAAGAGGGACTGGGACAAATATTTGATTCATCTCCTATTTGCATACAAGGAAGTCCCACAGGAGTCCACAGGGTTGTCACCTTTCGAGCTCCTGGTTGGTCATAGGTTGCGGGGGCCCCTAGATTTGATTTGGGATGAATGGGAGGGTGACCATGCCTCCCAGGGGTAGTCTGTTGTGGAGTATGTTCTGAACTTCAGGGCCCACCTTAAAGAGCTCATGGGGCTTGTTCAGGAGTACTTGGCCACTGCACAACATCGGCAGAAAGTCTGGTATGACCGTGGGGCCTGAGCCAGAGAATATGAGGTGGGACAGTGAGTGATGGCACTCATCCCTGTCCGACAGAACAAATTACAGGCAGCATGGGAGGGGCCATTCTCCATTGTCCAAAAGGTTAGTGATGTCAATTACATGATAGAGCTACCAGACAGGAGATGCAAATGAAAGGTGTGTCATGTTAACATGCTGAAGACCTACCATGACAGGGAGGAAATGGTCTTTGCTGTATGCAGTGCCCCAGAGGAGGAAACTGATATAGATCTACTGGTGGACCTACTTGGGGAGGCCAGGGTTGCATCCTCTGTGGACAACCTTACCCTCTCGGAACAGCTGATGCCTGGCCCAGGTGCCAGAAATTAGGGGTGTGCTGAGAGAATGTGAGGACATGTTCACAGGGAAATCGGGGTACACCATGATGGCAGAGCACCATGTGGATACAGGGACCAGGTTCCCCTGAAACAGTCCCCCTACAGGGTACCTGAGCACATTAGACAGACTGTGAAAGAGGAGCTAAAGGAGGTGCAGGAACTTGGAGTAATCCAGGAATCTAGTAGCCCCTGGGCATCACCCGTGGTACTGATCCCCAAAAGGGATGGCACAACATGATTCTGTGTTGACTGCCGGAGGCTTAATAGTTGCATGGAGTCTGATGCCTATCCCATGCCCAGAACAGATGAGACCCTTGAGTGACTGGGGGGAACCAAGTATTTGACCACAATAGACCTAACAAAGGGCAATTGGCAGGTGCCTCTGATCCCTGCAGCCAGGGAGAGATCAACTTTTGTTACTCCATTTGGTTCATACGAATTAAAGGTAATGCCATTTGGAATGAAGAATGCACCTGCAACCATTCAACGGCTTGCGGATCGCATGCTATCTGGGGTAGGTGAGTTTGCATTGGCTTATATGGATGATATAGCCATATACAGCCAGATCTGGGATGAGCACATCAAGAATGTTCGGGATATGTTCCACAGGCTAAAGAAGGCAGGTCTGACAGTCAAGGCAGAGAAGTGCCAGACAGGTATGGCAGAAGTGTCCTACCTTGGGCACCGGGTGGGTAGTGGACACATCCACCCGGAGCCTGCCAAGGTTGATGCCATCCTGGCCTGGCCTACTTCTACCACAAAGAATTCAGGTCAGGGCATTTCTAGGGACAGCAGAGTACTACAGAAGGTTTCTTCCCCGCTATAGCGATCTGGCTAAGCCCCTGACACACTTAACCAAGAAGTGAAAGCCAGATACAGTGAAGTGGTCAGAAGGCTATGAGGTCGCTTTCCAAGAGCTAAAGAAGGCCTTAAGCGGCCCAGATACATTGGCTAGCCCTAATTATTATTTTTTTTTTATTTAGTTGTTTAACCAGGTATAGCACACTAAGCTGAAAGCTTTTTTACAGGAGTGACCTGGGAGCACAAATTATAGTATAAAGTTTATGGTCCATGTGGATGCCTCAGATTATGGGCTGGGGGCTGTGCTGAGCCAAGTTACCCAGCAGGGGGAAGAGCACCCGGTTGTGTACCTCAGCCAGAGGCTTCTGCCCAGAGACGAGGCATACGCCACAATTGAGAAGGAATGCATGGGAATAGTGTGGGCCCTTCAGAAGCTGCAGCCTTACCTATAAGGGAGAGAATTTACTGTGGTCACAGATCATAATCCCCTGATTTGGCTCCATAGGTCAAGTGGGCAAAATGGAAAACTGCTACGTTGGACTTTGGTACTGCAGGCATACAACATGATCATCCAGCATCGCAGTAGCAAACAAAATGGAAATGTGGATGGGCTATCTAGACAGGGCTAACAGCATGGCTGGATACTTTTGGGCACTTCCCAGTAGTTGCATGAATGGCTGTGTCACTTTGGGTGGCCCAAGGGACATGCCTTCATCATCTGGGGTTGGGGGATGACAGAAATGGCAAGGAAAGACTTAATGGTTTGGATTCTCTAGCTGTGGCTTTTTTTAGCAGTTTGGAAAAAACACACACAGGCTAAAATCCACTGTCCAGCAGCATCCAGCTTGTGGAATTTGCAGTCCTCCCTAGCTGCTAGATAAGAGCTGGGTCATAAATCTCGAGTGTACATCTCCACACACACATAGACCTGCAGACACATGCACAGGGCAGTTTGAACAGATTGGGTCATTCAAATATAAACTGAAGGTTTAAAAGGGAATATAATTGGTCACTGATAGGTGTTCAGTCTGATTGGGACAATTAAATACATACATGTTAGATGGTTGGTGCATTCAAAGAATATATAAGAGGTTGAAAGACAATGAAGCTCTCTCGCTTTGGGAAACTGGAACGGGAAACATAAGTTTGGAGCCTACCCTTGTAGCTATGTCCATGGGAGCTGGCAATTAGAATAGGGCACAGTGTCTCTTGTAAGGACAGGAAAGGGTAAGTTAATACTAGCATATTTCAGTAATAGTCTTCTTCTTTTGCCATCTGTTATTTAAAAAACATTTGTTTACTTTTCCTGTATCAGTGTTATTCTCTTGTGTTGTAAATATATATCCTGTAAACGCTCAGTGCACTTTCTGTTAAGTAAAAAGCTATTTATTTGCTTAGCAGTTGTGACTGTGATGTCATTTTTCTAAGGTAATATTTGGGTTCCACTGGCTGAGGTAAACTCTGCGTAGCATCCACCAACCAAGAGAGACACACTTCCATACGTTAACATGTGCAATTGCATGCTTGATTATTCAAGTGTGTAAGCTTGAAGCTTGGCGCTGGAGACTGTCCAGATGGTGGCAGCGAATACCCGAGAACAGACACCTCCCTAAAAGCTGTTTCACCACAGAGGGAGAGGTGGGTTGTCACAGGGTACATTCTGCACCCCTCATACCATTTTGGTTGCCCTTCTCTGCATCCTCTCCATCAGCTCAACATCTCTTCGTAGGCGAGGCCTCCAGAACTGCACCCCATACCCCAGATGCGGCCTAACCATGGTTCTGTATAATGGCATTATCTCCTCCTTCTTCCTGCTATTAAAACCCCTCATAATGCAGGCCAACATTCCATTTGCCTTTCCCACTGCCCTGCTACACTGGGTGCCCACCTTGAAGTCACGCGATACTATAATCCCCAGGTCCCTTTCTGTTTCCTTCTCCTTAATCAGTAAGTTTCCCTCTCATTCTTCCTCCCCAGGTGCATCAACGAGTACTTTTGTGCATTAAACTTCAATTTCCAGGTATCAGACCACCTCTCCAGACTCTCCAGGTCCCATCCCATGGCTTGCACCCCACTAGGTTAATCTACCCTATTGCAGACCTTTGTATCATCTGCGAACAGGCACACCCATCCCTCCAGAACCTCTGCTAGGTTACTAACATAGATGTTAAAGAGTATTGGTCCTACCACTGACCCCTGTGGCACCCCACTGGTCACTGCCCATTCCCTGGAATGTGTCCCATTTACCATCACCGTCTGACTCCTTCAATTCATCCTGTTTTCCACCCACTTGACGATCTTGTTGTCCACTCCTAGTCTGTCCAGCTTATGTACCATTCCACCATGTGGAACGGTGTCGAAGGCCTTATTGAAATTCAGATAGGCCACGTCCACTGCTCCTCCCTGGTCCACTATCTGTGTCACCCCATCGAAAAACTCTATCAGGTGTGTCTGACAGGACCTTTCCTTAGTGAAGCCATGCTGCCTGTCATCCTGCATGCCATTCATCTCCGAGTATTCCATCAACCTGATCTTAAGTAGTGTTTCCATTACCTTTCCCACAACCAAAGTAAGACTAATAAGATGGTAGTTTTTGACCTCATCCTTCCGCCCCCCCCTTATGTAGTGTGACCACCTCTGCTCTCATCCAGTCCATTGGCGCCACCCCTGTGGCCAAGGACAAGTTAAATAGCCTCACTAGATGTAGCTTCAGTTCATCCTTCACCTCCTTGAGAACCCTCGGGTGTATTCCATCAGGCCCCATTGTGTTGTCTACCCTAAGTCTACCCAGCTCTTCCCTTACTCCTTCAGCAGTGAATTCTGCCACAGCCACCTGCCTGTGGCTGTCACCCTCCCAACCCCTTCCTGGTTCCCTAATCTCCCTTTCCTCCATGAAGATTGAGGCAAAATAGCTGTTTAATGCCTCTGCTTTTTCGAAGTCCCCTTCCAGTATTGTTCCACTTCCCACCCTTATCCTTCCAATCCCATGCTGTGCCCTCCTTCTTTCTCCAACATACCTAAAGAAGGTTTTGTCCCCCCTTCTTGCCTGCTTCGCTGTCCTCTCCTCAGTGACCTCCTTAGCCCTCTTTATCTTTTGCCCAGCCTCTTTTCTTTTTTCCCTGTCGGTTTCCCTGTCCTCATCCTTTTGTGTCCTTCTGTACCTCTTGAATGCTCTAGTCTTCTCCTTGACCCCTAATGCCACCTCTCTAGTGAACCATAGAGGTCTTTTCTGGCTTCTATTCTTTCTTACCCTTCTTATACATGAGTCCATGGCTTTAAATACCCCTCTCTTGACATCTAAGACAGTTTGTAAATGCCTGAGATTTGGACATACAGTATTACATTTAAGACAGTTTGTAAATCTAATTGAAAGTAAATGTGGTATTTCACACCTTTATTAAATTTGTTTTATTGAATTCTAAGTAAGCAGAAAGGCATACTGTAGAGTCTAAAGGGTGCTGAAACATCATGGTCTCATATGCTAATGCAACTCCAGGGTACCATGAGATTTCAATAACCAGAAAATGGAGACCCCATGGAAAGTTACAGGGACTGGTATGAAAACTGAAAATAAATGAAGGCAAACACATACATCCCCAACAGCTACATGAAAAGAGTTGTCTGTTGACAAGGAAACAAATAACATTTACAAGATATAAGGGTGCATCACATCTTTAAACATTTGAAAGAGTGTTTAGTATTGTATTAAAACTGCAAGGGGATAAATGTCTGATCGAGACAGTAGAGCCAGGGCTGCTATTTCAGTGATAATTACACTGAAAGAGGAAGATGCACACCAGAGTTATTTTACAAGCGTAAGTATTTCCAGTTAGATATACTGCTACATATGACAGATCCCCCGACAGATGTTTTAAATACCAGTGATTTGGACATACAGTATTTCAGGATTGTGTAAATGAAACATTCACTGCCGTAACTGTATAGAGGCTCATAATTAGAAAGAATACTATACTGTAGGCCAATCTCCCAATTACCCTCCCTAGCAAAGCACCAGGAATCCTTATTGCTTTCCAGGATCTCATCCTTTCTTGACACCTCTTCCTTCCTCTCCCTCTTCTGGTCTGGTTTCAGAAAAGACCACTGCACCATCGCTTCCCTACTCCAAGTGACTGACTCCATCCTCAGAGGGATGGACAAAGGGCAAATCACTGCAGCCATTTTCAATGATTTGGCCAAGGTTTTTGACTTGGTGTCCCATCCCCTCCTCTTAAACAAACTGTCAATGGAAGGCCTTTCCATCACGTTTGTGAGATGGTTCCAGTTCTCCCTGACTGGCCGTCAATAGTAAGTGCAGGTAGGAGACAATCTCCCCCCACCCCAGTCCCTATCCTGGCCAGAGTACCCCAAGGTTCCATTCTGGGTCCAATGTTATTTTCCATTTCATTAACGACCTCCCCTCAGCCTGCTTCTCATCCAACATACACATGTATGTGGATGATATGGTTATTTATATTTCTGGCCAGTAAACTGAAGCAGTTGAAGTCCCACTCCAGCAAGACTTCCAAAACATGATGCAGTGGCTCCAGAAAAATCAACTCACAATCAACACAAAAAAAACAGTGTCTGTGACCTTTGGTGCTGGCCAGAAGCTCAGAAGACTACCATCCACACCCGCCTTCACTACTCTTGATGGCACCCAGCTACTGTGTCCCAGCATTCAAGTACCAAGGAGCCTCGTTGTACAGTAAATTGGGTTTTGCAACTTATATTAACTCTCTTCACTCCAAGCTACACTCCAAACCTGGAGCTCTATATCAAACAGAGTCCCTCTCCCTTCCCATCTGGCGTGAGCTGCTCTCCAAACTAATCCTCCCCATATTCAACTATGCTGATGTGGTCTACAGCTCTGCCCTCCATCTTTAATTGCCAGACTGGATACCCTCTGCAACTCTTTCTGCCAATCTGCATCGAACTTGCCCCCTTGCACATATCACTGCTCATTACACTCCTCCCTATCTCTGCTTCCCTTATCTCTGTTACCAGACTTACTGCTCCACATTTATTGTCAAATACCGATTTGGCTCCCTAGCCACCTACCTCTTCTCTTTCCTTTCCACCCAGCTGATTGTTCCTATACCCTATGTTCCAGAGACTCCATACCCTCTCTATCCCTCTTCTTCACTCCTGCTCTGGTCAAGCTGCTTTTTCGTACCATTTCCAATCTCTCTCTGGAACCTTCTTCCCTCCTCCCTTTGACTATCCCAATCTATCCTCTCTTTTAAACGTCAACTAAGGAGCATAAGTGTGCTAGCATGCAATTGTAACCCACTGTCTGATGTTGGACAATGTTTCTAACTCTCCTACAGATTTTTGCATGCTGTAACTAATGTGTTAATCAATTTCTTGCATTGCTGTCTAGTTGTAAGCCAACTGTCCCTGTACTACTATGCACTGCCTAATAATGTTCCCCTTCCCCTGTGTCACATCTTGAAATGAGCACCTGCTCATGTATCTATCCTGGTTACCAAAATGTTAAAGTAAATAAATGCTATACTACTGCTTCCCAGCATAAGTGCTGTATTACGTTGGTGACCATAGTGCATGCACCTAACTGGGTTGCCTTTCAAATAGCAGAGCTCAGGAGATCCAAAATATTTAAATGTTTATCTAGTACCTTTTGAAGATGCAGTAAAGCTGACCTCCATCAAGTAAGAGGGAGTCAAGAGTCAATGAGCAGTAATTGGTTTAAGAATGTGATTACTCCAGGACGGCCTGCTGGTTCAGCAGTAGCGCTACCACTTGCAATGCCAGCAACCTGGGTTCAGAAGCTAACGTGGGAGCTGGAGGGCCAGCAAGAAGGGGAGGCTTGAGCATAACGAGGGACAGCTCATCTCCCCTGGGAGGGAGGGGGGATGATGGCCTGGTGCATGTCTGGCCTCTGGTGGAGACCAGAGGAACAGCAATCTCGGTGCCTTACAGTAGGAGGGAGCATAGCAAGACATCTGTGCATGCCTTGACATCATGGCCCTGCCACGTCTCCATGGGCATTACAGGGAGAAAATTGTGAGCCCTGCTAGCACCACCACTGACAGAGGAAGGCGCCCCTCATCAATCAGCTCACAAGGCTGTAATGAGGACTTGAAGAAACAAGAAGGACTGGAGACTCCTGCTCACCCCAACCCCACCTGGGGGGAAGATCATTGTCTACACAGGTGTCCAACTGGTGGATCGTGGTTCTGGTCAGGTCAGAGGTAGGTTGCTGGGCTCCCAGGGGGGAAAAAGAGCAAGTTAAAAAAAAAAAAGAGAATGTGACTACTCCAGAAAAGGGTTGCATTTTAGGCTGTTGGAGCTGTGTGGGTTGACTGTGGGAGACATACATGCTATGAGAAAGTGAGGACTCACACCTTGGAAAAAAGGCAATGTATTAAGATGCATTATTTGTGTGGAAATCACAGTGTTAAATGAAAGTTAATAATTGCTTAACCCAAACTATGAAAGGAGAGGAGAAAATGAGGAATATTGAAACAGCAGCAGAGCAGTTTTAAGCAATGACAAATAATGATACATTTTTGTTGGTGGGTAGTGAGTGAACAGATAGACAGCACTCAGAAAATTCAAGTTAACACACAAACTGTGTGGTTTTATTGTACTTCAGGAACAAAAATAATAAACTAAAATTAAAAAAAATGATACTAAGAAACAGCCATGTCATCATTATAAGCTCACTTCTCTGTACTGGACTTCAAATCCTATTGCTGGTACTTCATTTCTAAGTAATTTGGCATTGTTTGGACATGAAGGCTTGCATGTCCTCTTCCAGCTCCAGTAGGAGTTCTTGTGGACTTCAGATCTGCTCTGGTCTGAATCTGGATCAGATCTGATTTCCTATGCCTAGCAGTCGGGTTTTTATTCCCACCCAGTCCATCACGTGATCCCTCCCCCCCCTTGGCATAACACAGAATATACAGTTTATCACAGCAGTTTTACACACAAAAAAGATGCAGGATGCAAGCAATATGTATAACATTGTAGAAATTCAGGAAAAACCTTTTAAACTGGGTTCTGTGTTTTTTAAATAGCAATGCATAAACAATAAGCCTGAATGAACTTGTAACTCCTCCTATTACTCTGACATCATGGACTTCCCATTTCTGGAATTTTGTGTAAGAATCCTGGCAGTAGGGGCTGCTGGTTCCTAGAGGAGTCCATGAGAACACCGGAAGCTAGAAGGCACAAAAGCACTCCTGAATCCAAATAAAGCCAAACTTCAAATAAATGAAACAAAACAGTTATTTATGCTTAAAAATACAGGGCAGGATTCTCAAAGCACCTGCGCTCAGTGCATCTCTGATGCCCCGAAGCAAATGAAATATGCTGAGTGCTAACTGTGGTATTCACAGATGTGCCAGAGAATGCCACCAGTACATCCTCACTGTGAATATCACAGTTGCTTCCTGCCCTGGATGTGCCAGTGCAACCCCCTGGTTGGCCCAGGAATACAATGGGACAGCGCATCTCCTGATGGTCTGTGCCGAAAGCTGCCATTCACAGCCACTAACATGCAAATGGGGCCATTAGGCATGCAATGGGGCTATTTGCATGTCATTATGGCCCCATTTGCATGAGTACTGAAGGCAAGTGCTGGGCGGAATGCACCGGACGCCCTACAGGGCCATCAGTACAGCCACAACCCAACACCCCTGGTAGTCCAATGCCCCCCCCACCCACATCACTGAGCCCATGAAAATAACCACTGGTATGTTCCCTGGTGGTATAGTGGTCACCCCTCCCTGCCCATAGCACCAATCCCATGAAAATAACCACTGGTACCTTCCCTGATGGTATAATGGTACCTCTCTCCCATACCCACCCTGACCGCATTGTGAAAAGTGATGTCCGAAAAACCCTGGTGGTCCAGTGGTCCCCCCCACCCACTCAGGCATCCCCACCCCATCCTGCTCCTCTGTTCCAGCATTGGTGGCAGGCTGGCTGGAAGCACAACCCACCTGCACACTGCCACAGCTGCCTGCTGACTGTGCTGTCCATGAATGACAGCGTACTGTATGACTGGAAGTGTATTGGTATACCTTGTCAACCAATGAGCTTGCAGCATCTACTGTATGCTGTCATACACAACTTTGTGGGTGCATCCCTTTTGAGCATCCTGCCCACATTCTTTTAGAATCTAGTACTTATTTTTATGGGTGGCTGTACTAGGGGGTTAACAGGGAATACTTTTAAACAAACAAATGCTTTTAAACTGTTATTACTTTCTCAGGTAGGATCTATATATGTTTGGAATTATTTTTTAAAAGAAATGAAGTAAAAGTAATTTTCTTTTTAAATGTGCAGATAAAGACTGTGGCTATGGGTATTGGGTAGAAAAAATATAAATGAAGCAAGAAAACAAGACAATTGTTTGGGCTCTCACATTCATAAAGTAACCAGAGATGCAGGGTTTAAAGAGGGAGTTTTTATTTCTCCCACCCAGTGAGATAGCTTTTATAAACTATTTTCTGCAGGTTAGGAGAATGTAAGGCACAGTTTGAATTTAGTTTGGAGCCTGGGTGGAGCAGCTTACAATGTATCCTGCCAGCACTTCTCATTTAGAACAAGAAAATGTTACAGTTTAAACAGGGTTTGTTGTTCACGCTGCAGTGCTGAGGAGAAGTATTGAAAGCAGGACAGTGTAAAGCTCTTCTAAGGTCTATCAAAGGTATGCCACCATTGCCTTAGGTTAGAGCAGTTTGCTGATGCAGTTATAGCTGCTGCCTAAATTGATAGACCCACATACACAGTCTTTCCAGACTGGCTTGTGGTACTGGAATTGTTTTCCCTTACCGTAATCTAGGCAGCCTGACCCTTAACACCTGAGGAGAGGAGTCCATTGGTGGAAGGAGCCCCTTGGTGGGGGAGGTCTGCAGAAGCTCTGCTAAGGGGCCATTGTATGATTTTGGGAAGCAAGGAGATTAGACAATTTTCCTCTCTTGGAACTCTCCCGGGACCGTTTTCTTATTTTAAACACACAAAAGTCATTAAAAGATACAGCTCTTTTTATATTACTGTAAGTCCCTCATTAATCATAAAAAAGGGGGTAGAAAAAATATCCCATGCACAAAATAGATACACATTTTATATATCTTAACACTGAGCTGTTTCTTTTGTAACTTGTAAAATTTTTGAATATTGTGACTAGGTTTTGGTGCATTTAAAAAACTTGATATTGGCACTTGGCACTAAAACCCCCAGACTGCTAGAAGTTACAAGGTTGGAGCAATTAGTTAAAAACTTTATAGCTTATTGTATCCTATTGTTCGAAAACTAAGTTATAGCTAATTAATACTAAAATAGTGCTTGCAGAGAGAGGTTAGTATTTCACATTGATTGTCTAAAAGATTGGCAACAACTGGATTGCCCATTGAATAATCCTTTAAATGTATTGATAAGCAATAATGACAGCTGAGCTCCGAAGTCCTATTGAACATTTTTTTACCTAATTTCATTAATCTGTTAACTAAGGGTACATGAATACGGGCTTTGTGCAGAAGAGAAATTGGTGTTAATAATGGAAGAGGGATGCCTGGATATTGTGGCAGTCACAGAAACTTGGTACACAGAGAATCGTGACTGGGATGTCAACATACCAGGTACACAATCTACAGGAAGAACAGGGAGGATAAAAGAGGAGAAGGAGTAGCTCTCTATGTGAGGGAAGAGATCAAAGCAACAGAACTAAAGGGTATACAGGGAGGAGAGGAGACACTGTGGGTCACCTTGGAGACAGGAAATGGTGACCCCCATCTCAGGGAGAGGAAAGGGACAAGAAAATTATAGAAGGCATTCTTAGAATGGCTGAAAAAGGGGAGCTATTATTGATACAAGACCTGAATATGCCAGATGTTAATTGAGGCACATTTGCTGCAGCCACATCCAAGAGCAGGGTGCATCTCGATGCTCTTCATGGGGCATGCCTTAGACAGCTAGTGTTAGAACTCACTCAGGAGGGAGCAATATTAGACCTGGTCCTCTCAAACGGGGATGAAATGAGGATCTTAGATTTAGAAGTAGGTAGTCATCTGGGAATAAGCGACCACCAAACAGTGTGGTTCACAGTAAACACAGCCAAAGAGTCAAGTCATATAAAAGTGAGGGTACTAGACTTTAGGAGGGCTGACTTTGGAAAATGGGAGAGAGCATAAGGAATGCACTAGCAAGTGGGCAAGAAGGAGGGGTAGAGGAACAACGGGGAAAAATCAAAACTTCCATCACAGAGGCAACAAGCCGTTGTGTGAAATAAATAAATCAAAATGAAGGAAACAAACACTATGGTTCTCAAAAGAGGTATCATGGAAGGTTAGGGAGACAAAGATAGCATTCAGGAAGTATAAGGACTCACAGAAGGAGCAGGGTAGGGAACTGTATCAGTTAAAGTAGAAGGAATTAAAGAAAGCAGTCAGAAGAGCAAAGGCCCAAGCAGAGGAAAAGATAGCCTGCTTGGTAAAGAAGGGGGATAAAACCTTTTATAGGTACATTAGGGAGCAATAAAGACCAGGGGAGGGATAGTGAGGCTTAATAAAGGGGAGGGTTGGGGGGCAGAGGGTTATAGTGAAATGGCAGAGATACTGAATGAATACTTTTGCTCAGTATTCACAAAACAAGAGGAAGGGGAGATACCTAAACCAAACAAAAGAAGCACTCTGTATAGCGGGGTCGTTACCAGTCCTTTCCCCGAAGAAAGGGTCCTGAAAGAACTCCTGAAACTTAAGATGGACAAAGCAAAGGGGCCAGATGGGATTCACCCCAGAATTCTAAAATAACTAAGGGGGAGAACTAGTGTCACCACTAACTAACCTTTTTAACAAATCATGGTAGGATGGTGTGGTACCTGAGGACTGGAGGAAGGCAGATTTTGTTCCCCTCCACAAAAGAGGGAGCAAGGCAGAGACAAGAAACTACAGAACTGTTAGTTTGACCTCAGTGGTAGGGAAAATGATAGAATCACTTCTGAAAGAAAGAATTGTTTAGTACCTAGAGGTCAGCAGGGCACAGGACCCAAGGCAGCATGGATTCACAGCGAGAAGGTCATGTCAGATGAATCTAATAGATTTCTTTGACTGGGTGACCAAGGTAGTAGACCAGGAAGGGGCTGTGGATGTGGCCCACCTGGACTTTAGCAAGACATTTGACACAGTCCAACACAAAAGATTAATAAACAAGTTAGCTAGCCTTGAAGCTGGTCCTGGGGTGGCAGCCTGGGTAACAAATTGGCTGAACAACAGGACACAGAGGACAATAGTAAACATAGTCCATTCTGAAGAAAGGTGGGTTACTAGTGGGGTACTGCAGCATTCAGTACTGGGATCGGACCTCTTTAATGTCTTTATAAGTGACATTGCAGAAAGACTGGAATGAAATGTATGCCTTTTTGCAGACGACAGAAAGATCTGCAACAGGGATGATACACAAGAGGGGTGGAAAGGATGAAAAGGGACTTGGCAAGGTTGGATGACTGCTCAAAAGTATGGCAGCTTAGATTCTGTGCAAAGAAGTGCAAAGTAAGGCACCTGGGAAACAAAAACCCAGCGGAAGAGTACACATTAGGGAGTGTGGTACTAACAACAACTAAAATGGAAATGGACCTGGGGGTAATCATATCAGATGACCTAAAAGAAGGCAAGCAATGTGAGAAGGCAGTAAGGAGGGCTAGGGGGAAACTGGGATGCATAGAAAACTGGTGGTTGTTATCCCTCTGTACAGACAGTTGGTGAGATCCCATCTAGAGTACTGTGTGCAGTTCTGGAGACCCCATCTCCGCAAGGACATAGGCAGGATGGAGGCAGTCCAAAGGAGGGCACCTGACCATTGGCACCAAGCTCACGCTATGGAAGCTGGCTTATCTATATCAACTTCAGCACTTCTAGTACTCGGGCTTCACCCTGTCCTAAACGTTCCTTGATACTGCCTGATCCTCACATTTCCCCACTCAATAACACAACTCATCTATCGAATACCGTGCCATTCAGTAATATAATCTATGCCTGCCTGCTGTTGTTGTTGAACTGTACTGATGTCTTGTCCCTAGCCCAATACACAATTGTATCCTGCAACTGCATAACTGTATCCTGCAACTGTATAACTGAATCTTCTCTGTAAACTGTTCATCTGATTCTGCCTACAGTATTGCTGTAATTGTGCTCAGCTATGTTCTACTGTTTTCCTCATATATGTAACTCTTGATAACCTGAGAGTTATCTCCCACTGTACCCACACCTCACAGGCCGCACCGGGAGATGAATTTATTTTTGCTCAGTGTGCCATCCTGGTGAAACAATTTCAATAAATAAATAAAAACTAAAATGGTGTAGGGCCTGCACCATAAGCTATATGAGGAGAGATTAAAGGAGCTTAATATGTATACCCTAGAGGAAAGGAGGGAGAGGGGGGACATGATAGAGACCTTCAAGTACCTCAAGGGCATCAACAACATCCAAGAGGGTAGTATATTTCAGAAAAAGAGATGTGCAAGAACAAGGGGGCATAATTTGAAGAGGGGGGAAGGCTCAGGGGCAATGTGAGGAAGTATTTTTTTACAGAGAGGGTGGTGGACACATGGAACTGCCTTCCAGAGGAGGCTGTGGGTCAAAAACAGTGGGGGAATTCAAGAATGCATGGGAGAGACATATAGCAATTCTGGTGAGGGGCAGGAGGAAGTAGGTTGTTGGTTAGCTAGGATCTGAAGCTTATCCAATAGGTAGGGAAATGGGCAGACTGGGTGGGCTAGGCAGTCCTTATCTGCCATCAAAGTCTATGTTTCTATGTTTCTATATAATTGGCACTAATTGGTAAACATCCCAGAATACTTAGGAAGCACTAGCAGCTGGAGGTGCCTTGCTTTGTTAACAGGACACAGTTTAAACAGTACATGGCTGCTCTCTGTGTAGCATAGAATTTCAAGCACCTTGTAGGTTTTTTATACATTTTGGAAAAACCATTATATTTTAACATTACAGACTGTAACACAACATGTTATAACAAACAAGTATGGCTTTTACATTAATTTCACGGTGCTTCAGGCTACAATCATGGCTCAATCTTTGGGCACTGTGCTAGCTAGCATTTGTATTTAATTTCAGCATTTTCTAAGCCATTTTCATGAGTATGAGCACTTAGCACTGGAAAGGAAAAAAAAAGAATTTCAAAGGGAGATAGTGTGGTTGTGGGGGGGGGGGATTCTGAAGGTGTCCAGCCTGACAAACAGAAAGAATAGAAAAGGAGAGTAAAGGATAGCAATACGCTGTTGCACAAGAGGCTTTAGGAGAAAAGATGATAGTGCAGAGTCTCTCCTAGCCCTGGTAAGGTGCCACCCTACCACCCCCATTCAATAGGGAATCAGTCCTCAGACTGATTTCCATCCAAAGTTGGCAGGACTGGAGCTTCCACCAACCCTCTACAGAAGCCCAACCCCAGGGTCCCTTTTGTACTTCACTATTTCAAGCAAAGTTTTTGGACATATTTTCATTCACCATATCAGTATACTCTGTGGTTCAATTTCTAAACAATGGTATTCTAATTTATGTTCTGCAGAACATACCATATGTTCCTCATGTTATATACAATAACAGTTATACTCCATAACCGTCAGTCAACTTTTGTTATCAATGTCAGCCCCATACCTGGAGAGAAAATCATAATTTTTTATGCTGTGAACTTGCTCTGTGTTGGACTGCGAATCGGTATGGTTGTAGGGCAAGACACCAGTTGATTAACACGGGGTTCTTGTCTTTCATTTGCTGAATCCAGCAAAGCAAATTATGATCAGTTACCAATTTAAACTCTTAACCCCATAGATAATACTTCTAAGTTTCTATTACCCACTTCACAGCTAGCCACTTTCTCTACAGTACTGTATTTCCCCTCTCTCTCTTTGTCTCTCTCTCGCTCTCATGCAGCTTTCTGCTTATAAATATAACAGGATGTTCTTCTCCAGTGACGGTTTGGGATAGTACAGCACCAATTCCATTTTCAGAGGCATCTGTCTGTACCTCAAACACATGGGAGAAATCAGGCATTGCAGTACTGGAGAGGTATAGGGTGTAGCTTTTAGGATTCAGAATATATCATTGCATTCTGGGCCCACTTATTCTTGTTTGGGCACCTCTTCTTTGTGAGGTCTGTTATGGGACTTGCTATCTCAGCAAAGTTGGGAATGAACCTCCTGTAATATTCCGTTAGTCCTAAAAAAGATCCAATATGTTTCTTTTTTGAGTGTCGGGCTGTTTGCCATTGTCTGAACTTTGCCAGTCTCAGGTTTTACCTGACCATTACCCAGTACAATTCTCAAATATTTGGTTTCTTTCATTGCAACTGTACATTTTGTGGGGTTTATCCCGCATTAGTGATGGACTTTAACACAGCAGGCAGATGTTTTAAATGAGTTTCTAAGTCTGGACTAAATATTATTACATCGTCTAGGTATGCAGAACAATATGGAGTATGGACACTCAGGATCTGATCCATAAACCTCTGAAACATGGCAGAAACTCTGTGTAAACCAAAAGTCATGGTTACACATTGATACAAACCTATGGGTGTAACAAAATCAGTTTTTTTCTTGGGAACATTCTTCTAGGGGAATCTGACAGTACCCCTTGGTAAAATGTAATGTTGTCATGAGCCTGGCATTTCCTAGCCTGTCAATTACATCATCTATATGAGACGTTGGGTATCCATCAGAGGGATACTGCATTCAACTTCCTAAGGTTGACACACAAGTGTATCCCACCTTCTTTCTTATCCACAACTACAATGGGTGATGCCTATGCACTGGTAGAGGGTACAATGATATGCAGTTGTTCCTTTTTTCTTACTTCTTTTATTACCTCTTCCCAAGTTCTTTCTGGGAATCTGTAGAGTTTCTGGTGAATGGGTCTGTCTTGGGCAACTATTTTGTGTTCAATTCCTTTGGCTCTACCTGGGGTATTTGTGAAGGTAGACTTGCATTATTCCAGTACTCTCTGTAGTTCTCTCTGCTGTTTGGGTTCCAGATCTGGGTTTATCTGGAGTTCCTCTATTTCACATGTCTTCTCAAGTCTTTGGTTGTCTGTGTCTAACTCAGTTTCTTATCTTTTAGGGCATACTAAAAGAGAAGGGACTGTTTTTTTGTGTGCCATTTTTAAAAGGTTGGCATGGTACACCTTCTTTGGGTATTTCATGTTTGGCATCTCAGTCTCACAAATGACAGGGCCTGTCTGCCTAATAACAGTATAAATTCCTTGCCATTTCATCAATTGCTTGTTTTTGGTGGTTGGCAATAACAGAAGGACCTTATCCCCTGCCTCAAACATCTTATTTTTGAGTCCCTTGTTATATCTGCTTTTCTATTCTACCTGCACCTGAGTGTTATTTTTGTGGCAGCCCCTATATACATAAGAAGGCGTTTACATAGTTGGGTCATGTACTCAGATACACTCATCTGTCCTATGTCCTTTCCTTCCTCCCAGTATTCCTTAATTAGATCAAGAGGACGACGAGGGTTCCTCCTGTGTAATAAGAAAAAAGGCAAGTAGCCTGTGGAGACCTGAAGTACCTCTCTGTATGCAAATAAAAGAAATGGAGGTACTTCTCCCAATCTTTTCCCTCCTCCGTCACTAACTTTTTCATCATATGCTTTAGGGTTTGGTTGAACCTTTTAACCAGCATGTCTGTTTGTAGATGATAGGGGGACATACGTACAGCTCCAACTCCTTATAACCTGTACAACTCTTTCAATAGCACAGTATTGAAATTGCTTCCCTGGTCAGATAGGATTTCTTTTGGAATCCTTACCCTGCTAAATAGCTTGGTTGGTTCTTCAGCCACTATGAGTACAGTGACTGTTCTGATGGGTATGGCTTCAGGGAACTTTGTAGTATAGTCACAGACTATTAAGATAAACCTGTTAACTTTGGAAATCTCTTCAAAGGGCACAAAATGTCCACAGCTTTTTTCTAAAACAGTGTGATGACAACAAGGAGTGGCTGAAGAGACATCTTGTCTTTTTTTCCAACCTGTCACAGAATCACAGAAATCTGATGGCATTAAAGGACCTCTCTGGCCCATCTAGTCATCCCTTAATCTCCCCCACCCACCTTTCTCATCACCTTTGTCAAGGGACCTTCCTCTCCTCCCACTGGGCAACCCTTTATGTCTGTTACATGCCCTCTTGAATCCTTCCACCATTTCAGCCCCCCTCACCACCTCCTCAGGTAGTTTGTTCCCATACTCCACTACCCTATCCGTGAAGTAACAACCCCCTCACATTGCTATTAAATCTTCCTCCTTCTAATCTTAAACTATGACCTCTAGTTTTAGCACCTACTTTCCTTGTAAACAAACTAATTTCCCTCACCTTATTTTTACATATTTGCTCCACGTTACAACTGCCTGTCTTTATCTAACACACCTGACCCCTCTCTATCTATATGTATCCACCTTATCCCTCTCTGTCTATATTTATCCACACTGATCCCTCTGCATCTATATTCCCCCACACATTTATCCCACTTGATCAAACTCTGTATAGCCCAGGTGATCCCACTCTGTCTATAATGGCAATAGTAAAGGACTATGGACCAGCGTAAAATGGGCCACTTTTTGGCATGCCATACATGTCCAGCAGTATTCTGCAACTTGTTCATGTATATAGCTGGCTGACAAAAATTTTGGAGTTACCTGGTAATTGCGCCATCTCTACCAGAATGACCTGCTAAGAGAATGTCATGTGCCAAGTATATTAGCTGGGCACGGTATGGTTCTGGAACTATGAGTTGTTCTACAGCTTTCCCTGTGTGTGGCTTCACCTAGATTCTATATAACACATTGTTCTTTAATATAAACCTTGGAGAATCTTTTTCTGTGTCTTTTTCCACCTGTAAAAATAAAGGGTTTAGTGATACCTCAAGGGCAGGCTTCACAAAGCGTTCAAATCCTCAGTCCCACTCCACAGCTGCTGTTACGGACTGTAATTGCCTGCAGCTGCAGCGGTCATGATTCACAGCTGCAGCAGTTGTGGAGGGTGCTATGGCTGCTCCCTCTGGCTGTAGCACATTCCCGCAGCTGCAGCCATCTCCCTGGAGACACCTCCCGCAGGCAGCCGTAACCCATGAACCCAGTCGTAATCCAGCTCCACCTTTGTGAATACCCGCCACTGCGGCTAACCTGCTGCTCTGTAAGTGGCAACCCACTTGCACAGTGGTTTACCCACAGCTGCAGGTCTTTCCAGTGCTTTGTGAATCCTGCCCCAAGTCTTTGTTTCCTATATCACAACCATCAAAACTTTTTTGAGGGGAAAATCTTGTTTATATTACAGTGATTCTTAGTCCCTTGTTGCTTTGCTTTTTTTCTTTCTGCTTTGAACCACTTGTTTTTTTTTCTGTGGAGTCTAGAACATCATGAAAGGAAAAACATCCTGTAAATCTTTTTGTGTTTTGGCCTGTTCCCTCGTGGTCACTGCAGGGAATGTATTATCTTCCTTAAATAATGTCTTCAAGTCTGAAGAGCATGACCAATGGCCACAGGCATGGGGAGTCTTGGAACAATGCCTACTAGTAGATAATGGGTTTTTCCTTATACAGCCTTGTTAACATAGGTTGTGGGGTAATGACTGGTATCTCTGTGTATACAAATTACACCAATGTGGGGTCCTTGTGGTTGGGTGTTCTCTAAAATATCTGTTTGAACCAAACTTTGTCTGCTCCCTGAGTGTAGAGTCCAATATCTTGGTTGGTTGGGACCAATACTCATATCAGTGATGAAGTGCTCCCAAATAGCCAGAGCTAAATGTGTATAGTCTAATCTCTTTCTTGGACAGCTCTGGGCAATGGCCCTTCCCTTAACAACTGTGTCAAATTGTGTCTGGACAGTATGTTCTCCCTTATTTTTCTTGTTTTACTTCTTGTTTTCTTGGGTTTTGATAAAAAGTAAAAGGACTTACCAGAGTCTATGTAGAGCCAGATCCATGGAACCCTTGTGATCTCTTGGACTGGTGTGCTGTCGGGTAGTCTTGTGCCAATTACATATTTTTTTCAGCAGTCTCTGGTCTATGTTCTGAATCCCAAAGTTGTACATCATGAAACAAAATCTGGATGCATGTTTTTGTTATCAGCATCTCCATTGTCTGTTCCATTGATTTGTTTTCTGATTGCAGACACTTGAAGCCAAGTTCTTTTACTTGGACATAGGTTTCTAGGTTGTTACCTTTAGGTTGATGTCATACTTATCACATTGTTTGCTGGTAGGTCTCTATTTATTTAGAAAATGGGCACAGGAAATCTTGGGGTCTGATTGGCTGACAGACTTGGCAAAGTGGGCGTCTACCAGACAACAAGGCCAGGGTATTAAAAGTACCAGTTTCCACAAACCTCATCACAAATATCAAGCTGCAATTAGAATATTCACATTAAAATGTTGCCATTTTATTTCCTATTGCTTATTGGGTGATCCCCCCAACAAGTCTTTTTTTTTTTTAAGTAAAAGCAGTAAAAAAAAATCATAGGTACACATTAAAATTAAAAAGAAATTAAAACAACTGTAATGCAGATTGCTGTCCTTGCTTCAAAAGTACAAAATCAGATGAGAGAGAGAGAGAGAGAGAGAGAGAGAGAGAGAGAGAGAGAGAGAGAGAGAGAGAGAGCAGTATATCAGTTAGCACTACTACATATAAGAGCAGCGGTACTTTCTTCATTTTGCATACCACAACTGGATGTCCATCTTTGGTATGGAAAATGAAGAAAGAACCAGTCTTCTTGCACATAGGATCTGCCATGCCACACTTAGCAGTCTCTCCTTTGGCACCTACCCGCCAGCACCATTCCTCAGATTAACTCTACTATTGTCAGTCCCATTTGTAAAGAATAAATAAACAAAGTACACAAACAAGCAAAAAAGAACATGTAGACATGACAGTTTGCTCAACTTGCAGTAGCGGTACAAGACCCATGGGTTTCTTTCATCCTCGGCCACACATCCAACACCAACACACCTCAGCGTGACTCTCCCGATGTGCAATCCATGTAAAAAATTGGGGGAGAAAATGAAAAAGCCATTGCAAGCAGAGAACTGTACCTCCTGTTTTTCTGATGTATTTTTTTTTGTTTGTGCAGCCACTCTTTTCTGCTGCTTTATGTTCCTCTGTAACTCCATACTGCAGCTCTTGACCTGTAACCTTTCCAGCTCAACCTAAGTGGTGCCCCCACCTTTCAATACTAACAGTGAGAGTCACGTATAGTGCACATCCAAAGTAACTGTAAACCAGAGACTGAGCATAGGTTTTTTTTACAGATAATTACAGCCCAACTAAATAGTATAGATGATGCAGGTTTATAAATAAAACATTTGCTACTATAATTAATACTACCCTGGACTCCCTACCTCATCATCAGCTCCACATTGTGACTGCACACAAGTTACTGGTTCTCATCTTACTGCAGCTACTGGCAGTACCCATGGCATGTCACACATTTACCAATTGCCACAAGTTTTTGACAGTATTACAAGTAGTTGGTATAAAAGCATTTAAATAATTTACTCTGCTTAGCATCAAGCACCAACCAGTCACACTGTCCACCCCATCTGCTACCAGCGTTTTTCTGTCACATGTTTAAAACTTTAGGCTACAATGTAAATGTACCTCTCAAGCATGCAAAACATTTCCTTCTTCCCTGTACAGCATGTATCATTCCCTGTAAATGTAAATATACGGTTCTCATGTCCATCATGATCACAGATGTAAGAGTCACCGCAAAAGAAAAAAAAGTGAGCACGTGACAGGACAGCAGAGTGTGAGCATGCCCATGAATAATTAATTCTGAATTTAAATGGACAGTCAACCAGCTGTGTTTTATTGTACTCTCTCTCTCTCTTTCTCTCTCTCTCTCTCTCTCTCTGAAACAGGCATCACAAAGCCAAAAAAATGATAAAATGTCACATGATCTAAAGGTAAATTTCCTTGTTAAACGTTTCAATTTGTAATTAAATACAAATAATGTAAAAAGTGTAAATAAAAAAAAAACGTACAGCAAGCAAGTATGCAGAATTTAACAGGTCACAGGTAGTCCCTATGTTGCTTATGATCAGCATCTATTTTAAGCATCTAAAGTGTGATCCTTTGTACTGTGTTCCCAGATTCATTTGGTATTTTTCCTATGATTTTCCTATGTGCTTCATGTAGATTACATTATTCCTCATGGAAGTCAAATTACTTTGTTTTCTTGTATAGCCAATGCAAGTCTATGCTAAAACATTCCCAGTAGATGTCTTCAAGTCCCTGTAAAGTACAGGAATCACTGCAGATCTGGTAGCCCTGTTTGTAAGTGATCCATTCATGTCAAAGGCCAATGTATGAATACCGTGTTCATGCAAAAATGACAACCTGTTTCCATTACTTCAATGAAAAAGCAAAAAATCTGTCAGTCTGCTTCCTCATACTCTGTTTTCATTTTAAAATTAAAGGTAAATTTCAGACAGCTGGAGCAAGATAATATCACAAATCTGTTTCCCCACACAAGAGAATGATTGTACAACACTAACTGCACCCAAGAAAGCAAAAGTAGACAAAGCAACAACCTCTCAGAGATTTCAAGCAGTGATAAGCAGAGAACTTGAAAAAACTGAAGAGGAACATGAGATAAATACAAAAAAAAATAGTTTGGGCAGTAAATATTTTCAGTCAGTGGGCTAATTCTAGAGGCATTGAACTGGACTGGCAGACAGACACAGTGGAGCACCACAACAGCACCTTGAGACAGTTCTACGCTGAAGTCTGCACAACAGCAAGTGAACATTATTCAGTGTCTGGCTACTGTGCTTTAAGACCTGAGCTAAACAGACACCTGAACTGCCCAGCCATAGGTCAGAACATAAACATACTGTAATAGGTGTCAAAAGAGTCAAGTCTGTCAACAATGTTCTTACATCAGTTTAAAAAAAATGAATATGCATGGCCTCATTAATAACAAGATGTTGTATCTCTGCAGTGTTATCTGTTCAGGGTGAATAAACTAAAATTCATGAGTGTAGGATCCCAGTCAGGCTTACAGGTACAATTAGTGCTATAGGGTTGCAATGCAAGATCTCTAAGAAGAGCTGGCAGCATCTGCCCTTGTATATCTGTTCACTTAGTCATGGTGGGACAACAGTGATGCCAGTATATCCTCCTTGTGAAAGTGCCAAGATAGGACCCTGTGCCCTGCTACACTGGCAGCATACTGTATGTTCGGTGGAGCCTGGCAGGATGCAACCCCTTGTTACAGATTCCTGCCTGTCAAAAGGGATTAACTGCCATTGAAATGGCACTGTTTTCTACAGTGACTCTGCTGCAACATTCTTCCTTGCATCCTGACAGGCCTTATTGCGCAGTACATCACTCTGGCTAGAAACTGTAAGAGCCATTTCAGGAGGAGCCATCCAAGACACTTGTTGAATTCTGATAGATTCTCATCTTCTGGTCATCCAACATGGAGAGCTCATAATGGAGATACTGTAGGTGAGCCATGGAGGTAGAGAGGTATCACAGAAATTGGAGACAATGCACAGCAATGGCACTGGAAGCTTAGGTATTGGTTGGGGAAGGGGTAAGGAAAAGCTGCAGGGGAGGGCAGAAAGAAACATAAGTAGTAAGAAATAGAAAAAAAAAAAACTTCACTTCAGATACTGTATAAGCAGCTCCAGTTATGTCCTTATACCCGGTGGACAATATGACAAATTCATACTGTATTGCCTGGAGATTTTTATGTTCTACATATAGTACCAGTACTACATAAAGTAGGATATATTAAGAACCAATCCATTTGGCTTGTTTCTCCTTTAGTCAACTGCTGTTCTACTACTCAGATGCTGATCACTGCTCACACTAGTCATACACCCATGCTTTTTTATGATTACTTTTAATATGTTTAAGCAAGCATACTGGTATCACAGAGAATGAGACTTTTGGAGGCTTGAATGTCCTTAACCTATCTCAACCTAAAAATCATCAATCTCCATCCAATCCTCACCTACTCTCTACTTGCCTTATGCACTACCGAGTTCCTTGTAGTGACCAGATAACCAATCAGAGTGTTTGAAAATGCAGAGTAGAATTTCCTGTTTTTATGTGTTACTTTTTTGTGCTTTGTGTACCACTATCATAGTACTGTAGTGACTTGTTTCTCTGTGACACATCCACAGCTTGGCAGCATTCCTGCCTGACCCCCTTCACCATAGGGGGGAATTCCTTAAATAACACACATCTTGAAAGTGCTCTTGATCACTCATTTGCACTTACTGGCACTGCCGGTTTTTAACTAAGCAACTCAGTGGCACTTAAACCCATTTCTTGCCCATCAGCAATTACCAACACAGCCATTATTTAACTAAGTCACTCAGCAGCACTTCAGCCCTGACCATCTATTCACAGTTACTTGCATGACTGGTATTTAACTAAGCTGCTTACTGATTCTTGAACTCTTGGATAGCACCAGTGAGCGGATGCTTGTTAATTGGTTCCATGTCGGTTAACAAGTACAGAGTGATACATAAACATCAAATACAGAGTGGTTCAGTAGTAGGAAATATACCAACACATGTTACGGTATAACAATACAGATAAAGTTCATGGTTACGCTATACTGAGGCATTGTACAATGTATGCCCACATCAAGGAAAGAGAAAAATCGGTAGAGTAGACAGAGGGAGGAGAAGGGAGGAGAATATGGAGAAGTAATGGTAAGAGGAAGGGATGGCTGGGGGTAGGAGGTGGAGGTGTAGGGGTAGGGAAGAGGGGTGGGGGGCGTGGCAGTGCAATGGGAGATGACGGTGGGTCAGTGAAGTGCAAGGTCAGAGCTACCAAGTGGAACAGTGACAGGGTTAAGAAGTGCTGGAGGGGTAAGTGCAGACTACAGCAATGGGATTACTCACTTAAGGTGGGATTCAGTGATGGCAGGTACAGGTACCCATGGTGAGAAGGTGTTGGCACAGTTTCTGTTTAAAAGCGTCAATCGTTGCTGCATCATAGATGTCCTGAGGTAGCACATTTGTCCAGAGGGGGGCCCGATATGAGAAACCCCACCGAGCCAATGTAGTGTGGCACCTTGGCACATGGAATACCTGAGAGGCAGCACTTCTGGTTTGCTTTATGCTCCGGGAAGGGGTCAGTAGGTTTCATACTCCTTGTGGTAGAAGGCTTAAGGAGGCTTTTTTGGCAAGGAGGCAGGTTTGTTACCTGATTCTTCCACTGAGCTGTAGCCAGCCAGTCATGGTATAGACATTACAGGTGTGTGTGAGTCTAGCAGCACCTGTGGGGAGATGGCAGGCTCTATTCATTATGGTTGGGCTGTATCTGTTGCAGATCTATAGATCACCAGCACATAATTGATGAGTGAGATGATTGAGCTATTGATGGTAGTGCTCAGGGCTTCATGTGTGAGACAGTGCCTGTGCCTATACAGGATCCTGATTCTGGTATTGATGGCCCTTGCAGTAATGTCAATGTGCTCGGCATATGATAGGGTGGAATCAATAGTGATCCCTAGGTATTTGAAGTGCCAAACATGTTCGAGTGGCCCCTCCCCAACATTCATAATTGCAAGTGGGAAGACTCTGTGTTTAGTTTGTGGGGTGGAGAACATCATGGTCTTGGTCTTTTTATAATTCATGACCAGTCTGTGGTCCTTAAACCCCTGCTCCATGGATGCAAAGCCACTTTGTAGATTCACCTCCAGATGTTCAGGGTGTTGACTGCTGGTGAATAAAACTGCATCATCTGCATAATGGAGCATTTGACATGAACTAGAGATCGGGAGGTTATTTAAGAATAAGATAAACAGCAGTGGTCTTAATATGGATTCTTGCAGTACACCAGATCTGACAGGTCTGCTGTCAAAGATCACATCCTCGATCCTAACCTGCTAATAGCAGTTGCTCAGGTAGTTAGTGAACCAGCCTAAAGTTTCAGAGGAGAGCCCAATGTCAACCAGTTGTTTGAGGAGGAGCTCATGATGCACTCCATCAAATGCCTTCGATAGGTCAATGAAATTAATGTGGCTCCTATCAGGAGGCCTTGGTTTAATGCATGGTGATTGGCTCCCATAAACTCTAGCAAAGTCATGATGGTGCTATGGCCACCCCTGAATCTGTGTTGTTCAGGACACAGTAGTTGATGGTGGCTGAGGTACTCCACATGTTCTTCGGCCTTGGAGAGTGGGGGGAGTATTGAGATTGGTCTATAGTTATTGTGCAGAGTCCAATCACCACTTTTGTGCACCTGGGTAAATGTCACAGATTTCCAGCATTGAGAGAATTGTGAGTGACAGAGTGAGAGGTTTAAAATTTGTATCAGTGGGCTAAGTTCTTCCCCAAGTGCCAGGCTAACAAATTCTTGGTTTAGGGAGTCCCCACTGCGTCTTGACTTCCCTAGTACCTTTTTCAGGTATTTTCTGGCATCAGCTTCAGAGACTACTTTGAAGTAAAATAGGGGTTGGTCAGGCACAATGCTTAGGTCCATGAAGGAATGATTCAGGGAGTTGGCAATGAGAAGAGGGTCTAAGAATGACACCCCTTCGATTGTGAGCATAGCTGGAGCATTTTTGGAGTCTTTCCCAGTGATGTCATTGAGGTTGTCCCAAAAGGATTTGCTGCTATTCCATGAACTGGTGAGGGCTTCTTTGTAGTAGGTGCTTTTTGCACAATGGATGGCTTTTGTGCAGTCATGTTGTGCTTGTTTGTAATGTTGGATGTTTGCTGCTGAGCCATGTGCTAGTACCACTTGCCAGAGATGATCTCTTGAGGAGAGTTGCTCTAGCAGGTCCGGAGTAAACCAGGGGTTGTAGTGTCCTTTGACCGAACTTGTTTTTATCGAGGCTGGTTATGAAGAGGTCAAGGGCTAATTTCATGTCCGTGGCTTCATACAGGTCAGACCAGCCTTGATACTTGAGGTCCGTTCTGAGTTGTTGTAGATGGCCTTTTAGGAGGACATGACTGGATATATTTCTGGCAAGAGGTTTGCTGTAGTTATTATTCCAGGTACACATGACAAGGGAGTGGTCGTCCAGATAGTCTGGGAGTACAGTAATATTGTCGATGTGTGCAGGACGGTTGGTGAGTATCCAGTTCAGCAGGGTGCTGGTGCCAGATTTGTAATTGACTCTTGTTGGAGATTTTATCATTTGGGTGAAGTAGATGGCAGACAAGGTGTTCTTGATACTGGCAGATGATGGGGAGAGCCAGTTGATGCTGATGTCACTTTGAAGTATAATTTCTGTGTTGGGGCTGATGGTACTGATATAATCCATAAGGTTGCTGGTACCAGCTGTGGTCTGTTTAGGTGGATGTACACTGAGATCAGAATGAGCACTCCATTGTGTGCACCTAGGATCAGTTTGACGGCCAGTACTTGTAGGTTGTCACACATGCTGGGGGAGGAGGGGGCAGGCTATGCCCCTGCAGATAGTATTTGGTGCATATGACACAGCCACCACCTCTTTTTAAGAGGCAGTCCTGCCTAAACAAGCTATAGCCAGGTAGTGTGATGGCTGCAGCTGATTTCTTAGGGGAATGCCAGGATTCCACTACAGACAGCACATCCAGGTTATGTCAAGATACCCACACCTTCAGGTTGTCCATCTTAGGAAGAATGCTACAGATGTTTATTGAGACCAGCCTAAGCCCAGCTGATTTTGTGACTGTGCACTCGAGACATAGGGAGGACCCAGATTCAGATGTATCTTGCTCGATAGTAGCAGTAGGAGAAGAAGCAGTCGAGTGAGATGGTCCAGAAGAAGTTTGTTAGTTCGGAACCATGATCTCTTGCTTGGTGGTCTTGATAATGAAGATCCAAAGCGAGTAACATTTCTGTGGAGGAAAGGAACTATAGGAGGGTCAGTAACTTGGTGTGATCGCTCCCAGCACATGAAGGGTTTTTGCTGACTATAGCTGATCTCCATGTGATAGGGTGAGGTCATGGATCCATAGGCATTTAGCACTACCCTCAGGTGGTAGAAATTACCATTTTGGTTGGATGAAGTACATGGGTGTCCCAGGAGGTAAATATGATAAAGTAGGATTACAGTCTGTTCGATCCTGATGGCTGGAGGCGGCATTGTTGGGTACTTTGCTTGGTGAAGTAATGCAATTGGTAGGGGTAAGGTAGCAGTTACTGCTTGGATTAATAGGGTTATTTTCAAAGACTATGGGTCTAGGCTGCTGATACAAGTAGGGGCAGGATATTTTTGAATGGATCCAGTCATCAGAACAGTAGTTGAGGTAGTTATGTGCCCATTGAGACTGGTAGTAAAGTATAATCAGCAAGTGGAAAAAAAAATGACACTTAGTCACATGATCCCCACAAACTACAAGAGACAGAAAAGCCAAGTGTTGAAGATATAGCCCTCTAGTGGCTAGAAGTTATAAGCTGCAAATGGAAAAGTCAATACTTAAAAGGAAAAAAAAAAAAGTTTAAAATTCCAACACAAGAGCAATTAAAATGTTATAAATTAAGGGGTGAGAAGAAAGAACAGGCATCAGAGCAATTCAAATTCAAGCCCAGAAAAAGTGTCCAAAAGGCAGGGAGCAATAGTTCAAAGTGAACTAAGGAGCCAGCCAGTGAGAGGCAGTGAAGACGGGAAGCCGTCAAGTTGGTGGCTGCCGCAGGCTTGGGGGAGGAGCAGAGCTCTCCCTACCAAAAATTTCTGGCACAACTGGTATTTTACTAAGCCATTCAGTGACACTTTCTCCACCTCCTCCTACAATCACTGGCACAGCCAATGTTTTACTAGGAAAGCAAAAGCACTCAGGCTGCCCACCCTTCCCATCAGCAATTACCAGCAGGGCTGGTATTTAACTAAGACACTCAGCTGCACGTGTTCTGTTTGCATTTCAGTGTGCTGTAGGGGAAGCAAAACTGGGATATTTGTCACGTACTAGACATGAGACCCTGCACAGTGATAGAGGGTGGATGGCAAGTTCAATGGCAAAACCGATATTGATTGATTTTAATTGATTTATTTTTCATAGCTAGGTGAGTCCTTAAGCTAAAAATCCCATTTTCATAGATGATCAGGAGACAGACAGAAAATATACAATACTTCAAGTAAGTAATAAGCCATGACAGGGTGTGCATTATAGGATTGTAATGCATGCCCCAGGGGTGTAGTAAGGCATGGGGCTGAAGGCCAAGTGTCCTTATGTCCCTGGTAACTGCATTAAAAACCTATGATGTGCACTGTGGAGGGGCTTATTACTTTTATAAAATGGCTCTATGTAGTTTTTTGGGGAGGAAAATGTGATTTGGCACATGGCCATACATTTATAGAGATTTAATGCACAGTCAGGTGATGTCTCTTGGCCAATGAAATTTCTAGATTTTTTTCTTGCCATTTTATAAAATAACATAATATCTAGTACAACTGCAGGTACTGCTTGTTTAAGGAAACAGAAAGGGGAAATTATTTAACCAGGAAAGACGCACTAAGCCAAAGCTTGTTTCCAGGTGCAACCTGGAAAAATGAGGAAGTAAAGTGACTTGCTCAGGTCACACAGTATGCAGGTGGAGGCTGTGGGATTCAAACCCACATCTCCAGCTCAGTGTCCTAAACCACAGTGCTACAATGCCTCCAGATAGACCTAAACAAAAATTTAGAATTAGGTAGAGAAGATGCACAATATGCAAAGTCAATGTGTTATAAAATTTAGGAGCCCTTAATATCTGGGTTCTGTGTCCAGGAGTTGTTAGCATCTGTGGAACTGCACAATGATTAGCAGAAGTGGACTTAGTAGGCACTTCCTTTGTAATAGTCTGAAAGTGAAATAAGAAGGACAATAGTACTATCCATTTCAGCCTGCTAATTAAATTGCTGTTCAGGAGATGGTCATTGTAGGGATGAAAATAAAATACAGTCATGGGTAGCAAAATGAGCAGTCTTACTATACAGTACCCTCACTCCTCTTTTTTTTTTTTTATATATATTGTTTTTTTGGCAGGTCCTCCATCAAAGTCCATCATGGTCATGGCCCCTGGGCTCTCACCAACCGTCAATTCCCCTCATACTCCCGGTCACCCTCGGCTTGCCTCCTGGAGGGCAGGGCCCGTGCACCGGTTCCCCTAATTCCAGTACCGCAGAACCAGTAACTGGTTGGGAGTGCAGTGACAGTGGCTAATTGAAGCCTGGGGAGGGCTTCATGTAGACAGAGGACCCACCCCTCCATTTTCTTGTTTTTCCTCTGGGAGGCAGGGATGTGCAATGACGTCCAGCGTCCGCCCCGCCTCCAGTACAGACGCGTGCCGGTAGCTGCGTGACTCCCGGCCTCCGCCAGGGGTCCATCTTGCACTGGGCACTTCTCGACCCTCCTCCTGGAAAAGGAGAGCAGTCCATAGGATGCTCTATCCTTTTCCTCTGGCCAGCCCTCCAGCGACCCGAGTCCGTTCCCGAACCCAGGTCGCCAGTGTCTCAAGAGAAAATCCAGCTGCTGTGCTGGTGGGCCTACTCTCACTCCTCTTGATAGCACATCCTCATTTGCAGAATTATGGTGGATGGGGAAGAGGATGATGAAATGAGAATGGTGAATGTGCCAAGGTAGCGAGGCAAGGCAAGGCAAGGCAAATTTTATTTTTCTAGCACCCAATCCCAGAGGCTCTGGGCACCATACAAACACATAAAAAGTTAATATCAACTCACAATATAATAAATAATTACGCATCAAAATAGGCAATATTCTGCATATAAACAATAACCCTATTTACTTTAAAAGGCTGATAGTCTGTGTTCTCATCCAGTATCCAAGAATGCCTGGCTAAACAGATCATACTTAAGGCAGGCTTTGAATGCCTCCACAGAAGGGGTCTCCCTCACTGATGGCAGAAGTGAATTCCACAGGACAGGGAAGGTGATACTAAAAGCTCTATCGCTGACAGTTTTCAACCTCATCCTGGGAATTGCCAGGAGGCCCCTTGAGGAGGATCTAAGGGAGTGGACTGGGGCAGCGGGTGTAAGAAGGTCCACCAGGTAGCAAGGACCCAGTGCATGTAGGGCCTTAAAGGTGAGCAAGCACACCTTGAAGAGCACCCTCCATCTAACCAGCAGCCAGTGCAGTTCACGCAGCACTGGGGTGATGTGACAGTATTTCGACTGTCCAGTCAACAACCTGGCAGCTGCATTCTGCACCAGCTGCAGTTGAAATAGGGTGCCTCCAGAGACCCTGAGGTAGAGTGCATTACAGTAGTCAAGCCTAGATGTTACAAAAGCATGCGTCAACCAAGGTGGGGCGGTACAAGGGCGGAATCAGTTGTTTGATCCTGGCAATGTTTCTCAGATGGAAAAAGCTAACCCTGACAACAGATGACACTTAATGTTCCATTGTCAGAGGAAGACCAGACAGAGGCAACAGAAGAAACTGAGAAAGGTACAGTAACAGAGATGAGGCTACTGAATCACTCCATACATTTTGCGTCTTTGGTAAAAAAACAGTTGTGCAGCTGGAAGTGGGCAGACTGCCCTCTAGCAGTATTTGCAGGGCCAGGACTTTTCTCTTCCTATAAACTGTATTGTTATTTGGGGGTGGGGAGTTGTACTGTAGTGCTGAGTCAATCAGGTTTTATGGGGGGGGGGGCATTTTATATCACTGAGTCAATGAGCCTGCATAAAAAGAGAGATTCTTTACTGTTTCAGCTGCATGTGCTTGTTGCCTGTTTCACATATAAACTGTCAGGTGAACATTAAATTCTTGTTGAATTTCCCTCCTAGCACACATCAGGGAGTCCTGCATGACCACAGGTTGAACTGTACATGTGTTCTCTAACACAGCAATGCTTTATGTTCTTTGTGAATGTTGATGCTGCTGTTTCATTAGAGGTAGGAAGGGCGTTGTCACTGGTGCTCTTGTGGTTTGGATATCTGCACAAATGCAGGCAAGGCACCATTTTACAAGCATACCTTTAACACTGTCAGTTACCATAGAAATATAAACAATGACTGGCAGTAAAAGATCAGAGGTCCATCCAGTCTGCTCAAGTTACCTCTATCCCTGGAACCTACCTTGGGACCTATTGTTCCTCAAGGGTACTAATCCGCCCAGTCATCTCCCCATTCTGTTCCCTGGACCTGTTGCCCTGGGCAACCACTATTTCCCTTCATTCTGTCTCAGGCCTACTTGATTCCCTTTACTGTGTTCCCACCCACCACCTCATCTGGCAGTCTGTTCCAAGGTACCACCACTCTTTCTGTAAAGAAGTACTTTCTCACGTCCCTCCTGAAATTCTTTGTTGGTACATATGTGTCCCATTGGTATTCAGACCAAATAATTCCCCAAAGTTCACTTAATTAATTCCTTTGAGGAATCTGAAGGTCTCCATCATATCTCTCCTCTCCCTTCTGGTTTCCAGTGAGTATGTGTTTAGTGCCTTAAGGTGCTCCTCATAGGATTTGCCCTGCTGTCCACATAAAAAGAGTTTGTTGTGAGACAGGACAGGACTGGACTGGATGATAGATTCAGTCTGGACAGAGCAATGTCTCACTTTGCAACCTCCCCTTAAGTTGTTTGATGCATCCATATTTCCTATGCTGTCTGCCACTTATGCACTTAATGTTCTGCAGTCGATGTTATTTTACAGAGTGAGACAGATTAATCTGTATAGCTAGACCCAAGAATGGATCATGAAATAACTTAGTTATTTTAGTTTAGACCTCATTTTGTCCTGAATTAGTGAAAGGAGAAAGTCCAAAGAGGATATTGCTAAGATCAAAGGAAATAAGGAAGAGTGTGAGGAGGAGAGCCAAGGAAAAGCATCTATCCTAAATAGATACTTCTGCTCAGTATATACTGAGGAAAAGGTAGGGCAGGGCACACAGCTCAGCACCATGGTCACAGGGGAGAGGGAGGTGTGCACTAGTCCCTTCACAAAAGAAAGGGTCCTACAAGAGCTCACTATGCTCAGGGTGGACAAGGCAATGTGACCTGATGGCATACATCCCAGGGTACTAAAGGAGCTAAGGGATGAACTAGCAGAGCCATTATCAGAACTGTTCAGTGAGTCTCTGAGCACAGGAGAGGTCCCAGAACACTGGAGAAGGGCTCGTGTGATACCGCTCTACAAGAGTGGTAGCAGGGAGGAGGCAGGGAACTACAAACCAGTCAGTCTTACCTCAGTAGTAGGCAAGATTATGGATGGACTCCTTAAGGAAAGGATAGTGCAACACCTGGAATCTATAGCAGCACAGGATCCAAGATAGAATGGGTTTACAACAGGAAGGTCATGTCAAACTAATCTCATAGATTTCTTTGACTGAGTAACCAGAGTGGTGGACCAAGGAGGAGCAGCTGATGTCACCTACCTTGACTTCAGCAAAGCTTTCAATACTGTTCCACATAGAAGATTGATTAATAAGCTGGGTAGGCTCAGGGTGGGTCAGAAGTTGGTCAACTGGGTGGCAAACTGGTTGATGGTCAGAAAACAGAGTGGTGGTAAATGATATACAGTCAGAAGAGATGCAAGTCACAAGTGGGGTACCTCAGGGATCAGTCCTGGGCCAGTCCTCTTCAATATCTTCATCAGTGATATTGCAGATGGACTGGATGGTAAAGTTTGTCTGTTTGCAGATGACACCAAGATCTGCAACAGAGTAGATGATCCAGATGGGGTGGGCAGAATGAGAAGAGATCTGGATAAACTGGTAAAATGGTCAGAACAGTGGCAACTGGGGTTTAACACAAAGAAGTGCAAGATCATGCACATAGGGAAGAGAAACCCTGAAGCCACCTATAGGTTGGGAGGGGAGTTGCTGGCAATCTCAAGGGAAGAAAGAGACAGGCATCATCATTACAGATTACCTGAAATTATCCAAGGAGACCACTAAAGCAATAGGTAAGGCTAGAGGAATGTTGGGGTGTATTAGTAGGGGTATCACAAGTCGTAAGACGGAGGTAATAATCCTTGTTTACAAGACACTGCTAAGGCGTCATCTGGAGTACTACATGCAGTACTGGAGGCCACACCTGCACAAGGACATTAACAAAATGGAGGCAGTCCAGAGAAGGGCAATCCAAAATGGTGCATGGACTGCATCAGAAAACATATGAGGACAGATTAATGGAGCTCAATATGTATACCCTAGAACAAAGGAGGGAGATAGGTGTTATGATTGAAACATTCAAACATCTTAAGGACATTAACAAGGTGAAAGAGTCTAACATGTTTCAATATAAGAAAAATAGCAGGACAAGAGGACACAGCATGAGATTAGAGGGAGGCCGATTAAGGGGGAATGTGAGGAAGTTCTTTTTCACTGAAAGGGTGATGGACACATAGAATGGCCATCCTCAGGAAGTGGTGGATATGAATAGAGTGCAGGGCTTCAAACCGGCATGGGACAGGCATAAGGGAGCAATAATGATGAGTTTGAATAGATAGATCATTGACAGAGTACATGCCTATGGCACATTCATAAGGTAGAAAAAATGGGTAGACTGGATGGGCCTTGCGGTCCTTATCTGCCATCAACTTCTATGTTCCTATAATTAAAGGTTGAGTAACAGTGAATTCTTTTTTTTTTTTTTATTCTCTATTTTTGCTGCCCTGCGGCTGCCAAGGCATCTGCCTGGTCACGGACCCCTGATACCCCCACTTCCATTAGGCTGTAGCTCCTGACACCCCCGGCTTTCCCCCCTCGGGTAGGGTCATGACAATGGGGACATAGTGCCGTGAACTTGGGACCAGAATCACGGACTGGCCCTGGAAGCGAATTAGGGCCAGGGGCAGGCTTCATAGAGGCAGCTGTGAGCAATTTTTCTAGTGAGGTACCCAGGACCGGGGACATGCAGTGATGACTTGCATCTGCCCCACCCCTCTACGTCTTTCTGGCACTGGTGCTAGGGATTTTTCCCAGCCTCCGCCAGGACCTCTTTGCATGTCAGACATTCTCCCCTACCCTCTCCCTGGAGAAGGGGAGCAGCCTAAGGGTGCTCTATCCTTCTCCCCCGGCTGGCCCTCAGCTCCCTGGGTCCATTCCTGAACCCGGATAGCTGTCATCGCAAGCGGAAATCCAACTGCTGCGCCAGTGGGCCGGCCTGAGTAACAGTGAATTATTTCTTTAGGGTATAGAGCAGAGAATCCAAATTTAATGTACAGGGCCTTTGACATGTCAGTTTGTTGATTTCCTCAGAACTGTACTATAATTTACTGCCCATAACAAAAAAAAAATGCTGCATTATGTGCACTGTGCATTACTTTATAAACTACAGAAATGTGCACTATGACAGCCGGTTTGTGCAATCTGTTTCAAAACCATGTACCATTTGGTATAACATATAGTTAGTACTGTTGTACAGTTTGGGATTTTGTACATATCACTGTGAAGTTATCCTTCTTACTGTATGCATTTAAGTTTTTGTAATACACTTCCACTTTTTTTTTGCCAAATTATAGCCTCCCAGTCCCAGGTTATGCCTGAAAACAGACAACTTCTTGCCTGGTGTTCTTACTGGCAACATAAATTGAAACAAATAAATTACACAGGCAAACAAAGGTACTCTGGGGAGCACAAAGGAAACTCTGTGTCAGTAATAAACTGTCAGTGCTGGGGAAGCACTACGTGCTCACTTCTGTCCATTTAAATTGACCTTGTTTCCTCTCACTCTTGTGTAGCCCCCTCATGAACTTTCTAGAAGTGCCTTGCCTGATATTTGTTTTAGTCATCACCCTGTCAAATCCAAGTGACCCATATATCTCCCTCCATATATTTATCACTAAGATGAGTTCAATGGCGCCAAGTCCCTGGTTCTTACAATGTAGAATACAAGCTACTGTATGACAACTGTGGAAACTACAATTTCTTCTTCATTGTTTTTGTGTTGGTATAGTAGTGTCACTATGGCAGTTTCTTCATGCAGGACTGATGTGGGATTCATCGTAATAACATGTTTTAATGTGCAGCTGAGCTGAGTGAGCCTGTGTGTAGGGTGAGGTAAACTAAAGCTCTAAAAGCAGCCAAAATGACCCTCAAAATGAACCAGGAGGCATCTGAAAGCTTATAGATTTTTGGGGCCTAGGTGGGTCCCAGACCCCAGGCCTATTGGTTTTGTATTTCCCATAAAAAAAACACTTGTATCAAACATTGCCCCCGGCCCCATCAAAAAGCTAGCTATATTTCTAGTTGAAAAGGTGGATAGAAGGAAAATATTTAGGAAAAAGAATCTGCTGAAGTAAGCTGGGCTGGCTGATTAGGAATGACACTGGGTTGGTAGAACAGATTTAGGTTTCCAAGTGGGAGACTGGAATGTTAATTAGTGGAACAGCAAAATACAAGTTCTCCAGATGTCTCAGTTGGGAGGACAATAAAGTGCAATGCCTGCCACACAGAAGATTAAAGGTGTGCAGAGGAGTAATATTGGGTACACCAGTAGAAATGTCAGAACTGGTGGTTATAGGGGTACTACATCCCCACATCTTGTAAATGTCATTTGTTTTCTTGTCACCCAACAAAACGTATTGTGTAGCTATTGGGGATATATATGTGATTGCTTTAGTTTGTTTGTACTGTTCACACCTGCCCTTGTAACTAGACTGGGGTCCTCATTACCTGGTTGTTGAAATTTCATTGTCCTTGACAGCTGCATTAGCATGAGAACATGATACTACAACACCCATTTACACAATGTATCTCTATGCTGAAAGTACACACAACCTGAAAAAAACTTTGTAGAGACAGATTTAATGCAATTTAAAAGAAAATAAAAAAAATATTTACATCTAAGACAGTTTGTAAAGCTAATTGAAAGTAAATGTGGTATTTCACAGCTTGTTTAAACTTGTTTTGTTGAATTCTAAGTAAGCAGACAGGCATACTGCAGAGTCTAAAGGGGGCTAACACATCAGGGTCTCTTATGCAAATGTAACTCCAGGGTACAACGAGATTTCAATAACCAGAAAATGGAGACCCCAAGGAAAGTTACAAGGACTGGTATGAAAACTGGATATAAACAAAGGCAAACACATACATCACCAACAGCTACATGAAAAGAGTTGTCTGTTGACAAGGAAACAAATAACATTTACAAAATATGAGGGTGTACTACCTCTTTAAGCATTTGAAAGAATGTTTAGTATTGTATAAAAGCTGCAAGGGGATAAATGTCTGATCGAGACAGTAGGGCCAAGACTGCTATTTCAGTGGTAATTACACTGAAAGAGGAAAATGCAAGGCAGAGTTATTTTAGGAGTTTGAGTATTTCCAGTTAGATATACAGCCACATAAGACAGACCCCCCCCCCGACAGATGTTTTAAATACCAGAGATTTGGACATACAGTATTACAAGATTGTGTAAATGAAACATTCACTGCTGTAACTGTATAAGGGCTCATAATTATAAAGAATACTATACTGTAGGCCAATCTCCCAACTTCCCTCCCAAGCAAAGCTCCAGGAATCCTTAGTGTTTTCCAGACTCTCATCCTTTCTTGACACCTCTTCCTTCCTCTCCCCCTTCCGGTCTGGCTTCAGAAAAGATCACTCCACCATCTCTTCCCTACTCCAAGTGACTGACTCCATCCTCACAGGGATGGTGAAAGGTCAAATCACTGCAGCCATTTTCATTGATCCTGCCAATGCTTTTGACTTGGTGTCCCTTCCCCTCCTCCTAAACTAACTGCCCATGGCAGACCTTATCCTCTCAAACAGTGTTGAAGAGAGGATCTCAGATTTAGAAGCAGTTAGCCATCTGGGAACAAGCTACCACCAAGCAGTGTGGTTCATGGTAAACACAGCCATAGAGTCAAGCCATACAAAAGCGAGGGTACTTGACTTTAGGGGGGCTGACATTGGCAAAATGGGAGAGTGCATAAGGAATGATTTAGCAAGTGGGCAGGAAGGAGAGGTGGAATAACAACGGGGGAAAATCAAAACTGCCATCACAGAGGCAACAAGCCCTTGTGTGAAACAAATAAATCAAAATAAAGGAAAAAAACACTATGGTTCTCAAAAGAGGTGGCAGGGAAGGTTAGTGAGAAAAAGATAGCTTTTAGGAAGTATAATGACTCATAGAAGGAGCAGGACAGGGAACTGTATCAGTTAAAGCAGAAGGAAGCAGGGAAGGCAGTCAGAAGAGCAAAGGCCCAAGTAGAGCAAAAGAGAGCCAGCTTGCATAAGAAGGGGGATAAAACATTTTATAGGTACATTAGGGAGCAAAAAAAGACCAAGAAGGAATAGTGAGGCTTGATAAAGGGGAGGGGCAAGGGGCAGAGGGTGACAGTAAAAATGCAGAGATACTGAAGGAATACTTTTGCTCAGTATTCACAAAAGAAGAGGAAGGGGAGATACCTAAACCAAACAAAAGAAGCACTCTGGATAGCGGGCTTGATACCAGTCCTTTCACAGAAGAAAGGGACCTAAAAAAACTCTTGAAACTTAAGGTGGTCATAGCAATGGGGCCTAATGCGATTCCCCCCCAAAATTCTAAAAGAACTAAGAGGAGAACAAGTGACGCCACTAACTAACCTTTTTAACAAATCATAGGAGGATGGTGTGGTACCTGAGGACTGGAGGAAGGTGGATGAAGTTCCCCTCCACAAAAGTGGGAGCAAGGCAGAGGCAGGAAACTACACACCTGTTAGTTTGACCTTAGTGGTAGGGAAAATGATGGAATCACTTCTGAAAGAAAGAAAGAATTGTTGAGTACCTAGAGGTCAGAGGGGCAGAGGACCCAAGGCAGCATGGATGCACAGCAGGAAGGTAATGTCAGATGAATGTAATAGATTTCTTTGACTGGGTGACCAAAGTAGTAGACCAGTGAGGTGCTGTGGATGTGGCCTACCTAGACTTTACCAAGGCATTTGACACAGTCCCACACAAAAGATTAATAAACAAGTTAGCCAGCATTGGAGTGGGTCCCAGGGTGGTAGCCTGGGTAAAACACTGGCTAGACAACAGGACACAGAGGGTAATAGTAAATGGAGTCCACAGTCAAGAAAGGGGGGGTACTAGTAGGGTACCGCAGGGTTCAGTACTGGGACCGGTCCTTTTTAATGTCTTTATAAGTGACATTGCAGAGGGACTGGAAGGAAAAGCATGTCTCTTTGCAGATGACACAAAGATCTGCAACAGGGTTGATATGCAAGTTGGGGTGGAAAGGATGAAAAGGGATTTGACAAGTTTGCAGGACTGGTCAAAAGTATGGCAGCTTAGATTCAATGCAAAGAAGTGCAAAGTAATGCACCTGGGAAACAAAAACCCAGGGGAAAAGTACACAATGGGGGTGTGTGGTACGAATAACACTTAAAATGGAAAGGGACCTGGGGCTAGTCATACAGTTGATCTGAAAATAGGCACACAATGTGAGAAGGCAATAAGGAGGGCTGGGGGGATACTGGGATGCATAGGGAGAGGCCTCACTAGTAGAAAACAGGAGGTTGTTATCTCTCTGTATAGACAGTTGGTGAGACCCCATCTGGAGTACTATGTGCAGTTCTGGAGAAGCCATCTCCACAAGGACATAGACAGGATGGAGGCAGTCCAGAGGAGGGCAACTAAAATGGTGCAGGGTCTTCACCATAAGCCATACGTGGAGAGACTCAAGGTGCTTAATATGTATACCCTGGAGGAAAGGAGGGAGGAGGGACATGATAGAGACCTTCAAGTACCTCAAGGGCATCAACAATGTCCAAGTGGGTGATATATTTCAGAAAAAGAAATGTGCAAGAACAAGGGGACACAATTTGAAGATAGAGGGGGGAAGGCTCAGGGGCAACATGAGGAAGTTTATTTTTTTACAGAGAGGGTGGTGGACACATGGAACAGTCTTCCTGAGGAGGTTGTGGGGTCAAAATCAGTGGGGAAATTCAAGAGTGCATGGGACAGACATAAGACAATTCTGATGAGGTGCAGGAGAAAGTAGGCTGTTAGTTAACTAGGATCTGCAGCTTAGCCAATAGGTAGGGAAATGGGCAGACTGGGTAGGTCAGGTGGTCCTTATCTGCCACCAAAGTCTTTGTTTCTATGTTTCTATGAAATTGGCACTAATTGGTGAACATCACAGGCTATTTAGGAAGCACTAACATAAAATTTCAAGCACCTTCTGTTTTTTTTATACATTTTTGAACAACCATCACATATGAACATTACAGACTGTAACACAGCATGTTATAACAAAAAGTATGTATTTTACATTCATTTCACTGTGCTTCATGTTACAATCATGGCTCAATCTTTGGGCACTGTGCTAGCTAGCATTTGTATTTAGTTTCAGCATTTTCTAAGACATTTTCATGAGCTTGAGCACTTAGAAGGACTGGAAATGAAAAAAAAAAAAGAATTTCAGAGGGAGACAGTGTGGTGGTGGGGGGGAGGAGAATTCTGCAGGTGTCCAGCGTGACAGACAGATAACATAGAAAAGGAGAGTAAAGGATAGCAATATGCTGTTGCACAAGAGAATGTAGGACAAAATATGATAGTGCTGAGTCTCTCCTAGCCCAGGCAAGATGCTACCCTACACCCCCACCCCCCAACAGGGAATCAGTCCCCAGACTGATTTCCAACCAAAGTTGGCAGGACTGGAGGTTCCAACCACCCTCTACAGAAGCCCCACCCAAGGGTCTTTTTTGTACTTCACTATTTCAAGCGAAGTTTTTAGACATATTTTCATTCACCATATCAATATGATCTGTGGTTCAATTTCTAAACAGTGGTATCCTAACTTATGTTCAGCAGAACATACCATATATACATGTTCCTCACATTATATACAATAAGAGTTATATTCCATAAGTGTCTGTCAACTTTTATTGTAAATGTCAGCCCCATACCTGGAGAGAAAATCAGCATTTTTATACTGTGAACCTGCTCTGTGTTGGACTGTGAATTGGTATGGTTGTAGGGCAAGACACCAGTGCATTATCATGGGGTTCATGTCTTTTATTTGCTGAATCCAGCAAGGCAGATTATGATTGGCTATCAATTAAAACTCCAAACCCCATAGATAATACTTCAAAGCTTCTATTACCCACTTCACAGCTAGACACTTTCTCTACTGTACTATATCCTCCCCCCCCATGTAGCTTTCTGCTAATAAATATAACAGGATGTTCTTCTCCAGTGACAGTTTGGGATAGTACAGCACCAATTACATTTTCAGACACATCTGTCTCAACCTCAAACACATGGGAGAAATCAGGACTTTGCAGTACTGGAGAGGTAAAGAGTGTAGCTTTTAGGATTCAGAATGCATTGTCACATTCTGGGACCACTTAACCTTGTTTGGGCACCTCTTCTTTGTGAAGTCTGTTATGGAACTTGCTATCTCAGCAAAGTTGGGAATGAACCTCCTGTAATATCCCGTTAGGCCTAAAAAAGATCCAACATGTTTCTTGTTTTGAGTATCGGGCTGTTTGCCATTGCCTGACCTTTGCCAATCTCAGGTTTTACCTGACCTTTACCCAGTACAAATCTCAAATATTTGGTTTCTTTCATTGCCACTGCAAATTTTGCGGGGTTTATCCCTTATTAGTGATGGACTTTAACAAAGCAGGCAGATGTTTTAAATGAGTTTCTAAGTCTGGACTAGATATTATTACATCGTCTAGGTATGCAGAACAGTATGGAGTATGGACACTCAGGATTTGATCCATAAACCTCTGAAATATGGCAGAAACTCTGTGTAAACCAAACGGCATGGTTACACACTGATACAAACCTATGGGTATAACAAAAGCAGTTTTTTTCTTGGGAACATTCTTCTAGGGGAATCTGACAGTACCCTTTGGTAAAATGTAATGTTGTCATGAACCTGGCATTTCCTAGCCTGTCAATAATATCATCTATATGAGACATTGGGTATCCATCAGAGAGACACTGCTTTCAACTTCCTAAAGTTAAGACATAAGTGCATCCCACCTTCTTTCTTATCCACAACTACAATGGGTGGTGCCCATGCACTGGTAGATGGTACAATGATATGTAGTTGTTCCAGTTTTCTTACTTCTTTTAGTACCTATTACCAAGTTCTTTCTGGGAATCTATAGAGTTTCTGGTGAATGGGTCTGTCTTGGGTAACTATTATTTTGTGTTCAATTCCTTTGGCTCTACCTGGGGTATTTGTAAAGGTAGACTTGCATTCTTCCATTACCCTCTGTAGTTCTCTCTCTGCTGTTTGGGTTCCAGATCAGGGTTTATCTGGAGTTCCTCAATTTCACCTGTCTTCTCAAGTCTTTGGTTGGCTGTGTCTAACTCAATTTCTTTCCTTTCAGGGCATACTAAAAGAGAAGGGACTTTTTTTTTCGTGAAATTTTTAAAAGGTTGGCATGGTAAACCTTCTTTGGGTATTTCTTGTTTGGGGTCTCAGTCTCACAAATGGCAGGGCCTGTCTGTCTAATAACAGTATAAGGTCCTTGCCATTTTATCAATTGCTTGTTTTTGTGGTTGGCAATAACAGAAGGACCTTATCCCCTGCCTCAAATATCTTGTTTTTGAGTTCCTTGTCATATATACTTTTCTATTCTACCTGCGTCTGAGTATTATTTTTATGGGCAGCATCTATATACGTAAGAAGGTGCTTACATAGTTGGGTCATGTACTCAGACACACTGGTCTGTCCTACATCTTTTCCTTCCTCCCAGTATTCCTTATTTACATCAAGAGAACCTCAGGAGTTCTTCCTGTATAATAAGAAAAAAGGCGAGTACCCTATAGAGACCTGGAGTACCTCTCTGTATGCAAATAAAAGAAATGGAGGTACTTCTCCCAATCTTTCCCTTCTCCTGCACAAATTTTTTTATTATATGCTTTAGGGTTTGGTTGAACCTTTCAATCAGCCTGTCTGTTCATGGATGATAGGGGGAAATACGTACAGCTACCACTCCTAAAAACCTGTGCCACTTTTTCAATAGCACAGCATTGAAATTGCTTCCCTGGTCAATAGGATTTCTTTTGGAATCCCTACCCTGCTAAATAGCTTGGTTGATTCTTCAGCCTCTTTGAGTGCAGTGACTGTTCTGAGAAGTATAGCTTCAGGGTACTTTGTAGCATAGTCACAGACTACTAAGATAAACCTGTTAACTTTGGAAATCTCTTCAAAGGGGCCCAAAATGTCCACAGCTATTTTCTAAAACAGTGTGATAACAACAGGGAGTGGCTGAAGAGACATCTTATCTTTTTTCCAATCTGTCACAGAATCACAGAAATCTGATGGCAGAAAAGGACCTCTCTGGCCCATCTAGTCTGCCCCTTACTCCCCTACCCCCCACCCACCCTACCTGTTACCTTTGTCAAGGGACCTCTCCCTCCCCGCACTGGGCAACCCCTTATGTCAGTCCCATGCCCTCTTGAATCCCTACACCATTTCAGCCCCCACCACCTCCCCAGCTAGTTTGTTCCAGTACTCCACTACCCTTTCCATGAAGTAACACCACCTCACAGTGCCCTTAAATCTTTCTCCTTCTAATCTTAGACTATGACCTCTAGTTTTAGCACCCACTTTCCTTGTAAGCAAGCTCCTTTTCCTCACCTTATATTTAAAGGTTTCCTCCATGTTAACAATGATTGTCTTTATCTAAAACACCTGACCACTATCTATCTATATTTATCCACTTTACACCTCTCTGTCTATATTTATCCACACTGATCCCTCTCCATGTATATTATCCCACACATTTATCCCACTTGATCAAACTCTTTATAGCCCATATGACTCCATTCTGTCTATACTGGCAATAGTGTAGGACTGCAGAACAGCGTAAAATGGGCCACTTTTTGGTATTCCATACATGTACATGCAGTACTCTACAACTTGGTCAAGTATAGCTGGCTGATAAATGTTTTGGAGTTGGCTGGTAAGTGTGCCATCCCTTCCAGTGTGATCTGCTAAGGGAATGTCATGTGCCAGGTGTATTAGCTGGGCACGGTATGGTTCTGGAACCACGAGCTGTTATACAGCTTCCCCTGTGTGTGGATTCACTCAGATTCTATATAACACATTGTTCTTTAACATAAACCTTGGAGAACCTTTTTATGTGTCTTTATCCACCTGTAAAAATAAAGGATTTAGTGATACATCAAGTCTTTGTTTCCTATATCACAACCTTTCAAAACATTTTTGAGGGTGGCAATCTTGTTTAATATTACAATGATTCTTAGTCCCTTGTTGCTTTGCTTTTCTTCTTTCTGCTTTGGGCAACTTGTTTTTCTTTCCTGTGGAGCCTAGAAAACGTGAAAGGAAAAAACATCCTGTAAATCTTTCTCTGTTTTTGGCCTGTTCCCTTGTGGTCACTGCAGAGACTGTATTCTCTTCCTTAATTAATGTCTCAAAGGTTGGATAGCATGACCAATGACCACAGGCACAGGGAGTCTTGGTACAATGCCTACTGGTATATAATAGGGGTTTTTCCTTGTACAGTCTTGTTAACATAGGTTGTGGGGGTAATGATGGGTATCTCCGTGTATACAAATTACACTGATGTGGGGTCCTTGTGGTTGGGTGTTCTCTAAAATATCAGTTCAAATCAAAATTCATCTGCTCCCAGAGTGTTTGAGTCCAATATCTTGGTTCATTGGGACCAATATCTACATCAGTGATGAAGTGTACCCAGATAGCCAGATCTAAATGTGTATAGTCTAGTCTCTTTCTTGGACAGCTCTGGGCAATATGGTCCTTCCCTTGACAACTGCGGACTAAGTGTGTCTGGACAGTATATTCTCCCTCATTTTTCTTGTTTTACTGCTTGTTTTCTTGGGGTTTAATAAAAAGTAGAAGGTCTTATCAGAGTCTGTGTAGAGCCAGATCCATGGAACCCTTGTGATCTCTTGGACTGGTGTGTGTTCTGTCAATAAAATGTTTTTTTCAGCAGTCTCTGGTCTATGTTCTTGAACCCATAGTTGTACATCACAGGGCAAAACCTGGATGCATTCTTTGTTTCCAGCATCTCCATTATCTGTTCCATTGATTTGTTTTCTGTTTGTAGCCACTTGAAGCCACGTTTTTGCAATTGGACGTAGGTCTCTGGGGTGGAAGTGTTCTTAGGTTGATGTCGTACTGATCAAATTCTTTGCTGGTAGGTCTCTGTATTTATTTAGAAAATGGGCACAGAAAATCCTGGGCTCTGATTGGCTGATAGACCTGGCAAGGTAGGTGTATATCAGACAACAGAGCCCCGGTATTAAAAGTACTAGTTTCCACAAACCTCATCACAAATTTCAAGCAGCATTTAGAAAATTCACATTAAAATGCTGCCATTTTGTTTCTATTTCCTAATGGGTGATTTTTGCCCCCGACTAGTCTGTTTTTTTTTTGTTTTTTTTTAAGTAAAAGCAGAAAAAAAATCGTAGGTACACATTAAAATTAAAAAGAAATTAAAACAACTGTAATGCAGATTGCTGTTATCCATGGTCCAGCACCCCTGATTCTACTTCCACCTCACAGACAGCAACATATATGTAGGTATATGTACCAATCATAGTGCAGAGATACTTAGCATATAATCATAAGTGTCAGGATCTGTGTTCTACTGTATTCTACTAATGCATATTATGCTTCATTATGTTTCACCAATGTATTATGGTCCTGGAAGATGCTTTCCATTATATTTTTATTGTATAATCATAAGTTAGGAAACAGTGCCACCTTTACTGCTTGTGCATCATTGTAACTGCAAGTGACCTTGGACACTTATACAGAACCTCATTGTATTTGCTATCTTTGCTAGCTAAGCAACTTCGCATGCTAGTTAGGATAGTTTCTCATGCCACCTGTTACTGGTCAGTTCTACACTTTTTATGTATCTTCTTTAGCTGTTTCTACAGTAATCATCAGGGTATATGACCTTTTGCAGCACATAGCTTCTCTGAGAAGAGACTAGATTAGAGACTGCAGCCTATGTAGGTTAGGAAGCTGGAGCTCTCCCAGTGCATGTTCACTGTTGGTAGTAAGCCTGTATCATTATTATTTACCAGTAATAATTACTTGTGCACCACTTGTCTGTTGTCTCTTCCTTTGTGCCATTCCACCAAGAATCTGAGAAAGGTAATTTTATTACCAAGTTACATTTTAGTGACTGTATGCAGGTTGGAAGGTACAAAAGGAGATCCCATTAAATTTATTTTTGAATGTTGAGTAGTGTAGTGCAACTTTTGCCTGCTTGGACTGTCTTGTGCTTACAGTGGTAGCGATTTTGGTCTCGGTCATGGCAGACCCACACCAAAGCTCTTTACATGCCCTTTGCGAGTGACAGCGTACCACCTTGATGCCACAGTTCACCCACTGCAGACTGGAAAGAGGTTGGGTGATGGCACCAAGGATTTTATCCAGTTTTCCAAACTGTTTCTTTGTTTGTTTGTATCTCCTTATTTGTTATGTCTGACTTGTGCACAGAACTGGGACTGGATGTCTCAAACTACTTCACATCCCATGGCGGATGGACAGATTTCACACTGGACACAAAATCTGCAGAAAAAACATTGCTGCTAATATCTGATCAATACTTAGAACCCAAACAAACAGCCAAGAAATACAACCTTAAAGGTCTCTTGGTTGCGGCTCTACATACCGCTGTTGAGAGTCTCACAGCGAAGTGTGCCTCCCTTGAACTGCAAAATGCATCTCTAAAAAATGAGATGGGCTTGCAGGCATTGGAGTTACAGAAAAAGGAACAGAAACTAGCAGAGGAGACTCAGTCACTCCATCATGCCAATAACAGACTGTTGCACTGTACTGCTCAAGACTCTGAGTGAGAAATTTGTATGTTGAGAGATGATTGTGAAAGGTTGAAATGTGGTAAGAAACAGTTAGCATATTTGAGTGATATTTTGCATGATATGAATGAGGGTTTCAGAGAGGAGAATGCTGACTTGAGAGAGGAGTATCAGAGAATGAATCATGAGCTAGAGAAAGAACTTAAGGAAAATGTCTAATTGGGCGCCGCCTACAGAGTGTTGCAGCGTGAGGTTGAGAGAGGTATTGAGCAGGGCACTGCAAGAATTTGTCACAAGAAGTGTAGAGAAAAGGGGGCGAAGTTGTGCCATCAATCAGAGGTTTTTGCTGGCCATGTAAAGGCCATGAATGGGTTTCAGTATACACCCACTGAGATTGCGTCATCCGGCAATAATGATTCTGACTTTGATGACGAGGCATGCCATGTCACATGCAAGTACAACCCCCATGGTGCAGCAACTTCCACCGGCCATCCACAAGATGGTGCCCATGTTGGCACTCACTCTGCATTGCCACATTTACACAAACATGGTGGAAGCCACGTACAATGCCAAGATGACAGCCCTCATGACACAGGCAGATTTCCTGTATTCCGTGATGCACCCCCACTTGTTCCCCTCACCAGGGAGGACACAATGGAGATGCATGGCCTAATTCAAGAGGCTGTTAGTAATATCACTATGCCAGAGGACCAACGGAGTGTCATCTGTGATCAGACTGACAGAATGTTTGCAGACACTGTCAATCAGGATCATGCATACAAGGCAGTCGCTGATGCGGGAGTGGAAGCTGAATTTCATGGCACTATGGAATGCATTAATTGAATGCAAACCTGCATCCAATCACTCATACCTCCAATCCCCTACAAGTCACTTACTCTGTTCCAGCAAATTGCCCAAAGTATTGGACAGATCTACCTGACTGACAATCTCAGTTGTGATTTAGAGAAGGTGTGCTCCCTCTGTGAGAAGCTTTCTCTCCAACCAGAGCACCAGGTTCAAGTCTTGCAACAGACAATTGAACCTACCATGTGACCAAACTCCCAGAGATGGTACACAGTTGTGAGACCCTTGTCTACAACATCACCACTGCAGCCATCATCACCGCCAACTCCCCGGGTTTTGTAGGAGCTCGCTTGGCCTACAAGGTTAAGCAGAATGTGAAAGAAAGTCCTGTGGCCTATCACCAGTGGTTATGGCTCACATACTACACTGGTAAAGGCCTTACAGGAGAACTTGCAGACTGAGACCAGACTGAGTACAAGGATTTGTACATCTAGAACATGACTTTGGCCTTGCAGGAAAAGGTTGAACTTAATGTTTACCTGAATAACAATTCCTTTGTGAACATCCTTACAAAGACGAAGCATGTCTACCAGGTCTACCTCTGCAACCTTGCTTCTGGTAAAATCAACAAGGCTGCCACAATACAAGTCCCGGCAGTGCAGGAGGCCACAGTACAGCCTACCTCTGATGCCCCTATCCACTACACCGTAGAGGGCAACAACCAGAAATCTGACACCCCCTTTTGTCGACAGTTGCACGGGGGGGTATGGAACTATAAAAACAACAGGAACAGAGACAGAAGCAATTGGAAAAATCCAAATGCACAGTTTGATGGCCAGAACCACAATGGCCCTAGCTATCAAAGCCTAAAAGATGAGAATGATACCCTCCACAAACTGCTGAAGGAGGTCCATGCTGAGGGAGCGGCTAAGCCTACGCATACCGTAGCAGCCCTTGCTCTGGCTGCTGGACAACCATGTGGTCACGGAAGTCCTTTCTTGCCTTTGGCTACTGAACAAAAGAACAGCTGAGGGAAGAATACTTTTATGGTATTGGCTACTGGCCAGGCCAATGCAATGACCAAGGAGGAACCATTCGTGCAGGCTGCTGTCATGCCTATGATGTCACAGGTACAGCTGTACCCTGCACAAGACTTACAGGAGGCCCTGAGAGATCCTGGAAGCCTTAGATTTCAGGAATAGGAGGATGATGATGATGATGATGATGATGATGATGATGATGATGATTCTGAAAATGTATATTGACAATTACAGGCCCCAGTCTGGATCATGAGTGACTTGATTGTTGACACAAATGGATGGCCTTGTGTAAAGGTCATGGTTGGGGGCTGCCACCTTACCATGCTCCTGGATATCGGAGAAGGAGCAGCCATGTCTGTCCTCCATAATGAGGACCCAGTCTCATCTGACTGGCTGGAAGATCAGTGCCCAGGCTGTAGAAGGTATCCAGCTACACACCTACTGATCTGTTCCTCTACCTGGGGTGGTAGGCCATCTCAGGACTGATTTTGTCTTTGACCTCATGGTATTACATCATCACCCCAGCATATTGGGAATTGACTTTTTAGCACTACACGGCTGTGTAGTGGACCTAGCCAACAGGCTACTTCTCCAGATCAAAAGACAATGTCATGCTGTCACCATTCCAGACTTGTACTTGGTGGCAGCCATCTCCCATAACAACAAGGAGTATGATGTCATGGCTTTGTGCAAAAGTCATGACCTGTTTTATGAACTTGCACCTCTACTGTAAAAACACATTGATGTGTTTTCCACCAACAAGCACAACTGTGGTAGGATTCACACTACCATTATAATCACAAGAACCAACCCTGTGAGGCAGAAGTAGTATCCATTTCCTTCGGAAGCCTTGTCATCAATGATGGAGATCATCCAGTCACTGCTACAACAAGGAGTGATTAGAAACTGTGTCTCCGCTGTCAAGTCACCATTTTGCCTGTAAAAAAGTGAAATGGAGCTTGGAGACTCACAACTGATTACAGAAAACTTAATTAAGTTGCCCCCAGCTGTGCCCCAACAGTAGCATCAGCACCTGATGTGCTCAGCTGTTGACACCTGACAAACAGTGGTTCACAGCTCTTGACATCTCTAATGGATTTTGGTCACTCCCATTAGCACAGGAAAGCCAATAGAAATTTGCTTTCCCCTTTGATGGATGTCAGTACACCTGGACCTGCCTTACCCAGGGCTTCCACAACAGCTCTTCCCTCTTGCATCTCCACATGATGGATGACCTACAGAGGTTCTGCACTCTCCAGTGCCTCCTGTGGAATGTGGATGACTTGCTTCTAGCAACCACCATGAAGGAAGATCATTTGGCTCTTCTAGATGTACTTCTGTCTCTCCTCAAGAAAGCAGTCCTCAAGTGTAACCCCTCCAAAGCACAACTGTGTGAAGAAGAGGTCATCTTCCTTGGCCTATGCATCACAAACCAAGGCAGAAGCCCAGCTGTCAAGAAGATTCAGGGCTTGCAAGATCGGCTACTTCCTACTAGCGTGGCAACACTCCGACACTTCTTGGGAATGGTAAACTACTCCAGGAATTTTATTCCTGATTTTGCCTTAAAAGCTGCTCCATTGTATAAATGGGGCACCACTCACACCGAAGCTGTAACACAGCTCAATCAGGCCTTAGCCTTGTCCCCAGCACTGATAAACCCTAACCCAAATCTTCTATTTCATTTGGAAACCGCCACCTCTGATGTGGCCCTGCCTGCAGTGCTGGCACAAAAGTACAATGGGTACTTTAGGCCCATTGTCTATGCATCTCAGATGCTATCCCCAGTAGAGAGAAAGTATAGTCTCTGTGAAAGAACACTTTTAGCAACCTTTTTGCAGACTCTAATTAGGTCTGCTCCTCCCTTACTGAGTTTCTACCATACTGGGAGAAAAATAACTTTACATCCTCTGATGGCACACATGTCAAATACAGGGATCTGATTGTGTATATACACTCCCTGACACATCAGTTTACTCACAAACTGTAAATCCAAAAGGTAAAGGCTCACTGTACATCTGACCCTTACCATGAATTCAGTGATCGAGCATACTCACTTGCCAAAGCAAGAGCTCGCGGAGGGAGACATGGACAATGACTCATCCAATAGCTGTGACAGCTATTTTCTTAACTGCTAACACTAGGCAGAAACCAGTACCAGAACCTCCTCTGGACCTTTCTGCTGCACAGAAATCTGACCCAGAACTAAAAGATGTGTTCAAATTCCTGGACAAAGGAATTGAACAACCATTACCTGTTGGTAGTCCATACAAGAGACACTCAGACAACATACACTTGTCTAGTGATCAGAACCTCATCTGGTATCGACAAGAGGATGCAGGTGGCAAACTGTGGGTTGCACCACAATTTTTACAAACCAAATTCATCCATATGGTTCATGATACCCCTACTGGTGGACACCAGCAGGCAGACAGCACCCTCCAGAAAATCAAAACCGTTGTCTAGTGGCCCATCATAGTCAATGATGTAGAGCACTTTGTGGACAACTTCATAGTGTGTGCCTAGAATAACCCAATTTCAGTGAAAAGAAAAGCCAAATTGTTGCCACAAAGGCAAACTGGACCATGGAATGCAACATAAATTGATTTCATTGGCCTCTTGACCAACTCCAGCAAGAACAACAAGTATGCACTTGTTGTCACAGATTTATTTTCTAAGTGGGTAGAAGCATTCCCAATAAGAGTAACACAGCAAAGACAACTGCCAGATCCTGGTGGATCAATTGTTCTCCAGGTGGGGCCTACCCTTAAAGGTAGACTTAGACCAGGGAACCAGTTTTACAGCTGAGCTGATGAAGCAGACACTCCATTTACTTGTAGTAGATCAGAAATCCCATATCCCTTACCATCCTCAATCCTCAGGGCAGGTAGAAAGAGCAAACAGAAGAATCAAGCAGATGTTATGCAAATTCATCAATGGCAATCTGAAGGATTGGAATTCCCTCTTGCCACTACTACTGATGGCAATCAGGGGCACCCCTGCAGCCACTACTCAGTGCACACCTTACGAGGTTATGCCTGAAAGAGCCATGTGATTTCCTGAGCACCTGTTGATTGATCTCCACACCCCTACTGCAGATAGAGTATCTGTGGACAAGTACATTGAAAAGCTTCATGATGACATCATGAAGACACACCTGTTCACTGCCAGTCAAATGGGTAAAGCTCAACAACAAACTAAAGCTCATTTTGATAAGCATGTCAAAGAAGTTGACTGACAAGAAGCAGACCAAGTTATGCTTCTCCAATACAGACAACTATCTCATTCATTTGCCTGCAAATGGGAAGGCCCATACCCCATTGTCAACAAACTCAGCCCTGCTGTCTATCAGGTCCGAGTTCAACAGCAGAAGACCACCGACAAGTGGTTCCATGCTAATCAGCTCAAGCTGTACAAAGGTGACTAAACTTACTTTTCCTAACCCACTTAGGGCAGAATAGTACCCCTCTCTTAACAATCCTTTTCTGTTTTCTTTCAGGTACACTGGCAAGATGGCTATCTTGCACTTCCTTATCCTTGTGGGACTACTTTCCTTGACTGAATCCCAGAACAAACCCCTATTGACTGCACATAAACAGTGTATAGTACATTTTCTTAGTAAACTTGAACAGTCAGCCTCAATGGGAGTTCATATTAATGTGCCCAGCAAAATGATTACTGTAAAGGAAGGCTCAGATGCCTACCTTAATGCCATGGTAGTAGCTCCAAACAAGACCTCACTATCTATACAATGGGAAACTGATCTTAATGGTTACACACTCCCTGTAGCTTGCCTATCATAAGATACATTCCACGGATGGCCTAACTCAGATATCTCACACAATGGTACTCTCTCCATTCGACAGACTTCTTCTATATGTACTGGTCAGTATAACCTTACTGCTCTCATAGATCCTGCTTGGTGTGACTGCCTTTCCTCTGAGGAGTCACATGCTTTCTGTCTTCATAACTATGTAGCTACTGAAGCTCTTTTTCTTTCTGTAGTCCCACCCACCGAAGAAGAAATGACTGACTGCCCCCCCCCAGAGGAAGGTCCTCCTAGTGGTTTCACTTCCAGGTGCCCTGATAAATAATGTATAATTTATTTGGTCTACTCCTTTACATCTATCTAAAACACCTCTCCATAGGCCAACAGTGCTGCACATTACCATTTCATATAGCAGTGTAAGACCGTATTGGTGCAGCCTAATTTACCACACACATTACCATCTCATACAGCAGTGTAAGACCACATTGATGCAACCTACTTCGGCAGCATCCTACCTCCTTTTAAAGTGCCAGCTACCAAGGGAGACCGCACATCTTCAGTGATCATATAGACTTGGTGCCATCTGCTATCTTGCTCAGCCCTGTGAAGTCACCAAATACCTGCACACACCGACTTGTCTTGTTCTGTCAGATGATTCTCTTGGAGTCTATAATCCGGCTATGCCATCTATAGATAAAAACACTTTGCCGTAGTCATAACTTACTATTTTTCACCATAAGGCATCAACATGAGGGCTGATACCTGGCTCCCTCTTTTCATCTTCCTATGGCTGGTGCCTTATGTAGTGTATCACCTGGGCTGAAATAACTCACAGGGGGAGTCGGATCCTCTGTCACAGTGCTATTTGTACAGCAACTCATCTTATAGCTTTTGTTGCACCCATGCGCTCCCATACTTGCATCTATCTGAGGTAGCTTCTGCGGGTGGGACCTGTACCTCCCTACCCATACAGGGTATGCCCCCCTATATCCACAGTAATAATGCCACTTGGTGCCACGTGGCAAGGATTTTAGTAGCTGCATCCTTAGGACAGCACTGCTTAAAAAAAAGTGCCCAGCACTCTTGTTCTGTCATTCTAAGCAGCCGTGGAAGAAGTAGAGCTTTCAAATTATCTCTGGCTACCCTAAAGAAAATTGTGTTTCTCCTCTTATTGTGCTCAGGCAATGCTGAACTTAACCCTGGTCCTACAGAAGCCTTGTCATCTCTGTCCAACCTTACAAGGCTTAGAGGAATGAGCTTTATGCACGTTAATGTTTGCAGTCTCTTAAAAAAGCTTGCATCGATCAAGACCTGTGTCATTCATACTGAACCAGATGTGCTGGTAGTCTCAGAATCCTGGCCGACAGGCAGACTAGGGGTGGTGGGGTAGCCATTTATGTCAAAGACAAATATACGGTCACTACCATTGACTCCTGCTCTATTGAAAATGGCTTTGAATGTCTGTCCCTTAAGGTTGAAACATCCCACTCAATGGCTATCGGGATTATAGGGTGCTACAGGCCTCCATCTGCTGGGTCCCGGCTCCTGTCTCATCTATCGACTATTATGGGACATGAGACCCTCAAAACTATTATTCTAGGGGATCTCAATTACAACTGGTTATCCAAGGCTTCCTTATACCTCAAATCCTTCTGCTACTCTCTTGGGCTCACACAACTCATTGAAGAACCTATGCATCCTAACAAGAAAACCCCAAGGAATAGCACCCTATTGGATGTCTTTCTTACAAGCAAGCCAAAGTCCTTTTCCTATGCTGGAATATTTTTCTCAGATGTCAGCGATCATAGCTTCATCACCAGTGTAAGATCTGACTCTAATCCCCCCCTCCACATCTAAGTTCTCCATCAGAAGGTCCAGATGCAACTTTGACCCATTTGTCTACATCGGGCAGAACTTTTACCTAGCCAAGTCAGTCAGTATGGCATATGACATTTTTCATGAAACAGTGTCTTGTGCCATAAATAATATTGCTTCCTTGGTAAAAGTCTGCATAAAGACCAGAACTTGTTGTTGCTTCTCTGTTGAACTCAAGGCTGCATTACTAGTGAGAGATAAACTCTGGAAAAAAGCCCGCAAATCAAAAACTGCTGAGGATTGGTGTCTCTTCAGGAAGGCTAGGAACTCCTGCACCAAATTGGTTAGAGAGGCTAAGGCCAACTTCTACCATTCTGAGCTTGACTCTGCCTCAAGGTGCCCAGCTAAATTTTGGTCCACAATCAAAAAACTGTCTGATCATATAGCTGGAAATGTACTTCCCTGGAAAATCATCTCTGACAATGTTGCTATCAATGATAGCAAGGAGATTCTCCAGGCCTTCAACAAACATTTTGCTACAGCAGGCCTAGCATTTGACAATTCACCAGCATCCGTGTTACGTTCTCAGGTTAGTGCACAGATTCCTGAACCTAGCACCACTAATGCGGTCTTCTCATTCCTTCCTGCTTCATTGAAAGAGGTCAAAGACCTCCTTCTACAGTTGGACACCAAGAAAAGCGCTGGTGCTGACTCTCTCAACCCCTACTTCTTAAAGATCGCATACCACGTCTTTGCTGTACCAATCACAAACCTATTTAACTTGTCCTTGTCCCAGGAGACTCTTCCACACCTATGGAAAATTGCCCAAGTTGTTCCTCTGTTTAAATTAGGGGATCCCTGCTACCTAAATAATTATAGGCCGATATCTCTCCTACCAATATTATCTAAATTGCTGGAAAAAATTGTGAATGCTCAGTTCAGAACCTACTTAGATAACAAGAACCTTCTAAACCCTATGCGGTCTGGTTTCAGATCCAAGCATAGTACCATTATGGTTCTGGCCAAAGTGACTGATAACTGGCAACGAGAGCTGGAAAACAAAAAATTTGTATGTACCATGTTTCTGGACCTTAGCAAGGCCTTCAACACTGTCGACCACTGTCTGCTTCTTTCCACACTAAAAGTGATTGGTCTGAGCCTGACCTCTCTGTGCTGATTCAATAATTAACTTACAGATAGGATTCAGCAGGTCAAGGCCGAAGGGGAGCTCTCTCCACTCAAACCACTAAAAAGAGGTGTTCCACAGGGATCCATCCTTGGGCCTCTATTGTTTGCCATTTATATAAACACTATTGATGTTGGCATTGAGGATGCCAATATTCACCTTTTCGCTGATGATACGGTGTTGTACCTAAGGCACCCAACTCTGGAAGCCGCTTGTGGAGATTTACAAACAGAATTCAACTTGTTGCACAATCAGCTCTTGAATAAAAAGCTGTTAGTGCCAAAAAAACAAAAGCTATGCTGTTCTCTCCAGCTACTCATTCAGCAAACCCTGCTATCTCTGGCTCCTTACAGCCCACAAACACTTTACTAGGAGAGAGGTTGGGATTTGTTACAAAATTCAAGTACCTAGGGGTCTGGCTAGACCACTGACTCTCCTTCGTGGAGTATGTCGAGGATCTGCTGAAAAAGTTGAGGCAGAGGCTTGGTCTCTTCTTTAGAATAAACTGCCTCCTGACCAAAGATGCTGAGATGCAGTTAGTTAAATCCACATTTCTATCCCTAATTGTTTATGCTGACTTAATTTATAGTCAGTGTAATGCCTCCTGTCTTACTAAACTGGACACCTTATACCACAGAGCCTTGAGATTTATAACTGGCCTACCTATCACCACCCACCACTGCTCCTTATATGCAGGTGTGGGGTGAACCTCCCTTCAGTACAGAAGGAATAGAAATGCAGCTCTCTGGACTTACAGAGATATTACCAACAAATTACCCCAATACATTTCCCACTGTTTGCCATTATACGTGGTAGGCAACTACGCACTGAGAAGCTATTCTCAGCTTCTGCTGAAGGTACCTAGGGCAAATACTCACTTTGGGAGAGCGGCCATAGGCTTTGTGTTGCCCTCACTCTGGAACAAACTACAGACATCTATGAAACTGAGTCCTCCTTTTAGTCTTACCACCTTCAAGACCTTGTATGCCAAGGCTGTTAAGGAGCTATGTAGCTGCTTCCAGCACACTTAGCGTGCTAGGGTGCCTATTGCTTACCTGCCCACTACATCTCCACCTAACCCTGACTCTTGATTGTCTCCACCTATGCCCCTCTTTTTTCTGCTAATCCACTACCTTTCTTACCCTCAGACTCCTAACATATATGTCCCCAGCCCATCTACCGTTGCACCCCTCCTAGAACAGCTGCAGTTCTGTACCCTTCCCCTCCATATCTGCCCCTTAAGTTTGTATATGTTCTGATCAATGATATGCCATGCTGTTTGAAAATGTTTTAAAATGCTGGTTGTTTCAGAATGTTTTAATTCCCCTTCTCACACCATTCTCCTTAACCTTGTTAACTCTATACCTGAAATACTTGCTATTGCTCTGTGTAATTTTTGTTTCTAATTCTGTATAGTTATGTCTATATACTATCTATACATGAAAGTGTTATTCTTGACCTTGTGTATCACATGTCCACCTTGTAAATGAGCCTGCTCAATGGTGTTCATTTGGATAAATAAAGACTTGATTGATTGATTGATTGATGCACGTCCCAGTTATTTTCAATCTTACACATTGAAATATGGCTGAGATTGGTCTCTGTCACATGACCAAAAGTTCTAAATTTTTCATTATGATGCTTACAGATATTGTAGCTGCTTACCAAACCTGCACTAACAATCCAGTTAGTGGACCTCATACTACTAATCATGTAGGGGTCTTTAGACCCGCTCCTAATGTTAAAGCTAGACCACACACTAGGTGTGACACTGCAGATGTTATTGGTGCAGCAGGCACTGTTTCTGGCCTTTTTGGCTCAGGCATGTCTATCTGGAATAGAGCAGATATAGATGCTATTAAAGCACAAACTCTTAATTTTCAGTAAGCTGTTAAGAATGATATCCTACCCCCACTGTTACATGGTGTAGATGGTTTAAGTAATGAAGAACGTTTTACAGTATACAACATGCGGGAAATTGCCAAAGGGTTCAATGATACTAAGAATAAGATTAATGAACTGATTTTTCAAAATAACAAGGAGGCAGACAAGCAATATATTGCCCATGAGCTCTTATGCTCTGCTTATGGTTCTTATGTAATTGCCACTGTTAACAATCTCATCAGGGACTTGGAAACAGGACATATTCCAGATCTTACCCATGATAAAAGAATGAGTAAATGGTACTGTCCTCATTGCAAATCTAATGGTTGCATTACTATTTGTTTAGCAAATTCTGGTAACATTTCTATGTCCACAGCTAGAAACCTCAGATATGTCTCAAGATATAGAAATGAAGCACCTTGTTACGTTACTAAGACTTGTTCCATTCATGATAATATGTTTATAACTTTTACTGTTTCATTACCACTCTTTGATCCTACAACATCCATTTTTGATAAACTGGACCAAATTAATTCCATCGGACACCTGGATGATGACATCTATCATGAAAGAACTGACTTAATCTCCTTGTTGGTCTACCATTCTTTGCTCCGAGCCTGGGTGGCACCCCACTCTAACTGTAGCACCAAGAAGAGATGCTGCTACTTGTGCAGCTGTGACATTTTTGATATTGTGAAACCTGTTTGCGTATATTCTCCTGAACATCTTGACTGGTCCTTCTCCTTGGGAGATGAATTACTGTCCAATCTGACTGATGTGATGCGGATGATGAATCTGAATCTCCATGAGCTGCATCTTCAGTGCCTGATGCTGAAACAGCTGCATCCCGAAGCTACCTAGAAGAGGTACATCGCTTTCACTTCATAGCTCACCTATCAGTCCTTTTCTTCTCCTATACGTCTACAGTGCTGGAGGGTTCCAACTGTAAGAGTGAATTACAATTCCAATGGGCAGTATTGTGCAGTGACAAATCATAAATCCTTTGCTTATGGTCAAAAATCTTTTGTTATTTCAACACCTAACATTTATTTTACTCCACAGCAGATAACAGTCATTGGTCACACTGTGATTACTTATGTTCCCCACCCTGAACCAGATGTTATTGATACCAATCTGCAATTTTTGCTTGCCTTGTCTCAATATTTGCCCATGTTTAACGTGCACATTGACCCTTTGACTCTTTCTCTGAAATCTCTTTTAGCTAGAAAGGATTCACATTTGATTTATATTGGCAATAATATTTCTAAGGCTGATGATGCTCTTAATGATCTTATTCATGATGGTGATTTAAGCACTGCTCTTTCCAATACTTACTTAGGACTGAATTTTAAATCGCTTGTTATTATACAAGTATTTTTGATTGTTTTTCTGATACTAACCATCTGCTGTCTCTGACTTACTCTAAAACAACACTGAGAACAACTCAAATTCCTTTACAAGGCTCATGTGTCAGGCTTGTAAATGACTTTTTAGCTTCATCCCACTACTTTCCAAGGACTTTTGCCCCTTCTGAGACAATAAGGGGGGAGTGTTATCCATGGTCCATCACCCCTGATTGTACCCCCCCCACCTCTCAGACAGCAACATATATGTAGGTACATGTACTAATCTTAGGGCAAAGACACTTATTGTATAAGCATAAGTGTCAGGATCTGTGTTCTACTGTATTCTACTAATGCATATTATGCTTCATTATATTTCATCAATGTATTTGGGTCCTGGGAGATGCTTTCCATTATATTTTGATTGTATAATCAAAAGTTAGGCAACAGTGCCACCTATAATGCTTGTGAATCACTGTAACTGCAGTGAGCTTGGACACTTATACAGAACCTCACTGTATTCAGGCTATCTCTGCTAGCTAAGCAACTTCTCATGCTAATTAGGATAGTCTCTCAGGCCACCTGTTACTGGCCAATTATAAACTTTTTATGTGTCTTCCTTAACTGTTTCTATAGTAATTATCAGGGTATAAGACCTTTTGCAGCATGCAGCGCCTCTGAGATGAGATGTTTGCAGTTCATTTGCATCAGCAGGTAAGAAAAAAGGTTTGTCTCCCCATACGATGCACAGGGGTAATGCCAAACCTCACCCAACAACTAACACACCAAAATCTGGCCAATGCAAAATCATGTACACAAATATTCACAGCCTGGGAAATAAGATCCCAGACCTGCAGGCAATAATGTCAGAGGCTAAACTGGACATAGTAGCAGTTAGTGAGATGTGGTTTACCAGTAACCACACTTGGGAGACTTCAGTACCTGGCTATGTATTGTTCAGAAGAGACTGAGGTGCAAAATTGGGGGAAGGAGTGGCCCAGTATGTCAATGAAAATATCAAAGCTACAGAAATTCAGAATACACATAAGGAGCCAGAAGAACTGTGGGTCACCCTGGAAACAAGAAATGGGACAGCCATAAGAACTGGGGTTGTCTACAGGCCCCCAGACCAGGGGGAGGACATAGACACATTACTGTTAGAAGATATACAAAACATGACAGCTAGAGGGGAGGTTCTGATAATGGGAGACTTCAACATGCCGGATAAAGATTGGTCAATGCCAGCAGGAACATCTGCCAGAACTAGACACATAGTGGATTCCCTGCAGGGGGAGGGCCTCAAACAACTGGCACAGCAACCCACAAGAGACAGGGCTGTCCTAGATCTAGTACTGACTAACAAGGAAGGGATCACAGATCTCCAGGTAGAAGGTCACCTGGGGGCCAGTGACCATCACATGGTATGGTTCAGTTTGGCTACTACATCTAAATCATCCCATTCCAAGGCAAAGATATGGGACTTCAGAGGAGCTGACTTTGATAAGATGGCCAACAGAGTTAAGCTAGCCCTGGCAAAGAAACACAGGTGAGGGGTACAGGCAAAGTGGGCAAGCATTAAGGATGCAATACTTGAAGCAACATCCCATTGTGTTAGACAGAAAAGGAAGTGCAAAAGAAGAAGGAAACCACTTTGGTTCTCAAATACAGTAGCAGAAAAGGTCAGAGCCAAAATTCTGGCCTTCAGGAAATATAAGGGAACACAGCGGGATGAAGGTAGGGAGGCATACCAAACTGCCCTAAGGGAAGCAGGGAAGGCAGTAAGGCAGGCAAAGTCCCAAACTGAGGAAACACTAGCACGAACAGTAAAAGAAGCTGAAAAGACTTTCTATAGATACATTAGTGAAAGGAGAAAGTCCAGAAGGGGTATTGCTAAGCTTAATGGAGAAAAGGGAGCATGTGAGGAGGATGACCCTGTAAAGGCATCTATCCTAAATAGATACTTTTGCTCAGTATTTACTGAAGAGAAGGTAGGGCAGGGCCCACAGCTCAGCATCATGGACACGGGGGGAGGGAGGTGAGCACTACTCCCTTCACAAAAGAAAGGGTCCTACAAGAGCTTGCTAAGCTCAGGGTGGATAAGGCAATGGGACCTGATGGCATACATCCCAGGGTACTGAGGAGCTAAAGGTGGAACTAGCAGAGCCATTAGCAGAACTGTTTAGTGAGTGTCTGAGCACAGGAGAGGTCCCAGAAGACTGAGAAGGGGCTCATGTGATCCCGCTCCACAAGAGTGGTAGCAGGAGGAGGCGGGAGCTACAGACCAGTCAGTCTTACCTCAGTAGTGGGCAAGATTATGGAGACACTCTTAAGGAAAGGATAGTGCAACACCTGGAATCCATAGAGGCACAGGATCCAAGACAGCATGGGTTTACAAAGGAAGGTCATGTCAAACTAATCTCATAGATTTCTTTGACTGGGTAACCAGAGTGGTGGGACCAAGGGGAGCAGTTGATGTTGCCTACCTTGACTTCAGCAAAGCTTTTGACACTGTTCCACATAGAAGATTGATAAATAAGCTGGGTAGGCTCGGGGTGGGTCAGAAGTTGGTCAACTGGGTGGCAAACTGGTCGACGGGCAGAAAACAGAGAGTGGTGGTAAATGGTATACAGTCAGAAGAGATGCAAGTCACAAGTGGGGTACCTCAGGGATCAGTCCTGGGGCCAGTTCTTTTCAACATCTTCATTAGTGACCTTGCAGATGGACTAGAGGGTAAGGTTTGTCTGTTTGCAGATGACACCAAGATCTGCAACAGAGTAGATTATCCAGATGGGGTGGGCAGAATGAGAAGAGATCTGGATAAACTAGAAAAATGGTCAGAAGAGTGGCACCTGGGATTTAATGCAAAGAAGTGCAAAATCATGCACATAGGGAAGAGAAACCCTGAAGCCACCTATAGGCTGGGAGGGGAGTTGCTAGCAGTCACAAAGGAAGAAAGAGACTTGGGCATCATCATCACTGATGACCTGAAATCATCCAAGCAGACCTCTAAAGCAGTAGGTAAGGCTAGAGGGGTGTTAGGGTGTATTAGTAGGGGTATCACAAGTTGTAAGAGGGAGGTAATAATCCCTCTTTACAAGACACTGATTAGGCCCCATCTGGAGTACTGCGTGCAGTATTGGAGGCCACACCTTCACAAGGACATTAACCAAATTGAGGCAGTCCAGAGAAGGGCAACCAAAATGGTGCAGGGACTGCATCAGAAGACATATGAGGACAGATTAACAGAGCTCAATATGTATATCCTTGAGCAAAGGAGGGAGAGAGGTGATATGATCGAGGCATTCAAACACCTTAAGGGCATTAACAAGGTGAAAGAGTCTAACATGTTTAAATATAAGAAAAATAGCAGGACAAGAGGACACAGCATGAGATTGAGGGGGCGATTAAGGGGAATGTGAGGAAATTCTTTTTCACAGGAAAGGGTGGTGGATGCATGGAATGGCTTACCACAAGAAGTGGTGGCTATGAATACAGTGCAGGGCTTCAAACAGGCATGGGATAGGCATAAGGGAGCAATACAAATGACCATGAATAGATAGGCCACTGACAGAGCAAAGGCCGATGGCACATTTATAAGGTAGAAAAAGAAATGGGCAGACTGGATGGGCCTTGCGGTCCTTATCTGCCGTCAGCTTCTATGTTTCTATGTTTCTATATGTTTCTATGAGACTAGACTAGACTAGAGACTACAGACTATGTAGATAAGGAAACTAGAGCTTTCCCAGTACATGTTCACTGTTGGTAGTAAGCCTGTATCATTATTATTTACCAGTAATAAATTACCATTTTTACTTGTGCACCACTTGTCTGTGGTCTCTTCCTTTGTGCTGTTCCACCAAGAATCTGAGAAAGGTAGTTTTATTACCAAGTTACACTGTCCTTGTTTTAAAAGGACAAAATCAGATGTGAGAGAGAGAGAGAGAGAGAGAGAGAAAGAGGTATATCAATTAGCGCTACTATGTATGAAAGCAGTGGTAATTTCTTTGTTTTGCATACCACAGCTGGATGTCCATCTTTGGTATGGAAAATTAAGAAAGGATCACTTTTCTCACACATAGGATCTGCAATTCCACACTTAGCAGTCTCTCCTTTGGCACCTGCCTGCCAGCACCGCTCCTCAGATTAACTCTCATAATGTCAGTCCCCCTTGTAAAGAATAAGTAAAACAAAGCACACAAACAAGCAATAAAGAAAATGTAAACATGAACACTTGTCCTACACACAGTAGCAGCACAAAAGCCACAGGCCTCTCTCATCCTCGGCCACACATCCAACACCAGCACTCCTCAACGTGACTCTCCCGATGTGTAATCCATGTAAACAAATTGGGGGAGAAAATGAAAAAGCCGTGGCAAGCAGAGAACTGTACCTTCTGCTTTTCTGATGTGTTTTTTTTTTGTGCAACCACTCTTTTCCTCTGCTTTAAGTTCCTCAGTAACTCCATACTGCTGCCCTTGACCTGTAACCTTTTGAACTTGAACTAAGTGGTTCCCCCACTTTTCAATACTAACAGTGAGAGTCCCATATGGTGCACATCTGATGTAACTGTAAACCAGTGACTAAGCATGCATTTTTGTATAGATAATACATAGATACATAGATACATAGACAGTGTCAGCAGATAAGGGCCTATGGCCCACCCAGTCTGCCCATTTGAGCTTGTAAATTCAGTTTGTTTTCCTAGAAGTCCGTTTCCCCTTACCCCTGACCTCTAGAATTCCTTTATGTCTATCCCATGCATTCTTAAATCCCGTGATTGTTTCAGCCCCCACCACTTCCTCTGGCAGGGTGTTCCACTTGTCCACCACCCGCTCTGTGAAGAAATTCTTTCTCATGTTTCCTCTGAATCGCCCTCCTCCAACTTCATCCCATGCCTCTAGTCCTGGAACACCTTTTTCGCTTAAAAATAGTGTTTTCCTGCACCCTGTTTCTCCCTGTAAGATACTTGTATGTCTCTATCATATCCCTCTCCCTCCTCTCTCCCCCAGGGAGTACATGTTCAGTTCCTTCAACCTGTCTTCATAGGACTTGTGATGCAATCCATGCACCATCTTTGTTGCCCTCCTCTGAACCTTCTCTACCCTGTCTATGTCCTCACGTAGGTATGGTCTCCAGAACTGTACACTGTACTCCAGGTGGGGCCTCACTAGTGTCTTGTATAGGGAATTATGACCTCCTTTTCCTGCTGGTGATGCCCCTGCCTATACATCCCAGCATCCTATTTGCTTTACCTGATGCCTTGTCACACTGTTTCCCTACCTTGAGGTCATCAGAGATGACAACCCCAAGATCCTTTCCTGCTTGGTGCATGCTATATCCTCACCCCCCAACTGATATATTGTACCAGGGTTTTTGTGCCCCATATGCATTATCTTGCACTTCTTTGCATTGAATTTCAACTGCCAAACCCTTGACCATTCTTCAAGTTTCTGCAGGTCCCTTCTCATTCTGTCTACACCCTCTGGTGTGTCTACTCTGTTACAGAACTTTGTGTCATCAACGAACAGTGAAATTCTGCCTTCTAGATCCTGTGCAATGTCACTGATGAAGATGTTAAATAGGACCGGTCCCAGCACTGATCCCTGTGGTACCCCACTGGTCACTCTTCCCTCTGTGGAGTGACAGCCATTTACCACCACCCTCTGGGTCCTGCCACCCAGCCAGTTACCTACCCACCACACTACTGTCCTGCCCACACCCATATTCCCCAGTTTATGTAATAGTCTTCTATGTGGCACAGTGTCAAAGACCTTGCTGAAGTCCAGATAGGCCATGTCCACTGCCCTCCCCTGATCCACCTCCCTAGTCACCCAGTCAAAAAATTCAATGAGGTTGGTCTGACATGACCTCCCCCTGGTGAAACCATGCTGCCTTGGGTCCTGTAGTCCATTGACAACCAGATGTTCCACCAATCTCTCCTTCAGTAGTGCTTCCATGATCTTTCCCACTAGCGAGGTGAGGCTGACTGGTCTGTAGTTCCCTGCTTCCTCTTTGTTCCCACTTTTGTATAAGGGGACTACATCTGCTGTCCTCCAGTCTTTGGGTACCTCCCTTTTTCCAGTGATTGGCTAAACAGGATAGCCAGAGGTTCAGCCACCACCTCTTTAGTTCTTTAAGGACCCTGGGGTGCACCCCATCTGGCCCCATTGCTTTGTCAACTCTTATTACTTCCAGTTCCTTCAGGACCCTTTTCGTGTAAAGGGACTTGTGTCCATTTCTGCACCATTCTCACCCTTGTACTCCCTTCAGACCCACTACCCCCTCTTCCTCAGTAAAGACTGAGCAAAATACCTGTTCAATATGTCAGCTTTACTGTTGTCATCCTCCACGCGACTCCCATCCTCCCCCTTCAGTCTCACTATCCCTCCCTTTGTCTTTCTTTTTTCACTTATGTACCTGTAAAAGGTTTTGTCCCCTTTAACCACTGATTTTGCAATGTGTTCTTCTGTCTGAGCTTTGGCTTCCCTTACTGACTAATCACAGCCAACTAAATAGTATAGATGCTGCAGGTTTATAAATAAAACATTCGCTACTATAATTAAGACCACCCCGGAATCCCATACCTCTTTGTCAGCTCCACAACATGGCTGCACACATGCTATCAGCTCTCATCTTACTGCAGCTACTGGCAGTACCCATGGCATGTCACACATTTACCTATTGCCACAAGTTTTTTGACAGTATTACAAGTAGTTGGTATAAAAGCATTTAAATGATTTACTCTGCTTAGCATCAAGCACCAACCAGTTACACTGTCCGCCACGTCCACTGCCAGCATTTTTCTGTTACAAGTTGTTTTGTTTTCTTGACCTAGCTCCCTTTTTTCATTCAGGTCGTACATCCGTTTCTCTGCCCCCCATGCCTGGGCTTACCCCTCTCCGGGTGGGGCCACAGAGGGGAATTCCCACTCCCTTGGGATATCTTGGACAAGCCCTGGATTACCCACTGGGTTGGGGCCACAATAGTGGGACCCACCCTGGTGGGCTTTCAGAGGCAGTGGATAGATAGCAGAATGGAGTCCGTCATTCCAGGAGCCAGCATTTTTCTGTGCTTTCTTCCCTGGGGTGGGGATGTGCAGTGATGTCCAGCATCTGCACTGCCCCCTGACATATTGGTCCTAGTCATTGTGGTACCTCTGACCTCCACCAGGGGTTCCTCAAGTGCTGGGCACTCTTACCCTCCCTCCCTCCCCCCTGAGAAGGAGATCAGTCCTCAGGATGTTCAGTCCTTCTCCCACAGCCAGCCGTCTGCCTCCTTGGGTCCATTCCCAAACCCGGGTCATCGGCATCACAAGTGGAAATCTAACTGCTGTGGGATGCTGGCATTTCTGTCACATGTTTAAAATGTTATTGATCAATGTAAATGTGCCTCTCAAGCATGCAAAACATTTCCTTCTTCCCTGTACAGCATGTATTGGTCCCTGTAAATGTAAATATATGGTTCTTATGTCCATCATGATCACAGGTGTAAGATTTACTGCAAAGGAAAAAAAAAGTGAGCATGTGACAGGGCAGAAGAGTGTGAGCGCAACCCATGAATATTTAATTCTGAATTTAAACAGACAGTCAGCTAGCTGTGTTTTGTTGAACTCTCTCTCTCTTTCTCTGAAACAGGCATTGTCCCAGATTCCTCCCTTTCCCCCTCACAAAAGACAGAGACTATTTTTTGTTGTTGTGCTCAGATTGGCAATTAATTTAATTATATTCATAATCCAATATTCCATTTCCATTTCTTTATTATCATATTTCCAGAAATTTCATTTATTTCCATCCACATATCAATCTCTGATTATCCCTCCCCCAGGTGAAAACCTGGGTGCCTTCTGTTTCTCCTTTTCCACTAGGTAACGTTAAAAACCGAGACCGCTTTCTTCTTCCTCTTCTTGTGTTATTCCTTTTTTCTTCCCCTTCCCCCCCTGCCATCCACCTTTGGCAGTCCATAACCATATCATCACCTGCCATCCACCTTTGGCAGTCCAAACTGTCCAACCGGACTTGTCTGTCATCCACCTTGACAGACCCACCATACAGACCCCCTTTGACTGTCTTTCTTCTTGCTCTGTCTAGTAGGGTGGGTGGGAGGAATCAAAAACTCAAGCAAATAGTGGCTGAGGCCCCCTTGTGCTGTCCCTTATGTACCACCCTTCACCCCTCCCTTTCCTGCTACCTGCCCTTTGTTCTGGTCCTTGGCCCCTCCCCTCCTTCCTCCCCCCCTTCTGAGCACTACTTATTCTATGACAGAGGGAAGGGGTGCACCAGGACAACCTGGTCTGCCCCTTAAAGGGCAAACTCCATTGTCCCGGATTCCCCCCTTTTCCCATCACAAAAGACAGAGACCATTGTTTGTTGTTGTGCTCAGATTGGCAATTAATTTATTTATATTCATAATCCAACATTCCATTTCCATTTCTTTATTATCATATTTCCAGAAATTTCATTTATTTCCATCCACATATCAATCTCTGATTATTCCTCCCCCAGGTGAAAACCTGGGTGCATTCTGTTTCTCCTTTTCCACTAGGTAACGGTGAAAACTGAGACCACTTTCTTCTTCCTCTTCTTCCTCTTCTTGTGTTATTCCTTTTTTCTTCCCCTTCCCCCCCTTTTTTCCCCACTAGCCAGTCTCCAGTTTGCGTTGGATGGCTGGCTTCCAACTTAGGGTATCACTCTCCTTCACTCAGGGATGATCCTTTCTTCCCTTTCTCTTTTTTTTTTTTATATATACCAGCTTTTTCCTGTTTTCTCCATTCCTTTATGAAACCCATTGTTTCTGTGTTGAATATGTCTATGGTTAGGTCCGACAGGTGCACACCATCTGGCCTGTAGAAGTCCTCCACCCATTGTTCTACCCCCCCCACAGTATCACCTGTCCCCCCATCTGCCTTATCAACGTCCCCACCCTTCTATTCATCTTTTTCCTGACCCTCTCCACCGCCCTGTGGCTGTGTTCCTGTCTTCATACCCTTCTCGGTATCATATCTGACCAGGTGAGGCATACCTGAGGTCACCACTGTCGTATTGCCACTAGGTCCCTTTTTATCTGTAAGTATGTGTGTACCCATGGTCTGCCCACCAGGTCATTGCCCCCTAGATGTATAATGACTAGGTCTGGACTGGGATGATGTCCCTTGAGTTCCTTCAAAGCGGGAAGGAGCTGTGCCCATCTCATCCTCTGTATGCTGTGCCATACCAACCTACACTGTCTTACATCCCGGTACAACTGATTTCCCACAGATTTCTTCTCTGCTCTCTTTCCAGCCCAATAAATATAGGAATGGCCACAGATCCAGACTTCCGTGATCCTCCCTCTACCTATGGGGTGCAAAGAAAATTAATTAATTTACACATACTCTTAGTGCCCTCACTGCATTATCCCCCTGCCTCTTTCCTTTCTTTGCCCCCCCCAAATCTCCCCCCTTTACCTGTGCTCCCCCATAGGAGCACCACAATTCCATTTTTTTTTATATACCACACTTTTCCTTTTCCTCTTTTTTTTTTTTTTTACTTCAGCATTCTGATGTATCTCTTATAACTGGCTGACCGCCAGCGCCCTTTTTCCAAAATGCCCTTCACGGGTTCCCCCATTGCTGCCCACTGTGAGGCAGCCCCAATCCCTAGGGAATGGGATGAGTAATTAGCTGGGTCCTCCCCCAGAAATTGCATGCCCTTTTTCAGTACTGCTGTGACTTGATAGCCGGTGACCCTTTTTCCATCACCATGTACAAATAGCTTTCCTGTCCTGGTCACCTGCTCTGCGGCGAAAACCCACAGAGCCTGCACTGGGCATATCACAATCTCTGATTGCCCTTTCAGTGTTACCATGCAACCTTGCCCTTTTTGGTCCATTTTTGACTTCCTTAGCTTGATCCGTATCTCTTTCACCCCCAACTCACATCGTCCCATTCCAAACCTCCTTCCTTGTCATCTTTCCCATGGCCTACCACCTCACTCACTCTCATAGCCCCCGCAAACATTATCACATAAATAGTGTGAAATAGTTGGGCCTCAGCCTTCGATCTGCATATTACCGGGAGCACCTCTTTTAGCCTTATTAGCCACTGCTCTCCTATTGGCCTCCTATTATCTCCTGGCCCACATTTCAACCTGCCCCATCCCTGCATCATTCTCCTGATGAGCAGTGATTTTTTCAGCTCATTCCACCCTTTTAGGCTGCAGACAACACTAATCCCTGCAAGATAAACCCCCATTGTGGTGTGGGAGGTCCCTTTCTGCCATTGCTCCATGGTGAACATTCCCAAATGTTCCTCTGTGAGTGGCCCACTTACCTCCATCTGGTGCTCTGCCCTGAATGTTTGAAACACTCGCCAGGCCCCATCATAGGCCGTCAGAGTCCGAGGCACCCATGAGCTGTGAAACAGCAGTTCTGCTCCTTCTTGCCAACATCCCAGATGTTCGTTGGTATGGGCGTTTTTTGTTCCTCTGCTGCTGGTGCCAGCCTCCAGAAACGGTCCAGCTGCAGACGGGAAAGGCTGTCAGTCAGGGTATTGCGTACCCCTTCTATGTGTTTTGCTCTGAATGACATGTTCAGCTGGAAAGCCCTTAACACTAAACGTTGTAATACCTGCATGACTGTATCTGACCTAGCTCTCCTGTTGTTTAGTACATCAACCACTGCTCTATTGTCACACCAAAATGTCACTTTCTGATCCTCTAATTCTTCCCCCCAGACCAAGGTACATGCCCATGTGGGCATGATCTCCAGTAGTGTTATATCTCTCACTTTCTCGTCCCTCACCCAGCTGGCAGGCCATGGTTCTGCAAACCACCTGCCCCTCAGGTAAGCCCCCATGCCTAGCCCCCCAGCAGCATCTGTGTAGAGGTCAAGGTCTGTGTTGTACAGCCACTCCTCTTGCCAGAAAGAACACCCATTATACTCCTGAAGGAATTCTTCCCATATTCTAAAATCCTCCCTGACACCTTGTGTCGAGTCCACCCAGTGATGTGGTCTGGTGACCCCTGCTGTAGCCCTAGCTAACCTCCTTGTGAATGCCCGTCCTGGTCCGATGGCCCTGCAGGTGAAGTTCAGATGCCCCCATACCTGCTGCACTAGTTTTAGTTGTACCCTTCTCCTGCTAGTGTGTACTCGAATCAGTTCCTTCAATTTACTTACTTTTTTGTCCGTTAGTCTAAATATTTCATTTGGGGCATCTCTGTCAATCCCCAGGAACTCCATCACCCTGTTGGGTCCTTCTGTTTTTTTCTTGTGCCAGTGGAACCCCTAGCTCCCGGCACAGCTCCTGAAACTTACCCAGCATATTTTGTGTCTCTCTTTTCCCCCTCCCAATGAACAGAAGATCATCCAAATAATGGATGACCATCCTATAACCCGTTTTTTTCTTGGAATATCCACTGCAAACAGGTGCTGAATGCCTCGAATGTCGCACATGCTATGGAACATCCCATTGGCATTGCTTTGTCAAAATAATACTGCCCCCCCAATTTTAAAACCCAATAGATCCCAGTCTTCTTTCCTAACTGGCAGCAGTCTGAAAGTGGACTCAGTGTCCGTTTTTGCCATCCATGCATCCTCTGTGGCCCGGATTATCTGGACTGCATCGTCTAGTGTCACATATGTCACCCTACTATGCTCTTCACTGATGAAATCATTCACTGAGTCCCCTTCCGGATAGGACAGGTGGTGGATCACCCTGTATTCCCCTTCTTGTTTCTTTGGTACCAAACCCAATGGTGAAATCTGCATGTTCCGCAATGGGGGTGTGTTAAATGGGCCCTCTACCCTCCCTGCTGCCTTTTTTTATCTATCTTCTATCTTAACATCCCTTCCTTTCCTTTCACCGACCCCAGGTTGCTTGCCTCTCTCGCTTGTCTGAGCCCCCCACACTGCATTGAAAACCCTGTGTTAAAACCTCCTATAATCATATCCCGCATGCTTGTGTTTGGATATCCATCCAAACAGGCTGTCCATGCCTCCAAGTTGATGGGGGTTCTGGCCATCCCAAACTGGTCCCTGTCATGCCCCCCATTACTCCTCCTCAGCCCCTCCCCATTGTTTTGTGCAATGTTTCATCTCTCAGTGAATTTGACCCCCTCTACTCGTGTTCGCCCTACTCCTCCCTCCCCTGTTCCATGTCTGCCTTCTAAACCCCTGGCCTTCTGGAAAAAACTGCTGACCTGACCCTTGACCCCCGTGTCCCTGTGCCCCTTGGGCCCATGTCCTTCTACACCTACTTGCTGGGTGCCCTCCCCCACATTTTAAACAAGCATGCCAGAAACGACATTGAGGCCAGAAGCAAAAAGCCCTGTTGTTAGCCCAGCAGCATCTCTGGGGCATAGCCCCCTTTTTTCCCCATTCATCTTCTGGTGTGGACTGATTGTTACATAATCGGTCCATAAATCTAGCTGCTTGGTGTCCCATCTCACATCCCCAAATGTTGCCATTCTCAGCCGAAAACACTAATCATAGTATAACCACCCCACCCCGTCCTTTGCTTTTGCCCTCTGTATTATCAAGGAATAAGTGATGAGCGGGATGCCTAGCTCCGGCCTATTTTCCATTATGATGGCTGAGAAAGTGGCAAAACCTACAAACCACCCATCCCAAGTTTTACTTTTTATGAACTTGTCATCCTCCTTCTTCCCTAACAGCACTATCACTGCTGCCATTTCACTCTTACCTATGCCCTCTAATTCCTCATAATTGGCTGCCGCTTTCTGGCTCACCAAAGCAAATATATCCACATACTCCCCTTTCCATATTTTTTCCTTTGTGGCCAGTGGCACATGATCGCCTGTCCTCATCCCAGGTGCACCTATCTCCCTTGTACCTTTCCCTTCTCTCTCTGTATACCCTTCATTTCTGCCCGGCACCTCCTTCTCTGCCCTAATCTCTGCCAGGGATGATTCCATCTGCCCTAGACCTCCTGTTCCCAGTGCCGACACAATTTGACCTATGTATTCTTTTATACTGTCCCCCACTGCACTGGATGTGTTACCTGTAACCTGGTCTGGGCCTTGCTGCCTGGAGTCTTCCAAGTGTCTCCTTGCTTCTCCCTGCAGTTGTGGAGGAAGGTGAACTACTAGGGGTTGTGAAGGGAACACCACGTTCTGGAGATCTGGTCCGGGTTCAGCCTGGGAGATCCCACCTTGACTGGGGGGAGGTACTAACATCACCAAGTCTACAGGCTGCAGGGGTACTGGATCAGCCACCTTGGTGGGTCCCACTACCAGCGGTGGCACCCTAGCAGGACTGCGTGTCCCTTCGGCTGGTCGTTTCCCTCTGCCACCTTTTTCTGGGCATGCTTTTCTCTTTTCCCCGGGTCTCCCTGGTTCCTCCCCCTCCACCAGTTCCTACATTCTGTTGGCTTTTTCTGCCAATTCAATTATAGCCCTGTAAGCGTCTTTCTTTGATGGCCTACTCTTCCTTGGTGCCATGTCCTTCTTTTCCTTTACTCTGTGAAGACAACTACGGGAAGAGAAAACAGGATTAATAAAGAATACGCTCGACAGGGGTGGGTGTTATGCTGAGATAACATCCCACCTTGGTTGCCAGTGGCCAACGCCGAGGGGCGCCCAACACCCAAGGCGGGATGTTATCCCAGCATAACACCCACCCTGGAGGGCATTATTCCTATTATACAATGGCTCGAATGTGTTAAATGAAGACAAAGATTAGAAAAAGTAACTTTAAATTATTTTTTTATTGATTAAAATGTGAAATATCCTTCCACTGAATTAAATAGTTCTGTTTTTTAACTTGTAAATTTGTTACAAATATGTGAATAACTTAAGTATTTTTAACATGTGAAACGTGATACAACATTTGTCAAATTAATAACGTTTATGGTAGTTCATTTACGGTTTGTAAATATTAAATACACACATGCTGTTGCCTTGGATGTAAATTGGTTGCTGTTGCTAGTACTTTGCAGAGCAGTATTGCTGTTTTCTTAGTCGATGCAGTCTGCTCGGGTGTTTCTTGTTGCTGGCATGTTTACTGTTGCCATGGTGTGATCGGAGTAGCTGTCGGTAGTGGTTCAGGCGACATAGCGTTTGCTGTGTCACAGGTTCGAGGCATGGATCCGGTGCTTCCTGTTGTTCCTGATATAATGCCACTCCATTGGGATCTTTGCCAGCGTCGGGCTCCAGTAGCTTTTAAGAGAGATTCCTGTTTGTGGCCAATTCGCTTATTATTTGGCTTTCTAGTCGGCGTTACTTAGTAATTGGATGGCAGTGCTAGCAAGGAGTGGTTTGTGTACGTGTGTGGGAGCCCTGCAGCACGGCACATTTTGGGCAGCATGGAAGACAGGTAATTTTGCCTAGGGGCTCCCAAGTATACCAGACTTTTCTGTTACCCAGGGACTGGCAGGCTTTTCCTAGGATGCAAAAGAGGCATGGGCTGTTGATGGGGAGTTTGATATGTATTTTTAGCAGAGCAACTGGGCATTGAGGATGGCCTTCTATGCAAACATTGTGCCCTGTAGCGATCGCGGTCTTTTTCTAGTGCGTCGCCAGTGATTTTTGTTTTTCATTGAAGCTCAGTGTGGCATATTGAAGTCCGGTTTCTGTTGTTTGAATTCAAAACTGGAGGGTTGTAGCTGTCTTTGCCCTACATGACGCGTCTGGCGAAATGCAACTGAACTTCTAGCCAGACTTCGGCGTAGAAGTCCCGGGGTTTCTGTGTTGAGTGCCCGGTTGTCTCAGGAATGACAGTTCGGTCTCCGTGAGGAGGCGTGGTGTTGAGCCTTGTCCTTTCCGTCCGTCTCAGGCTTTTTATTTGGGCTGTGAATATATTGTTTGCCGTTTGAAACTCTGTGTGGGTGATTATGTTGATGTTTCTTGACAGCGGGGGCTCGTTTAGGTAACAGTTAATCCCGATCTCAAGCGATAAAAACTACTTATTCCGTACTGGTCTCCGTTGCTGTTTCTGACTGAGGCATAGAATTTTCGTAGGATTTTATTTAAGTCGGTTTCGTTACTGTTGCTAAGTTGCCTGGTACCTGTTTCTTTCATCCAGTCATTTAAGGCGTTAATGGCCCACACAGTTTGCCGCCTTGTGGATGGTTCATTTCTCTAGCATTCAATTTGATCTAGGTGGTTGTCGTGGATTTCAACATGTCTTCGTTTTCTTTTTCTTTTTAGGCTCAGTATTTTCTTTGTTTTCTGAAAACCATTTATCTATTGTTTGCCATTTTGAATAAATTGAAATTTAACTTTGGAAATGCTGTCATGAGTCTGCTTTATTTTGTTTAGTATTTCTGTCACAGTGGTCTTTGACAGCTGCTGTGTAGTAATCTGTCTTTTGATGTTTAGTGATGAGGTTGACAGCTGGCTGGCACTACAGCTGGGATGTTATGCCAGGATAACATCCCTGCTGTGGTGGGCAGCTGACCAATCAGAGTCCAGGAAATTTTCTTGCCATTGTATAATTGTATATATGTACCTGTCTGTAATGCCTTCTCTTTGTTCCTCACACCACAATGCCTGCATGACCAATCGGGCCCCCAGTGAAGGCCTCAATCATGCCCGATGGGTCACTTGGTCTTTTGGCTGCTCTCTGCCATGTCCATTGGGAAAGAGCCCATGCTACATGGGCCACTCCCCACCCCTTGGCCTACTCATCAGCCCCTCTAAGCCTTCTGGCACGTACTCCCCCTCAGCGCATGCTCATGCTCCCATTTCAGGCGAGTCAGTCTCGCTTGCCCTCTCCTATCCTCCCCCTGCTCTTCTATTCATATCCCCCCTTCCTCCACACCCTTGTGCCCTGATGCCACACCGGGTGGTTGTGACATGCTTCCGCTTCCCCTTGCTACTGGACCCCCCTTGCTGGTCCCTGTCCCATCACCGATTCTTTCCTCCCCTTTGTAGCCACTCAAGTGCCTCCACCTTTTTTTTACTGTCCTCGAGCCTCTCAAAAAACATCCTGCTGCTGTCCCTTTATTAGTTTCATTGTCTGAAGGATGAGAGCTCACGATACAGCACCCCCTCCTACTGCACTTCAGTGCAGTATTACCCTAACTACAGTACCTGTTGTGGAGCTAGAACTCACAACCTTCAGATCCTCCAGCCCCAGAGGCAAGCATGCTACATACAGAGCCACTGACACTGACTACTACCGCCCCTCGCGGCGTATGACGTCAGACGCCGTGAGGTCCCGGGTCACCCTCTCTCTTCCTTTGCCACAGGGCCTCTCCCAGGCCAACCAGCCACAGAAAACAGCACTGCGTGACAGGAAAAGCTTGTCTCCAACTCCCACATGTCATGTGACGTCACGCCATGTGATCCCGCATCGCACTCTCCCCTGCCTCAGGGGCCTCTTCAAGGCCTCCTATCCTTACCAGGGAGCCAAAACTGGCCCCAAGCAGCCCCAACAGCCCCCAAATAAAGGAAACTTTTTTAACCCCTACGCAGCGGTAAAGGCCGCCACGCCATCTCAGATCGCAGACCTCTTCCCACCAGGCCACACAAAGAACGCCCAAAATGCCACAAAAGCCCAGAGAAAAACCAGGAAAGGCTTCCCTTACCCCATGCTGTGTGTGACATCATGCCACAAGGTCCCACATCGCGCTCTCTCTTTCCTGCCTCAGGGGCATCTTCAAGGCCTCCTCTCCTTACCAGGGAGCCAAAAACAGCCACAACCAGCCACAACAGTCACAAAATGAAGGAAAAGGGGCCTTTTTACTAACCCCTATGTGGTGTGTGGCATCAGGCCACGCGGTGTCAGATTGCGCTCTCTTTCCTCTGCCTCCCAGCCTCTTCCAGGCCTACCCTTCCCACCAGACCACACAAAAATGGCTCAAAAACCTCCAAAACACTGTGAAAAAACTGGAAGGCTTTTCTATACCCCCCACGGCATGTGGCATCACGCCACATGGTCTCAGATCACACTCTCTCTTCCCCCTGCCTCAGGGTCTCTTCCAGGCCCACTATTTTTATCAGGCAACCCCAGAAAACAAAACACAGCCACAATCAGCTGCAAAAGCACCTAAAGCAAAGGAAAGGCTCCTGCCCTTTCAACCAAACCAAACCCACAATTTTTGTTATCAGTGGCAAAACATCTATTTCTTTGAGCCACTAGCATTGCTTGTTCTGCAAATCCTGCCATCAAACTTAACAATCATGTCCTCAAATCCTTCATCTGATCCCCATCGCTATTCAGGACCCTCCCATTTTCCTCTGTTATATACTGTGACATATTTAGTCTTCTTATTACATATATTATCTCTTTCTCTTCATATATATATATATATATATATATATATATATATATATAATTTTTTTTTAAAAAACAACTTCACATCTCCTCCTGCAAATCAATTCCTTACCTCTCTCTCCTGGTGAAATAAACCTCAAAGAAATTGCCAAGATCCAACGTGCTGCAGTTGATGTAAATCAAAAACTCCAGCAAAAAGTGGCTGAGGCCCCCTTGTGCTGTCCCTTATGTACCACCCTTCGCCCCTCCCTTTCCTGTTACCTGTCCTTTGTTCTGATCCTTAGCCCCTCCCCTTTCTTCCCCCCTCCCCTTCTGAGCACTACCATTCTATGACAGAGGAAAGGGGTGCACCAGGACAACCTGGTCTGCCCCTTAAAGGACAAACTCCATTACAAAGCCAAAAAAAGATAATATGTTAGACAGTCTAAAGGTAAATTTCCTTGTTAAACGTTTCTATATGTAATTAAATACAAATCATGTAAAAAGTGTAAATATAAAAAACGTACAGCAAGCAAGCAAGTTTGCAGAATTGAATAGGTCACAGGCAGTCCCTATGTTGCTTATGATCAGCATCTATTTTAAGCATCTAAAGTGTGATCCTTTGTACTGTGTTCCCAGATTCATTTAGCATTTTCCCTGTAATGCCAGGGTGATTTTCCTATGTGCTTCCTGTAGATTACATTATTCTGCATAGAATTCAAATTCATTTGTTTTCCTGTATAGCCAATGCAAGTCTATGATAAAATATTCCCAATAGATGTATCCAAGTCCCTGTAAAATACAGGAATCACTGCAGATCTGGTAGCCCCGTTTGTATGTGATCCATTAATGTCAAAGACCAATGTATGAATACTGTGTTCTTTCAAAAATAACAACCTGTCCCCATTACTTTAATGAAAATTAAAAAAAAAAATCAGTTTTAAAACCACAAAATCTTTGTCAGTCTGCCTTTCCATACTTTATTTTCATTTGCTAAAGTAGTGGAAATAATTACCACTCATTACTATTTCTGCAGTGTAAACAAACAAAATAAATGATGTGTTTTAAAGATAGAAAATGTTTGTCAGTCTTTCTCACACTCTATTTTCATTTTCAAATTAAAGGTAAATTTCAGCCAGCTGGAGCAAGACAATATCATCAATCTGTTTCCCACAGAAGAGTGACTGTGCAACACCAACTGCACCCAAGAAAACAAAAGTAGACAAAGCAACAACTTCTCAGTGATTTCAATCAGTAACAGGAAACAAACTTCACAAAATTGAGGAAGAACATGAGATAAATACAAAAAAAAATACAGTTAGGGCAGTAAATGTTTTCAGTCAGTGGACTAATTCTAGAAGCATTGAACTGGACTAGCAGAAGGACACAGTGGAACACCTCAACAGCACCTTGATACAGTTCTATGCTGAAGTCTGCACAACTACAGGTGAGCAGTATTCAGTGTCTGGCTACTGTGCTCTAAGAGCTGGGCTAAACAGACACCTGAACAGCCCAGCCATAGGTCAGAACATAAGCAAGCAATAACACATGACAAGGTGTCAGTTATCGTCAGATAAGAGTATGCCCAGGTGTGTACTAAGGCACGAGGTGCTTGAACTGAGTGCCTTATGCACCTGGGCATGCTCTTATCAGATATTATACAATGTCAAGAAAGAATGCTGACCTGTGATTGGTCAGTCTGGGACTGGACCAGTGATGTTATCCCAGTAAAATATCATGGGTCTAGTGCCAGCACACCAATGACTGCACCAATGGTCATCAGGATCACTACACACAGCCCACATAGATTCCCATTTCACAGTCAACTCCCCCAGGCAGGTATGTGTTTCCCCACCAGTTCCTGACTGTTTCCCCTTAAGTACTCACCCCAATTCAGTGTCCCCACTTATTTTTTCTGAAAATCTCAGTGCTTTTTCCATCCAAATGTGAAATGAAGCTGAACGCTAATCGCTTCACGCTGACTGACAGCACCATGATCGTGACCAGAGCATGTGCAATTATAAACAGCATTCGCTCAGCAAGACAGGTGCAATACTGTATTCCTCCTTTAACCAAAATTCCTGTCATGGACCTCACCTTTTTCTCCACATCAATGTCCAATAAAATAAAGCTCAAACAGCCCCTCTTTATCCTGGTCTGCTCGTGGTCTGCTCAAGGTCCCGAGGTCCCAACTTTAGTGTCAACCAATGTTACTGCATGTCTGCACTGCCCTATTCCACTGATCACTTCATTGTAGGGGGGAAAAAACAGAAGACCAATGTCTTTCCAACAAGCAGACACCATCTCTACATTGTCTCTCTGACTAACAGGAGAAGGGAAACAGCAAAAAGATAAGGGGCACAGAGGTCAGAAAGACAGAGCCACAGATAGACATTTAAGGGAATACAGGCAAATCATGTAGGGGTCAGTGCCACCTCCTGCACAAGACAGGAACTGTGAACTGTTTTTTTCAGTACGTATTCCTGCCCAAACAAAGAAAATAAAAAAAAAATAATATTTTAAACAAGTGTTCCCTTTTTTTCCTCTTAAACAAAATGAGCCATTGTATAATAGCAATAATGCACTCCAGGCTGTGTGTTGTGCTGGGATAACATCATGCCTGGGGTATTGGACACACTCAGCCTGCGATCTCATGCCCAACCATCCCAGGCGTGATGTTATCCCAGCACAACACACATCCTGTCATGCATTATTGCTTAAATAACCCACACCTCAGAGTGTGATACTGCACTTATAAAATGGATCCCCCCAAGTAGAAATTACAAAAAAAAAGTGTCAAATTTGAAATAAAACAAGGGAAGAAAAAGAGTTTTTAGTTACAACACTAAAAAATAATTCCTCTATGGGGTGTCCTGTACACTACAATACAGTGTATTTGTCTTGGTCACCACTAGAAACCCCCCGCCATACTGCTCAAGGTTGGTCAGGTCACCACAGTCCATCACACACACACACACAGACGTTGTATGTGCTTGTGGTCAGGTTTGGTCCTCTCAGTCCATCACCAACAGATAGACAAGGTGAATTGCTTCAGATCTGCTCACCGCACTCACGCACTCTCTCTCACACACACACACACACACACACACACACACACAGTGTGGTGACTAAACATCTGTTTTTATGTTTGCTTGCACGCATGTGCAAGAAATATAGTGCCATCATTGGAGTTTTCGGAGGTGTATCAGCCCTCTTCCAATTCAGTCAGCGTGTTTGCAGGCACGGCCACAGTTCTCCAATGCCTGCTGGAGCTGTCTATGACAGCTCCAAAATGCAGTGGCGTACAGTTGAAAGGGGGAGCTATGCTTCAATGAGCAGCTATCAGATATCGCCTGCTCATGCGTGCTCCCCCTACACACACACACACACACACACACACACACACATGCCGTGCTGGCCCCCAACGACACACTATAGCTGACGTGGGTGCCCAATCTCATCATCAGCTGTGCTGCACCCCCCAAACACAGTTTCCTTCATATGCCACGCTGGGTGCCCACCCCAGCATGGCTACACGTCATATAGCCGATGGGGTGCCCAATCCCTGTCAGCTCCTGCTTGCCCCCCCCAGTACAGGTGCCAGCTGGGAGCCCACCCAGCGTGGCAACAGATCTCATGGCTGATGGGGGTGCCCAATCCCCATGGCTCCACGCCCCCCCAAGCCGTCCTTCTGCCATGCTGTGAACCCACCCCAGCATGGAAAATGTCCTGCGTCATCTTTTAAAACAAAAAAGCCCTGTAAATAAAAAGCGGTCCCTCGCAGTCTCCCTGCCACAACCCCCCACAACCCGCACCCACCCACTCGCATCCTGCCTCCCCCCCCACCCCCATACTTACCTCTGGAGTCTGGCGTGACGCCTTTGGCAGACTGAGAACATGTCTGCACTCTTCAAAGCTGACCATGAACTGAGGAAATGCCGGTAAGCTGTATAATGGGATAGATAGAGTTTTTTCAACTTTATTGCATATCTCAGGCATTTTTTGGAATTTTTGCACCAAATTTTCAACATGGGGTTTTTGGGACCCCTTCTCATGAATGCTGTCACTGTCATGGCGTTACTCGGGCCCAAAGGGTAATTTCGATTCCACTGCGTGAAATCAACTTTCTGGAATGATTAACAAAATGACACTGCCAGTGTTCATAGGGTGGGCTCTCAAAAAGCCTATTTTGAAATTTGGAAAATTCCTAAACGACTTGTTTCTGGCGCGCGTAGCAGTTCCTCATGAGCTCGTAAGTTCTTTGAATTTTCAATATTTTCACTCCAGATTTTCAACATTGCCATTTTACCACCCCTTCTTATGAGCAGTACAGCTGTCATCTTTCACATCTCACCCAAAATGTGTTTCCGCCTATGTAGTGCACAATGGCGCAGTCAGTGTGCGAAATCAATGTATGGGACACATTAAGAAAATCACAGTGACACGGTTCATGAGCAGAGGTCTTAAAATGGCTATGTTGAAAATTTGGTGAAAAAATTCCTAAAAATGACTGTTTCACGAGCGTGTGTTGCAGAGTTCCTACGCACACTCGTAAGTTAGCAAATTTTCAATATTTTCACTCCAGATTTTCAATATTGCCATTTTACCACACCTCCTTATGAGCAGTACAGTTGTCATTTTTCGCATCTCACCCACAACGTGTTTCTGCCCATGTAGTGCACAATGGCACAGTCGGTGTTCGAAATCAATGTATGGGACACGTTAAAAAAATCACAGTGACATTGGTCATGAGCAGAGGTGTTAAAATGGCTATGTTGAAAATTTGGTGAAAAAATTCCCCAAAATTACTGTTTTAGGGCGCGTTGCGCAGTTCTCGCACACTGGCAAATTTGCGAATTTGTAATATTTGCACACCAGATTTTCAACAGTGCCATTTTACCACACTTCCTTATGAGCAGTACAGCTACCATTTTTCACATCTCGCCTAAAATGTGTTTCCGCACATGTAGCGCACAATGGTACAGTCGGTGTGCGAAAACAATGTTTGGGACAGATTAAGAAAATCACAGTGACACTGGTCATGAGCAGAGGTCTTAAAATGGCTATGTTGAAAATTTGGTGACTAAACTCCATAAAATGATTGTGAGTGAGCATTGCGCAGTTTCCATGCACCCTCGTAAGTTCATGAATTTGTAATATTTTCAGTCCAGATTTTCAGCAGTGGCATTTTTCCACACCTCCTTATGAACAGTACAGCTGTCATTTTCCACAACATGGCCGAAATATCTTTTCACACTTTCAGCACAGAAATGCGTGGTTGCTGTGGGAAATCATTGTTCGGGAGAGATAAAGAAAATCACACTGACACTGTTCTTGATTGGAGGTCCTAAAATGCCTGTGTTAACAATCTGCTGCAAAAAAATCCCCAAACTAGTTACATTACAGGTGTGCGTTGCACAGTTTCTACGCACGCTCTTGACTTCACCAGTTTTTTTAAGATTTTCACAGCAGATTTTCAACATTGCCATTTTTTACACCTGCCATGAACAGTACGGCTGTCATTTTTCACATCCTGTTCGGAATGTGTTTTTGCACCTGTGGTGCCAAATGCCATAGTCGCTGTGCAAAAGCAGTTTTCGGCTAACAAACTGATATTACCACTGTTCATGAGGTGGGGGTCACAAAAAAAACATGTTGAAAATTTGGAGTGAAAATACCAACGAATGCCTGAGGCGTTAGGGTTTCTGACCATAACACCCCACCCTGTAGAGAATGACAGGCATCAGGGGTGTGACTTGGGATTCTTGCCTGTCATGCTCATACCATTCCACCCCAACCCACACCCTGCAGCCAGTGAGAGGCATCAAAGTGTGCCTCGGACTCTTGAGCCCAAACTTCAACCCATTCTCCTATACTGCACCATCTCACCATATTTCCTGATGGAATGGGTGTGCATAAGACCAAAGACCTCCAAGGCACACCGTGACCTTATCAGTGTCTGCAGGGTAGGGTGTGGTGAAATGGCGTGGTCGTTATGCCTGATGACCTAAAGGCACACCCCAATGCCTGTCACTCTCTGCAGGGTGGTGGTGGGGTTGGCTTCAGTTTAATACTTCGCTGCCATTCCTATTATGCAGCTCTGTAACTTCTACACTACCAATGCCAATGCCAGCAAGCAAACATTCGGCATTGACAAATGCTTGTTATGGACTGAGAAGGATGGTTTGTGAGGGAGTGAGCATGTCCCTATTCAGGCGCCAGAGTGTAGACTGTTTTTAGCATAATTAAGAAGGTTTATTTTATATATTTTTTCTGTTTAATCTGCTTTTCTCTTTTTTGCGGCTTTTTCTAGTGGTGAGCATGTCACTTACTGGCCACCGTAGTAAGCACTTAATTTTCTCAGAGCATTTTTGTTGCTGAATGTCTGTCTGGTTACAAGATTTTACCATTTTTATTTTATTTCTTTTTTTGAGCACTGTTTAATGCTTTCTAAGAACTGGTAGAGGCGCTGATGTCGGCTTTGATTTGAAGGCCGTTTCAGACAGCTGCTGGAGGCATGGGTATCAGCTTTGAAAGAAAGCCATTTTTGCCCAGCATCCATATTGACTGTTGCTTTTGCTGCATTGCAAGCAAGGGAAATGTGTATTAGCCAAGGGTAAAGTTTATTTTTGTTTGTGGGTGGTAATGTTGTGTGTGTTTGGGGAGCGGGGGGCTGACTCTCATGGTGCATGGTTAGGCAGGTCATCGTACTTTTACAATACTGAGGTTGGCATAGTGAGGCACAGGGATTTTTGTTGTAAAGCATCCTGACTGGCTGAAGAGCTGCCAGTTGGCACAATATGCCCTGATAAGGACATGGTCACAGGTATTTCACAGCCAATCAGGATATAGGATTTTCCCAACAGATTTTATAAACATACTGTAATAGGTGACCAAAGATTCAAGTCTGTCAATAATGTTCTTACATCAGTTTTTAAAGAAATGTTAAAGGCCCACAAAGATGAAGCAAGCCACCACCCAGCAATAACTGAGAAAGATCTCGACACACTCAGAACATCAAAAGCCCTGTCCCCTGATACTGCACGGGATTGTGCACAAAGTGTGGCTTGACATACAGATCCACATGGCCAGGTATGGCCGGGGAAGGCTCAGGGAACTGATGCCAGATTCATTTGCAGTGCACACACATGAAAATGAGTTGCAGGATGTAGGACTTGAATATAACAAGCTGAAGAAAAATCACAAAACTCCATTAGAACAAAACAAAGACAGTTACAGAGGGTCCATGTACTCTGAGAGAGACAGTCCTATGTGTCCTGTTAAGTCATTCTAAAAATACATATCTAAGCTTCCAGAAAAAGAACTAGCCTTTTACTTACACCCACTAAGACAGAGTCAAGTTGTCCTAGACACATTGACCTGTTGGTATTCCAAAGAGCAATGAGTAAAAATTACCCAGGAAATGTAATGCCTAAAATCAGCAGTGAGGCATCATTAACAAAAATGCATGGCAGTCACAGTGTTAGAGCCACTGCCATGCAGCTTTTGTCAAATGCAGGACTCAGCAGCAGAGAAATCACCAGTGCTACTGGTCACTGTTCCAAAAGCAGCTTAGCCAGCTACTGGGCTCCCAACACCAAAGATAGAAAAAACTGGACCTCCATCTTAGGAGGACATAACAACCAAGGAATTGATACAGCAAAGCAAGAAGAAACACAAACAATGAAGGACAAAGAAAACACCACAAGCATGCCACCTACAACCACCAGCACTGAAGATAGTTCCTCTACAACAAACTACTGGCCATCTAATTGCACTTTTAATGCACCAATCAGTTTCATCACTTATAACAAATAGTGTGTACTAATTTTAGTATTTTATCCTTTGCCATCACCAGACAGTTATTCATTGTGGTTTAAATGCAGTTTATTTATTTTCTATTTTATGGACTACTTTATGTCCCACAACGGTAATGTTAAATAAAATCAAATTGTTCTGTTTGCAAAGTTAAAAATCTGTGTCGGTCTATTTGTTCATACTTTTATACCATTTTCAAAGTGCAATAATAATCTCCAGGGTGGGCAGTATTGGGCAATTCCAGACCTTCCAGGGGCTATAATGCCCTCTGCCTGTGGTGTTGGGCCTCATTACGCCCCTGGGTGGTCCGGTATTGCCCAATACAGCCCACCCTCTTTGGTTTATTGCTTACATCATACCTTCTCAGGATTTCTTGTTTGACTAGGCCATAGTTTTCAGCATTTCTGCTGTCCATGTGAGCACAGGAGAGTTGAGTATGACCAATGAGGTAAGGACCCATTCACACTACACATTGTTCTTTAGGCCATGCACATGCTTGGGTAATTCTTTCAAATGTAGAAAGGGATGCTTCCACATCATCAGTCTCAGACTCAAACATCTTGGTTAATTTAATGTGCCCAATTCACAAAGCTCCCAGAACAAAGCAAGGGGCTTATGCCACAATGAATGGCGCAAAATGCGCCTTGCACCAAATGATACACTGGTAGTAATTATCAAAGACAGCCTGCATCAGCCACAGGCTGCCTTCTCCAAATGGGGCTTGTGCCACCCGTGTGCCACAAAATGGGCTGCGGCATGGTGCTGGGGGCAGGAAGCAAATGCAAGCTGACACATCCCAGAAAGTGGGATTTTCAAAACTCTCCTAGAGGGAGAAATTCTAAGTACTGTAAGACCAGCCAGACCTGGTCTAAGGGTACTTAGAAATATACTTCTGGTAGAGTTTTGCACTTTTTGGCAATGTGCCATGGATCCCCCTCACCAGCCCCAATCCCCTCATTATGTTTATAGTAAACACCCTGGTGGTCTAGTGGTCTGCCCTAGCCCTGATCCCTGGTTATTTACTCAATTCTACCTTTGTTTAATAAATTAATAATCCCTGGTGGTCCAGTGGACCTCCCAAGCCCTGATCCCCCGGTATTTACATAAAGTAATGATCCCTTGTGGTATAGTGGACTGTTCCAGCCCCAATCACCTTGTTTAAATAATAGGTGATTGGGGCTAAAGCAGTCCACTAGACTGCCAGGGATTATTACTATGTTTAAATACTGGGGGATTGGGGAAGGAGCAGTCCACTAGAGCACCAGAGACTGCTTGGGGACATTGTCACATGGCTGCCCATGGCTTGTGACAATCTGTCTGTCTGTGCCCTCTGTTTGGCACACCACTATGGTTGGTGCAAGCCATGGACTTTGCTGCCAGGACCCTACTCAGTTGAGAATTGGATGCAAGGTGCCTGGTGCACTGGGCTTTGAATCAAGCTTCCTTTTGTTGCAGCTTCTGTCAATCTAAGACCCCTCTAAGAATTAGACTCCCATGTCTTTAGAGGTATCTATGGGTCCTCTTGATGGTACTTTGGTAGTTCTGGACAAAAGAAGGTGGGTTGCCCATCAGGATTGTCCTCCATATACATGGAACATTAACCCAGTCATTGCTCAGACATCCATATATCTAGTTTATTCTTAAAAGTTGTAATGTTTGTAGAATCAACTATCTCTTGTGGTAGTCTGTTCCACAGTCTAGGTGTTCTAACTGTGAAATAATTAATTGTTTTGTTACTTTTAGCCCTTGCTACTTCTAATTGTTTATTGTGAAGTCTAGCTACTGTTTTTCTAGTGGAAAATTTAATACCACATAATCTCATTTGTTCTTGATTACCAAGAATTTTGAATAATTGTAATAAATCTCCTCAACTGTGTCTCTGCGCAAGTGTGTGTAATCCTGTTTTATGTAATCGAGAATAATAGTCCAAATTTTTAAGGTGCGGCAGTTGCCTTGTGGCTCTGCGTTGAACTTGTTCTATTTTGTTTATGTCTGATTTCAGGTAGGAATTCCAGAATGGAGAACCATAATCCAGATGAGGCCTTATATGAGATCTATAGAGGGATAATAAGCAAGGTTCAGATCTAGTGACAAACGTTTTAGAAATTCTACGCAATAATGCATTTGTTTGGGTTGCTATTTTAGTACAATGAGTTGATGGAGTTAATTTATCATTAATTATTATCCCTAGGTCTTTCTCTGCTGATGAAGTTCTAATAACGGTATTATTTAAATAGTAAGTTTGGACAGGATTGTTTTTTCTGAGATGTATTACTGCACATTTAGATAAATTGAAGTACATTTTATTTGTTAATGCCCATTTTTCTATAGCCATCAGATCTACTTGAAGCCCGATTTTGTTACTTTGATTAATGGCTATCCTTCCAAGCTTGGTGTCATCTGCAAACTTTACCATTATATTACTGGGAGAGATAGTCATATCACTTATGAATATGTTAAATAGGGTTGGCCCCAGTACGGAGCCCTGCGGCACCCCGCTGGTCACATCTCAGTCATCAGAAAGGACATCATTTACTCTCACACATTGAGTTCTCTTACTTAACCACTGATTTATCCAAGAGATTAATGGAGTTGAAATTCCCAGTGTAATAAGTTTGTTTATTATTATGGTATGTGAAACTTTATCAAATGCCTTGTTGTAACCTAGTAGAATGATGTCCATTGGAATATTACAATCTAAATTATGACTAATGTAGTTGTAGAATGAAATTAAATTTGTGGTGCATGAGTAACCTGCTTTGAATCCATGTTGGTAAACATCATTAATCTTTAAAGTTGTCATTTCATTCTCTAGTTTGAGTTTAATGATTTTTTTCCATTAGTTTACATGGAACAGATGTTAGACTAATGGGACAGTAATTTTCAGTTTTAGATTGGGACATTTTTTTGTGAATAGGTGTAACTATGGCTGTGCACAAATCCCTGGGTACTACTGAGTTTTGAATGGATTTATTGTAGATTATCATTAGAGGTAAGAAAATAATGTTTTTGGTTTCTAGTAGAAATCTTGATTATATGTTATCTGGTCCTGAACTGGTATGTTTTTTTAAAGTGTTTAGAACTGTCAAAGTTTCTTGTTTTGAAATAGTTTCTACTTTGGGGTTTGATATTACTGGAATAACAGGTAAAGTTGTTTCTTTGGAGAAAACTGATGCAAAGTAATTATTTAATTCAGTTGCTGTTGTTTGATCCGATGTTATTGTTAGCTTGTTAATTATTAATGGTCCAATTGTCTTGTTACAACCTTTTTTTGTATTGAGGTATGAATATAAAGCTTTTTGATAGTCTTTTGTATGTGCTATTTTAAATTCAAAATTATGCTTTTCAATAATAATTTGTTGTTTTTTTTAATTTTTTAAGTGTTTCCCTATAGGTTATTAAAATTGAATTGATTAAAGTTTTTGGGGCTTTTTTAAGTTTTGTAAACAATTTCTTCTTTTTTGCAATTAATGTTTTAATTTTTTTTATTAAACCATTGTAGAATCTTTCCCTTGTCATTGTACCTATTTTTTCAGGTATGTGTTTCTTTTCTAATTGTGTTATTTTGTTTTGTTTTTTTTTAAATCCCATGCTTCGTTAGTGTTTTAAGGAAGAAGAATCTTTTCCCAGTTGACTTTGTTTATAGAATGGTTTATTTGATCAAAATTAGCTTTATGATATTGTTTTAGTTTAATTTTATTTATTTTTGGTTGAAGAAGAAATTTTATAGCAAAGGTTATGGACATATGATCGCTATTTCCTAAAGGTGCTAAATTTTAGTATCATATATGGGTGTTTCTAGATTTGTTATTACTAAGTCAAGAATGTTATTTCCCCTGCTAGGTTGTCCTATAATCTGTTTTAAGCCAAGGTTTATAATGACTGTGCTAAGTTGTTCTTCATATTGATTTGTTCCTGTAAGAGTATCCCAGTTTATAGTGGGGAGATTACAGTCCCCCATAATGAGTACTGTTTCTTTGTTTGCCAATTGATTTATTTCTTCAGTCAAAATTTTGGTAATTTGTAGATCAGATGTCGGTGGTCTATAACATACACCTATAAGTAATTTATAAGTATTTGTTGGTTGAATGTAAGCCCATACACTTTCTGTTTGTAGATTAGCTTCTATCCCATAGGAATGTTTGTCATTTCTTATGTAAAGACTCACCCCTACTCCTTTTTTTGAATTTTCTCTATGTTTAAAGTAATGTTTATAACCAGGGAGTTCTGCCATCCATTCTTTTTCTGTGTTGCCCCACGTTTCTGTTATTGCTACTACTGCTATGTCTAAAGTTTTGGTCAGAATTTCTCGTTCTGCATATTTAGTAACATTCATTGATCTTGCATTTAAAGTAAGAATATTTGCTGTGAAGTCTGTATTACAACAGTCATTTTTAATAAGAGGCTGGGAAATGTTCCCAGTCTCCCCCTTATTTTTTAGTTTAAATGAGAGTTGATGTATGATGTTATTTTTTGGCCCAGAATGTTACTTCCCTTCCTGCTTAGATGCCATCCATCCCAACAACACAATGCAGGTCTTTCTTCAAATTCTTCCCAATGTGTTAGACATTTAATGCCTTGTTTATAGCACCATTTACAGAGCCATTCATTCAAGTTTTTTATTTTGGAGGTAGTATACCCAGTGGCTCTTGGGATGGGAAGTATTTCGGAAATATAGACAGTGCAACCAAGATCTGATAATATATTGTTTAGTGCAACAAAATCTTGTTGGAGTTTTGATGGTTGCGATACCTTAATATCATTTGTCCCTGTGTGAATAATTACTAATGGATTTTTGCCAGCAGTAGATAATATTGATTTTGCCATTGATGTAACGTCAGCAATTTTTACTCCCTAAAGCTGGAGCACATTCTGTGTTCTTTGTCTGGATTACATATTGTTCTATCTAAATATTTTATAATTGAATCACCCCATACAACTACTTGTTTTTAATTGGTGTGTGGTTCAGTTAGTGAAGATACATTTAAAGAATTTGTTAGGTGTTTCTTAGGTGGGGTGGGATTTGTTTCTGGTTTGGTATACGTCTCCGGAGTATTAGAATCTTCTTCTTTATGTTGAGTGTGACCACTATTTGCCAAAACCATGTCAGCCTCTCTATCTGTTTGGTTCACCAGTATTTCAAAAGAGTTATGTAGTGGAAGTTCGTCATTATTTTCTGAAAGATTTTTTTTTGTGTGTGTGTGTTTCTTGTGAAGAATTTTTGTCTAGCTATTCTCTGTTGTGTGTGTTAAAGGTGTTGAGGATGTAACTGGTTGTTCTATTAGACTGATTATGGGGTCCTCTTTTAGAATACTTTTTTGGGGGAGTGAATTATTTACGTTTTTTGTGATAGATGTATTAGTTTCAACCAGTATTGACATCTGGTCTATGTAGTCTTCTAATGCTTTGATTTCAGGACTAAGATTATCTTTAGGCTGCAAATGTAAGATTTCTTCCTAAAGATTTTGTACCAGGATACATCTCTCACAAACAAAGTTGGGTGTTTGTTTACCTGTTGTGTACATTGAACATGATACACACATTTTATTTGCTTTCTTCATGGTTTATAGTAATTTAATGTGTGTGTGGAACTAAACAGCAAAGAGACCATATATTCTATTATTACCTTGTTATTGATCGTAGAGGTAGGGCCCTGTGCCCGTTTGTCCCGGTTGACATGGTAGACATGTGCAGATGCGCATATCTCTGCACGCATCTCTGCATGTGGCCCCGTGCATGCTCGCCCCGCTCGCTAGTGCATGTTTTTAAAGGTAATGAAACTGGAAGTACATTCTAACATGACTTCCAGTTTTGCACTAGTATGTTTCAACAATTTTAATGTGATTTAGCCTTTAAAAAGGCTAGAATACTGTAAAAAGATGTTATTTTGGTTAAAAAGTCCTTATAGAGCTTTTTAAACAGAGTGGTATACAAAGATTTCTCAGGAGGTCTCAGGAACTAGCTCCTTGATCCTTCAGTATCCCAGACTGCTTAGAGTCTTAGTCAGGAAGTACCAACAATACAATTCTATACAGTCTATCTGACAATAAAGTATATCAGGCTATATCTGACAGTAAAAAGTGTATCAGGCAATAATGAAGTTTAGCAGCGCTACTATAATACAGCCGCAAGTATCTAATTGTGGGAGTGTTTTTATTGCTTACAGGGCTTTCATAGTATCAAACCACCTTTGGTCTTGTCTATCAATTTCTCACTGTCAATCTTGTCAGTCGATTTCTTGTTCATGGTCTACATCTTTCTGCTTGATGCACAGCCACCTCAGTAGTTCATTGATGTTCTTGAGGGGTTCTTCTGCCATCACCTTGCCTGCCTGATGCATGCCTTCATCAAAGAGGGGGTCAAGTTTGGTTTTCTTTCTAGTACCTGGTTCAAGACCTGTGAGTAGTGGTTCTCTGGACTTTTCTACCATGTTACAAGTCAATAACCCACAGATTCCTTGGCTTTACAAGTCTTCCCATTGTTACTCATGCATAAGTCTATCTCAATATCGGGGATGTTATCAACTGGTAATGAAACCCTTCCCAGTCCAGATGTACCAGTACCCCACTCTGACACCAAATGTCAGAAGGTAGTGAGTGATCAGATAGGCAGCACTCAGAAAATTTAGATTAACACTTGAACTGTGTGGTATTATTGTACATCAGGAACAAAAATAATAAACTAAAATAAAAAAATTATACTTAGAAATAGTAATGTCATCAGAATAGGCTCACTTCTCTGTATAAGATTTCAAATCATATTGCTGGTACCTCAATTCTAAATAATTTGGCATTGTTTGGACATGAAGGCTTGCATGTCCTCCTTCAGCTCCAGTGTGAGCTCTTGTGGACTTCAGATCTGCCCTGGTCAGAATTTGGATTGAATCAGAATTCCCATGCTTAGCAGTGTTTTTTTTATAGCCACCCAGTCCATCATGTGATCTGCTTCTTTTTGCATAGCACAGAACATACGGTTTACCATAACAGTTTTACATATAAAAATGGTGCAGGATACAATCAATTGTATAACAGTGTAGAAATTCAGGAAAACTTTTAATGACTGGATTCTGTATTTTTTAAATATCAATGCATAAGCAATAAGCCTGAATGAACTTGCAACTCCTCCTATTAAGCTGATATCATGGACCTCCCATTTCTGTTATTTTTTTTTGTGTGTGTGTGTGTGTGACTACCCCCCTCCACACTACTTTATACATTTTAGCTACCCATGGCACCCTTAACTGGGCACAGACACTTGGAACATATTTAGAAATTGTACTATCCCTAGCTCTGGGAATGTATACCAGGCTCATTACTCTAGAGATCAAGGGGTGAGAGTGAACAAAAGCAATTCTGATTTATTGAGGCAGTGAGGCAGTTTAGCACAGTGGTTTAAGGCTCTAAGCTGCAAATCTGGTAACATCCAGCAGATCAGACCTTGGTTTGAATCCCACAGCTTCCACTTTCATACTATGTGACCCTGAGCAAGTCACTTAACTTCCCTGAGCTCCCAGGTCACACCTGTAAAAAAGCTTTTGACTTAGTGTGCTATTCCTGGTTAAACAACTAAAAAAAAAATATATAGATATTTATAATAACCAGGTCCTGAGGAGAGAACTTTTTGCTAGGGCTGTGTTAGAGCTATACTTCTGGAGGGATACACAGTAACTCCACACAGGAAGCAATAACATAACTGTCTAAACCATGTTTGGGGTTCTAAAGTGTGACTTTATTCTGAAAAGCTGTTTCTTAAAGCAAGGGTGGACCCCCAGGGTTTACACATCATGGCACTAGGAATTTGCAGAACAACAAAATGACTATATCTGACAGAAAACTCTGTATTCCCACACTGTAGGACATTTAACATCTTGCACTTGTATTCCCATATAGCATAGGACATTGAATATTTCTTCCAGTGGCACTGTCCACAACTGAAAACACATTTACTGAAAGAACACTTGCACTTGTATTCCCATATAGCATAGAACATTGGACATTTCTTCTAGTGGCACTGGCCACAACTGAATATTTCCTCTAATGGCACTGGCCACAACTGAACATTTCTTCTAGTGGCACTGGCCATAATTGAACATACATTTTGCTAATAACTAGCACAACCCACTTCAGGAGGTAAAATCCTTTTCAGACATTGGCTCTATATCTATAGTAACCAAGCACCCTTACTGAACCTGTAGTCCTGAACTGGTTACTCCAGATGGGGGTCTGACCACGCTTTTCTCCCAAATCCTTAACCAGCCATTCTTCAGAGTTACACCTTAAACATCTTGAACACACTTCTAAAAAATGCTTATTGAATGAAACTTTCTCATCCAGCATTTAAATCACCACACTGGTAGTGGAAGAACTAAAGTCCTGAACAATGTAATATAGTCCTACCTCTGGACATAACACACTTCAGCTAACATTAAATGAGAATAGTATCACACTTCTGAACATAAAAGTTGTACATTTCCCTTTAAGTCAGAGAACACAAAAGCACAGGTACTTTTTTTCTACAGAAAAAGTCAGATCCTACTCACTGTTAGACATTTCAGACAGCTTCAAAACATCCTGGATCAGAAAGGGGATTGCCCCTTGGATCCATCCACTAGCAGTCCTTTTCACCTCTCCAGGGATAAAAATCAGGAGATTCTGCTCTAGACAATGATTTCCACCCCTTTTCTTGGCAGGCTGGAGAATTGCCAGGACTTGGGTGAGAAAGCAGGGCCCTCCTTAGAGTCCTCCTCAGAGCTCTTTGCTGAGCAGTTCTCACTCCTCTCACTTCCAACTATAGACTCACATTGACTCTCATTTCAAGATTCTAAACTCCCTCCCCACAGTTGACAAAGGCTTATGCTGCTGCAAGAGTTCCAAATGAGCTCATCACTTTCTTCTCGGCTGAAGCCAATTAAACAAAAGAGTAAGCAGGTGAAATACTCATTAAACTAGTTAATCACCAGCTGACTCTCCCCACCTAGCACTGATACTGAGGGGACTCTAGTAACCCTAGAGGACTGGATGGTTACACTCACCACAACCAGATGAATGACTGTCTGCCATTATATCTCCATCTGGATGTAGGCCATCCTACCCTCTGTGTTATCTATGGGGAGATAGCTCTACTTCTCCCCTATCATGTGCCAGGCACAGGCAGGTAACACTAAAGGAACAGTCATTGGCAGTTGAAACTTTAGCCTCATCCTATCATCTATCTATGGATTCTCAGTGGTTCCAAGAAAACTGCTTTAAGCGTGCCCTAATAGACCAGTACTGAGAGCCCCTACTGCAGATCAGGACCCCAATCTGTCTATCCCCCTAGCCCATTAGAGAAAATCAATCTGACTATGCTGCCTACCTATCCCCCAAACTTCCCAGGGTTCTTGTGAACAACAAAAGGAAACATACATTACCTTCCATTACATTTCCCCACATTTTTCACACCTGCGATGAAAACATGTTAACACCCTGTTAACCATAAACAATTCTAAAAACACTAAGAAAAAGGGAACTCAGATGAGTTCCAACATCCTCTTCTGTTATTTTTTTCTTCTTTTCTTCCTCAGGAACACCTGCAAGAGAAGAAAAACACAAAAACAGATTATGCATTCTACACAGTGTCTAAACCTCCACCTAAACACTAAAGAACCCCATAAATATTTCTATATGAAAGTAAAACAAAAAGGAAAGAAATCATTTATACAACACATTTTGGGATGGAATGCCTTACAAATGTCACAACTAGTGGCAATATCACTTTTGCCCATAGGCATTGTCCATTAAAGAGTCTCTCCTAGGCTGAAGCAAGCTAAAGAACAGTTTCTGGACAGGACAGGGCCTGTGCAGCATTACAATTCTTGAGAAGAGTAGTCTTTGATGAAAACATTAAAGTTCCTTGGATTGTCTTCAAATTTAGGATGTGTTGTGCAAAGTCAGTTAATATAAATAAAAAAATGTCTTGCCAGCTCCTTGAAGCATTAAAAAATGATTTCTTACTCTGTGAGCTGAGGACCTTCTACCTTTAGACGAGATGACGTCTTTGGATACTGCTGAAATGATGTCCTCTGGAAAAAACAAATGATGAAACATGAAACTGCTGGATTGATGACCTCTGAAAAACCAAACGAAGAAACATAAAAACTGCTGAATTGATGTCCTCTGGAAGGCCAGATGATGGAACAGCAAAACTGCTGGGTTGACAAATCTGGATACACCTGAAGAATTCTGGAATACCAGAACAGCTGCATCCTCCTCCATAGATACTTCTTCTTTGGATGACAGACACTGGCCTGTCACTGCTTGCTTCCTTTAGGCATGCTGGGCATATTCACAGGGAGTGGCACTATTAAGGGTAGTACCACTCAAGGTGTGGGGAGAGGATTATGACCCCATGTGGGCATTCCAAGTTGATATTGTGAAATGACTAATTTCCAGCCCCACCCACAATTTGCACAGTGTCCATAAACAGTCCTGCTCAGTCTCCAGAATTTAAAATGATCCATTATGATTTTGTCCCTTAGACATTCTGCCTCACCAGGGTACAAATTCTTACTTGCCTCTTCCATTAGCCAGGATTGCCTATTCTGTTCGATTTCCTCCCAGACTCAGCGAGGAAAGGCAGGAAAGGACTTCCCATATGTGGCATCAGCCCTCCAATGTATCAGTCTCTTCTCCTTAATACTCTTTACTAGACTGTGGCCCTCAGCCCATCTTGGGGGTGGCCAGTCCTGGTTCAGCCAGTGTTTCAAACTCAAAGAATGAAAGAACTTGTCCCCCACTATCTCTGTGGACTAGTTCCTAGATCCTTCTCCAACTGTCTCAGGCTCCTCTGAGGCAAGAGCTTGAGGTGACTCACTGGAGCCCTCAACATGAAGCTATCCTTCTTCATCCCCCTCTTCCTCAGTCATGATCTGTGCCAAAGAGTGAGCAAACATCCTCACTCCTGAGACATTCCATTCCTCACTGGGCAAGGAGGTAGACACCTCCCAATTCAATGTTTCTTGTAATTCATCCTCCCCACTAGGCTACAACTCGGACCCTGATTACACGGCTCCACTGATCCATCTGTTGCTCTAAGCATCTGGGACACAGGTGTGGAAACCTTTCTCTGTTCCTTCCCTTGCAGTGGATCAACATCAATTTTACTTGCTCCTTCTGTAACACACTTTGTAGAACTTTCCCCAACAAGTTCAACCAGGTGCTCCATGCTGCTGTAGGCAGGGTCCTCTGTCCCGGTCCATGTGGAAGCCAATCAAATTTTCTTTTTGCCCTCTCTGGTGCTGCACTCCTCATCATTTCAAACTTCACAAGGCAGTGTGAGCAATGGGCTATCAGAAAGACATCCCTTCCTGCCTTTAGACACACTATGCATAGTCTCAAGGGAAAAATAGGGATTGCTACATCCTGGGTAAACTGTCACCATAGTAGGCTCTCTCAACCTCTTTTAGTTCTGCCACCTCCTCAGTGATCGTAGCTCTGTTGGGTAGTGAGGAGTTCCCAAAGCGAAGTCTGAGAGCAAACACACGACCTTTTCATCACTGAATTGCTCACTAGTCACTTATTGTCTCACAAAATGGCTCCCTGCTGCTGTTTTTACATTGTTGACCCCACGCTGTCATGGCATCTGTAAATTTTCTCATGCATTAAAATCTGTTCACTTGCTCAATACTGTACCTCCGACCTTTCTGGCTACTGAATTTACTCTACACTGCGATCAATTGATCTGCTGGTACATTTCAGCACATTGACATGAATTTCTAAACTGGAAACTTGACTTTGCAATCAGTATTAATTCAGGAAAACTATTTACACATGCTCAAAGTCACTTGTAAGCCTCACAGTCTTTCTTTACACAGGATTTGCCTGTTTGCTGCATCCTCCATATAGAACTCACAGTCCTGCTGTTTAGAAAACTCACTGTTGCTGAAAACATTTATCATTGCTCACAGTCTATGCTCAGAATTTTTGTTTGTTGCACCAGCTTTTAGAATGCACAGGCCTTCCTTGCACAAAAATCATACTGCTTGCACACTTGTTCAGCTGGCTTGATAATCACACAGTTTGTTTGTACAGTTTACTTGTTTACTCATTGAATTCAGTAGCTCATTCCCTCTGATGGAACATTTTCAGACTACTGCTGATTCTAGGAAGGCCTCTGGGGTGAAACGGGCTGGCAGTCCAGCTGATTGTAGCCACAAATGCCTCAATCAATCTACAGTTAGTAAGACAATGGGTTGAGCCTGAAATTACACTGTGCCAGACTGTTTACTAAAGTTTAAAATGCTCACAAGCCCCTTGATGATTGATCATGGTCTAACCAGCTTGCATGCCACTCTCTCTCTCTCTCTCTCTCTCTCTCCTCCTTGAACAATCTGCAGCACGCAGATGTTAGCCAGGGTGCATGACTGGATGCAGCCATACCTATCACTCGACACCATGCAAATGAGCCTCTCTCTCTCTCTCTCTCTCTCTCTCCTTCCTTGCTTGCTCCTCCTTCATGGCGATCATCAAGTAGGAGCAAATTTAAACTACAAACTGTAATGTTTAACTTTGTTTTTCCTCAGCTGCAATTTCAGTGGTGGGAGTGCCATTTTGACCATTTCTACCACAGTTTCTGGACAATTTCTTTAGCGACTCCCCCAATTTGCACACAAAGCACATGAAACTTTTAAGGCACATATATGAGTCCGTTTCTCAAATTCCACAATACTTTTGGCATATGAAAATTGCAATTTAAAAGTTCTTTAAGCACTTTCTGATGCAGAGACCGGGACACACATTTCAATGCTTTACTGTCCATTACAAGTTGAAATCACACAAGCAGCACTCTGTTCTTTTACTGTTCTGGAAGGCACACAAGCAGCACATTTGGATGGCATTTTTCTGGGCAAAAATCCTCTCGTTAAAGGCTTTCTTTCTGTTTGGGCTACACTGCTACCAGGCGTAAAGATGCTACACATACCCTCAGCAAAAGATCTCTGGTTCTCTCCCCAAATTAAACATCACCAGATAAACCCCCAATATTTTGTAACCCCCCCCCCACAATTTTACACAGCTAGCTACCCCTGGCACCATTACCTGGACACAGACACTCAGAACACATTTAGAAATGGTACTGTCCCTAGCTTTGGGAATATTTACCAGACTCATTTCTCTAGAGAGCAAGGGGTGAGGGTGTACAAAATCAGTTATGACTTATTAGATATTTACAATAACCAGATCCCGAGGACAGAACATTTTGCTAGGGCTGTGCTAGATCTATACTTCTGGAGGGGTACCCAGTAACTCTACACAGGAAGCAATAACGTAACTGTCCAAACCATGGTTGGAGTTCTAGAGTGTGACTTTATTCCAAAAAGATGTTTTCTAAAGCAAGGGTGGACCCCAAGGTTCACACATTGTGGCACTAGGGACTTGCAGAATAGCAAAACGACTGTATCTGACAGAAAACTCATTATATTCCCACACTGTAGGACATTGAACATCTTGCACTTTTATTCCCATATAGCATAGGACATTGAATATTTGTTCCAGTGGCGCTGGCCACAGCTGAAAACACATTTACTGAAAAAACACTTGTATCTTGTATTCCCATATAGCATAGGACACTGTACATTTCTTCCAGTGGCACTGGCCACAATTGAACATACATTTTGCTAATAACTAGCACAACCCACCTTCAGGGGGTAATATCCTCTTCAGGCATTGGCCCTATGTCTATAGTAACCAGGCGCCCTTACTGAACCTGTAGTCCTGAACTGGTTACTCCAGATGGGGGTATGACCACCCTTTTCTCCCAAATCCTTAACCAGCCATTCTTCAGAGTTACACCTTAAACATCTTGAACACACTTGTAAAAAATGCTTATTGAATGAAACTTTCTCATCCAGCATTTAAATCACCACACTGGCAGTGGAAGGTCTAAAGTCCTGAACAATGTAATACAGTCATACCTCTGGACATAACACACTTCAGCCAACATTAAATGAGAACAGAATCACGCTTCTGAACAGAAAAATTGTGCACTTCCCTTTTTCCCAGAGAACACAACAGCACAGGTATTTGCTTTCTACAGCAAAAGTCTGAGCCTGCTCACTGTTAGGCATTTCAGGCAGCTTCAAAACATCCTGGAACAAAAAGTGGATTGCCCATTGGATTCTTCTACAAGGAGTCTTTTCACATTTCCAAGGATGAAAATCGGGAGATCCTGCTGTAGACAACGGTTTCCACCACTTCTCTTGGCAGGCTGGAGAATTACCAAGACTAGGGTGAGAAAGCAGGGCCCTCCTCAGAGCCCTCAGCTGAGAGGTTCTCACTCTTCTCATTTCCAACTACAGATGCACACTGACTTTTGTCTCAAGATTCTAAACTCCTTCATCACAGCTGGCAAAAGCTTATGCTGCTGCAAGAGTTCCAAATGAGCTCATCACTTTAATCTCAGCAGAAGCCAAGTAAGCAAATGAGTGAGCAGGTGAAATAACCATTTAACTAGTTAACCACCAGCTGCCTCTCCCTGCCTAGTGCTGATACTGAGGGGATTCTAGACACTCCAGGGGACTTGGTGGTTACATTTGTATAAGAATCCTGTCAGTAGGGGCTGCTGGTGCCTATAGGAGTCCATGAAAACACTGGAAGCTGGAAGGCCAAAAAGCACTCTCGAATCCAAGTATTGCCAAATTTCAAATAAATGAAACAAAACAGTTATTTGTGCTTGAAATTAAATTATTTTACAATCTACTACTTATTTGTATGGGTGGCTGCACCAGGGGCTTAACAAGGAATATGTTTTAAACACACAGATGCTTTCAAACATTCACTGCTTTCTCAGGTAGGCCACATATATGTTTGGAAGTATTTTTAAAAGAAATGAAGTAAATGTAATTTTCTTTTTAAATGTGCAGATAAAGGCTGTGGCTGTGGGTGTTTTTGGTAGAAAAAATATAAGTGAAGCAAGAAAACAAAACAATTGTTTGGGCTATTACCATCATGAATTAATCAGGGATACAGGGTTTATGAAGAGGAAGTTGTTCTTTCTCCAGCCATGTATTATAGCTTTAATAAACTATTTGTTGTGGGTTAGGAGTATGTAAGCCACAGTTTGAATGTAGTATGGAGCCTGGAGGGAGCCACTTACAAATTTTCTGCCAGCACATCTCATTTAAAACAAACACATGTTACAGTTTAAAGGGAAATGTCCATGTATAAATGGGCCCACACCTCAGTATGAGGCAAGGCCTGATTATCACTTTCAGAAAATGCATTATTTTCTTACCTTTTATGATTTGATGTATTTATAAGTTATCAGATCGATCCTGCCTCCCTGTCCTCCAGCATTTAAAAATCCAATGTCAAAATTGGCATGCCAACATCCACCTGTGTCTGTCCCGAGAATGACGTTTCATGCGGGGAGCAGCCACGGGTCCATCCAATAGTTCTCTATATAGGTGGAGCTTCTAATAGCTCCAGTTTGGAATCTACATGTTTTGGTGAAAGACTGAGACCAGATATGGACTGGCAGTCCCTTGCCAGTCTATACCTGGTCTCAGTATCACACCAAAACTGGCAGATTATAGATTGGAACTATTAGAAGCAAAGCAAACTTTATTTTTAAAATACCGCTATTCTCACAAGAACCATAGCACTTGCACACAAAATCATAAAATCACAGCTAAAACCATAAATATTTACAAAATATCAGCTACAACATATTCAGAATCCAGGATCAGGGAAAGCAAGGTTAAACAAATATGTTTTTTTAAAGCAGATTGAAAGTTATCTGACTATACAGAGAACTAATGGATGGATCAGCAACTGCTCCCCACATGAAACATAATTCTTGGGACAGCCTCAGGTGGTTGTGGGCATTCTAATTGCGGCGCTGGATTTTAAAATGCTACAGGAGAGGAAGGCAGGATCAACCAGATAAATTACAAATGCATCAAATCAGAAAAGGTAAAAAAAAATGACACATTTTCTGAAAGTGTTAATCTGCTGAGGTCAGGCCCAATTTTACATGGACATTTCCCTTTAAACAGTACATGGCTGCTTTACGTATAGGATAACATTTCAAGCACCTTCTAGGTTGTTTATCACATTTTAACATTATAGACTGTAATGCAGCATGTCATAACAAAAAGTACGGCCTATACATTCATTTCACTGTACTTCATGTTACAATCATGGCTCAGTCATTGGGCACTGTTCTAGCTAGCATTTGTATTTTAACATTTTCTAAGCCAGTTTCTTGAGCTTGGGCAGTTAGAAGGACTGGAAATGAAAAAAATGAAATTCAGTTGGAGATAGCGGTGGGGGGGGGGGATTCTGCAGTTGGTCAACCTGACAGAACAGAAAGAATAGAAAAGAACAGAACAGGATAGCAATTTGCTGCGGCACAACAGACTTGAGGAGAAAAAGATGACAGTGCAGAGTCTCTCTCTTAGCTCTGGCAGGGTACCACCCTGCCACAATTTTGTCTTGGGTCTATATGTCAGAGGTTGAGCAGTCATGATGTGGTTAATATTGCTTATGATAATATTACAAGGAAATGCAAGAGTTCTGGCACACATGGTCAGGAGTTCAAAAGTGTGTTTTTGACTTGGAGGACTTCAGTACTGTAATTTGTGTACTGGAAACTTGATTTATAGGAACAAAGACTTTTGACTTCCTGCATATGGAAGTTTCAAAACTAATAAAGTAGGTGGTTGTCATATCATAGTAAAGCTATGATCATGTGGTAGAATGGTGCAGTAGAACTTTAAGAATTACAGCAATCAATGTTTGGACTTTTGAAGGTTTATTAGGGCTCAGACAATCACAACCCTATAATCTTAGAGCTCTCCCTACTTTTTCTGCACTACTCAATCCCTTGTTCAATGTTTTCAGTTGAGAGGGGTTCTCCAAAGTACAAATCAGGACTCTTAATCATGTTGTACAGCTCTGCTTCCTCTGGCTTTGGACACGGGCCACTGGCAATCAAGCTGATATTCAGAACTACAAATGGCTGCAAAACGACTGTACTAAATCAATCCGCCAGAAAAAAAAAATACATACTACAGAGATACCCTCACAAACACCTGGGGAAAAGGGAAATCCTTCTTGGACAATCTTAAAGAAGTAACTGGGAAGCAGCCAAAAACCTCATCTACTATGTTGGTCATTGATGGTGGCATAACTCTTGACCCTACCACAATTGCAAATACTTTCAATACTGCATTCTCTGACCTCAGAAGTGTTCTCCCTTTGGACTACTTCAATGATGACCACCCTCCTTCTCCTACCCCCAGCCCACAAACCCCTCCCTCCAACTGCCCACTGTTCTACTTTAAGGAAGTCAGGGAGCATGAGGTCCGTAAATATGCCTCTAATGCAATTGTCAAATCCAGAACTAGTGGGGACTCACTTGACCTCAAGCTGGTGTCCCTCACCCTTGATGAAGTGCTGCTTCCACTAACAAAAATGTTCAACCTCTCCCTTACCCTCAGCCAGTTCCCTGACAGATGGAAATCAGGCACAGTAACCCCGGTCCACAAAAGTGGGGACAAGGACCTGCATGTGAACTACCGGCCTAGCTCCATACTTCCCCCCCTTCTCTAAGGCCACTGAATGTATGGTATCTGACCAGCTAATGGAATACCTGGATTAACACAGCATCCTCTGCCCCCAACAACATGGCTTCTGTACAAGTCACAGTACTACATTAGTCCTCCTTGAATTCACCGGTGATATCCACAGCTCGTTGGACAACAGCCTCCTAACCGGGTCAGTCTTCATAGACTTTTTCATAGGTTTTTTACACTGTACATCATAAACTATTCATCACACAACTGCGTTCTGCTGGGCTGTCACCTAAGTCCACTACCTGGTTCAAGAGCTACTTGGAAAATCGCTCCGAAGTGTGAAAATAGCTGATGTTCTCTCAGATGCATGTCCTGTTCACTCAGGAGTTCCTCAAGACTCCATTCTTGGGCCACTTCTTTTTAGCCTCTTTCTGAATGATCTTACACAATCTTGTCCTGCACAAATCCTCCTTTATGCTGACAACGCCTTCATCATCGTCACTCACAAGGATCTGGACCACCTTTACAAGAATCTACAGTTTGCTTTTGCCTTGATTAAAACTTGGTTAAGTACACATAAATTGTCTCTCAACTCTAAAAACACCAAGTCCATGCTCTTCTGCAGCCTGCACAACAAACACAGACTCAATCCTATCATGATCAAAAACTGCCTTAGTGCAACCCTCAAATAGGTTCAATCCTTTAAATATCTACGAGTTGCAATCTATTTTAACCTATCATATGCTATGCACATTGACAACATTGCCAAGGCTGCCAACACTGTCATTGGCCTACTCTTCAGGCACAGGCAATGCCTTACCTCAGATGCCTTAAGCATTACAGTATAAAGCTCAATAATCTCAATAATCGACTACGGCCTGATCATCTACAGCTCTGCCTCTGCCACTGCCCTCAGGCACATATCCATTGCACTAAACAAAGCTTTCCATCTCACAACTGGTGCCCATCTCCTCACCCACACGTGTGATTTCTATGCACAGACTGGGTGGCTTCAACTTTCAAACCGGATCAAGCACCAAACCTGTCTTATGGCAAAGAAAATAACTCTAGGCCTTGCTCCCCCAGGTGTCCAAGTTCTCCTCTGCCCAGTGTGAACTACTTGCATTGTCAGGGGCTCTGAATCCCAACTACTGCTTATCTAGCATTTCAGCACCACACATGGGCAAAGATCCTTTATGCACAGAGCTCCTAGCTGATTCAGTAGCCTCAACATTGGCATTGCCTCAGTGCCAAAGCTTGGTCCTTTCAAATCCAGTTTCCATCACATCCTGTCTGCATCTAACTCCTGTGACTGTCCTTCCTAATTTTTCTCCCCTCACATCTTTGCTGTATCCACCTAGCAATCAACCCTCTCCCTCTCAACTCCCTCTCCCATACACCCACTCATCCTCCCCTCCTCCCACCCACCTTCCCTACCCCCTTGTAGCACTTCATTTGATATTTTACAAGTGCCTATGGCCACACCCCACTAGTGTGTGTCTCTTCCATGCCATGTTAACCTTGTTACCAGTCCTCCTTCTAGCATTTTTGCCACTGTATTGAATGTATATACTGTTTGTAACTGCCTGTACCCACTGTTATACTGTTATTTAATATCTTGTTTGAATTATATCTCATCCAACATGGAACCTTTGTAAAAGAGCGTTGGCTCAAATGTACTTGTAATCTTAGATTCAAATAAAATAAAAATAAAATAGTCTGAACTTTCCCTGTTGTGACCATTCTGTTCAGTTTCCTGGAAGCCATTTTTTTTTATGTTTGATGCACTTGTGCACCAAACGTTTTGCTACAGTGAAAGGGGATTGCAGGTGTGTGTCACTGCTGAGCCTATTGCAGCTAAAAACAGCAGGGGCTCAGCAGTCTAGACCAATAACCATGAAATTAGGCTATGACACCACTCTTCTTCAACTGCTTGTACTTCAAAAGAATCAAGCTGCTGGAGTGCTAAATGGAATGCTGGAATCAGAGAGGGCTTTGGTCTTTTTATTTGAATGAAACCACTCAAGAAACAGCTGATCGACTGTTGACACCAGCAGCCTGTCTTTAAAATCCAGTTTCTGTAGGCAGTGTGAAACTGCAGGCATGATGTTTCAAATTACAGCCTTTCTTTGACCTAAGCTAGGAACTCTGTAAAGAAAATGTAACCCTTGACTGCCTCTCTGGTTGCTATTAGTATGGAACTTATCCCTTACTGTGGCAACTTGTAAATACAGGGGAAATAAATAATATTATGAACTATGGATTGAAAATCTAGGAAGCTGATTGGCCGAGAGGTCTTTGAAGCTAGTGATGATATCGGGCTACATCACCACTGCTTCAAAAAACCTCCGGCCACCAGCCTTCTCACTGACCACTGGCAGAAAACTCATCCATCACTGACGCATCGGTGATAAACAAGCAGCTTCAGCAGCACCAAGCTGTGGGAAAACTGTGAGCACAACAACATACAATTAAAACTGCTACTCCATCAATAATCCTGAAACAGACCACAGGATGTCATTTTTTTTTCATTTCCTCCTATTACACCATTCCACAGATCCTTCACTCCTCTTCAGGCAAGCAGCAGAATACAAACTGGGGCATAGAGCGCCTGTTCATATGTCCACTTGCCATTTCTGCAATTCACCACAAACACCCCTGTGACCCCGCTGGTACCAACCTATGTATTTTTGGCAGCCTAAGTTACTGCCACAACCCAATCTGCTATTTATTTATAAACTGAAGCTTCTTTTAAACAAAGTGTTCGGTTTTACCGTTTCCATCTCTCTCTTATCAGAAGCGTGCACTCGGCTGCCTGCTTACCATACACAGTAGTGCTCACAAGTATGACTTTCTAACAGCTATTTTAAATCCTTTTTTAAGAGTTCACCTGTATTTATTAGCTGCTAGCATCAACTGAAATGGTGTCTCTTCTCGATCTAGTTGGAAGACTGGAAACTTCCCTCCTATAAAATCCGCTCGCTTTCAAGCTGTGACCTCTACCATTTGTAGTGACTTCAATGACATGTTAAAAAATATAAATCCTATGCATTTTCAGACAGCTCATTGCAATGGTCTCATCTCTCAAACAAACCTCAAGTATAAAACAACTGGCTCCTGACCACACTATGCAGTGCTGCCAGAGGAAAACATTAGTTTACAACTACACCTCCTCCACAGCAGTGCCACCTGCTGTCCAGAGCCCTCCAGGAACTATTTTCTCAAAAGGTACTCCAATGCTCCAAAAAAATTCACACCTTCAGGTATTAAAAGTTGTATTTGTTTTATTTATTCACTGATAAAATTTGTATCCAGTTCATAATAGCAATAATGCACTCCAGGGTGTGGTATATCATGGGATATGATATCGTCACTTCTCAGGTCAATGGACGCACTCGGCCTGTGGCCTCGTGCCCAACCACCTGAGGCGTGACGATATCCCATGATATACCACACCCCGTCATGCATTATTGCTTAAATACTGTATATCTCTGTTTCTCTCTACCAGCAAGTGTATATTGCAAACAGTGTTAATGGAGACAAAGACACATGTTCATTATAAACATTTTTGTGTTTATATTTGTGAATGACATTTAAAAGGTGAACCCACACTTACAGAACTGTGGGTATATAGATGTCACTGACTTTTGCAATCCTCTGCTACCCTTCCCCCTAATTTCCTTTCTTACCACCCCTCCTCCCATAACACTTAAGTTCTTCTCCCCATGCCCTAGCCCTCCATACCCCTCACCTGTATGCTACCCATATCCCTCCCTTTTTAGCCTTTGTATATATACCAAGACCTACCATGATCTGAGTGGTTAATCCTTGTTGTTATATATATATATATATATATATATATATTACACAATGGCAAGAAAAAATCCTGGGCTCTGATTGACCACTGCAGGACTCGACCCATGATGTTATCCCAGTACAACATCACCGGTCTAGTCCCAGCACACAGATGACCGCATCAACCATTACTGGAATCATTCCACGTAGCCCACATGAATGCTTCCCCCTCTGCTTCACCTGCTCACAAGCTGCCATCATTCATGCTCGCAACCCGCCTTCACAGTCCCATGCCCAACTGTTCTCATAGTTGAACCACTAATTTATTCAAAAGAGAAAAAAAATGCCCAAAGTTTCAACTTTCTGACTGCACTGTACAACCCTCCAGCAATCCAAAACTTTAACCTAAAAAAAATATGCCATTGCACGCACCTACACAGTTGCTCATTGAGACATAGTTCCCACAGACTTGCGTTTGTCTTCTCTCACTCATTCCTCATATTTTACCAGTTTGCCTCTTGTAAGAATAATATGCCAATACTGAAAAAAATAAGCAACTTTTATTTTTTTTTTCAAATGAAACCAACCTTTGCCTTTCTCCGACAATGACATTTCACCACCAAGTGATGGCTTCAAAAGTTGGCTGCAAGCATATTTCTCCCAGTACACTGTAAATTAGTGTTTTGGAGAAATGGAACCAGGAGAAAAAACTGAAAAAACTGAAATGGGGGGGGGACTAAGAACTGAACAGGGACTGTGGGACAACCTGCTCAGAAAGGGCAACTGAGAGAGACCCACGACATCTGCACAAAAGTCAATAAAAACAGCTACACCTACTGGATGATCAGTAAAAGGAACTCCTTTGTCACACAGTATACTTCCATACTGAAAAATTCCAAAAAACAGTTTGAAAACAGTATTTTTGTTTTATTCTTAATGTAAAAGTACTATCGTATAATAGCAATAACGCACCCCAGGGTATGTGTTATGCTGTGATAACATCACTTCCATGATGTTGAATGCACTCGGCCTGCAGTCTTATGTTTCAGCCACCTGAGGTGTGACATTATCCCAGCATGACAAACATCCTGTCGTGCATTATTGCTTACTTGACATTTAATAAAAAGAATAACTGGCAGATCCATACGTGTATTCTCCTTTTTCTTGTGCTCAACTGTTTTGCTTGCCCTCCTTCCTGCAGTGATCCAGTGTTTGCCTTCTGTCCATGGTGAATCTCTGCAACAGCTCTCTTAGCCTCAAGACAGTTATTATTCTCCTAAATGCCCCATCTATTCAGTATTCTCAATATCTGTCTAGTTGTAAAAAAAAATGGATTTTTCTCCAAAGTGAATCCTGCACACTCAGTGTTGTCCATTGCATCCTGTAAGAGAGCTGTTTGCTGTTCCCAATATTCCTTGCACTCTCAGCCCAAGTGCCCATCTAAGGATGTATTGGTGCAAAGCATCAAACATTCGGCATTGACAAATGTTTGTTGTAATTTATTATACTGGAGAGCAAGATGAACTATAAAACTTGTTTTCACAAGTGACCAATTGTAGAAAATAAAAACAACAACAAAAAAAAACACATAGATGGTAGAGCATGGGATTAGTCAAGGTAACACAGTTACTAAATAGATGGTCCAGAACAGGATTAGTATAGGTAACACAATTACAGACAGGTAGCACATAGTAGAGGAGCAGCAGACAAATTAGGTACAATTATTGTGCATATTGTCCATAAGATGCTGACAGAAGCTGGTGTTGAAGGAAGGAATGCAGATTGCTGAGGTGATAGGGGTGGTAGGAGTTAATAGGGGCCAGTAGCAATAAAGATCAGTGTTCTGCGACCAGCAGCCATGTTTTAAGGGGGGGTTGCAAGTAAATTTGCTTGGAGCATGTCCCCATCTTGTTGATTGAGAAGGGAAACAGTGTAGTGAAGCAAGATGGAGTTTTACCTAGTGCCATCTTATAAGGAAACACCACCAATCAATGGGCAAAGTGATCTTTCAAAAAGAGGCAGGCAGCATATTTTTACAGCAGGCAGTGGTGGGTGCAATACAGCAGCTAGACTGGAAGTGACAGATGCTGTGGAATGCAATGAGCACCCTGGCAAGGGCCCCAGAAGGAACTGTAGCATACACAAGGGAACCATAGTTGACAACAGGGAACAGAAGGCTGTGGGCAAGTAAATTTTTCATTTCTGGCATCAAGAGCCTTTTGACCCTGTGCATGGCTCCAAGCCCCTGGTGTACTGTTGTTATCTGGTAATTGACATGTGTGCAAAGGAGAGGGTGCTAAGGCAATGCTTAGAGATTTAAACTGGGTGACAAGCTCAACCACAGTACCTTCAAGACTGTGAATGAGAAAGGAAGAACATACTGCTTTCTTGTGTGTTCCTGAGAAAACTAAAGATTTTGTTTTTTGGTGTTGATGACCATTTCATCATTCAAAAACAAAGTTTATTGGCAGTCAAAATCATGTAAGGTTTTGGTGAGGGATGCTGGGTACCTTCCTGAGCTGAAAATGATGGTGTCAGCAACATTTACTAACATTCAGTGGATGAGCAAGCTTTTAAGAGCATGTTTAGGAATAGCAAGAAAATGAGGGGATGGAGGATAGATCCTTGTAGGACTCTGCATTTGATAGGACAAAAGTCTGAGTAAGCATTGTCAATTGTAGTCCTGTGCACTCAGCCAGACAGTAACTGAACCAGGTTGTGGCACTGGAAGAGAAATTGAGGTAGGCAAGGGCGTGGACCAGCAGCTCATGGTCTGTGAGGTTCAAGGTCTTGGTGAGGTCCACAAATACTGCAACAGCAAGATTCCCTGAGTCTATGGCTCAGTGCACATAGTCAGCAAGGCTCACCAAGGCAGTATCGTAGTTGTGCACAGGACAGAATCCTTGTTGGGCACTAGTCAGCAGGTTGTATTGCTGGATGTAGGCAGATGTCTGGTCCAAGACAATCATTTCAAAATCTTTCAAAAGGGGGGCCAGGATATAAATGGTATGTAGTTGGATGGGAAGAGTTTAGGCCTAGACTTGTTGCTGGGGATAATGGTTGTCATCTTCCACATTTTAGGGAAGGTGCCCGATGTAAAGTGAGAAGTTAAAGATATGGGAGGTGGGGTATGCTAGCACCTTACTAGTCAATTTAAAGAAGTGTTAGTCAATCCAGTCTGGGCCAAGAACTGGTTTAGGTTTGGAGCATTTCAGCTATTTGGCTGCCTGTCCCATGGTATGGTTTCAGAAGAAAAAACTGGGTGAGAATGCTCCATGTGATGAAGCAGGAGAGGCCTGTAAATGGGGGGGGGGGATTATGAGAAAGAGTTTGGTATTGTCTAAGTCTCTGAAGAAATCATTAAACAGGGAGTAAGTAGCTTTCAAGGTCAAAGGTGACCCTGTCCTTCCCTCAATGGTCCAGGACTGATAGCCCTTTATCTACCCTAGATGTTATTGATGTTGTTCCATATTTTTTTACAATTACCAAGCTGGGAGGTTTAGAAGTTGTTTAACATTGGCTAATTTTAACTTTGAGAACTGTGGATTTGCTGCTGTTACACAAAGTTTTGTACTCCTGCAAGAGGGCTGGGTCTTCCTTTTTGTTACGTGGGGCCCTCAGCTTGTTCCAAGTTTAGAATAGTCTAAGAAGATCCCTGGAGACCCATTCCTGCTTGTTGCCACAAATTCTGCATCTTTTTGTGGGACAAAAGCTACAACAGGTTCTGATTAAGATCTCGCAGAAGCCTTCATAAGTTAAGTCAATGTCCACTATATCATCGAGGAAGGACCAGTCAGTGGAAGACAGTGCCAATATAAAGTCCTCTTGTCTAAATCCTTGAGTCACCTGTAATTGATTTAAATGGGGGGGACATGGGGGAGACAGGTGGCCCAGTCACAAAAGACTGGATGTGGTTACTTATCCAGTCTGGGAGTGCTCCAGAGTTGCAAACGTTGGACGGGTTAGAGACTGCAACACAGTCTAGGGTAGAATTGTTCCTAAACTTGTAGTTTATTTATTTTATTTATTTATTTAGTTTTTGTTGACTGGGTAAGTGCACTAGACAAATTCTGCCTATTTTCAGGCATGACACAGGGCAGGGGGATACAGATGAATGCCAACTGACTTTGAACCAGATTAAGTTGTTGGTGGTATTTTTAGTGAATTGGGGAAAATTTGGCCAGGGCATCGGGGTAATCCCCTACTCTGCAATAGCGGGAGATTTGGTCCTCCTGGCAGGGTGATAAGATGGCCGACAAGCAGGTGGAGGAGGAGGTGGAAGAGATAATGAATTACTCAGATCAAGATACAGAGACAAATAAGCAGATAAACAATGAATATGTGGGAGAACCAAAAGCTAAAACTTGGGAAAGCATTTTAGCTTGAAGTGACAAGTGATACTGCAATGGAACAAACAGACAGTAGTAAACTACCTGAACTACCTTCAGATAGCAACTCTGACCATACTAAAACAATGAGTAACACTATACAGCATACAAAAGTCTAAAATCAGAATTCTGTGGACAGAAATGCGATACAGAAGCGATACATAAGCAGTTCAAACTTGAAGAAAGATGTCATGCCAACTGTACAAATGGATGTCCTAGAAGGTAAACAGTAGCTCTCCATCCCCCCCTAGCTGCTGGAGGTCTGGCTCTATGCAAGTAAGGAGACTACTGAGAAATATAGGAACTCCATGTCTCAGAACAGGAAGATCTGGAGTTTAAAGGGCACAGTGGAAGTAAGTAAGTACGGAGAAAAAAAATAAACAAAGGAAAGAATAAGTATTTAAAACAACAGTTAAGGGGCCAGAAATAAGACATGATTGGAGTGGTGCAGTGCAGTGGCTGTGGAGCAGCAGTCTTCTGGGAGACGTTCTGGAGGATGCAGTGTTGTTCCATTTGCAGGCACCTCCCTGGGCTGAGGGAGGAGGTTGTGCATCTCCAGGCTGAGTTGGCCAGGATTTGGGGGACCTCCTTTCCCTTCCAGGGACCACCAGGGCCACTACCGTTGCTGCAGAGGTTGACAAGAAAGAGGAACAGTTGGACCACAGTGGGCTCAGGGAGGGTGAGGGTGGTGGAACAGAGGCACATCCCTCCAGTTGTACCTCTCCACAATTCATATGCCATTCTGGCAAAGTGTGGTTCCTCCAAGGAGGCACCCACAGTAGAGACCAAGGAGGATGCTGGGAACCTCTACAAAGGAGACCCACAGCAGGGTGGTATGGGACCCCACAAGGGAAGGAAACAACTCTGTGGGGACTCTATTGTTAGGAAAGTAGAACTGGGGAAGGAAGGGGAGAGGGAGATAAGGTGCCTGCCTGTTACCATGACTTAGAGGGACAGGGAGTGAATCTCAGGATCATGGGAGAAGCTGTATGGGGGAGGGAGCTGGATGTCATTGTCTACCTAAGGACAAATGACCTAGCTGGGAAAGGGATCAGAGCAGTGCAGGAAGAGTGTGTGGAGTTGAAGAGGGGCCCTAGACAAGTAGCATGCACGGTAACCTCTCAGAGGTGCTGCCTGCCTATGGCATGGGTGAGGCTTGAGTGCTCCACACCATGAGAGCCAATCGGTGGTTGAAAAATTGGTGTAGAGCTGAGGGGTTTGGCTTCACTGGGGACTGGGGATCCGCCTGGAGGGATGCAGGCCTGCACTGGCATGATGGTCTGCATCTGTCCAGGAGGGGTACCAGGATCCTAGGTGATAGGTTTAAATGCTTCATTGGCAAACATTTAAACTAAACAAGGGGGAGGCACTGGAAAGGAGCAGGGAAATCCTAGCCCCCCCCCCAAAAAAAAATCAGGGTGGAAAGTGAGGTAAACACTAAGATAGAGATGTCGATAGGGAGAAGGGCAGTGGTAAATGGAGAAAATTGCAATGGCAACAAGGACAGGGATGGGGCAAAAAAGTGGTAAGGCCATTAAATGGAGGGTAATGAGTACCAATACCCATAGTCTGGGCAACAAGCTCCCATAACTGTTGGCCTTGAAGAAAGAGGGATGTCTGGATATCTCAGCAATCACAGAAATATGGTACACAGAGAACCATGACTGAGATGTTAACACACCAGAGTACACAACCTACAGGAGAGACAGGGAGGGTAGATGAGGGGGAGGAGTAGCTTCTATGTAATGGAAGGGATAAAAGCAATGGAACAAAAGAGTAAACAGGGAGGAGAAGAGGCATTGTGGGTCACATTAGAGATTGGAAATGGCACCACAATCCACACATGGTTGTGTACAGACCCCCCATGTCAGGGGAAAGGAATAAGTTTATTAAGTTTATTAAGTACTAGGAATTAATACCTTTGACCCAAGGCTCTTTTACAAAGGTTCCGTGTCAAATTAGGTACAAGCAATAAGGTTACAATGAATGACACAAGTAAAGTACATTGTGGAATACTATAGACATAGACTGAACAAATATCAAAAAAAATTAGTGCAAGGACAAGTAATTACTAGTAGAAACACATTAATTCTATAAGCAATCAAATGAGGAGGGTGGGAGGAAAGCAGGAAGATAATGTGAAGATAGGGCATATACATGAAAGGAGGGAGGAGCCAACCACAGGTAGTGGAAAGGAATCATCTACCAGGCCTTTGTCAGGTAAAGAGGGCAAGAGAGCAACAACTTAACTAGAAAGGAGTTAGTCAAAGCAGTCACAGGAGTTAGAGGTGGTAAGGTGAGAGAATAGACTAGATTTAAATGCACCTAAAGAGGTAGAGGAGGTAATAGAGGTGCTGAGTGCATTTAGCCAGGAAGGGGCATGATAGGCAAATGATCTCTGGCCCTGGGAAGTCCGGCAACAGGGGACCTGAAGGGGCTGATTTTCTGATCTTCTGGTGGGTCGAACACTTGTGTTCTGGCATATCAGGTCTTAAATGCAAGGTGGAGTGAGGCCCAAGATGGATTTTTTTTGGCCATAAGGCAGGTAAGGTACTTTAGGCGGTTTGAGAGTTGAAGCCATCCAGTTTCAGCATACAGCTCACAGGTGTGAGTATGTTGATGAGCACCAGTAAGCAACTGACAGGCCTTGTTAAGGGAGGTTGTAATACGTTTAAGCGCACTTGTAGAGGCAGACTCATAAACAATTAGGCCATAGTCAACAATTGAGATGATTGAGGGATTGAATAGCTAGCTTCAGTGCTGGTAAGGTGAGAAGCTGTCTGTTCTGGTACAATATCCCGAGCCGCTGATTGATAGTTTTGGCTGTGCTATCGATATGGGTTGCAAAGGTGAGGCCCTGATCAAAGGTGATTCCAAGATATTTGAAGGTATAGACAATATACAATATACAATGGAATAGACAAGGATATGATAGAAAGCATCTTTAGGAAGGCAGAGAAAGGGGAGATACTGTTGATGGGGGACCTGAATATGCCAGATGTTAACTGCAGCACCTTTGCTGCAGCCACATTCAAGAGTAAGGCCAATCTCGATGCCCTACAGGGGGCATGTCTCAAACAGACAGTGTTGGAACCCTCACTGGAGGAAGCAATCTTAGACCTCATACTCTCAAATGGGGACAATGAGAGGATTTCAGATCTAAAAGTGGGTAGTCATCTGGGAACAAGTGACCACCAAATAGTGTGGTTCATGATAAACTCAGCTGCAGAGTCAAGCCATACAAAAGTGAGGGTACTGGACTTCAAGAGAGCTGACTTTGTCAAGATGGGGAGAGTGCCTTAGAGAAGCACAATCAAACAGGTAAGAAGGAGAGGTGGAGCAGTAATGGGGAAACATTAAAACTGCCATCACAGAGGCAACAAGCCTTTGTGTGAAGCAAATAAAAAAAAATCAATATGAAAGAAAAAGCCACTATGGGGAAGGTTAGGGAGAAAAAGATAGCATTTAGGAAGTATAAGGAAACACAGAAGAAGCAGAACAGAAAACTGTACCAGTTAAGGCAGAAGGAAGCAGGGAAGGCAGTCAGAATAGCAAAGTCCCCAACTGAGGAAAAGATAGCCAACTTGGTTAAGAAGGGGGATAAAACCTTTTATAGGTACATTAGGGAGAGTAGAAAGACAACAGAAGGGATAGTGAGGCTGAATAGAATGAACAATGGGTGGGCAGAGAAGGACAGTGAAAAAGCAGGGATACTGAACTAGTACTTCTGCTCAGTATTCACAAAAGAGGAGGAGGGGGAGGTACCTAATCCAATTAACAGAAGCACTCTGGATAGGGGGTCACTCTCAGTCCTTGCACAGAAGAAAGGGTTCTGAAATAAATCCTAAAACTGAAGGTGGACAAAGCAATGGGGCCTTACAGGATTCACCCCAGAATTCTAAAAGAATTAAGTGACACCATTGACTATCCTTTTTAACAAATCATGGGAGGATGGTATGGTACCTGAGTACTGGAGAAGGGTGGATGTGATTTCCCTTCACAAAAGTGGGAGCAAGACAGAGGCAGGAAACTACAGACTTGTCAGTTTGAATTCTGTGGTAGGGAAAGTGATGGAATCACTTCTGAAAGAAAGAATTGTTGAGTACCTAGAGGCCAGTGAGGCACAGGACCCAAAGCAACATGGGTTCACAGCGGGAAGGTCATGTCAGACAAATCTAATTGATTTCTTTGACTGGGTGACCAAAGGAGTAGAGCAGGGAGGGAATGTGAACATGGCCTACCTAGACTTTAGCAAGGCATTGACACAGTCCCACACAAAAGATTAATAAACAAATTAGCCAGCCTTGGAGTAGGTCCCAGGGTAGTAGCCTGGGTAAAACATTGACTGGACAACAGGACACAGAAGGTAATAGTAAATGGAGTCCACTCTGAAGAAAGGGGGGTTATTAGTGGGGTACCGCAGGGTTCAGTACTGGGTCCAGTCCTTTTTAGTGCCTTTTTTAGTGACATTGCAGAGGGACTGGAAGGAAAAGTATGCCTCTTTGCAGATGACACAAAGATGTGTAACAGGGTTGATACAAAAGGAGGCATGGAAAGGATAAGAAGGAACTTGGCAAGGTTGGAGGAATGATCAGAAGTATGGCAGCTTGGATTCAATACAAAGAAGTGCAAAATAATGCACCTGGGAAACAAAAACCCAGGAGAAGAGTACACAATGGGGGGAAGGAAGTAACAACAACAAAGATGGAATGGGACCTGGGGGTAATCATATCAGATGACCTTAAGGTTGGCAAGCATTGTGAGAAGGCAGTAGGGAGTGCTGGAGGGATACTGGGATGTATAGGTAGAGGCATCACCAGCAGAAAACAGGACATTGTTATCCCTCTGTACAGACAGTTGATGAGACCCCATCTGGAGTACTGCATTCAGTCCTGGAGACCACATCTCTGCAAGGGCATAGACAGGATGGAGACAGTCCAGAGGAGGGCAACTAAATTGGTACAGGGTCTGCAAGAGAAGCCATATGAGGAAAGAGACTAAAAGATCTTAATATGCATTCACTTGAGGAAAGGTGGGAGAGGAGGGACATGATAGAAACTTTTAAATACCTCAGTGGAATCAACAAAGTCCAAGAGGGCAGCATCTTTCAGAAAAAGAGATGTGCAAGAACAATTGGACAGAATTTGAAAATAGAGAAAGGATGGTTCAGGGGCAATGTGAGGAAATATTTGTTCACAGACAGGGTGGTGGACACATGGAACAGCTTTCCTGAGGAGGTTGTGGGGTCTAAAACTGTAGAAGAATTCAGGAATGCACATGGGACACATATATGGCAACTCTTGTGGGGGGTAGGAAGAAAAAGGCTGTTAGTTAACTAAGATCTATAGCTTATGCAGTAGGAAGGGAAATGAGCAGACTAGGTGGGCCAAGCGGTCCTTATCTGCTGTCAAAGTCTATGTTTTTATATTTCTATGTCTCTCCAGGAAAGTGTCTGGAATGGCAACTACAGGAACAGTACAGCCTGGCCTAAGACACCCTGGAGAGAGAGTTGTTCAAAAACAAACTTCAGGAGAATGATCAGTTAAACGTGCACTTTAAGTGGCAGGCTAGCAATGAGACACTAAAACAGGTCAGTGGCTCTCTGGGAATGCCCTGATTATAATACAAAAAAGTAATGAAGCACATGCAATGAGGAGTGGAAGGAATCAAAGCACTGAAATGACAAATAATTTAGAACTTCCTCCAGAGCTAACTCTCACTCAGAATCCATGCTTAAAGTTAAAAATTGACAATATACAAAATGGATCTCAAGGGGATGCCCCCAGTACACAATCTGAACAACCTCAAAGGCCTTTAAATATTATTAACAACACAGCACTGAAAACATTTGCCTCATTATTTAAGACCCCAATTTATCCTGCAGAATGGTATATTGCCGTAAGACTATCCTACGTGGGTGGAATGCAAGAGCCTCCAGACAGGCTATATGTAGTCAAAACACTCTTAAAGGAATCCATGAAGTTCTTTTCAACAGAAATATATGCACTGAGTCACATTTCGGGGGAGGCAACATTCAATGTGAGCTTTAAAACAGTGAACAATCTTGAGAGGTTTTGGATTAAATATAACGCTTTGAAGAAATCTTCCTTCTGGGCCCCATTCACGGCAATCCCCCAAACCAAACCTGCACAAAAAACCATAAATGTCCTGTTCAGAAATGAGGGGGGTTAGTGTGCATGATCTCGTTTACTGGCTGAAACAGAAATGTACTATCATTGAAGATCCAGAGGCTATAATGGATTCCAAAAATATATGGACAGGACTCTGGAAAGTAAAAGTAATGTTAAGAACAACAGACACATGGGTGCTTCATCTTCCAAACTCTTTTTTTTTTCAGGAAGAGACAGAGACATACTATTTTTGCAGGACAGCCAAAAATGTGCTACTAATGTGGGTCTACGGAGCACCTAAGTAGCATCGGTGATAAGCCACACTGTACAATATGCGGGGAAATGGGACATACAGGAATGAACTGCATAAATGAATGTAAATGTAACCTATGAGAAATCAGTGGTCATATTTTTCAATACTGTAAGTGGGCAGCACACAACAACATGATCAGGCAGATAGGGAGGAATAAATACTCCTTATTGCTGTAACACAAAGAAATAGGATCATCCAGAGAAGGATGCAAAATGCACAAGGGAATGGAGAGCCGAATGAAGAGTCCCCTCCCAACCCTCTCCCCCATAATCCTGACACCCCCACCCCCACAGCTAACATCCCTACTGATACAGATGTTTCACAGGAACAAGTCCCAGTAGCTTTTAATGTTTCAGCACCACAGAGACAGGGGGAATCCCAGGAACCTCGACAGGGGAAGTACCTGGTGTTTCTATGCCCTCCACCCCATACTCAGGGCTAGAGGAAGAAAAAAGGATAAACAGATACAAAGTGAAGAACACTCTTAAGGAAACCCAAGATCACACACAATGGCACCTACCACAAACAAATTTGATATTTTACAATCAGAAAACACAGAAGAAGACTCAGACACCTCTTCAGTAGAATCCTCTATACTGGAGGGAACTACAGACACTGAAGTGGTAGAAAGACTTAAAGGGCAACAGAAAAGGAACGCTAAAGTGAAATTTAAGAATAAAGATTCTAGCCAGAAGGGGAAGTACAAGAAATAAGTATGGCCAGGGTGTCTCACTCTTACCTCACCACAAATGTAAATAGCATAAAAAGAATAGAAAAGAAGAAAATCGTATTCTCCTTTCTGACTTATTTACATTTTGGTGTCATCTTCTTACAAGATACCTGATTACATGTAATAAGAGAAACACAGGAGGCCTCTAAAATGTGGTTCATAGGCCCCTTGTACTGGTCTCAAAGGGCAGGACCCTGTTAATGGGTGGGGATTGTATTTAAATGCCCATAAGTTAAACTCCTGAAAATATTTGATTTACTGCCAGGTAGAGCATTAATCCTAGATGAGATACTACATTCAATCCCGTATAGGCTAATTAATATCTATGCAGCACAAACAAAGGCCACATGGTGTGAACCTTTTAATACTATACTGCCCTACTTGCACTCCATGCATATGATTGTATTAGCTGGGGATTTTAACTGCCTGGTGAAAGCAAAAACTGCAAAACAATATTGTGACTCCCATACACTGGCACAAATAAAAAGCCTAGCTTAGAGATGCATGTCACTACCACACGCATTTAGACTCCCCTACTTTTCAAAAAGGAAATTTGTTCTCTAGAATTTATTACATATTCCTATTTGAAACCATGCATATCCAGAACTCAACTGTAACAACCACAGAACTTTCAGACCATAAGATAGTATCTGTGAAGGTGGGGACACTATCTGCTGGCCCAAGAGGCCTGGGTTTTGGAAAATGAACATCTCACTATTGTTTGATCAATATATAAGCAGAACTATTATTAGTTTCATAGCTGCAAGGAAATCAGTTTATATTTTCTTAGAAAACTTGATTGACTGGTGGGAAGACATGAAACAAGATTTATGAAAGCTATGTAAAATAATTTGTAGAAATCAGAGTAGGGAGTGTTATCTCAAATACATACCAAATAGAAAAATTCTACAACAGCTTATGACCATATTATATGAGACAGGGCAGAATCTGATGGTTCAAATAAATGAGGTTAAGAAGCAGAAGCTAGAATTCCATGATAAAAAGGCAAACACATTATATCACCAGCAGAAGTTTTAAACTCTGGGTAGAATGGACACCATTTGCCCATTTGAAAGCTGGCAAAAGAGGCATGAGCTAAAGACATGTCTGTTTTGAAGGATACAAATGGAACAGAGTGTACCACAAAAGGGGATATTTTGAAGGTGGTAACAGAATACACTAAGGATATGTATGCAAAACTACAAAAAAGAAAAGGGTAACTTAAGGAATTTGTTTTCAGGTTCTGAGATACCAGGCATAGAACAATCCAAACTGTAGGCTCTGATACAGCCCATTCAAGAAAAACAAGTATTAGATTCTGTTTCCTCATTGGAGGGTGGGAAATCCCCAGATCCGGATGGCCTGCCTAATGAGATCCTGAAAATAATAGGAAGGGAATGGTTGAGGGAATTGACAGAGGTTTATAACAACATGCTGTGTACTTGTTTGCTTTCTCTTCTTAATAAACAGAGCTTCATTCTTCCATCACAGGCTGTACCCTACTGGGTAACCTGTACTTATTGTATACCTAATCTACACCCCCGCACCTATTGCCTTCTTACTCCCTACACTTTCCCTCTAGTTCTCCCTTCACCTATTACTGCCTGGCTGCTGCTGCTCTCACTGCATCTGGTAATTAGGGGAACTGACTGCTGGGAGTTTTGGATTACGCATCTGCACACAAGAGAAGTTGAGGAGAAGCACTCCAGCAGGAGCACCAGAAACACTAGCCACAGTTCTACAGCAGGTATGACACCACCGTTGCCTAAGTAGACTACTCGGGAGTATTTCCTAATAATTTCCTAATAATTGAGATCTTGTAAAAAACTGTAGAACTGTGAGAGGCTGCGGTAGCACCTTAAACCTGGTGCCTTTCCAGACCATCCTGTGCTATGGGTCAATATAGACTTCTTTTTGTTGAGTCTGACCCCCTCCCCCCAGTATCTGAAGTCATGGTGGAGAGCTATACAGGAGGAAGTGGTGTTTGGAATGATCCTGCGGAGAGGATCGGGATCCCTGAGAAAAAAACTGTATTACAAACTCTGTCAGAGGCAAAATTACAGACTGCCATCTGTTTGGTGTTTCTTTTGCTTCATCCTTATCCAAAACCCCATAACCATAGACTGGATTTATCAAATATAAAGTCGACGGGGAAAGATTGTGGAGTTTTTATAACACACATATTTCCCTTCTTGACCCTACCTGATTTTATCTATTTAGATATTTATTTGGATATTTTAAACATTTTAGGTTTCAGGTTTTAGATTATAGTTATCCGGTATTGTTTTTGCATTAGTTTTAGTTTTGTGGTTTGCACTACTATTCTGTGCTATTATTATATTCTATTTGTCTGTCTGTTTACTTGCTTATTGGCTCACTTGTTGTCACTCTTATTAAAACTGAGTCAAGTTCATACTTTCTGAGTATTGGTTTCCCAAGAGTCCCATATATCTCTCATATTTCACCTTAATTCTTTAGAATATATTCTCTGTATTATTTTACTACATTTATACTACATTTAAATATGAAGAACTAATCCTGAAATTATTTAGACTCTATATTTGAATTTATTATCTAGTTTAATTGAACAATTCAATAATTGAACAAATTGGTACTCTGCTTATTAGGTAAAGGTGAATGTGAGGGGACTGCTCACTTGCTTACCTTACAATCAATTAACCACAACCACTGTGCATCCAACTAAATTGATAGATTGTTAGAGTGATAGATCCTTTATTGAACCCACTTAGATTGGATTAAAACGGCTGAACTCTTCACTGTGCATACACATCATTTTTGGACATTGAGCAAAGTAGAAGCTGAAGTAAGCAGTGAGAGAATCTTAATCTTGGAGCTTCTACTGAATCTTCACTGAGCTCTATCCTGTTTCTGTTCTAGCTCACATAATACACTGCACAACACCTCAGAACTGTGCTTTGAGTAGAAAAGCGTTCTCTTATATTTTAAATCAAATCTAATTTAAAACCCGGAACTTGGAGTCTGACTACCTTCTTTTGCACTATTTGCATTATTTCCCCTTGCAAACATTTTACAAAGAATGGGTCTTTAAATACTGCATGTTCACACTGGTTGGTATTTCTTCAGAATTCTGGACTTTGGCTCAACACAAGTGAATTCAAAGGACCCACTGAAGGCTTTAGAAATACACGAGGCACTTGGGTTATCAATAAAAATGACCCTGAAAGTGAGTAGTATTTTAGCTTTTAGCGTAGCTTTAGCATTTAGCATTACGCACCTAGCATTCAGCTTTTTTTTTTAAAAAACACTTAAATTCTGGTATGCATTTTTGTTTTTGTACTTTATACTAAGTTAGCATTCAAAATCCCAAAAGTTCACCAGCTTTAAATTAATAGATCTTTTTTTTTTTTGCTAAAGTAATGAGGTTTTGTATTGGTTGTTGACAGACTTTCTTGGCCCTTTTAGACTTTATATTTTTTTCCCTTTAGTGGAGAAAGCTGGGATGCCTACGAGCCAAGACTAGCCTACTTTAAATGGTCTACTATTCCAAAGCTTCAATCTAAAGGGGTACACAAAAACATTGCAAAACCAGAAATGGTCTAAAATCCCTATCGGATCTGTTGGGACTTACTGCTTATTTGTCATACTCTATTTTGAGCTTTATTCAATATGGGAGAATCCAATCTTTATTGGTGAAGCCTCCTTAAGTGTTTAAATATGACTTTCAGCAGTGACCTTTGGTAACAGAAACAGCTCTGAAATCGCTAATTTTCCAAAAATTTTTTGATTGCCTCTTGCAGCACCTTGTCAATTCCATAAGAATTTTCAACCTAGAGACCAGATACATTTTGGAGTAGTAAGTTCCTACTAGTGCTTGATAACTTTAATTTTGGGACTTGAAATTCTTGAACTTTGAATTAATAATTATTAACAGGACACTTTTGTTTAGCAATCAGGTATTTGTAACTTGTTGAGCCTTTAAACTTCTAACTCTTGGCTTTATTACAGTAAGAAATGTTATAGAAAACTAATTTATTTTCTGCAAAGCTCTTTGAGGAAAATCATTAGAACTTATTATTTTTGCTGTGTTATAGTTCATTAAGTCTTATTGAAAGATAACGTATTGCTTCATCATGGTACAAACCAGAAATGGTAAAGGAAACTCTACCCTGGTGGCAGCATCTACAGAAGCAGACATCAGGGATGGCAGTGTTCTGAGTCAGAAATTGAAAAAGGAAATAATAAAGGAAAGAAATCAGGCAATAATCCAAAAAATGGTAATAGACCACATTTAAGATCATTGAACCCCTCATCAGATATTTTCCCTGTAATAAAAAAATCCTCTGAAAATTTGAAGGAAAATAAAACTGATTGCAGTATAACTAAAAAAAAAAATTTAAAATAACGGACTTATGAGCTAATAGAAAAAGCGACCCAAAATACCTTTCTACACCAAAATGTGCTGCTTCCCCAAATACAAATTGAGAATGCAGACTTGGGAAAAATCAGTTTTCCATGGATGGTGTGCATCCTTCCAAAAATCACTGTGGTAATCCTGAAGAAATCTGTTTTGATAACTATGAATGGGAAACATTCTTTCAGAAAGAAAGTGAGGAAGAAAATGAGAATAACAGTTCTAACTATTTGGTTGTAGTTTTTTATCCTGACCATTTTTTTTAATTTTTCCTATATGGATAATTGCTGTATGTCTAGGCTACAAAATGACCTTGACTTGAGACCTGAAGGATTACTTTTACACTCTCCAACCCTTGACACAATGAATAAAGGGAATTAGGAAAACATAGAACTGAAGGGTATTATTCAGGAATTTAGTACAACAATAGAAGGTCTTAAAAAGATGGTTAAAGCAAATGGTGATATACCCACAGAAAGCTACTGTCCTAATTCTAATATTTCTGGAGTAAAGAGTCTTCCTCAGACTGGTATTATTAACTATGATGAAGAATATTTTATTTAACGGGACATTTTACAGCTAGCTCTTCGTTATCCAAACAAATGTTAGAAATAATCAAAAACAGATACTATGCAGACATAGTGGTTCTTGAGAATATGTCAGCTCTAAAAGAAGAACTGGTTAGCATTAGAGCAGACATCGTTCATAATCAAGTGTGCTTGTGAAATCTTAATAAAAACATGAGAACACAAGAAGGGAACCCAAATCAAGATGGGGAATTCAAAAGCCCAAAAAAGACAGAGTAGTCAGCGGGAAAAAAAGAGAAAAAAATAGCTAAAGAGAAAGTTAAGATCACAGAACAAAGTAGAGCAGATTTAAAGAAGGGGAAAATTATGTCAGATCCAAAGACAGATAATGGACTCTCAGGGAAAGGAAAAGCACAATTAAAACAAGTATTAAATAGTTCAGGCTCAAATGAGATGGTCAGCCTCACTTATGAGGAAATTTCAAATTCAGAGATGCTGATGTTAGCTGGAGGAGGAGATACTGAGACCAATAACAATCTATCTTTAAATACAAGTACATCATGTATAGAAGCACAGACTAAACAAGAAATTGAAGAAGTACAATATTTGATAAAAATAAAAGGAATGCCTAGCTCTATAACTGAGATCAGGGAGGATTTAATGGGGAAAATGATACACATGCTTGGGATTATGTCCTGCGCATTTATGTTTGTGGCACCAACCCTCTGGAATTTTCTACCCTATTGGATTAGGGAGCGCATGACTATGGGGGCTTTAAACAAGCATTGAAAATGCATTTATGGAACTAGATTTATGGTGATGGTGTTGAGGATGACAGACTCTAACTGTATTGTATGCTTTTATAATGATGTAGTATTGGTTTTAAACTATTTTAACTGTGTACTGCACCTTGATATTTGAAAGGTGCATTAAAAATTATGTTTATTATTATTACTATTATTATCTTCAGTGAAAGAAGAGATATTTATCATGAGACCATCAAATATGGACTTCTATAACACAGTAGTACTTCTATATTGTCAAACTGAGGACACAGCCAAGCAAATTATGAATAAAAAAAAAAAAAAAACTTTGCTGGAGAAAAGGGAAATTTAAATTATGCTACCTCTTTTAGTTCCTAGAATTAATATCTTAGAACTTATGACAGATAAAAACAAAATTAATACTGCTGAAACAGACTGTTTGATATCAAATCCAAAAAGGGTAGAAAAGGAAAAGAAAGATGCAGAAGATCTAAAGTAATTAAAATATTTGAACATGAAAATAAAAAAAACAAGGGTTGGCTCGGTAGAACAATTATAATATTTGGATGGGAGATGTCCAAACAGGATTCTGAGTTCAGTAAAAGAGAAGAATTGGTTTCTTTTCTTACTAGAATTTCTGGTCTTGAAATATCCAGGAATATGGTGGATTACATTAAAACCTACATAGACAAATCTATGTCCAATCAAATGGATGTTACTTTCAAAAACCCAGGGATGGCCAAAATATTCTTGGATATGGCAGAAAATCTTGACAAACTGGGTATATATATTATACACCCTCAAGAACTTGGAAGAGGGGCTAGAGAGGAATGCTCCAGAGAACTTAATAAGGAGGAAGACTACCTCTTAATAGAATCTGAGAAATGGAGAGATACAAACAGTTTTGAAATTCTAATAAATTTAGAGTCAGATTGACATCATGAGCCCAATATATCTGCCAAGGAAAATAGTAACAATGGGATGAAACTAACTATCTAATCATTGAATATTGAGGGTTTACATTTGAAAATTGCAGATCCTGAGGTGGCCAGTTTCTTTGAAGCATTCAATATAATAAGCCTCCAAGAGACCTGCTATATGGAAGAAATAATGCCCAGACTTCCGGGTTATGCATCCTATGTCTTTCCAGATATAAGAGATAAGAAATTTGGCAGGTTTAAGGGAGGCTTAATATTTTATATAAAAACCTGTCCAAACTTGAAGGTGAAAGAATATCTTCCTAAAACTTGCAATGGTTTAGTCCTTGAACTTATAGAAGGCACTCAAAGAATAATATTGTATAATGTCTATTTTCCCCCAGGGCCCAATAATACGGACATAGAGGCTCTTTACATTTTGAATCTTAAGTTACAATTGAATGAAATTAGTGAGGAAGAAGGAAATTGGCCAATCTTTATTCTTGGAGACTTTAATGCAACAATTAAGGGTGGAAACTCAGAAAGTGCATATTCAACTCTTGTTGATGTAATGGAAGTAATAAACCCCAGATTGACTTAACTAAGGTCAACCTTAGAAAGATGGACTAATCATAAGGCAAGAGAATTACTCTCAATGATTGCTAGTAGAAACTTCTGCATTTTGAATGGAAGAACCAGTGGAGATAGTCTAGGAAAACTAACCTTTATGGGCCCTTTGGATTCCTCCACACCTGATCTGATATGGGAAAATTTGGAGGCGCTCAAAATAACCCATCCGCTGGAAATTAATGATCATACAGAATCATCCCATCTTCTGTTATCCCTCGTAATAGATGATAGTTTTGCTGGGGTAGTCCAAAATGAGGTGAACGTGGTAGAGTTAGTGGTAATTATAAATGAAAAAAGAATTAGGTGGAGCCCAATTTATCATGCTCAGTTGGAGGAAATATTTTATTCCAGAGAAACATTTGGAATTTCTTCTCAAGACACTGATGATTCCTCCAGCCTTGATATTTATGAGATTTGGGAAAATACCCATATAATCTTGAGCAATTTTTGTAGAAAGAATAGAGTAATCAAACAAGGCCAACAAAGTTTTGTTAAAATATAATTTAATCAAAGATGCAGAAAAGCTAAAACTATTTTCACTAGGATACTAAGATAGCATAGGTAAAAGATAATTAAAAATAATATGGACCACTTGAAGGTAAAGAAAAAAAGGGGGAACTATAAGAAAGTACTAGAAGTAGAAAAGAATAAACATCCATTCCAACTACGGGAAAATTTAAGACAAGCTGTACTTAAAAGGGATTGAAAACAATTCTAGAAAATAGTAGCACAAGGTTATAATAAATATCAAGGGAAAATAGAATGTCATATTACTCCACAAACTTGGACTGACTATTTCTTATAATTGTATTTCACAAAAGATAAAAAAAGGTCTATGAAGAAGAAATGGAAATTAACATCAGATATGATGTTAATTGTCCAAAGCCCATCCTGATCACAGAGATAAAATGTTTTAGCTCTCTAAATTCCTTAAAATCTAATAAAGCTCCCGGTCCTGATAAAATCATTGGAGATGTTTACAAATCATTTAAAGATTGGCAGATACCATTTCTTTTTCAAATATTCAATGGATTTGTACAAAACCTAAAATTTCCAAAGAGTTGGTCAGGTAGCATTATATTTCTGATTTACAAAAAAGATAACCCAAAGGATCCTAAGATGTACAGACCCATTAGCCTGTTAGATGTGCCCCAGAAAGTCTTCTCAAAAATTATACTTGGTAGACTACTAGATTGGGTGGAAGGGAACTCAATTTTGGATGAGGCCCAAAATGGATTCAGAGGGACTAGGTCTACAGTCCATCATTGCTATGTCTTACACCATCTTGCCTGGAAATACACAAAAATATGGAGAACAAAACTATTTTGTTGTTTCATGGACTTTTTTGCAGCTTTTGATAACATCAGCAGAAAAATTCTTTGGTCCACTTTTGAAGAACTAAAACTTGAGAAGACTGTCTTGGATATTATCATCAGATTACATGAATATACATGGGCAAAGATTCAATACAACCAGCATGGACATAATATAGATGCATTTCAGACTAACATTGGGTTTAGACAGGGTTGTATCTTAGCCCCTACCCTTTTCCATATTTACATAAATCCTATCTTACTCAAAATTAAAAAAATGGACTTCCATGCACCCAAAATTAATGAATTTAGAGTTGATAGCTTAGCATACACTGACAACTTGGTTCTGCTCTTTACTTCTGCACTGGGCCTGTGGAGGAAATTGAAACTTTTTGAAACCCTTTGTAGAGATAGAAAACTAAAGATAAATCTAAACAAAACAAAAATTCCAATTTTTGGAAATATATCCAGACACAAACTGAAATTTGAAATAGATGGTAACAAAATAGATGTAGTAAACACTTATGACTATTTGGGTGTGTGTTTTTCCCATAATCTGAATTGGAATAAACATGTAAAATATATTAAAAATGAAATGATCTTGGCAGTAAATGCATTTAAAATATTCCTTGCCAAAATGGGGAAGACCTCGATTAAAGGGTTTCAGAAGGTCCTAAATGTTAAAATTAAAAATAGCATATTATATGCAGGAGAAGTATGGGGTTTTAACTAACATTAATCCATTAGAAACCTTACTTAATAAACTATATCCCTTTATACTCATGCTACCACCTTGGACCCCAAATTGTATCCTTAGACTGGAACTTGGTCAACATTCTCTGAGATCTTAAATAAAGGAGAGACAAATTATGTTTCTTCTTAAAATCTTTTTATTACAAGATTATCAGTTTTCTAGAAAGTGTCTTGAGAAAGAAATCAGAATGGATAAATTGGGCTATATACATCCACTTACGCACCTAGTTAAGAAAAATATTCTTCCCTCGGGCCTGGGACATATTTTACATAATATCTACATAAGACCTTTGGATGAGATTGTTTTTACAGTCAAGCACAGATTACAAGACTTAGATATAAATCAAACATTTTCCAAGATGACTCAGTTAAAACTACATAGTGACTATAAGCACTTTAAAACTACTTGGGATCTTGAGCCCTATTTATTACATTTAACTTGCCCCAAATCTAGAAGAGCCTACTCCAGATTTTGAACAGAAAGCTACAATGCTCAGCTCATTCTCTACAGACAAAAAATAAATAATGTCCTGTCTCTGTATTGTTAAGTGTGGCAAACCATTCAAAGATGACTTAAAACATGTTGTATTATTGTGACCTTTTTTATCAAAGTAGAAGAAGATGGTTGGGTGGACTGCTAAGTGGTCTCCCCCCAGACAGGATTATAGAATTATTTTTACTTGTAATGAGAAAATTACACTGGAGAATGTAACTATATTCCTGTTAACTATATTTATCTAAGGATTGAATCTAACAAATGTGTAGGCTTAAGGTTTTGTGCCATATCTTGATAGTCTTGTTCTAAGAATGAGTTTGTAAGCAGACAGGCATTCAATTATGGAATGTATTTTTATATTCATTTTATTGTATAAATTAGATATGCTACTAAATTTAGTATTTTGTAATAGCTTTTGCTGAACAATAGACTTTTGTACTTGTACTGCTCTCACAGCACTTTATCCCTCACTGATTGAACATTGCTTAGTCACTCTGTTTGACCCGAATGTATTGTCAGTTTTCACTTGTACATTTTAATGCTGCATTTTTCTTACTACCTCAATCTTAGTCATGTTCTGCTGTTAAAGCCTCATACATCTACATGTAACTTGGTTGAATATTGCTTAGTCACTTTATTTGACCTGATTGCAATCATCAAATGTTAACTCTTAGGAGACTAGAATTTTCCTATTGGAAATGCATAGTAAACTGAGCACTTTTTACACCACTCTAAAAGTATCTACTCTAAGCAACAACTGTATTCAATATACATATAATAATTTAGTAATTAGCATAAAAGGTGCCTATCATTTGAAACATAAATCAAAGATCATGTGGGATTATAGAATATTCCAACCACTTCCTACTATTGGCCATGACAAGCATAAAATGGTGTAGTGTAAATGAACTGCAGATGAAAACAATGGTGTCAGCAAACAGTTTACCTCCACATAAATGTGACACACTATATTGCCCCATGCATTGTGAACCCCATCTGTGACATACAGATATGTTAGCTACAAAATCATGTATGGATCACCAAACTCCCTTCAGTGCCCTGTGTTCAAATTGGGCCAATCCCACACCATGGCGCATTCTGATGGCATATGCAGAGGGAATAGGGGAAACATTGTGGGATCTCTGTGGTACTATCCTAGTGGAATAGACCACACAAACCATACATGTTTTGTATCAAGTTACAAGCCCTATGCACACAAAAAAAATTATTTGGTCACAGGTCATCCACTGCTTAATGTAACTTGGACCATAGTGTGTTGCACCTTTGTGCAGCATCTAAAAACTAATAATCCAGATTTCCCATCACCCTATCAAAAGTATGACAAAGCATATTACCTCATGTACTATGAACCTCATCTTTGATATACTGACATTTGAGCTACAAATTCATGTATGGAACACCCAACTACTTTCAGCACCCTGTGTTCAAAACTAGCCAGTTCCCCACCATGGCGCATTCTTATGGCATACATACAGAGACACGGGAAAATATTGTGGGATCTGTGTAGCACTATCCTAGTGGAATAGACCACACAAACATTACATGTTTTGTATCATGTTACACATCCTATGCACACAAAAAAGTAATCTGGTAACAGTTCATTCACTGCTCGATGTAGCATGGAACACAGTGTGTTGTGCTATTGCGCAGCATCAAAAAACTAATCATCCAGATTTCACATCACCCTATCAGAAGTATGACAAAGCATAGTCATGCACAATTAACCTAATCTTTGACATACTGACCTTTGAACTACAAATTCATGTATGGAACACCCAAGTCCTGTCAGTGCCCTGTGTTCAAAACTAGCCAATTTCCCACCATGGCGCATTCTGAATGTATATGTAGAGGGACACGGGGAAACATTATGGGATCTGTGTGGCACTATCCTAATGGAATAGACCACACAAGCCATACATGTTTTGTTTCATATTACAAGCCCTATGCACACAAAAAACTTATTTGGTCACAGCTTGTCCACTGCTCGATGTTGCATAGACCATAGTGTGTTGTGCCATTGCACAGCATCAAGAAACCAATGACTCAGATTTCCTATCACCCTATCAAATGTATGACAAAGCATATTCCCTCATGTACAATGAACCTCCTCTTTGATATACTGACCTGAAATCTACAAATTCATGTATGGAACACCCAACTCCTATCAGCACCCTGTGTTCAAAACTAGCCAGTTCCCCATCATGACGCATTCTCTTGGCATATGCATAAGGACACGGGAAAATATTGTAGGATCTGTGTGGCACTATCCTAGTGGAATAGACTACATAAACCATATATGCTTTGCATTATGTTACATGACCTATGTACACAAAAAAGTAATCTGGTCACAGCTCATCAACTGCTCGATGTAGCATGGACCACAGTGTGTTGCACCATTGCACAGCATCAAAAAACTAATCATCCAGATTTCACATCACCCTATCAAAAGTATGACAAAGTATATTACATCATGCACAATGAACCTCATCTTTGATATACTAACTTTTGAGCTACAAATTCATGTATGGAACACCCAAGTCTTATCAGTACCCTGTGTTCAAAACTAGCCAATTTCCCACCATGGTGCATTCTGGAGGCATACGCAGAGGGACATGGGGAAACATTATGGGATCTGTGCGGCACTATCCTAGTGGAAGAGACCTCACAAACCATGCATGTTTTGTATAATATCACAAGCCCTATGAACACAAAAAAATGTATTTGGTCAGAGCTCGTCCACTGCTCAGTATAATGTGGACTGTACTGTGTTGTGCCATTGCACAGCTTCAAAAAAACAATGACCAAGATTTCCCATCACCCTATCAAAAGTATGCTAAAACATATTACCTCAGGTACAATGAACCTCATCTTTAATATACTGACCTTTGAGCTACAAATTCATGTATGGAACACCCAACTCCTATCAACACCCTATGATCAAAACTAGCCAGTTTCCCACCATGGCAATTCTCATAGCATATACACAGGGACATGGGAAAACATTGTGAGATCTGTGTGGCACTATCCTAGTGGAATGAACCACACAAACCATACATGATTTGTCTCATGTTACAAGCCCTATGCACACAAAAAGTTTATTTGGTCAGAGCTCATCCACTGCTCGATGTAGCATGGACCATACTGTGTTGCACCATTGCACAGTATCAAAAAACCAGTAAACCAGATTTTGCATCACCCTATCAAAAATACGACAAACCATAATACCTGATGTACAAAGAGCCTCATCTTTGATATACTGACCTGAGACCTACAGATTTATGTATGGAACACCCAACTCCTATCAGTCCCCAGCATTCAAAATGGGCCAATTCCCCACCAAGGCACATTCTCATAGCATGCACAGAGGGACATGGGAAAACATTATGGGATCTTGTGGCACTATCCCAGTGGAATAAACCACAAAAAACATTCCAGTTTTGAAGCATGTTACATGCCCAATGCACTCAAAAAATTAATCTGGTCACAGCTTATCCATAGCTTGATGTAGTGTGGACCCCAGTGTGCTGCACTATTGCTCAGCGTCAAAAAACCAAGGATCCAGATTTCCAATCACTCTATCAAAATTATGACAAAGCATATTACCTCACGCACAATGAACTTCACCTTTGAACATCAAGGGTCACTGTGACCTTGGAAAGGGTAGGTGGTGGTCATGGGTGACCTTAATATGCTGGGGGCAGACTGGGACACTATTACATCCTCTGTGGCCAGGGAACAGTGACTGATGGGATGTACAGTATTTCAAGATGCCAATGACTGCCACACTATATTTTATTTATTTTTATAGCGATTTTAGAATATTTGTTATTATTGGGGTGGGTGGTCAGGGGATTGTTTTGCTGACTTTAGTAGGGAATTTAAAGATATTAATTATTTTCACTTTTTGATATTGAAACTTACAGTTGAATGGTCTGGAAAGTGTCATTTGGTTCACCAAAATGTATTGGAGTCGTGCCCCTATGGTTGTACACTATTCATCCTCTGTTCTTCACACTCTCCACCCTTTCTCCCACCCTCCACTTCAGCCTACAACATACCTGCCCTATAGGGCACTGGGTATTGTCTGGAAAGGATGGAGGAGGGTGTCAGGATGTGAACAGCAGAGGATGAATGAGAGGGGGCACCGCATTGGGGTAGTGAGATCCAGGAGATGCCCTGAGGTGAAATGGAACCCAGAACATGGGTTGCCATGCCAGGTTTCCATACCCAAAGGCACTACAAATGATGGTAGGCAGAAGGTCTGGGCAGCCTGAAAGATTCATCCAATTTGGGCGGTGTTATGCAATGCTAGGTCCATTGAGAACAAGACTGCAATTATTGCAGATCTTGTTGAGTCAGTGGACCTGGTGTGTATCACTGAGATCTGGCTGGATGAGAACTCTGGCCCCATTTTGGAGGCTGCATCTCTGGCTGGGTACTTGGTGATACACTGCCCAAGATTGGATCATGGGGGGGGTAGCGGTCTGTTTTAAGACTGAACTTAACCTCATGAATGTACCAGTTGGGGAGACTGAGTCATTTGAGAGTACCATAGTAGCAGGTGTAGGCTGTAGGATTGTTCTCATCTACCATCCACCAGGAGATGAGAAACAATTCCTTCAGGAAGTTGCTGACTTCGCTGTTGACATGGCATTTGAGTCATCCAGGCTGATGGTCCTGGGTGAGTTCAGTGCTTGGGTCAATGACAAACTCTCACCATTTGGTCAAAACTTCCTCCAGCCGATGATATCTCTGGGCCTTACACAGGTTCTTACCACTGCTACTCATAATCATGGTCACTCTCTTGACTTAGTCTTCCTTCTGGGGATTGAGTCCTCCAACTTGGGGGTGGAACCAGTTGGATGATCTGATCACTACACCATGGGGTTCAGTTTTAGTGCCTCCCTAGGTAGGCCTACCCCTGTGGAGATGATGCGGCTTGGCCATTTGCAAGATGTAAACTCTAAAGGCCTAATGGCGGTGCTGGATCTCTCATCTTTCTCAGAGGCAAACAGTGACGCAGAGGCCCTCACAGTGGCTTATAATTCAGCCATTGCAGCTGCCCTGGATGTCATTGGTCCTGTCCATGTTTGTCCTCTCTCCCTTCGCCCTCAATCCCCTTGGTTTGATGGGACTCTGAGGGAGTTGTGGTGATTAGGATGAAGGTTAGAGCATTGCTGGTGGAAATCAGCTCTTGATGCTGACCACCTTAGATTGATGGACCACTATCAAGTCTATCACTCTGCAGTCTCCAGTAAGAAGGCAGAATTCCTGTCTGGGGAGATTGCGGCTGCTCAAAATTGACCAGTTCAGCTGTTCTGAACTATGGACAGGCTGTGCAACCCAGTCTGTCTACAAGTCTGGAAAGCCTTTTCACAAGAAGAGTGCAATGAACTTGCTGGATTCTTTGCTAATAAGGTGGCAGCCATCAGATCGGATTGACGTTCAGCATGCTCTAAGGGTTTTGCTGTGGATCAGTGTGGGTTCACTTATCCTCAGTCTTCTTGGACTGCCTTTGTCTGACCGTCTTTCATGGATGCCATGTGGATCATCCAGAGTGTGCACCCTACATGCTGTAGTTTGGACTCGGGACCTACTTCCCTGATTTGGGGTTGTACTGATGTTATTGATCTGGTCCTAGCTTAGATAGTATGGTGCTCCTTGGAGACAGGTGAGTTTACAAGCTCACTGAAAGAGGCGGTGGTGACACCACTCTTGAAGAAAGCTTCTTTGGACCTAGACTGCCTTGCAAACTACAGACCAATCTCTAACCATCCCTTTGTAGGGAAGGTGATTCAGAAAGTAGTGGTCTGACAGTTGGAGGACCATTTGACCATCCATGGCATCTATGAACCCCTCCAGTCCGGATGTCGAAAGAAGCGTAGAACTGAGACAGCACTGGTTCGGGTGCTCAATGATCTCCTGATGGCTAGAGATGGGAGGAGCCATTTTGTTTTGGTCCTCCTTGATCCCTCATAAGCGTTTGATGCTGTGGACCATGGGGTCCTGCTTGATCACCTGAAGTTCATTTGCAGACTGTCAGGTACAGTCCTCAGGTGGTTTACATCTTTCTTCACTGGAAGATCTCAGAGGGTAGTGTCCGGGGTTTTTTCCTCGGACCCAGTCCCTCTGTCATGTGGGGTTCCTCAGGGTTCAGTTCTGTTCTATATGTTGTTCACAGTGTATATGCTGCCCATGGGAAGCATTGTAAGTAGGTATGGACTGAGGTTTCACTGTTATGCAGATAATACCCAGCTGTACCTTTCTTTTGCACCCAACCAGGATAGAGCTGTTTCGGTCTTTAATAACTGCCTCACTGAAATCCAGGAGTGGATAGATGCCAGTTGGTTAATGTTGAACTCCGATAAGACTGAGGTATTGGTTGTGGATCCGGGTCAACGGATAGGGGGGTTGAGTGGGGGTTCACCCTCTGGTCTTTACCTCCAGTGTGCACCACTGCTGACCTCTGAATGGGTGCGGAACCTGGGGGTAATCTTCGACAAATGGTTGACCCTGCATTCACAGGTGTTGGCTGTTGTTAAATTTTTGATTTACCATCTGATGAACATTTCCAGAATTAAGCATCTGGTTCCATCTGGCGACCTTCCCACTTTGATTCACGCCTTTGTGATCTCACGTTTGAACTACTGCAACTCCCTGTACCTAGTGCTACCTGGGGTGGAAATCTGTCACTTGCAGTGAGTGCAGAACGCTGCATCATGGCTTCTGGTGGGATCCTCCCAGTCCTGTCATATTTCACCTGTGCTGCATGGACTGCACTGGCTGTCAGGTCAGTGGCAGATCACCTTTAAAGTCAGTCTTCTGACTTTTAAAGCCCTAGATGGACAGGGCCCGGCCTATATGAAAGAGCTCCTGGTTCCTCACTAACCTGGGTGATTGCTCCGCTCAGCTGATGAGGGGTAGCTAGAGATTCCGAGGGTATGTTTGTATCTTCTGGAGCATGCTGCCCCTACCCTTTGGAATTCTCTACCCCGGCGGTTATGTGAGTGCTCGACCATAGAGGGCTTTAAACAAGCACTAAAAACTTATTTGTGGAACCAAGCTTTTGATGATTGATTAAGGGATGCTATCAGTACTATCATTTTGTTATATGCTGTGATGTTTTATATGTGTATTGCAATTTTATTTATTAAGGTGCCCTGGTTTTTTAAAAGGCGCCATACAAATAAAATGTATTATTATTATTTATTATGCCTCCCTAGTCCAGCAGGTGGGGGAACTTACTAGGGAGGGCCGGACATTGGACGTTGTCCTAGCAGACAGTGACCAGATAAGGGACCTGGAGTCGTGTAGCCCGCTGGCAGGTGGTGACCACACCATGGCCTGGTTTCTGCTGTACCTGGTGGGGGGGTGACAACTGCACTAGTACAGTAGTAGTAGGCTTCAGGGGAGCTGACTTCAAGGACATGGGAAGGATTATACTGGGGTGCTTGAACAAAATAAGGCTGGACATGGCTACTGGAAGCTTGTGGGAGACCATTAAGAAAGGGATACAGGAGGCTAGCAGGCCCTGTGTAAAAGTAAAGTGAAAACATTGTAGGGACAGTAAGTCGTGTTGGTGGACCAGGGAGGTGCAGGAGGAGATGAGGGAAAAAAAGGCTGCATACACGTACTTTAAGTGTTCAAGGGGGAAAAGGGAGTGAGGAGAGTATCAGTTGATGGCTAGGTGGGTCACCAAAGTGGTGAAGGGAGCCAAAGCGACGATGGAGTAAAACCTGGCTATGGTTATCTGGAGGGGGAGACGGGGTTCTATAGATACATAGGGGAGAAGAGAAAATCAAGAGCACAGATCGACAGGATTAGGACTGGGGAGGGATGGGCTCAGGAAGCAGGGGAGAAAGCAGAGGTGATAAATGAGTACTTTGCCTCGATCTTTACTGAGGGAGGCAGGGGATCCTTCCATCCCATCGGCCACAAAATCGAGAGGTCGGATGGTGTCTGGAGGACTGAAATAGGCTAGGGTAGAGACTGGGCCAAATCTAGAAGGGGAGGGGTGGTTGCATGAGGGGTTGGGCTGGGAAGGAGAAATCACAGTAGATAGGGTGAGGGAGGCCCTTCAGATGCCAAAGACTGATAAGGTGCTGGGGTCGGATGGGCTGCATCCAAGGGTTATGAAGGAACTGGAGGATGTGCTGGGAGCTCCACTGGATGCACTTTTTAACATCTCTCTGAAGACAGGATGGGTGCCTCAAGACTAGAGGGAGGCTCATGTGGTGCATATCCACAAAGGGGGATCTAGAGATGAGAAGAGGAATTATAGGGCTGTCAACCTGATGTCTGTGGTATGCAAAGTAATGGACAGCATTATCAAGGAGAAGCTTTGGAGGCAGCTGGAAAAGTTGGGGCATCTGGATAGCAAGCAGTATAGTTTTGTCCCTGGTAGATTGTGCCCTACCACCCTTGTGGAGTTTTATGATTGCATGATGGGGGCCCTGGACCAACATAGGTCAGTGGACATCCTATACCTGGATTTTAGCAAGGCGTTCAATTCGGTACCCCACAATGGCCTGCTAACAAAGTTGGGGGGATAGTGGTGGGGGGCAGTTGCTCAGGTGGGTAGAAAATTGGCTTATGGGGTAAATACAGAGGGTGGTGGTTGGAAGTATAGTATCTTCCTCCAGAAGAGTCATCCGTGGGGTCCCCCAGGCTTCAATACTGGGGCCACTCCTGTTTAATGCCTATGTCTCGGACATAGGGAAGGGGCTTAGGAGTAGACTGAGTCTCTTTGTGGATGACTCAGAACTGGGAGCACTGGTGGATGGGAAGGAAGGGAGAGAGGTAATCCAGAGGGACCTGGATACCTTGGTGAGGTGGTCAAGGACACTGGGCTGTATAGCAAGGGGGATTACTTCCAGGAGGAGGGAGGTGATCCTCCCTCCATATAATGCCTTGCTCAGGCCACATCTTGAGTTCTGTGTGCAGTTCTGGAGACCCCACCTTAAGAAAGACATAGCACTGCTGGAGAGGGACCAGAGGAGGGCAACCAGGATGATTCAGGCCATGGTGGGTGAAGCCCTATGAGGAGAAAGTGGAAGAGCTCGGGCTGTACACACTGGAGGAGAGGAGAGACAGGAGGGACATGATAGAAGTCTTCAAATATGTAAAAGGAATAAATAAGGTCAGACCCAAGGAGGTGTTCAGGCTAAAGAAGGGGGAAACAACCAGTTGGCACAAGTGGAAGGGGGGGATTACAGGGTGGAGCGTAGGACACATTATTTCACTCAGAGGGTGGTGGGGCCATGGAATGCACTGCCCAGGAGTCTGGTGGAAGAGGGCACAGTGGACGGTTTCAAGAAGGGGTGGGATAGGTACAAGGGGAAACTGAAGCTGAAGAAGTCCCTCTCTAGGGTTGGGGAGCAGAGCAATGAGCACCCAGTAGGTAGCTGGCTACCGAGCAGATATGACAGACCATATGGCCAATCCTGATGGCTTTTAGTATGTCAGTATATACTAACTTGTGAGCTATAAATTCTTGTATGGAACACCCAACTCCTACCAGTGCCCTGCATTCAAAATGGGCCCATTCCATACCATGGCACATTCTGAAGGCATAAGTAGAGGGACACAGGAAAACATTGTGGAATCTTTGTGGTACTATCCCTGTGGAATAGACTGCATATGTCATACATGTTTTTGAAGCATGTTACATGCCCTATGCACCCCAAAAATTAATCTGATCACAGCTCATCCACAGCTTGATTTAGTGTGGACCCCAGAGTGCTGCGCCATTGTGCAGCATTGTAAAACCAAGGATCCAGATTTCTCATTAAATTATTAAAAATATGACAATGTGCTGACTTATGCCCCCTTATAAAATAATTGCTCCCATGGGGCACTGCCTTCCCCCCCGACTTGTATCCTACAAGTGATGAATGGTGAAGACTGATAGAGGGAAGTCCTGCACAAACCTGAAATTTTACATATTTTAAGTTTCATGTTCATTCATATGAGAAGGTGGTGTACTAAAAACAAAGCAAAAATAGAAATCTAGGTACGCTTATGTTTGGATCCAATCACAGCCTCTTTCACTGTAAAAGTGCAATGTAGTAGGTGAAACATTCACATAGCTGATAATTTACAGTTTTTCTTGCCAAGAAAAAGGAGTGGTTGGACCACATTGGGCTCAGTGACGGAGAGGGTAGTGGAGCAGAGGTGCATCCCTCCAGTGGTGCCTCTCTACAATTCAATCGCCATTCTGGTAGAGCATGGTTCCTCTATGGATGTACCCACAGTGGAGACCAAGAAGGATGATGGGAACATCTACAAAGGAGGCCCACAGGAGGGTGGCACAGGACCTCACAGGGGAAGGAAACAACTCCTGGTGGAGGACTAAATTGTTAGTGGTGTAGAACTGGGGGAGGGAGGGGAGATGGAGATAAGGTGCCTGCCCAGTGCCGTGACTTGGAGGGACAGTTAGTTAATCCTCAGGATTGCGGGAACAGCTGCAGGGGGAGAGAGCTAGATGTCGTTGTCCACCTAGGGACAAATGACCTGGCTGGGAATGGGAACTTATGCAGAGCTCAGGGTTTGGGCTGCATTGGAATCTGGGGATCAGCCTGAAGGGATACAGGCCTGTACTGGCATGAAGGTCTGCATCTGTCCAGGAGGGGAACCTGGATCCTAGGTGATATGTTTAAATGATTCTTTGGCAAGCATTTAAACTATGCATATGATGAGGGACATAGGGAAACATTGCAAGATCTTTGTGGCACTATACTGTCATGGATAGAACCAACTCACATGCAATCTGGACACCTAAATTTCATAGCCAGTTTTATATAGCACAATAAAATGCATTAGGAAACCTCTGTCCTGAGTGCCTGTTACTTAATTCCTACCATGCCAGTGAGATCACTCCATCAATGAAGAAAAACAGACACCTGCCAACCAGGGCAACCTGGTGTCTAGTGGACCCACCCCATCAGACAGTGCTTCCCCCCGTTAACCGGCCCGTGGGATGGGGGTGAAACCAGTAGACACCAGGGATTGATATATTTGTTTTGAGTGTTGACCAGAACTCCTACTGAAAACGCATAGTAAACTGGGCACTTTTTACAGCCCTCTAAAAGTATCTGCTCTGAGCAAAAACTGTACTCAGTAAACACATAATACTTTAGTAGTTAGCATAAAAGGTGCATATCATATAAAAGATAACAAATTAGAGATTACTAGAAGTTATAGTACATTTCAGCCACTTGTCACTGTTGACCATAATGAGCATAACATAGCGTTGCTTAAGTGAACTGCAGTTGATAACAATGGCGTCAGCAAACATTGTGCCACCGCATAAATGTGATAAAGTATATTTCTCCATGCACAGTGAACATCATCTGGGATCTACAGACATATTAGCTACAGAAGCGTCTATGGAAAACCCAACTACAATCAGCCCAATGCATTCAAAATGGGCCAGTTCCCCACCATGATGCATTCCGAAGGCTTACGCAGTGTGGGATATGTGTGGCACTATCCCACTGGAATGGACCACACATGTACCCTTAAAGGCCCAATGTGTCATATCCCAGTGGGAGCCTGCCTCAGCTTCAGATCCAAGGGCACCACCATTAGTAATGCACCCATTATGCCACACACTCTGTGATGTGTATGTAGCCTACTAGACAGCATGTGCATTGGTGTCAAGGCATACTCCATCAGAGTCTCATACCACCATGAGTAAAACAAAGAGGGACAGACCCCACACATGTGGTAGTGGTAGAGCCATGGCCACAGCAGTGCTACCTTTACTGACAACTACACATGTACACATGAGACACAGTGTGTGACACAATGCATGGTACTCACCTGGATGTGTGGAGATGCTATGGGTCTGATTGTGATGCATCACGTGGCTTCATCCAGTGCTGCTACCCGATGATTATTGCCCACTACCTCGGGGTGTTGGCTGCTGTCTGCTATACAAGAGGAAATGGAGGTGTGATCAGTATCCTGCAGTGGTATACAGTACACCATTCAGTACATAATACCCAGTATATCCACCCATATGACTGTACCATACTCCAGCCACCACAAATGCTTGCTGTTGGTGGACAGGCCAAGCAAAGCTGAAAGGTACATGTATCACCACACCACAAACAAACTGAAAGTCACCATAGTGTATGTCATTCTGTGCAATGCTTGCATCCTGTCAACCACTCTGGTACCCCACATTACAGATAATACATGCTGGTTCCAGGCCCTGTCCAGGAATAGTAGCCATGGGTGTACATGGTACACCAGGTAATACATGTCTAGGGTAGGCATGGCATAACAGAAAACCAGCTGAGAGGCCTGGATTCAGTAGGTGTCTGCCTGAACAGTGGACATTACATGCTTGGACCCCAGTACAGCACTATCACCACCCATGCTGTAACTGGCACATGCAGACCTGTGACAAAGAGGTGTAGTATGGCTAGACATGCCCAGCCATGTGAGTGATTGCCAGTGAAACATCCTTTAGGCCGTATATGTTTCTTGGTGCCAGTAGGTTTGGATGTATGCATACACACCAGTGCCAGGTAACACATTGGTTGCTGCCACTCTACTGTGCCCCATGTGGTAATTGCCATGAGCCCTCTAGTTCTGGGATGTATGCTCCGAGCAGAGGGTGTGTGTATCACTGCTGCTGGGGAGTATGTCCCATGGTTCTCAGTGTGTGTTCCTGGACCCAGTCCATGGCATGGCCACCATTTTTATACCCACAGTCAACACCACAGGGCCAGTCAGTGTTACACCTGCCCATGATGCGTCATCTGGAGTACCACAGTCCCACCACCCCACGCCTACTGCATCATGCCAGCCACAGCCAGCCTACTGTACCCACCATGAGTTGCTACGCATACATTCGCAAACTTATACCCTCACTTTTGCATGGCTTGACTGTGCAGCTGTATTTATACTGAGCCACGCTACTTGGTGGCGGCTTGTTTCCAGATTGCAACCCACTTCTAAATTGTAGATCCTCTCTATTTCCCTGTTTGAGAGTACCAGGCATTATTTTTGGTCCCAAAAGATGATTTTGCAGTCACTGCGCAGATCCCCCTTTCGGGACCGATTAACGAAATGACAATGTCAGTGTTCATGAGGTGGGCTGTCAAAAAGCCTATGTTGCAAATTTGGTGACAAAAGCCCATAAAATTACTGTGTTATGAGCAGGCATTGCGCACTTTATCTAAATCTAATCTAAAAATTTAAAAACGCATATAACTAAAAAATTACATGCGGGCAGTTAAAATAAAAACTGCCTATATTCAGGTTTGAATCCCACCATAACCACTGAACCTGTACGCATGCAATGCAGCAATTAAAACCTTCACAATGCTGCAAATTTTCCAATTTCAACTATCGTAATCAACTGTGAATGTGGGTAGTTAAAAAAACTGCCTATATTCAGGTTCAAATCCCTCCACAGCCGCTGAAACTAAATTATTGCAATGAAGCAACTAAATCCTTCACAAACCTGCCAGTGTACCAGTTCTAACCATCATGGTCAACAGCGGATGCGGGCAGTTAAAAAAAATAAAATAAATAATAATGCCTATATTCAGTTTCAAATCCCACCACAGCCACTGAACCTGTACACATGCAATGCAGCAATTCAAACCTTCACAAAGCTGCTAATTTTCCACTTTCAACCATTGTAATCAACTGTGGATGTGGGTGGTTAAAAAAAAACTGCCTATTTTCAGATATGAGTCCCTCCACAGCTGCTGAAACTAAATTATTGCACTGCAACAACTAAAACCTTCACAAGCCTGCCACTGTACCAGTTCTAACCATCATGGTCAACCATAGATGTGGGTAGTTCAAAAAACGAATAAATAAATCAATAATAAACCCTATATTCAGGTTTGAATCCCTCTACATCCGCTGAAACTATATTATTGCAATGCAGCAACTAAAACCTTCACAAACCTGCCAATGTACCAATTCTAACCATTGTGGTCAACTGTGGATGCAGGTAGTTAAAAAAAATACCTATATTCAGGTTCAAATCACACCACAGCCACTGAACCTGTATACATACAATGCAGCAATTCAGACCTTCACAAAGCTGCTAATTTTCCAATTTCAACCACCGTAATCAACTGTGTATGTGGGTTGTTAAAAAAAACTGCCTATATTCAGGTTTGAATCCCTCCACAGCTGCTGAAACTAAATTATTGCAATGCAGCAACTAAAATCTTCATAAACCTATTTATTTACCAAATTCAATAAAAAAACAGCCTTTTTTGGGTAACTTCCACCTTGTCAAATGTCCTTGTGTAGTTGTGGCTTATAGAACTGTACACAGAGCTCTAGGTGAGGCCATTTGGCTCAGCATCCCATCACTCCATACTGTAGTACAGGGTAAGCACAACACCGCTATATACTTTTCCATCCCCAGATCTATCCACTGATCAATGGGGTCACCTGTATGGAGTTGATTCCTCCTCCATGGATTATCCTGAAATTGCCAATTTGGAGAGAAGTGGGCAAACTGAGTTGGCCAGGCAGTCATTATATGCCAGCTAAGTCTATGTTTCTATGACCATCGGTGTACCATGATTCTGTTATGGCAGTCAGATCCAAGTATGTTTCCACAGTGGTTGCCCAAAGGTCAGGAACTTTAATTCTAAGCCTCCTTCCATTGACACATAGAAATATAGATGCTAACAGCAGATAAGGACTGCTTGGCCCACCCAGCCTGCCCTTATAACCTAGCTACATGAAAAACCACTCCTTCTTCCTCTCTCTGTCTCCTTATCCCTTATAAATGCTAACTTTTTTTCCCTTACATACTCTGCCACCTCTTTCCTCCTGGCCTTACTTACTTGTGGTATCAGAGGAAGTATGTCAGGGGGACTTACTTGTCTGATGCAGATGTTTGTTGCCTTCCTTTTCCATCATTTTAGATTTGGCCACTGTTCCTCACGCCCCCCCAATATTCTCACCTCCTTTCAGGACATCCGTGAGGCATTCCATATTTTTAAAATCTACTCTTCTGAAGTCCCTAGACCAGTGCTCAAGTTTAACTAAATCCTCTCTGAGTGTCTTCTTCCCTTTCTTATTGTCCACTTTTCCACAAATCTTAGGCCCTGTCCACACTACCCCTCTGTAACATTACAGAATGCCCAAACCGTTACCTCAACAGTTTGCGTTTACACCTGTAACATTTCAGAAGGCATTTTCATAACTGTTGTTGAAACCACATATGAGGTGGTGTCAACAATGGTTATGAAACCGGTTACACCTTGGTAATGTTACTGGGCACAGTGTGGATGTGTGGCACCAGTCCCCTAGCACAGCACGAGCTGCATTGTGGGATCGGGTGCCATGGTAATGGTCACCCAGCTCCCGAAGTGTGGACCGGCAGTGCTGGTCCCGTAACAGACACCGCGGCAGTGTGGACACACTGCACCACTCCCCGGTTGTAATAGAAACATAGACTTTGACTGCAGATAAGGACCACTTGGCCCACCCAGTTTGCCCATTTCCTGCCTACTGGATAAGCTGCAGATTCTAGTAAACCAACAGTCTACTTCCTGCCATCCCCCACTATAATTGCCTTGTGTCTGTCCCGTGCATGTTTGAATTCCCCCACTGTTTTAGCCCCAACAACCTCCCCAGGAAGGCAGTTCCATGCATCCATCACTCTCTCCGTGAAAAAAGATTTCCTCACATTACCCCTGAGCTGTCCCCCCTCTATCTTTAAATTGTGCCCCCTTGTTCTTACACATCTCTTTTTCCAAAAGATGCTACCCTCTTGAACTTTGTTGATTCCCTTGAGGTACTTGAATGTTTCTATCACGTCCCCTCGTCCCTCCTTTCATCAAGGGTATACATATTAAGCGCTGTCAGTCTCTCTTCATATGATTTCTGATGCAGACCCAGCACCATTTTAGTTACCCTCCTCTGGACAGCTTCCGTCCTGTCTATGTCAATGCATAGATGAGGTCTCCAAAACTGCACACAGTACTCCAGATGGGGTCTCACCAACTGTCTGTACAGAGGGATAACCACTTCCCCTTTTCTACTTGTGATGCCCCTTCCTATGCATCCCAGTATCCCCCTGGCTCTCCTTACTGACTTCTCACATTGCTTATCAACCTTTAGATCATCTGATATGACTACCCCCCAGGTCCTGTTCCATTTTTATTGTTGTTAGTACCTCCCCTGCTATTGTGCACTCTTCTCCTGGGTTTTTGTTTCCCAGGTACATTACTTTGCACTTCTTTGCATTGAATCTAAGTTGTCATATGTCTGACCATTCCTCCAACCTTGCCAAGTCCCTTCTCATCCTTTCTACACCCCCTTGTGTATCAACTCTGTTACAGATCTTTGTATCATCTGCAAAGAGGCACACCTTTCCCTCCAGACCCTTTGCAATGTCACCTATAAAGATGTTGAAGAGGACTGGACCCAGTACTGAGTCCTGAGGTACTCCACTAGTGACCCCCCCTTTCTTTGAAATGTGTTCCACTCACTATTACCTTCTGTGTCCTGTTGTGCAGCCAGTTTGCAACCCAGGCTACCACCCAGGGACCCACTCCCAGGCTGGCTAACTTCATTATTAATCTTTTGTGTGGGACTGTGTCAAATACCTTGCTAAAGTCTAGGTAGACCATATCCACAGCCCCTCCCCGGTCTATTACTTTGGTCACCCAGTCAAATAAATCAATTAGATTCGTCTGATATGACCTTCCTGCTGTAAATCCATGCTGCTTTGGGTCCTGTGCCATGCTGGCCTCTAGGTATTCAACAATTCTTTCTTTCAGAAGTGATTCCATAATTTTCCCTACCACTGAGGTCAAACTGACAGGTCTGTAGTTTCCTGCTTCTGCCTTGCTCCCACTTTTGTGAAGGGGAATCACATCTGCCCTCCTGCAGTCCTCAGGTACCACCCCATCCTCCCATGATTTGTTAAAAAGTGTGGTCAGTGGTGTCACTAGGTCCTCCCTTAGTTCTTTTAGGATTCTGGGGTGAATCCCATAAGGCCCCATTGCTTTGTCCACCTTTGAGTTTTAGGAGTTCTTTCAGACTCTTTCTTCTGTAAATGGACTGGTGTCAACCCCCCTACCCAGAGTGCTTTTATTGTCTGGTTTAGGTAACTCCTCCTCATCTTCTTTTGTAAATACTGAGCAAAAGTATTCATTCAGTATATCTGCCTTTTCACTGTCTCCCTCTGCCCACCTCCCCTCTCCCTTATTAATCTTCACTATTCCTCCCTTAACCTTTCTATGCTCCCTAATGTACCTATAAAAGGTTTTATCCCCCTTCTTAACTGACTTGGCTATTTTTTCCTCATTTGGGCTTTAGCTATTCTGACTGCCTTCCCCACTTCTTTCTGCTTTAATTGATACAGTTCCCTGTCGTGCTCCTTCTGTGATGCCTTATACTTTTTGAATGCAGCATTTTTCTCCTTACCCTTCCCTGCCACCTTTTTTGAGAACCATAGTGGTCTTTTACTCCGCTTTGTTTTCGTTATCTGTTTCACACAAAGGCTTGTTGCCTGTATGATGGCAGTTTTGATTTTTCTCCATTGTTCTTCCACCCCTCATTTTTGGCCATTTGCTAGTGTATTCCTCAGGTATTCACCCATTTTGCCAAAGTCAGCCTTTCTAAAGTCCAGTATGCTTGTTTTTGTATGGTTTGTCTCCATGGTTGTGCTTATTGTGAAGCACACTGTGCAGTGGTCACTTGTTCCCCGATGTCTACTGACTTCTAAATTTCTGATCCTCTCTCCATTTGAGAGTACCAGGTCTAATATTGCTTCCTCCCGAGTGGGTTCCAACATTAGCTGTCTAAGGCCCGCCCCCTGCAGGGCATTGAGAATAACCCTGCTGTTGGATGTGGCTGCAGTACATGTCATCCAGTTAACAACTGGCATATTCAGGTCCCCCATCGACAGTATCTCCCCTTTTTCAGCCATTTTGAGAATGTCCTCTATCATTTTCTTGTCCATTTCCTCCCCTTGAGATGGGGTCTGTATACAACCCCTGTGTGGATTGTTATGCCATTCCCTGTCTCCAAGGTGACCCAGAGTGCCTCTTGTCCTCCTCCTTTACTTTTTAGTTCTATAGCTTTGATCCCTTCCCTTATGTATAGAGTTACTCCACCTCCTCTTTTTCTCTCCCTGTCCCTTCTGTAGACTGTGTACCCCCGTATGTTGACATCCCAGTCATGGTTCCCTGTGTACCATGTTTCTGTGACTGCCACAATATCCAAGTGTTCATCTTCCGTCAAGGCTATGAGCTCAGGAAGCTTGTTTCCCAGACTACGGGCATTGGTACTGATTGCCCTCCATTTAATGTTGACTTTATCCTTTCTTTCCCTATGCCTTGCCCTTGTCTATTTTTCCATTTACCCCTGTCCTGCCATCTGTTGAGCACTGTACCTCAGTGAGTACCTTACTACCTGTCATGTTTTGTGGGAGGAGACTTGAAATTTCCAGCCTCTTATTAGCACCTTCCCCCATGGCTAGTTTAAAAGCTTGCCAAGCAAGCATTTAAACCTGTCACTTAGGATCTTGGTTCCCTTCATGGACAGATGCAGACCATCATGCCAGTATAAACCTTCATCTCTCCAGGTGTACCCCCAGTCTCCAATGAAGCCAAAGCCCTGTTCTCGGCACCATTTTTGCAACCATTCATTAAACTGCATGGCGTATAGTACCCTAGCCTCACCCCTGCCATGGACTGGCAGCACCTCTGAGAAGGTAACCGTGCTTGCTACCTGTCTGAGGCCCCTCCCCAGCTCCACAATTTCATCCTGCACTACACTGATCCCATGCCTAGCTAGGTCATTTGTCCCAAGGTGGACAATGATATCTAGTTCCCTCTCCTGTGATGCTGCTTCTGCAATCTTGAGGATTCACTTCTTGTCCCTCCAAGCCATGGCACCAGGCAGGCACCTTACTTCCCTCTCCTCTCCCTTCCCCATGTCTACCCCTCTAACAATTGAGTCCCCTATCAGAAGCTGTTTCCTTCCCCTGTGGTGTCCCTTGCCACCCTTCTGTGGGTCTTCCTTGTGGGTGTCCTCAGCATTCTTCTTGGTCTCCACTAAGGGTGCCATCATAGAGGAACCTTGCTCTGTCAGACTGGCATATGGTTTGTATAGAGGTACAACTAGGGGACTTCGATTTTGTTCCACCACCTGTACCCTCCCAGAACCCACTGTGGTCCAACTGCTCTTCATTCTTGGCAGCCTCTGTGGCAGTGGTGCTCTTTGGGTGGGGGAGACCTCCTTAGTACTTGCCAGTTTAGCCTGGAGGTGGGTAACCTCCTCCCTCAGAGCTGACAGTTGCTTGCAGATAGGACAGCAACGCAGTTTCCAGAATGTCTCCCGGAAAACTGCTGCCCCACAGCCAGTGCATTGCACCACTTCCCACATGTCCCTCTCCCTTATAATATACAATATGTAATATATATATAAAAATATATTTATATATATATATTTTTTCTTCCTTTTTGTGGTGTGTTCTTACCCTTTATGCACGGTGCTGGGTTATTAAGAATATTACAGTTCTGCTCCAAGACCTGTTGAGGAAGTGATGTCAGAACCTTGGCTATAAAGGAAATGCCATGCCTGGGGGTGAGGTGTGGAAGGGTGGGTGGGTATCCACAACCACTGATGACTGTTAGAAACAATCAACTACACCACTGCTTCACCACCCTGGTGAATACTGCCCTTTATAGTAATTCAGCTAACCTCCAGTAACTGATTGGTCAACTATTTAAAAGTAATTTGATGCAAACTGTCACAGAATACTAGTAGACAGTCCAGTTACCCACAAAGAAAAATCAAAAAATGCAGTTATTTCAACCCTTCTGAAGTTGCTCACAAGATAAGTAGTTTTGAAAACCCACTTTCTGATTTAAAAATGAAAATAATTAAACACAAAGCAATGGTTTCTATCCATTAAGAGGTCTGAGTGGTGCAGTGTGGAAGGGCCTTAGTGTTGTCCACGAACAGGCTGATCTTACTCTGGACACCCTCTGCAATGACTCCAGTGAAGACACTGAAATAAATGGCCAGCACTGAACCCTGTGGTATCCCACTCGATACTGGCCTTGGCTTGGATGGTCCCCTACAGCCAGCTCTCAACCCACCCCACCAGTTTTCCCCCTCCCCATGTCCTTCACATTGCTCATTAACCTCCCATATGGCACTGAATCTAAATCCTTGCTGAAACAGCTACAGAACAGCCACAGCGTGGCCTTTGTCAACTGCCCTAGTTACCCATTTGAAGAAGTCAATCAGGTTAGTTTGGCAAGATCTTCCCCTGACAAACCCATAACACTGACCCCATTGGTGAGTTCAAGAACCAGTACTGCCCCATCATGAGTGAGCTACTAGCTGCCTGATGAATGTCCTCTGCAGGGAGAACAGGATGTCCATGCTCCTAGGTGAAGCTGGAATTTTTCAATCTACATCTGGCAAACTGAGGTCGCACAATAGCAACGCCCATCTCTTGTTTGCCATCTTTTGAATTGCTTTCACTAGACCTTACCCAACAACCCCACTCCTCGTGTCTGAGGTCTGTAGATCACGCCACTGCAAATAACATTATCGTCTGCACCACAATTCAGTCACACTCACTTCTGCCTACAAACTCTCAGCTATCACACAAATTCCAAGGACTCACCTCCACACACAGGCAAACAGACACACGCAGTCACAGACACACACACAAGCAGTCACACACACAGCCACACACACACACACACAGACACAGTCACAGACACACTAACAGGCTATGCTGAGTCATTACAGTAAACATCCCTCCCTCCCCTCACAAAAAATATAGAGTCTCTTACATGGATACTAGGGATCCAGAAGTACGACTAAATGGATGACATTCGACGGATCTGTAAAATAAAATTTAGAAAAGGGGTCACAAAGGATCTGTAGTTCTTAGACAGTAAACATGAAGTATAAATCAGGTTAGACATACAGTGATCCTTATGTGATGGGAAAGGAGTAAGCATCCCATGGGACCTGCAAAAGTAAAGATGAAAATATGAAAAAATAGAATATTGACTTCTGAGACCCCCCCCCCCGCCAGCACATTAAATATGCTCCATCACACAGCAGGAACCACCATCCATCCCCCACTACCCTTGTAGCAGACTTTCACATAACACACTGGCAGATACTGGTAACCTATCAGCAACAGATGCCTCCACCTTCCATCTTCCCAAAATACTAACCATAATACCTCATGTAGAATACATGTTCTCCCTCCTTGTCACAGTATGAACCCCTGACACAAACTAGCACTCTCAGCAAAATACTTTTGCTCACCTGCATCACACTGCAGTTGTTCCCAAACCACACAACAGCAGACCTCCAACAGAACAAACCGTCACAGCCCAGCTCCTCCTAAGCAACAGAGCAGCTGCCACTCCCCCTGACATACTACCGGATAGACCCCCTCCCCACACCAGCAGACTGCCTGTACTCCTCACAACACACAGCAGGAACCCTCATCCCACACTACCCCTTTACAGCAAACTTTTCCAAAACAGACTGGCAGATACCGCAACACATCTGCAGCAGAGGACCCTCCACCCCCTAAAATACTTGCAGAGCTGCAACCAGGCAGACTACATGTGCTCCACCTTGTCACAGCAAGAACTATCAACCCACACTAGCCTTTTGTAGCAGACTTCCTTATAGCAGTCTTGAATAGACTGGCAACCACCCTGTAACAGATGCATCCCCCAACCACCCCTACATACTGCCAGTGCCCACCTTGTCACAGAAAGAACCACCAACCGACACTACCACTTTACAACAGTTCTCCCTAGACCAGATGCGCAGAGACCAACAACCCAACTACAGCAGTGTCCTGCAATCCACAGCCATATTACATGTTCCCCATACCCACAGCCATCAGACTACATGTGCTCACCAACACTGCAAAACAGTTACTCCCAAACCACTTTGCATTTGATCACACAAGAACAAACTGGCAGAGACCAACAATCCCATTTCAACAGAGGCCAACCCCAACAGACTGCCTGTTACATTCCCAAGCTGGGCAGAGAACCTATACCCCACCTTGTCTCAACAAGAATACCCATCCAAAACTACTGCTTGCAGCATAACACCCCAGAACTTACTATCAAGTCTAGTACTGCAGATCAGACCCTCCTGACAGACAATTTGTGACACACACCTCCAACAGACTACTGTATCTGTGATCCCTTACAATGCATAGCAGGAGCCACCATCCACAGAACAGACTGGCAGAGTCAAACAACCACTCAACTGCAGCAGCCACATCACACAGTCAGAATATCTGTGCCCCCACCCCCAACCCGGCAAGTCCAATGCAGCAGAGCGCCACCCCCCCAGACACACTACCTGTGACCTACTCCACTAACAGTCTGTGTTACCTCACATCACACAGCAGAAACACCAACTCACACTACCCCTTTGAAGCAGACCTCCCTAGACTACATGTGTCCAGAAGACTACCTGTGTTCCCCATAATACACAGCAAGAACACCACACAAAGTATAGCTTTGCAGCAGACCATTGCAAGCACAATCTGGCAGAGAACAGCAAACCTCCCACTCCCTGCAGCAAAGGCCACCCTTGGCCATACTACCTGTACTCTCCCCCCCCCCCAGCCAGACTACCTGTTCTCCCTCAAACAAAGCATATCTACCCAAAACATAGTGGCATAGACCTCAAACCACTCTGCAACAGATACCCACCCCAGAACATACCACCTGTGTATCCCACAGGCAGACTACCTGTTCACCTCCACACCATACAGCAGTAACCCACAAGCCACAAGTCAAGACTTTTGCATACCCTTAGTGAAACAGTTGTTCCACACATATACTTCCCACAATTTTCTGTTCTTGTTTCTTTTCCATCTGGATCCACACACCAGTGAGGGAGGTAGCACCTCAGGTCAAAGTCTGATCTACACTGTAAATTTATTATTGCACTTACAGTGCTTTTTACTATTTTGAAGAACTCCACATATTTTGGCACTGTGGTGCCCAGTCAATGAGTGGTGCAGGACACATCGACTGCTGGGGGAACAATTCATTCTAAGACTACAATTGGCTAGTGTGGGTTCCATGGGTGCCCTGGTCATTAGGGCATATGTACTCAATGCTAGGCTAGTCTGCCCTCTTGACCTGTGAGGTCATCACCTTGGCAAACATGCTGCTGCAGTTAGAGCATGCTGTGTCAGGCAGGGGCAACTGCCACTAACAGTATGCGTCAGCAGGGGAGGGCTGAGGTTAGGCTCCACCATCACTACAACCCCTATGATTAAGAGCTTGCAGCTGCTGCAGAAGCATGCTGTACCAGGCAGGGCCAGCTGTCACTCTCAGTATGTCTCAACTGGGAAGGGCTGGGGTTACATTCTGGCATCACTGAACAACTACTGTCATTTATGGCTCAGCTTGAGAGAGCTGGGTTTACATTCTGGCAATCCTGCAACCCTTTTCTTTGGATGCTTGATGCTGCTGTTGGAGCATGGCATGCCAGGCAGGGGCAACTGCCGATCACAGTATGGCTCAGCTTAGGAAGGCTGAAGTTATGTTCTGGCATCACTACAACCCTTGTCGTTGGGAGCAGCTTGTTGCTGCTGTTGGAGCATGGCATGCCAGGCAGGGGCAGCTGACAATCACAGTATGACTCAGCTTGGGAGAGCTGGGTTCACATTCTGGCAATCCTGCAACCCTTTTCTTTGGATGCTTGATGCTGCTGTTGGAGCATGGCATGCCAGGCAGGGGCAGCTGCTGATCACAGTATGGCTCAGCTTAGGAGGGACGGCATCACTACAACCCCTGTCTCTGGGAAGTTGATACTGCTGCAGGAGCATGCTGTACCAGGCAGGGGCAGCTGCTGTTCACGGTATTTCTCAGCTGTGAAGAGCTGGTGTCAGGTCTGTCTGCACTTCAACCCTGTAAATGGGAGCTGTCTGCTGCTGGAGGAGCACTGTGTGCCAGGCAGGGGTAGCTGCAGCTTGCAAAATAGACTTTGACTTTGACAAATAAGGACCACTTGGCCCACCCAGTATGCACATTTCCGTACCTACTGGATAAGATGCAGATCTTAGTTAACCAACAGTCTACTTTCCCCTATCCCCACTAGAATTGCCTCAGGTCTATCCCAGGCATTCTTGAATTTCCCCACTGTGTTTGACTCCAACATCTCCTCAGGTAGGCCATTCCTTGTGTCTACCCCTCTCTCTGTGAAAAAAATACTTTCTCATGTTGCCCCTGAGCCATTTCCTTTTTACTGTCTCAGCTGGGGAAGGTGGAGGTCAGGTTCTCGCAGCACTATAGTCACTGTCATTGGGAGCTTGCTGCTGCTGCTGCTGCTGCAGAAGCATGCTGTACCAGGCATGGGCAACTGCCACTCGCAATATGTCTCAGCTGGGAAGGGCTGAAGTTAGGTTCCATTATCACTACAACTCCTGCGAATGAGAGCATGCAGCTGCTGCAGAAGCACGCTGTGCCAGTCAGGGCCAGCTGGCACTCACAGTATGTCTCTACTGGGGAGGACTGCGGTTACGTTCTGGCATCACTGAACAACTACTGTCATTGGGAGCTTGCTCACAAGCGCTGACAATTACCTACCACATCTGGGACTGTACACAAGTCCAATGAGGGATGGGTCAGGGTGGGAGGAATTATTGGGTATTAGGCAGGCAGGTACTGCAGCAGTTATTCTGTATTACAAAAATTAATGGAGATCATCCAATGAGTGTAGGTAAATAAACAGCTGCACCCACCCCCCAACAGACCAGTAAACACTTCCATCTTGGCTCCACTTACTGCCCATCAGAAAGGAGGGATGACCTTCATTTTACCCCCACAGAAATAGAATATAGAGGTCAAAGACTCCTCTGTTATCTAGCTCCTCCACTCCCGGACAGACTACCTGTGCCCCCCCTCCCAGCACACTAAATATGCTCCATCTTGTCAAACAGCAGGAACCACCGTCCCCCACAATCCTTGTAGTCGACATCCACATAATACACTGGCAGATATCAGTAACCCATCAGCAACAGATGCCACCTCCTCCCTTCCCCCAACATACTAACTGTGTTACCCCATGCAGAATACCTGTTCACATGACTTGGCACAGCAAGAACTCCCGACACACACTAGCACTCTCTGAAAAATACCTGTGCAAACCAACATCCCACTGCAGTAGCTCCCAAACCACACAGCAACAGACCTCCACCAGAACAGACTGCCAGAAACTAGTTACTTCTCAGTGGCAGAAAGGCTGCCACTCACTCTAAAAGACTACCTATTGATAGCCCATCTCCCCACACCTGCAGACTACCAAGTGTTACCTCACACCACACAGCAAGAACCCCAAAACTGGGAGCGCTGACAGACGGGGAGGCAAGTTCAGATAACATGCAGTTCAATTGGCAAGTTCAGACAACATGCAGTTCTAAGTTACATAGCATGGAAATTAAACAGATTTTCATGGAACAATGGTAGAAATAACAAGGAGAGTTAGGTTAGAAAAAAGGAAGTAAGTTTTAGCAATTAAAAAGGCACAAAACAGCTATCAGTAATACAGCCTAAAAGTGCTCCAATCAGATGGCTAGGGGTAGGAAGATAGACCAATCATGGTCTGGTAGCCAAGTGCTGCACCAATCTTAAAGGAGCCAGAGTGAGAGGGCTCTGGTGGCTGTACCTTTGCTGTGGATCTGGGCTGGAGAACCAGGAGGGCGGGCAGGGATGGCAGTCAAGATGTGCGACGGCTGTGGAGAAAGCCTTAAGTGCCGCCTCGAAGTGGAGGACACTATTTGGGGTTCACAGGTAAGAGATCTTGACTAGCAAACCTGATTGAGTTCTTAAACTGGGTGACCAGTTCTTCAGCTGGGTGACCAGGGAGTAATAACAGGGTGCAGCAGAGGGAGTGGCATACCTGGCTTTGAGGCCTGTGAGGGGGTCCAAATGTTATATAAATAAGTACAAACTTGACTGAGTAACAGGAGGCAGAGGGTGGTAGTAAATGGGGTTCACTCAAAAGAAGGCAGGGTCACCAGTGGAGGGACTGTCACATGGTTCAGTTCTGGGACCAGTCCAAATGTGAATTTATTGTTGACAAAGCAGAGGGGCTGAAAGGAAAGGTATACCTGATCATAAATGACACAAAAATCTAAAGAGTGAAAAACACTTGAGGGGCGGAGGGATGAGGGAGGACCTGAAAAAGCTGCAAGACTGGTCAAGGGTATGGTAATCAGGCTTCAATGCCAAATAGTGCAAAATTATGCTAATGAGGCACGCAAACCAGAGGACCATGTACCGGTTGAGTTTGAAGGTATTGGCAATCACAAAAAAGGAAATGGCACTGTGGGTCTTCATATCTGATAACCTGATGGTAGCAAAGCAGTGTTATAAGGCTTCAAAGTGACTCCCATAATCACACAGGAGTGTGGTGTGCATATTTTTATGGAATATATACAAACAGAGGTGAGCAAGAATAAATGCCTCTGCTGGGACTTGAACCCAGTCCACCCAGAATACCATTCCAATTGTGCTAACCAGCTGTGCCACTGAGACAACCGGAACCTGGACTGTCCCTGAGCACATTACTCTTTCTCAAATGCACAACCCAATGGCAACACAAATATTTATTTCTAACAACCACACAGTAGTATGATGTACATATTTTTATGGAACACATACAAAAAGAGGTGAGAAAAAATAAGTGCCTCAGTTAGGACTTGAACATAGGCTGCCCAGAATATCATTCAGGTTGCACTAACCAGCTGCGCACTGAGACAACTGGAACCTGGGCTGTCTCCGAGCACATTACCCTTTCTCAAATACACAACCCAATGTCAACATAAATATTTATTTTTAACAATCAAAGTGACTCCCACCTGCTTTCATGTGGAGCGGTGCGGTTGTAGAGTGCAGCCATAATAATCAAGAGACTACAACGAACAGTGCATCCAAAAACCAACAAAGGCACTCACTCACTCACAACTGCTGCCAGTGCAATTGCAGATGTAATGCAGAAATATTGCTTAGTTACAATACAATAGCCCAGTGCTCACCATAGCATATGGGGCTGTCTGCTTTGGTGAGCACAGGGATGCTGTATTGTAACTAAGTAATATTTCTGCAATAAATCTGCAATTGCACTGGCAGCAACTGTGAGTGTATGTATTTGTTGGTTTTTGGTGCACTGTTCCTTGGAGTCTAGTGTTATAAGGCAGTGGGAAAGGCTAGCAGTATATCAGGGGTGCATAGGGAGGGGTATTACCAGCAGAAATAGGGAGGTAGTGCTAGTGACCCCTACCATGCACTGCCCCTTTGTTCATGTTCACGAGTCCCATTCCCTGCCCTGGCCTCAGATTTCCAACCCCCCACAACAGCCATGATCCACCACTACCACCAAAGGTCTACATGCCCCCTTCTTCAGCCATGGTGACATGCTCTCAACCCTACACGTCCTTCTGCTCTGATGGCAGGCTCCAGGACAGAGGCTTCTAACCCCTGATTGCCATGTCCTCTTGCACCCCACCTGCTGTGCTCTCCATCTTCTGTGCCCTTTCTTGTGTCTTGATGACACCTATTGACCCCCACCATTCACTAACCCTGGCAGCAGGCTGCAGATCCCATCTTATTGCTTCTTATTGCTCCCAACAGTTTTTTATTTTGGTAAACTGTGTACTCAGTCCACACACACCCACTTCCTATAATGCCTTTGCTGACCCACTCAACCACTGTCCCAAAGTACCACCCACCTCACAAGATGACTAAAAGTAGCTGAAGCCCGGGGATTTGAATTTTTCTCCCCATCTTGCCATCCTCTGCTAGCCGTGTCCTATGAATGCCTTGCAGCCTTTGTTACTTTTTACACCTTGTGTGCAGGGGGGGGGGGAGCTGATAGCATGTGGCAGTACCGAATGGAGACCTTCCCCAAGGCATGAAAGGCCGCTGAGTGTTTTTCTCACTAAGGTCAGCTCCAGACAAGCTCAGTATGTAACAGAAAAGCTAAATTGAATTCCTCGGCTCAGTAGCTCTGCAAAAGTTAGAGCCAACCGCAAGTAGATGCACAGAGGTTCTAAGTTTTGCAGATCTACCCAGACAAGGAATCCTATTTAGCTTGTTTTGTTGAGGGTGGCAGTAATATCCTGAGGGCTACTGATTTTTTTATATATATTGCTTACATGCATGCACTTGGAACAAAGCTAGTGGGGGATCGCTGGGGAGAACATCTTGCAGAACCAAAATGAATGGACACATGGGGAAACAGCCCAGTCTTCACTCCCAGGATTTCAAAAATAAATAAATAAATCAATAAACTGAACATCCTGCACATATAAGGAATTGATTCAGAATTGGAGCAGAACATACCTGTGTGTCAATTTTCCTCAGCGGAGTCACAGAGTGTAAGCAAGCATCAATGCAAATGGAATTATCTTCTGCAGGCTTCTGAAATGTTCCAATTGCAAGTTAAAATTAAAGGTGCAGCAAAACAAATAATTAGAACATTAAATAAATCTCAAAACCCACAGCAAAGAGCTCAAAATAACTGCCATGCGTGTCCTTCTACTCAAAATGGATGCCACACATTTTAATTGGCTTAGCTGCTTGCAGTGGGCAGGGGAAACTCAATGATGCACAGGGTGACGTATCTATAAGCTAGCAGATTTAAAGGGAAAGTAAAAGCCAATGTATCTATATGTTTGCAGACTCCGGAGGGTTAAATTCTACGGCTGTATTGTTCTCACCAACTTCAGTTTTTGTTATTTTCTGCTGCTAGTGCCTCAAATATCTTTACGTAACCTGTATTTTGTTCCATAATGTTTTCTTGAAGTTTGTCTCTGTACTCTCCCGGGTCATGCCTAAAAATAGTCATTTTTTGGCTAGTGCGCCTACCCGGTAAACAAAAACTAACTAAACTAAACAAATTCCTCTAAGTATGAATATGGATGTCTTAACATATATTTATAAGAAAGGAGAAAAAAACAGAGCTGCAGAACTGGAGAATGATTGCCCTCCTAAACTTAACAAATATTAACAAAAATATTATCGAAAAGATTGTCCAAGGTAGCAACATAAATAATATTCACGGCACAAACATATGCCATCCCAGGAAGGAATATACATAGTCATATATATCTAATCAGAGAACTGATGAAACAATGCAAACTAGGTAATCTAAATATTTTTTTAATCTCTTTAGACCAAAAGAAAGTATTCGACCAGGTAGATCATGATTTCCTATGGGAAGTTTTGAATCACTATAAAATACCACAGGGGATGATAAGTTGGTTTAAATGTATTTATAGAACAGCCACAGTAATTCCTGTGGTACAGGGAAGGAAAGGTCCTATAATTCATTTGCAAAGTGGTGTAAGACAGGGTTATCCTCTCAGCCCAATATTGTATGATTTTTTTTAGACCCATTATTGAGGAAAATAAATAATGGGCAACAGGTAAATGCAATAAAAGTAGGAGAAGCAATATTTCCCTATAAAGTCATTGCATATGCAGAAGATATGAGTGTAATGGTGCAAAATAAGGAATCTATTTTACATGTACAGGAAATTTGTGTAGAATTTGGGACTCTATCAGAGCTTCCTTAAACCTGAAGAAATGCATTGGGCAGAGACTGAACTATTCATTGCAGTTTAAGGGTATTCAGAATGGGATTGAAATCATGCCTGACCCAAAAAACATTTTAGGTGTCCAAGTGGGGAATGTAAATATGGATAAACTAAATTGGGAGACAAAAAAAAACTTAGGAAAACAAAAGATGGCACAATGGAACTGATGGAAATTTAGTAAGAAAAAAAGAAGAAAAGAGATGGTTAGGCCCCATCTGCAGTACTGCATGCAGTACTGAAGGCCACACCTTCACAATGACATTAACCTAACTGTGGCAGTCTAGAGAAGGGCAACCAAAATGGTGCAGGGACTGTATCAGAAAACATATGAGGACAGATTAACAGAGCTCAGTATGTATACCCTAGAGCAAAGGAGGGAGAGAAGTGATATGATCGAAACAACATTCAAACACCTTAAGGGCATTAACAAGATGAAAGAGTCTAACATGTTTCAATATAAGAAAAATAGCAGGATAAGAGGACACAGCATGAGATTAGAGGCAGGCTGATTAAGGGGTAATGTGAAGAAGTTCTTTTTCACAGGAAGGGTAATGGATGCATGGAACAGCCTACCTCAGGAAGTGGTGGATATGAATAAAGTGCAGGCCTTCAAACAGGCATGGGATAGGCATAAGAGAGCAATAAAGATGAGTATGAATAGATAGGCCATTGACAGTGCAAAGGCCAATGGCACATTTATAAGGTAGAAAAAGAAATGGGCAGACTGGATGGGCCTTACGGTCCTTATCTGCAGTCAACTTCTATGTTTCTATGTTTCTATGAATTTATCTTTTAAAACTTTTTTGATACCTGTATTTCTTTATATCAGTTATGTGTTTCCACCCCCACAAAAATTGGAAATACACTTCTCAGTATATTTTTTCAGGCATGTTGGGGAAGCCATCTGAACCCTATAAAAAGGAACATATTATACTTACCTTTTAACAGAGGAGGGCTAAATATGCCAAACCCCAGGTTGTTTTTTAATACTGTTTTTATATATATAATAATATAAAACCATTATTAGTTCAACAGGAAATAGGTTGGGAACAATTTATTTTCCAGAAATGTAAACACTGGTTGAAAAGCTAGGAAAATCAGTCATTCTTCCCCTTTTAAAAAACAGTAGTAGTATCAGAGTATATTAGGTGTACTTTTGTTAGAATAAAACAATGGAATATGACTGTCAGACAGATAAGTATTCCGCAAAGGAAACAGATGTATTTCTGCTTACTGGATACAGTTTGTACAGTAGAGATTGTTTTTAATAATTGTCCAGATCCATAAAGAAAATCAGTAAAAGATATGTTAAACAACAAAAAAGAGTACCAGAGAAAATGTAGGACTTCCACTGGCTCGCCTGTTATGAGAGAATTAATGTAAAATCAAACCAAAAACACAAACAGCAGCAGGATAGAATGTGCAGTAGGCTACAGTGTATACAAAAAGAAGAAACAATAGAACAGTTGTTGTTTCAATGTTCCTTTATTTCTGGATTTTGGAAGTTTGTGGGTATACGATGGGGAAATAGCATCTTTAACGCAATCACGTATGAGAGCATCATGTATGGGGTATTTAATAATGCATGGAATCAATGGCATAAAAGTGCGTTACAGGTATTAATGGTAATATTCAAATGAAATATATGGACAATGCTATGTGGTTTTACACTACAATAAAAAGAAGGTAGTCGAACAGAATTACTAAACAAAGTTACACAGGATCTCCAATGTATTTATTATAAAAAGGAAAAAATAAAGTCCAGAGAAGTATTATTAGAGCTTTGGAAAGGACTTTCTTGGATAACAAACACGGATGCACCCATAACATAAAATAATAGAACTAACAGATTGAGAATGTGGAATGTGATTGTCATCTAAAAGATTGTTGTACAAAATAAAATTTAAACTAGTTTTTACATAGATTTCAAGTAAATGAAAAAATGGAAAGTAGATATGTTCATATAATATGTGTATTTGTATATATTGGGTTGTAAACTTGTGAATGATGTTTTGGTTTTTTTTTAATAAAAAATTCCCCTATTCTTTTCGAGAAGTGCCATGGGATCTTTAACATCCACCTGAACTACCACCAGAATAGGCTGATGGGACCTCGGTTTAATGTCTCATCCGAAAGATGGCACCTCAGGAGTGCACCTCCCCCATGCTGCACTACAGTGTCAGTATTGGGATTGGGTGTTTACTCACCTGGTAAAGGTGATCGTGTTGGTTGTCATCCATGGCACTCCATACATTACCTCATGGGTTTTAACCCACCTGATAGGCTAGGGATGCACATGACTCTAGGATCAGATTTCTTCCCATATCCTGGTCCCAGAAGCCCCTGCTCTCCAGTTCAAATCTTCCAAAGCTGAAAATAAGGTTAGTGACACGGGACAACAGAAATGATCCCTATACCAGAATAAATGTTAACAGCAAAAAATGCGAGGATACGTGGTGATAAATGAAATCGGGCCAGGGCCCTAATTTATTACCCTAGTAATACAATCTAGAACTCGACCCCTAATGGGCCGATGGTAGTCATCCTGGATGCTAAATGCATGGCAATAAAAACATTCAGCTCAATGCAGGTTGTCTGCCCATACCCTGTACGCCTAACTACTGTGTCGAGGTTGCGGTGGAGTGCCATGGATGTCAACCAACACAATCACCTTTACCAGGTGAGTAAACACCCATTGTGATTGGTTGACATCCATGGCACTCCAGACATTGCCTCATGGGTAGATAAGAAGCAGTACTGTGTCAGTGGGAGGGAGACAGAGTGGTCTGGTGTGGAAGGGAGTGGGAAGTGGCCGCAGAGAGAACTTGGGTTGCAAAGGTAGGTTGCAACTGGGACAGGTGATCTAGGCGATAGTGTCTGGCAAAGGTGTGGATAGATGTCCATGTGGCTGCCTTGCAGATGTCTTCCACTGACACGTTCGCCCTCTCCACCCAGGAAGTGGCTATTGCATGAGTGGAGTGTGCCTTGATTCCCCGAGGAGGTGTCTTTTGTTCTGCCAAGTAGGCATCCTGGATAGTTCTCCGTAACCAGCCAGCGATGGTGGTCATGGAGGCTGCTTTCCCCTGTCTCTGACCCCTTGAGACTATTAACAGTCTCTCTGTTTTCCGGATAGGTTGTGTCCTGGTTATGTAAGTGGCAAGAGTGTTGCCCATGTCCAGGCCTTGTGGGACAGTAGCGTCTCCAGAGTGAGAGTCTCCCTGGAAGGTAGGGAACTCGATAGACTGTTCCCTGTGGAAGGGGAAGGAGACCTTGGGTCGAAAGGCTAGCATAGTCCATAGGCATACTCCATGTGGTGTGAACACTGTGTAGGGTTCCCTGCAGGACAGTGCATCTAACTCCCCGATTCTGCGGGCTGAGCAGATCGCTATGAGGAAACAGGTCTTTAACCCAACCCAGAACAAGTCTACGGCTTGGATGGGTTCGAATGGGGCTGAGTTGAGGGAGCCCAGAACCAGGGGGAGGTCCCAAGCGGCGACGGTTGGGTGTACCTGTGGCCATAGTAACTCAGACGCCCTTAGGAAGCGTAGGGCATTTGGGTGAGCACTGGGACTGTGTCCCTCTATGGACCCCACAGCTGCTCCGATGGCTGATAGCTGTACCCTGAATGTAGAGTGAGCTAGTCCCCTATCCAGGCCTTGGTGGAGGAATAACAGGATAGTGGGCATGTCGACGAACTCCGGGTCCATCGTCTGGTCGCGGCACCATTTGGTGAACACCGACCACTGCCTGCTATAGGTGGAGGTGATTGATGAGCATCTGGACTGTAGCATCATTGCTATGACTGAGTTGTGGCAGCCCACGTTCCTTAGTCTTCTCCTCTCAGGAGCCAGGCTGTGATCTTCAGGGTCCCGGGGTTGGGGTACAGAAGCGGACCCTGGTTCAACATGTCGGAGCGGAAGGGCAGCCTGAAGAAGGCCATCTTCATCGAGAGGATTGTGGCAAACCACATTCTCCATGGCCAGTAGGGGGCCACCAGTATGATGGTCTGTCTGGAGGAGCGGATCTTGGTCAGCACCTGAGGTAATAGAGGAATGGGGAGAAAGACGTAGGAGTGGTCCTGGGACCAGGGTTGTGACAGGGAGTCGGTTCCTCATGACTGACTGTCCCTGTACCTCGAGAAGTAGTGGCTGGCCTGTGTGTTTTTGGCTGTGGCCATGAGGTCCATAGGGATGGGTCCCCAGGTGTCCTGTATCATTTGAAAAAGGCTGGTGTGGAGGCGCCACTCTCCTGGGTGAACTTGTTGTCAGCTCAGCCAGTCTGCTCAAATGTTGAGCTTTCCAGCGAGGTGAACCATGCTGAGGTGTTCGAGGTGTGTCTGGGCCCAGTTGAGGACCCTTGCAGCCTCGTTCAGCATCGCTCTGCTTCGGGTTCCTCCCTGTTTGGCGATATATGCCACTGTTACCCGGTTGTCATATTGGATCAGGACAGATTGTCCCAGGATGGTGGATTTGAAAGCTGTTAGTGTGTGGCAGACCGCTCGCATTTCCAGGACGTTGATAGATAGTCTGGATTCTGTGTGGGTCCATCGGCCCTGTGCTGTCCTGTTGGCCAAGCAGGCACCCCATCCTTGCAGACTCACGTCCGTCTCAATGGAGACCTGGGGGGAGGCCTCTAGTGGTACCCCCCTGGTAAGATGTGAGCAGAGTGTCCACCACGTTAGAGACTTTCTCACCGAGGGAGGTAACGGGACGGAGGTCCTCAGATTGTGTTCGTTTGGGGAGCCCCATCAGAGGATGTGGGTCTGTAGTGGCCGCATGTGCCATCTGGCCCAAGGGATGAGGTCGATATATGAGGCCATGCAACCTAGCAGTTGTGTTAGGGTTGTCATGGACGCCCGACAGCTGGTGCGTATGGTGTGCGCCAGATCGAGCAGGTTGAGAACTCTTGCCTCGGACGATCTTGCCCACCCCTGTGCTGTGTCTAGGCAGGTGCCTAGATGCTCTATTTGTTGCTTGGGCGATAGGTGACTCTTGTCCTGGTTCACTACCCAGCTGTGTTGCTCTAAGGCCCTCAGAGCGAGATTGGTGTGATGGAGAGAGCTTTCCTTGGATCGTGCTCGGATCAGCCAGTCGTCGAGGTAGGGGATAATGTCGAGACCCTGTTCTCGGAGTCTGGCCACCAGTACCACTGACACTTTGGTGAAGACTCTTGGGGCCGACGAGAGTCCGAACGGTAGGGCCTGGTATTGGAAGTGTTGGCCGAGGATGTGAAACCAGAGGTACTGCCTGTGAGTTGGCCTGATGGGTATGTGGAGGTATGCATCCTCAAGCTCTGTGGATGTCAGGAAGTCGCCAACCCGAGTACTGTGAAGTGTAGACCTCAGAGTGTCCATCTTGAACTTCTGGGGTACAACGTGTTGGTTTAGGTGTTTAAGGTCCAGGATAGGGTGGAGGTCGCGGTTCTTCTTTGGCACAAGGAAGAAGAAGGAGTAGACTCCGAGCCCCTGCTCGTGTGGTGGTACTGGTTGGATCGCCCTGTTGTTGATCCGGTCCCACAGGATCTGCTGTACCTGATGGGCAGTGGACCTCTTTTTTGTCACCGGTGAGGTGATGAACCTGTGTGTCAGGGAAGTGTCCGATAACTCTATCGAGTACCCCTCAGACATGACCTTGTGAACCCATCTGTCGGAGGTGGTGTGAAACCATTGGTGACTGAAGAGTGCTAATCTCTGTCCCACGGGGAGGGGAGCGCTCTTGTTGTTATGAGGGGGTCCGGTGTGGACAGTCATTGCAGCTTGCCTCACTGACCCCTGCCTCGTCCTCCAAATCTCAAGCCATGAGCCTTGAAGGATGAGGAGTAGTAGGATTGGGTGGGGGGAGCATGTGGTGAAGTGTAGGGGCCTCTACCTCGAAAGGAGGTGGCCGGGGGTGTGTCCCTGTGGTTGTGGTACGACCTTTGGCCCCTGAAATCTCTTCCTCGTGGAGGGGAGGTAGGAGTGCCTACTCTTGTTTTTAAGGAGTTCCTTGCCCTCTTCTTTCTGTTTCAGGAACTCTAAGAGACCTTCCCCAAACACATGTTTGACCTTCAAGGGGAGATTTTGCAGTAAGGCTTTAGACTCATTGTCGGCCTCCCATAACTTAAGCCACAAAGCCCATCTGGCTCTGTTCGTGGTGACTGTGGCCCTTGCATTAAGTCTGAGGGTGTCGACAGCCATGTTGGCTAGGTATCTTGCCGCATCGATGGTGCACTCTAATAGTTCTGTCTCTCTTGATTTGGGGTTGGCCTGCTCAAGGAGCTCCTCCAACCAATGTATTTGCGCCCGTGCTGTGTAGATGGCTGCTGTGGGTGCTCTTACTGCCATGCCTTCTGTTTTGAAGGCCTTCTTTAACATGTCCTCGACCCTTTTGTCTGTAGGGTCCTTTAGGGAGATTGCACAGCAGGGTAGGATAGTCCGTCTGCTGAGGGCGGCCACCTGAGGGTCGACCGTTGGGGCGGAGCACCAGGTGTTGGCTTTGTCCTCCTGAACGGGGTACATGCGGTCCAGGTTTCTTCTGTTCGGCATCCGTCCTGGGTCAGCGGATTGCCACTCTTTATTGACAATGTCTTCAGTGGCCGGACAGATGGGAAAGGTTTCTCCAATGGTGGGTCTCTGCTGGGTCAGGAGGTTGAGCTTAGATTGAGGTTTTTCTTCCCTCCATTTCGAACCCCATGATGGTCTTGATGATCTTGATGAGGCCTGGAACCATGTTGAATGAGCATAGCTTGGAAGTGAGTGACTGGATGACCTGTTGCTCTGCATCTTCTTCGTCGGAGATGGCCCCATCTTCCTCCTCCGGTAGGTCAGGGTCCTCCACGGCATCAGGTTTGTGGATATCCGGGCTAGGTTCCATCAGATCCATGTTGTCTTCATTGGCCCCTCCCACGATGTCTTGTTCCAGAGGCGGGTTCGCAGGCAGTCTCTGTTGGGTGAGGGACTCCAGTTTCTCCATCACCTTCAGCATAAAATTCTGCTGACTCTCCATCATGGCCACAGTCGCCTGTTGGTTCCACAGAAGAAAAGCACCTGAGTCCAGCCAAGGTGAGCTGCTAGGGCCAGGGTTGCTGGGGCCCATGCTTGTAGACTGGCCCAAGGATAGATCGTCATCATCGTGGAGACAGGCGGCACACAGGGGGCCAGGGCCATGGGATAGGAGGTTGGAGCTGCACGCTGTGCACTTCTTGGCTTTGACCATCAGGGGAAGAGAAAGATGAAGCATTACCAAGGGTGCCAACTGGGCCTGCACCGGGTGGTGGGGCCCGATAGGCTGCGAGCGATGCTTTTTGTACATAAGAGCAAGAGTAATAAGATGTGTGCTGGCCTCAAATGGGGGTTGCTGTGGTGAGGGACCCACATGAAGGCTGGAACCCTGGGGAATCACTATAGAGAGGGACCCCAGTGGGTGAGACGCTGGTGGCTCATATGGGCTGCTGAGAGAGGAGCCCATATGAATATACAGAAACACCAGCCAATGCCCCAAATATAACAAATTATTTTTTTTCTTCTTCTCCCACGAAGAGAATAAGCTCAAGGTTCAGGGTCCTCCCTGTCCAGTTTCCACTTTGGGAGGACCCCCCCCACCTTTTATCTAATAAGACTGGCCTTGACCTCCTCCCCCAGCTGACCAGCCAGGAAACCCTCTGTAGGGGCAGCTCCCAAATGGAGTATGGGGAGGGGGGGAATGCTCCTAGGCCGTAATATGGAAATCTTTTGGTCCAAGGGAGTGCTGGACCCCCCCGTGAAGCTCCCTGAGGCGCAGTGGATCCAGTAGAAAAGCTCTTGTAGAGGCACGAGGCACCTCCCGATTACAGGTGAGAGTCCCCATTAGTGCCTCCTGACTCATGATTCTGAACGCCAAGCGAGGCCAAGAGGGAGATGCAGGAATGCATGACAGACCACGTGGCCGCGGAGGAGCTCCGAGAGGGCAGGGGCTACTCACCCCACAGAACAGACGTCGGGAGAGGAGGAGAAAGCACCGAGCAGGATGAGCCAGGGGGCTGCCCTAGGAGGGGACTAGGCACTTTCTTGGAGCTCTGAGGACCGGCTGCACCGCAGGCCTGATGTGGGAGGGGGGAGGAAGAAGGCTGAGCGCTGGAAGGCTGCACCTATACCTGTGACCACATTGTATGCCGATTCAGGGGCGGGACGCCATAGCGGGTGTAGCGATAATGCCAAGTGGAAGACAGGAACGCTGCCGGTCAGATTCTGTGGCCCTGGAACTCCCAGGTTGGACCGCTTGGAAGCCACAGGTTCCTCACAGCTGAGTAGGTGGGGCAGGGTGTGCTCGGCTCTAGGGTGGGAGTTCCAAGAGGCCTGAGGTAGGGAAGAGGTGGCGGTGCAGCGTGGGAGTGAGAGAAAACTTGTGTCGTCCTCGAGGACTAACTAGCAGTAGCAAGAACACAACGAGGAGATCCTCACTTCTCCTCCACTTGGCCAACAAGGGGAAAGACTCCAGGGTGTAGTAAAAGCGGTCTGTTCTATCGGGAACATTAGCGACTCGCTAAGTGCTTAGACAACAATCTCCAGCAGAAGGCACAATAATACCACCAGAAACTCGTGGTACCCCTCTGGAATAGCTATGGACAACGCAGACCGATGCAGCAGAGGAGGTACTGTACTTGATAATTCTAACAACATAAACTCTTTATATTCCTGCCTAAAACTGCTTCCAATTGAATCTTATGCTAGAATTAGGTACATAATTCTAACAACATAAATGCTTTATATTCCTGCCTAAAACTGCTTCCAATGGAATCTTATACTAGAATTAGTTACTTTCAGGAGGTATTTTCAGTGGGGATCGCAATTAAAAAGGCTTACCTTAGGAATTAGTAGTTAGCAATTAGGACAGCAGGGACCCTGGTGTGCTAGCCTGATCAGATGCAAAGTTTGAACTGGAGAGCAGGGGCTTCTGGGACCGGGATATGGGAAGAAATCTGATCCTAGAGTCATGTGCATCCCTAGCCTATCAGGTGGGTTAAAACCCATGAGGTAATGTCTGGAGTGCCATGGATGTCAACCAATCACAATTACCTGGTTGAGTCAGTGATGAACTAACGTAAACTTTTTTTAAAAGTCTTTGTTATTGTACTCAATCTGTATTTGTATATATGTGAGTTTATACCCTTATGTTGTTTATGACCAATCAGGTCCATCTTGTAAATGAGCTATGCTCAATGATGTTCGCCTGAATAAATAAAGATTTTGATTGATTGATTGATTGAAACTAAGGTTCACAGGCAGGTCTTTGGCTTTCTCAGCTCGGTTCATGGGCCAGTTCATACTGAAGTCACCGATAAGTAGCCATTCTGTATTTTTGAGCAGAGAACTGGCAAGGTCTGATACAGCAATCAGACCATCTTCAGTGTGGTTGGGGAATGTGTATGGTGGAAACTGTAAGGGTTTTTCTGACCAAACAATATATCAGGAGAGAGAGGAGCTCGTGAGAGCCTGGGGTATGTTGGGTGAGGGTTTCAGTAGTCCTGAGGTGTTCAAAGATGTACAGGAGACAGCCACTTTTCATTTTATTAGTCCTGTTTCTTCTAAAAATAAAGTAGTTGTGGCATACTAATGTTTTAGAGAGCAAGTGTACTGCCTAAGACTAATATTAGTTTTTAAAAACAGTGAACCATTACTTTTTATGTCTGAGGCACTTCTTCTTTTCTTTTTGTTTAGGCTGAAGATTGTCTACTTAATGTTAGCAGGTGTGATGTGTGGGACAGTACTCTGTCTGGCAGCTGACATGTCTATTTCTACCCCCACATGCACACACACATAATCAGTATTGTGACCTCACTGACTGTGACATCACTGCTGTTCAGGAACAGGCATTCAGTGACTGCCAGGTCAGCTGCATGTGATGTCACTGTCAGTGAGATCACAATGCTGATGATGAAGTTGGGCAGTACTCTGTCTGGCAGCTGACATATCTATCTCTGTTCACCCCACTACATCATCATCAGTATTGTGACCTCACTGACTGTGATATCACTGCTGTTAAGGAACAGACACTCAGTGACTGCCAGGTCAGTAGCCTGTGATGTCACTAACAGTAAGATCACAATACTGATGATATAGTTAGGGGCATAGAGACAGATTTGTCAGTTACCATGCTAAGAGCTGTTCCAAGCACTCAGCAGAATATTATCACAGAGAAGACATTCTAATGAGCAAAAGGAATAAGGAAAATACTTAAGAAATAAAAAGTTACAACTGACTGCTTGTTGAAATTTGTATTATTGTTCTGCCTGCATGTTTTTGCTCCAGTAGCCCTTTAATATAGTGAATTGGCAGACTGGACAAAGTTTCCCTGAAAATACCAGGAGTTCAGCCAGGTCACATTCTATGCATTTGCACATGGTCCTGTTCTGTATCTCAGGTTACAAGAAAGGTAATTTGGATAATAAACATTCTCTGTTCTTGGAAGTCTAGTAGCAGGGTGATGCCCTAGGATAGTGAAACTGTTGACAGTCATTTGATATGAAATGCATAGCAAATTGGAGGGTTATCTGAGTAAATTTGTTTAGTAATACAACGGGAGTAGAGCTTTTCCTAATGCAAGGATCACAGTCAGGGTCTAGATTCCATCTAGCCTCTATAATCCTGTTACAAAATGTTTTTATTTGTGAGAAACATGTCCTAATGAAAAAGGTAAAAAACAGATGTCTACTGAGACACACTGGGATACTGGGGATTCACTATAAAAGGAGAACCTCACAGTGAGCCTAGAAGAGACGGAGGTCAGTGTATAGTTCAAGAGGCTGACTGATGGTATGAGTCTGGAAGGGGGAAAGTCTGACATGTGTTTAAGTTCCATGAGAACAAGAGACTGTGCTATTTCCATGTCTTCACCTGTAAGTTTGAACTAGCTATCCCCGTCGTCTTCAGTGCCCCAATGTGTATGTTGCTGACGGGGGATCCCACTCCCCATCTGCATTAAGTAAACCCCTCTCACTTATATTGTCTGCTGACGGGGTGCCCAATCTCCATCGGCATAATGTCACCCCACCTTTTGTTGTGTGCTAATGGGGGTGCCCAATCCCCCATCGGCTACAGCTTGCCCCCCAAAAGAAAGACTCTGGTGGCACACTGGGAGCCCACCCCAGTGTGCCACATGCCCCTGTAAAATAAAAAGTGGTCCCTCGTTGTCTTTTTTTTTTTAACCTGTAAAAAAGGAAACTGTCCCTCGTGGTCTCCCTCCCCTTCTCAACCCGCGCCTCCCACTGTGCAACATGCCTCCCACACCCCTCACCCCATACTTACCTCCAGAGCTCATCGTGACAATCTTCAGTGGACCGGGAACACGTCTGCACTCTTCAAAGCTAACTGCGAACTGAAGAAATGCCAGTAAGCTGTATATTTGAATAAATGGGTTTATTCCAACTTTAATGCATATCTCAGTCATTTTTTGGAGTTTTGGCACCAAATTTTCAACATGGGGTTTTTGCAACTTCTCCTCATGAATTCTGGAACTGCCATGGTGTTAATCAGCCCCAAAAGGTGATTTTACGGTCACTGCGTGGAATCACCTTTTGGGGCTGATTAATGAAATGACAGTGCAAGTGTTCATGAGGTGGGCTTTCAAAAAGCCTATGTTGCAAATTTGGTGGAAAAAATCCAAAAAAATGACTGTTTTACAAGTGTGCATTGTGCAGCTGTTACCCACGCTCATAACTTCGTGAATTTGCAATATTTTCACGCCAGATTTTCAATACTGGCATTTTTTCACACCTCCTTGTGAAGAGCACAGCTGTCATCATTCACATCCTGGCTGAAATGTGTTTTTACACTTCCGGCACAGAATAGCTCGGTTGCTGTGGGAAATTAGTGTTTGGGACAGATTAAGAAAATTACAGTGATACTGTTCATGTGTAAAGGTCCTAAAATTCCTATATTGAAAATTTGGTGACAATACTCCATAAAATGACTGTGTTTCAAGCGCGCATTGCACAGTTTGCATGCACGCTCGTCACTTCGCAAATTTGTAATATTTTTACTGTAGATTTTTAACATTGTCATTTCCCACACCTACTTATGAACAGTACAGCTGTCATTATTCCCATCCTGGCTGAAATGTGTTTTTGCACTTCCATCACAGAATAGAGCGGTTACTGTGGGAAATCACTGTTCGAGATAGATTAAGAAAATGACAGTGATACTGTTCATGAGCAGAGGTTCTAAATGCCTATGTTGAAAATTTGGTGATGATAGCCCATCAAATGACTGTGTTACAAGTGTGCATTGTGCACTTTCCACGCACCCTTGTAACTTTGCAGATTTGTAATATTGTCACGCCAGATTTTCAACACTGGCATTTTTTCACACCTCCTTATGAGCAATTCAGCAGTCATTTTTCACATCCTGACTGAAATGTTTTTTTCACAGTTCCTGCACAGAATAACGCGGTCGCTGTGGGTAAACAGTGTTCGGTACAGATTAAGAAAATGACAGCGGCACTATTCATGAGCAGAGGTCCTAAAATCCCTATGTTGAAAATTTGGTGATGAAACTCCATAACATGACTGTGTTACAAGCGTGCATTGAACTGTTTCCACGCACCCCTTGTAACTTCACAAATCTGTAATATTTCCATGCCACATTTTCAACAATGGCATTTTTTCACACCTCCTTATGAACAGTACAGCTGTCATTTTTCACATCCTGGCTAAAACATGTTTTTTGCACTTCTGCCAGAGAATAGCATGGTCACTGTGGGAAATCAGTGTTTGGGACAGATTAAGATCGAACAAGTGAGAGGGGGGAGTGACCAAGCTCAACTGACCTCTGTCGGGACTGCTGCGGATTTGTTTGTGGGCAGAAAATGGCCCCAACACAAGAGCCCAGTTCAAAAGGGCAGCCTGCAGCACTGGGAGAAACAGAACGAGAGAGCGAGTGAGGGAGGGGGAGTGAGTGAACTCACCGGAGCGCTGTCAGGACTGCTGCAGATTTCTTTGTGGGCAGAAAAAGGCGTCAATACAGGCAGGGGGCCTAGTACAAAAGGCCAGCCTGCCACAGTGGGAGAAACAGTATGAGCGAGTGAGACAGGGGGACTGAGTGAGCTCAATGGAGCTCTATCAGGACTGCTGCAGATTTCTTTGTGAGCAGAAAAAGGTGCCAATGCAGGCAGGAGCCTGGTAGAATAGAGCAGCTTGCAGTGCCAGGACAAACAGAATGAGAGCTTGAGAGAGGGAGACTGAGCAACCTTAGCGGAGCTCTGTCAGGACAGCTGCAGATTTCTTTGTGGACAGACAAAGGTGCCAACACAGCCAGGAGCCCCGTACAAAAGTGCAGCCAGCAGTACCAAGAGAAACAGAATGAGCGAGTGACAGAGCGGGAGTGAGCAAGCTCAACAGAGCTCTATGGCGACTGATGTGGATTTCTCTGTAGGCAGAACAAGGTGGCAATGCAGGCAGGAGCCCAGTACAAAAGGCCAGCTTGCAGCACCATCAGAAACAGAATGAATGAGTGAGCGAGGGGAGTAAGCAAGCTCAATGGAGCTGTGTCGGGACTGCTTCAGATTTCTTTGTGGCCAGAAAAAGCCACCAATGCAGGCAGGAGCCCAGTACAAAATGGCAGCCTGCAGCGGTGGGAGACACAGAATGAGAGAGTGAGGGAGGGGGAGTGAATGATCTCAACAGAGCTCTGTTAGGACTGCTGTCGATTTGTTAGTGGGCAGAAAAGGGCAGCAATGCACACAGGGGCCCCAGTACAAAAGGGCAGCCTGCAGTGGTGGGAAAACCAAAATGAGTGAGTGAGAGAGAGGGAGTGAGCGAGCTCAACGGAGCTCTATTGTAACTGCTGCAGATTTCTTTGTGGGCAGAAGAAGGGGGCAACGCAGGCAGGAGCCCAATAGAAAAGGGCAGCCTGCAGCGCTGGCAGAAATGGAATGAGTGAGTGAGAGAAGGGGAGTGAGTGAGCTCAACAGAACTTTGTTGGGACTGCTGCAGATTTCTTTGTGGGCAGAGAAAGGTGCCAACAGAGGCAGGAGCCCAGTACAAAAGGGCAGCCTGCAGCACCAGGAGAAACAGAATAAGCGAGTGAGAGAGGGGGAGTGAGTCACCTCAATGGAGCTCTGTCAGAACAGCTGCAAATTTCTTAGTGGACAGAAAAAGCTTCCAATGCAGGCAGGAGTCCAGTACAAAAGAGCAGCCTGCAGCACCCGGAGGAACAGACTGAGCGAGTGACAGAGGGGCAGTGAGCGAGCTCGACAGACCAACACAATTAACATTTGGCATTGACAAATGCTTGTAGAATTTTTGGGATAACCATCATTCCAAAGAGTTACAATAAATCTAGTTTAAGCAGTTTATACAGGAAAAGTTGTGGAGTGAAATTTGATAAGACAGAACCCACACTTTACCTGGGGTTTGAACAGTCAGCCTTGGCTTGATCCAGGAAGACTGGTAACTGGGCTCACAGGGTCCAGGTGTCTGGGATGTGTCACCTTTGTGGAGAGATGAGTGTGGTGCAAGAACAAGGTGAGAGGCAAAGACAAGTGAAGGTCTGCTGCAGCCATCTGTGAAAGAAGTACTAGTAGTGGTGCAGGTGGGAGGGATTGTCACAGTTGCCATTTAAGGTCCCCCCCCCCATCAGAGAATTTTGTGGCTAGCCAAATCTCACAGAGGGTGATAATGTCAACTTTAGAGGCTGAAACCTATGCTTCAGATTGATCAGATTTGGCTGGGAGTCTGTGGATGTTCAGATGCACTAGACTCAGGGCTGATTTTGGAGACTGCTGACAGGTAGCAGAGATCCTAGGTGGGGGAGAGTGTGGGCAGAACCTGGGATTAGCAGCAGGAGTACCAAACATCAGTGTCTAGGAAGACACAAGGATCTCTTGCTGTACTGCCTCTTGGGGGGGAGGGCAATAGTCCTGACACAGGTAGAGGTAGTATTTACCAGGTTGAAGCAAACATCCCAGATAGCTAAAAGCCTTTAGAAAATGGGCAAAGAAAATGATCTCTTCTGATTGGCCGAGACACTCATTTAGGTGGGCATCTATCAGACAATAGATGCCCACCAAATAAAAAGCCCCAGCCCCAAACCTTCCTGATACCTAGCAAAGTATCATTGTGCCCAGCACCCTGCTTCCTCATTGGCTGAAGCACTGGGCACACAATTTCAAACTGTCGCCATTTTTTTTTAACACTTAGCGAGCGACTTATGCCCCCCCACTACCATTGCCACCACCATAAAAGAGAAAGTAACCATTAACTTAGCGCAACAGTTAAAAAATTATTTCTAAATAAATCAGCTATCGAACTTCTCCACACACGCTGATCACCAGCGCTCCATCTGATGACGGTCGGTCAGCTCTCACAAGCTCCTCTGCTGACCGATCAGCACTTAACTATAAATTGGCCAGATCTAAATTAATAAAACAAGAGTGGGAACAAAAGTGAGCAATTTACCAAACCTCACCTACTTTGAAACGTGGCTTTTGTCTCACACCAATTCTCCAGATGCTGCCCACCTGCTCTGCTGCTTAATGACTAGCTCCCACTCTACTACCTGCTCGGTTTTCTCTTCAGGTCTCTGGTGATTATGTCCGGAGCTGAGATTCACAAATTGAGGAACAAACATTACAAACACATGGTGGGGGGGAGCAGGTTTAATCTAGCAAAGCAGGACCTCTCGCTCTGCTGCTTGACAACCAGCTCCCACTCCATGACCTGCTTGGCTCTCTCTAAAATGCTGTGGTGCCCTTTACTGGTAACTATTGGTAAGGATACTAGTAGAGGGACTAGTTAACTAACTAAAAAATCAGCTATAAGTTAATTTTAGTCTTTTTGTTTTATTAATTTTTTTTAATTCCTAGATACTACAAAATCACTTTACAGATAGCCCATTTTCTAAGCATAATAATACCCTTCAGGGTGGGTGGTATGGGCAATACCAGACCTTCCAGGAGCTATAAGGCCCTCAGCCTATGGCGTTGGGCCTCATTACACCCCTGGGCAGTCTGGTATTGCCCAATACAGCCCACCCTGTTAGATATTATTGTTTTCATAGAATAATGCCCAGTGAAGAGGGTCAGGAGTGAGTCAGGAAGTCAGTCTTCCTCAAAAGATGGGGAAGGGGAAAAAATCTGTTCCCCTACCCTGGTATAAAAATTACAGGGAAGGACTGACACTACATGGGGGCACCTGTGGTGAGATGCTTAGGTGTACACCAATGAGGATGAAGCAAAAGCACAAGAGCACATGAGAAGGCATTATGCAGTCCAACAGGATCCAGAAAACATGCTAGTTCCACTACTAGGATAAGGAAAGAAGGCTTCATTGGAAATGGGATGATGAGTGGTGAGCACAGCAAATAAAAAAAAATAATAAATTTTAGTAGCAGTGACAGTGCACCAGGAGGACTGGGAGAGAAATTATATGAATAAGTAAAAGGCATTTAGTGGTAAAATACAGGCACCAGTGGTAGAATATAAATTAGATAACAAGAAGCATGACATTGAGGTAGCGCTACAGGACCAAAACTAGGTGCAAAGGAATGGTGGAATGTGTATTACCCAAATAGGGAGTGCCAATGATAACAGTGAGAGCTCACTGCCAAGGAATCTCTTCAAATCTAAAAAGGGAGTGAGGAAAGGGGAGATACACATCACCCACAGAGGGTGCAGTTTGGAATTGCTGTGACAGCATATAATACTCTAGTGGCCCCATAATGACTATGGGTGTGGGTAGTAGTGTATGATTTATTCTGTTTCAAGGGGGGATCCCGGTAGTATGTGAGAACAGCAGGGGCAGCAAGAGGGAAACTTAAAACAAGCATTTGTCAATGCCGAATGTTGTCTCGCTGGCATTGGCATTAGCAGTGCCAGAGTTAGAGATGCATAATACGAATAGCAGTGAAGTATTGAAGTGATGCCAACCCCACTCCCACCCAACAGGCATTGGGGTGTGCCTTTGGGTCATCAGCTATAACGCTCATGCCATTGTACCTCACCCTACCCTGTAGACAGTGATAAGTGTCATGGTGTGCTTTGGGGTCTTGGGCATTATACTTACCCCATTATATAAGGAAATATGCTGAGGTGGGTGCAGTATAGGAGAATGGGGTGAACTTTGTAGCCGAACAGTGCAAGACATACTATGATGCCTGTCATTGGCTGCAGGGTGGGGGGTGGAATGGCATTAGCGTTACAGCCAATGATGCCAAGTCACACCCCAGATGCCTGTCAGCCTCTACAGGGTAGGGTGCTATAGTTGGAAACCCTAATATTTTCACTCCAAATTTTCAACATGGGCTGTTTGTGAGCCCACCTCATGAAAAGCAGCACTATCAGTTTGTTAGCTGAAAGGTGGTTTTGCACAGTGGCTATGCCATTCTGCAACACAGGGATGAAAACACATTTTGGACAGGATGTGGAAAATTACATCTGTATTGTTCATGAGGAGGCATAAAAAAATGGCAACGTTGAAAATCTGGAGTGAAAATTTGAAAATTGGTGAAGTCATAAGCATGCATAGAAACTACACAACACATGTCCGTAACCCAATTATTGTTGGGAGCTTTTTAGCTACATTTTCAACACAGGCATTTTGGGACCTCCCCTCATGAACAGTGGCGTTGTGATTTTGTTAATCAGTCCCAAAAGTTGATTCCCCACAGTGACCTGTGCGCCACAAGTGTGGAAACACATTTTGGGCAGGCTATGAAAAATGAAAGCTGTACTGTTGATAAGGAGATGTGAAAAAATGACAGTGTTGAAAATCTGGCATGAAAATATTGCAAATTTGCGAAGTTACAAGGGTGAGTGGAAACTGCACAATGCATGCTTGTCATTTTATGGACTTTCTTCACCAAATTTTCAACATAGGCATTTTAGGACCTCTGCTCATGAACAGTGTCACAGTCATTTCCTCAAACTGTCCCAAAAACTGATGTTGCACAGCGATCATGCTATTCTGTGCCAGACGTGCAAAAACACATTTCTGTAAAATGACAGCTCTACTGTTCATAAGGAGGTGTGGCAAAATGCCAATTTTGAAAATCTGGACTGAAAATATTACAAATTCAAAAAGTTATAAGTGTGCCTGGAAACAGCACAATGCACACTCGTAAAACAGCCATAGTTTGAATTTTTTCACCAAAATTTGCAACATAGGCTTTTTGAGAGCCCCCCTCATGAACAGTGGCACTGTCATTTCCTTATGTGGTCCCAAAAGGTGGTTCCATGCAGTGAACACAAAATCACCTTTCTGGACTGCATAACACCATGACAGTGACTGAATTCATGATGAGGGGTCCCAAAAACCCCATTTTGAAAATTTGGTGTAAAAATTCAGAAAAATGGCTGAGATATGCACCAAAGTTGAAAAATCCCTGTTCAAGCCATTATACAGCTTACCGGCATATCCGCAATTCACGGTCGGCTTTGAAGACTGCAGATGTGTTCCGGGTCCACCGAAGATCATCGTGCCAGACTCCTGAAGTAAATATGGGGTGGGGGTGTGTGGGGAGGCAGGGTGCACAGAGGGTGGGCGCGGGTTGCAGGAGGAGGTAGGGAGACTGCAAGGGACCAATTTCTTCTTTCACAGGATTAAAAATAAAAAAAAAACATTGCGGCAGGGTTTTTCTTTTTCAGAGGATTTGGCATGCTGGGGTGGGCTCCCAGTGTGCCACCTAAGTGATTTTTTTTGGGGGGATGCTGTAGCCGACGGGGATTTGGCACCCCCATTGGCACACAACAAAAGTGGGAGGGTGACATTATGCCGATGGGGAGTGGGCTCCCTGTTGGCAAAATGAATGGGATTAAAGCTGACTGGTATTGGGCCCCACATCACCAAAGAAAGACTGTTGGGGGGGGTGCATGATGCTAGGGGGAATTGGGCACCCCATCGGCATATATTTTAAATGGGGGAGTCTGCCGAATGGGAGGGGGTCTGCTGATGGGGAGTGGGCTCCCCCGTCGGCATTGTGACAGGTGGCAGTGGTAATCTGTAATCTGCTAATCAGTAATCTGTAAATTGTCAAATAAGGCCCCAAAGATGCCAGCCAGGACTATTACTGCTAGACCTCCAAAGAAAGGCAAGATGGGAACACTAAGAGCACACCTCAGCCTGCAAGATTGGGGCTCTATTGACCACAAAACAGACATCAACACTGCCCTAGAATGCTTTATAAGCAAATTCAATGAAGTGTGCAATGTCTACGCCCCTACACCAAAAGAAGGATCCGCAACTATGACAGCCCCTGGATCATGCCACCGCTACTAGCCTTCATGAAAAATAGAGATGACTTGTGGTACAAAGCAAGGAATGCTGGTACCCAGATAGACTACCAGAACTATAGAGCTGCATGGAAGAAATGCATTTGGGCTATTCACAAGGCCAAAAACACTCACTTTAAAAATGAGCTGACAAACTCATGGGGTGACAGTAGATGGTTCTGGGAGAACATCAAGCCCCTAACCGGTAAACCTAATAAACCCCCCCCCCATCTTCCTAAACATTGAGGGCCAACCTATGCAGGATCACAGCTGCAAAGCAAATGTCTTCAACAAAGCTTTTACTGACTTTATCAGAGTGTTGCCCCCTTGCTTCCTTCAATACCAATCAGATACTTGCACTGAACGAAATCTGGGGACCCAATCAAACTCCCATTCACCTTTCTACTTCAGAGCTATCACCTTTATGGAAGCAAAAAAATACATCCTAAAAGCGCCAGGTAATTCCAGAACTAGCTCTGATCAACTTGACCTAAAACTTGTTAGGCTCACCCTGGACATAACTCTCATGCCCCCTCACCAAAATCTTAAATCTCTCCTTGGTATCAAGCGAATTCCCATTGATCTGGAAGGTGGCATTAGTTACCCCTGTTTACAAAAGCGGTAACGGGGCCAACTCTACAAATTACTGGCCAATATCTATCCTTCCTCCATTCTCCAAGGATCTGGAGCGAATCGTAACCGACCAACTGATGGAATATCTAGACAAGCATCATTTACAATGTCAGCAACAACATGGATTTCGAAAATAACATAGTACCACAACCACCCTAGTGGAGTTTACCAGCTTTATCCATAATGCGCTAGACACAGGGCTCTTGGTGGGGGCAACATATATTGATCTCACCAAGGCCTTCAACATCATCAATCATAATCTGTTCCTGGATCAGCTCTGCAGTAACGGCCTGTCCCCTGCAACAGTAGCATGGTTCAGAAGCTACCTCTCTGGGAGGGTCCAAAAGGTAAAAATCCTGGACACCTTCTCTGACAACCTCAGTGTTAACACAGGGGTTCCTCAATGCCCTATCCTTGGCCCTCTACTGTTCAGCCTGTTCTTAAACAACCTCTGTCAATTGGTAAACGACCAGCTATTACCATATACAGATGATGCGGTCCTATATTCATATAATGCTGACTCCTACATACTGGAAAAGCAAATGCAGGCTAATTTCACCATGGCTGAGCACTGATTTCTTCAAACAGAACTGCTCCTCAATTATAACAACATCAAGACTATGTTATTCACATCATCAATAACAAACACTGCACCCAGCAACTTTGCATTCATAACCATCAGAACATTTCCATGGAGATGGTTCAAACATTTAAATACCTTGGATTGACACTGGACCACATCCTCTCATTTAACCAACACACAGGCGCAGTCGTAAAGTCGTCAACTGAAAAACTAGTATTAATGTACAGACACCAAAAAGGCCTGACTTCTGAGGCACTAAAGACTGCTGTAAATAGCTCAGTTCTCTCAGTGATAGACTATGGTCAAGCAGTATATGGAGCTGCCTCCCAAACCACTTTAAAACATATCAAAACAACACTAAACAAAGCATGCCATTTAGTCCTAGATGTACCCTGTCTCACTCACACCTGCGAGTTGTACACTCAAACGAACTGGCTCAACCTTGACAGCCACCTCCAGTATCAAGTATGCCTGCTCGCTAAGAAGTCTATGCTAGGAATTACCACTCCAGGCCTGCAAAGCCTTCTTAGCTGACCTAATTCCATCAGATGCACTAGGGGTACAAACAACTCGGCCCTCTGCGTCCCTTTCTGCAGAACCACACAAAGTCAACAGTCCTACGAATACCGTGTGCCACTTTGGCTTAATGAGCTTGACCTAGACATTATGAAAGAGGACAAAATAGGCCCCTTTAAAGATAAACTCTGAGTGGCCCTTGCCACAAATAGTAACTGTGACTGTGAGACCTGAACCACCCCCCACACACTCTTCCCTACTCTTTCCTGCTACCTTCATTCTAACCTGCTGCCTTGCCTTCTCTCTTTTTGCTAACACTCCCCTAGTAGGCTCCAGGTCCCCACCTCAGCACTCCCCGCCCCAATGAGTCTAGTCCTCCTCTATGACTACACTCTTTAGCACATAAGGCAAAAGAACTGCTGCCCATGAAGTTCTCGCCTCCTTGCATATAGTATTAGGTACTTATTTTACCGACTATATCATACTCTGTTCCCTACCAGATTTGCTCTATATCCTGTAGATCCTCAAGCTGTTCACTTAAACTTCTTGTCAGCTTGGCCTGCTATAAACTATGTATCTGAATATTTTTACTTGTGTAATCCCTGTTATTGTAGTTATGTAACCTCTGTGACCTGATGTACTCATGTTTTTCTAAGGCATGGAACCTCCTTGTATCTGTTTATGTACTTGTAACCATTGTAAATTATGTTACACTCATGTATTACTATGATGTGGAACCTCTGTAAAAGAGCCTTTGGCTCAAAGGTACTTCCTAGAAATAAATAAATAAATAGTGCCCCCCCCACCCCCCACATCAACCACACTGGGTTGGGTACATCATCCTGCCACCTCCTCTTCCATACATAGTCATTGGGTCAACAAATGGGGATTAGGGAGCCCATGTGGTGACTGGCACAGCCCTCTTCTCACCACCTTGGCTAGCCACCATATGTAATGACAGGGAGTGTGTGACCTGTGGTGCACTTCCTGTCATTACATACAACAGGTCAGTCGAGGTGGTGAGAGGAGGGATGTGCTGGTCACCATATGGGCTTCCTAATCCTCCTTTTCTAACCTAGTGACTGACTATGTATAGAATGGGGGGGGGGCAGGTTGGTGTACCTAACCCAGAATGGGAAGGGCCACTAGACACCAGGGAAACAATATTAATTATTACGGTCAGGGTGAGCGTTCAGAGGTTGGGGGTGCCACTAAACACCAGGGAAACAAACTAATATGGGGCCAGCGAGACACAACTCAATTCATACTTTCGTTCTGCAGTTCAGTGATTCACAGAACTACAGAATGAATGTTTGAATTGCAGAGTAATTGTATTAAACTGCTGAAAAAAATTCTACAGAACTGACCTCTGATAGTGATCAGTTCTGTCATTTTTTTTCCTCAGTTTAATACATTAATCTCCATTTGTCATATATTTATTAACAAAGAAACATAGACAATGATGGCAGAAAAAGACCATAGGTCCATCCAGTCTGCTCAAGTTCCCTATAATCCCTGGATCCTACTGTTCCTACAGGGTACTAACCCTCCCCATCCTCTCTTTATTCTCCTTCTTGGTCCTGTTGCCCCCGGTAACCACTATTCCCTTCATTATGTCCCAGCCCTGTTTGAATCCCCTGAGTGTTTCTGCTCCCACCAGTTCAGCTGACAGACTGTTCCAAAGTTGCACCACCCTTTCTGTAAAGTAGTGCTTCCTCTCATCTTTCCTAAACCTACCTCCTATTAATTTTCATTCCACGTGACTGTCAACTGGTATACAAGCTAAATAGTTCCCAGCAGTTCACTCTGTTAATTCCTTTAAGGAACTTGATGGTCTCTATCATATCTCCCCTCTCCCTTCTGGTCTCCAGTGAGTACATATTTAGTGCCTTGAGGCACTCCTCATAGGATCTGCCCTGCTGACCCTGAATCATTTTTGTTAGTCTGTGCTGCACTGTCTCCAAACTATCCTTATATTTTCTGAGGTGAGGACTCCAGAATTGGGTGCAGTACTCTAGGTGAGGCCTCACCAGGGATCTAGAGAGGGGAAGTATTACCTCTTTTCTTCTGCTAGCAATACCCCTCCTGATACATCCCAGCATTCTGTAAGCCCTGCTATAGACCTTGTAGCACTGACTTGATTCCTTAAGTGAGTTGCTAATGATAACTCCCAGATCCTGTTCGTGAGCTGTAGTGCTAAGTCTCTCTCTCCTCCCATCCAATACTCTGTCTTGGGGTTCCTTTTCACTAGGTGCATTATTCCACCATTCTAAGTGGGAATTTCCATGAATGTTACTAATTTAATTTCCAAAATTCTGTGGATGTGAAAGTTTAAGTTTTGCAGAAATTCTGCCAGTGGAGGTTTTTCTTTCACAAAGCTCTAGTGGCAGCCAATCAGATATAAACAATGAGGCCTATGCCCGAATGGTCAGGATATACATGCCAGAAGCAGGTATCCCACCCGCATAGCACCTCATCTGTGTAAAGGTATGCACTGGCCATATTCATCAATGGCCTCCACCTGTCCAAGGCTCCACTCCCCCAGCATGCAGATCTCTGCTGGGCAGCCAGGGGCAGAGTCACCAACCCAGTCAGGCATCCAATTAGATGCCCAGCATGAGTCCAACAGTGGATCCTTTGCTCGTGAGGGTGTAGGTCCGGGTATGGGAATGCTCACCGCAGGCACTCAGACCCATGCAGCCCAGCTCCATTGGCTGAGGGACCCTCAGCCCATGCCCCAGTAGTGCTGCAGACCTATGCAGTCCCCAGCAGAATCCCTGCCTCTGGCCCTTATGGCCAGTCCCACCCACACGCCAGAACATTCCCGGTGCCCAAACGTCTGGACCACTGGCACACTGCAGCCAGATCACCATTGTACTTTATGCTACCCCCCTAGCACTACCAACCCCCTGTTCCCTGTACTTGAGCATAGTGGCCACAGTACAGGATGGCCAGGGGCACAGCCCTCCTCTCATCTCCATGGCCAATGGCTACCTAAGTGATGTTGGGAGCGTGCTGACCATATATAGGTGGTGTGCTCCCAGCATCACTTGGATAGATGGTGGCTGAGGAGGAGAGAGGAGGGCTGTGCCACTGGCCATCCCTTGCTGCAGCCACTGCACTCAGGTGTGGGGCATGGGAGGGTGGGTTGGTGGTGCCAAGTGGCTGCATTCCCAGGCTGGTACCCTTATATGTGTGCATGTGGTGGGGCAGGTTTGGCCATTATGGTGCTAGGGAACACAGGAGTGATGGGGTGGTTGGCACTCGGTGGTCCATGGGGGTGGGAGCTAGTGTCCTGATGGTGGGGATGGTGGGCTTCCACCATATCCGGGTGGTGGTCTGTGGGCACAGGGCATGTATGGCACTTATGGCAGAGTTCTTGCTGATGTACCCTGTGCCTTCCTCCGCATCCCTGTGGGCAACAGTATGCACCTAAGTGCATGGTGCATAGTGCTGGCATGCCCCCCACCAGGCCCGGTACGTTGCTGTCCTCGCAGCTAGGGATCGAGTGAGTAGGGGCTGCCTGCTCCATTTTGTGCATCCCACATGGGGGGCACAATGGGAGCGGGGTGGCTACATGCCAAGGATGCGCAGCACATAACCACTCCACACATTCGTGCATAGGTCCCAATATTTGTACAATAGAAGCCCAGGTCAGTGAGTATGTAGCAAGTACAACCCTATATAGAAACATAGACAGTGATGGCAGTAAAAGATCAAAGTTCAATCTTGTCTGTCCAGAATTCCTATTTAGCCCTGGATTTCACAGTTCCTCTAGGGTTCTAGCCCTCACCGCCCCTTCCATTCTTCTGCCCAATTCTGATGCCCTGAGCAACCACTATACCCTTCATTCTGTCCCAGACGCGCTTAAAACCACTAACGGTTTTTGGACTCATCACTTTGGCTGGCAGCCTGTTCCACAACTCTACCACCCTTTCTGTAAAATAATATTTCATCATGTCCCTCCTGAGCCTCCCTTCTGTTAGCTTCCACACATGACTACGTAACTGTGAGCTGATATTCAGCTTAAATAGTTCCCCACAGTTCATTAATTTCCTTTTAGAAATTCAAAGGTCTCTTTCATATCTCTCCTCTCCCTTTTGGTCTCCAGCAAGTACATATCCAGTGCCTTGAGACAGTCCTCATAGGACATGCCCTACTGGTTCTGAATCATTTTTGTTACCTGGAACTCTACCGCTTTAAGCCTATCACCCCAGGACTGGGTGTAGTACTCCAGGTGCGGCCTTGTCAAGGATCTATACAGGGGACAATAGTACAATAGTATCCCTTTTTCTGCTATCAATACCCCTCCCAATACATCCAAGCATCCTGTTTGCCTTGCTCTAAGCCTTCTTACCATGACTCAATTGCTTTAGGGAGTTGCTGATCATAAGTCAAAGGTCTTGTCCCTCATCCATGATACTGGGTCTCACCCCTTCCATCCGATACTTCATCTTGGGGATCTTGTTCACTAGGTGCATCACATTGCACTTTTTAGTGTTGAATTACAAATGCTAAACCATTGACCACCCCTCCAGCTTTTGCAAGTCTCTCTGCATTTCCTTTAGTCCCTTGTTACTATCCACCCTATGGTGGCAACCAGAAAGGAGAAACATCTGTACAATACAAGCTGTAATGGAAATTCCTCTCACCAGGGATTTCCTGCTCACTGCCACCATGTGATTTTTTTTACCAGCAGGAACCAGGAAACCTGTTTTTTACCTCCTCTTTTTCACAAGGTCAAGAAGGTCAACACAGTAACTGTGGGTAGAGTGCCCCTTCAGAGACGGACTGCAACCATAGTCCAGTAGAAATAATAAGATTACGCTTTTAAATGAAACAAACAGTCACTGATTCTATAAAAATAGAATCTTTACTAATATACTACAAGTAATTACAACAGGGTATATTTACAGGAAACAAAAGGGTTGTACATTTACTAAGAAACAGAAAATAAATCACGTTAACAGATAGTTGGTGTATAGCAAAATTCTGAAATATCCTTATCTAGAATCATTTACCTGCCCTAGCTACAGAAGCAGCACCCATCACTGTGCCGTCTTACCTGTCAGCTTGTCTTTACACAGCAGGGCTCTGGTCATGATGTTCCAGTCCAAGAGATAGAAATTAATCTCATTTCTCTGTTATATTCTTTCGCTGATTGTGGGAGGTGATTTCTCTACTTTGAGTGACAGGCTACCCCGTCCACCCCCAGATAGATGGGTGTATGGAGGTATGTGCTCTGTCCACTTTATGATTATGCCTTGAAGATAGTCAAAGTGTGTAGCCCCACGCTTCTTGCCTTTTATTCTGCCTTACAGAATCTCTAGCTTCAAGGAGGTCTGAGGTGTTCGAAGTTGCACCTTCACTTCTGCCAGGATGTGCACCCTGGATTAGCTCATTAGTTTTCAGTATTTCGCTTAAGATTTGTCTGAACATGTGACCGTGCAAGCCATATTTTTGTGTCCCTTTTGCAAATAGCAGAAGCTATGACAGAAGCATACTTAAATTACAAAATACATTAACAAAAGAAATTACTACATTACTCTGGTCATATGTCTATCACAGAAGCCCAGGGCAGTGATGTAGTGACTGCAACTCTATAGCGGTAACCAAAAATAAGCTACATTTGTACAATAAAAGCCCAAGACAGAGAGTATGTTGTGTCTAAAACCCTATAGCGGTAACCAGAGATGTAGCATATTAGTACACTAGCAGTAAACCAGAGAAGTAGCATAACAGCATACTTGCAAGATCTGGAGCAGGAAGAAATCAAACTTACTACCCCCAAAGCAATTAATCAGGTGTTAAGCTCAAATGTACAACAGCAGATCCATTAGTGCAAAGCAGACCATAATGCAGTAAATACTGTAATCTACAATTCCAAGTCCAATGCAGTATTGAAACTGATCAAATAGCAAGCAAAGTCATGGCTATTTAAGCTGTACCTGAGTTTTTACAGCAAGAGTTCACAGTCGGGCAGTATGGTTGACCACTGGCTGCCTTCACTGGCTGGCTCCCTGGCAGACTCCTCCTCGATTATGTACTTAGCATTATGGTCCTTATCATTCCAGACAGCGGTGCTATGGACCGCTTGGAGGGAAGGGCTAAAGACATATATTGGCTCCTCCCTGTTTCAGCCCAACTGGCTAAATTCCTGCAGAAGCATTGTGATAGCCTTGGAAGAGGGCAGGATAGGCTCAGATGCATTCAGTTGGGGGAGAAGGGACACTGTTATTGGTAGCAGCCCCTCTTGACCCCACCAACAGCGGAGTTTCATGACATTAGTGAGTGCCAGGTCTGCTGAATCAGGCATTCAAATGTTCAAGTTTTTGGCACCAAGCCACCTGTTTAGCTGGCACATGTGCCTGGCTCCTCCCTATTTCAACCCATTTGTCTGATTTCCTGGAGCAGCATTGCAATGGTCTTGGGAGAGGACAGGAGGGTCTCAGTGGTGTCCAGTTGAGGGAAGGGGTGAGGTCTTTGTTGTTGACAGCAACCCCTCTTGATCCCAATGATAGCAGGAGACCCATGGTACTAGTGAGTACCAGCCACACTGGATCATGGATTCAAATGTTCATTTGTTCAGCACCAATGAGCCCAATTGGTTGGTGCATGTGCCGACTTCTCCCATTTCAGCCTGATTGGTAAAATTCCTGAAACAGAATTGTAAAGACCTTGGAATAGAGCAGGAGGGCCTCGGCAGCTATCAGCTGGGGGGATGGGGTCTTTGCTGTTGGCCCCTCTCGATCCTGACAATTGCAGGAGACCAATGGCACTACCCACATCTCCTGTCCAAAACACAGGTAATGCTGAGTATCTCCTTAGCAAGTTGTGTAATAATTGAACTATTACAGGGATGATGCCTGTATCTTTGGCATTAAGGGCTGTCGGAGCTTAAGGCATGATTTGAAAAATTAATTGTTGTGTGGATGTATACTGTTTTTGTCTGTTTTATGTAGTCTGAAGCATGATGCATTTGTACTAATGAATAAAGATTTATTGACTGTAAAATATGGGAGGCAGTTGGGATTTATTTCTGTTTTCCTATTTGGACTTTGCTAGTTTGCAAAATGTCCTCATACGTACCTCTCCACTGCCAAGTTAACAGTCTCCCCAATCTGACCCCTTGCACAGAGACTTAACAGCAAATAGGAGAGAGGAGACAGGGAGCAGAGCAAAGCTTAGCTTTGGAGACTGAGCACTCTCTGCCTTGCCACTGACCCTTTTCCAGCACTAATCATTCCTTATATCATCTCCCCAGACTGATGTCTGCGGTTATTACATTAATGATGCCTTTTTGCAGCATATGTGTTCTCCAGCCTTGGGTGCTGTATTGGGAGATGGGTCCAAGTGTCTGCAATTGCCACATCCAGCACAGTAGGTGAGGAGCAGATCAATGAGAGAGAGGGAGAGAGAGAGAGAGAGTAGAGACAGAGAGCGAGAGACGAGAGAGAGAGAGAGAGAGAGAGAGAGAGAGAGAGAGAGAGACAGAGAAAGAGAGAAGGCATTCTTGTGATGAAACACACAGCATACGTATCTTAAGTAGTCCCTAAAGCCATCACTACCTTTACTGCAGTTATTTGCAACCCTCTCAGCTTCACCATCAAAAAACAACACTCACCATAGCAATATACAATAGCTGCCATCACAGAGGCCTAGCTACCTTGCTTGTGCTGCTAGTATGCCAACAAGGCCTGAGGGGGAGATTTCACAGTTTAAAGTTCCCAGCATATGGAACCACACTCAAACATTAGGACAACTGATGGTTGATCATGCTTAGGGAAATAAAAAACTTAACAGGTGCAACAAAAAAAAAAACAGGGCTTGGCCTTGAACTACTCATTTGTCATCTGCTTGCCTAATACTGGTTGAGAGAATAAGCTTCAGTCAGGGAACCTGATACTTCTGAGGGTACAGAAGATGGAAACCTATGGTCTTTTACCCTTGGTGCCTCTCATTTATTCAGGTGGCTTCCTAAAAGAGAAGGCATGTTTATGACTTAGAATTATTTCTTGTAAATTTACCTGCTTGCACACAGGATGGTCCAGAAAACTGGTTGTTGCCTAGTAGCTGTAACCAACCCTGTTAAAATACAAATAAACCTCAAAATGTATACCACCTCCCAACATTGTCATGTTTCCCAGCATTTTAGCACACATCTGAGGTTTCTTGTCACCAACATTCTGTGTTCTGCATCCCAGCCATATATGCTGCATAGTTATTGTATCATGTTGGGTAAATATGCTGTTATGTCTGTCTGTATATAACCTATGTGACGTAGAACCTTTGTAAATGAGTCTGTGACTCAAAGGTACTTTCTAGATCTGTAATAAATAAATAAATAAGTAGGCTGGCTGTTTGTGGTCACATAGTTTTGTTTTCTTCTTATTGTTACATGGAGTTTGTCCTTAATTTTCTATTTTTGTTCACAAGTTCTTAAGCTTTACATACTGGATATGTCAATATTATTCTCCAGTCAAGGTGCTCTTGGGCACTGTTCTGTCCTTCCCAGACAGATCTTGATCCCATCAGTGAACTCCACATGTCACTTGGCCTATGACTGGCCTCAGGAAATCAGCCTAGGAGATGATTTTCCATTTCATGGGTGATGAGGGGCAGATTCAGACAGAAATACATAGGTACATACAGTAGATACATAGACAGTGTCAGCAGATAAGGGCCTATGGCCCACCTAGTCTGCCATTTGAGTTTGTAACTTCAGTTTTTGTTTTCCTAGAACTCTGTTGCCCCTTACCCCTGACCTCCAGAATTCCTTTGTGTCTATCCCATGCATTCTTAAATCCCGTGATCGTTTCAGCCCCCACCACTTCCTCTGGCAGGGGGTTCCACTTGTCTGCCACTCATTCTGTGAAGAAATTCTTCCTCACATTTCCTCTGAATCATCCTCCCTCCAACTTCATCCCATGCCCTCTAGTCCTGGAACATCTTTTTTGCTTAAAAATAGTGCATTCTTGCACTCTGTTCCTCCCTGTAAGATACTTGTATGTCTCTATCATGTCCTCTCTCTTCCCTCCTCTCCTCCAGTGAGTACATATTCAGTTCCTTCAACCTGTCCTCATAGAACTTGTGATGCAATCCATGTACCATCTTTGTTGCCCTCCTCTGAACCTTCTCTACCCTGTCTATGTCCTTACGTAGGTAAGATCTCCAGAACTGTACACTGTACTCCAGGTGGAGTCTCACTAATGTCTTGTGTAGTGGAATTATGACCTCCCTTTTCCTGCTGGTGATGCCCCTGCCTATGCATCCCAGCATCATATTTGCTTTACCTGCTGCCTTGTCACACTGTTTCCCTACCTTGAGGTCATCAGAGATGATGACCCCAAGATCCCTTTCCTGCTTGGTGCAAGCTATATCCTCACCCCCCAACTGATATATTGTGCCAGGGTTTTTGTGCCCCATATGCATTATCTTGCACTTCTTTGCATTGAATTTCAAATGTGGGAGAAGCTTTAGCAAATTGGGTGTGTATGTGGGAGAAGCATTACATGTTCACTCACACTATCAAGGCTATCATTCTCTTCACAGGAGGCAATAGTGGAGCAAGAGGGCATCATCCACCACATGGAGTTTTAGCCTGCTTCATGCCAAGAGCACCACTGGCTTGGTGCTGGGAATAAAGTTAGATCATGATCTTGGGTTTCCAACATAGGAACACATTGCATATCACTGGTATCACTCTGAGCCAAGCTTTTAAGTTTTGTTTTAGCTAACCCCTCCATGGAAATGTCTTTCCCGTCTGTTTTTCCTTGGCACCACTAGTGCTGGTGCTGACTATCCTACATTGCTGCAGAAGAGAATTAACTGCTGTCCAAGTCAAATTCCCTAGGCCTCAAGTTCCTAGTAAAGCTCTGCTGGCCTGCTAGTGATCATCTCCCATGCCAACTCCCTCAGGTGAAAGGATGGTCTTAGACATGCAGCCTTATCACCTTGAGTCTTGATACTGTCAGATATAAGTAGGATCCAGTCTGGTCTGTTTTTACATGGAAGACCACTGGTGAACATCAAGTGCTGCTGGAAGTGATGTTGTTAACATTCTCCTCTTTGTTACAAATAACTATATCACTGCCAGAGCATGATGTTCAGAGGATACTGTCTGTTATGAGTGTAATCGTTCCGATGAGACACTAAACTGAGATTCTGTTTTCATTTTATAGTAGTTGTTTAAGTAGATAGCAAAGATCCCTTTGCACTTCTCAGAAAGAATAGCACAATTTCCACAGCTCCTGGTCATATAGGAGTTTCCCCTATTTAGTACTCAACCAACAGATTAAACTGGTTTATAAAATGGGCATTTAAAATAAAGTAATGTGATTGGCTAACACCCCTTCAGACCTGTGTCCTTATCAGCTCATATCATAGCCAGCTGGTACTATTTGTGCCAACCAGACATAGCAAATGAAAAAATAAATCCATGGGGCTCTTCTCTCCCAATCCAGCCCATCACCTACTAAGCGAGTGGACCACCAACAGTTGCACCGAGAGAGCACTGCCAGCAGAAAACAACAGAACACCCCCTCCATTTCTTCCACCACCAAAAAAAAATCTACCTGTTTCATTTTGTTGTCCATTCCCATTTACCCCTGACCAGTGTAGATCCATCTCTCGATCTGTCCCAGCATTTCAAACCAACCGAACGGTAACCACGACATCACCTTCATCGCAAGAACTACACTGTCTTTTCTCACATCCATCACAGCACAGCATAACACAGTATGGCTTGTTTTTCTTTTTGAACTGCTAGTTTTTTTGTGCATTTTACTGCATTTTACTTTTACTTCGCAACCAGAAAGTGGGAAACAGGCACTACAGCGACTGCTACTGGACACACTCGCTCATAACCTGCGATGTGCTTCTTGAGGAACTTACTTGGTCCCAGAAAAATCACTGTCCTGCAATTACTCAAAAACAATGTAAGTGTTTAATAAAATAAGAATACAACATTGGTTTCAAAAGTAGGAAAAAAACTAATACTAAGCAAAAGATCTATATCTCTGTTGCTAAGCATGGCCCCTGGCAAGGGAAATGCTCGCTCTGAAATGAAATGGGATGCTGGCTCTGAAAGAAACACCCACTCCACTCATTAACAGATACAAATTAAATTAAAATCAGCATTTCTCAGTCAAGTATACAGTGTGAACAGAGATGAAGGAATAACTTCACCAGTACCTGTCTGTGTGTGTGGGTGGGGCACCCTGTATTGGCCATCAGTAATTATCAATGGGGGTCTATTTTTCACTAGTTCAGTATTAAACTTAAGTTTTTATGTGCTTTTCCTGTGTTTTGTTTTTTCCTTTTTTATTGATAAATAGTTACTTGGGGAACCATTTTATAAGCGCAATAACACACTCCGAGGTGTGGGTTATCTCCTGATAAGAGCATGCCCTGGTGCATAAGGCATGCGGCACAAGTGTCTCATGCCTAACAATGCACCTGGGCATGCTCTTATCAGGAGATAGCCCACACCTCGTCATGTGTTATTGCTTGCTTAATCAGTTGTCATCTCAGCATGAAGGGTAGGACATCTGCTATGCAGTGTGCTGGCACAGAGTGGCTACTGTGTTCCACTGCAGAGGTGGCTACACATCATTATAAAATGGGACAAGACAATTCTGCATTCTGATTGATTGTTACCCATGCATGAAATCTGTTTCATGCTCAGGTAATAACAAATTCCTAAAAGCAGGACCGCATTACTCAGCCTAATTCACTGTGCCATTAGAATACACAAGTTTGAAATGCCACTATTACACAGTAAAAACCTTCAACTGGGCCCTAAAAATAAAACTACCTTAAATAAGAAATTAATTAATTAAATGTTGTTTCCCTGATCATCGTCATCATACTCTCCTTACATACATAAACAAATCAGAAAAATTAAATATTGTTTATAGTTTCCATTTCAACTGTTTCTGTGCTGACAATGAAAACTCCTCATTCTTTCTTTACCTACTTATCAGGGAAATCTCTTCTGCTTGCTCTAACAGAAAGATAACTGAGTCTCTGGCTCTAGAAGACACCTTTGTAATGTATGGGGGTCCTTATTACTAACTGAAATCAAGCAGATTACAACCTTGTTATGCCAAAGTTATGAAATCACTCTCTTGTTAACCCTTCTTGAGTATGTCTTATCAATGATATATCAAAACAGAATGCTCACAACATTCAATGTTCCACTTTGAGAAAAATATTTAAAGTGTTGGTATTAAATTAACTGATTTACGCCAGGCTGTACCAATGAATAGTGTTGTGAAGAACACATCATAAACATTGTTGAGGAATTTTTCTGCATGATATATGACTGCTTAAGGTAAGAATTACTCAGAAAAGTAATCCATTCCATGATTACACAATACTGGTACCCCCACGATTACACAATACTGGTACCCCATACACTATAAGATATAAGGTATGGTCTTTGGCTAATAATCACACTGAAAACACTTCTTGAGTTTCCAGTAATAGCTGAAAACCTCTCAAGCTATGCTTTCAAGGTTTACAATGATGACATGGCAGTCTCTCAGTGTTTGCAGCATGGTTATTAACTAAAGACCATGAATTATCCTCTATGTTGTGTGTGTGTGTATACAGTATGTTAGGACAGGAACATTCTGCCAGAGGAACTGAGCAGAATTTTGAATCCCTGTGTTCCATGGTAAACATTCCATGATAAACATTCCATATCCTGAATGTGGGGAAAACAAAGAAAAAAGAAAAACAGGATGAAGAAAGAAGGCAATAATATTTTATAAACAAATAAATAAGGTGGGAAAACTAATATTTTTTCATTCTTTTGAGTGATGCTCCTCTGCTTTGCTGTTGAAGTTTTAATGTAGCATGAGACTGAGATTATATTGTTTGAGAGAGAGAGAGAAAGAGAGAGAGGCTTGGGCATTTAGTAGAGTGGCTGCACTTCTGTGTTGCCTTCCCCCTTCACCAAGCCAAAAAAAAAATCAGTGGAGTGCCTGTTTTTTTTTTCATCCTGATTGTTTTTCTTGCAGCAATGGGCTGACGCTGAGGATGGATGGGTCATGATGCTCTTGAGGACAAAGAAAGCAATGCAGCCAATCAGTGGGCGAGCAACAATATTCAAATCCTGGGCTCTGTATAACTACCAGAGCTGTTAGAAACCACAACAAAGAGTCATCTAGTATAGTGGATCTGATGGGGCATGGAGAGGCTCCACTACACTAACTGAAGGATTTAAGCTTACTTTATATCCTTTTTATGTTTGCTTGCACGCATGTGCAAGAAACATAGTGCCATCATCGGAGATTTCAGAAGTGTGTCACCTCCTCCTCCAATTCAGGCAGCGAGCTGGCAGGCGCGGCCCCTGTAAGCCAATGCATTTTGGAGCTGTCTGACATGCTCCAAAATGCAGTAACACTCTGATTGAAAGGGGGGCTACGCTTGAGTGAGCAGCAATCAAGAAGCTGCTCATGCACAGCTCCCCCAGCCGCAGCGTGGCGCGCGCGCCTCTGCACGCAGGTGGCAGCCGACGGGTGCCCAATCTCTGGCCGGCTGAGCTGCATCTGTCTCCTCCCCACTCCCAGTAGTGTTGATGCCACGCTGGAAGCCCACTCCAGCATGGCAATCAGTCATGTTGCCGATGGGGTGCCCAATCCCCCGCCGGCTGAACGTGCTCCCCTCCCCAAAACTTTGTGCCACGCTGGGAGCCCACCCCAGCATGGCAAACGGTCCCGCGATTTTTTTTGATTTTTTGCTGACTAGGGTGGTCAATCCCCGTCGGCTGAATGCCCCAAAAGTCCTTGTGCCACGCTGAGGAGACCACCCCAGCGTGGTAAGCAATCCCACGACGCTTCTTTTTTTACCTGTAAGAAAAACGGTCCAGCGGTGTGTCTCCGACTTCTCCCACAACCCACACCCACCCACTGGCGCACTCCAGCCTCCTACACCCCCCCGCCACCCCATACTTACCTCCGGACTCTGGCGCGATGATCTTCGGTGGACCTGGAACACGTCTGCACTCTTCAAAGCCGACCGCGAACTGAGGAAATGCCGGTAAGCTGTATAATGGGCTAGACAGGGGGGTTTCAACTTTATTGCATATCTCAGCCATTTTTGGGAATTTTTGCACCAAATTTTCAACATGGGGTTTTTGGGACCCTTTCTCATGAATGATGTCACTGTCATGGCGTTATTCGGGCCCAAGGATGATTTCACTCAGTGACTGTGCAGTGACTGCGAAATCACCCTTCGGGCCTGAATACCACCATGACAGTGACATCATTCATGAGAAGGGGGCCCAAAACCCCCATGTTGAAAATTTGGTGCCAAAATTCCAAAAAATGACTGTTTAACGAGCGTGTGTTGCGCAGTTCCTACGCAGGCTTGTAAGTTCGCGAAATTTCAATATTTTCACTCCAGATCTTCAACATTGCCATTTCACCACACCTTCTTATGAGTAGTATAGCTGTCATTTTTCACATCTCACCCAAAATGTGTTTCCGCCCATGTAGTGCAGAATGGCGCAGTCAGTGTGCGAAATCAATGTACGGGACAAATTAAGAAAATCACAGTGACACTGTTCATGAGCAGAGGTCTTGAAATGGCTATGTTGAAAATTTGGTGAAAAAATTCCTAAAAATGACTGTTTTACGAGTGTGCGTTGCACAGTTCCCACGCACGCTCGTAGGTTTGCGAATTTTCAATATTTTCACTCCAGATTTCCAACATTGCCATTTTTCCACACCTCCTTATGAGCAGTACAGCTGTCATTTTTCACATCCTGCCCAAAACATGTTTCCGCCCATGTAGCGCACAATGGTGTTGTTGGTGTGCGAAAGCAATGTTTAGGACAGATTAAGAAAATCACAGTTACACTGTTCATGAGCAGAGGTCTTAAAATGGCTATGTTGAAAATTTGGTGACAAAAGTCCATAAAATGACTGTGTTATGAGTGAGCATTGTGCAGTTTCCACGCATCCTCGTTAGTTCATGACTTTGTAATATTTTCAGTCCAGATTTTCACTAGTGGCATTTTTCAACACTTCCTTATGAACAGTACAGCTGCCATTTTTCACAACATGGTCGAAGTGTGTTTTCACACTTTCAGTGCAGAGATGCGTGGTCGCTGTGGGAAATCATTGTTCGGCACAGATAAAGAAAATCACAGTGACACTGTTCATGATCGGAGGCACCAAAATGCCTGAGTTGACAATCTGCTATAAAAATCCTCAACCTAATTATATAACGGGTGTGCATTGCACAGTTTCTATGTACGCTCGTGACTTCACATTTTTTTAAAATATTTTTACTACACATTTGCAACATAGCCATTTTACACCTCCCATGAAAGAGTACAGCTGTCATTTTTACATCCTGTTCGAATATTTTGCACCTGTGGTGCTAAACGTCGTAGTCACTGTGCACAAGCAGCTTTGTCTACCAAACTGATATTCCCCCTGTTCATGAGGTGGGGTCACAAAACAAACATGTTGAAAATATGGAGTTAACATACCAACGAATGCCTGAGGTATTAGGCTTTTCAACTAAATCGCCCAACCCTATAGAGAATGACAGGAATCAGGGGTGTGACTTGGGATTCTTGCCTGTGATGCTCATACCGTTCCACACCCTGCAGTCACTGAGAGGCATTGAGGTATGCCTTGGACTCTTCGGCCCCAAACTTCACCCCATTGTCCTATATTGCACCCATCTCACCGTATTTCCTAATGAAATGGGGTGCGCATAAGGGCCAAAGACCCCAAGGAACACGTGACACTTGTCAGTCTCTGCAGAGTGGGGTGTGGTGAAATGGCGTGGCCGTTATGCCTGATGACCCAAATGCACACCCCAATGCCTGTCACTCTCTGCAGGGTGGTGGTGGGGTTGGCTTCAGTTCAATACTTCACTGCCATTCCTATTACGCAGCTCTGTAACTTCTACACTACCACTGCCAATGCCAGCAAGCAAACATTTGGCATTGACAAATGCTTGTTATATGTTACTAGGAGCAAAGGTTCTTGTGTAGAGGGACTGTTAGAGCAGTGAGGGAGGTGAAACTGAGCCACAGGACAGTGGGTGAATATGTGGTAACTCTGGGAATTAGACGGATAACTTGTTTTCACAGTATTCTTTGTTGCAGGTTACTGTGTGCAGAGAATACTGAATTACCCTATCTGCAGTGCCTGATTGTTTTTTTCAGCATGATTTGTTTTCTTGCAGCAACAGGGAGATGCTGAGGAGGGCAGGTGGTGATACTCTTGGGGACAAAGAAAGCAGTGCAGCCAATTGGCAGGTGAGTGCCAATATTCAAATCCTGGGCTCTATATAACTTCTGGAGCTGTTAGAAACCACAGTGGAGAGCCATCTACTGTAGTGGATCTGGTGGTGCACAGAGAGGCTTCACTACACTAACTGAAGGATTTAAGCTTACTTTATATCATTTTTTTTTTATATTTTATTAGGAGCAAAGGGTTCTTTTGTACAGGGACTGTCGGAGCAGTGAGGGAGGTGAAACCAAGCCACAGAAGCAGTGGATGAACATGGGGTAACTCCAGGGAATGGATGGATAACTTGTTTTCACTGTATTTTCTGTTGCAGGTTACTTTGTGTAGGGAACACTGAATTACCCTACCTGGAGTGCCTAATTGTTTTTTTCAGCCTCATTGTTTTTCTTGCAGCATTGAGCAGATGCTGAAGATGACCCACCCTATCTCCTCCATTCCCAACAACCCCCAGCTTATCTAATTTTACAGGCAAGTACCCAGTGTGCATTTTGTTACTTCCTGTTTAGACACAGGAAGGGGCAGGAACACACTATCATCAACAGAGAAGGAGGAGAAAAAGACGTAGAGAAAGAAGAGAAAAGGGGGAGTATGTAAAAAAAAAACACTAGGTGGGGAATACAACATTTGGGAGGTAATAAAGTATTGGTCACAGTAGTGGCAGAAGAAAGGTACCATTGCAGCAGTTAGAATAGAAAGCGTCAGGCAACAAAGTAGGGGGACAATGCTGGGAGTGGTGTAGTGCAGTGTCTGTGGGGCAGCAGTCTGCAGAGGAACCTTCTGGATACTGTGGTGCTGCCCCATCTGTAGACACCTCTCTGGGCTGAGGGCAGAGATTGCTTGTCTCCGGGCCGAGTTGGCTAGGATTTGGGAGGCCTCCTTCCCACACAGAGGCCACCATATCTGCACTCACTAACTCAAAGGTTGACAAACAGGAGGAGTGGTTGGACTATGGTGGGCTCAGGCAGGGTAAGGGAGGTGCGACAGAGACACATCCCCCAGTTGGTGCAACTGAAGAACTCCTATGCAGTTTTGAAGGAATAGGAAGGCCCCACAGGGTGACCCAAGAGGGGGTGATAGTGGACCCACAGGAAAAAGAAGCTACTCCTGGTGGGGGACTCCATAATTCTGAGAGTGGAGATGGGGTGTACATCAAGAGGTAGAGGGAGGTAAAGTGCTTACCAGGAAACACTGCTCAGAGGGATGGAAAGCGGATCCAGAGGCTTGCCAGGGCAGTAGCAAAAAGGGCATAGCTGGATGTCATTGTCCATTTTGGGACAAATGACCTGGCTGGAAACAGTACAGAGAAATGAAGGGTGCAGAAGGAGTTCAGGGAGCTGGGAAGGGGCCTGGGGCAGATAGCATGCTCTGTATCCTTCTTGGAGGTACTGCCTGTCCATGACTAGGGATCTCTGCATCAGGCACTTCAGCGCCTGGTTAAAAAATTGGTGCAGAGAGCAGGGATTAGGCTACAATGGGGATTTGGGACCCACCTAAATGGGGAGATGGTCTACATCCTTCCAGGAAGGGGACCAATGTCCTCGGTGAAAGGTTTAGATGCTTCACTAGAAAGCATTTAAACAAGACAAGGAGGGTGGAGAAAGGAAGCACAGTAAACCATACTGCCCATCTCCACAAGATTATGTATCCAGCAGGAAGAACCATAACATTACAAAAGCACCAGAGAAGACTGGTAAGGGCAAAGGGGGGGGTGGTAGAAAGCACAAGGGGAAAAGATGTGAGGCAGGAGGGAAGGGGGTATGCAAAAAATGAAAGACCATGTGCGCAAATGCCCACAGCCTGGGAAGTAAAATCCCAGACATGGCAGCCTTGATGGCAAAGAAGGACCTGGATATTGTGGCTATTACCGAAACATGGTACAATGGGAATCATGAATGGGACATAGCTATTCCATGCTATACTTTATTCAGGAGAGACAGGAAGGAAAAAAGGGGTAGGGGTGGCTCTTTACATCAAAGAAGGGATAAAGGCAACAGAGGTGCAAATAATGCAGGGGGAAGCAGAGGCACTGTGGGTCACCCTGGAGACAGGCAATGGCACAGCCATCCACACTGGAGTGTTCTACAGATCCCAAGTGCAAGGGGAAGAACTGGACAGGAAGCTACTGGAGGCCATATATAAAATGGTGGTAAAGGGAGAGGTGATGCTGGTAGGTGACTTTAACCTGCTGGATGTAGATTGAAACATCTCAACAGCAGCTACAACCTGGAGCAGCAGGCCTCAAACAGCTAGTTCTTGAGCCAACCCAGCATAGAGCGATTTTGCACCTGCTACTAACAAACAGGGACAGAATTATGGATGTCGTAGTGGAAGAACACCCGGGGACCAGCAACCATCACACGGTGTGGTTCAAGATGAGTACATAGATGAGGGCGAGACACTCAAAAGTTAGGGTCCAGGACATCAGAGGGCAGATTTCTCCAGGATGGAAATATATCTTAGGGAAGCCCTGGCAGGGGGAAAGCAATACAGGGGAGTTGAGGACCAATGGGCCAACCTAAAGGGAGCCGTAGTGGAGGTAACAAACCTTTGCATTCAGAAAATACACAAAGACAGGAGAAAAAGAAAGCCACTGTGGTTCTCACAGCACATGGCAGGGAGAGTAAAGACAAAAAAAGTGGCTTTCAGGAAATATAAGGGAAACACAGCAGCAGGAGGCTAGAGCAGTGTATCTAGAGAAACAAAGGGAGGCAGGAAGAGTGGTCAAGAGTGCAAAGGCACAAACAGAAGAAAAGATAGCAAAGAATGTGACTTTAGGGGGCAAGACCTTCTATAGGTACATTAGTGAAAGAAGAAAGATTGGGGTGGGGACAATAAGGATAAAAGAAGAGAAGGGAGAATGCATGGAAGGAGACTAGGAAAAAGCATTAGTCCTGAACAGGTATTTCTGTTCAGTTTTCATATAGGAAGGTGTAGGAGAGGGACCACAGCTAGGTAAGAAACTTGGAAGGGAGGTGGACATGACTGTTCACAGAGGAGAGTGTCCTAAGGGAACTCACAAAACTAAAGGTGGACAAAGCAATGGGACCAGATGGGGTACACCCTAGAGTACTGAAGGAGTTGAGGGGGATACTGGAGACACAACTGGCAGTACTGTTCAGTGAGTCTCTGGATATAGAAGTAGTTTCAGAGGACTGGAGGAGGGCAGCTGTAGTCCCTCTCCATAACAGTGGGAGTAAGGAGCAGGCTAGAAATTATAGCCCTGTCAGCCTGACCTCTGTGGTGGGGGAAAGTTATGGAAATATTACTAAAAGAAAGGATAGTGGAGCACCTTAATAATAATAATAGCTTTATTTCTAAAGCGCCTTTCAAAGATATTAAGGCGCTTTACATCAGGCACAGTATAAAATAACAAAGCACTTTACATCAAACACAGTATAAAATAACAATTTAAAACATACACAAATACATTAAAACAACATTTAGTTAAAACCAGCCATACAATCATCTAACCCAGTAACAAATAATAATAAATAGTTTCCACTAATCATCCAGAAAAACTAAACCCCATAGGTAGGTTTTAAGATCTTTCTTAAATATCTCCACAGAGGTGTATTCCCTTAACTGATTTGGTAGAGAATTCCAAAGAGTTGGTGTGACATAAGAAAATGCTCTGCTACCTGAAGATTTTAAATTTACTCTTGGAATCTCTAACAACCCCCCGTCGGTCGAGAGGAGCGCTTATCACAGCCGGGGTGGTAGGTGGCACCGAAGTTCTTTGATATAGGATACAGGCCCTTGATCGTGAAGGGCTTTGAAAGTCAATAAAATGACTTTAAAGGTGATCCGCCACCATATAGGAAGACAGTGCAGTTTGCGCAGCACTGGAGTAGTATGACTAGATCTCCTTGTCCCAGTCAATACCCGTGCTGCAGCGTTCTGCACCAGCTGAAGGCGATGGATTTCAACCCCAGAAAGCCCAAAGTAAAGGGCATTGCAGTAGTCCAAGCGCAAGGACACAAAAGCGTGGACCAACGTTGGTAGGGAGTCAGACGGAACAAGGTGACACACCCTGGCAATATTCCTAATATGGTAAAAGGAGGTCCTGACAACGGCCGACACCTGAGATTGAAGGGTCAGCCTATCGTCCAGGACAATCCCAAGGTTGCGTACCTGTTCAGAGGGCAAAAGTGACACACTGCCAAGAAAAATTCCCAATGGCGTGCCACCATGTGACCTCACTATCTGACCACCTGGGTCCCACCACTAACACCTCCGTCTTCTCAGAGTTCAACTTTAACCAACTAGAATCCATCCACCCTTGGATTTCTTCCAAACAGCTGTCAAACACCGAGAGTGCTCCATCCTGGTCAGGTGCAAAAGACAGGTATAGCTGGGTATCATCTCCATAGCAGTGAAACCTCAGCTCATATTATCTTATAATGTCTCCGAGGGGCAGCATGTACACTGCAAATAACATGGGTGACAGCACTGAACCCTGAGGCACCCCGCACAACAAAGAAGTTGGGCCGGAGGAATAAACCCCTGACACAACTCTCTGTGATCTCCCAGTAAGGAATGAAGTGAACCATTTTAAAACAGTTCCCGACATTTCACAAAATGACCTCAGGCATGCTAACAACACCAAGTGATCCACAGTGTCAAAAGCTGATGAGAGATCAAGAACTAGAATAGAATGTTTCTTCTGCTCTCTCGCCCTCAGAAGATCATTTAGCACCCGAACCAGTGCAGTCTCGGTGCTATGTCTTTTCTGAAAACCGGATTGGAAGGATTCGTAGATATTATGGATGGTTAAATGGTCTTCCAGCTGTGCTGTTACTACCTTCTCGATAACCTTCCCAATAAAGGGAAGATTAGAGATAGGTCTATAGTTTGAAAAACAGTCTGTGTCCAGAGTAGCTTTTTTCAAGAGGGGTGTCACCACCGCCTCTTTCAGGGAGTTAGGAAACTCCTCAGACTTTAAAGAACACCAGACTATTTGAACCATGACTGGACCAATGATCTCAAAACAACCCAAAATTAGGGGAGTTGGTCCAGGGTCCAAACCACAGCTTGTAGGCCGCACACTATGGATGATCCTCATAATATCCACATCTTCCAGTCAGCGAAAGGAACTCCAAGAGAACCGAGGTATTGTGGGCTCACGCTGTTCCACACCAACACCCTTAGAGATTACTGGACGCAAGCCTGCCCTGATGTCAGCCACCTTAGTTGCAAAAAACCGAGCGAGCTCCTCACGCTCTATTTGTGAAAAGGTTTTCCGGACTTGCAGACAGGCTGGGTTGCACAGTCTTTCTACCCGGAACAGCTGAGCAGGTCGATTATGTGCAACTGCAATCTCCGTGGACAGGAATTCTGCCTTCTTATGGGTGATTTCAGATTGATAGGTAGAATAATGTTCCATCAGTCTAAGGTGGTCAGCATCAAGGCCGGATTTGCGCCAACAACGCTCTAACCTTCGCCCCTGTCTCCGAAACTCCCTCAGAGTCCCATCAAACCAAGGGGACCTGGGGTGACAGGATAGGGGCACTCACGAATAGGAGTAATATAATCCAGGGCACCGGAAATGGCCATATTATAGGCCACCACTAGCACCTCTGGATCATTGCTAGTCAACACAAGGGATGAGAGGTCAAGGACCGCTGCAAGGCCCTGGGAAGTAACATTCCATAATGGGTGGTACCTGACCATCTCCACAGGGGAAGGCCTTCTCAGGGGGGTGTAAAAATTGAACTTCACGGTGTGATGGTCAGACCAAACGACTGGTTCCACCACCACATCGGATGAGTCAATCCCTAAGAGGAAGACTAAATCTAAAGAGTGCCCAGATTTATGTGTAGCAGTGGAAACTACCTGTGTAAGGCCCAAAGAAGATATAAGTTGGAGGAAGTGATGACCAAATTGTGAGAGTTCATCGTTGACCTAGGTGTTAAAGTCTCCCAGAACCATCAATCTGGGTGACTCAAATGACATATCAACGAGGAAGTCTGATACTTCCTGAAAGAAGCATTTCCCGTCTCCGGGTGGATGGTTGATGAGAACGATTGGAACGCCTACACCTGCTACTACTGTACACTCAAAGGATTCAGACTCATCTACTACCACATTCGTGAGGCCCAATTTAGTCTTAAAACAGACTGCCACCCCCACCCGCGGTCCAATCTCAGGCGGTGTATCACCGAGTACTGGTCTGGAATCATGGCCTCTAAAATGGGGCCCGAATTTTCATCCAGCCAGGTCTCAGTGATGCAACCCAGGTCAGTTGAACCAATAAGATCAGCTAAAATAGTGGTCTTATTCTTAACAGACCTGGCATTGCATAACACCACCCGAGTTGGATAAACCTCGGAAGCTGTCTGGTCTATCTGCCCACTAAATTCAGTAGTGCCCTTGGGTATGGGCACCAGACAGGGAAAACCCCGGTCTGGATTCCATTTTGCCCCAGGGCGCCTTCTGGACTTAACAACCCCGATAAGGTGGCCCTGCTCTTTCATCCTCTCCTGTTCACCCACCCCCACCCTCCTCACTCTCCTACGAGCAATCCCCAGTGCTCTACAGCACTGGTATGTCTCGAACTGTAAAGGGGAAGTATAAAAAGGGCAGAGGGCTTGAAGGGAAGAGGATGAATAGTGCACTGCCACGGAGCCCACCAACCAACACATGATTCAGCTTAAACTAGACAAAATAATATAATATCTAACTAAAATAATCTAAAGCTCTGAATACTTATAGTAAAATCCGAAAAAAAAAAACTCCAAAACAAAAAACCAACCCAATAAAACCTACAAAACCACCCTCCTCCCCAACTAGATATACTTCAAACCCAGAACAACAAAATAAATAAAATAAATAAAAAATCCTCTCTCACAGGATAAAATACATACAAGAAAATAAATTCCCTTCCCCCGCCCTCACATAGCCGAGGAAGAGGAAGAAAGAAATTGGGCACTCCCACTACCCAAAATACACTCAGTAATCAAACAAAGAATAAAATTTTTTTTACAAAACTGCACAATAAAACAAAGGAAAAATAAATACAAGTATCCTGGTCCTCTCACCAGCCAGGAGATCAAAAAAAAAAAAAAAAAGTCTGAGAAAGAAGTCAACCAATGGTAGGAGAAGTTGAGGTAAATCCAACCGCGGCTTTAAATAATTAATTAAATCTAAAAGTCATGGGGAGTCTAAGAACCAGCAGACTTTCAAACCAGGTGCTAGTACATTTCAAAATCCAGCTGATAACAGGAGAGGCTCTCCTCCCTTCTTAATATGGTCACTGAAAAGGTTCCTTTAAAAGGCCGGCTATTCTCCGAATAATTTAATCCACAAGACCCAGACCCGACCACCTAGGTAGAAATCAGGTCATGAAGCTATAATCTAAAAGGGCCCAAAAGGAAAATGCAAATCCCCCGCCCCCAACAGGAATGAAATCCACAGAGAGAGCAGACCACCCCAGGAGGGGAAACCCGAGATCTCAACCGCCTACCAGCTGCCGAGATCCCCAACCAACAACCCCTGAGAAGAATGGCTCCCCGGTCAAAATTCCCGTGTTTCCTCCTAAGATGGCCAAAACACTTACAGGGAGTCACCCACAGCAGGGAAGGGGAGCACTCTCCTAATCAAACAGGGAAATTCCCTGTGGCCATAATATGCCCAAAAAGTGTCCAGCATCAGAAAGATAAGGGACAAATTTTATATAATAGCCCCCAGGCCCCGGGTACTCTCATCACCTAGACCAATATAGAGGGCAATAAACAGAAATTACAAACAGGAGAAATCTCCACTCACGGTCCCAGTTTTGATTCCTATAAAACATCCGTCAGTTTTCAAGGCTCCATTCCTCAGACTTCCAAAGAAGTCGGTCCACAACGTCCATACAAAAGAGCCTAAATAATACACCCTCAATGATCCGTGAGCCAGTCCAAGAGGGCAGGGGTCCACAGGCTCATATTCCTCAGGGGACTTCCGTCTCCAACCTCCAAGAAATTTCCGTAGTAAAGCAGGCCAACTGCAACAATACCGCAAGGGTCCACACTCCAGTCCCTCAAACTCCCTGTATTCTCTCCTTCAGACGTGTCATAGGAAACCAGAGCCGCCAGAGTCGAGAGGCACTTCACCCCCAACAGCTACAAATAGCAGCTCCATGCTCACTCCACACGCTCCCGGCTCCCAGCACCAAAACGGTTAAACAAACAAACCGATGGGAGCAAGACCACAAAGGTCCACAAAAGTCCACACTCAAGTCCCGCAGATGTCGGGTATTATCTCCTCCTAGATGCTGAGGTAAAAACGGAGCCGCCAAAGCTAAAAGCTCTTCCCCAACAGTTTAAAATAGCAGCTCAACGCTCACTCCACTTGATCCCAATAATAATCGAAAACAAAAACGCAAAGCAAATAGACTATTAGAAACACGAAAAAAAAACACATAAAACACGCAAGTAACATGAAAAAAACAAAAAAGAAACTCGAAAGCACAGTTATTCATAGCTCAAGCTCAGGCAGCTCACACATACCGCCGCCATCTTGCTCATCTCATATTGACTAGTGTTGGGGAACATGTGCACCCTGGAAGAGAGGAACACAGGATTCAAGGCAGCACAGATTCTTATCAGGATGGTCATGTCATACAAATCTAATAAATGTCTTTGACTGGGTGACCAGGGAAGTGGATCAGTGGGGATCGGTGGATGTGGCCTACCTGGACTTCAGCAAGACATTTGACACCATTCCACATAGGAAGCTGATAAACAAGCTGAGCAGCTTAGGATTAGGACACAAGGTAGTGAACTTGGTTGCAAGTTGGTTGAGGAATAGAAAGCAGAGTGGTAGTAAACTGAGCTAGATCTGAGGAAGGGAGGGTGGCCAGTGGAGTGCCACAATGATCAGTTCTAGGACCAGTCCTGTTTAATATGTTCACCAGAGACATTGCAGAGGGACTGGAGGGGAAGTTAGGCCTCTTTGCAGATGACACAAACATTAGCAATAGGGTGGATACAAAAGAATGGGTGGAAAGAATGAAAAAAGACCTGGAGAAACTGGAAGAATGATCCAGAGCGTGGCAGCTTAGATTCAATGCCAAGAAGTGCAAAATAATGCACCTGGGGCACAGGAATCCAGGGGAGGAGTAAATGATGGGAGGGTGAATTGCTATCGACCACTAGACAGGAAAGATACTGGGGGGGGGGTTGTCATATCTGATGACCTTAAAGTGGCCAAACAGTGTGCCAAGGCAGCGGGAAAAGCAAGCGGGATGCTGGGGTGCATAGGGGAGGTATTACCATTAGAAGAAAGGAGGAGGTGATTCCACTATACAAGTCTTTAGTGAGACCACATCTAGTGTAATGTGTCCTGTTTTGGAGACCACATCTCCGTAAGGACATAGTCAGAGTGAAGGCAGTTCAAAGAAGGCCAACAAAGATGGTGCAGATCCTGCACCGGAGGTCATACAAAGAGAGGCTGGAGGCACTCAATATGTATACTCTGGAGGAGCGAGAGAGAGGGAGGACCTTCAAGACAACATAAAAATGGTGGGAGGGAAGAAATCAACAGAGCAAAGGTCTCAGTAAACTGCAGATAGGCAGCAAAACATGGAAGACCGTGGTTTCAAATGCTCGCAGCCAGGGGAATAAAATCCCACACCTGGAAGCATTGTTAGTAGAAGCAGACATGGACATAGCAGCAATAACAGAGACCTGGTACACCACAAATCATGACTAAGATGTTAATGTACCAGGGTATGCTCTGTTCCGGGGGGACAGGGGGTAGAAAAGGGGAAGGGTGGCCATGTACATTAGGGAGGGTATAAAGGCAATGGAGGTACTGGGTAGACAGGGGAGGTTGAGGCACTGTGTCACCCTTGAGCCAGACAATGGCACAGCAATCTGAGCAGGGGTGATCTACAGGCCTCCAGTACAGGGGGAGGAGTTGGATAGGGATCTAGGGGATCAAATTCATGCAATGGCAGCAAAAGGTGAGGTATTACTGCTGGGTGATTTCAATATCCCCGATATGGACTGGGCCATCCCAGCAGCTGCTTAAACCAGCAGCAGAGACATCCTGGATTCCCTACAAGGGCAGGCCTAAGACAGATAGTGACTGCTCCCACCAGAGAAGGGACAATTCTGGACCAAGTACTGACCAATGAGGACAGAATTGCAGACATCCAGGTGGAAGGTCAACTGGGGTCCAGCGACCATCACATAGTGTGGTTTATCATAGGGACCGAGACACAGTCTAGTCACACAAAGGCAGAGGTCTTAGATTTTAGGAGGGCAGATTTTGCTAAAATTGGGAGTTGTATCAAAGAGGCATTGGCGAGAAAGGAGACAGAAGGGGGGGGTTGAGGAGCAGTGTGAATAATTAAAGGGAACCATAGAGGAGGCAACGAGTCAATGCTTCAACCAGGAGCAGAGACATCCTGGATTCCCTACGGGGCAGGCCTAAGACAGCTAGTGATTGATACCACCAGAGAAGGGGCCATTCTGGACCAAGTATTGACCAATGAGGACAGAATAGCAGATGTCCAGGTGGACGGTCAACTGGGGACCAGCGACCATCACATAGTGTGGTTTAACATAGGGAATGAGACACAGTCTAGTCCCAAGAAGACAAAAGTCTTAGATTTTAGGAGGGCAGATTTTGCTAAAATGGGCAGTTGTATCAGAGGCATTGGCAAGAAGGGAGACAGGACGGGGAGTTGAGGAGCAGTATGAACAACTAAAGGGATCCATGGAGGAGGTAATGAGCCAGTGCATCAGGTTGATAAATAAGGGCAAGAGAAGAAGGCAACCGCTGTGGTTCTCGAGAGAGGTGGTAGACAAGATAAGGGTCAAAAGGAAAGATTTCAGGAAATATAAGGAGACTCAAAGGGAGGAGGACAGGGAGGTGTACTTAAGGAATCTAAGGGAAGCAGGGAAGGCTGTTAGGAGAGCAAAGGTGCAGACTGAGGAACGATTAGTGGAGACTCTGAAGAAAGGGGACAAGGCATTCTATAGGTACATTAGTGAAAGAAGGAAGACAAGGGGGGATTGTAAGGTTCAAAGGGGATACAGGGGAGTGTAAGGAAGGAAACACAGAAATGGCAGAAATACTGAACAAATACTTCTGTTCAGTATTCACTAAAGAGTGGGAGGGTCAGGGGCCACAGCTGGGTAACAGACATGAAGGGGAGGGGAGGTAAACACAAGTCTATTCACAGTAGAGAGAGTCCTGGAGCACTCACAAAACTGAAGGTGGAGAAAGCAATTAGGCCAGATGGCATACACCCGAGGATATTAAGAGAGCTGTGAAGAGAGCTAGTGGCATCTCTGGCAGCACTGTTCACGGAGTCACTCAACACAGGAGTGGTTCCAGAGGACTGGAAGAAGGCACATGTAGTCCTTCTATACAAAAGTGGTATTAGGGAGGAGGCAGGGAACTACAAGCTGCTCAGCCTCACCTAAATAGTGGGTAAGATCATGGATGCACTGCTTCAACAAATAATAGTGGCACACTTGGAATCCAGTCTTGCCCAGGATACAAGGCAACATGGATTCACAACAAGAATGTTGTGTCAGAAAAAAAGTAAATCGGGGCGGTGATGGCCACACCTCAATTTCAGCAAAGCCTTAGACACCATCCCACACAAAAGTCTGGTCAACAAAATGAGTTGTCTGGGTATGGGGCACAAGGTGGTAAACAGGGTTAGGAACTGGCTAATGGACTGGAAGCAGAGGGTGGTGGTAAATGGGATCCAATTAGGAGAGAGGGGGTGACCAGTGGGGTAACTCACAGATCAGTTTTTGGGCCAGTCCTGTTTAATGTCTTCATTAGTGACATTGTGGTAGGAGTGGATGGAAAGGTCTGCCTGTTTGCAGATGACACCAAGATGTGCAACAGGATGGATACTCCGGATGGGGTGGAGAGAATGAAAAGGGACATGGAGAAGCTTGAAAAACTGTTTGAAGTGTGGCAACTAAGATTCAATTCCAGGAAGTGCAAAATAATGCACTTGGAAGGGAACCCTGGGGAGAGCTACAAGATGGGGTGAGGGGTTACTGACTATCACCAAGAAAGAAAGGGACCTGGGGATTATCATTTCTGATGACCTAAAGGTGTCTAAGTGGAAGTACAAAGGCAGCAGGGAGGACCAGTGGCATGCTGGGGTGCATACGCAGAGGTATCACTAGCAGAAGGTGGGAGATGGTGATGCCATTGTACAAAGCACTAGTGAGGCCTCACCTAGAGTACTGTGTACAGTTCTGGAGGCTGCACCTTCATAAGGACATTGACAGGGTGGAGGCGGTCCAGAGACGGGTGACTAAGGTGGTACAGGGCTTGCACCAGAAAACAAATGAGGAGAGACTAAAGGACCTCAATTTGTACTCGCTGGAGGAGATGAGTGATCAGAGGACATGATAGAAACATTCAAGTGCATTAAGGGAATTAACAAGGTGCAGGGGGGAGGCATCTTCCAATATAAGTGATGTACAAGAACGAGAGGGCATGGGATGAAATTGGAAGGTGGCAGGCTGATGGGAAATGTGACAAAGTTCTTCTTCCTAGAGAGGGTGGTGGATACATGGAATAGATTGTCACAGGAGGTGGAGGGGGAAAGCACAGTGAATGGTTAAAAACATGCGTGGGACAGGCATAACGATACCTTAGTGGTGGGAAGGAGGGGTGAAAGGCCATTGACCTGGTAGGGTTAGAGGCCACAAACTAGTGCAGAGCTTTCTGGCAGAAGAGTGAATGGGCCTGGCAATCCTTATCTGCTAGCAATTTCTATGCTTCTATGTTCCATATTTTTATGTAGAAGCAATGTTTTTTATTTTCTGAACTGTGAGATGTTAACCTTGAGAGGCAGGTCAGGCAGCTCTCCTGAAACGTTAAAACTTAAACAACAAAGCAAAGGAGCATCACTCAAAAGAACAAAGAAAAGAAATATATATACATATATATATATATTAGATAGATATATATGAGATTCACATTAAATTCCACCACAGCACTATATGGATATATCACCATCAGTCATGCTCTAATTAAAGAAAAATGCTGCCAAAGGACAAAAGCCCAATAGCAAACCAGGTTGAAGGACTATTTTATCATAAATTCATCCTATGACAGCCTTTTTTTCGTAGTTAAACCTATTTATCTAATTTTAGAAATGCTTTTAAAAAATGTAGCCCATTTTATAAGTGCAATATAACACTCCGGTGGTATGGATGGAACAGATTTTACCACACTTCCAGGGGCTGAAGGCACAAGGCAGCTACACCCCGAGCATGTTGTAAAATTTGTCCCATGTACACCCCGTCATGTCTTATTGCTTATGTGACTGTTTGGTATTTACCTGAGTTTGAGAGGAATGTTTGATGAGATATCTGAATATAAGATACTTTACTGCAAATATGCAAATGGTATGGTATTGTGTGGTGTGGTGGGGTGGGGCAGGGTAGGGTAGGGCATGGCAAGTTATGGAGTGGTATAGTAAGTACATGTAAACCTAAAATTTTCCTCAAACTATTTTGAAAAATTGCTGTCAGTGTTCTATGAACTTTGTTTTTAATAGATAACTAGCATATGTGAGAGTAAATTGAGAATAAATAACAACAAACTGTGATGAATAAGCTGGTTCAGAGACATAATGTGTACTGTGACATCACTGGGCATGAGAGAGAAGCTCGATGTCTCTCTGATGCCACAGTACCCACACAGTGTGAACCAACAAGTTTATCAATTTGGTGTTTGTTTATTTTTTATAAGATGTTGGATAGATAGCATGTTTGCAAGCACTTTACTTGACATCTATAGATCAGCATTGTGAGGTCCAGTCCAACAAGAAATGAAAGTTCAAACCAAAAGTCTGCCACACTGTTAGAGTCACTGTGTTTCTGACTGTGCATTGCTAAGGGGCACAGCCGAGCTCATGATGAACATCTGAAGTCATCTTTAAGGTTCTCTAAAAAGGTTTCTTAACATGTTATGAAACTCTTTTAGTTCTGCTGGAAAAAAATACATTCAGTCATATATTATGAAACAAACTGTTCCTGATTTAATACAAAGATTATTTCCTTCTTTAACTTTCACGATGGTTGAATGAAATGGCTATCACCATGAATATTTATTTATGATTTTCGTTTGCATTCTTTCCCTAGAGATTGTTATTCCCTCTGGCTTTGCTTCTTGCTCTTGTCTGTTCCTAGCAGCCACCCAACATCATCCTTCATTAGCCTGGTTTAGTATACAGTGTGTTTTTTGTTCTTTATCATTCAAGATGGTTGAATTAATTAGATAACATCATGAATATTCATTTAGAATTTTCATCTGCACTCCTTTCATACAGACTTTTATCCCCTCCAGCTTCACATTGTGTATGCCTTTGACCTTTTCCCAGCCTCATCCTTCAGTAACCTTAGTGGTGCTGTGCCACTATCCTCTCCATGGTTTGCTCCCACATGGTGGGACTTTGGGGAGGGGGCTGTTCCCCTGCCCCAAAGAGCACAGGATCTAGTTTGTTAGACTGGCACTAGGCTTCTTCTTGTGAGTAGGGTTACCACCTGTCATGATTTTCACAGGACAGTCCTGATTTTGGCAGCTGTGTCCTGCAAAAATGCATGAAAAATACTACATGTCCTGACCTTATAGTAGAAAACAAAGTTCTATCTTTCCTCTAAATGTTGCAGAAAACTATTAATACCTTAAGTAAAATATCTTAAAATGATAAGAAACAATAGAAACAACTAAATAACTGCAACATTAGTCTTAATTCTGATTATACAAAGGAAACAAGTCTGTTGTATTGGTCAAGGTTGCATATTGTCCTGTGAAAAATCATATTTTAGTAAGACATGTCCCACTTTGGGTTTCTTAAAAGGTGGTAACCCTGGTTGTGAGTCCCAAGTGTCCTAACTTTCATTAAAACAACATCTTGAATTTCTCCCTACTATTTCTGTTCTATCCTCCATACACTAGGGGCTACCGCAGCCTTCTTAGAGCATTCAGATGAAACAGAAAGCATTCAGTGGGGAAGTAATCTCCATGGCCACCACAGCTGTTGCTTCAGTGTCTAACCCCTCTTTGCTGGCTGTGAAACAGGTAGCCCATGACATTGGTGACTGCAATTGGGCACTTTCAAAAAGTGCGACTCAATCATGGCACCTGTCAACAGGGATACCGAGCAGTGAGGGCAACCAGATGGGGGGGTCAGTGAATATAGTGACAGGATCTCACTATATGTACACACGCAGGAGGGGGGAATGAGCACGCTGAGCGATGGGCAGAAGGGGAGGAAGGGTTTATGTAGTGCAGTGTGGTGGTGGGCTGCCAAGCTGGCCCTATGGCATGTTGGGTGGGTGGGTGGCAGGCTAGGGTTGTGAGGGTGCCTTCAGGTCCAAGTGTGCATACATTTTGTTGCTCCCAGCACCAAAGTTTTTTTTTCTTGGTTTTGCATACCCCCCCGACATGCATCCCCTTGAAGCTGAGAATCCTTTAGTAGGGGGGTGCAGGGGGTGCAGCCCCCCCGGCATAATCAAACAACCTAAGTCCCCGGTGCCCTTTTGCTGTGTGCCAGGAGTGTACATTGCCAAAATTGATTTTCAACGATGTACACTCACCCTAACAGCGATCGCCTTTACCGCGATTGCCGTTATCACATGGAACCATGAAACACTGCCATCATTAACACTATTTTCTAGCCGTGGTGGTGCACCTAAGATCGCTATCAAACCAAGGTCACCCTGTCTGCAGCACAACATCTTACCACTGGGTCAAGAGGTCACCCTATCAGCATTATTTACTTACCAATGTGATCTTTCCCCATGTTAGGTTTAATTGACATTGGATAGATCTTAATATGTACAGTGTGTTAACTGAGCGTCTGACATGGGTGTAATGATTCCATGACAATTAGTAGAAAGACACCCCAGGCCAATGACACCTGGCCACATCCATTCATCGTAGCAACATTTTGCCTAATGTGATAACTGGCAAAAACAACCTCAACACACATCAGCAATGGGACAATGAGCATGCCAGAAGATGGTCATGCACTAAATAAGGCTACCTCATTGTTGTAACTGCTGCATTAGAACAAACATCTTTTGTGCCAAACCAGTATTAAGCCAAATATCTTCTGCAAAACTTTGCAAGGCTACATGTCTTTCTTCCAAATGTCATGCTACGGGGGTGTGACGTCAAAGTGATAATTATTTTTAGATTGATTAAATGTCTGCAAAGCCTGTCCCACTGACTTGCAATTAGAGAACAAGTGTGATGAGTGTATGTATCAACCACCATTTACATCGGAAACATTAAATCCACTAAGAATATAATTTGTGTACATTTTCAATATAACTACAGTTTTTATATGTTGTATCATTCCTCTTGTTATATTGGTATCAGTTTTGGGTTTTAGGAGGCTTAGCAAGACTTAACCAGTCATACGCCTATAGTACCATTTGCAGTATTTTACTGCTTTCTCTGTACTACCCAATTGACTGAGCAAATGGAATGTTCTGGGGCCAGATATTCAAAAGTTTATGTCAGGCGCAAAGTGTTTGCACTCACTTTGGGCATGGATTGCACCAAACTGCCATAGTCAAAGCGGAACTTTGTGCAAATTAAATCCATTTGCGCCCTTACGCAGAGATAATGTATGTAGCATGCAAAGATAGGGCAGGATCATACATATTATCGCAGCATGATATTGAGCATGTTAGTGCTGTGCAAAGGATTGGTGCAGACCACTTTGTGCCACGTAGTTACTGCCTATAAAAAGGCTGACTTAAATTGGAGCAAACCCTGAGGAATTGGAGACACTGCAGGCCACTGTACAAGATGGCGTTCAGGTGAGCACACATTGCATACTTGCTGCAGTAGGTTGTACAGGAGGAAGAGAGGCCTAATGCCCACCCTGGCCCATATGTAGTTCATGGAGGTGCTATGCTGCACACAGACAGTACCATTTATGAGTCACATACAAAGTTCTCAGTGATGACAAGATTGTGAGCTGGTACAGGCTCAATAGACCCATGCACAGGCAACTAAGTGAACTGCTGCATGACCAGCCCTGGACAGGCCCCCAGTGCAGCCATGCATTGTCCATAGAGCACAAGGTGATGGCTGCAATGTATTTCCTGACCACTGGACCATTCCAGACACTAGTGGGGGGCACCACCAGTATAATGCAGTTGGCCACCTCATGCCTGTTGGGCCAGTTCCTAGACACTCTGCCAGACTGCGCTAGTGAGTTCATCAGAGTCTCTAGCATAGTACTGCAAAGCGAACAGCAACCATGCAGTAGTTCCATCAAGTTGCATACCTACTATCTGGAATCGGTACCAAGAGTGAACAGCAACCATGCAGCAGTTCCATCGAGGTACACAACTAACATCTGTACTCTGTGCCATTGACTGCACCCATGTTGCCATCCTGGAACTCACCAGTGATGGAGTGGAGGCCTAGCTCAATAATAAGGGATACTACTTCATCAATTGCCAGGTGGTGTATGATGCAACAGGGAGCACCATCAATGTCCTGGCATGGTACCCCAGCAATGCCCACAACAGCTTCATATGGCACAATTTAATCCTGTGCTAGAGATTTGAACATGGGGACATCCATAGTAATCACCTCGTCTGTGAGTATACCACACTGACCCCCTCCTGCAGCCCCATATGGTACATGATGGGTTAGAACCCTGTATAGACAATGGGTTTGGGGTATGTTAGGGTTTATGGGCAGACTGATGGACCAGTTGTCATTTCCTGCTGTTATAGTCTATGTGCATAGCCTATGTATCTATGTTTCTATGTGACACTAACCTATGCCCTTTACCTATATAGTGGACAGTGCCTATCTCCTGCATCTCTAGCTCCTCACACCTGTTCTCCACTCTGCATACATTGCAGAGGACAGGTACAATGCAGCACACACCATCACATACATCATCATTGAGTATGTGTTTGGAAAGCTCAAGAAAGATTCTATTCTGGTACTTTGACCATTCCAGTGGTGCCCTACAGCATATCCCCAAGAAAGTCTGTCATATTAATTGCCTGTTGTATACTACACAAAATGGCACTCAACCATTGGATATGCATGCTGGCAACAAAGGAACAACTTGCATCAGTTATGGAGGCAGAGGAGCAGGGGATTCCAGAGTAGCTCAACAAGTGTGATCCCAGAATGGGCAGGAGGGCTCAAGATACAATGCCCGAATAATAAAAGACATCTTTGGACATAGCGGGTGAGTACGGACCACAAAGTAGGCTGTAATATGGTTAAGCAATGTATTATCAAGGATCAACAACAATGCAGACAGTTCAGTATGCTAGGCAAGGGGTAACAAAATGGGTAATACACAAATGCATTGTTACCAAGCAAAGAGGGGTTTGCAAATAGGGCATAGACAAACAGAAGTCCATGTTAGCTGCAGGTACTAAAGGGGTGTAAACAGAGATACATGCCATCCAGGCAGGGGGATTGGGGAGGTGCATGGCATAACAGGCCCATCATGCATGTGGGTAGCACATGGGGTACACACAAACACAGGCCATGTAAGGGGGCAACAGGGATGTACACATACATACTCACCAACCAGGTGAGGTGGGAGCTGTATTACATACCATCCATGCTGGGGTTAGGACCACCTGGACTATGTCATGGGGCAAAGGGTGGTGCCATAGGAGTACAGTAGGAGAGGGTGGGGAACTATGTTGGCAGAGGATGTCCATGTGCAGACTACAGCTGCCCCCTACTGCCACCCGTTACAGACGATATGTCTATGCAGTCACCTGTATGGTTGGGGGGACCTCATCTACTATGGGGAGGTGAGCATGAGGATGGTGTAAGCTACCACAGTCCATGACCCTTCAGGGGAGTGCCCTGGGGGGGAGGAGCAGATCATGACTTGGTGTGCGTGGTGTCCTCAGTGACCTGCGAGTCCCAGGTGTACTGGGTGTTCTTGTCCTAGCACTGTGTGGCATCGGCATACACTGTGGTCTCCCTTGTGGGGTGGCACTAATCCAAGTGGACAGGCTGGGGCCATGGCCAGCCCTTGCAGAGCCTGACATGATGGCTGCAGCCTCAAGTACAATGGCACATAGTTTGCGTAGGATTTCCATGTGCTTTGCAATGCAAGCCTCCGCCTGTTGCTCTGCACACTGCATACCCTCATGCAGCATGTAGCAGAGACATGTCAGTTCCTGCTGCACAATACACTGTGTCTCCATAGTGAACCACAGCAGCTGATAGTTATCAGCAGCATTCTGCTATTGCTGGGGACTGCCCACTGGGACAGGGTCAGGCTGCATCCACAGCCATTGTGTGGGCTGGGTTTGCACAATGGTAGGTGCAGTGGCCCATGGTTGGTGTTGCAGGCTTGCTATGGTGGCCCAGTGGATGAGTATGGGGTGTCAGGGATGTGGCCATGCCAGAGAATGCATCATGGGGAAGTGCAGCAGTGGCTGGCCCTGCAGTATTGGCTGGGGTTGGTAGGGAGATGACCATGCTGCAATTGGGGTCCTTGGGTGACACAGTGGTTACTGTGAAAGGGACAGTGGTGGACTGCACCCCTGTGACCACTGGACCACATGGGGGAAGCAACTGGGTCCCATTGGTATGTGGCTTGAAGCGGGGCAGCCCCACATCATATGGAGCATGTCCCGCTTGCTCCAAGCTCTCAAAGTAGGTCATGTCATCATTCTCCTCTTCCATGTCCTCCTCAGTGCTGTCTGTCAGCTGCTGCAGATGGGTGGGCATCAGGGGCTGCAGATGCCAAGATGCTCCTGGGGCATCTTCCTCTGTATCCAATCCCATGTGCTGTGCTGTTGGGAGACAATAGGGGGTATATGTAGTACTGTACCAGATGCAGTTGTGTGCAGACCAAGGCAGCATGCATGCCTGGCATATGGTGCCATATTGCCCAAGCTGTGTGCAGATTGCACTGCCTATAACCCGCAGGTTCCAGCACACCCCTACACAAGTGAGCACACCTTCCATCACCTTGGAATGCACAACCCATCACCAGTGTGTCCACAGCCCAGCACCAGTGAGCTCACACCTCCACACATGTGTATATACTCTCAGCATCAGTGAATATACACCCCACCACCACTGAACACTCACCCAGCACCAGTGGACAGACAGCCCAACACCAGGAAACAAACACTCAGCACCAGTGGACACACTCCCCAGCAGCAGCAAGCACACACACCCTCCCAAGGGAGCACACATCCCAGAACTGGATAGCACAGGGCAACACCACATGGGGCATGGTTGTGGACCTGCACACAGATGGCTACACACTAAATAACAGGGAGATGATAGTGTCCTTCACCCAGTGTGTTACCTGGCACTGACGTGTACATGCACCCATATCTAAAGACACTCAGACATACACACGTAGCCTACAGGATGTGGCACTGGCAGTCACTCACATGGTTGGGCAGGTCCCACTTGGCTTTTGTAGCTACTATCCAGCACCTATGTCACCCTCATGGGCCATAGGGTGGATGCTATGGCCTCCTCCAAAGGATCTTTGGTACATGCCGCTGCCGATGCTGTGGGTTCCCACCTGTAGCATGCAACTCCCTATGCTCTGTTTCCATGGCCTTCTTTATGCACCACTTCATGTCTCAAAAGCAAGGATGGCATTGACCTCCTTGGTGATCTCATCCTAGGTATGCCATAGCTGGGCATCCATGATCATGCACCAGGACATGACCTTTTCTCTGGTCTTGTAGGCTTGTGCCAGTGTAGATAATGCCTCTGCAGTGAAGCAGTGGACCTGAATCCTGCTGGAATCCTCCATGATAGCTACTGGATAAGGGAGTGCAAGACAGATGACTGGGGACTACACACTGTGGCACACAGGTGAATGGGACAGTGGTGTAACCCTCCACCCTCAACCACATAGGAGTCCCAGCAATGCCTGTCCTCCTACAGCCCTTGGCTGACTGACACGAGGCTGTCCATACATGCCCCCAGCCATTGTGATAGGCAAAGGCAGACATGGGTGGACAAGTGCAGAGTCCCACAGACTCCTGTGCCGCCACCACATATGTATGTCGGTGAGAGGGCGACCCTGCCAAAAGTGTGTACCATGGACAATGGGAGGGGGGTGCAGCACATCCACCACTAGATCGGGACACCAACAGCCACCACTGTCATATGTCTAAGGTACTACTGCACACAGCATATACTCATGGGTTACACTGGTCAGGAGTCACAAGACTTCCATCCAAGCACATCCTTAGCACATATTATATTTTATTTAAATATTTATTGAATTTTGTTAACCAGGATAAACTGTCTGGGCCTCAGAGAGTCCCTTTTTCAGGGGCAACCCAGAATTAGTTGCAAATATTAATGAACAGGGGTACAATTACAAAGAAGGTAGGGCAGTAGCTAGTATAATTAAGAATTAATGATAGTGACTACTGTACTACTCAATTTGTTATTCATTGTATAGATGTTTTTCCTCCTCTGTTTGCCACGTGTTGCAGCCTGGATCGTGCCTGAAAATGGTCCTCTGGGTCAGTGCACTTACCTGGTTATCAAAGACTTAAGGAAATAAATAAATAAACATACAATAGGACTGCAGTGCGGATTCACATAAATATACATAAGAATTAGTAAACACATACAGAGACAAATTGCAGTGCTGCCATTCACAAAACAAACAGTATACTTGAGAGGAAGGTTAAACTTTTCAGTGGTATCAGCTGCATTGGTTTCTTTCTATAATGTGGGCTTTTAAGCTCTTTTTAAATCCACCCGGACAACAAAGTACCTGCAGAGAGTTGGGATGTGCATTCCAGATGGTGGGGATAGATTTTTGCAAAGGACCTATTGCCTGTTGCATTTTTAACTTTGGGGACCTGGAGAAGCTTTCTACTGGAGGATCTGCTGGGTCACCTATTGGGTTTGTTCAGTATTAGGCCATGTAGGTCAGGAGGACTATGTGGGCCTTTAGCTTGAAGGCAATGTGATGCATATTCAAGTCTACTGGTGAGTGAGGGCCAGTTGAGGGAATCATTAACTCTACAATGGTATTTCTTGGGCGAGGCACCAACTACAAAATGAGCTATTACATGATATAGTATTTTTAGCTTTTCCAGTTTAGAGCATCTAATCGAGAGGAGGACCAGAGCACCATAGAGGAGGTGGGTAACAGGTTTGAGTTGATTATACGTAAGCGGGACTCTTTGGAGAGGTAGGGACTTAGACTGTATAGTAATCCAACTTATTGGTGAAGAGTTTTCACAAGATGCTCGATATGGACTTTAAAGGTAATGTCCTAATCAAGACAAACACCCAGATAGTAGACTGAGTCAACTGTCTCGATATTCATCACATTTGAGAAAGTGGGGGTAGAACGGTTCCCCCTTTGGGGACCTAGACTCTTTGGGCCAAAAATGATGGACTTGGTCTTTTTGCTATTAAGAACCAGCTTGATAGCAGGCCCAGTGGTGTGGATGGCTCAGGCATCCATGCCTTACCTCCTGCCATGCTGGTGACCCATGTTCATGGTGCAAGTGGGCCACTGGGGGTCACCTGGGGAGCGAGAGGACTGAGTGTACAGATGACTGCTCTCCTCTCTCAGGGAGGGGAGGTTGGCAATCCCACTGAATGACTGTCTCCGGGTGGAGGTCTGAGGGTAGTATGGGTCTGCAGGGTGCTATGGAAGGGAGGGTGCTGCAGGACTTCTGTGTGTACACTTGCCTCCACGTATGCACATTTGGTGTGCGTGCCCCAGCAACGGGGTCAAGGGTGAAAATAGAGGAAAAATCCCCTGGCTGAGGATGACTACTAATCCTCCGCAGGTGACTGGGCAGCAAAGGACTCTATATAAGTAAGTCCCGGCAATATCGGGGTAATGGGGCTGGGAGTGGGTCGATCAGAGGAGGTGGGTGATAAATACAATATAAAGAAAAAGAACCAGCTTGTTAGCTGAGCTAGTCCTCTAGTAAGTGTACATCAGAAGTGAGCAGCTTATTAATTTCAGTGATATTGTTAGAGCTGCAGTACAGTACCGCATCATCAGTTATAGTAATAGTTTTGCCCCACCACAGTTTGCTGCCATTTCATTGATATAAAGTGAAAACAGGAGCAGACCCAATATTGAACCTTGAGAGACATCATCACAAATCGGGCACCTATCACACAGATCACCCCTCCAACATACAAACTGAGAGCTGTCTGCTAGGTAATCTAAGAACCAGCATAAGGATAAATTGTCTAGGCCTAGGGAGTTTAGCTTGGTTAGCAGTATCTGGTGATCCACATGGTCAAAGGCCTTGGTTAAATCAGTAAATACTGCTCCTGTCTTCAACCCATTGTCTATCCCATCCAAAATATCTGTGATTAAGTTAGACTGTGGCAGTGTCTGTCTGGTGTTTACGAAAGCCATGCTGGAATGGAGTGACCAAATTATGCTGCTCAACATAATCGGAGATTTGGCTATAGACTAACCTCTTGTGTACTTTACTTAGGGTACAAAGGATAAAACGTGGATGGTAATTTTCTGTTAGTGCTTTTGCACCCTCTTATGTAACATATAAAATAGAATGTGATGGCAGATGGGGACCATATGATCTATCTAGTCTGCCCATTTACTTGTACCTCCCACCTAATTTGTTGCTTCTTTGAGGTTCCCACTCTGCCTGTCCCATGCCAGCTTAAATTCCCTGATTGTCTTTGCCCCCACCACCCCTGGGGCAGGCCATTCCATAGCTCAAACACCCTCTCAGTGAAGAACAACTTTTTTCTGTTGCTCCTGAACCTTCCTCCCTTCAGGTGCATGTCATGCCCTCTAGTGCAAGTACAGTTGTTTTCCTTAAAGAGATTCTGTGCTTGTACCTTGTTTAAACATTTCAGGTATTTGAAGGTCTCTATCACGTCTCCCCTAGTTTTCCTTTGTTTGAGAGAATATAAGTTGAATTGCTTTGGTCTGGCTTTATAAGGCTCATGGTGCAGACTCTGCACCATCTTTGTCACCCTCCTCTGTACAGTCTCCAACCAGTCTATGTCTCTCCTGAAGTGTGGTCTCCAGAACTGGATGATGTACTCTAGGTGAGACCTCACCAGTGACCTATATAGTGGCATAATCACTTCCCATTTTCTACTTGTGATGCCCCTCCCTATGCATCCCAGTATGCCGCTAGCCTTTCGTGTTTCCTTTAGCATTGCTTACCTACTTTCAAGTCTTCAGAGATGATTACCAATACTGTAGGTCACACATGTGTTTTGTTGTTGTCAGCTGTACCCCTACTAGAAAGTAATTCCTTGATGCGTTCTGTCTTCCTATGTACATAACCTTACACTTCCGGGCATTGAATTTCAACTGCCAGTTTCTTGACCATTCTTCCAGCTTTTTTATATCAGACTCCATCATTAGAGCCCCCTTGAAGTGTGTCCACCAGAGTTATGTATTGCCTGTGAATAGGCACACTTTCCCATCCAGCCCTTCAGCGATGTCATTGATAAATATATTGAGAAGGACTGGTTCCACTACTGAGCCCTGTAGAACTCCCATAGTCACCTTGTCCTTCCTTGACAATGTACCATTTACCAGTACCCTCTGTTTCCCCCTCATCAAGCCAACTTTTGACCCAGTTTACTATCATTAGCCCAATGCTTGAGATTACAAGTGCCGCTTTCCATGCAGAAGGAACTACATTTTCCCGGATGGATATGTTACAGAGTTGCATAATGGGATATGGAATTACTGGGGCACCAAAACTGAGGAGATTAGGGTCAAGTTTATCATATCCTGTGGCGCCTGTTGTTTTTAGTTTAGAAAGGAGTATCAGTACTTCTTTTCCTAGTTACTAGCCTAAAATCGAAGTTAGGGCATGGAAGGTTAGCAGTAGTGAGATTAGGTGGTGTTGAGGAGAAGGGCTGTGGAGGATTCTTACACCTGTCAAGGTTAGCAAAGACAGTGTTAAACACGACAGCTACTTCTCTGAGACTTGAACAATTTCCATCAATTTCTATGCTGCAGTTACTTTCTGTTGACCATCCTTTTAGAATGGCATTAATCTGAGATCAAAACTTGGTAGGATCTTTTAAGTTACATTCCTGTAAATTTTGTAGGTGGCTTTGCTTAGCTTTTTTTAATTCATGTTTACAATGATTACGTAACTCCCTGTACTTTTGCCAGTCTTGAAAGAGTTTGGAGGATTTAAAGGATTTCCTTGCTATGTCCTTGTTTTTTTTTTAATGTTATTTATTTTTTATTTATTTAAACATTTGGCAACCAGGAAAGGCACACTGAGCCAAGGCTCGTTTCCAGGTGCGACTCGGGGGAAGGCGTAACAGGGTTACAGAAATGTATATGAGTGTATGAACTATAATACAGCATGAATTTAGCAACAGTAAGTAGCAGCAGGCTTCACAAGACAATTGTACTGAGCTAAGCAACACAAGAGACAAATGAAGGAAGTTACAATAGTAAATGCATCACAAATGACACCTAAGAAAATATTAAGTGCTTAATGGAGGCAGGGGTCGCATCAGTGAGTAAAGCGAAGCAGGAGTGGTTTAGTTTAGAAAAGCATGGGGGGGGGAGTGAGGCGAAGTTGAAACTTGCAGGCTAAGTGGGAGGAGGAGTTCCTGATTCGGGGAGGGGGAAGTTTGTTCCACAGACAGGGGAGCCAGTAGGATAAAGCAGCTTTGCCGGATGAGGAGGAGGGTGAGGCAGGGTGAAGGATCTATCATTTTTATGTCTCAGTACATAAGGGGAGATAGACACAGAGGAGAGACTAGCCGTCAGGTAGGAGGGAAGCATGTTGAACCAGAACTTAGATATTAGATTGAGGGAGTGAACATAGTGTGTGACAGTTCCTAGAACTTAACAATAGGTTTTCTAGAGGTGATGGCCCTCCCATATCCTGTCATTTTATGAAATCTTCCTGTTTGATAAGCTGCCAGGAAACTTAAATCTTTTGTTTACATTTCAACTCCTGTTTACCCATTAGGTAAGACTTTTGTCCCAGGCAAAGGGAGATGTCAGACATGGGAATACACATCAGCACTTCCCATGTACCTTTTCAGCATAGTGTCCTCTTTTCTGACAAACATTAATGTTCTGGCCTTTTGGGAAATTAAACATAAAGAAACTGTAGAGAAATATGACACTTATATGACTAAGTGGCCAAATTACCACAACCACCACCTAGAAATCAAGATGTGATTGGTCCCCCATCTAAGCAGTACCTATGTAGCAGGGCCCCCAACTGTACAGGGTGTCCCATATTGAACAGGGCAAGGAAGACACGTACATAGATAATGTGTCCATGGTGTTCCAGTGGGTACCCAGGAAAACTGAGTACAGTGTCTTTCATATCACCTAATGGAAGGTTCCAGAACACTGTGGAACCCACCCTGGGGACACAGTAGCAATGCTCCTAGATCACTGTGGCATGTTCCCTGTGGTTCCATAGTATGAGTCCCCTGTTTTCATGTAGGGTAGATTATGGTCTATGGAAAAAGGGACCTTCGGGGCCCAGTGGGCTTACCTGGTTAAACAAAATTTAATAAAAATAAATGTAATAAATTTAATAAAATAGGCTTGGTTGTTCCATGTAACCATTGCATGGCTATGGGGACAAGAGTACTGTACATGGCTGCATTTCCCTGTACAGTACCTGAATCACTGTAGATCTGGTATCCCTGCCTTGAACATGCCACATGAATCTGGAGGCCATGCTGAAGCCGATGCATGCACGCACTCCACTACACACCCATCCCTTTCTAGGCCACTACACAGGACACTTACCTCTGGTTACCTGCAGTCCTGCTTAGTGTGCACTGTGTTCCTTTAAATACTCCAGATGCAACCAAGCATGCTAATGTATGCATACTTGCTTGTAATGACATACAAATGTGGTTGTTTGCCCATGGATTGCCAGATGACCTCATTTGCATACCCTAGTGGAGTATTGGCATTGTTGCCCGATGTGCAAACCTAATTTCCGCTTTTTGCATCTCTGGATGTGTGTCGCAAGGCTGTGGTGCAGACATGTCATGTGCCACTTCTCATATCATCACATTGTGTAGCTGAGTGCACTGTACCAGTGCTTAACTGCTTTGCACAGCACTGTGCAACACATGCATGCATGTCCTGCTCATGTGCTGCCCCATGCTAGTCATGTTCTCCCAGGCCAGACACCACCCCTGGACATTCATGTTGAGCAGCACAATGTAACATAGCACTGTGCTACTGTGGCAATGTACTGCACAATAGTAAGGCAGGCCTAAAACAGGAAGCAACGTGGTGTCAGCCTGTTCTGCACACAGAGAGGGAAAACAATGGCAGAACAGGGCTATCCAGCAGTGTTACCAAAGAAGCTCCAGTGCTGAGCTGGCCAACTTGGTTGACTTTGTAGTGACCAGGGAGGACCAGCTGCTGGGGAGGTAGCAAGGGTGGACAGACATTACAGTGAGGTCTGGGCATCAATGTTGCAGTGCCTGATGCTCCAGACAGGGCCACCTACACTGGGGATCAACACAGGCACCATTATAATGACATGCAAAGAACAGACACACACAGCCCGTGAGAACAGTGGGCCATGGTTGATGGTGCCACCCCGCCCAGGTCAGATGAGTAAAGATGGCTGTATGTGTGGTGTGTGTACTGGCCTGTGTGCAGTAGTGTGTGATAGGGATAGACCCCCGAGCCACTGTGCACTTCACCTGTGCGCCCTTGGTGTTCCCTGTGTGCTGTGGGATATTCCCTACCACATGGCCTGCCATGCCTTATGCAGCCAACTGGGCCCCTGTCCCACAGAAGTCCTTCTGCACTGTGCATGACTGGACCCACTATGGTGGCCTGAGGCATGCACCTGCCTTTGCAGCATGGTTGTGGACCACCACAGTGACATAGTGGCAGTGTCACAGGCATTACAGATCTATGTCCAATTGCCATTCTGTCTGCCATCAGCAAGCTCCTTGAGAAAGTTGTGGCGGGACAACTCTTGGATTATATCCAGGCTCATGAGCTTCTGTCTCCCTCACAGCATGGCTTTCGAAAAGGGCACAGCACCACCTCTGTGCTGGTCTCTGTCACTTCTGGGATAAGGGCTGCTATGGACCAGGACAGTATCTCTGGGGCCATCTTTATTGATCTCTCTAAAGCCTTTGACCTCGTTGACCATGCCTTGTTATGCTCTCAACTTGGGTCTTTGGGCTTATCCCCTCTGGCCCTGAGTTGGTTCTCCAACTACCTTCATGGAAGGCAGCAACTGACCAAATATAGTAAGGTGCTCTCGGGCGCCACCCCCCATGTCCTCAGGTGTCCCCCAGGGGTCAGTCCTTGGGCCCCTGCTTTTTTCCATCTTCATCAACGACCTTCCATCCTCGGCGGCCTCCTGCAGGGCTGTACTGTATGCTGATGACCTTGTTATCCTCACTCATTCAAAGGATATTGGGGTCATTAACCACCAACTGAGTGAGGGTTTTAGGAGTGTCCATTCCTGAATATCATCCCATAAGCTGGTCCTAAATCTTAAAAAGACCCATGACATGCTGTTCAGTTCCCTGGCCAAGTTAAAGGCCTTCTCTGTTCCTGTGTGCATCTTGTGTATTGATGGCACTCCTGTTCTCACCACCGATTCTGTCAAATACCTTGGGGTGACACTTGACCTGCAGCTCGATCTTGGTCAGCATATCCAAAATGCGTGTAGAGCTCTTAACTGGAAATTTGGTCTTGCTTACAGGTCAAAGAATAACCTTACTCCGGCTGCTCGCCTAGCGCTGTCTAGAGGGGTGTTTTTACCATCCCTCTGTTATGGGCTCCTTTTGTTTGCCAATACCTCCAAGATCCACCTCTCTAGATGGACCGTTGCCTATAATAACATCTGCCATTTTGCTCTTGGAGTCCCTCGTCTCACTCACCACTGTGATCTGTACAGTAAGCTCAACTGGCTCTGCCCGCCCAATTATTTGAATTTTGTTGTGGGCAGTTTCACGGGTAAGGTGCTGGGTAGTGGCACCCCCCTTGACTGGCAGAGCTCCTTGTGCCAGCAGCCCACGCTACCTACCCCCTAAGGTCACTGGGCCCTGCTATCCTTAAGGTCCCTCCTACTCGTACCAAAATGGGGGACAGGGACTTTGCGCCATGTGCCCCTAGACTGTGGAACTCCTTTCCTGTCCAGGACCAGACCTCCCTCTAGTCGGGCCTAAGCACCTCCCTGTGGAACCACTTGAAGCTTTCGTCAGTATGTGACTGTCTTAACCCTCCCTGATTAGCCTGGTCCTCTGCACAGTATACTTGAGTGTATTCATTCCATGTATCTTGCAAATGTGTAAATTTTGTATATATCTGTATAAATATTGCTGGTGACATTGTGTCAGTGATGCTGTACCTTAGCATATTGACTATGATTACTATCGTGACCTGAGATATCTTACTATGTATGTTATGCTTCTCCTGACATCTGTGTATCTGCCCTACTTGCTTCAAATTGTGCTCTGTATGTTCTTTGATCTCCTGTACTCTCCAGGGTCGTACCTGAAAATAGGCATGTGTTTGTCTAGTGTACTTACCTGGTTAACAAAAGCTAAATAAATAAATGTACAGTAGCACTGCATGACAGGCAGGGACTGTGTACTGGATATGGCAACCTAGACGTGTCAATGCCCATTGCCACACATGGCCAGGGAGGGAGTTGCATATGTCACACATGCAATTGTCCTGGGAGGAATCTCCAGCAGGATGCAGATATGGCCCCTGTCAGTGTCATGTGCACTATCCATATTACACTGCATGGCCACAGGTATGCATGTGCGGGTACAGCATGGGATGCGGCTGTACTGCACTGGGGTCCAGACATGTACTGGCCACTGTGTGGACCCACACCTACTGTATCCAGGCCCCCTAGCTGTTGAGCTGGTATGCCATGCCTGCCCTTGTCATGTGCTACCTGGTGCACTGTGCATACTCAAGTATACTATGCCTGTACAGGATTTGGGGCTGACATTAATGGTCAGTGTTAAAGGGGGGACCATGGGGCTGGCAGGTTGTAGACATTACATGGGACAGTGTACACTGTGGTAGGCTCTACATAACACAGAGGGAGTTACCATACCTTCTGAAGATGTGCCATGGTGTGCATGTGTGTGGTGCCACAGGTGGTGCTATGGGTACCATGCAGCCCTGCTCATCATGCATATGTAGAAGCTGGTGTATGATAAAGGCATATGGGTGGCTATACTGAGTTGTGTGTACTGAACGGTGCACTGTGTAACACCACAGAATACTAATCAACCCTCCCTTTTTCTCCTGTAGTGATCTCAGCAGCAAACCCATCCCAGAAAGGCATCAACAGCCACAGGGATAGCAGCAGCAGAGTGAGGCACATGCCGGATTTTGGGGTCATGAAGGGGCTTATGACAGTGCTTCACAGGAGAGGCATCCAGGTGAGTTCTCTGCATTGTATATAACACTTGAGATTGCATGTGTGCACATATAGATGCTGATACAGGTGGCGCTGCAGTGGCTATAGACGTATCACTGTCATTGGTGTTAAGGCCTGGCCTTATCTATTGTTGTACTCATAGCTGTATCTGACACTGGTAAAGTGTGCCTTGACACTGCTGCACATGCTGTCCAGAGGGTTACTTACCCAGCACTGCCTGTGTGGCATGATCGGTGTCAGTGGCATTGGGGATGATGACGTCCCTGGTTTTGAAGCTGGGGTGGACAGGAGTCCTGTCCCACAAGATCATTGCACAGTGGGCAGATGCTACCAGTGTAAACAATGTGCCAGGCCTTTGGGGTGTACAAGGCAAAGGGTGACACTTTCGGTGAGTGTGGGGAGATACAGCAATATTGTACAACTGTTTGAGGCAGCTCCAAGGGTGTTGGTGACCCTTGATGGGGGAGGGTTTGCACCCTTACATCGATGGTACATGCTGTCCAGGCCTGTCCACCATCCATCTACACTATGCTGTTTGTGTCTGTGGATGGTGATGGATGTCCCTGTGTGGGTCACCTTGCAGGACACATGCCTGTGGGGGCATCACCTCAGGGGCTGTGGTGGGGGACACCCACACCCATCCTGCAGATGGGTCATTGGACCAACAGTGCCACTGTGATGTGCAATGGTCTGTGCAGTCTACTGCACTGCACCTATGTGCTGCTGGCATGCTGCCCTGTGCCTGTCTACCATACCATTGAATAGCTGCCATTGTGCAGTCATGAACATCCAGTGCCATCAGAGAGATGCCACAGGGGGAGGTAGTAGTGCACACAGCCCCAGGTATGCCCCTCACAGATGGTCAGGCCCATACAACCCTGTGCCTTGGACTGTGTATACCTGGCTGTAATTAGGTGATTGGCATTGGCCATTATAGTTGTAGTACACCTCTATGTCCAGTCATGTGCACCAGACAGCCGCCATGGTAGTCCACCTGCACTTGTGGCATATCCTGTGCCACATGCATTGTGTGGCATGCCTCATCAGCTCCACAATGGCTCATAGTTGTGGCATGGGGTTGTCGGATGGTGGGGCCATTGGCGGATGATGCATGTTAGGTACCACATGTGAGTGTACTGGCAGTAACTGTGGCGGTGACTAGCTAACACAGTGCTCACTAGGATACAATGACTCCACTGTACAAGGGAGGGGCCATCCATACAGCTAGACATGATGGGGCTGTACAACTAATTACTTGCACAGGCTCTGTGCTGGGGGACATACCCAGAGTCAGACTGGATTAGAGGGGTTACACCTGGACAGTGGATACAGGGGTCCAAATGGGAATCAATGGGTAGCACCCAGGGTGACCAACTAATATCAGTATTCTACATCAATGTGATACTGTTGTTCTGTTTTTGAACCTTACAGTTATCTACAGTGTTCCATATACCTCATTCAAGTAGATGATAGATGCTACACACACAGAGTGTCAGGGTATAGAGGGTGGCCAGGTACCCGCCAGATGGGGGGCCACCTGGATATTTCCAGTTATCCTGTTGGCCCAGTCTGACTCAGGCCACACTCTACATAGGGTGCACCTGTGACTGCCAGGATGGCGGGTGCTTCCAGGCCACACTGCAACATACACCAGTGCTGTGGTGACTGGGGCACAGTGTGTCATGTGCTTTCCCAAGTACACCTCAACTGCAGTCATATGTTACCATGCCTGCTGCACACACTATCACCCAATGAGCTCAGCCATGTACAGCTGTGTTGTGTGCACCACGTGTGTGTGCCTTGCCCCTTCCCAGCTGTGACTTGAGGAGGCACCTGGATGTCTGTGTCCTGTATGCCAGGGTTGGCCTGTGCACTGTATACCTGGTCAGTGGCCACAGGGTGTGTTGGTGCATCTCCATGCCACTCGATGACATTACAATGCCTATTAGACTCTGGCTTGGTGCTGCTGTTGCATATTTATTTATTTATTTATTTATTTAAGAGTTTTACCAGGAAGGCATGCTGAGTGTTGTCCACTCGATTCCAGATGCGTCCTGGGGAAGGGGAAGCAGGAGAAAATACAATACAATAGACAGCAGGAATACAGTACAGTAAAACAAATACTCAAGGCAGCTACAGTACATTGGGCTACAGAGCTGCTCCCCAAATGGTTACAAAGCAGATGGTAGATTGGAGTAAAAGTAGGCAAGTAAGCACTACAATTGATTAATCAAGACTAAGTGTCTGGCATACTTATTAATTAAATATCTATTTGAGGTGCTGACTGGAGGCCCCAAGCCAACGGGTGGATGGGCACGGCCAGATGGGAATGAGCTAGGTGCATGAGCAGGTGGGGGAGAAATGTTCCTTGAGAAGATGGTTTAGATGCTGAGTACTGACTATGAGTAGAATGTCGGCCGGCAGGGAGTTCCATAGTTTGGGCATCCAGAAGCTGAATGCAGCTTGATCTATTGATGTGGTCATGCTTGGAACATGAAGGAGCCTGGAGTCTGTGTTCCTGAGTGCATAGGCAGAGGGGGGCTGGACAGAGAAGGCAGACTTAAGGTATGAGGGAAGGGACTGTGCCCAGAATTTAGTTGTAACCCTGGAGCAGTGGACCTGTCTCCGGTTCTGTAGTGACGACAGGTCAAGTGACTTGTACAGAATGCAGTGGTATGTCATGGGTGGGCAGTCAAGGGCAAAATGGCAGAATGAATGGAAGATGGGACCTAGTCTGGTTAAGACTGACTTAGGGGCCGCACTGTAGACTATGTCCCCATAGTCGATAATTGGAAGGATCATTTTCTGTATGATTCCTTTGCGGGTGGGCAAAGGTAGACAGGCCTTGTTTTGGTAAACAGCGCCCAGTTTAGGATGAAGCTTTTTGTGCAGTGAGTTGATATGGATGGAAAAGTCGAGGTGCTGGTCAAGTCATATCCCAAGGTATCTGAAGGAGGTGCAATCCTCCAAGCGGGTCCTGTCAATGGTGTGGAATGTGGGGGTTAAGAAGAGACAGGAGAGCAGTTGTCGAACCCCGAAGGTTAGTGAGAAAGTTTTCTTTGGATTAAGAAAAAGCTGGTTTGAGTGAAATCAAAGCTGAACAGCACTGAAGTCCTCCTGGAGTCTAATGACTGCAGCAGAGGTGGAGGGACCTGATACAAACATTACAATGTCATCAGCATACATATGGATGAATGTGTTTTTGCAAGCTGAGGGCAGGTCGTTTAGAAAAATGGAAAGCAGTAATGGGCCAAGGACCGAGCCCTGTGGGACCCCGGAGGTGACAGGGGAGAGGAACAGAAGTGCAGGAGCCTATTTTTACCGCTTGTGACCTGCCTGCCATATAGGATTGGAATCAGCTGGTGGCTGCTCCTGAAAGACCAGCATGGGAGAGTTTGGACAGCAAAAGGGCATGGGAGACAGTATCAAAGGCTTTGGCATGGTCGATAAAAATGGCTGAGGTGGTGTGTCCATGTTTCATTTCCATGAGGATTGCATCTGTGAGCCTTAGGAGTGAGGTGATGGTGGAGTGCAACTTCCTATATCCAGCCTAGTATGGTGTGAAGAAAGAGGAGGAGTCGAGAAAGGGGGCAATTTGGGAGAGATCGAGGCGCTCCTGTGGTTTAGCTAGGATGGGGAGTAGGGATATGGGGCATTAGTTACCCAGCAAGGAGGGGTTACCACCTTTGGGGAGGGGGATGACAGTGGCATGCTTCCAGTCAGATGGGATTTCAGCTAGCGAGAAGGATAGTTTGAAGAGATTGGCCAGTGGAGCAGAGATGGCAGGGGCAGATAGGTGGAGCATTTTGGAGTCCAGCCCTGAGGGGCATTTGCCTTTGGAAGGGTTGAGAGCTTCCAGAGCTTTGAGCACTTCAGATGGAGTAACCGGGCAAAAAGTGAAGCTGGAGGCCGGGGAGGTGGGTGGACAGGAAGGGGGTGGGCTTGAGGGGTGTGGAGGGAGGGAGGATAGGAGAGAGGATGCACAGCTGGAGAAAAAGGTGTTGAAAACTGAGGCCACTGCACCTGGGTCCATGACGATGGAGTCTTCTACATTTAGTGCTGGGATAGGGAGCTGGTTAGGGAGGAGAGGAGTGAGTTTATTGTTTTCCAGAATTTTGATGGGTGGTTTAAGTTAGTGTTGAAAGAGGCCTTGAAATAGTTGGCTTTGGCCTGCTGAAGGAGTGAAGTGCAGGAGTTACGCAGTGAGCGGTAAAGTTGGAGAGCCGCCATGGTGCCAGTAGACTTGTATGTTTTCCAGGCCTGATCCCTGGCATGAAGCTGGTCTATGATATTTGCTGTGACCCAGGGTAAGTGGGCACCCCTTACTCTTGTCCTTCTGAGTGGGGCATAGTAGTCCCAGATGGCTAGAAATCTGGCCTTGAACAGCTCTAGGGCAGTGTCGATGTTGGGTGTGCGGGGGAAGCAGGACCAATCAATGCATGATAGGTCATCTAAGAGTGACCCAAGGTCGAGTGATTTGAAAGATCTGGTGAGCAGTTTACGGGAGGGGGCGATGCTTTGGGCCGGAATATTTTCCTTACCATATAGATCATATGATGGTCACTTAGAGAGTCGGGAAGGAGACCGGTTTCAAGTATTCGATGGGGGTGGGAGTTAAGGGCCCAGTCTAAAAGGGAGTGGTTCAGCGATTTATGATTTAAGCATGTAGGTACAGATATTTGTTGTGCGATGTTTAGAGCATTTACCTGGCTACGTAGCTTAGAGTTTGTAGAGGAGAGCCAGTTAAAATTGAAATCCCCAAGGATGTGTAGCTCACCCCCTGATGCAAGTGATTTTAGGGTGCCCAGGTGGTCCAGTATTGCGGGCATAGGGGTGTCTGGGGCACAGTATGAGCCCGCTATATATACTGGGATTGTGTGCAGTACTGAGATTTTGATTAACAGGGAGTCTATGGATGGCGTGGGCAGGAGAAACTGGATAGGGGTGAACTGGTGGTGAGAGGAGATGTACATGGCAATGCCTCCCCCTCTCTTTTTACCCTGACGGTCATGCTGAATGATGGCATAGCCCGGGATAGCAATTTCTGTGTCCAGGTTGTGGGGCTTAAGCCAAGTTTTGGTAATTATCAGGATGTCTGGGAGCAGTGTTAGTACAATTGGCTGTAGATCGGTGAACTTGTTGAGGATACTACATATATTCAGGTGGGTTAACTTTAAGCCACTTAGTAAATTGAGAGGTGGGGAGGGGTCGGGGTGGGGTCAGCCAGGGTTTAGCTCTACATCCCCTGCTAGTAGGAGCAGTAGGGTTAATAGCTGTCTTGATGTTAGCAAGATCCATTGGGATTTGCGGTGTGTAGAAAGCTGCTGGGAGGTTTGCCGGAATACACATATTGGGGATATTTTTAATGCGGTCAGCCCTGCATGGAAGGAGGGTAGTAGGATGGAAGCCCCCATAACCCAGCTGGACAGCAGGTATTGAGGAGGTTTCTCAATGGAGGAGGTAGCATGGGGGGGGATGCGCGGCTTCACTGGCTATAGTATAGGGATCAGGCTGTGGAGCTGGATGGGAGGGAGGGAGGGAGGAGGCAAGGGGTGTGAGCATGCCTAGTAAGCAAGAGAAAGTGGCAACATGTTTTAGTTTCTGGTTTGGTATGTGAATATGAGTTAGAGTGGCCTCCAGTGGCTGAATTTGATAATCTGCCAATGGGAAAATTGACTGATCAGCTAAAAACGACACGTGATCCACACTATAAGACACTGTGCTCACCTAGGGTGGTGCCTGGGGTGGCGGGGACACTCAAACATTGAGTACTAACGCCGGGGATTCAGAGCTGCAGCTTGGTAGTGGCATACCTAAGCACTCCAAGGAGATTCCTGCTTCTGGCTTGGCTTGTGGGAGGGTGGACACACAGGCCCTCGCAACCACTGGGCACATTGCAGAGAGAAAGAAAACAATGGCTTTTAAGTTTACAGGTAGGCTGGAAAAGGAGCACAGCAGATTAAGTATTCAAATCTGCATAAGGGTAAAAAAATAGACCTGCTAATTCGAATCTAGGGGCACAGGATTGTAATTTGGGTTAAGTAAGAGGTATTTCGTTGTATTTCGACTAACAAATAAGCTAACTTAATTTAGACTAAGAGGGTGCCAATTCTGTCCTTTCTTTAGCTAACAAAGGTTGTCCCAGTGGCAAAACATTACTATCACAGACATGCAGCCCTACAATGCCTTATCAGCTGGCTTTTAAGCATTTAAAGCTCCCAGTGAAAGTTCCAAAATGCTGCAGAGATGTTTTTAAATATTTTAAGTGGCTAATTCGGACTAAGAGTGTAGCATTCAGCCATTTCTTCAGCTAACAAGGGAAGTATTCAATGGCTAAACATTTCTATTACAGCCTCACAGCCCTACATAGCATAGCTTTATCAGCTGATTCTATGCATTAAAGCTTCCAACATACGGTTCCAAAAGCACTGCAGAAATGTTTGCAAACAATTAAAGCTCCCAAACAAAGTACATAAAACACTGATGAAATTGGGTTAGAGTGCTGCTAAATAAACTATCTAAATTGTTATGCCGACTGGTTGTGGTGCGCCCTTGAAATGGCGCCATAGATTACAAGTCCATTGTTCCCACACTCAAACGTTGAGTACTAACACTGGGGATTTGGAGCTGCAGCATGGCAGTGGTGTACCTGAGCGCTCCAAGGAGATTCTGGCTTCTGGCTTCTGGCTTGGCTTGTGGGAGGGCGGACACACAGTCCCTCGTGACCACCAGGTGTACTGAGTGCTCTGAGGAGATTCCAGCTTCTGGCTTGGCTTGTGGGAGGGTGGACACTCAGGCCCTCGTGACCACTGGGCGAACTGAGCGCTCCAAGGAGATTCTGGCTTCTGGCTTGGCTTTTGGGAGGGTGAACACACATTCCCTTGCGACCACGGGGCACATATGCTGCATTCATACCTCAGACATGCCTGCCAATGTCATGTGTTCATCCCACAGCTGGGCTGACTCTAGTGCACTATAGCACAGTTGTTTCCTGTGTATTCCTCCATTGCACAGGACCATGGTGCTGTCACTGCTATACCATGTCCACAATAGTGTGTCTGTCATTCCTTGTGTAACATGATATGGGATGTGTTGGCTGGTTACATTTTCACTGCATACGGTGAATTTGCCACACTGTGTATACAGCTGGCTAATTTCACTGTCTTTCTGTCCATAGCTGCCTGGAGGAGTGCCATCCATCATGGGAATCAGGAGGACCAGGAAGGGATGCATGACCTCCTACAGCGACTAATCAGACAGCAGCAGCTTTTTCTCTGCTGGATGGTGGATATTGCAGATGCCGTGCAAGAGCTGGCTGTGGCCCACCAGCAGCAACAGTCACCACCATCATCACTACTGACGACAGCAGGGGTCCCATGAATGTGCCCACACAATGGATATCCCTGTTGACCCCTTGGGTTTTCTGCCCCCAATTTCTGACCAGTTTTCCCCAGCCCCTGATGATCTTCTTGTTTGTATTTTGGTTCAGTTTGTACAGCTTGTTGCCAGTTTTTGTATTAAAGTTTATTTTCTGTATACTGAAGCTGCTATGATGTGGATCTGTCAGTGGTGCACTCTTTGCCAACCCTCAACCACCCCCAGTGGGCAGCTCTATACCCAGTGCTCTTGTCAGGGTTATTTCACTGCTTGCCCCCCTTCATGGTCCATATCATCCTTAGTGCTATATTCAGTGCTGTGTTGCTGCTATGCACTGTGCAGTTGCCTGTCATATATACTGTGCACTATCCACGCTATATTCAGAGGGTTTAGTGCTGGCACTATGCCTCTGAAAGAAGCAGGCTAAGGGACCAACACAATGCAAATACTAAATTTGTGCACACTTTTGAATGTCCAACTGCTCTTGTCTTAGAAAGCTCTCGGGTTGGGAACATTCCCTGTTGTGACAATTTAATTCAGACACTCTGTGGCAGTTCTGTGATGCTAGCCTGCCTCCCCCCATTTGAGACACTATCTATGGTGCTTATTTCCACAGACACTCAGCACAGCAGTTCTGTGGACCCCACACACCACCATCTTTTCAAATTCTGGCTCTCTACTGGAACTCCATTCCTTTAATGGAGCCCGAGTTCCTATCTGTGGTGTATACCACTAGCACTCCTCCCTAATGCCATTCACGTTATCTGAAAACTTTGTTATCCAGTGCAACACTGTGCAATGGTCCTAATTCTATCATAGCAGTATCCAAAAGCCATACTCTCTTCCTAGTATTATTTTGAATAGTTCTGGTGCAAAGCACTACTTGGGTGAGAAGTCAACATTCAGACTCTGTGAAGATACTAACAAGATGAAAATCCTTATGCAGCAAGGGACTACTGTACACAGCAGAGGGCACCTTTATGGGACTCCAAAATGCAATAGGAGACTTAGCTTTGAATCATTGCTTGGGTCAGAGAAAAACATCTCTAGCTGCTGACATGCAAATGCTTGTCAGCCTCTAAACTTTTCCTCAGGTTGTGGTTTTGCCCTCACCACAGAGAGCTAGATAATAACATATACACATAGACAATGACTGCTGAAAAAGACCAAAGGTCCATCCAGTCTGCTTGAGTTCCCTATTTATCCCTGGGGTCTACTGATCATCCAGGACCCTAGCCCCTCACACATACACACACCCATTCTCCTCCTTGATTCTGATGCCCCAAGCAAACTATACCCTTCATCTTCCCCTAGCCATGCTTAAAACCGCTAACAGTTTTTGCATCCACCACCTCGGCTGAAAGCCTGTTACCTTGTTCCATCACCCTTTCTGTAAAATAACCTTTCCTCACATCCCTCCCAAACCTCCCTCCTGTTAGCTTCCACTTATGACCGCATGACTTCAAGCAGATATTAAAGTTATATATTTCTCCCACAGTTCACCATGTTAATTCTTTTAGGAATCTTATGGCCTCTATCATATCTCCCCTCCTCTCCCCTTTCCCTTCTGGTCCTCAGTGAGTACATGTTCAGTGCCTTGAGCCGTTCCTCATAGAACATGCCCTGCTGACCATTAATCATTTTTGTGATCCTGTGCTGCACCATCCTGAGCCTACCCCATCTTTCCTGAGGTGAGGACCTCAGAACGCAGCTCAGTACTCCAGGTATGGCCTTATCAATGATCTATAAAGGGGGAGGTATTACTTCCCTTTTTCTGAGCTCAGTGCCCTTCCAGATATATCCAAGCATCCTAGGTGCCTTAATGTAAGCCTTGTTGCATTGACTGCTTTAGGGAATCACTGATGATAACTGCAAGGTCTCTTTCCTCAGCTGTGGTACTGAGTCTCACCCTTCCCATCCAGGACTCTGTTCTGGGGTTCTTGTTCCCTAGGTGCATCACCTTGCACTTTTTGGTGTTGAATTTCAACTGCCAAATCCTTGACCACCCCTCCAGCTTTTGCAAGCCTCTCTGCATTTCCTTTATTTCCTCATCACTATCTACCCTCCCACAGAGCCTAGTGTAATCTGTAAAGAGACACAGGCTGTCTGGGATCTCCTCATCAATGTTGTTGAACATTTTGAAGAGAACCAGACCCAGGACAGATCCCTGTGGGACCCCATTAGTGACATCCCTCTCTTCTGATTTAACCCCATTGACCACTACTCTCTTCTACCTCCCCCTTAGCCAGTTACCTACCTAGTTTATTATGATCTTAGCTGCACCTAGATCCTCTGTCTTCTTCAGCAAGTATCTGTGGGGTATCAAGATGAAAGCCTTGCTGAAACTGAAGTCGAACAAATCCACAGCATGGCCCCTAACCATTTCCCTCATTATCCAGTTAAAGAAAACTATCAGGTCAGACAGAGAAGACCTCCCTGTCACAAATTTCTACTACTTAGTATCCTGGGGACCATTTCTCTCCAAGAAGTCCATGAGATCCTCTTTGACTAGTGACTCCATCAGTTTTCCTACTATAGAAATAAGACTGACAGGTCCAAAGTTTCCTGCTTGTTCCTTGTCCCTCCCCCTTATGAAGTGAAACTTCCTCAGTCACCCTCCAATCCTTTGGAACCACTCCAGTCCTAAGACAGCTGTTCAATAGACCTACCAGGGGATCAGCAAGTTCCACTTATAATTCCATGAGTATCCTTGGATGCAGCCCATCTGTTCATGAGGCCTTATCAATCTTTAGGGCTGCCAGCCCTTTCAAGACCATTTCGCTAGTAAATGCTGGTTTCCTGATCTCCAGGACCCATTAATGGCTGTTTTGATGCCACTCTCTGGCAAGGGCTCACTGTCCTCCCTAGTGAAGCTTGAGAAAAAATAATTGTTAAGGACAGCATCCTTTTGCCCATCAATCTCAGTCACCTTATTCCACTCTATTAGCCTCACAACTCCCCTTCCTTTCTTCCTTTTTATGTTGCTTGCACGCATGTGCAAGAAACATAGTGCCATCATCGGAGATTTCGGAGGTGTGTCACCTCCTCCTCCAATTCAGTCAGTAAGCTGGCAGGCCTTGGCCCCTGTAAGCCAATGCATTTTGGAGCTGTCTATGATGCGCTCAAATGCAGTAACCTCTGATTGAAAGGGTAGCTACGCTGATGAGCACCGATAAGCGTAGCTCCCCACGCAAAGCGTCTTGCGCCCCCGCCACGTCCTGTGTAGCCGATAGGTGCCCGATCCCCACTGGCTGAGCTGCTGTTGTCCCCCCTCATAGCTGGTGCCGCGCTGAGGCCCACCCCAGCATAGCAAGCGGTCCACGATGTCTTTTTTTGTTTTTAAACCTGTAAAACAAAAGCGGTCCCTTGGCGTCTCCCAACCCCCCACAACCCACACCACCCTGCGCACCCAGCCTCCCCACACCCCACCCCATATTTACCTCCGGACTCCGGCGTGGCGATCTTGAGTGGACCGGGAACACGTCTGCACTCTTCAAAGCCGACCGCGAACTGAGGAAATGCCGGTAAGATGTATAATGGGCTAGATAGGAGTGGTTCAACTTTATTGCATATCTCAGGCATTTTTGGGAATTTTTGCACCAAATTTTCAACATGGGGTTTTAGGACCCTTCTCATGAATGATGTCACTGTCATGGCGTTATTCGGGCCCAAAGGGTGATTTCACGCAGTGACTGCGCAGTGACTGCGAAATCACCCTTCGGGCCTGAATACCGCCATGACAGTGACATCATTCATGAGAAGGGGTCCCAAAACCCCATGTTGAAAATTTGGTCAAAATTCCAAAAAATGACTGTTTTACGAGCATGTGTTGCGCAGTTCCTACGCAGGCTCGTAAGTTCGCGAAATTTCAATATTTTCACTCCAGATTTTCAACATTGCCATTTTACCACACCTTCTTATGAGTAGTACAGCTGTCATTTTTCACATCTCACCCAAAATGTGTTTCCGCCCTTGTAGCGCAGAATGGCGCAGTCGGTGTGTGAAATCAATGTACGGGACAAATTAAGAAAATCACAGTGACACTGTTCATGAGCAGAGGTCTTAAAATGGCTATGTTGAAAATTTGGTGAAAAAATTCCTAAAAATGACTGTTTTACGAGCGTGCGTTGCGCAGTTCCCACCCAGGCTCGTAAGTTCTCAAATTTTCAATATTTTCACTCCAGATTTTCAACATTGCCATTTTACCACACCTCCTCATGAGCAGTACAGCTGTCATTTTTTACATCCTGCCCAAAACGTGTTTCTGCCCATGTAGCGCACAATGGCGCAGTCGGTGTGCAAACTCAATGTATGGGACACATTAACAAAATCACACTGACACTGCTCATGACCAGAGGTCTTAAAATGGCTATGTTGAACATTTCGTGAAAAATTTCCTTACAATGACTGTTTTACAAGTGTGCGTTGCGCAGTTCCTATGCACACACGTAAGTTAGCAAATTTTCAATATTTGCACTCCAATGACTTCCAAATACCTAAACAGCACATAGAAGCAAGCAACATTCAGCATTGACAAATGCTTGTTTTCATTGATACACCCAAAGAACTGCTATTCTCCAATCTTGACCTCCTCTGCAATAAGGAGCACTGTGTCTGCTTTTGCTCCCTAACCACCCTCTTTGCCTCCCAATTTTCAGCAAACATTCTTCCCATTCTTCCTCTTGCTGCTTTCTTTAAATTTGTAAAATGCCCTGTTCTTAGCCCATGCCACTTTCCTGACTCTTATTGAGAAACACAGTGGTATCTTGAACCTGTTTTTTTTGGTTACCGTTCTCATACATACCATAGATGCCCTGAGAATGGCCCCCTTATTACCCCCATCTCTCTCTTCCACCATTGCCCACCCTGTCTAACTTATCCCTAACAAGCTGCTTTAGTCTACTTGAAGTCTGCCCTTCTAAAATCAATAACACCCCACTTATAATCTCTTTTTGAGATACTACTCACATCTTCCCATAACTGCACCTATTGTAATTGTTCTTTTGTGAATGCCCTGCATTGCTATGGCTATACACTTCTGACCACCCAACACCTTTGCTGGTTTTGTACCTACTACTGTATTGTAAAATGCTGTATAAAACTATACAGCATTTCCATGTACTCTAATGTTGTCTTATGCAGCACTACTGTTTCTGTGTGCCTACATAACTGCTGCATATTGTGTTTCTGCTCTTGTAATCCCTCCCCTTCCCCGGGTTGCATCTGTAAACAAGATTCCTTGTTCTATCTTTGAATGTTTAGCTGGTGAAACCATTTCATTAAACAAACAAACATTCCAATCAGTCAATCAATCAATCAATCAATCAACCAATTAATCAAGAAATCTCTGTTTTAGACAATAGTCTTCAAAAGTTGTTTGATGGAATTTTAACTAGTGCTGTGCGAAAAGAAAATTCTGCCAGCGGAATTACCGCAAAATTTAGGATTTCACTACTGCGAAATTTTGGAATGCATTTAGGCAACTTTCACAGAAATTCTGACTTAGAATGTTGGAATGAATATATGAATTGCTTATTGATGTAATAAACTGTGGAAAGAAATTTCACAAAACAGTTCACTGTCAGGGATCTGTTCTGTGGAATTTCTTTCCCTAATTTAATACATTAATCTGTAATTCATACATTCATTCCACAGTTCAGTGACTCACTGAACTGTGGAATTAATGTATGAATTGTACATTAATGTATTATGTTACATTCTGCAGAATGCAGTTCTGTTCCCTAACCTGTCTGGTTCACATAACTGCTGCTTCCAATGGTTCTGAGCCGTACCGCCTGCTCACACAACTACAGCTCTTATCCCTCACCTAGCTGGTTCTCATAACTAATGCTTAAGTTTCTCTGATCCTTCTGATCCTGCCCACACAGTGAACTGGTGTTGGCACTCCTCTTAGGCTGTCCAGTGTCAACATCGTCTCCAGTATCTGCTGCTTTCCCCTTAGAGAGTCCCTGTAAGTTGGCAATGATCTCAACAAGGAGATTGAATCCAACATGGAAATAAATACAAGAATCTACACACTTACAGCAAATCAGCCAGTGCCAGCTTAAAGCTAAGCACAGAGCAGGATACACAGAATCTAACATGGAATGTGATAGCAGAGCCATTAGGGGAGGCAGCATGAGCAGCCACTTGAGGTGTGATAGGGTGCAGTCAATCTGTCCAGCCACCTATAAGCCACTATTTCCCTTCAGTTTCTTTCCTCGATAGCACAATTGAGTAGTGACATCCATATGCCACTCTTCTTCATAAAGGAATGTCTTGACAGTGTCACCCTTATAGGGGGTGCCACCTTGCCCTGACTCTTAATTCTTATTTTCCGTAGCTCCGATCCATCTGAACCTGCCCGCCCAATTCATAAAACGTGTCACATCCAACAAGACCTCTACCCCCACTTAGTTCACATATTGGCGCTTCCCAATGCTCTTTAATGCATCACTCATTCTCCTTACTAATTCAGACAGCTGCTTCTAAATATGTACTGTGACACTCTGCCCTCTGCTTATGGATATTGTACGATAGTTATATTATAAGTAAATGGTCTGTGTATGAAATGTCAGTATGTGAGAAATGTGACCTTTAACTTTAAAGGTCAGTAGCTGAAACCACAGGATGTCATTAAACTGACCAGGGGAACCATTTACTGTAATAAATACTTCCTTACAGAAGGGCATTTTATTACCTTTTATGACCTGCCCAGGCTTTTGAAGTTGAAACTAAATGTGAGTTTTATGACGTTACAGGAATAAAGGTAAATGGGCTGGTTCCCCTCATTTTAGCACATAGCCAGAAGTGTGTGTGAAGAGTCATAAAACCCTCAGATCACACTAGCAACAGGAAATAAGGAGACGGGACATCAAACATCAATGTTTGATTAAAGACTGTCATATCTGGGAAATGGCTAGTTACAGATTTCTCAAAGTAGTGACTCACATCCTCGAGGATAATTATGTTAGAAATTAAAATCTAAAGGAGGATCTAGCTGACCTCATCCAAAGGGGGTGGGGCAGATAGAGTTAAAAATGAAACATTGTATCTGGGAAATGTGACACATGATTTTTGGGCTCTGAGACATAACTTTTCTAACTTAAACAGCACTTACTAGGTAATACTTACATAGAATAAATTAAGTCTTTGTGGTAGGAGTGTTTTGTTCTGTAACTTCCTTCTTGTTTTGCATGATTTTAAGATGTATGATATATTGTTCTGTGTTTAATTTGACCTGTTTTTATCATATTTTAGTAAACACTTTTTCTTTGAAATACTGCCTGCGTGTCTTCTCAGTTTCTTTTTGCATGTGAGGTACCCGTGTTTAAGTCTGACATCTGTTGAAAAGCTTGATTGTGTTACTGAGCTTGCTTAATTTGATAAGAAATACCTAGATCTCTTATATGTTAAAAGGGGTTAATTTTGGATACCTGGTTAGGTGCCATTAGGCAAAAGATATATTGCATCCCTCTGAAAAGAATATTATCTGATCCTGTACATTTGAGTATGCTAGCATAAGGTTCACAGTTTGAATCCCTCCAGAACTCGAGGCTAACGGTGATTCAGACCCAAAGCAGACAGGAGGGTTACCCTGTCTGTTACCTGTTCACACTATTGCACTCTGAGGTTGGCACTATGGGAGCAGAGGGCCTGACCTGTGGAGTGGGTCTGTAACATGAGCAACATTTGACTTCATATTAAGTAAGCTACCCAATTTAGCCATTGCTCCTTTATTCAACAAGTACTAATGAATGCTACTGCCAAAACTATGCTAAATTATATTCATTAAAAATATCACCAACAGCTTAATCTGTATCCCCCTCCCCCCCCCCACACACACACTGGGACAAGGCTGAACATAGGCAGAACTGCCTAGTCCTCTTTTCCCAGTCAACAAAAACTAGATTGATCAATCAATCAGTCAGTCAGTCAGTCAATCAATCAATCAATTAATCAGAGGTCAACCAAACAATGGGAGGTCAAAATAATCCAAACTGCCATGATCATACACTGATTAGGAAATATAGCACATCATGTTATACCAACTATCAAAATAAACATTTTAGTAACATGTAGTCAAACTTAATCCATAGCTTGGTATTTTATTTTGGTGTGGGAGATGTTGGGGGAAGTTGGAAATGGTCAAAAGTCAGACAATGAAACAAAAGGGCAAATCAAAGTGATGATATGAAAATTATTGATTACGAAATTACCAACCTAATACCGGGGGCAATGCTCTGATCCTTCTGATGATGAATCCTACCTTCCTTGTTCACATAACTGCCACTTCCTGGGGCTCCAGTCATTCTACTGCCGATGTATTCCCAGTAGCCAGCACCCCTACCACAAGTGATTGGTTTAGGACTGATCAGATTCACCAAACTATTTGGTTTTACAGCAAGGTGAGTGTGATTGACAAGGCAACTGTAATGGCCTTTGCTAGAGTGTGGCTGATGCTACCAGCTTTCATCGATAGATGATGAATATAAAGGGCATCAGCATCTCTTTCTACCATTTTAGACTAGTGCTGGATTACAGTGAACTTTCCTTCACACTATTTAAAGGTGATTTCTGGATTTTCTTACAGCTGACAAATATCAAATGCATCAGCATCTGTTTTTATCATTTTAGCCCAGTGGTGTATCAGAGGCTGGTTGAATTTTTGTGATAGTGTTTGCACATATTAAATGCACTGTTCACATTACTGTATGTTTTGGGAACTGCTGCTTTAAGATAATTGAATCAATAAGCAGAATTTCAGGCAGTTCCTCAGTCTCTCATCAAAGTGCACATGCACAAAATGTCAAAACATTAGTGCATGCTTCTGATAGTGCTTGTGCTTTTGTTTGCTGGGCACCCTAATTCTGGATTAAATGTTTGTTGCAACTGCAGGAATGTATCCAGCCTGATTTATCTGCATGTGGAGAGTAGTGGTAGATACTTTGTCTCTACTGGGTGTGACAGAGTTGTTTCTGGTTAAACATTTTTAACAGTTGTGGACATGTCACCCCTATCCCTTGTCTCAATATCACAGCATGCTCATGCAGCATCTGCCTGCCTAATTCGTCTGGTCCTGATTTGAATAGTGCTAATTTTGAGTTCTTTGTTTAAACCCCAAACTGAAACTGTTCAGTGTTTTACAAAAATTGTTTAAGTTGAGCTGTGCTTTTGTCTCTCTCTCTCTCTCTCCCTCTCTCCCCCTCTCTCACTCCCTGCCTGCTTGTACTGTCTTTTCCCCTGTCTCCTGCTTCTCACCCCCATGTTACTACCACAGCCTATCACTTCAACCTGCTGGCGCCAGGGTCAGTTAGCTGATACCTCTTGTCCTGGCTGCTGCCCCCCCATGTACCTATTTCCATCTGCAAAGCTGTGTAATTATCTCTGTCTCCCCACCTCCGGCGCTTCCCTGCCCTATGATTTAGGCCCTGCATCACGTCCTTTGTCTCCCACTGCTTTAAGTTAATCCCTGCCTGTTCTGCTTCCCCTCTAGATCTCGAGCCCTGAACTGGCCAGCTGTGTCCCCCTCAGGTGTGGCTGCGGCTCCTCAAGCCACCACCCCTGATAGCACCACTCGCCGCTGCAGAGAACCAGCAAGCCGGGTGAGGAAACAACCTGGGCCGGGGAAGCTGCGATCAGCTGCCATTGGCCGACCGCATTCCGCTCCTTCACCCGATTGGTCTCCGGCTTTGGCCACTGCCTCCTGATTGGACAAAACTCTGTTGCTGCTATCTGGGCTCTGCACTGATTCAATTGCATAGCAGACTGCTGAAATTTTATGCCTGTTCTCACTCCCCCACCTCTGGCCTTAATCAAATAGACTCCTGCTCTGTCCACCTGCCTTCTAGTCCCACCCCTGTCTATTTTCACCTCCTATGCTCTAGTTTTACACCCGCTTCCTCCACCCCGTCTCTGTGTTCCTTGGGCGATACGTCTTCACCTAGTACACTTGTTGCAATGCCCACCGTCCCACCCACACTTGCCTCTCTGCCTCCCACCCTCCTATCTCCCGCCCACACTGCCTCCCTTCCTAACTACTCCCCCTGACCATGCCTGTCTTCAATCACCTGCTCCTGCCTCTTTTCACTCTCTTTTTGCTTGCTCCCCTCAGCTATGTTTCTGGCGACTGCCACCCCTCTCCTCCCTACACCTACTGCCTACTCATCTCCTACTGCCAACCTGGCACTCTGACCCATGTACCTTTCCCTCCCATGGGGCACCCCCCTACTAAGGGCTGGCCTTTCGCTGATACACATAAGAATGGAACCTGGGCAAACCAACCCCTGCTGCTATCCATTTTTCTACACTGGGATATACGGTACATGCGCTGCATCCAGTCTTGTAAAAAATGGAGATGAAACCTCACATACTACGATCAACAACAGATTGCACTTAAACTCCTGCTCCTCCTCCTAATGATGTCTGGGAGTGTTCACCCAAACCCTGACCCAGTTACCTCCAGCCCAGCCAGTACTGGGAAATCAGATGGAGGTCTCATCATCACCGCTCTCAACATCTGCAGCCTCCTCCCAAAGCTCACTGCCCTTCAAATCTTTGTTGACCAGCATAACCCTGATATAATTTCTGTTGTTGAAAACTGGCTGATGGCCAATACTCCTGACCATGCTATTCCTCTACAAGGCTATAACATCCACAGGCTTGATAGGATGACCAAAAGAGGGGGGATGTGCAATTTACATCAAAGACAACATCACTGGTCACCCCATCACCACTACCCCCTCCGACTCTCCTGTGCAATTCCTACCCATCAAATTACTCCTTAGAGCCCAAAATAAAGTGCTCACTGTAGTTCCAGTCTACATCCCACCAAAAAAACAAGGGTCTGATCTCCATGCTGTCCTGGACTTTGTAAGATCCCAACGTTCTGGCTCTGAGATCCTCCTCCTTAGCAATTTCAATATCAAGTGGCTTGCACCAGACATAGGAACCCACAAGGATGCTATCTCTTCAGCTAACCTAACGCAGATGGTCGATTCCCCTACAAGGAAGAACTACAAGTCAGGTACCAGCACTCTTCTGGATTGGGTCCTTGTCAGCCACCCAACCAATATCAACAACACCACTGTCCTCCCAGATTCACTCAGTGACCACTCCCCTGTCATCTGCAACTGGTCAAATAAGTTTTGTAAGCCTCCTCCTTTAACTGTTTCCAGCAGATTCCTACCCCATGGCCAACTGACCCATCTCAAATCCTGTCTTAGTTGGCAAGACTGGTCTCCCATATACAATGCAATGGATGTTGACTCTGCCCTTGATTATTTCATCACCACATTCAATGCTGCCTGCGACTCCTATGCCCCAGTAAAAAAGCGCAAAGTCAAGGCACTCTCCAATCTCTGGCTCATCACTGGGCTACTGGCTCAGCTTAAAGCAAGGGACCACCTCTGGGCAATTGCTAGGGCTACAGGCACTTAATTGGACATTCAAGACTAAAAACGATCTTGCAACAACTGCACAAAACAAATACAAATGGCAAAGAGTACCTACTACAAGGAAACCCTCACCCACTCTTGGGGAAATGGGAAAGCTTTTGGGACAATATAAGGGAAATCACAGGGAAGCAGTCCAAATTCTCCCCTACCCTGCTGACTGTTGATGGTACTACCACTCTTGACCCATTGGTCTTTGCCAATGCCTTCAATGCAGCCTTCACCGACCTCAGTGGTGTCCTTCCCCCAGGCTTTTTTTTTGGAAACTGACTCCCCTGCACCAAATTCCCTCCCTACTGCCTTAACTCATCCACCTTTCCACTTCAGAAAAGTCAAGACAGATGATGTCTGCAAATACATAAAAAAGGCTATCTCCAAGTCCAGAGGCAGTGGAGATTCACTGGACCTTAAACTGCTATCCCTCACCCTAGAAGAGGTATTGCCCCCGCTTACCAGAATCTTCAACCTCTCACTCAGCCTCAGTCAGCTCCCAAGCAAATGGAAATCTGCTATTGTCACTCCGGTCTTTAAAAGCAGTGACAAGTCCATCCAGGGGAACTACCAGCTTATCTCTCTATATTACCCCCCCTCCAAGCCCCTTGAGAGCATTGTTGCTGACCAGCTTACAGACTACTTGGACAAATATAACATCCTATGTCCACAGCAACACAGGTTCAGGCAAGGGCACAGCACATCAACTGCCCTCCTGGAGTTCACTGGAGCAATTCACAACTTGTTGGACAAAGGTCATCTAACTGGAGCCATATTCATTGACTTGACTAAGGTATTTGACACTGTTCACCCTGGCCTACTTACCAAACAGCTGATGAATGCCTGGATCTCCCAGGACTCTACTGCATGGGTTAATAGTTACCTAGACCAGCGCTCACAAAGAGTAAAAATCTCAGGACTACTCTCTGACTCCAAACCTGTCCGCTCAGGTGTCCCCCAGGGATCCATACTGGGCCCACTACTTTTCAGTCTTTTCCTAAACGCTCTTCCACAATCCTGCCCAGAACAAATTATCCTCTATGCTAATGATGCTGTGCTTCTTGCCCCCCATAAGGACCCACAACCAGTACTTCACAACCTACAGCTTGCTTTCTCCACTGTTGAAAACTGGTTTGCAGAACATAAACTGGTTCTAAACCACAAAAAGACTAAATCTATGCTCTTCTGCAGCTTTCAAAACAAACACAGGCAATACCTCCTTGATATCAACACAAGTGCTGGATTTACCCTCGAACAAGTGTTATCTTTTAAATACCTCAGAATCTCACTCGACTCTTGCCTAACATAAGGGACCCACATTGATAGCTTTGCCAGAGTTGTAAACTCACGCATTGGAATTCTCTACCAAAACAGGCTCCACCTTACCCAAGCAGCACTGAAGATGGCCATCCAGAGCTCTGTGGTCTCTGTCACAGACTATGGCCTCATAACCTGTGGCTCTGCCTCTGCTACAGTCCTCAGGTGTTTAACGACCTCCCTTAACAAGGCCTGTCAACTGCTTACTGGAGCCGACCGACTCACACATGTATGTGAGCTTTACGCTCAATTGGGATGGCTTCAACTCACAAACTGAAGTAAGACCGAAGTAAGTACCTTACCTGCTTGATGGTGAAAAAAAACTCCCTTGGGCCTTACTCCACCTAGTATCCAAGCCCTTCTGCACCCAATCTCTAATCCCCATAACACCAGAGGGTCTGAACATCAGCTTCTACAAGTTCCCTGATGCCGCACCACTCTGGGCCAAAGATCCTTTGCATACTGTGCTCCCAGCTGGATGAATGCCCTCACCATTCATATCACCTCCACCTCCTCATTGGGCATTTTCAAATCAAGACTACATCTTCATCTCATTGCTTCCAGCTCTTGTGACTGCCTCCCCAAACTTCCATCTTCCCCTTTGTGATCAACCACCCCTCTCCTATGTTCTATGACAATGCTGTGAACTGCTCTAGCTTCTTTTTGGCCGCTGCTCCCCCTTCCTCCCCAACTCTTTCTAGGTTTCTAAACTGATCCCTGTTTGTGTTATCTATGAATTTTCTTACTTTGATGTCATACCTGAACCGATGAATGTTGTTATATGTTTTTTTAATGATGATTTCTTTTGCCTAACATATATGTACCCTCTTGACATGGAACCTTAGTAAAAGAGCCTTGGCTCATAGGTACTTGTAATCCTAGACTTAAATAAATAGATAAAAAATAATACTGGTTCATAAGCTCATGTTCCCTCACTTCTGAGTCCTCAGTGCAAGATGTGTAGGTGATTAACATTTAGTCCCTCCTCATATGGCCTGGAGAGATGTGTCTGGTTTTGTGCCAGTAAGCCTCCATGCATGGCACCAGAAGAGGCTGGCATGGGATACTTGTGAGTTCATAAGATGGCATCTGAGCAAATTGCCAATTTGGGGTTCTGGGGACTATGTCCATTGTTTAAGCAGGGGTTAAACTGGTCTGGAATGCAACGGTACTGAGTTCTGTCACCTCTGACTGCAATCAGTCATTAGCAGAATGGACAGGAATACTAAGCATTTTCTCTTTCCCTGCAGTTTTAATCCTGCCTCTGAAACTCAGGCAAGGAGAGTTAAAGCAAACATCTGTTTTTTTTTCAACCTCCCAATTAGCAGAGGGTACTAGAGACACATACATAAGTGTAAAGGAATGCAGCTTTTGACAGGTACAGAAAGGGATTTACAAGATGTGTGAGATAAAGAATGACATCATGATATAGCAAAGTAATGGTCTGTACCAATCACAGATAAATGGTCAGATTATGCATTTCCCAGACCATGCTGGAATAAAGTGACCATGCAAACACTCTGTTATACAGTCACAGAGAAAGTTTTCTCAGAAGAAGCCAGAAGGGGAAGGAAACATATTCATATCAGTGCTTTACAGTAACTGGTAATTGCTATTTTCATTATTAAACTTAGATTGTGGGCTTTTAGTGACACTGTAATTTCTTTGCTATCTTTACTTAGAATTGTTTTTGGTCTCTTGAAAATGTAAAACGTAGTGGTGGTGTATTTCTTTGCTGCCTTTAATTGCTGCAAATTTAGTCTTGGCTTGTCTGACATGCCCTGTAGTCTGGGTGAGGGGTGCTAATTGTCTGGCCTCTGACCTCAGCTACATGATAACTGGAGGTGGGGCTTAGTCAGAGTTGAGGTAGCAAATGATTTTTCTTTTCTCAGAAGAAGCCAGGAGGGGAAGGAAACATATTCATATCAGTGCTTTACAGTATCTGGTAATTGCTATTTTTGTTATTAAACTTAGATTGTGGGCTTTCAGTGTCACTATAATTTATTTGCTGTCTTTACTTAGAATTGTTTTCAGGCTGTTGAAAATTTAAAAGGTAGTGGTGGTGTATTTCTTTGCTGTCTTTAATTGCTGCAAATTTTCACCCCCCCTTCCCCCAACTCTTAAATATATGCCCTGTTAAATCTGATTGACTGGAGCTAAACACAGGGGATAGTAGGGGGTGTGGAGTAGGAGGGCATAAGCATAAGGGGAAGAAGCTCACCCTTAGCTTGACAAGCGTTTTGACTCATTTATTTATTTATTTTTTAAGAAAAGTATCTGAGGATCAGTGGCAGGAATTTTAAGACAGTAAATTAATAAAAAGGGAACTAGGAGAGCTTTAGTAACAGACAAGTAGTGGAATAGCAGTATAATTGCAGTATAATGTAGGGAGTGGTGCAGTGCAGTAGCTACTTTATTCAGGCAGACCTTCTGGACACTGAGGTGCCGCCCTATCTGCATGCATCTCTCTGGACTGTGGGATGAGGTAGCTAGACTCACAGTGGAAGTAAACTGGGTCAGAAGTACCATCACCCCTATCCAGAGACCACCCAGTCTGACGCTGCTGCCTCAAAGGATGCTGAAAATGAGGAGCACTTGGATGACAGTGGGCTCAGGGCAGGTTAAGACAGTCAGGCAGAGGCACATCCCAGATCCTATTCCACTCAAGAACTCATATGCCACACTGGAAAATGGGGGCAACCTAACAGAGGTACCCATAGAAGTGGAAGGAAAGGATGTGGAGGTTAGCCAAGGAGGTGACCTCAGCGGGGAGAGCAATGGACCCCAGAGGAGGAGGAGGAGGAGGAAGTGAATCCTGGTGGAGGACTCCATCATGAGAGGGATCCAGCTAGGAACACAGGAGGGGGATGGGGAGAACCGGGAGGTGAGGTGCCTACCAGGTGCCACGGCACCGAGGGATGGAAGGAAGATCCTGGGGATCACTGGAAAGGCAAGACAGGATGGTGAGCTGGATGTCATTATCCACCTAGGTACTAATGACCTGGCAAATGGGGATCCAAAGGAAGTTCAGGAAGAGTTTAGAAAATTGGGGAGGGGTCTCAAGCAAGTAGCTACTTCTGTCACCTTCTCAGAAGTACAACCTGCAAGAGGCATGGGAGAGCATAGGGGTGCATGCACCAGGAACTTTAACTCATGGTTGAAGAACTGGTGCTGTGAAGAAGGGTTTGGATTCATTGGTGACTGGGGACCCACCTGGAGGGATGGAGGTTTGTTCAAGCCTGACAGCCTGCATCCATCCTGGAGGGGGATCCAAGCACTCAATGATAAGTTTAAATGCTACATTGACAAGCATTTACAGTAAACTAGCCAAGGGGGGTGGCAGGCTAGCAAAGAGGGTACCTACTTGCTCACCCCCCACAGCTAGCAGTGGAACCAGTGAACCAGAGGAGTGGATATCTCAACAAAGCAGTGTGCAAAAGATGGAGATTAGCGCCCAAGAGGTGGATAGGCAGAAAAGGGGCAAAAATCAGCTGAAGGACAGACAGAAAGGAGAACCAGGGATAAAGGACAACCAGGGAAGGGGCTGGAGTAGAACAGCTAAACAGTCTAGGGAGGTCAAATCATGGAAAAGCCATGTGTGCCAATGCCAGGAGCCTTAGCAACAAGATGGAAGATCTGGAGGCTGTCATGGTGCAGTCAGACGTGGACATTGTGGCCATCACTGAAACCTGGTGTAATGATAACCATGACTGGGAGATGGCCATTCCTGGCTACAACATATTCAGAAGACACTGAACAGGTAGAAAGGGAGGAGGAGTGGCACTGTATGTGAAAAATGACATAAGGGCCACAGAGATCCAGGAGGAACAAAATGGGGGAGAAATACTGTGGGTTAAGCTGGAAAGGAAAATGGGGCCAGCCATCCACACAGGTGTGGTCTATAGACCACCAGCCCAGGAGGAAGAAACAGATAGGGAGCTGATGCTAGCCATCCAAAGGATGGCAGTCAAGGGTGAGGTAGTACTGATTGGAGACTTCACTATTCCAGTCGTGGACTGGAGCATCCCAGCAGCAGCATCAACTAGGAGCAGATTTATCCTGGATACCCTTCAGGGTGCCTTCCTTAAGTAACTGGTCATGGAACCAACTCGTCAGAAGGTAATACTGGACATTGTGCTCACAAACAGGGACAGTGTGATGGGGTAACAGTGGGGGAGCACCTGGGGAAGAGTGACCACCAGTCATTGTGGTTTGAAATCACTGAAGGAGCAGAACCAAACCACACACACACATGTATCCTGGATTTTAGGGGGGCAGACTTTGGGAAAATGGGGAGATACTTGAAAGAGGAATTAAGGGGACTAGGGCAGGAATCAGGGGTTGATGAACAGTGGGCAGTATTTAAAACGGGGATTACAAGAGTAACAGAATTATGCATTAAGCAGGTTAGCAAGAGGAAAAGGAAGAGGAGGCCATTATGGTTTTCCAAAGAGGTAGCAAAGAAAGTGAAAGCCAAAAGATTGCATTCAGGCAATGCAAAAGACACAGGCAGAAAGGGATAGGAGAAGTACCAGGAGAAGCAAAGGGAGGCAGGGAGGTCAGTAAGGGAAGCCAAAGCTCAGACAGAAAAGCACATTGCAAAATCAGTGGGTAGAGGGGAGAAAACCTTTTACAGGTACATAAGTGAAAAAAGAAAGGCAAAGGGAGGGATAGTGAGACTGAAGGGGGAGGATGGGGGCCGCGTGGAAGATGACAACAGTAAAGTTGACATACTGAACAGGTATTTTTGCTCAGTCTTTACTGAGGAAGAGGAAGGTAATGCGTCTGAAGGGGTGAGAATGGTGCAGAAATGGACACAAGTCTCTTTACACGAGAAAGGGTCCTGAAGGAACTGGAAGTAATAAGAGCTGATAAAGCAATGGGGCCAGATAGGGTGCACCTCAGGGTCCTTAAAGAACTCAGAGAGGTGGTGGCTGAACCTCTGGCTATCCTGTTTAGCCAATTACTGGAAACAGGGGAGGTACCCAAAGACTGGAGGAGAGCAGATGTAGTCCCCTTATACAAGAGTGGGAACAAAGAGGAAGCGGGAAACTACAGACCAGTCAGCCTCACCTCGGTAGTGGGGAAGATCATGGAAGCACTACTGAAGGAGAGAATGGTGGAACATCTGGTTGTCAATGGACTGCAGGATCCAAGGCAGCATGGTTTCACCAGGGGGGAGGTCATATCAGACCAACCTTGCTGAATTTTTTGACTGGGTGACTAGGGAGGTGGATCAAGGGAGGGCAGTGGACATGGCCTATCTGGACTTCAGCAAGGCTTTTTGACATTGTGCCACATAGAAGACTATTACACAAACTAGGGAATATGAGTGTGGGCAGGTCAGTAGTGTGGTGGGTAGGTAACTGGCTGGGTGGCAGGACACAGAGGGTGGTGGTGAATGACTGTCACTCCACAGAGGGAAGAGTGACCCATGGGGTACCACAGGGATCAGTGCTGGGACTGGTCCTATTCAACATCTTCATCAGTGACATTGCACAGGACCTAGAAGGCAGAATTTCACTGTTCGCTGATGACACAAAGCTCTGTAACAGAGTAGACACACCAGAGGGTGTAGACAGAATGAGAAGGGACCTGCAGAAACTTGAAGAATGGTCAGGGGTTTGGCAGTTGAATTTCAATGCAAAAAGTGCAAGATAATGCATATGGGGCACAAAACCCTGGCACAATATATCAGTTGGGGGGTGAGGATATAGCATGCACCAAACAGGAAAGGGATCTTAGGGTTATCATCTCTGATGACCTCAAGGTAGGAAAACAGTGTGACAAGGCAGCAGGTAAAGCAAATAGGATGCTGGAATGCATAGGCAGGGGCATCACCAGCAGGAAAAGGGAGGTCATGATTCCACTATACAAGACACTAGTGAGGCCCCACCTGGAGTACATTGTACAGTTCTGGAGAACTTACCTACGTAAGGAGATAGACAGGGTAGAGAAGGTTCAGAGGAGGGCAACAAAGATGGTGTATGGATTGTATCCCAAATCCTTTGAGGACAGGTTGAAGGAACTGAATATGTACTCCCTGGAGGAGAGGAGGGAGAGAGGGGACATGATAGAGACATACAAGTATCTTACAGGGAGGAACAGGGTGCAAGAATACACTATTTTTAAGTGAAAAAGATGTTCCAGGACTAGAGGGCATGGGATGAAGTTGGAGGGAGGACAATTCAGAGGAAATATGATGAAGTATTTCTTCACAGAACAGGTGGTGGTCAAGTGGAACACCCTACCTGAGGAAGTGGTGGGGGATGAAACAATCATGGGATTTAAGAATGCATGGGATAGACATAAAGGAATTCTGGAGGTCAGGGGTAAGGGGCAACAGAGTTCTAGGAAAACATAAACTTAAGTTACAAACTCAAATGGGCAGACTAGGTGGGCCATAGACCCCTATCTGCTGACACTGTTTATGTATCTATGAATGTATGCAAAGAGGAACAACAAGGTACGACTGGCAACAGTTTGTGAATACAGAATCTATTTTAAGGTAGGCAGTGGCTTTTAAGATTTTTTTTTATGTTTTCAGTATCTAAAACATTTAATTTCTTGCAGAGAAATTACATGTGGTTAAATAGTTGTTGGAAAGCAACTGCTTAGGTAGGGAAAAACCTCAGGATATGATGGGGGGGGGAGTGATGGAGATTCTATTGCTATTTACTTTGTCCCTGAACAAATTACAAAATTCTGGTTTGCAGTGCTCATATATTTTATTGTTGTGTTGCCGTATTTATTTGCTTGCATTTTGAGTACATTAATGGAATGGAATGTGAACAATGAGCCACATCTAAATACACTGGCCCAGATATTCAAAAGGGTTGCGCCATGCTCAACAGGGATGTGCCAGCGCAAGTCTGAAAATGTGCCATTGTGTGATATTCAGTGGGAGGCAGATGCACCCCCCAAATCACAATGCGCAAGAGTGCAATGGTAATGAATGCATGCACAACTGAAGGGGGAGGAACCATGAATAAATGGCGCAGTGCGATATTCAACAACATGCGCCATGCGCAATAGGGGAGCAAGCGGATGTTGCACGTGAGCGGAAATGATCCAAAATAAAAAGGAACAAGAGAGAGGTGCAAGAACACAACAGGGAAGCCACATATGGGAGAACTGCAAGCAGGAACACAGCAACAGTGAGCAGGACAGGGCAGGAGCAGGACAGAGCACCTGGAACCACAAGGAACAGGGAAGGAGTGGGGAGCCTGTGCCACTGTGCTGGACAAAAGGGGGAAGTGCCACACAGCACTGAGGGCATGGACAGTGGGCAGTACAGCCACTACTGGAAGGTGTTTCCCGTGCAGGGGGAGTAGCAGTAAGGACAGCAAGGAGCACGGTAAAACAGCCGCCAGGGGGGTAACACAAGCCAGGGACATGGCCAGTGCCACCACCCAGATGGAGGCAGTAATGAGGGGGTGAGAAGGCAGGCAGCAGGGGGGCATGGCCGTGGAAGGGGCCCATCAGCAGTATGACCCCAACAGGCAGTACCGAGCCCGCACCAGCTTCGAGCTGTACACTGACACTGAGATTGTGGGCTGGTGCAGCCTGAACCGGGAGATCCTGAGGCGGCTCTGTGAGCTGTGCAGTGATGTGATGCAGGCACCCACACAACGGAGCCATGTTCTGTCAGTAGAGACCAAAGTGACAGCTGTCATGTGCCTACTCACCATGGGTACCTTCCAGAGACCAACATGGGACATGACAGGCATAACCCAGTCGGCAGCGTCAAGCCTTCTCACCCAATTCCTCAGCGCACTGCTACCACATGCTGCGGAGAACATCCATTTCCCCAGCACACCGGTGGAGTTCACAGCAAACATACAGGAGTTCCACAGGGTAGCACGTATGCCTGGTATGCTCGGGGCAATAGACTGCAAACTACGTGGCCATCCCAATGAAGCACCTGGCCCCGGGCCGTGACACATAAATCAGAAGGGTATGGCAAGCATCAACTGCCAGGTGGTGTGCAATGTCAGGGGGCACATAATCAATGTCTGTGTCATGCACCCTGGGGGAGCACATGATGCCTTCATCTGGCACCAGTCTGCACTGTGCCACAGGTTCAAGAGTGGGGACATCCCCATTGGCCACCTAGTGGGTGAGTATGCAAATCACGCAGAAAGACATGGAGCTTGGGAGGGGCATAGTCAGAGGTGACATGATTACTGACCTAGATGGCCCATGACAGGGCGACACTGATCACCAAACTAATGTCCACCCTCTACACACAGGTGGCAGTGGATACCCACTCCGTCCCTGGCTGCTCACACCATACCGGCAGCCCGTGACCCCATCGCAGCAGTGCTACAATGAGGCACATGTCACCACATGCAATGTCTTCGAGCGGGTGTTCGGGATGCTGAAGGCATGTTTCCATTGCCTGGACACGTCTGACGATGCCCTACAGTACAGCCCCTCAAAGGCCTGTGGGCTATTCCTGGCTTGTTGCATCCTGCATAACATGGCCAACGACTGTGGGATAGCCATACAGGTTGAAGAGGGGGACAGCAATGGGGACGATAAGGACGCTGATGAAGATGGTGATGGGCAGCCCCCCATGGTCGAAGGGACCCCAGACTGATCTAGATGGTGCAGTTGCACTGGGACACCATCACAGAGGAGCACTTCAACCAACCCTGGCAAGTCATGGGGCCATGTGCAACCACCAATGGCAAGGGCACAACCCACAAACACACATGGACAAACCCCAGGGGTGCATGTCGTAAAGGGAATTGGGTGAGCGTGGAACCACACATGCCGTCAGGGATGGGCTAGGTCTAACACAGCACGCAGTCACACACACACACACACACACACACACCCCACAAGACATGCAGAAAGGGTAGGAGGCACGCCGACCCCAACTACCACCCCTAGCCACACACACATCCACAGACCACCACACCCAGTGCCTGCCATTGTGCATGTGTCAGACACTGGGCACCATTGCACAGTGGTGGACAGCACAACACAGGCATCATCATGCACACGCCATAGTGAACAGCAGTCGGGAGGGTGTGCAGATGGAATGTGTGTGTGTGGGCAGGGCCAGGTACCCCACCCGTGCATTGCATGTTGAACAACACACTGAATACAGGGCAGCATCAGACAGTAGCCTTGGTGGGAGACAGGTCAGTCATGTGCCACAGTGCCACGGCCACCAGGGATGCATGAGTGGCCCCACCAAGACCCACCAGCAGTGACAGGCTGACCTATGGCCTCATGGGGTGGCACTGATGGTCCCCCAGGGGTTCCACTGTGTGAACGCAACCATGCTTGCACAGGGGTCTGCAACACACCGAACATGCCTTTGCCATGTGTGCTCGGGATGCCCACAGCTGAACCCGGTGTCAACAAGGAGGGTGTCGCATGATGCCGGGAACAGGGGGTCAACATTGCACTGCTTACTATCTGTGAAGCATGTGAAAATAACTGTGTGCCCACTGTGGCCATGGCAGCTGTGATTGTCTGTGTCAGCCTGTCAATGGCAGCGGTCACATTCTTCTGCATCCGGTCCATCCCTGCCAAGAGCAGACTGGTGTCCCTGCTGTGCCGCTCCTCTGCCTGATGCAAGGCCACACTGAGTGCATCCACCACCATCACAAGCCACAACTGCTGATCGACTGAATCTTGGAGTATGCGGGTGTGCTCATCTAAGAGGTCATCTGCCTGATCAGCATGCTGTCCCTCATGATGTTTGTGGCCCTGATGGGCAGCACCCCTTGAGGGTGGGTGCTGCACACCAGGGCCATGCCTGGGCATGTCCACAGGTGGTGCACTGATGCTTCCCCCCGACACTGTACCCCCATGGCCATTGGACGACTGCTGACACTGCCCCTCTAGCTGCTGCTCTCCAGGGCTCAACGGTGCTGCTGCAGCAGCTGCAACAGCCCCACTGTCCTGGACACACACCAGTGTTGCCCAACTTGTGCAGACAGGCACAGGCTGGGACTCTGATGTTACGGAGGCCTCCACAGCGGCACCACCCACGGCCATGCTCATGCTGTTACCTGCTGTGTGGCCATCACGTATCACTGTCAATGAAGTGAGCTCCATCATCATCAGTGACGGATCCAGCACCAGTCCGAGTCTCAGCATGCTGGCATCCATGGATGCTGGCACGCTGGGACACGGGCAGGGCCTCCTCCACACCTGCTCCACCAACATCAGTCTGGACAGCCAGGCGGGCCCACTGTCACCCTAACCCTCGGACACCTGTGGAGGTGGATGGGCCCCTCCTCTATGTCCATGGTATCACCCTCAGTGGACAAGCCCACCACTGTTGACCCATGTAGATGCTCAGGAGCTGTAAGGGAACACAGTAGCATTAATGTATCTGCCCTACCCTGTCTCACCCCCAGTGACAGATCAGGACCTACCATGCAGTGATGGGCTACCACCCATCTGGAATCCACTGCCTGGAACACCCTTGATGGCACAACGCCGCATGCTGCCAGCAACCTGCTCTTCTTGTGGGATCAGGCGTTGCATGACCGGCTGTCCCCTCCTGGTCACAGCCCATGCTGCCCTGATGGCAGCAACCTTGTCCTTAATCCTCCACCTGTCCATGCCCACCTTCTTCTTGCACTCCTGCTTGGACCACTGGTGGCTGCCATGCAGGGTGACGGCACATGACACCTCTCCCCATGCAGCAGCCCGGGCCTGTGGAGTTCCCCGCTGTCCACTGAGCAGTGGCTCCTAGTGAAGGTAGGCCTCAAACAGGACATCTGTTTCTGCCTTGGTGAAGTTAGGCCTCCTCTTCCTCCCACATCTCTGTTCCTCTTCCTCCACCTCAGGATCGCTCATTCTTAATCCTGTGGGAATGACAGGTGTTACCTGTGACTGTGCAGTCCCATGCATGTCCCACACACCACAGTCCACAGTCCCAAACAGCATGCAACTCACCACAATAGACTGCAATAACAGACTATGGCCTCTGCAGCCCAATGTCACACTTATATAGCACAATGCATGCAAATGAGGTGAGGCACAATTTTAAGTGGATGCTAATGTGGTATCTGCGCCATTGAATAGCTGATTTGCATATGCCAGCTGAATATCGCGCTGTTGCGCCTTGCGCAATTGTGTTGAATGTAATCAGGCAAGGGCGCATTTCTGTGACATGCGCAGTGGACACTGAATGGTGCATGCCCGGGGTGCTGACATCGATGCCTGCCATGCTGCTGATGTGCTGTGCTCGGGAGGCAATGCAGGGCATGGCCACCATTGTGCCAGTGGCGCTACTGCACTGTTCACATGTATGGCACTCTGGCACTGGGGCACCATAGGCACACTGGGGCCACAGCACGATAGGCCACTACAGGAAGTGGCACACAGGTGCCTACTGCACTACACGCATTGAGTACCAATCCCTCTGTGGTAGTCCGTGCATGAGAGACCCCTGACCCTGTGCTGACCTTTGCCCCAGGTGCCATGTGTCTGCATGGGTGCACCTCTATCGTGCTGTTCCGTGACAGCGAGATGAGGAATGGCAGTGCAGTACCGCGCAGCATCCACACATGGTGAATGTTCACTACAGAGCACCATTTTGATACTGAAACATTGCGGGATGGCACAGAGACAGGCACCAATCTGCAGCCAGATGGAACTGGTGAATCTGGTGCAGTTGGTGGAGCCCAATGCTGCTGCCCTATTTGGGGAGGCACCCCTGGACAGGGCCAGGAGTGCCATGTGGGAGGAGGTGGCGGTGGCCCTGGAGGAGTCCACTGGCATGGAGAGGACAGCAAAGCAGTGCAGCTGCAGTGCCGGGACCCAGACAGGCTTGCCTGCCTATGGGCATGCACCAGGAGGTGCACGGTGCCATGGTCTGGTAGATGCCCCATCCATACACTGATAACGTCCATACGGGTATCACGGTGGCATGTGTCCAGAACATGGGGGGGCCGTCCAGTGTGAGCTGTTGTGGTGGTATGGGTTGGGGAAAGATGGGTATGGTTGTGTGGGATTGCACACACATGGGGGCAGGGGGACTTTGCTACTGGATTGTACTGATGTTCCTCTCTCCATGTTTGCACCCTAGGCCCAGAGGAGCGCAGGCATGCCAGGGAGGTGAGACTGTGCCATGAGCCACAGCATGCAGAAAGGGTGGCCAGATCAGACTGATGCAGGGACCAGCCTGATGATGGTGAGTGCCTTACATCAATGATTACTTTTGCATGCTGTATAACAGGGTGGGCAGCGGGGTATGGCCACCATCCATTGACACCACTGCCATGAACGCAACTTGGTACAGTCAGCACTGTCCAGTGGCACTGCATGTCTGGGAGTGCGTCAATGGTGGTCCATGTGTGTACCAGGTACATGGCTGTGCCACTGCCTTCGCACTGCATAGCCATGTCACTGTACAGCCACGGTGGTGCTGTGCGGGACTTGGCCAGAGGGTGTGTGCAGCGGTCCACATGGCTGTGTGCACCTGGGTGGGCAGGTCTTGTGGACACGATCACTATGGGTGGTCACACACCATCACAAAGGCATGTCCCATGGCCATATGCCATGCACAGTGGGTGGGCTGCATGGGGCTGTGCATTCACACCTATTGACTCTGGTCACTTGTCCTAGGTGGACAGCAGCTGCAGGCAATAAAAGAGATGCTGCAGGAGATCCTGCAGGTTGCCAGGGCCTCCCTGGAGATCCTCAAAAGAATAGACTGTCTGGGAGTACGAAGGCGGCATGGCAGGAGGTGCAGCCAGAGCGGGACCCCTGCTGAGCGTTCTAATGCCCATGATTTCCCCTACCCCCCCTGGACCCACCCTCACACCCTTCCTTCCCTCTACCATTTGTTCACCCCTGCCCCTTACCCACCCCCACCTTGTTTGTGGCCCTCCCCTCCAACCTTTTGTAAATATCTGTATATAGTTTTGTTTGCTGTTTTATAATACAGTTGCTTTGATATGCCTACTGTGGTGGTCTCTGATTTGCAGCGGGCTATAGGTGCTCAGCTGCAGTGGTGTGCATGGTGGCAGGGGTGGTGCAGTCATGTGCATATGTGTGTGTCCGTGGGGAAGTGACTATGGTGTGGGAGTAGCTGTCAGTCACTGTCTGTGGTGTGTGTGTTGTTCCCTGTGCACTGGATGACTATGTGCAGTGGTCCATGGTGCATGTTCTGTGTCCATGGTGCACCTGTCAGACCATCCATGGCTTCTGCAGCTGACACCCTTGCATGTCTGTGACCTACACGGTCCTCTGGCATGTCAGTGGTGGCTGTCCATGCTGGACAGCCACTGTACCCAGCACAATGCCGGGTTGCCTCCTGTCACTGGTGTGGTGCATTTCTGCCTCGGGTGACACTGTGGCCTCCGCTGTTGTTGTCCCACCTCCATGCTGTCGCTTGTGTGTGTTGCAGGGGATGTGCACCACTGTCTGTCTCTTGTGCTCTGGGCACATGCCGGTGGCATACATCTCCATGCTGCCTGTGCAGGGTGGCTGGCACTCCTGTGCCATGGATGGGTGCTCGCCGTGTGTACATGGTTTCCATGGCCACACGTTGGGGGCTTGATTGCCTGGCTATTGTGCCTCTGTGTTGGTGTGCCCTTGGCTATGGGTGGGTGTTTTTCCATGCACTGTGTTGCATCCTGTGTGGTGCATGCTTCCATGCACCACTGTGGGTGTCTGCGCTGGCTGTTGTGGACAGTGCTGGGTCAGGGTGTGTCCTTGGGAGGGTGTGCAGGGTGATGTACCATTGGTGGTGTGGTCTGGGGAATGCCCTGTCATGTGTGGGGTACCTCATGTGCCAACGCATGGTCGTTCTCTCAGTTGTACCTCGGGGGGACGTGCGAGGTGGCACTGTGTATGCAGTCATTGCATCGCTGTCTGCTGCCACCCACTGATGGGTGCTCATGGTGGGGATGCCTTGCATGGTTCTGTGGTACACAGGGTTGCATTGTCACAGTGGGGGTGGTGGCATGCATGGGGTGTCCTGCACTGGTGGACGCTGCTCCTGGGCAGTGTGTCTGGGGATCACGGTGCAGGGTGTGCTCTGCATTGGTGGGATGGTGTGGCACGGAGTGGTTGGCCCTCCTTGTGTGCCAGTCACAGCTTGCCAGGGGGTGTGCTGGGGCATCATGCCCCAGCTGTGGGTTTGTTGCTGGTATCCATGGGCCGGTGGTTATTCCAGCTCTCCACCAGTTGTGCAGTGCATGGGTGTGGGGGATGATGTCTGTTCTGCTGTGTGCTCCTCTGCCCATCTGTGGCATGGGTGGTGGGCCCCTGCATCCTGTCCCCGTGCATCCCTGGTTGTGCTGTTGCACTGCTTCCCTGCTCCACTGAGCATCCCTGGTTGCACTATGGCGCATCTGAACTGCTCCACTGAGCATCCCTGGTTGTGCTATGGTGCATCTGAACTGTGCCACTGCACATCCCTGGTTGCGCTATGGCGCAGCTGGCATGATATTCAGTCGTGTGCCACAGGTGCATCTTGACCTGCGCAGTTTTTTAATATCACACTTCTTGATCATGGGCGCAGTGGACTTGTGCTTGCTCCTGCTGTTGCCCCCTTTTTGGGCGCAGTTTGAATATCTGGGCCACTGGGTTTTTAGCTTGTGTGCTTCCTAATTTTATTTTTACTAGCAGTACTAAAATAATGTATTTTGTGTGCAAGTCCATTTGTTTCATTGGTAATGTGGAATTTTGTAGTAAAGTGTTCTTATTTCTGAGACTGTGGCAGGCAGGTAAAATGTTCATAAGTTGTTTTTTTTTTTAATTTGTTTTGACAGATAAATAGCTAGCTAGATAAAAAAAAAATATTTTCAAACAGGATGAAACTTTTAGGACCAAAATGACCCTATTTAACATAGTTATTTGGCTAGAAAATATAATACGATTTGCACCAGATGATGGAGAGATTAAAACAATTACTATGCATTTTATGCATTTTTTGCTTTGTTTGAAAATATGTGTGGATGGCAAAAAAACTGAGAAAAAACATCAAAATGCAGTGTTTTTTTTGTTTCTGAGTTCTTCCCTTAAAGTAGTTTTGTGATGGGCCTGAAACTTCAAAATAGCAGGGCATATAGCTGTTGTTCTGTTTAGACTGCCCCTTATATCCCCATTCTGAGTTGCTGTAACAACCTTTTTATATGTGAAATAATAAAAGAAATGATCTTTTTTAATATGGCTTGATGGTCCAGGTTTTCAACAGTAATCTGTGTTGTTTGTGAACACCCACGGTTAACTTACAGTAAGTTTTCTTGTGACTGAACTTAACTAGTATGCATCACTTATTCATTTATTTATTTATTTTTGATGACCAGGTGGGCCCTCTGAGGCAGTCAAGTCCCTTTTTCAGGGTCGACACACAGAACCGAATGTTCTAAGCATAAGAAAACAGTACAAATAACTAATTTCATGTTCGAAGGTTCAGGGGATTACCATTCTCGATACTGAGCTTAAAGTTGCTGTATATGCGGACGACCTGCTTTTGCATCTTTCCCATCCAGAGACTTCTATTCCCGCTATGTTGGATATAATTGAGCATTTCAGCAAATTATCCAATTACAAATTAAATGTAGGGAAGTCGATTGTGTTTCCCCTAAATCATAGTTTTTAAGAATGATATTACTTCCCTGGGTCTGGCCTGGTCTAAAGACTCGTTGCGGTGTTTGGGTATTGTGTTAACTAGAGACCTGCAGGGTACCTTTAAATACAACCTGGAGGCCATACTGTCCACGGTGGCTCTAGATTTGGTTAGATGGGGGGCTCTACCTATCTCTTTTTGGGGAAGAGTCAGCTTGGTCAAGATGAATGTTCTCCCACGCCTCTTATACCCCCTCTAGCTTCTTGACATTTGTGTGCCAAGTGGCTGGTTCAAAAAGGCTCAGAGTTTGATTGGTGATTTTATTTGGTTGAAAAAGAAGCCTAGGTTAACTTTTTACAAGCTCGTGGTGCCTAAGTCCAAGGGTGGTTTACGACTCCCATACATATGGATGTATTTCTGGGCCTGTTGTGCGGCCATATACCTAAGGTGGATGGTCTCCTATTCCTTGGGTTATTTGCCCGCATAGCTTAAAATAGAGAGGGAAATGATCCGTTCGATTAACATAGCCCCTTTTGCTTTATTATTCCTCAATACAGGCTCGGTACCTAAAGAGCTAAAAGGTACCACAATCAGAATTTCCCTGAGGATTCATTCACAGTTGTGCAGATTCCTAAAATATAAAAATTGGTTGGATGTGGAGCAGTCGATTTGGAACTCTCCTGCCTTTAAAATAAATAACAAAATGTTATCCCCCAGATGGTTACCTAGTTTAGGTGAAGGGAGGGTTCATTTATTTCTTAAGCAGGATGGTACCCGGTTATCAGCTGAGGATATTGTGGCAAAATTCAGGCTCATGGGAAGTGACTATTTCAAGGTACATCAGCTTAGACACCTTCTCACTAAAAAATTTGGGGAGGGTACCCCTATATCCTACGATTTTGCCTTCCTCACAGAATTAGCTCCTTTGGTTAATTCCCCTGGAGCATCTCCAAATTGTACAATATTTTGTATGATAGGCGTTTCCCTGTACCATTTGGCCCTACAGAGTTTTGGTCTGCCCTTTTCCCACACTGGGATAAGGACTGGACAACCATATGGAATAACTGCCATCATTTTGTAACACAAGATAGGCTACGATTGATGCAATTCTGTATTCTCCATAATCTCTACCACTATCCCCAGAAACTGGCTAAATGGGGAATAATTCCCTCTAATGTATGTACTAGGTGAGCTCAAGCAGCGGGTTCTTTGCTCCACAGTTTCTGGGAATGTTCTAAGATATCACCCCTTTGGGAGGCTATAAGGGACAAGGCCGACCCACTCCTTGGGCTGAGAGACTTGTTCACTCCAGAGGTTTGTATTCTCTGGGATTATTTGCAGATTTCAGTTAATAAGTGTAAGTTTCATATTGCCTTAATTTCCATGTCTGTTAAAAAACTGGTACTTAAGTATTGGAGGAGTTCTGAGGTTATCTCTTATTCTGAATGGCTAAACGAGCTATTATTTAATCTCCGAGTGGAGAAGACTATCTTGAGTATCAATAATAACAATTCCAAATATGAACAGATCAGGGCCTCGCTTCATACATTATACACTATCTAATTTTTAATATTTTTTCTCTAATCTCTCTGTTGTCATGGACTGTCAAGCTTTGGGGACTGTGTCGGAGGGGCTTGGGAGGTGTTCGGGGGGAGGGGGACGGTGTCAGCCAATCTGCTTTCTCTCAAGTTTTACTCTATGGATGTTTTGACCCTGTCCATTGTATACTGTGAAATTATCAATAAATTTTAAATTATATAAAAAAAAAGAAAACAGTACAGATACAGATAAATATGTACAAATATCATTGGACAGTTGCATACATTCATAGGCTAAACTAGCCATTCCATTCATTGGAAGACAGTACAAATTACATATGTCAATTGCAACACAGGTGAACAAACAGCAAGGTTGATATGAGCATACAGTATAATTATAGTAGAGTCAATTAGTACATAAGTGCAGAGTATAGACAATTGGCTGTGTACAGACTCATAGCCCTAGACATTGATCATACATACCAGGACAGTATAGGCAGCAGGTGGAGAAGTTTAGAGAAGATTAGGTATAGTTCCCATTACAAACAGGAGGCTTGTAAAATATTTCTTTATATTGTCTTTTGACGAGAGTAATGGTCTGGCATGAGAGTAGTGAGTGTGGGAGGTCATTCCACTTTTGTGGTTCTGCGAAGGAGAAGGATCTTCTTCCAACAGCTAGGCAAGTCTTGGGCAGGCCCAGCATCAGGAGGTGTGAGGACCTGAGTGTTCGTGAGATGGGTTTCAGGGTTAGTAGGTTAGATATATTCGGAGGAGGTGTGAGGTGTATTAGCTTGAAGGTAGTGCAATATACTGGGAGGTTAAGTCTGGCCATGAAAGATGGACAACCCAAATTTTTCAGCACATTACAGTGATGGGCATGAACTGGGGCCTTAATAGCAAATCAGACAATTCTGTGATAGGCCATTCTGAGTTTGCTCAGAAGTATAGTCTTAGAGGAGTGGATTACAGGGGCACTATAGAAGAGGCCTGGGAGCAGGGTGGCAGAAGCAATAGTGCTTCTTGCACTACTTGAGAAGTAGGGAGCAGTGTGATATAGAATGCCTACTTTCTGATTAGCAGCCTTAGTGACACAGGTTACAGTAAGTGCTCATCAAAGGATAGATGCTTGTCAAGTACTACGCCCAGGTATTTAAAGGAGGTAACATTTTCAAGTTGAATGTTAGTGGATGTTTTGATAGCCAGGGGGGCTATGAGGTTGTGTCAAAACAGGTATGGTGAAACAACAAGGATTTAGACTTTTTTTGTCTTCAGAACTAGTAGTTTATTTTGAAACCATGGTTCTAGATTCTGAAAGTTATTTGTTAGGCCAGAGTTAATATTTGAGATGTCACAGGAGGATCTATATAAGATGGCATCATCCACATATAGCTGAACTGATGTTCCTCCACAATTCAGAGGAGGGTCATTAATGAATATTGAGAATAGGAGAGGCCCTAGGATTGATTCCTGGGGAACCCTAATGGTGACAGAAGATAAGGCTAAGATGGTACTGGCCCATTTGACACATTGAAACCTATTCTCTAAGTAGTTAGAGACCCGAGAGATAGTTTTTATCCAGACCAAGGTGGCGAAGTTACAGATGAAAAGTGAGTCTCTGACTAGGTCGAATGCCTTCGTTAGGTCAACAAAGACTGCACCAGTGGCTTTGCATGGGTCCATAGCCTGGAATATATCAGTGGTGACCCTCAGGAGAACAATTTCTGTCCCATGCTATTTCTGAAAGCCATGTTGGTTACTAGTGAAGGCACTGGTCTGTTCAAGGTAGGAGGATAGTTGATTATAAAATATTCTCTCTTAGATTTTAGCAATTAGACACAAGATCGATATGGGTCTATAGTTTTCGATAAGGTTGGTCTGACCACTTTTATGTACTTGGACAACTACTATGGTTTTGCATTTGTCTGGGATGGTATGCGAGAGGAAGGATCTACTGATTAGGCAGGAGATCTGGCAGGCAAGTGCAAGTGCACGTATTTTAAGAAATTTGGGTGGTAGGGAGTCAAACCCTGGTGAACTGTCAGGGTTAAGTCCTCTTAGCAATTTAAAGACCTCTTTTCAGGAGGAAGTTTTTTTTTTTTTGTTAATATCATCTTTATTTCATTTTCACTCACAGTCAACTGCGTCAAGTAACAGGTGCACAGGTAATCAAAAAGAGGTACTTACAGAGATCCATTTGGTCACAGTACACTCAATGTTCTCAGTATTATAAAGACTCAATACCAGGGAGGTCAGAGTTCATTGTCTATAACAGGCCTGGGTGATTCAGTGGGACCCCGAACTCGGGATACCTTCATTTCTTTGAATGCTGTTCATTAAAATCCTGAGTATCAGACAGAAGATTGGGAATTTAAATTCATAGGTTAAGTAACATGTTTACTACATTGTCTTATTTAAACTTTCACACCCACGCCTGGGCGGCCATAGGAGGCTCCCCCGGATCCACGCACCTTGGTTCAGTATTAAGTGAGGATGGGGGGAGGGAGGGAAATCTTATTTATGGTACAAAGGTTGGGTCTTTTAACATAATATATAAAAGCCATCTATTCCATCTAGTGCCCAATCTTTCCTCCGTACCATTTAAGCTATGAGTTGTCTTCTCAAGCTGTTAAGTCTGTTTTGATATTGCCCACCAATCCTGTAATGTTGGTATTTTGGGAGTTAACCACCTTTTGGTGATGGCCTTCTTGCCTGCCATAAGCAGAATAGTTAGCAGATAGCGAGTATCCCTGTCTCTAAGGCCATCAGGGAGAATTAACAGTGTGAATAATTGAGGAGTTAACTGAATGGGTCTATCAAATATTTCTTGTAGTTCCGACTGCAGCGAACTAATGAATGGTTCCAACTTAGGGCAGGTGATCATTATATGGGTGAGGTGAGCCTTTTTTTCACCACAATTACGCCAGCAGGAGGCAGAGTGACCTGGTGTGTAGTGACTTGTAATCTCTGGGGTCTTAAAATAATGGACCAGGAACTTCCATGCAAATTCTCTCCATTGGTGTGAACTAGAGGTACAAGCCACCTGGCGGCATGCCTGCTCCCATTGCTTGTCCTCTATGTGTGCTCCCAGTTCTTGCTGCCATTTCCCACGGATATCTACAAGATTTGCCGAGGGATTTAACATTAGGGCTTGATAAAAAGCTGTTATCAAATGGCTTTGGTTTGAAGAAACGAACAGAGATTTCAGCTTAGTGATCAGGGGAGGCCATTGCTCAGGGTTCTGTACCTCCATCGGTAATGCCTCGTAGTAGTGTCTTAATTGCAGATAGGAGTGTGTTGATTTCCTTCCAGAAACATTTGGGGTTGGAGAGGTGTTGTTCCTGTAGTGATAGGAGATGCTCCATTTTGGCTTTTCCTAGCCTATCCTAGATTTACAAATATTGTGTAGTTGGCAGTAGGTGTTCCAGTCAGAATGGACTCTAGAGATTTTGAAGAAATGCCAAGCTTTGTCACGAAAGCACATGAGGTGCCTCAGTTCCAATGTAAGCCAGGGAGAGTGGATACCTTTTGATCTTCTTAGTCTGTGGGAAGCATGGTGGTCAATGATGGAGATGAAGGTATTGATTAGATATTCTAATGCTAGGTTTATGTTAGGAATGGAGGTTATTGGTGACCAGTCAGCAGTGGTGATACTTGAGCAGAAGGTTTCAGCAACAATGTTGGTTAGGTCCCTAGTTTTATGGATTTTTTGGAGGGGTGTGGAGAATTATTCTTCCAGACACAAAAAGTCAGAGAATGATCACTGAGTGCATCAGGGAATATTCCAGCGGCCTTAATAGAATTTGGATTATTAGTTAGTATCCAATCTAGGAGAATGTGCTTGCCTGACTTCATATTCAGTCTTGTGGGATTGTCGAGGAGTTGCTCCAGTTTAGCATCCAATAGGGCAGCTTGGTACTGTATTTTAAGAGGCCAAAACCAATTCAGGTTAAAGTCACCACATATTATAGTGTCTTTCTTAGGGAGGGAGTCCAGACTAGTGAGGAATTTGGCATAAGAGGACACTTGATTTGGGAGTAGATAGATGCATCCTACTGTTACGTTCTTGACTTGGCCAAGGGTGACTGTGATAAAGACATACTCTGCAGCCGAGTTGATCTTTAAGTTAGTTAATTAATTGACTATCAATCTATCTCTATCATAAATTAACCCACCTCCCTTTCTGGGGACCCAGTACTGTCTGCAGTAGGTATTGCCAGGAAGGGTAACCTCGTGAGGTAGTGTGGATGGTTTTAACCATGATTTGATAATGCAGAGGATGCCTGGTTTGTAATACAGTATCCAGGATTCCAATTCTGCCATTTTCCCCCTAATGCTCTGTATGTTCATATGAGCTATATTCAGACCTTTGGAGTTAAACCAATTAGAGCAGGAGGTTAAGGGGTCATAAGTGGCCCTCATTGTGTGGTTCAGTTTTTGTCTTTCACTGGGTCCCGGGTTTAGTTCGACATCACCTGACAGTAGTAGGAGACACAAGCAGAATTGGGGAGAGGGTGGGGTGAGGAAGGTTAGTTTGTGTATTCATTTGGAATGCTGCAGGAGGAGGATGGTTTAATTATGCTGGGCCAGGGTTAATAGTGTAAGGTGAGGGAAAGACCCATGTGGGCAAGTGGGCAATAAGTTAACGGTGCTGGGTGGTGATAACCTTAAAGTGGAGGGTGGCACAGATTCAGGGTTTGAGATCATATCTGCTGGTTGCAGGTGTGCCAGGAAGGACAAGCAAATGAGTAGTCCTTTGGTGAGAGGGAACATTGTGATGCAGAAAGTAGAAAAAATCAGACCAGGAAGGAAGAGGGAGGATGTGTGGTGTAGAATAACACCACTAGGTAGCTAATGACCAGAGTGATCTGGTGAGCTGTGTGCATCGGCATAGTACTGGGATCAAGGTAGCTGCATCCTAATTGATGGCAGGAGGGCCTAAGGCTTGTCAATAGGACCCTTCCTAATGGAGGATGTTATTGAGGAGAGAAAAAAGTAAGTTAAGTTGAAGAGAACGATCAACAAAAGTTGTGATGAGCAGATCCCCTTTAAGTCGAGAAAATAGTTAAATTAAATCGAAGAGAACGATCAACAAAATGTTGGAGTGAGCTTTAAGAGGGAACAATAGTGAAATTAAGCTAAAGAGAATGATCAAAAAAATGTTGCAGTGAGAAGTTCCCAGTTAAGAGATGCTTGCTCACTTTCTTTAAGTGTTTCAGGAGTAGTTATAGACAATTAGTAACATGGGGGGTAACGGGGGAGGAATTTTAGAGTATTTAATACTAGTTGGGGATGGGCGCTTCCTGACTTTATGATAAAACAGGTGTAGAGAAACAGCTCAGAATACCTACGAAAACCAAGTGCAAGTTGAGCTAGATTACGAACAGCACACCATTTAGTATTTCAGATATAAAAAAGGGTTAAGGCAGACTCAAAATCTAGAAAGGAAGATGTCATACGGGGCAATCTAAAAGAGAATAAAAAGTATAGTTCCAAATGTTCACCATAACATACGTTGCTGCTTTAATATTTTAAGCTATGCCATAATAGCTGTCACAAACACAATCAGCAGGTCAGGCCCTCTGATCCCACAGTGCCAACCACTGAGTACAGTATTGTGGACAGGTAACAGACAGGGTAACCCTCCTGTCTGCTTGTGGGTCCAAATCACCTTTAGTCTCAAGTTCTGGGGGGGATTCAAACTGTGAACCTTATACTAGCGTACCCAAATGTGCAAGCTCAGATGATCTACTCTTCGGGGGGATGCCAGATATCTTACACCTAAGGACAGCTAACCAGGTATACGAAAATGAACCCTTAAAACTATATAAAACACCTTAGGTATATTCTTACCTTTTCCCAGTTTGGTAACACCATCAAGCTTATGAACAGTTTTGTCATTCTTAACCCTCCATATGTCACATGCAAAAGAAAGAACTTGGAAGACCCAGGCAGTAGCTTTTAAATGAAAGGTTTACTTAAAAATGGATAAACATATGTAAAATGTAAACACAGAACACTGTATCACAAAACATACAATCACATAAAGAAAAACAAGGAAAACTACAAAATCCAACCACAATACATGTAGATCTTTTCTATCTAACGTATTACCTCTTTGCAGTGCTTAAGTTAGATCTTTTTTCTTAAGATCCCCAAAAGTTATGTCACCCAGTTTAAACACAGAATACAGCTTAAAAACTCTGTGTTTCCATCCCTTCTATGATGCCATCTAGCTCCTTCTTTTTGAATATAAAAAATATACAAACAATGATCTTCCTGTCCGAAGATATTTTAAAAACAGTGACTTCAGCAAAAAACTAATTTCCCAATATGACTCCTTAATTAACATCCCCTCTTTAATCTCGAGCAGTTCCTCTTCCCAGGGCATGTCAAAGGAGATTTATAGTTTTTCACACCATGATATAAAAATGTTTTTCCTCTAAAACGTCATAAAAGTTTATGATCCCTATATCCTAGCAGCTGGGTTGGTTGTAATCACAGGAGACCCTTAATTAAGTCTCTTTAGACCTTTAATTACCTCCTGGTTTCAGGTCACTTGACTGTAACCGAAACCTGGAGGGGGGGGGAGCACTCATGGAAGCACTGACAATCACACACTGTATTTTTATATTTCAGATATCATAGATCAGTCATAACCTGCTAGCCAAGCGTCACAATCCTCTCCACCTAGACTGAGTTTGGGGGCTCTATCCCCTGCATGAGATGAGCTTCCCAAATCAGTTCATAAACATGCGACAGGCCATCGGCATTCAGATTGGTCACTACAGCCCTATGTAAGATTGTCATGTCATACCCTTGAAAGGCAAGACTCCATCTTAATAGTCTACCATTAGTTTTTCCCGTTTGGGTCAGCCAAACCAGGGGGTTGTGGTCCATTTGTACCTCAAAATGCTGCCTGTATAAGTATGGCTGTAACTTCTTCAGGGCCCACACTATGGCAAGACACTCTTTTTCCACAGTAGAGTAAGCCTGCTCCTTGGGAAGTAACTTTTTACTCAGGTACACTACCGAGTGATCTTTCCCTTGGTTGGATGTCTGACTCAGTACTGCCCCAATACCCATGTCTGAGGCATCAGTCTGAACTATAAAGGGTCTGCTATAGTCAGGACTTGTCAATACAGGAGCACTGCATAGTGCCTCCTTCAGTCTGGTAAAGGCTTTTTCACAGGCTGGTTCCCAGGTAATTTTCTTAGGCATCCTTTTCTTTACCAGGTCAGATAGGACAGCAACCAGGGCACTGTAATTGGGTATAAATTTCCTATAGTACCCTGCTGTCCTGAGAAAACTCCTGACCTGTTCATGCGTTTCTGGTCTGGGCAATGCTTTGATCACCTCTATTTTTACTTGGTTAGAACAGAGCTGTCCCGGGCCTACGACTTGCCTGAGGTATGTCACTTCAGACATGGCTACCTGGAACTTCTCAGCTTTGACAGTGAGCCTGGCCCTCTGTATCCTGCCCAGCACTTCCCTAAGGTGGGACAGGTGTTCCTCCCAGCTGGCACTAAAGATGGCAGTGTCATCCAGTTATGTCATGACATACTCCTCAGCACCATTTAACACCTGTTTCACCAACCTTTGGAAAGTGGCCAGGGCATTCTTCATTCCAAAAGGTTTTACTTTAAATTCAAATAAGCTATCAGAGTGATGAAAGCCAACTACTCCCTAGCTCTGTTCATTAACTCTACCTGCCAATACCCCTTTGTCAGGTCAATAGTCGTAAGTATGTCACCTCTCACAACTTGTCCAGGAGTCTGTCTGTCTGGGGCATGGGGTGGGTGTCTGACTTCATGACTGCATTCAGTCTATGATAGTCCACACAGAAATGAGTAGAGTCATCTGACTTGGGCACAAGGACTACGGATGAGGCCAGGGTCTGTGGGTTCTCTGGATTACTCCAAAATCCAGCATTTCCTCCACCTCCCTCCTAATGTCCTTTTGGACAGCCTTTGATGCCCGATATGCTGTCCGCTGTATGGGCGTCTGTGTCCCTGTCTCCACATCATGTGTCACTAAAGGGGTTAGTCCAGGCTTGGTGCTAAACATAGGGGCAAATTTTGCTAAAACCTCCCTTATTTCTTGGATCTTGTCTGGGGCCAGCTGGGGAGACAATTTTACTGTCTCCACAGAGGACTCCCACTTGCTTTCTTCCCACAAGTCCAGAAGGGGGTTTCTTTTGTCTAGCTCCTCCCCAGGACTACATACTGTGAACACCATGTCAGCCCTATTAGCATATGGCTTCATCAAGTTGACATGGTACATTCTTTCTGTCTCTCTTCTGTCAGGTAACTCTATGATATAGTTCACATCATTTACCTTCCTAACTACTTTGTGTGGTCCTGCCCTCTCAGCTTGCAGCTTGTCTTTCTGGACCAGAGTAAGGACCATGACTTCCTGACCCACTGTGTATGAGTGAGCTCTGGCTCTGCAGTCGTACCACACTTTTTGTTTCTGTTAGGCAGCTGCCAGGTTGCTCTGGGCTGTCGCCCATGAGCTCCTTCAGCCTTTCCCTAAACCTAAGGACATAATCCAGTATGGGAGTTCCCTGGGAGGCGTGCTTGTCTTCCCAGTCCTCCTGGATCAAGTCTACGGGCCCACGTACTCGGCATCCATATAAGAGTTCGAAGGGGGAAAATCTTGTCGACTCTTGGGGCACCTCCCTGTATGCAAACAACAGGTGTGGAAGGTATTTCTCCCAGTCCATCCCATGCTGTTCAACAAACGCTTGGAGCATTGACTTCAGGGTACTGTTAAATCATTCTACAAGCCCATTGGGTTGCAGGTGATAAGGTGTCATGCATCTCTGCACCACCCCACACTTCTCCCACAAACATTTCATCAGGTCCAACATGAAGGAACCCCCTCGTTCGGTGACAACCTCCTGCGGAAACCCAACAAGGAAAAAAATCACAAGTAAGGCATCTGCCACTTTGTCTGTTCTCACTGAGGATAGGGCGACTGCCTCTGGGTACCGGGTGGCATAATCCACCACAGTCAGGATGAACCTCATCCTGAAGAAGCTGGGGGTATTTAAAGGCCCCACAATATCCATTCCCACCCTCTGGAATGGCTCCTCCACTATGGGCCATGGAATTAGGGTAGATTGGGTTTTCTTACCTGCCTTCCCTATTTCTTGGCACCAGTGACAAGACCTGCAATGCTCCTTCACCTGCTGGGTGAAGTTGGGCCAATAGAAATTCTGAGCCAACTGTTGCATAGCGCAGGCAATTCCCAGATGACCAGACAAGCGAATATCATGTGCAATCTTGAGCAACTGCTCATGATACCTCTGGAGAACGACAAGCTGCCTGCCTATCACCCCTCCCTCTGTCTTCACATCCTGAGTATACATCAGTCCATTTTGCCAATAAACCCTATGTTTATCATCACCTCCCTGTGCTCTGTCAGAGTCTGCCCAAGTCCTCAGCTTCTCTAGACTAGGGTCACTTCTCTGAGCAGCTACAAACTCTTTACACATTCCCAAGGTATGGGACAGGTCTCCTTCAGTCTCTAAACTAGAGTCCCTAGCACTAGCATCAGGGCACTCAGGATCACTGTCATCCCTAACCTTCTGACAATGGGTCACCCCTCCTTCTTCAGAGTAACCATCTGTAGCTGTGTGGTTAACTGCTACTGGGTAAATTTCTACCCCCTTTTCATTAGTCTCCTTATCAGGAGATGCAGGCTGGAGAACCAGCCTCCCAGTGGTTTCCACAATGGCTTCTGTTGGGTCCAAGGAACTACAATTTTCCCTTGCTGCTCGGCTACGGGTAATGGCATACACCATCCCCTGTTTGAGATTGCTGCCAAGGATGACATCCACTGCTAATGTTTTGGTTACAGTCACCTGTTGCACAGTTCCCCCTGTTTCACCCTAGTCTAAGAGAACACTAGCAAGTGGTAATGTTTTCTCCTTACCAGTGAAGTCTTGTACAGTTACAAATTCATTGGGTATAAGCTGACCAGGCTTCACCAGATCCCCCTTTACCATTGTCAGTGATGCCCCTGAGTCCCTTAACCCTTGTGTCTGTACACCATTCACCATGACTGGGTGCATGTGTTCCATCATGGTCACAGGCATGCTTCCAATGACACACAAATAACCCACTTCTTTCCTAGCCACATGTTGCACATTGCTCGCCCTTTTGGGATACTGTCACACAACATGCCCAGTTTCTTTACAGACCCAGCATTCATTTCTTTTCTCAGAGAAGTCTTTTCTCTTAAATCTGGGCTAGCTGGTTTTGGTGGAGGTAGTGAGAGTTTTAGCTGCCCTGAAGGCACGCTTTTCCCTTTCTGCTCTGCCACGCCCACCCCATTCACTCACAGAGCAGGTCTGCTCTTGGCATTGCTGTCCGAGAGTTCGGCAGCCTCTTGCACTGTTTTTGGGATCTCAGTCCTCCAGCCAGGTTTTCAGCTGTGCTGGACATGCCCAAAAAACTGTTCTAACAAAATAGCATTTTCAATTTTATCTACAGAGTTTGCTTCAATTCCTTCCCACCAACGTTTTAAAAACTGACATTGTTTCATGGCTAGCTCCTTGTAGCTCATGTCAGGGCTTCTCCTGAGCTTATGGAATTTAGCTCTGTATGCTTCAGAAGTTAAATCAAACTTTATTAAAAGTGCAGCTTTAAGTTTGCTGTAGTCATTACTTTCCTCCTTGTCAATGCATCCCGAGCTTTTACGGTAAGTAGCGGGAATAGCTGGAAGCTCCAGGACCCTCTAAGAATTTTAGCCTGAATACAACCTTTTTCAAAGGAATTTAAAAAGGCATCCATATCCTCCCCCTCTTTAAATTCAGCTATCAATTTGGAACTCAATTTGGAACCCAGTCCTGTAGTTCCAGTTAAACCCAAGCCACTTAACTGCTCTGGTGCTGGTGGTTGGAGTCATAACTTCTCCAGTTCATGTCACCTCTGGTGCTCATGCTCCTCATGGTCCACCTCTCGCTGTTCAGGGTTCACTTCTCACTGTTCTCATTCCTTCTTCTCCTCTGTGGCTCATTTCTTTTGCTCAGCATCTCTCTGGAACTCCAACTGCATTCTGCACAACTCAATCTGCAGCCTGAGTGCTTCTGGCTCCAGAATGCTGGTGACCTTCTCCTGCTGCTTTGGCCCTTCACTGGCACTGGCACTGGCCCTGCTGTCATCCTCACCGGATCTTGACACTGCACTGACCGCTGGCCCCTCCATGCTTAAGATTTGGTCTTTTACAGTCACAGTCTGTGAGTCGATGCTCTGGGCATCTGCTGCCATCAGGGCATCTGTGAAGTTCTGCTTGGTGGCTCTACCCTCATACAGGACTCCTCTGTCCTGGCACAACTGCCTCAAGCAGTCTACAGTGCGCACGCTGTTGTTGGAAGACATCTTTTTCCCTAACTACGGCTACTCTAACTTGCACTTTAGAAAAAAAAATAAAACAGGTAGGAACTCGACTGTAAGCAAAATGATATAGTTCTATTGCCTTTTTAAAAATAAATCACTGCATTTTTTTTTTTGCAAGTAAGCTGTACAGTATTAAGCTGACACACCGAATAGTTAAAGCTTGTGTTACCAAATGTATCCACACCGCTGCCAACCAATCTGTCACAAACGTACTCAGTGGGTCAAGCCCTCTGCTTCCACAGTGCCAACCTCCAAGCACAGTATTGTGAATGGGTAACAGACAGGGTAACCCTCCTGTCTGCTTGTGGGTCTGAATCACCTTTAGTCTCAAGTTCTGGGGGATTCAAATTGTGAACCTTCTGTTAGTGTACCCAAATGTTCAGGCTCAGATATTTTGCTCTTTGGGGGGATGCCAGATATCTCTTGTCTAAGGACACCTAACCAGGTATACAAAAATGAACCATTCAAACTCTATAAAAGACCTTAGGTATATTCTTTCCTTTTCCCAGTTTGGTAACACCATCAAGCTTATGAACAGTTTTGTCAGTCTTAACCCTCCATATGTCACATGCAAAAGAAAGAACTTGGAAGACCAAGGCAGTAGCTTTCAAATAAAAAGCTTACTTAAAAATGGATAAAAATATGTAAAATGTGAACACAGGACACTAAATTACAAAGCATACAATCACATAAAAAAAAACAAGGAAAACTACAGACAAATGCCTACCACAATACATTTAGATCTTTTCTGTCTAATGTATAGAAACATAGAAACATAGACATTGATGGCAGATAAGGACCGCTTGGCCCACCTAGTCTGCCCATTTCCCTACCTACTGGATGAGCTGCAGATCCTAGTTAACCCACAGCCTATTTCTTCATAATTTAAAGCTTGTTTCTTAATAGCCCAATAAGTTATGTCACCTAGCTGAAACTCAGAATACAGTTTAAAACTGTGTTTCCACTCCTTCTATGATGCCATCTAGCTCCTTCTTTTAGAATATAAAAATGATACAAACAATGATCTTCCTGTCAGGAGAGATTTTAAATACTGTAACTTCAGCAAAAAACTAATTTCCCAATATGTCTCCTTAAGTAACATCCCCTCTTTGATCTCAAGCAGTTCCTCTTCCCAGGGCACATCAAATGAGTTTTATAGCTTTTCACACCATGGTATAAAAATGTTTTTTCCTCTAAAACATCATAAAAGTTTACGATCCCTATATCCTGGTAGCTGGGTCAGTTCTAATTACAGGAGACCCTTAATTAAGTCTCTCTAGTCTTTTAATTACCTCCTGGTTTCAGGTCACTTGACAGTAACTGAAACCTGGGGGGGGGTGCACTCATGGAAGCACTGACAATCACACACTATATTTTTGTATTACAAATATCATAGAACAATCATAACCAACTGGCCAAGTGTCACAATAACCATCTCGTAAATCACTGGTATTTTCATGTCATGCTGTGATGAAGCAGCTTTTAGATTTACTGTTATTACAAGCCACTCATGTCCCGTGGGAGTTGATTTTCATGTTTTGTTTTGTTTCCTTTAAATGTTCAATCTAATGGTTGTAGTGAACAATATTCAGTGTTGTGTACAGGTCCATTAGTATGACACATGTGTAATACCCCAATGTTAGGGACACCGCAAAGAAATAGATGTTCTCTCCCCAACATAAAAATGTATTAGTTTGTAGCCAGTTCCTCTGTCCCATCCCCCCCTTTCCTGCAGTTCCACTGACCCCTCCCTGTCCCTTTGTTTATTTCATGCCATTCAGTGCTGAGAAGGAGGGTCATGGGCAGGAGACACTCACTGGCGGGCTTGTCATGCCCAATCCCCTGACCAGAAGCAAGGACCTCCACTGTCCTACAAAAGGGCCAGTGAGTGGCCTTAAAGGGGAGTCAGTGGCTAGACTTTGAGGGTGGAGGATGCAAGGAGCATGGACAAAAGAAAAGTACCTAGAGCATGTCCATGGCTCCTCTGGCACTGCTCCCCTCTGTCTTCAGTCCAGGGCCATGTGGTTGGGCAGCATCAGGGTCCATTAGGTGGGAGTGTGGCTCCCTGACATGATCTGCTTCCTTCCCCCTGAGCCTTGAGTGAGCTGGGGGAAGCCTTCATGGGCCAGAGCAGGTGGTGTGCCACAAAATTGGTTCCAGGTGGAAAATGCAGCCCAGACCTGTAGTTCCTCCAGCCACAGCCATAGCTGCATGAGAAAAGAGCTGGGTGGGAGCATGGCTCCCTGGCCTGGGTCCCTGCCTCCCACAAGCAGCACTGGAGTCCTGGGCCTGGGTGGTGAGTGGGCAAGTACTCAATCTTTTTGTATACTCATGCCACAGGTACCAGATGTGGGGAGGGAAGAGGAAAGGGAAATTAAAGGGGCAGAGTGCTCAAGGAAAATAATTAAAGGGCCAGTGCCCTAGTACGGGCCTAGTAAGGGAATGGGGGAGCAAAGTGGGCTCCTTGGGTGAGCTGCCAGCTCTGAGGGGGAGGCAAACTGACAGGCCAAATGCCCAGACAGAAAGAAAGGAAGGCCCCAGGAGTGGCCAGAGGTCATTGAACAATTTTAATTTTTTAATTTTTCTATTGTCAAAAGTGACTTCAGAGAAGGCAGGCAGAGCCAGTAGTAGATTGCCTCTAGGTGGGTAAAAATAGAGGGACACCATGAATTAGAAGCCCCAAAAGGAGGTGAAATCCAGAAATGAGACTCCACCTAAGGCACAGGGGTGGCTGTTAGTATTAATAACGTGGGTCTGATCATCAAAAATAGCCAAAAGAGGGAGACCCTTGAAGGCTCAGTGCCTCTTTGGGGAAGGGGGGAATTGGTCTAGGGGCCCTGTGTAGTCCATGGTGTCCTGTGTAGGTTTTCTAAGCACCCCTTAGAGACCGTATTTCCTACAAGAACTGAACTGTCTGCCAAAAATACTGAACTGTTTGCTTGCTTCTGAACTGTGTTATTGAATTGCATTCTTGTGCACCTGATGTCTAGCTTCACCTTCGTTGCCTGGACAAACTTCTTCAGAGTCCAATGCTGACTCAGGGAGGTCCTCGCCCATTCCCCATCTGCAACAGAATCACCTCCAGTGATGTTAGCCTGTCTCAAAATTCCACCAGAAATGTTCCAGCATTGGTCCTATGCTAGTAAGTGGTAGAGAGCCGCTAGTGAGGTATTTAGTAGTGAGTCAGCTTAGGAGCAACCCTGGCTCAAGCGTGAGGGACCACAGTTATTGTTGTGCATGCCCTTTTCTTATTTTGCCATCCATCCATAATGTGTGCGCATGTCCATGTCACTCTGTAGAGTCCACCTGATGGTTGCATCGCCAATGGTCATTTATGAAAGGTGTACTGGGTGCCTTGGATCTGCCAGTGATCATTGCTGTGTATCTTCCAGAGAACCATCTGTTGATCAGAAGTCTTCAGCTTCTTTCCCAGAGACACAGAGGATCACCAAATTCTTCATTGACCAGCTAGCAGTGTTCCTCTTTGTGTTTAGTTCATCCAGGGAATGCCCCATTATGGATAGTTCATAAAAGCACTTTGTATGGTCAATGTATATCTGCTGATCAGCTGACACATAGGAAAGCCTAAGCTTGGTTCATTAGTTGCCTTATCATCTCAGTCAGGGGCACACAGGACTTGGACTAAATGGGGTTACCCCCTATTCTTGGTTTGATCAATTGTTGGTCCTGATTATAATGTTTTGTTGTTTATTCCCTTGCCCTGTAGTGTTGTAGAAAGAGTTATCTTGTTTTTATTTTCCCTGGTAAATAAATCTCTTGCATCTTGGTTACTGACTAATCTGCCTGCCTCTCCTTCCAGATCCATCTGGCCTATCCTGACATTGTTAGGGAACCTTTTGGCCTGCTACACATTCAATATTTTTTATTTTATTTTATTCTTTTTGAAACTGGGTAAGGCCCCCTAAACACAAATGTAGTGCCCCAGGAAAATTGGGGGCACCACAGAAAATAGTGGAACTGTGAGCATCACAGAAAAAAGGGGATCCCCAGAGACATGAGGAGGTCAGCCAGTTATGGGGACCTTGGCAACTTAATGGGAAACCCTTGAAAAGCATAGGGGACCCTCTGAAACACAGAACAGGCCCCTCTCTAGCAGACAGTCCTAGCAGGTGACTCTAATTACAACTTCCTGTTGCTATCCTTTGGAAGACATAAATCTTGCTTGTAGAGCAGAAAGCAGCTAACTAAAATAAGCTACCATTTTTCTTACTAATTGCCCTCCATCCCGCCCACCTTAAGTCAGTTCTTCTTTTATAGCCACTGGATTTGACTGACAACAGGGACTTCCTGTTTGGCAGTAGGAAGGGAAGGATCATGGAGAAGCATTAGTTTTGTCAACCCTAAAGGAAAAAAGTATCTCGCTCTCCCCCCCAGCTGCTGGTGGTCTGACACCGAGCAAGGAAGAAGTAAGCTACTGAAGAATATAGGAAGTTGCTGTCCCAGAACAGGAAGGATGAGAGTTGTAAGGAGAGGAGAGAGTAAGCATACAAAGAAACAGGAGAGGGAACACAAAATAAGACATGATAGGAGTGGTGCAGTGCAATGGCTGTGGGGTGGCAGTGTTCTGGGAGACATTCTGGAGGCTTCGATGCTGCTGTTTTGCAGGCACCTCTCTGGTCTGAGGGAGGAGGTTGCCCATCTCCAGACTGACCTGGCTAGGATTTGTGAAAACTCCTCCCCCACCCAGGGACCACCAGGGCCAATGCCACTACCTCAGAAGTTGCCAAGAAAGAGGAGCAGCTGGACCAGGGTGGGCTCAGGGAGAGAGAGAGGGTGGTGGAAAAGAGTTGCATCCCTCCAGCTGTAACTTATCACAATTCTTACGCTGTTCTGGTGGATAGTGGTCCCTATATGGAGGCACCTGCAGTGGAGACCAAGGAAGGTGCTGGTAACCTTCACAAAGGAGAACCACAGGAGGGTGGCATGGGACCCCACAGGGGAAGGAAACAACTCCTGGTGGGGGACTCAATCATTAGAGGGTAGAAGTGGGGGAGGAAAGAGAGAGAGGTAAGGTGCCTGCCTGGCGCCACTGCTTGGAGGGACAGGAAGCGAATCCTCAGGATCATGGGAGCAGCTGCATGAGGGAGAGAGCTGGATGTCATTGTCCACCTAGGGACAAATAACCTGGCTCAGAATGGGATCAAAGCAGTGCAAGAGGAGTTTGTAGAGTTGGGGATAGGCCTTAGACAAGTAGTGTATATGGTAACCTTCTCGGAGGTGCTGCCTGTCTATGGCAAGGGTGATGCCAGGGAACTCCTCACCAGGGAATTCAATGAATGGTTGAGAAACTGGTGTGGAGCTCAGAGTTTTGGCTTCATTGGGGACTGGGGAGCCACCTGGAGGGATGCAGGCCTATATTGGCATGATGGTCTGCATCTGTCCAGGGGGAACCAGGAACCTATGTGAGAGGTTTAAATGCTTCATTGGCAAGCATTTAAACTAGCTAAGGGGGAAGCACTGAAAGGAATAGAAATCCCAACCTCTCCCCACAAAACATGGTAATTAGTGAGGTAAACACCAAGGAAGAGAAGTCATTAGGGAGCAGGACAGAGGTAAATGTAAAAAAAAGCAAAGGCAGTAAGCACAGGGATGGGGCTAAAAGGGGTAAGGCCATAAAAAAATGGAGGGTGATGAGTACCAATGCCCATAGTCTATGTAACAAGCTCCCTGAACTAGTGGCCTTGATGGAAGAGGGTTGCCTGGATATTGTGTCAGTCACAGAAACATGGTACACAGAGAACCATGACTGGGATGTCAACATACCAGGATACAAATCTACAGGAGGGATGGGGAGGGTAAAAGATGAGTAGGAGTAACTCTCTATGTAAAGGAAGGGATCAAAGCAAAAGAACTAAAGAGTAAACAGGGAGCAGATGAGGCACTCTGGGTCACCCTGGAGACTGGAAATGGCACCACAATCCTCATATATAGACCCCCACCACAGGGGGAGGGAATGGACAAGGAAATGATAGAAGGCATCCTTAGAATGGCAGAAAAAGGGGATATATTGTTGATGGGGGACCTGAATATGCCAGATGTTAACTGGAGCACCTTTGCTACAGGCACATCCAAGAGCAGGGATATTCTTGATGCCCTACAAGGGGCATGCCTCAGACAGCTACTATTGGAACACACTCAGTTGGGAGCGGTCTTAGACCTGGTACTCTCAAATGGAGATGGAGAAAGAATCTCAGATTTAGAAGTGGGTAGCCATCTGGGAACAAGCGCCCACCAAATAGTGTGGTTCATCATAAACACAGCCACACAATCAAGCCATACAAAAGCAAGAGTATTGGACTTTAGGAGGGCTGACTTTGGGAAAATGAGAGAGTGCCTCAGCAAAGTACTAGCAAACAGGCAAGAAGTAGGGGTGGAGAAACAATGGGGAGTAATTAAAACAGCCACCACAGAGGCAACAAGCCTTTGTGTAAAACAAATCAACAAAACACAACAAGGAAAAAAAAAATACTATGATTCTCAAAATAGGTGGCAGGGAAAGTTAAGGAGAAAAGGATAGCATTCAGAAAATGTAAGGAAACACAGAAGGAGCAGGACTGAGAACTTTATCAGTTAAAGCAGAAAAAGGCAGTGAAGGCAGTCAGAACAGCAAAGGCCCAAACTGAGGAAAGGATAGCCAACTCTGTTAAGAAGGAGGATAATACCTTTTATATGTATATTAGGGAGCAAAGAAAGACCAAAGGAGGGATACAGAGGCTTAGTAAAGGGGAGGGAATGTGGGCAGAGGGTGACAGTGAAAAAGCAGGGATACTGAATGAATATTTCTTTTCAGTATTCACAAAGGAAGAGGAGGGGGAGGTACCTAAACCAAACAAAAGAAACACTCTGAAGATGGGGGTCGATACCAGTCCATTTACAGAAGAAAAGGTTCTGAAAGAACTAATAAAATTGAAGGTGGACAAAGCAATGGGGCCTGATGGGATTCACCCAAGAATTCTAAAAGAACTAAGGGTAGAACTAGTGACACTGCTGACTACTCAATTTAACAAATCATGGGAGGATGGGGTGGTACCTGAGGACTGGAGGAGGGTGGATGTGATTCCTCTTCACAAAAGTGGGAGCAGGACAGAGGCAGAAAACTACAGAACAGTTAGTTTGACCTCAGTGTTAGGGAAAATGATGGATTCACTTCTGAAGGAAAGAATTGTTGCGTACCTAGACTCCAGTGGGGCGCAGGACCCAAGGCAGCATGGATTCACAATGGGAAGGTGATATCAGATGAATCTAATAGATTTCTTTGACTGGGTGACCAAAGTAGTAGACCAGGGAGGGGCTGTGGACATGGCCTACCTAGATTATAGCAAGGTATTTGATGCAGTCCCACACAAAAGATTAATACACAAGTTAGCCAACCTTGGAGTGGGTCCCAAGGTGGTAGCCTGGATAAAAAATTGGCTAGGCAATAGAACACAAAGGGTAGTAGTAGTAGTAAACGGAGTCCACAGTAAAGAAAGGAGGGTTATTAGCGGGGTACCTCAGGGTTCAGTACTGGGACCGGTCCTTTTTAATGTCTTTATAAGTGACATTGCAGAGGAACTGGAAGGAAAAGTATGTCTCTTTGCAGATGACACAAAGATCTGCAACAGGGTTGATACACAAGATGGAGTGGAAAGGATGAGAAGAGACTTGGCAAGGTTGGAGGAATGGTCAAATGTATGGCAGCTCAGATTCAATGCAAAGAAGTGCAAGGTAATGTACCTGGGGAAAATAACCCAGGGGAAGAGTACACAATGGGAGTGAGATACAGACAGCAGTAAAAATGGAAAGGGACCTGGGGGTAATTATATCAGATGACCTAAAGGTGGGCAAGCAATGTGAGAAGGCAGTAAGGAAGGCTGGGGGGATATTGGGATGCATAGGGAGAGGCATCAATAGTAGAAAACAGGAAGTTGTTATCCTTCTGTACAGACAGTTGGTGAGACCCCATCTGGAGTACTGTGTGCAGTTCTGGAGACCCCATCTCCGCAAAGACATAGACAGAGTGGAGGCTGTCCAGAGGAGGGCAACCAAAATGGTGCAGGGTCTGCACCAGAAGACATATGAAGAAAGACTAAAGGAACATAATATGTATACCTTTGAGGAAAGAAGGGAGAGAGGGGACATGATAGAAACTTTTAAGTACCTCAAGTGAATCAACAAACTCCAAGAGGGTAGAATCTTTCAGAAAAAGAGATGTGCAACAACAAGGGGTCACAATTTGAAGATAGAGGAGGGACGGCTCAGAGGTAATGTGAGGAAATTTTTTTTACAGAGAGGGCTGTGGATGCATGGAACAGCCTCCCTGAGGAGGTCATGGAGTCAGGAACAGTGGGGGAATTAAAGAATGCATGGGACAGACATAAGCCAGTCCTAGCACGGGGTAGGAGGAAGTAAGCTGTTGGTTAACTAGGATCAGCAGCTTATCTTTAATGTAGGAAAATGAGCAGACTAGGTGGGCCAAGCAGTCCTTATCTGCCATCAAATTCTATGGTTTTATGTTTCTAGCTGTTTAAATTCAGACTCTTAAAAGAAAAATTTTTTTTTCCTTCGTTTGTTCTCCATTAGCCCTGTTCAAGACCAACACCTAATCAGCCAAGGCCAAACAAGTTGGGCCACATTCCTGTCCCATCAGGGGAGAAGGAAGCCAGGCTGAGCCCTCTCAGCCAATTTCTGTGGCCAGGGTAGATTCGAATTTTGAGACTTTTTTTTAAGCCATTGACCCAGCCTCAGGAGGCTGACCTCTGGATGAAGCAGCCAGTTCCCTGGCAGGTAGCCAGGACTGCCCCAGCCTAGAGAAGGCTCTGCACAGGCTGGAGACAGGAGAAAGAGTTTGATCAGGGAGGGTGAAGGATGGTAAGGCAATGGATGTTGGCTTCCCTGTTAGGAGCTTAAAGCAAATCCCCTGGGTCCCTTCAGTGTAACCCCCCTCCAGAAGATCTCCATTTGCAGCCTCAGTCGGTTTTCTGCAGAAATTTGCCATCTAGTCAGGACCCACAGTGCGGCAAGTCAGTCTATTTGGCCAGGAAACAGACCCAGTGAACCTTTTATACAGCAGGCTCCAGCAGAAGAGGCCTTATCACTCCTTTGTGGTTGTGCATTCTCCAGGGTACAGGAATCCTTGTTGAACTCCAGGGGTGAGTAGGCTTGTTGGCCAGGATTTCCTTTAATAATTAGCCATAGCCAGACCTGCTCCAGCCAGAGGAAGGATTATTTGTTTAGCAATCGTATTGTTGTACTATGTAATTATTGTTTATAATTATTAAATTGCTTCCATTGTACCCCCAAGGGTGGAGGAAAGCTGCTTATCTTGTATAATTGTATAGAGACAGAGATTGGGAGAGAGAGAGAGAGAGAGAGAGAGAGAGAGAGAGAGAGAGAGAGAAAGCAAGATGGCAGAAGCTAGGAGAGTTTAAACCAAATAATTGTTGGACCAAGATTAAAGGTGTTTGTGAGCTCCTTTCTTGAAGGAATCTATGCTAGTCTAACTTATTCTAGGCAGTCTGTGCTCCAAATAGAGAGACTGTGGAACTCTCTCTCAGCCAAGAGTCAAGGAATTGCTAGGTAAAGCCAGGTCAAAGTATTATTGGTGAGAAGGTGCATTTCATGCTGAATCTCCTATTGTTTGGTGTGAGGGATTGATTCTAGGGGCACAAAGCAGATTATAAGAGAATCCTGCTCTCAAGAGTCACAGGGTAATCTGAGCCCTAGTAATGGGGAAAGCAGAGCTTTTTATCCATATTTAGTAGAAGGGCGGGGCAGCCCATAGCTGGGACAAAGAGGCTAGGTACCCTGACCTCCTCAATATTCAGGAGACATAGACCTGACCACGTGATGCAGGCAAGAGAGTAAATCGTAGGAAGTAGAGCTCTGTCTCTTATTGGTTAAATGTTTAAACTAAATCACCTGATTAAACTCTAATTTGATCTGCAAATGTCTCTAACAGTCAAGAATGGGCCTTCCGTTAATATTCTTAAGAAGATGGATTCTGCCTTGCCACCGTGCCACTCAGATGTGGCCTCCACAGCAGACAACCCACAGGAATCGGAGGCTAAATGTCCTCAGTGTAGCAACACCCCCTCTACAGGATCCACAGGAAATTTCATCTGCTTACATCTGCACTGAGCTTTCTTCCATAAAAGAAGCTCTCTTCAAACTTATTGAAGAAGTCGCTGATATAAAACCGGCCCTCACCCAGCTATCTGACCAAGTGGCAGACTCAGAGGCATGGTTAAGCTTGGTGGAGAAGAAGCAAGAAAAAATGGAGCCCGAGGTAGTCGCTCAGCAAAAGAACTTATCTAAACTCGAGGAGTGCATTGATGATCTAGAAAGCAGAAATAGGAGAAATAACCTGGTACTGCTGGGACTACCTGAAGGAGAGGAAAACCCCAACACTATCTCTTTTTTACAAAGCTTTTCTGAGGAAGACAGTGGGGCCTTCACTTAACGGCCCTGAATACATCATTGAGCATGCTCATCGCTCACTCTGGGCCAAACCTCTTGCCTCTGAACCTCCCCGACTGATTATTTTCAAACTGCTGAATTTCCTGGACCGTGAATTTATCTTCAAAGAATCAAGGAAACTGTCTGCAATTTTATGGGAGGGTAAAAAACTAGGATTAGTTCCAGACCTAACTTTTAAAACCAGACAAATTCGTACTTCATTTAGACCTCTTACTTCTAAGTTGTGGGCCGCAGGGATTCAGCATCGTATCTTGTACCCTGCCAGATTGGAAGTTACTTTGGAGAATGGAGACAAACGTTTTGATTCGGTGGAGGACACAATGAAGATTCTGCAGGAAGCCTATCCGGACCCATTTCCCAAGTGAACTATGGGGAGTGGGAAGAGGTTGATTATTTATTTGAGTTCATCAAGTTACTATGTATTTATTTATTTAGTTATTTAACCAGGAGTAGCACACTAAGCTGAAAGCTTTTTTACAGGAGTGACCTGGGAGCACAGGGAAGCTAAGTGACTTGTTCAGGGTCACACAGTATGCAAGTGGAAGCTGTGGGATTCAAACCCAGATCTGGTCTGCTGGATGTCACCAGATTTGCAGCTCAGAGCCTTAAACCACTGCGTTATACTGCCTCCCTAAAGTAATGTAATGTGACTAACCCATGCAAGAAGAACCATTTTGAATTCCTTTAGAACTGTCTGAGCTTGTTTCACACCTTGGTGTGTAAAGAGATCTGTCCCTTTTTTACTGTATGTGTACTGCTGTTTTCTAACTGTTTTAATTTTTTTTTTATTTTGAGAGTCACTGCATTAGAGTTTATACTAACTATGCTTTCCAGGAACTGAGGTTATTCCTCCCACCTTTTGAGTTTGTGATAGCTACTCTAAATCTTCTATTTTTTGGGACTGTATCAAAAAACTCATTTTAGAGGGAAGCTTGCTAAGAACTTTATTTTTCACATAGGGAGAAGGAATGTCTATCATTTTTTGCATGAGATTGTGGTGACAGTTCTGAGATGCAATTCCTAACTGAGCCCACTAGATGGCACAATTATACATGTTTAACATTATTAATTTACAGTTTAGACAGTAATGGTTAGATTATAACTATTATGCTCTCAAGTTTGATAATCTGTAATGTTGGAAATGTTTGCAGTTCCTTGAATATGGTGGGGAGCTATGTTTGCTGTACCTAAACTTTAAGATTTAGCCTTATTTTGGCCCTTTAGAGCCTGCCCAGGGGATTAGGGCTTTACCGATTAAATACCTTCCCCCCTCAATATCTCCTTCACAGCTGTGTTATGGCTATAACCCAGTTACCTACTTCCGTCTATTTGGTGATGTGCTCTTCTTTTTATTATACCCCCCATTTCTTATTTGTTAACCGGAAAGTGACTGCTCTCCCTCAGACTGCATTAGTATCCATAATATGGGGAGTCAGCCTAGGGCCTGGAAACTTGGTCAGCTGATTCTACTTTTGGGGAGCTGTTTTTTATTGGATATTTTTTAATTTTTTTACCACTTTTTTCAGCTTTGTTTATTCTGTTATGGGAAGGGGGAGGGAGGGGTGTAGCAACCACTTATATCTTTCAGCCATCCCTCACAGGTATAGTATCCATCTAAAATTATGATTACTTCTCATTTGAAGATTATTTCCTGGACTGTTAAAGGGAGTAGGGACAATACAAAAAAATATGTCATTCTGAATTACCTAGCAAAACTAGACCCTATGATTGTCTTTCTCCAGGAAACTCATCTTCCCTCTGATCAAGGAAGATATTTACAGAAAATGTGGATTAGCCAAGTTTACAGTGCAGGGTTTAATTCCTGCAAAAGGGGTGTTGCTATTTTCATTGCAAGAGGAGTGCCTTTCTTGGTCGCCCAAATGATAAAAGACCCAGAAGGTAGGTTCATTTTAGTTCTAGGTAAGCTTGGCACTAAGGAACTACTACTGGGGTCAGTGTATGGTCCCAGTGTAGATTCCCCTTCTTTTTTTCTCACTTGATCACAGTATTAGCCCCATTTGCCCACTTATTAACTACCCTGATAGGAGACTGGAACATTGTCCAAGTAAACGATATCAACCAGACTTACCATAAAGGCCTTGGTCCTTCTCCTGCTCAATGAGCTCTGCTGGAGCTTATGTCTTCCTTGGGGTTGATAGATCCATGGTGGCTCTTACATCCTTTAATGAAAGACTTCACCTTCTTTTCCCCAGTCCATAAGAGTTACTCTCATTTAGATTATTTTTTATTGAGCCAACAGCTTTGTATTGGTATGTCTGATGCCCAGATTTATTCCAGAGTGATCTCAGATCACTCACCCATCTCTGTTTTACTGGAATTGTAAGGCCCTCCTCTTAGACCCCGCACATGGTCTCTTAATAACTCCCTTTTGAAAGACTACCAAATTCATTCTCGTTTTGGTACCTATCTCTCCTTAACTATACAAGACAACATAGACTCCATCCCTGAGATGGATAAGGTCCGGACAGCCCTAAAATTAACATGGAGAGGAGAGCTTATCTGAATTGCTACTGTGACTAAAAGGAAGAAACAGTTCCATTTAGATAATTGTCTGGCTAAGTGACACAATTTAGAATCCCATGGGACTGACAAATTGTCCAATGTAAAATCACTAGAATTAAATCATCTCCGAGCTTACTATGCTAAAACCCTCTTAGAAAAGGTTGAGCGAGCTACCTCTCGGATTAAAGCTACTTATATTGAACAGGGCAACAAAGCAGGCAAATATCTTGCCTGGCAATTAAAACATCGCTCTGCCAATAAATGGATTTCGGCCATTAGAGATACTAATACAGATGTACTTCTCACTGATCCTCAAAAAATGGCATCCTCTTTTAGAGAATTTTATCAATCCCTTTACTCTCCCCTTCCACGGTCTGCCTCCTGCTTTCAGTTAATGGATGATTTTCTCCAGAAGGCAAACCTGCCCCACCTTTCAGATATAGCCCAACTCTCTCTAGAGGGGCCTATTACCAAAGGAGAAATCTCTGAAACAATAGACTCATTGCGCCCAGATAAGACCCCTGGACCAGATGGCTACACTAGCTTGTTTTATAGGACCTTTAAACCTCAACTTGTCCCTCTACTTTGCAAGCTATTTGCATTCTGGGAATCACACCCACTTAGTGATCCCTCTCTTTTTTTGAGGCTAGAATTATTATTCTTCCCAAACCAGGGAACTATCCCATGCAGATTAGCAATTATAGGCCAATAGCCTTGCTTAATGTTGATATTAAAATTTATGCCAAAATCTTGGCTACTAGATTAGCCAAGGTTTGGACCCACTTGATAGGGGAAGAACAAGTAGGGTTTGTCTCAGGCCATTCTTCTGCAGATCATTTCTGTAAATTGGGCCACCTAATATCTGCATCCAGGGACCCAGGGTTTAAAGCAGTGCTGGTGTCCCTGGATGCAGAAAAAGTTTTTGATAGAGTGGACTGATCCTACTTTTTTACAGCTCTTTCCCAATTTGTGCTCCCAGACAGTTTTATACATCGGTAGGGTACTCTCTATCAATGTCCCTCAGCCCGATTGTTGTACAATAACCACCTTTCAGATGCTTTCCTCTTGAGGAGTGGAACCAGATAGGGATGCCCTCTGTTCCCCTACCAGTTCAATGTATACACTGAACCTATAGACAGAGTGCTTAACAGGGAAGAAGGGTTTCAGGGAATAAGGCTAGGCTCGCAGGAATTTAAACTTTCACTTTTCGCAGATGATTTGCTGCTCCAGCTAGCTAATTGGGACTCCTCTCTCCCTCGAGCAATGCAAACTGTAACTCAGTTCAGTGAGTTCTCTGGCTATAAAATTAACAATTCTAAAACCACTGTTTATCCCCTTTCGGTTATGGTAGACAAGGGACAGGTGGAATCCCTAGGTCTCCACTGGGAAAGAGATTCTATCAACTACTTGGGATAAAACTTACCAGGGACCTAGACAAATTTAAAACCCTAAACCTTGACCCCCTCCTTCAATCAATTAAAGAAGCCCTGGCACATTGGGGGAAATGCCCTATCTCCTTTTGGGGCAGAACACACATTCTGAAGATGACAGTACTCCCTAAAGTATTTTACTCCCTGAATAGTCTAGCCTTGTATCACCCTGAATCTTTCTTCAAGAAACTCCATAGCATATGCTCTGATTTTATACGGAATGGGAAACCCCCTTGTACAGCTTATTGGAAGCTTACAGGCCCCCAATAAAAGGAAGGGTTGCAAGTGCCAGACTTTTTTCTCTATTATCTGGCCATCCATGCTAGCAAGTTCTTACTTTGGGCCGTCCCATGTGAAGAATCCTCTATTAACTTTCCTGGCTTGCACTTGACCAGGAATGTGCTAAGGCAGAGTCTTTATCTTTACAAGCCTTTCTGTATTGTCACTGAGCTGCTATCCCCCAGAAATTCAGGAATCACCTGTTGGGTGGACCATTAGAGCTTTCTAGCTGTTGCTAGCCTTGCTTGTGGAGCAGAAAGCAGCTAACTAAAAGAAGCTACATTTTCTTATTAATTTAAAACTTATAACTCAGCAGGAGTCAGTGTCTGTCAAGATTAAGTAGACAGATAACTTTATTAGAAGTAGAAGTGGTCTTATTTAGGGTTAAAAAAATAAGAAAGAAAAGAAAGAAAGCCAGTGTGTGTTCTTAGCTGAGAAGGGTACTGAATCAGCTGACTTTGCTAAACCAGTAGGAGGAAAGAGAGCTTACCTGGGGGTGCGGTTTAGACACTACAAAAGCAAGTGAATCAAACTACAACTTCCTGTTGCTAGCCTTTTTTCCTTACTAATTGCCCTCCATCCCACCCAAAGCCAGTTCTACTTTTATAGCCACTGGATTTGACTGTCAACAGAAACTTTCTGTTTGGCAGTAGGAAGGAAAGGATCATAGAGAAACATTGGTTTTGTCAACCCTAAAGAAAAAAAAGTAGCTCACTCTCCCCCCCTAGCTGCTGGTGGTCTGATATTGAGCAAGGAAGAAAGAGGCTACTGAAGAAGATAGGAAGTTGCTGTCCCAGAACAGGAAGGGTCAGAGCTGTAAGGAGAGAGTAAGCATCCAGAGAAACAGTAGAGAGGACACAAAATAAGACATGATAGGAGTGGTGCAGTGCAATGGCTGTGGGGCGGCAGTGTTCCGGGAGACATTCTGGAGTCTGCGATGCTGCCCTGTTGCAGGCACCTCTCTGGTCTAAGAGGTTGCCCGTCTCCAGGCTGACCTGGCTAGGATTCGTGAAACCTCCTCCCCACCAGGGACCACCAGGGCCAATGCCACTACCTCAGAGGTTGCCAAGAAAGAGGAGAGGCTGGACCAGGGTGGGCTCAAGAAGGGAGAGGGTGGTGGAACAGAGTTGCATCCCTCCAGCTGTACCTCTCCACAATTCATTTGATCTTCTGGTGGATAGTGGTTCCTCTATGGAGACACCTGCAGTGGAGACCAAGGAGGATGCTGGGAACCTTCACAAAAGGAGACCCACAGGAGGGTGGCATGGGACCCCACAGGGGAAGGAAACAACTCCTTGTGGGGGACTCAATCATTAAGGGGGTAGAAAATGGGAGAGGAAGGGGAGAGGGAGGTAAGGTGCCTGGCACCACGGCTTGGAGGGACAGGAAGCGAATCCTCAGGATCGTGGGAGGAGCTGCACGGGGGAGGGAGCTGGATGTCGTTGTCCACATAGGGACAAATGACCTGGCTAGGAATGGGATTAGAGCAGTGCAAGAGGAGTTTGTAGAGTTGGGAAGGGGCCTTAGACAAGTAGCGCATACGGTAACCTTCTCGGAGGTGCTGCCTGTCTATGGCAAGGGGAGATGCTAGAGCACTTCTCACCAGGGAATTCAATGAGTGGTTGAAAAACTGGTGTGGAGCTCATGGATTTGGCTTCATTGGGGACTGGGGAGCCACCTGGAGGGATGCAGACCTATACTGGTGCGATGGTCTGCATCTGTCCAGTGGGGATCCAGGATCCTAGGTGAGAGGTTTAAATGCTTCATTGGCAAGCATTTAAACTAGCCAAGGGCGGAGGCACTGAAAAGGAGCAAGGAAATCCCAGCCTCCCCCATCAAAACATGGTGATTAGTGAGGTAAACATCATGGTAGAGAAGTTATTAGGGAGCAGAACAGATTTAAATGTAAAAAAAGGCAAAGGCAGTAAGGACAGAAATAGGGATAAAAGAGGTAAGGCTATCAAAAAGTGGAGGTTGATGAGTACCAATGTCCATAGTCTGTGTAACAAGCTCCCTGAACTAGTGGCCTTGATGGAAGAGGGTTGCCTGGATATTGTGGCAGTCACAGAAACATGGTACACAGAGAACCATGACTGGGATGCCAACATACCAGGATACACAATCTATAGGAGGGACAGGGAGGGTAAAAGAGGAGGAGGAGTAGCTCTCTATGTAAAGGAAGGGATCAAAGCAACAGAGCTAAAGAGTAAACAGGGAGCAGATGAGGCACTTTGGGTCACCCTGGAGACAGAAAATGGTACCACAATCCGCATGGGGGTTGTATGCACACTCCCATCTCAGGGGGAGGGAATGGACAAGGAAATGATAGAAGGCTTTCTTAGAATGGCAGAAAAGGGAGATATTGTTGATGGGGACCTGAATATGCCAGATGTTAACTGGAGCACCTTTGCTGCAGGCACATCAGAAACAGGGTCATTCTTGATGCCTTACAGGGACATGCCTCAGACAGCTAGTATTGGAACCCACTCGGGAGGAGCAATCTAGACCTGGTACTCTCAAATGGGGACAGAGAAGAATCTCAGATTTAGAAGTGGGTAGCCATCTGGGAACAAGCGACCACCAAACAGTGTGGTTCCACGATAAACACAGCCATACAATCAAAGCCATACAAAAAGCAAAGTACTGGACTTTAAGAGGGCTGACTTTGGGAAAATGAGAGAGTGCCTCAGAAAGCACTAGCAAATTGGCAAGAAGGAGGGGTGGATGAACAATGGGGAGTGATCAAAACAGCCATCACAGAGGCAACAAGCCTTTGTGCAAAGCAAATCAATAAAACACAACGAAGGAAAAAAACGCTATGGTTCTCAAAAGAGGTGGCAGGGAAGGTTAAGGAGAAAAGGACAGCATTCAGGAAATTTAAGGAAACACAGAAGGAGCAGGACAGAGAACTTTATCAGTTAAAGCAGAAAGAGGCTGGGGATGCAGTCAGAATAGCAAAGGCCCAAACTGAGGAAAGGATAGCCAATTCTGTTAAGAAGGGGGATAAGACCTTTTATGGGTACATTAGGGAGCAAAGAAAGACCAAAGGAGGGATACTGAAGCTTAATAAAGGGGAGGTAATGTGGGTAGAGGGTGACAGTGAAAAAGCAGGGATACTGAACCAATATTTCTGCTCAGTATTCACAAAGGAAGAGGAGGGGGAGTTACCTAAACCAAACAAGAGAAACACTCTGAAGGCGAGGATCGATACCAGTCCATTTACAGAAGAAAGGGTTCTGAAAGAACTAATAAAATTGAAGGTGGACAAAGCAATGGGGCCTGATGGGATTCACCCAAGAATTCTAAAGAACTAGGGTAGAACTAGTGACACCTGACTACTTTCTTTAACAAATCATGGGAGGATGGGGTGGTACCCAAGGACTGGAGGAGGGCAGATGTGATTCCTCTTCACAAAAGTGGGAGCAGGACAGAGGCAGGAAACTACAGAACAGTTAGTTTGACCTCAGTGGTAGGCAAAGGATGGAATCACTTCTAAAGGAAAGAATTGTTGAGTACCTAGAGGCCAGTGGGGCACAGGACCCAAGGCAGCATGGATTCACGATGGGAAGGTCGTGTCAGATGAATCTAATAGATTTCTTTGACTGGGTGACCAAAGTAGTAGACCAGGGAGGGGCTGTGGACATGGCCTACCTAGATTTTGTAAGGCATTTGATACAGTCCCACACAAAGATTAATACAAGATAAGCCAACCTTGGAGTGGGTCCCAAGGTGGTAGCCTGGATAAAAAATTGGCTAGACAACAGGACACAAAGGGTAGTAGTAAATGGAGTACACAGTGAAGAAAGGAGGGTTAATAGTGGGGTACCGCAGGGTTCAGTACTGGGACCGGCCCTTTTTAATATCGTTATAAGTGACATTGCAGAGGAACTAGAAGGAAAAGTATGTCTCTTTGCAGATGACACAAAGATCTGCAACAGGGTTGATACACAAGATGGAGTGGAAAGGATTAGAAGGGACTTGGCAAGGTTGGAGGAATGGTCAAATGTATGGCATCTCAGATTCAATGCAAAGAAGTGCAAGGTAATGCACATGGGAAACAAAAACCCAGGGGAAGCGTACACAATGGGGGGTGAGATACTGACAATAGTAAACATAGAAAGAGACATGGGGGTAATTATATCAGATGACCTAAAGGTGGGCAAACAATGTGAGAAGGCAGTAAGGAAGGCTGGGGGGATATTGGGATGCATAGGAAGAGGCATCAATAGTAGAAAACAGGAAGTTGTTATCCCTCTGTACAGACAGTTGGTGAGACCCCATCTGAGTACTGTGTGCAGTTCTGGAGACCCCATCTCCGCAAAGACATAGACAGAGTGGAGGCTGTCCAGAGAGAGGCAACAAAATGGTGCAAGGTCTGCACCAAAGACATCTGAAGAAAGACTAAAAGGCTTAATATGTATACCCTCGAGGAAAGAAGGGAGAGGGGACATGATAGAAACTTTCAAGTACCTCAAGGGAATTAACAAAGTCCAAGAGGGTAGCATCTTCCAGAAAAGAGATGTGCAGAACAAAGGCACAATTTGAAGATAGGGGGACGGCTCAGAGGTAATGTGAGAGTATTTTTTTCACTGAGAGGGTTGTGGATGCATGGAACAGCCTCCCTGAGGAAAGTCGTGGAGTCAAGAATGGTGGGGACTTCAAGAATGCATGGGACAGGCATAAGGCAGTCCTAGTGGGGTGTAGGAGGAAGTAAGCTGTTGGTTAAATAGGATCTGCAGCTTATCTGTTAGGTAGGAAAATGGGCAGACTGGGTGGGCCAAGCGGTCCTTATCTGCCGTCAAATTCTATGTTTCTATGTTTCTATGTTTCTACCAGTTTTGCACACTTTACATTGATCACGAGAAAGGATATCTCCCAACCCCTTTGTAACAACCCTAACTTACAAAATGCTAATAAACCCATAAATCCCCAACTCCTTCAACTACATCTTGATATAAAATTGCAACAATTTCTTCAGGGTTTTTCACTCTCTTCAGTTTCCCAGATTCAAGTTAAATTGGGGGCTTCAGAGAAGCTTTGGTTTTATTTCACCCAACTCCGCCACTGCCTTCAGAAATTTGTGGGTAAACTCCTTTAGTTGGACAAGGTAGATCCTGTTCTAGAGATTCTTTGGCTATTAGCCAAAAATGGCAAACCTGTTTTTAAGCTCTACAAAGCATTCCTCACCAGTTCCTGGAAGAATTTCTCCTTGGCAGCCTTCTATTGGCAACACAATGTAATTAACCCTCCCCCCCAATGGTTCACAATGGGAGTTCATTTGTTCAGATAATTTTAGGCTTATTAAGCAAGATAGGTTAAGATGTATTCAATTTAATCTCTTGCATAACTTATACTCCCAGTAAATTATATAGAATGAGCATATTATCTTCTCCTAAGTGCCAAGACTGTGATGCTCCTAATGCTTCATTAAGTCACAAATTAAGGTATTGTCCCAAGATTGCTACCTTTTGGGATGAGATCAATAAGCCCATTTCTGGATACTTACCCCATCTGCCATATTTTAAAGAGAAGGTATGCCTACTGAGACTTTATTCTTCCCTTCCCATATTGTCTCTCAAGAGCCAGATGGCCATGGTTTCCATGGTCACTAAGCTTTTGATTCTCAGGCACTGGAAGGAATCGTGGACACCTTTCATTCAGGAATGGTGCGCAGAATTCCTCAACACTCTCAATGCAGATAGAAGTGTGGCTAGAATTACCAATGCTTGGCCTAGGTTTCAAAAGTGTTGGGATCCCCTTTTCACTGCCCTGAGAGATAAATTCATCTATTAACCAACCCCTATTCCCATCCCTGCATACCCTTTATAATCACTACATTTCTCAATATTTGTTTTCTATAATGTGTCACTATTGTGACACATACCAAGTAACCCGTATACATGGGATGACTGGCTGTTAAGGAACCTGATTCTCACCTTGATTGACTGCTACATGTACTTTTCTATCTGCTATCCTTGGGTGCTTGTTGGGCTTTGGGGGAGCAATGGGGAATTTTATTTTCCTTAATTTCCTTTATTAACATAATAGTTTCTTCATTGTACACTCTGGTTGTATTATTTAGATCCTTTTGTTTTTAAATTTGTCAAATTTGTAACATGCACCAAAAACAGCTTTGTAACATACCTTTAAGGTTCTTTGTTGTAGGTGCATATACTTCTGGTTGTACTATGTTTACCATTGTATTATCATATTTGAAAATTAGAAAATAAACTTAATTGCAAAAAAAAAGTATTCAGAAGACACCCAGAGCTGATCCATATTAACAAAAGGGTGGGTCATCAAACTGTTTCAATGCCCATGGAGCAAATCTCCTGTTGCTTGCTTACCTCTCAACTGTCCCTGATTTTGCCTCAGAAATATATTCTGTTCCTCCTAAGTTTGGCATTTCTGGCACTAAAGAGTAGGGGTTGGAATCACAAAATAATGCCAGCCATTAATGTTACGGTCTAGTTCTCATTAAGAAAATGCTATTCACACTAAGAAGCATGTTGTACATAGCTTCTGGAACTAATAGTACTATTTTATCAGATGTATTCCTGATTTTGGTCATTTGTCCCTGATTTGTGATGAGGAGGTTGAGAGGTATGGTTGCCTGGACCCACTGCTTACTGTGTCTGAACTGTTGTATTCATTCAAACCGTTTCAAGTGGTTGAACTGCTTACTGTGACTGAACTGCTATATTTAATTGAAGAGTTTAAGTGACTGAACTACTTTATTCTTGGTGTCTCGTGACTGCACTGCCTTATTTGCTCTATTGCCCTGTGTGCCTGCACTGCCTTGAGGGCATTGATTGCTGCAATTGCCTACTGCTACTTCCTCTAAAGACATTTGGGGCCACCCTGGCCCAAGTGGTAGGGCTCTCGGTCATGAAAGAATGGGGGACTGCCTTTCAGGTTTTTAATTTTTGTTCTCTTCCAAGCTCCTGAGCACACCTCATCAAGGGTTCCTCCAGTGCCTCTTCAACCCAGGGAGGGTCCCCGGGAAGCCCAGCATCACCTGCACTCATCTCCACCGACCTCCACCAACCCCAAGTCTTTGCCATGACACCTCAGGTTTGAGTTGCTGGTCATAAGTGGTAGCCAGCTGGTAGCTAGGGCCCACCAAAGTGAGTTAGGTTAGGGGTCACCCCGGCTCTAGCTTGAGGGACTTCAGACATCTGCTGAACTCAGAATCACATTGCCCATTCTCCCGCATAGACATTGTCCCCAGGTGGCAATGGTACCGGTAGCCTATACCAAGGCCTTGCGGAGGATTGCTAGCCACTGTGCCTCATTCCCTGAGGTGGCGTAAGTACTTGTGGCTCACGCAAGACACCACTACAAGGGTCACCATGCTCTTGATTGTACTGTCCATAGGTGGCTTGTGTTTCAGTGGTGTATCAAGAGGTCACACCAAAGACTGCCGGATTCTGAAGCTGCAGGGGTGAGGTGGTAAGGTTTCCGGGGACCTTCCCAGAGCTCGTCCAGTGTATCATCATACCCAGTATCCTTTCCTCGACTGGAGATCACCTGCCCGAGGTCACCGCAGCTGACAACTCCAGAAGTTCTCTTCACCTAGAACCCGGTGTCAACACCCATCCTCAACCAGGCGCTTCCCTTTTGACATTACCCCAGTGACACCAGGAGTCACCTTCTTCTCAAGGCCAGGAGGCCTACAGTGCTTTACTCTGTTTCTGGTTCACTGGGGGATGCCCCATTTTATGGCCTGTATAGGAAGCACTTCCTTAGGTTCACACTCAGTGGTCGGCTGACCAAAATACTAGAAACCCAAGCTTGGTGCATTGGATTGCTACGTCCTTAGGACTTGAATAACCTGGACTTTTTTTGACATTAGTGGGGCCAGTTTGTGGTCCCGGTAATCTTATTCATTCTTTCTCTCTCACGTGTGATAGTGATAGTGAATGCTAAGTCCTTTCTGTGTGCTCCAACTGTTGCTAGTAAACCTTGCATCTTGGATCTAGAGTATGCCTCCAGCCTCTCATTACAGATTTGTCTGGCATCACCTTAAACTATAGGGGTATGAATCACCACAGCTCATCCACCACACAAATGCCTGTTTTCAAGGGCAATCTGGGAGCACTGGGTAGTTAAGTGACTTGCTCAGAGTTGCACAGTATGCAAGTGGAAGTTGTGGGAATCAAACCCAGGTCTACTGGATATACCAAGCCCATTCACAGCTTGTTATTCTGACCTCTAGGTCTAGGCTATACCCGCCAGCCCTCTGATTACTTTAATTCTGTATTTAATTTTGCTTTACCACAATCTCTGTATTGAAAGAAAATTGTGTACAGTTTGGTCATCATGGTTTCAATGGAAATCAAATCATGTCATTTTTTCATAAAGTGCTGATGCTGTCAATTTGCTGTCACCCCACTTTGTTAACTTCTTTTGATTCACTGGAGTTCATTTTTCTTGGGCATATTTTAGCCTGCATGTAACTATCCCTGCTGTACTATGTTAACCTGTTGACTTCTGCTATCCTCCTTGGACCGCCTGGAACATGGGATGATGCATCTCATGGGGTTATACTTGTAGTTATTTCAAATAAATAAATAAATGAGGAAGTGGAGTGGTTCAAAATAAATGAGACCATACCAGTTATGGCATGAGTGTACTGCTTTTCTTTCTATATGCATTTTAACTCTTTTGCTTGTATGATTGTAGTTTAAAGAGCTCCTGACTCCAGTGGGGCTACTTTACAAAAATGAAATATTTAGACACAGTTTAGCTTATATTTAATTTTTTTGTAATTTTCAGCATTATTTCTTTGTTATTAAGGACATCTGCATGAAAAAAATGTTTTTTGCCTTATCTGGCATTACTGCTTGTTTACACCTGACAACACAATTTTCTTTACAACATCACAGTCAGTTTCTATGGTGATAATTATGATGTCATAAAGAGATTATTATGATGTCAAGTGTAGGTTAGCAGCCAGTACAGATGAAATCTAGAGAACAGTGATCTTTTTTTCATGCAACTGTCCTCAATAATAAATAAAAAGAGGGAAAAAATTACAGAAAATATATGACATATAAACAGAATTGTATTTAAATCTTACATTTTTCAAAGTTTTCCGAATGGTGTCAGAGGCTCTTTAAATGCTTAATATAAGCATGAGCACCGGAATATCAAATGCCACAGCACAGGTACTAACTCCATAAACTTGAACAGTAGTGCCCTCTTTGCTGATACATTAACCTTGCCATGCAAATTTGCACACTGGCCAAGTGTCAGATTAGAAAAAACTGTGTTTTTTACGGAGCCAGTTAACCTGTGATCTGTCTGCAAGAGTAGGGCTGATTTGGCTGGCAATTAACAGGTCTTTCAGGTTATAAGCCCTGCTAAACAACAGTAACTAGGTTTTGAAAGGAGAGCCTTCTTAACTGCTGGAACCCTTCTTAAGACCGGTCATGCCAGAGAACTGATCACTGAACTGCAGAATAATTATATGTACTGAGGACTGATACATTAAATTCTGGAATGAAATTCCTCAAATCTGTCATTCCATAGTTTATTCTGCAGTTCAGTTAGAAGAGTTTGTGGAACAGGGCACACATTTACCAACACGTTAGGAAGATTCTGATTTCACCTTCATCCGAGTTTTGGAAAATTCTACAAAATGTGCACAATTTCATGAAATTTTAGTGAATTTGGAAATTGTAGATTCTACTAGATCTGATTCTGACCAATCTAGATCTGATAATTCATATGCTACTTCCCTCCAGGTGCCACACATCTTATTATCATGTGGCCCTGATGTAGCAGCTGGGTCCATGTAAAAAAAAAACAAAAAACAGAACCATAACTGAATCCCAGCTATCTGTGTGTGTGTGTGTGTGTGTGTGTGTGTGTGTGTGTGTGTGTGTGTGTGTGTGTGTGTGTGTGTGTGTGTGTGGGGGGGAGAGTCTCTCACTTCTCCTCCACTGATACAATCACAGACAATATTTTGGAGCCTTCTTATAGTGGCCTGACATTGTTAACCAGCTGAGTATGTCTGAGACAATTGCCGGGGTAGACACCACGTATTGTCACTGCAGTATGGATAACAGGGGTACCACTGGACACCAGGCACTCTTTGCACATGATATCAAACTCCACTGGTGTTGTTCTTTGAACAAGTCAATCCTTGGTCTTTGCTTCCTCTACCAATTATCTGACCAAACCAACTGTGACCACATTCTAATCTCAACTCCCTTGCACTCTATTTTTGAATGCTTACCAGCAATACCTGCATTACCAGCAGCTGAACCAGGCAGTGTACAGAGACAGTGAAGAAAACTTTTAAAACTGACATATACTATGAGCTTGCCATGAACAGCTCATGACAGTCACATCTAAAATCCTCCTGTCTCTTGGTTCTTCAAAAAGCCACACACTCACTGAGCCAAGTGGGCATGGCAGCCACCCCTTCTCTCCAGCCCTGCCACAGATCAGCTATGGATGGTTGTAGGAAACATGAATTGCTTCTGTATCCTCACCTTCTACACTGTAATTTCTTTCCTTTCTGTCCCATTTTACTTCTCTGGTCTCTATACTTTCCTTTGCTTCTCATTTCTACAATCAGTTTTACTTTAAATGTTACCCTTTGATTTACACTGCCCTTACTTTACTTCTACTCTCATCCTATACCCTTTACTTCTCCCCAACTCTTCCTCTCCTCTCACTATTAGTGTCACCAATTATCCTAACCTTCAATATTTCTCTTTATCTATCGCACCTTTTTACATCACTCCGAGTCACAATACATGGGTTATCTTGAGCTGTCCTCATAGACTGATGCACAAAAGAATTTCAGATTTTTAAATCCGATCTCTCTTTTCCCTCTTGGTTACCACAATCCCCAGTTCTTTTTGTGCATCTCACCAAGCTGGTCATAGATTGTTTTACTCTGTGCCAAAAAAAACTTAAGGTAAGAAGCGCTAGGCATTTGCCATTATTTCCCTCTTAAATCTCTAATTGTCTTAATATGCTACCATTTGAAACATCAATATGCAGCCTTGACTGGTGCATAACTGTGAATTATCTTATTATCAGGCAGTTTAGCAACTATGGTGTCAGGTCCAGTCAGGACACTGCATTTGTGATTAAAGATTTTTCCTTTTTCATTTTGCATTTAATGAAAGTATGCAGTATCTTGCAAGTCCCCCCTCAGTTTCTTCTTGCTCTGTTGAGGGAGGGAAGTCAGCGCTACCTTTTTAAACCAGCCAGTCTTGCTGCAGCACCCTGCCCTACCCCCAGTTTACTTTGTTCAAGTGGGAGTAGCAGGCAGCTATACTGTTTGGTCCTCTTGGTAGGATTTATTGAACCTCCTTCAACTCTTGGTTTACCTCACTCAACCGCGAGCATGATGCTCAGATATCTGCTGCCCTTGAGATTGTTGTGTGACCCCCCCTTTGGTACTTATCTGCTGTTGCCTTGACTTGGGGAGCTGGAGACTGCATTGCCTGCAGTCCCCACACTTGTGCAATTCCAACACATGGGGACACCCTGCCCAAATATTCATTTTCACCCAATGCAGGCAGAGGCATCCCCAACATCCGTTACGCCTTCTGACATCTGCAGAGCTCCCAGTGTTTGTATCTTGTGCCATGAGGAGAGTCCATTCCAAGGAGTGGTGCCGCCATCTTGGGAAGCAATTTTGCACTTGTTGTGAGACTTCCTGCCTGTCCATTAGCTCCTTTTAAACACAGTGCCAAATCCTCCTCTAAGTGCCTCTAAGGCTCATTGGTCTAGGGGTATGATTCTCACTTAGAGTACGAGAGGTCCTGGGTTCAAATCCCGGACGAGCCCAAAAAAATCATGCAGGTTAAACAATATTTGTTTCTCACAGGGATCAGTCCTTGGGCCCCTCCTGTTCAACACCTACATCTCTGACACAAGGACAGGTATCAGGAGTGAGATGAGTCTCTTTTCGGATGACTCAAAACTGGGGGCGGTGGTGGATGGGAAGGAGGAGAGAGTGGCCCTACAGGGGGACCTGGAGGCTTTGGAAAGATGGTCTAGAAAGTGGAAGCTGAGGTTCAATGCAGGGAAATGCAAGGTACTGCACCTGGGAGCCAGAAACCCGGGCCAAGTGTACACCCGGGGAATGCTACAAGTCTCGATGACTGAGAGGGAACTGGGGATGGTGGTGGATGTCAAGATGAACAACTCAGAGACTTGTAGGAGGGCAGCAGCCAAGGCCAATGGGATGCTGGGATGCATCGCTAGGGGGATCACCTCCAGAAGGAGGGAAGTGATACTCCATCTGTATAACTGCTTGGTGAGGCCGCACCTCAAGTACTGTGTGCAGTTTTGGAGGCCACACTTAAAGAAGGACATTAGCCTCCGGCAGAGGGTCCAGAGAAGGGCAACCAAAATGATTTGGGGCTTGGGGGACAGGACCTAGGAGGAGAGGCTCGAAGAGCTAAATATGTACACATTGGAAGAGAGAAGGAACCGGAGGGACATGATAGAGGTCTTCAGGTACATGAAGGGGTAAATAGGGGAGGAACAGTCAGGGTTCTTCAAAGGAAGGAGGAGGAGGGGGCCACTAGAGGGCATGGGTGGAAGCTGGAGCGGGGAAGATTCAGAGGAGAAAGGAGGAGGTGCTACTTCACTGAGAGGGTGGTGAAGCCATGGAATGCGCTGCCTAGGGGGCTGGTGGAGGCAGAGACAGCGGAGGGTTCAAAGGGGTGGGACAGGTACAGGAAGGGTTCTGGAAGCAAAATCTAATGCAGCGAGAATATCCAGAACTAGGAAGGGAGAAGCCAGAGAAGCGGGGGCATGAGGTCAGCTCCCAGGGTGGGGGCTGTTAAGCAGACTGAACAGATGCGAAAGACCATTAGGCCTATTCTGCTGGCATTTTAGTATGTTAGTATGTTAGTAAGATGGTGATGTTCAGCAGGGAACACTCTCCTAAGATGGAGGTTGCATGCTACCTCTTAAAGGGACAATGCTACTATTTGACTCTTAAAGGAAGAATGGTTTGATTTCAGTTTAAAGAGGGAAATTAACCTGTCCCTTGGAAATTTGCTAAGGAGAAATTGGAATTCTGTTTTTTTAAAAGAAAAGGGGAAATGGCTCAGTCCTTTAGACTGCTCAGCTCCTTAATGAGGCAACTACCAAGTCTGTTGTTAAACATGAGGGGCAAAATAAAATATATTTTCAATACTGCTGGGGCAGTCTGCTCACTGTAACTCACTGCTTGTGTATTTTACCCAGCAGAGAGAAGACAGCAGAATTTAATCAGTATATTTAAAACTTTGTGTCTTGCAGCAAAATCTTTCATTGTTTCAATGGCAAGACTGGAAAAAACTAGGAGGGTGTGCAGGAAGTGCCCCAATATCTTGCTAGACAAAGAAAATGGGGAGTTATGCTCCCTCTGCATGGTGGATTCTGATCCACAGGACATCATCCTCATTGGGGAATCTGCAGAAGAGGAACCGGTCAATGACAATGCCTCCACCATTTCCCATAGCATATTGGTAGACATATTCCAGAAATTTTTGGACAAGACATATGCTCTGGGCATGAATAAGAGACCCAGAACACCACACAAGTGGGCCCCTAAAACCAAGAAACAAAGGGGTGGAAAACCCCTGGAACCAGACAACCAATCTGATCTATCTGGTTCAGAAACAGAGGATAAGTCAGAGGAGGAGGAGGAGGAGGAGTGCGAGGTCATGTCTGCTAGACTGTGCTCATTCAACCTCATTCCTGAGCTCATCATGGTGGTCTATGAAATGTTATGAATTGATGAACCAATGGAACAACCAGACTACAGATTAGATTCCCTCATGAGAGGAAAGAAGCAGTCCTCAACTTTCTTCCCGGTATGCAAAGCCTTGGACAATATCCTGCCTAAGGAGTGGTAGGCACCAGCGCCTCTCAAGACAAGAAAGAAAGGGACCTTCGAAAAGCTATACCTGCAAACCAGGATAAAGAGAAAGTGTGGTCGGCATCCCCTAAAGTGGACTCAGAGGTTTTTTCTCTCAGTCACAATGCAGTCTTACCCTCTGAATCAGCTTCAGCCCTAAAAGATCCTATGGATTGAAGATTAGATGACATAATCAGAAAGGTGCATGCTATGATGACTATGGCCAAGAGGGCATCCATGGCAGCCATGTACTCCTCCAGGGCATTGCTCAAATGGCTAGAGGCCACCCACCAAGACATCCCAACATCTAGCGCCCATGAGGTTACAATGGACTATGCCATTCAATCAGTTAAATATGTGGCAGATGCCACAATAGACAGTTTTAAAGTGTCGCCCAGGTTGGCAGCTGCTATTAACAGAGCCAAAATACACATTTTGCTGAAGATGTGGAACACGAACCAGGAATCTAAAAGCAGAGTCATGAAACTAGCTTTCGGAAGTGACAGAGTCTTCGGACCTGGCATAAAGGAATTTGTGGTCAAAAAAGGGAATGATAAAGATAACCAAGAAGGTCAGGCAACATTGCCTTCCTTTCGGAGTAACAAATTCTGCAACTTTGGAAATAAAAACAAAAGGGGTCAAAGCAATCAGGATCAAGATAAATGTTCATTCAGGTTCAAACCGAACTTCTTCAACTGCAAGCCGCACTACCAAAACAACAGAGGGTGCAGAGGCAGCTACAATAACAAACAGTCATAAAAACCCAACAATTCCAATAGAGATTTCCATCAATGAGAATCCGCCATACCAGGAGGCACTAACACAGTAGGAGGGAGACTACAGAAGTTCATGGCAACCTGGACCAAATCAGTGTCAGACAACTGGGTCACAAAAATCATATCGAAAGGATATGCAGTACACTTCAATGCAATCCCCAGATGGGAAAGATTTATACAATCTCATATCACAGGGGACAGGAATACCGTAAGCCTGGTCAGGACAATTTTGAACTAGTTACTTCACAGCAAGGCAATAATTCTGGTCACAAAACAAGAGCATTGTTCAGGCATTTTCTCAGTTTTCTTCCTAGTACCAAAAAAGACAGGAGACCTAAGACTGATCTTGGACCTCAGATTTGTCAGCAAATTTGTTAGATACCAGATATTCAAGATGGAGACACTGAGGTCATCAGCTGCAGCCATCCACAAAGGGGATGTGCTCATCTCCATAGACCTCAAGGATACCTATCTTCACATCCACATCTGGCCTACCCACCAGAGATTCCTTCAGTTTTGCATCCTGGGACTCCACTTCCAATACCAATGTCTCCCTTTCAGCCTCTCGTCAGCTCCCTGGACACTTATGAAAGTCATAGCACCATTGGCAGAAATACTGCAATTGGAAGGAATAAACATAATTCCATACCTCGACGACTGGCTAATACAGGCACGGCCACTGGAGGAATCACAGAGTGCAACCACACAAGCCCAGCAACTACTCAGGGAGCACGGATGGATAATTAACATTAAAAATAGTCACCTTTATTCATCGACAACAATAGAACACTTGAGGGTGATACTCGATACAAGGGGGACGGTAAGGCCACCAGACGAATGAATAGCAAACATTATTATACATTGCAGAAGAATACTACAAGGCACAATGACAACATTATGGCACCTGATGGAGTTACTGTATCTGATGGCAGTGTGCATAGACTTACATGACTGGCCAACAGCCCACAAGAGGCTGCTGCAACGCCTCCTGTTGGACATTTGGAATTATGACTCACAGAACTACAATCAGAGGGTGACTCTTTCAACACCAGTAAAAATCTTGCTGAACTGGTGGATAAATCCTAACAACCACCAGCAGGGAGCAAGACTGGACAAGCACATATCACGAATATTCAAAATAGACGCACACCAGCAAGGCTGGGATGATGTTCTGAGCAGACAGTCTGTACAAGGAAAGTGGTTAGAACAAGAGTCTCACCTCCCAATAAATATCCTCAAGACCAGAGCCATTCAACTAGACCTCAAGCATTTTCAAACACAGATCGGACAGAGGCAGGTAAAAGTGTGAATGGACAGCATAGCAGCTATGTCATACATTAACAAGCAAGGAGGCACAAGGAAAAAAGCAATGGCACAACAGACCCAAAGATTCATAATTTTGGTGGAAAAGCACCCACACAGCCTCACTGCAGTCCGTCTAGCAGGAAATTCGAACACTAGGGCAGACTGGCTAAGCAGACAGTCAGTTCAACAGGGGGGGTGGCAACTCAGCCCAGACATCTTCGAGAGACTACAATGGAGATTGGGACCTTTCCAGATAGATCTGATGGTATCTGCCCAGAACAAACAACTACCAAGGTTCATGTCCAGGTTCAGACAGAAGGAAGCAGTAGGGGTGGACACAATATCCACACGATGGAACTTCCAGAAAGCATATGTTTTCCCACCAATCTCGATGATACCACAAGTCCTGCAGAAAATATAAGATATGGGCAGCATGGTACTGCTGATTGCCCCGGACTGGTAAAGAAGAACTTGATACACCCTCATCAAGAGGATGCTGATAGACAAACAAATGCCCCTAACCTCATACCTGAATCTCCTAAAACAAGGGCCGTTTTATCACGTGGTCCCACGAACACTAAGATGAACGGCATGGCTACTCAGAGGACTATACCGTTGAAGGCTGGGGTGTCCAATAAAGTGGCTGAAACAATGTTACAAGCCAGAAGGGACTCTACTAACAGAATATATATCAGATATTGGTTAGTCTTTTCATATTGGTGTAAAGCAAGGGATCAAACTGCATCTGCATGTACTGTCATAGATATCTAAGAATTCCTGCAGAATGGCTTAGATAAAGGATCGATCCTAGCATCCTTACAAGTACAAGCAGCAGACATTGGTACTATCTATGGTGAGACAGATGGACACTTATTAGGGGCACACCCATTAGGGCATATATTCCTAAAGGCGGCTGCCAATATTAACCCCTGCCCCAGACCACCCACAGTCCCATGGCACCTCAAACTGGTGCTGAATGCTCTATCAGAAAACCCTTGGAACCTCTGGAGGCGGTCCCCCTACTGAGCCTCACAATGAAAGCAGCTTTCCTGCTGGCAATATTGTCTGCCAAAAGGACCAGCAAAATCCAGATCCTCTCTTGTAGACAACCCTTTTTGAATTTCTTTCCTGACCGGTCGTTCTATGAACAGTCCTGTCATTCATCTCTAAGGTGGCCTCCACCTTTCATCTTAGTCAAGAGATCTCAGTACCTACATTCAGTCCACAAGAGGATGATCCCCACAGGGACACCTTCACACTGTTAGACCTGGGCCACACACTTAGAACCTACCTGAACTGAACGGCCACCTTCAGAAGGTCAGACAGACTGTTTGTTATTCTCCCGGGACCCAAATAGGGGTTACAGACATCAAGGTCGACTGTAGCCAGATGGCTGCGACAAACCATAATTAAAGCTTACACCACAATGAGCTCACCAGTCCTGTCTCACATTAGGGCCCACTCCACTAGAGCGGTTGCTACTTCATGGGCGGAGTGTAACTCAGCCTCCATAACTGAAATCTGTCAGGCTGCTACTTGGTCATCCCCCCATACGTTTAGTAGATTTTACAGGTTGGACACTGGCCATTCTGGTAGCTCAGATTTTGGCCATAAGGCAATAAATACTGTACAAACATCTATTCCTCCTCCCACCCTACAAGAAATCAATATTGCTGTGTAATCACCCATGTGTTGTGACTTGCAGTGCTGTAAAAAGGTGTCATAGATTTACTTATTTAGTTAGTTCATTTTTGTTGACCGGGTAAGTGTACTAGACAGATTCTGCCTATTTTCAGGCATGACCCAGGGAAGGGGGATACAGATGAATGTCAACTGACCTTGAACTAGATTAAGCTGTTGGTGGTATTTTTAGTGAATGGGGGAAAATTTGGCCAAAGCACCAGGGAAATTCCCCTACTCTTCCTGAAGGGGGCGCTGTTGCACTGCAGGAGGATCAAAGGATCTCAGTCTTGCTATTGACCATGGATGGGGAAAGTGCTAGTGGTGGAGCTCCAGAGGGCGAGATTAATGGTTTGATTGTTTTGAGTCTGAATATGGAGAACCCTATACAGAGAACCACCGATCCTGGGTCACCATATGGTCAACCCCTTATGTCCATGGATGATGAGGATTTACAAGAAGAATTTCATTTACATTTGGAATTGGAAAGAAAGAAGCAACCCTTGGTCAAAATGTTATCTGAAGCTGAGAGAGAATTCCAAGTAAAAAAAAAAACATTTGTAGGATGAAAAGAAACGGAAATGCTCCATAGCGAGCCTGATGCTGGATACCATCAAAAGACTGCCGATAAGACTTAGTCCTGAATGAATATATGATGTACCTGATGTTACTTCTATGACTGATAAGGTTACCCATCCTTCCGGGTCCAGTTTTCTGTTTTCTGCATCCCCCTCGGACTGGACGCCTGGGGAATGCTCTGCAACAAGCAGGCTGGTTGTTCTCAAACAACTGCTGGATTTCTGACCCCTCTATCCCCTTGCCTGGTTCCCCAAAGGCAGATTCTAAGATCCAGACTAAACAACTTAAGGAAGGTGAACGAACTGTCCCAAAGGCTCCTTCAGAGGAGGTTAAGTCCCTAGCTGAGTGCTCTGCAGCTGTGCTACATGGAACTGAGGCATCGGCAATAGTAGCTGCACCAGACGCAGTTACAGAAGTTTCACTACCAGAAACATCTCAGGATGGAATACTCCCAGCAGTTATTGCCCCTATTGAACCTACTGAGGTACATGAGGAACAGGATACACTGGGTGATGACCCTCCTACAGGTAACAGTCAGGAGAATATTTCTGTTGATAATCTGACTACAGAAGGGAGGGCCCGGTTGGAAGAACCTTAACAGTCCACACCCAGATCTTATGCAGTTTTGTTTCACAAACCTGCTGAAGTGGCTAAAAGAAGATTTGTGGTCCACCTCAGGTACAAGGGCTAGTGCCAGTATCACCGGATAGACTCTGGGTGGGTAAACATCTAATTAAAGACTCCCTGGGGTTTACTCCGGAAGAGGCCTATGCATTTATAAACTCACCAGGGGACCACTATTATGATATCAGCCTCTGTACAGTGTCTCTCTTGGATAAAGTTTGACCTCTATATAGTATGAAGTAAAGGACTCAGGAGCATGGAAAGAATTCATTGCCATATCCATTACTAAGCCCACTATTAAAACAGTGATTTTGTTATTTCAGAATGAGGGGATAGATATTAATGACATTACTTTCTGGATGGAGAAGAGATAGAAACATAGAAACATAGAATTTGATGGCAGATAATGACCGCTTGCCCACCTAGTCTGCCAATTTCCCTACCTAACAGATAAGCTGCAGATCCTAGTTAACCAACAGCCTACTTCCTCCTATCCCCCACTAGAATTGCCTTATGTCTGTCCCATGCATTCTTGTATTCCCCCACTGTTTTTGACTCTATGACCTCCTCAGGAAGGCTGTTCCATGCATCTACAACCCTCTCTGTGAAGAAATGCTTCCTCACATTACCTCTGAGCCATCCCCCCTCCATCTTCAAATTGTGCCCCCTAGTTCTTGCACATCTCTTTTTTTGAAACATGATACCCTCTTGGAATTTGTTAATTCCCTTGAGGTATTTGAAAGTTTATATCATGCCCCCCCTTTCCTTGAGGCAATACATCTTAAGCTCCTTTAGTCTTTCTTCATATGTCTTCTGGTGCAGACCCTGCACCATTTTGGTTGCCCTCCTCTGGACAGCCTCCACCCTGTCTATGTCTTTGCGGAGATGAGGTCTCTAGAACTGTACACAGTACACCAGATGTGGTCTTACCAACTGTCAGAACAGAGTGCCAACAGCTTTCTGTTTTCTACTGTTGATACCTCTCTCAATGCATCCCAGTATCCCTACAGCCCTCCTTACTGCCTTCTCACATTGCTGGCCCACCTTTAGTTCATCTGTTATGAGTACCTACAGGTCCCTTTCCATTTTTGTTGTTGTCAGTATCTCACTCCCCCATTGTGTTCTCTTGCCCTGGGTTTTTGTTTCCCAGGTGCATTATTTTGCACTTCTTTGCATTGAATCTAAGCTGCCCTACATTCAACCATTCCTCCAACCTTGCCAAGTCCCTTTTCATCCTTTGCACCCCACTTTGCTTATCGACCCTGTTGCAGGTCTTTGTGTCATCTGCAAAGAGACATACCTTTCCCTCCAGTCCCTCCGCAATGTCACTTATAATTTGGTTCCCGATTCAGATTTTACACTCTAATTGTTGAAGGCAGCCAATCTTCCATCCATTAGTTTGGCATGGGAAGCCAGTATGATAGCTGCTTTTACACAATTGGAAATAAAGACAGTGATTAAAGGTCTCCTCAAGGATGTTTCCCCTGGGTCTGATGGTTTTCCAGGAGAGTTATATAAGGTCCTATGGGATCTTATGCCATTTGAGTTGGTGGCAGTATTTAACTCTTTTCTTTCTGAGCACTATCTTCCTACACAAATGTACGAAGGACTGTTGACTTTTTTATACAAATCCGGTTGCCAGTCAGATATCCACTGTTGGCGTCCTATAACATTATTAAACATGGATTTAAAAATTATTAGGGAATAAACTTGCAGTAATTATAGGCAATATTTTATGTCCGGCCCAATTTTGTTCTATTCCTGGAAGGAGGATAACTGAAGCTCTTCTTCTGTTGAGAGAATTGCCATCAAAGGAAGGGGTGGGGGGGTACAGATCAGCAAAGGGTAGGTTTTGTGGTTAGCTTTGACCAAGCGAATGCATTTGACGGGGTGTCACATTCTTTCCTTTGGCAATGCTTGGGAGCATATGGGATGCTGGACTTGTTCATACACTTGTTAAAACTCTGTTATGCTTTGGCTTTTGTATGGTCTTTTGAGAATGGTTAGTTGGGTTTGAAGTGACAGATCTGCAGGGAAGTTCAGCAGAGCTGTCCTCTCAGTCCATTGTTATATGTGTTTACTATTGATCCTTTGTTGAGGATTCTCCAAGCCTCCACTCAATTGGTGGGTCTAGGGGACAGAGTAGGACACAATCTTAAAATTGTGGCTTACACAGATGACATATGTTTATTGACAAAAGATGAAAATTCTATTTAGGTGGCATGTGATCTTATTGCAGGTCTTGGCAGCATCATGGGAGCAAGCCTAAATAAAGGGAAAACCCAATGCTTGCAGTTACAAGGTTTCCCTTTATCTTCACATGTAGTAGCAGGCATTTCTGTGGCACAAGCCCCCTGCAAAATTTTAGGGGTTTATTTTGGAAGGGATGATCCAGGGGGATTCAATTGGAAAAACAGGTTGCAGATTGGATAGGAGAATGTACAGAGATGGAATGTTTGGAAGGCTTAAAAAAAAGAGAATTTATCTAATTAAATCTTTTTTAATTCTGATTTTTCTATTCCTTGGTGTGGCGTACCCAGTTCCTACTCATTTGGAGACAAAACTGATGGGTTGTTGTTTCTCTTGTTTTTGAGAGAGCCGGCTCAACCCTATAAAAATGAATATTTTGTATAAAGAGCTCAAGGATGGGGGAGTGGGGATGATGAATTCAGTTTTGTTTTTCTTTACCTTTTTTTATATAATAATTTGGTCCCATTGATAAAGGCTAGTGCCCACTTGTGGGGTATTTGGGGTTCTCAAGTACCTACTGGGGCACTATCAGAGTGGGAACAGGGTGTTTTTCTCCATAAAAACAAATGAAATTCCTGTCTACCGACAATGTGGGCTGGGGTTATTGATAATGTAAAAAAATGTCATATTGCATACCAATCAGTTATTCATTTTCCCCAGAGAATGGTATATACAGATGTTATAGCAGAATGCTTTATTAAGTAACCTTTTTCAGGATTTTCAACAGCTCAAAAGAAATGTATTTCTTTGCATATTATGGACCCCAGGATTCCAGAGTAGATGTGGGATACAGTTTGGTTGCTATTCAAGTTAAGGTGAACGTTAAGAGTAACCATAAGCATAAACCCCAGGAGGAAAGATATTGCCCAAGAGATTGTTGTTGTATGAACTCGAAAAAGTGGACCATTTATATTTTTCGTGTCCACTTATTATAAAATTTGGGGTTTTTGTAAAGTCCAGCTGGACGTGTGGCTTTTCTATCCCTCCTGATCCAGATTTATTGTTTTATGGTATTATCCCCCATTTTCCAGTAAAAATTCATTTAGGTACACTTAGGTTAGTTTTTGTTCATTTCCTGTATTGGATCTGGATTTGTCATTGAAGTTTAGTTTTACAGCAGCAACTGTTATCAGAATTGGACTTATTTCATATTATTTGTGCTGAATTACGTCTCTTTAAGGTTTCTGAATCAAAGGTTTATTGAGCAAGCATCTATGAGGAGCACTGGAAGTACCTGGTTCAGATTTGAGGCTAGGCTGTTTCAGGAGTGCTTGAGTAGTAGTAATACTGCTTTGAAGGTTGTTTTTCATCTACCTCCATTTTTGAATCCCTGGAAGGAGGGATGCACAATAGTAGCTTTTGATCCTCTAAGTTATACAATGCAGTAATTTCTATGAGGGATTAGAGAAAGCTATATTTCTTATTTCCAATTTTGTTTTTCTTTTCTGATGTTTGGTAAGCAGAATAGCTATTTTTGTATTAGTTGATAGCAAACCATACATTGTATGACCATAATACTTATTTGATTTCTTTTCTTTTTTGGTTTATTGGAATTTTGTGTGGAGCTGACATGGTCCGCATTTACATTCCAGCTTGGGTTTTAATTTTTTGGGGTCTTAGATTTAGTTAAAAATTACCTAGATAATGTATGATTGTAATTCATATTTATTTTTTTATTATTGTGTGGGTTAATGGAAAAAAATGATTTGTGTATAGTTAACAAAGTTTGTTATGATTTATGGTTATAGATTAAATGAAATTTCCTGTACTCCTATAGTAGAGGCTGAGGGGAAGGGGGGCTATTTTACTCTAGGGATTTACTCATTGGAGTTCAGGAACTCACTGACAGTAAACCAAAGTATGCATATAATACTTATTTGATTTTTCTCCTTTTTTTCCTTGTCTTATACATATTATGTGTGGCGTTAACTCAGTTTATTCTTCTGTCTTATTTTAGGATTAAATTTTTGGGGAGTTTAGAGCTAGTTCCAAGTGACCTTGACATTGTATGACTGTAATACATTTTTCCTTTTTATTATTGTATGATTTATAGATTATTTTGTGTGCAGTTTACACAGTCTGTTATAATTTGTTGCTGAAGATTTAATAACCCCCCCCCACTCATCAAAGCATCGGGGGTAGTTGTTTAAACCCCATAAAAAGAGGTATATTTTATTTGGAAATAGCATTAGGAGGCCTAAAAATGATTAACCCGATTGCCTTTTACCATAGTATCTTTCTATATGCCAATATTAAGCCTATCCTTACAGAGAGTTTAGTACTTTGGTGCCCCTGAGTGGCAGATCACTGCTCTCCTCTGGTACAGACTTGGAAACAGACAAATATTTTATCTAAACAAACCAAATTAACATCTTACCCAGCCTATATTTGAGTTTGTTTTGGCAAAATCAAAACCTGGAAAGTTGCATTAGTGTCAGTTCTGTCACAGAACAGAAAACAGATCTATTCTTTATTTTATTTAGTTTTTGTTAACCGGGTAAGTGCACTAGACAAATCCTGCCTACTTTCAGGCATGACCCGGGGAGGGGGATACAGATGAATGCCAACTGACCTTGAACCAGATTAAGCTGTTGGTGGTATTTTTCTTTAGTGAAAACCTAGTGAAAAAAAATTCTAACCTACAGCAGGAAAATTTCATAGCTCTCCCACTTTATTTGGCTAGACCCCAGAAGGAAATGAAAGACATTTCAGACCAATTTTTGAACAAAAGAATACCACCCCAGATGTAAGATACAGCGTGGCTTTGCGCCCATGGGAAACTACCAATTAAAGATAACCGAAAACATAAAGGGATGTCAGAAAGATAATGCCCCAAGCTGTCCTGTACAGTACAACCAGAAACTATGGATCACCTATTTTTATGTTTGCTTCCATGCATGTGCAAGCAAACTTAGTGCCACCATACGAGTTTTTGTTGGTGTGCCTCCCCCACTTCCAATGCCCTGCTCCCTTTTGCAGGCATGGCTGCACCACACCAATGAATGTCCAAGCTGTCTATGATAGCCATTCAGATGCAGTGGTGTACAGTTCTAAGGAAAACACCTCAGTAGACAATTTGCATACTGCCATCAGCAGTATGCAAATTATCTATGTCAGCACTGCATCTGAACTGTTATAGACAGTTAGACAGTTCTCCCCCCCACGAACACATTCATGTATGCTGGGAGTCCAACCCAGCATGCTCATGCACTCCCCCCCACCATTCACCATATGGCCGATGGGGTTGCCCAATCCCCTGTCGGCTCCATGGCCCTTCCCAAACACACTTCCAGGTGCCATGTGTGAGCCCACCCCAGTGTGGCAAATGTCCATCTGGTGCCCCCCGAAACACACTTCCAGGTGCCAAGCTGGGAGCACACCCCAGCGTGACAAAAGTCAGAATGGTGACGGGGGTGCCCAATCCCCCATCGGCTGCACTGAACCCCCCCAACAAAAACAGACTTCCAATTGCCATGCTGGGAGCCCACCTCAGCATGGAAAATGTCTCTATGGCCATCGGGGGTGCCCAATCCCCATTGTCTCCACTGGACCCCCCAAAAAATCTTCCTGCTGCCATGCTGGGAGCCCTCCCCAGTGTGGCAAAAGTCCTGCGTCGTCTTCTTAAAGTGAAAAAAAAAACACCTAAAACCAAAAAACAGTCCCTCATTGATTGTCTTGCCCCTCTCCATCCCACGCCCACCCTCTGTGCATCCAGCTCCCCCCCGACCCCATACTTACCTCCGGAGTCCACACAACAATCTTCGGTGGACCGGGTACAAGTCTGCACTTTTCAAAGCCAACCACAAACTGAAGAAATGCCAGTAAGCTGTATAATGGCATAAATGTTTTTTTTTTCAACTTTGGTGCATATCTCGGGCCATTTTGGGGAATTTTTTCACCGACTTTTCAACATGGGGTTCTTGGGGCCCCTCCTCATTAACTCAGTCACTGTCATTTTGTTATTCAGTCCCAAAAGATGATTTCACAGTCACTGCGCTGAACCACCTTTTGGGACTCAGTAACAAAATGACAGTGCCACAATTCATGAGGTAGGCCCTCCAAAACCCTATGTTGAAAATATGGTGAAAAAATTGCCCAAAATGACTGTTTTATGAGTGTGCGTTGCGCAGTTCCTACGCAAGCTCATAACTTCACAAATGTGTTATATTTTCTCTCCAGATTTTCAACATTGCCATTTTACTATACACCCTTATGAGCAGTACAGCTGTCATTTTTCATATCTTGCCCAAAATGTGTTTTCATACATGTAGCACACAATGGCGCAGTCAGTGTGCAAAATCAATGTTCTGGACAGATTAAGAAAATCACAGTGACACTGTTCATGAGCAGAGGTCTTAAAATGGCTATGTTGAAAAAGTGGCGACAAAAGTCCATAAAATGATTGTGTTACAAGTGTGCATTGCGCAGTTTCCAGGCACCCTCGTATGTTCACAAATTTGTAATATTTTCAGTCCAGATTTTCAACACTGGCATTTTTCCACACCTCCTTCTAAACAGTTCAGCTGTCATTTTTCACACCCTGGCCAAAATGTGTTTTCGCACTTCTGGCGCTGAAATGTGTGGTCGCCGTGGGAAATCAGTGTTCAGGACAGATTAAGAAAATCACAGTGACACTGTTCATGAGCTGAGGTCCCAAAATGCCTGTATTGACAATCTACTGTAAAAAATCCCCAAACTAATTACATTACGGGTGTGCATTGTGCAGTTTCTATGCACGCTCGTGACTTCACCAGTTTTTATATATTTTCACTCCAGATTTTCAACATTGCCATTTTTTACACATCCCCTTGAACAGTACAGCTGTCATTTTTCACATCCTGTTTGAAATGTGTTTTTGCACCACTAGTGCCAAATGGTGTAGTCACTGTGCAAGAAAGGCTTTCCGCTAACTAACTGATATGGCCACTTTTCATGAGGTGGGGGTCACAAAAAAAACATGTTTAAAATTTGGAGTGAAAATACCCACAAACACCTGGGACATTAGGGTTTCTGACCATAACAACCTACCCTGTAGAGACTGACAGGCATCAGGGGTGTGAGTTGGGATTTTCACCTGTAATACTCCTGCCATTCCACACCCACCCACACCCTGCAGCCAGTGGCAGGCATCGAAGTGTGCCTTGGACTCTTTGGCCCCAAAGTTCACCCCATTCTCCTATACAGCACCCATTTCATCATATTTCTTATGGAATGGGGTGAGCATAAGGCCCAAAGACTCCAAGGCACACTGTGACACTTGGTGTCTGCAAGGTAGGGTTTGGTGAAATGGCATGGCCATTATGCCTGATGACCCAAAGGCACACCCCAATGCCTGTCAGTCTCTGTAGGTTGGTGATGGGGTTGGCTTCAGTTCAATACTTCATTGCCATTCCTCTTATGCATCTCTCTAACTCCTACACTACCAATGCCAATGCCAGCAAGCAAACATTCAGCATTGACAAATGCTAGTTTGAATGTCCTTTTATAGTTGATTTTTGGGATCTGTTGCATAAAAAATGACACCTTTTATGACAATATATCATGATGCCTGAGGCACTGTATTTAGGGATATTCCGCAACATATGGACCCCTTGTAGGAAAAAGTACCCTTAAGATTAATACTGCATATTTGAAATATCGGATCTGGCAATCTAGATATAAATTTACCCTTCAACAAATTGTTTGGTCAACTGAACAACTTTTTCAAGCCTGTTTAGAAAATACCTGTTCCATTAAACAACAAGAACAAAAGAACAATTCATCTTCCTTTCAAGAACACTGGATAGAACTGGACTGGCTAGGAAACTAAGACCACAGGATGTATCAAATATTGCTGTGTCCACACAACAACATGCCTTACATATGTATGTCTGGAAGTTAGAGTACATTATTCACCTCCTATAGGAATTATGAAAGTAGACATGTAGGACCTAATTAATTTGTTAAGTCCCTTTCTTTAAATATTTGTGATTTGCATCTCAGCTCGAGGGATACGATTATAATGCTTTTGTTTTTTTACTTTAACATTTATGTATGTGTTGCATGGAATCATGTTGCTTATCAACTCTGTTTTGAAGTTTCATAATTCTTCCCTAGTCTTCTAGTTGAAGGAGGATGAACTATTTGCCCAGTCTTATAAATTATTTGGTATGAATTTATGTATAATTTCCCCCATTCCATTTATAAATGTATGACAGAAGTACTTATCTTCCCTTATGTATACAAATGCTACCTACTCATCATTATGATTTTATATGAAGTAATGCAACCCTGAATTATTTTTTTTGAATTATGGATAAAATACTCCCCTACTCTTTGAGAGATGAGAGAGAGGGAGGAATATACAAATATGAACTATTTAGTTTGAAGGATATGTATGATGTGCTACCTTTATGATTTTGTGTGATGTAATACACATTTGTATATTTTGTTTTGAAGTTTTGAATAAAAATTCCCCTACTCATCAGTAGGGGAATTGCTGGCCATTTCCAAGATGGCCACTCTGAAGGAGCCACAGGATGTGTTGGATTCTGCAGAGACAGAGGATCAGGCTTCATCCTTTGTTCTCTTATTGTAAGAGGCTATACCTATTGTTGGGACTGAGACAATTGTGTTGAATGAAGATGGTGGTATGGACATTTATGTTTCAACTGAGGATTTAAGTAAAAAAGACTTTGATTCCACGGATATAGACCAAAATGCTGAAAAAACTAATTCAGAGTTTAATGTGCTGAAAATGAAGGAACTTAGAAATGAGGAGCTATAACTTGAGCGCAGAAAGCACCAGATTTCAAATGGACTTACAAAAACTGCAGTCAGAATTAGTGCCTGTCAAAGGGCATGGCAGTGCTGTCAGGTCTTCAGAAGGCTTCTGTGATGCAAGAACACCAATGGCTTTCAACTCAATCCCTGATGTCAATCCTTCCATCTCCTAGGTAACTCCTTCTTTGTCTTGCTCTGTTAAGTTGGTGGCTGGCAGTGAAACCGCTTGTAAAAGCGGATGCCAAGTGCCCCGGGAAGAAATTATGAGTGTAAATCCTGGGAGGGAAAATGGGGCCCTACAGCTGAGAGATATGAGTGCTGCAACGCTATCTTGTGCACATCTAAATCCATTAATTCTCCCAGCAACTACCAAGGGAACGTCCTCAGAATCTGAGCTGGGGGATCCAGCTGAAAAAATGGACACAGGCTCTAAGTTTAAATTTTGAGGACAAGTCTCTTCCAATATATCACTGCATAGAAATAACTCTGACTCTCATATTAATTATCAAACAGACAGCTCAAATCAAGTAGGAGCTACAGTCTTCTGTTTCTCAGCTAGAGGACCAGGCCTGAAGAATCTCAAAAAAAAAAGGAAAATAAAAATAAAAGTTATGCACTGACCCTTTCTAAAAGGAACTTGCAACCTTTTTCTGTCACTTGCAGCAATGGCACAGGTAAGCAATAGGACACGATGGGGTGTGCATTAGACAGTTCTAATGCACAGCTAGAGAAACATAGTGAGGCACGAGGCCATAGGCCGAGTGCATCCAGTCCTGTAGCCGTGCATTAGAACTATCTAATGCACATCCCCGGAGTGGCTTATTGCACTTATAAAATGGGCCTGTGTATTCTAAATGGGGTTTCTAGTTTTAGCTGTGCATTAGACACTTATAATGCACATCCAGCAACCAATCAGATTGCTTTAAATCCTTTGCCCATTTTATAATGGAGGATATACCCCTTAAAACCAAAACACAAACTGTTGCTTCAGAAATCCAGTCTGTTTTTTCAATTCAGCAGTAGAACAGTGACCCTTTTTCAAAATGGTCTCCTGAAAAAGTTTTGAAAGAACCAGGTTGGCAACAGTTTCCGGATGGCACCTGGCTGCCTGACCCTGACTGGGATAAAGATCCCCTATCTCAAACATCTCCACTGTGGGTTCCAGGGCTGAAATAAAAACATGTCAATGCATATTTCAAGGGACAGTAAAGGGGTTCTGACAGAATCAGAAGAGATGTACAAAATTATTTCTGATCACTTACACTCCCATAATATGTATAGCAGTATATCCTAGAGGTTAGAGTAACAAGCTGTGAACAAGCTTGGTACATTCAACAGACCAGACCTTGGTTTGAGTCTCACAACCTCCACTTGCATACTGTGTGACTCTAAGCAAGTCACTCAACCGCCCAGTGCTCCCAAGTTGCCCCTGAAAACAGGCATTTGTGCCTAGTGGGCCTTACCTGGTTACTAAAGACTAAAATAAAAAAAATAAAAAAAAATCCCCTCTGAGGAAGAAATTAACTCTTACTTGTCAGATTTTACTGTACCTGGTATTTCTAAGCAATTATTAGAGCTTTCATTACCTATCACAGTATCAGAAATTGAACAAACAATAAAATCTCTGAAACTAGGAGCCTGTCTGGGTCTGGATGGCTTACCATACAAATTATATAAAACCTTTCCTATAGTATTTGCAGCATATTTAGAAGCTGTAGTCTCTTATTTTTTTTCAGCTAAAACCATTCCACCCTAATTTACTTTTGGTCTGATTGTGTTTTTATTTAAATCCGGGGATAGATCTAGTATTCAGAAATGGAGACCCATTTCTGTCTTAAACTCTGATTTTAAAATACTTACCCAAATATTAAATAATGAACTAAAAAATAAAGCTATTGAATTAATACATTTGTCACAGCACTGTGGACTGCCAGATAGGAAGATTCAATATCCTCTGATGATTATAAGAGACCTTATTTAATATTATAATAACCAAAGGAAACTGGGTTGCATCATCTCCTTAGATCAATGCAAGGCCTTTGACCGAGTCTACCACCCCTTTTTGTTTACCACTTTGGGAAAATATGGCATTCAACTCAACTTCATAGATTGAATAAAACTGCTGTATTCATCTGTTTGGGTACAACCAGTCATAAAACAAACAAAATATAAGTAGGAAAACAAAAATTACAACCGGTGTAAGACATGGGTGCCCCCTGAGCCCCCTACTTTATATATTTTCTTTAGACCCCTTATTGAGAAAAATTCATGCAACGACACAGTGGCAAGGGCTCAAAGGTCCCATTCCAGGTGACCTTCTTCTAGCACAAGCTTATGCAAATGACAGTGTGATATTTATGTCAAATCATGTACACATTCCTTCCCTACTTCAGGTAATCAGAGATTATTCTATGGTTTCAAATTCTCAACTTAATTTAGGGAAATGTAAAGGTCTCTGAGGCCCAGAACCCCAATTGGACACAAATGTAAATGGTATTATGATATCCACATCCTCCTTGAAAATATTGGGTGTGACCTTTGGGCAGCAAATATGCCTTTGGAGAACTGGGAAGTAGCCTTGCAAGGTGTTGAGACTACAGTTTCCAGGTGGAAACGTTGGAGATTGTCAAAAGTCAAAATCATTTGTGTTCTGAAATGCTTTATAGTGCCTTGTTTACTTTATGTAGCCATGATTTCCCCCCACCAGTGGTGTTAGAATCCCAGTTATGTGCTTCTTTTTTTCAAAGGTTATGGGGTAATAGGTTGAACACTGTTAAAAGATGGTTTACTTACGTCCCCCCAAAAAAAATGGGTGGCCTGGGGATGATTGACCCTGTAACTTTTTTTAATACACCATTTACCTCCTTACATATTAAAGCTTGATGGCAAGGCCCATATCCCTTATGGGCCAAATGGATGTCAAATATCCTTGGCCCTTTCATGTCACAGTGGGTAACATCTCCTCCAAAACTAACTACCAGACTAAGTATTCTTGTTTTTTTTTTTCAGACCTGCAGCAGCCAAATTACACAAATGGGGGATATCTACCTCTCAGATTTGTAGCAAATCAGGGTCTCACCTTTACTCCTTTATTATCTCAAAGATATACCTGGATGTTCCCGATTTTAAAAATTGTCCCATTGAAATGAATTACCATATCTTATCCCAACTTAATAACCCTAGGATACCTTTTCATATGTAGGAAATATCATGGCTCACAGTGTTTGGGAGACTAAACATATGGGGGAATAAAAAGCACAAGGCTCAGGAAAATTGCAATTGCCCCTATGGTGCTTGTCAAGCAGTTGAGGAATCCATTACACACTTTTTCTTTGACTGTTCCTACATTAGACACCTTTGGCTAGATTTGAAAGAAAGGTGGACATTGCCATGGATATTAAATATGAATTATGAGTTTTTTTATTACAGGTTTAATTCCATATAACCTAAAAAGATATGACGAAGGAACATTAAAGGTTTTTCTTTGTTGTTTAAAATTTTACATTTGGCAAGCTAGATACCAATGAGTTTTGTATCAGAAAATAATGCCTTATGAAACGTCATGCATACTAATCGAAAAAGCTATGTGTTCTGTACCTATGAAAGATGAGACTCTTCACACTTCAGGAAAAGTAACAAGATGGTGGAGGGGATTTACCTTTCAGATAAAATTTAAATAAATTCCAGTCAAAGTATAATAGATCAAGATCATTATTGAATGCTTTCTTTGTCTATATAGTTGTACAGTATATAGGAATTGAGGTATTTCCCTTTTTTCTCCTCTTTTAGTTTTCTCTCCACTCCTCCACCATGAAAGATTGTTTTTTCTCACATTTATTGACATTTTAATACACAAGTTTTTTTTGTTCACCAATTATTGTACATATGTTAGGTGTATTTAATATTTATGTTTATTGGTTTCATGAGTTGTGATGCATTTCTTGAATAAAAAATTCCTGTACTCTTTTCAAGAAGTGCCATGGGATCTTTAACATCCACCTGAACTACCACCAGAACAGGCAGATGGCACCTCGGTTTAACATCTCATCTATTTATAAAGGTAGTTCACTCACCGGTTAAAGGTCATTATAGGAGTACCTTTTTACAGCACTCTGTATCATACCCAATGAGGAGGAAAGGTTCAAAGGAAAAAGATGTGTTATGTTGACACATTCTAATGCCACAGGAAACAAGGCTAATGTTGTATATACCTGGAATAATCAGAAACTTCATAGCCTAAATAGTTATGCATACATATGATTACAATATAGTTAACTAGGCATAGTAAGTTAGTAGGTATCATTAAAAGAAGGAGAACGCCCTTTAAAGATTGTCACTTGCATGTATGTCTATTATTTAATGGCACTCCAGCACAGAGCCATTGGGTTTGTTTTTCTAATAGTACATATATCATTTTCAGGATTATTTCAAGCTCTGTAAGAATTCATACTGGATATTGTAGGAACCAAGAGGGAGGAGAGAGAGATAGGATTTCAAAATCTGGAATTCTTTTGTGCTTCGATCTATGAGGAGAGCTCAGGATAACCCATGTGTTGTGACTTGGAGTGCTGTAAAAAAATACTCCTATAATCACCTTTGCCAGGTGAGTAAACTATCATTTATTTCTCAAGGTCTAGTCAGATGTAATCTTTTTCGCTATTAGCTATGTATTATTGTTATTTATAAAATATGTTATTTATTTCTCACTTTTTTCATCCTCTAGGATGTCTGACCCTTTATATATCCTCAGCCACCACTTGTATTGCTTTTCTGTTCCCTAATAAATGCATTATTTTCCATACTGTCAGTTTAGCTTAACACTTTTACTATTAAAGTTGCAAGCAAACATAATTGTTTGTCAAGGCATTTTCGTATTGGTCCTTGTCCAGAAGAAAGCTGCAATAAGGAATGCAGTGATTTATTGAATTAATTTGTGGCTATAATCTAGAATACAGTGTTCAACAAAGAAGGAGAAAGAAAGAAAGAAAATAAAATTACCTTTTCTTCAACGTTGAGCAATTCTAGTCCTATCCTGCCACCCAGTGGTCAATACAAACAGTGTAGCCTTCCCTGCTAAAAATTCAAGCTGCAGTAATGACAGCATTTTGTTACTGTTTTTTTTTTCTTTTATGAGAAGTAGCTGCACCATTTTTTAAGCATAAATTTTACTAAACTATTCAGGAACTCAGATGATGTACACATGAACAATTACACAGCTGTGACCAGACATAATATATAGATCTACATGCATCCGAAAGTTAAGAATCTGCATCAAAATTTTTGTGAAGAGTCAGGGTCAACAGAAATGTGCTCATTACCCAGGGGGCAATATCTGCTCAGTGATGGTATAAAATACAGGCTTGTAAAGTCTCTCTTCCTTCCATCTCCCCTCTCCCTCCCTGTCAATACTCATAGATAGTAAGCTGAGGCATAAGTTTTTCTCTCAGGGCAAATCAGTGAATAATGTCAGGTCTCCTCTGTTCCATAATGTGGAGAAGCCAGATATTCCATCTGTTCTGATAGTAGGGGGCTCTCTGTTGTAACTGCACAATAAGTTTCTCCATCTTCTATACATACCACACCATGTCCTCCCGCTGAGTTATTGTTGGGGACTCTGTTCTGAGCCACAGTCTGGTAATTACTTTTATCCTTGCTGCAAACAAGATGCCTAACAGATATATGTGAATTTTATTTTTAATATGTGTGTGTGATTAGCAGACAAATATGGTCACTTCAAGTGTCAAGGACAGACAGTTCAGAATCATGACATTTATTTCTGTGACAACATCAATTTAATTTTGTATCCACCTGTTTCCAAAATGTGGTAAGGACCAAAGACCAAAAAATATGAGTATGGATTGCAACTTTGTAGCCACAGATTCTCCAGCAGAAGGAGTTTCTAATGGTTAGAAATGTAGCCATGATGTATGTTGTGTGGAAAAAAGTGGGCTGCTGATTTCCAGTTGAACTGCATCCACTGTGGGGAGACAGTAACTTTGTATTGTGTGCACCAGATATGTGACCATGTGTATGTTGGAGGTACTATGGAAAGTTCAGCTTCCCAAGCATTTTTCATCTGTGTGATGTCTACAGATTATGCACTCTTTGATAACAGAATCCTTGTAGGATTATGTAGATGTATGATATGGGGGGTGGGGATCTTTGCCGCCTCTATACTGGGACCTGGGTGCTAGTAAGGTAATTTGTATGTATCAGTAGTGATCTCTTCTGTCTAGCTTATGGACTCTTGTTAATCGTGTAACCCCTAGGTGGCACTATCCTAAGGGAGACTACCTCTGTCTGCTTGACCAGATGCAGGTTGAGGGGCCTGGGTACCAGAAACGGGTGCCTCCACCCATAGGACAGGGTTAGTGGTAGCGTATCTGCTCTGGGTGCAGCCCTCTGGGACACTGTTACTCCCCTCTTTTCCCTCTAGTGGCCTAAGTGACTCACAGATTACACAATTGCAATTTGCCCCTGACAACAGTTTTAACTCCACTCTTGTTACACTTACCACCAGGGCAGGTTCAGCTGGCTCAGCCCTGGACACGCTCTGTAAAATAAGGTATGTAAAAGTAAACAGCAATGCCACAGTGTTTACAATACAGAGGTACACCACTGAGGCAAATCTTCGGTCCACTTCAGGAAAATCCAGTTTGTCACAAATCAGGTTCTGATCACAAAGCTGCAATTTTTGGACGAAATCTGGTCTCAGGATAATGCCTCTTCACATATGAAGATGATAGCAAGCACGCCCAACACAGTCTTCCCGCTGATTTCCCCTGCGCTCCATGCAGAAGCAGCTGCTGAAATCACTCAAGCTGTTAAATCTTTCAACTCCAAACTCAGACTGACTTCTGCTGCAGGCAGCACCTGGGACTTCCTCAAAGATCCAAAAGGTTTGATTCACTGATTCATCTGTCTGTCACAGCTAGAGCTCCTCTCCAGGTCCATTTAGGCACCAAAGTGTAAAAACTACAATTCCTACAGAAATTCCCTCCCACAAGACCCCTGGGGACAGACTCCATTTTAGGGTCTCCAAAGGTACTTATGGTCCAAACCAGCAGTCCAGGACCAAGATGGTGGTGCAGTACAGAAATGTCCATGCTGCAAAGGAAGGCAGGTTAGACAAACTACAATATTATTACTATTAAAGCAGATAAACAGTAAACAGTCACAGATTCTAGTAGGACTCCCTCTGTACAAATATCGATGGCAGAATGGAGCAGTAACACTGCAGCCCGGGTGGGACTCGAGCCTGAAACTACTCGGCCCCTACCCAGATCAATTATACACCATGAAATAGGCAGCTCTTAAACAGACAGGCACGGAGGCTAACAGGACACTCACATGCAAACACTTTTAAATTGCTAGGACACAGAACGTCAGACTGGCAGTGGGCATTTAGGCAAGCCAATAGAAGACTTTTGGGAATCCCCATTTATAGGGAGGGTTACACCCTTTCCCACCTGGAAAGAACTTGGTGTCTGTGGCAAGTTTATACTACAATAGCATGGAAAAAGACAATATACTATACATTATATATGTGACATTACTACACAATACCATATAATGACTGATGTATCAGTGAACATAGACTTATCACATTACTACACTTATTTAGTATCTTGTATACATATATTGTATCCATGACAACAGCTTTACATTTTTCACACATTTCAATACTGATATTACTATGAACTACACAGTAACATTACTTTACCTATTCATGTAATAGTTTCTTGCACTTTGAACATCATAGATTGGAGCCCATCAGCTAACTTAGGGCTAGATCGGGCAGGGGAACCATGTTCTGATGGAAGAACAATTAACTTAGAAGTGGCAGACAAGTTCAGTTTAGGAAGTGAGCTCTTGGAAATGTAAAAACCCTTGTGAACAACACTGAGAGGGAGATCCGCAGGCCTCCCAGGGGAGTCATAGCTAAGGTGCACCACTGGTTTGACAGCGCATCCAGATTTTCTGAGGGGAACAGACACAGGCTCTGGGAGGTCAACACTGCCATTGGTTTCTTCTCCTGTAGTGAGGGATGCCTCTGCACTGGTTTAGATGTCCAGGTTGGGAGCACCGTCAGCTCCTTACTCTGTAGACAATGTTTCCACAATATTATGCTCATTATTATCTTCTGAAGAGGGCCCAGGTTGCTCATCCTGAAGGAACTCTGGGATCATTGAACTCAATGATGCTGAAGAGTTTCTTTTAACACTTTCATACTGTTCCACAAGTTCTGGTATGTCACCAGGGAGACTTACCACATCAGATTCCTCCTCGGGTAATTCAAAGAGTTCTACTAGACACAAAGATTCTGCCACTTCAGACGCAATACTCTGCACTTCACTTGACCCCAGGGAAGAAGCTGGAGGGTTAGCCAGTCCTGAGGGTCCAGCTTCATCTCCATGATTATACATAGGTTTACCTCAAGACAATTGACTCAGTTTATAAGAAGGTTAATAAGCAATGTCACACTCACTATCATCAGAGGTGGACTGACAGTCATTATCATTCTGGGCCTGCAGGGGGGAAGGCCTTGAATCTGTAACAACTGGGGCAGGTTGACTCTGTCTCTTTTTAGCAGCAGCATGAGTCACCGGTCCAGGAAAGGCAATGTTTGATGGTTCAGAATCAATGATCACTTGGCCAATGGGCAGTAGGTGGTTCCTGTGCATGGTCTTGACAGCTTTAGAATTATTCTCAGGGCACACTTTGTACACAGGTAAATCATCCAATTTTTTAACTACTACTTGTGGAAGATGGTGCCATCTATCTGCAATGTTATGCTTGCCATGCAGTCCCAAGTTATGTAATAGCACTCGATCCCCAGGCAACAACTCTTGGGCCTTCACCCATCTGTCATACCTTTCCTTGTTAGCAAGGTTTTATTTGGCAGCCATTGCCTGAGCCAGTTGGTATGCATGGTTCAATTGAGCCTTCAGTTTCTGTACATATTGTAAATAGTTCTCAGCTCTGACCCCATCTGGGGAGACTCCAAAACAGACATCTACGGGCAACCGGGCTTCCCTTCTGAACATGAGGCGATAGGGAGAGAACCCAGTGGCATCACTTTTGGTGCAATTTTAAGTGTGTATCAAGGTGCTAATCTGCTGGCTCCATTTGGACTTGTCTTTGTGATAAAGAATGTGCAACATGTCCAGGAGAGTCCTGTTAAAGCGTTCAGATGGGGGGCCCCCCTGTGGGTGGTAAGGAATGGTTCTAGACTTTCATACACCCCTCAGGGAGAGCATCTCCTTAATCAATCTGCTTTCAAAGTCCCTTCCTTGGTCAGAATGGATATGTTGGGGTGCGCCATTGTGGACAAATAACATTTCCACTAGCACCTTGGCCACTGTAGAACTCCCTCTGATCCTTGGTCAGAAAAGCGTGGGCATATAGGGTAACATGATCGGTGACTAACAGAATGTTGCCAATGTTCTTTTGATCAGGCTCCAAACACAGAATGTCTATGCAAACCAGTTCCATGAGGGCACTAGTTGAAATGTTAAGAAGAGGAGCGACTTTCTGAGGCAAAGCTTTTCTCTGAAGGCACCGACTGCAGATTTTGACATGGTTATCAACATCATCCCCAATTTTTGGCCAGTAGAATCTGAACCTCACCAAGGCTAGGGTCCGGTCAATATCGAGGTGTCCCATTTGGTTGTGCAGAAACCTCAGCAACAGCTGCTTGAAGGCAGTAGGTAGCACCAGTTGCTGCTTGTCCAACTGACCTCGACGATCTACTTTTTCTTGATATAGTGACTGGTCCCGCAACTTTAGTTGGGAGCCTTCTTTGAACAATAGTGCATTTCGTAGGTTGGCAGACCATAGTTTAGACACATCTTTCCCTGCACAAAGGGCAGCAAGTGCGGGCTGGATCATGGGGTTTTGGGATTGAGTCCACTGAATGCTGTCATTATCAAAATGAGGTAAATCACTGATGTCCAATCCAGAAAAATGACAATAGGCTGCAAGTATGCAAGTATTGGGGGGGCCCCCAAATAGTCTACCAGACAATCCACTGTATCTGCTGATGGCTGTTCATCTTTATCAAATTTTTGGCATAACGCTGTTATAGAGTGTTCTGACAACCTCACCAAGTTGTCTTGGGGGCTTAGCCACCATGAAAGAACAACAGCATTAATATGATTCAGTCAGGGCAGTATTCAACCACATAATCATAAGTCAACAGAGCAGAAAGCCACTTGTGACCAGTGGCATCCAACTTTGCTGAGGTCTGTATATAAGTTAGAGGGTTGTTATCAGTTTTTACCAATATTTTGGCCCCATAGAGGTACTCATGAAATTGGTCAACTCTGGTCCACTTTGGAGCGATAAACTCCAACTTGTGAATAGGATAGTTTCGCTCAGATGGTGTCAAGCTTCTACTGGTGAAAGTCACAGGTCTCAAGCCATCTTCATAATCTCTTTGCCATTAACACTTTATTCAGTTTTAGTTACAGGGTTATCAAGCGTACATACATCAAATCGCACAACGTTAATGTATGCAAATAAACATTCCACAACAGGTGACCCTGTAACACCCCTCCCCCACCCAACCCATCCCCGCGCCTCCTGCACAAGTCTGAGGAGATAGGGCGACTTCAACCCAAACAGCATCATAGGCCTCAAATAGAATAACATGCGTAAAAGGGACCCCAAATTTTTTCGAACCTGAGAGCTTATTCTGAAGGATAGCCATCATCCTCTCAATCTCTCAAACAAGCTAACAATTCCTCCAGCCATTCCTTATAACTTAGTACCACCGAGTCCTTCCAATGCCTAAGTACCACCCTCTTGAGCGTAGCCGCAATCAGGACTATGTGAAACCTCCTACTCTTAACAGGGATGCCCGAGACATCACCCAATAGGCATATCTCTGGCGTGAAAAGATCCCCGAGACCCAGCAACGGGTTAACCCTCTTTTTAACATCCTCCCACAACGGAACTATTTTCGGACACTGCCAAAAAATATGCATCAAATCTCCTTCCTCTCCTTGACACCTAAAACACCTCGAATCCTTCGCAAGCTTCAACTTCTCCAATTTCTGTGGAGAATAAAAATATTATGAAGGATTTTGAACTGCATGAGCCTCAATCTGTCCTGTAACAAAATTTATGACAGTTCACCCATAGTTTCCTCCAGTTAAGTGCCGAGTTTGGAAAACCAAAAGTCCAATACGAACCCTGGATGGGGTTAGAGGAGTAGGCCCACTCAAATAGTACCCGATAAATTTTTGAGATCGTGCCTTAACCCTACCAACGGGCGCAGACCCTCACAAAATTCCACTCTCGGTTCCTGCACTACTCCGTTACCAAATTGTGCAATCATAAGGTGTCTAACCTGGTAGATTCTGAAAATAGCTTTACAGTGTAGCCCAAATCTGCCCAATATGACATCCGAGGGGAGAACTGTTCCCTCTGTAGAGAGAAGGTCTCTCACACAGCATTCCTTGGGTAAGGGTAACCACGAGTAATCCAACATCCTACCATCTAGAACAAATGTGGGTTTCCCCAGATAGGCTGTGCCCAATCTTTCAAATGATCATACCGCAAGAAACCAGCGAGTTCAGCATGAGCTCTCACTGCGGTCCCAATTGGTGAGTTGTGCAACCTAGGGGGCAGCCATTTTGGCTTGAGATAAAGTAAAGCTTCGGGCCTCAGACCAGCATCCCTAATCAAAGTAAGTTCTATCTGTAGCCAAAGCGGTGTATAAGCATGTTGATTTAAATCATCACTTCCTTTCACCCATCTCATATATTTACTGGCGTGAGCTGCCCAGTGATATAAAGCAAAATGCGGAAGTCTGAGCCCACCCATTTCCTTAGGCGACGCCAATTTCGTATATGCCATACGTGACTTCCTATGACCCCATACGAAGTTGGCAATCATATTACGCACCTGCTTAAACCATGTAGATGGTATCCAGATATTCAGCATGTTCAGGGGACAGAACAACCTAGGAAATATATTCATTTTAACAAGGCTCACTCTCCCCCATAAGGAGATTGGGAGTTTCACCCATCTTTCCAAATCTAACGCTATGGTCCTTAGCAACAGGCCAAAATTCAGCTGAAAAACCTTAGAATCACCCCTAGCCAAGTTGAGACCCAGATACTTTATAAAGTTCGATTTCCAGGACAACCCAAGCTCCGCCACCTCATGCCTAAGAACAAAGCTATTAAGGGGGAACACCACCAACTTATCCAAGTTTAATCTATAATTGGCTACATTCCCAAACTCTTTAATAACCATCAACAATGCTTGTATGGAAGCTCCTGGGTTAGACAGGTAGACCAACAAGTCATCCGCATATGCTGTAATTTTAATAATGTGTTCTTTAATACTAATACCCTCTATTGCACAATTGGCAGCAACTGCTCTTATAAAAGGTTCCAGGTACAGGTTAAAAAGGAGAGGGGATAAAGGACATCCTTGCCTAAAGCCATCTTCATAATCTTGATGTAACACTGCCCAGAGTCCCTTTAGGCTGGCATCTGTATGCAGGACATAGGGCTTGGTAAGGTGAGCATAGGCAAGAACAGGGGCGTGAGTAAGCTGATAGATGATCTCAAAGAATGCCACCTCACACTCAGGGGTCCAACAGGCTCCAAATGGTTCACATGTTAGAAAATACACTTTTTCTTCCTTAAGGTATTCCTTTCTGTACCTGTGGTTGGTAGGAGGATAGCTTTGAGTGAGACTGAGAAGTGGCCGGATTGCCTTTGAATAGTCCTTAATGAACCAGCGATAGCTGCAGAACCTGAAGAAATGTTGCAGTTCTTTTAGGATAGTTGGCTAGGGCCAGGCAGTCAGGTTCTCTACTTTGCTGGGGTCTGTCTATATCTCCTCGGGTGACACTATATGTCCCACATATTTTACAGATGTTTGGGAAAAACTGGCACTTGTCTATAGATAGTTTGAGGCCGAATTCTTCCAGGTGGTCAAGAACTTTGAATAATCTGGCCTCATGTTCTTCTGGGGTGTATCTGAAGATGATGACATAATCCAGGTATACTAGACATTCTAACAGATTCATGTCTCCTATCGCCCATTCCATCAACCTCTGGAAAGTAGCAGGGGCACCCGAACTCTCCTGAGGCATCCTCAGAAATTCATAGAACTCCAAGGGTCAAATGAAGGCTGTTTTCTCACGGTCCTCCAGGGCCATCAGGATTTGATAATATCCACTTTGTAGATCAAGTACTGAAAACCTCTGACTCCCATTCAGGCAGTCCACGGTGTTCTGTATGCGGGGCATGGTGTATTGATCTGGTACAGTTCGTCTGTTTGGAGTCTGATAATCCATGCACATGCTCACAGACTCATTCTTTTTCTGCACAACTATGATGGGAGACTCACAGGGGCTTCTTGATTCTTGAATAATGCCAGCAGCTAGAATCTCCTGTAGGTGCCTCCAAACATCATCTATATCAGTTGGGGCAAGGTGGCGGGACCGCTCTCTAAAAGATCTGTCGTCGTGAAGCCTGATAGTATTCTCAGCACCATGGATGCATCCCACATGCCATTCCTTTAGGGAAAACACTTGGTTCCTCTAGGCAAGTTTCCTACTGACTTGAGTCTTCCATTTAGTGGGTAACGGGGAATCACCAAAGTCGAATAGGTCTGGGGTCACCTCTTCCTTTTCACCGGAATGTTTGTTGCTAAGCAGTATTGCAGTATCCACACTGTGTACCGTAGCTATCGTACACCCCCTGTTCACTCTAATTTCTCAATCAGACACATTCCAGATTTGGACCATCACTCGCTGTGCACAGGCATGTGCATGGGCAGGTAAGATGCTGGGTTTAACCAATAACCCTTCTGGCAATTTCCTTTCACCGGGTGCATCCAGCACCAATATTTTATTTTTCACATCTTTTCTAAGATGAACTTCTTCATTAATGGTGCACTGAGTGTTGGGCTGTAGTACCAGAGAATCAGGATCTTTCTTCCTCACTATCCCCACCGGCTCGTCTCTGTACTCTTTGGCAGTCTGTTTCTGCAGGTCATAAGCTCTCTTTATCAATGCTAGAATTCTCAGGACCCACCTAGTCCATTGCCTTTGTTTCTCTTAACACAGCTGCTCTAGTCATCCAAACATGTGGGCGTTGGTCCCAGCAAGCAAAGGAACCCCATCATACAATCCTGTAGGAGGACAAACCAGAGCTAGTATCTCTACCTGTTCATCCACTCTGGCCACTGCAGTAGGGAAAGACAGCCAGATCCGAATATATCCTAAGTATGCGTAAGACTTTTCACTTAACCCCCCACACATGCAAACCCTCCAGGGGCTGCAGGGACACATCAGGCAGGTATTTTCAGTACCAGTCTTGAAACACTATGGTCACTTGTGATCTGCTGTCAAGCACGACCCTTGCAGATACACCATTTACTGTTACGGTGGTCTCCATTGAAAGGCCTACCACCTCAGACCAATCAGGTGAAGAGGACTTAGATGTCTGTTTTATGGCAGTTTTAGAGGAATAAGTCTTTCTCATAAGCCCATTCTGAGGCCTTATATTGGTTCGCCAAATCAATGCCAGTAGCCTTGTAGTAGCCTTTCTCAGATTGTCAGGCAAACTGAAGTTGGGACGGGTATGTCCATCTTCTCCATAGTGGTAACAAAAGATGGGTCCTTTAGATTCTCTAGGAGGAGGAGAGCCACTCCCCTGTTTAGGCATGGTAGGTAAGTCCCGGGGTCCCTCTCTGATTTGGGGTTCACTTTCCCGGCTTCCTGAGCCTCTCCAGGAGTCAGCTACTTGAGTGGCCTGAATAAGGTCTCCTACCAAAGCCCTCAATTCTCATACTTCTTCCAATAGATTACTCTCTGTACAGGTTTCAGAGGCAATGACATGCACCCCAACCCCTCCATGTGAGATCTCACTCTTTTGCTCGACAGGAGCTTGACAAGGGTCTGCATATTTTGCCGCCTCGGCAGCTTGTTGATCAGCTCTCATCTCTTTCAGTTCTTTAATTAGTTCCCTCATCTGTTGAAGTTCAGACTCATTGCTTCGATCAGGGGTCTGACTGGTAAGGGCAACCCCAGCATAGGGCTCCCATCCTTCTCCATCATTTTCCGCTTTGCAAATCTTTTTCATAAGGTAGCAATATTCAGGAGGGTTTGCCCTCCTAACTTGCAACTTCAGTTTCAATATCATTACACTAGAGTACTTGACAGACTTCAAAATATGCTCTAATCGAACTTGATTCAGTTCACTGGCAGGCATTCCTCCCTTTCTATGGGCCCTCTGCAGAGCCCGCTCAATCCTGGTAACAGACATGGATAACTTCTTATTCCTCCATTGTTTAGCAGACTTGAATTTCCACATCAGGTCATCCCCCGACTCAGTGCTACCAAAGACCCCCTCTAGGGCAGAGAAGTACTCAGCAGCAGAGGCCTCTGGGCTGGTGGAATGAAAAAAGTAGATGGCCTCCAGTGCAGGGCCCCTCAAGCTCTCCATGAGCCTCTTTCTTTTCTCTCCCTCAGAGCATTGCCACTCCTGGATCAGAGGGGTGGCATTGTCCATCCATGTTTCCAGGTCATCCTCCTCCACAGGCACCGGGACCATGCCCAAGAAGAGTCTTAGTCTGTGGTAAGAGTCCAGGTATTCTGAGGGTATCACAATAGTGGAGGTCACCACAGGGGATGCTCTAGGGATAGCAGGAGACACTATATGGATCTGCAAGGGAGTGGTGTCTTCAGAAAGATCTAACATTTTCACTAACTCTTTGGCAGATCACCCCTCAGTGGCTAGCAGTCTAAGCAATCTGTCTTTAAACCCCTCTAAATTTGATGATCCCCCAGGAGCAGCCAGGTCACTATGCAAATGAATGACCCACCACTCTTTCTGAGACCCTTCAGGTAAAATGATAGGGGGCACTCTCTCAGGATCCATGGGAAGGCTACAAGGGAGGAGGGCAACCATGTTTTGGTCAAACAGATCCGAGTCCCTCACTTTCACCTCAACCTTCTTCCCCAAACACTTAACTTGTTCAACAGTCTCTATTACAATTGCATTAGTGATCCTTAACGGGATGTCTATTAACAAAATGGCCTGTTGGGGGTCTACCCCCTCAGCCTCACTCCACCCCATCATACGATGCACTAACAGCTTATGGGGGCAATATTAGACTTAGGCATAGCAAGCATCTCCATTTTATGAAAATTTTTAAGCGTGGGGTTGTAGAACCCACTTCTGACCACTAGAAGGTGCAAATCCCTGCGGTGCCTCCAAAATGTAAGCCCTAGGGTGCTCTATCCCAAGGGATACTACCCCTGCCTGTGTGACCAGATGCAGGTTGAGGGTCCTGGGTACTAGAAACTGGTGCCTCCACACAGAGGACAGGGTTAGTGGTAGTGTAGCTGCCCTGGGTACAGCCCTCTGGGGCACTGTTACCCCCTTCTTTTCCCTCTAGTGGCCTAAGTGACTCACAGATTACACAATTGCAATTTGTCCCTGACAGCAGTTTTAACTCCACTCTTATTACACTTACCACCAGGGCGGGTTCAGCTGGCTTAGCCCTGGAGACCCCCTGTAAAATAAGGTCTGTAACAGTAAACAGCAGTACCACAGTATTTACAATATAGAGGCACACCATGACCAGTTCGAATGCAAAAAGGATTTAGATCTGATTCATTCAAGGGGGCAGTAACAAGGAACCGGCAGAATCTGGTGGTTGATTCAAGATCTGAAAGATTCAGGTTAATTGGAATGCACTTTAGAGTCTCACAACGCAGTCACACACACTCTGGGTACCCAGTTGTTGGTAGAGGCTAGCCTGAAGTGTTGCCTGTGGTAGTCCGGCATTACAGCTGGTCAGGGCCCTAATGATGGAAAGAAATAGTCATGTACAGTATCCCACAATTGTAATCCAGAGCCAGGTGGCTCAGGACATGATAATTAGGAAAAACAATTAAACCAAATGATACACTTTGATTGAGCTGTTATTGTAGGGAGCTACCCTGGTGTTTACTCATGCTACCCAGTACAGGACACAGGACTGACAAAATGAAGACCTCTGGACAAAGAGCTGATGATCAGGAGAAGCAGGACCCTCACGATTCACCATGGTGTCGTTCGTGTTCATAATGTTGAGCAGGGGGTTGATCCCTTAGCTGGTCTCTCATTGATGTTTTTCTCTGTGGCATGAGCAGCTGTCTGGGCCAAGGTGGCAAGGCCCAGACAGGGTGAACAATTTGGATAACAATCCAGTAGTTTCTGGATACAGCTTCCAGCAAGCGTGACACAATCAGGCAGTGGGGAACCAAATTGCGACTCACTATTAGCATTCAGAGCACTTACAGTAAAAGCAAGACAAATACCACAGTTTGTATAGCAGTCCGGTTGCAATTCACAGTGTCTCTGCACAAACCATGCACTCTGTGGCAGTCCCAGGTCCTGACAGGCCGATCGCACCAAGGCAAATCTTCAATCCACTTCAGGAAAATCCGATTTGTCACAAATCAGATTCCATTTACAAAGCTGCAATTTTCAGATAAAATTTGGTCTCAGGATAAGGCCTCTTCACTTATGAAGATTGTAGCAGGCAGGCCCAACAGAGCCTTCCCACTGATTTCCCCTGAACAAGCTGCTCAAATCTCTCGAGCTGTTCACTCTTTCAACTCCAAACTCAGACTGACTTCTGCTGCAGGCAGCCCCTGGGACTTCCTCAAAGATCCAAAAGGTTTGATTCTTTGATTAATCTGTCTGTCACAGCTAGAGCTCCCCTTCAAGGTCCATTTAGGCACCAAAGTGTAAAAACTACAACTCCTACAGAAATTCACTCCCACAAGACCCCTGGGGGCAGACTCCATTTAAGGGTCCCCAAAGGTACTGATTGGTCCAAACAGTCAGTCCAGGAACAAGATGGTGGTGCAATACAGAAATGTCCATGCTGCAAAGGAAGGCAGGTTAGACAAACTACAATATTATTACTATTAAAGCAGATAAACAGTAAACAGTCTCAAATTCTAGTAGGGCTCCCTCTGCACAAATAGCGATGGCAGAATGGAGCAATAACACTGCAGCCCGGGTGGGACTCAAGCCTGAAATTGCTCGGCCCCTACCCAGATCAATTATATACCATGAAATAGGCAGCTCTTAAAGATGCAGGCATGGAGGCTAACGGGGCACTCCCATGCAAACATTTTTAAATTGCTAGGACACAGAACACCAGCCTGGCAGTAGGCATTTAGGCAAGCCCAAAGAAGACTTTTGGGAACCCCCACTTGTAGGGGTGTTACAATTGTGCAAATAATTGCATTTGACCCACCTCATAGAACTGAAAGGAATGTGCCAGACCCCTGTTCATCCAATGTCTAAATTTATGATCCATAGTGGCCAGGGGAATGTTCCTACCAGGTCATAATGTCATACAATTAATAGCATATGACATTAGCGCGAACCCAGAATAGCGCTGTACGAGACAGAAAGTGGTGCAATATCACAAATACTGCTCTACATGGTATTGCACCACTTGCACTATCCCAAGCAGAGGATAAGACCTCTGCTGGCATAGGATTCTGCCGAGCAGCTGCCGTTGCTCAATGGACTGAGCCACTGCAGCAATAAAGCAAGGTGCTGTGTCTGGGACTGGGTTCAATTACTGGTCCCAGAACCGTTTTTTTTTTTTTTTGCACTTTAGCGATTTGGAGGTGTCCCCACCGAAATTGAGAATCCTTATTTGGGGGCGGGATTCAGGGGTGCAGACCCCTATAACGGAGGGTAAGGGGGCAGAGCCCCCTGCAACAAAAAGAATTATGCCACATGCAAGAAATCGCGCTATATTTGCAGTGCAATTTTTGCATGTGGCATAATGTCTTGTGACATTATGACCTTGTGCTGGGAACATTGGTACAGTATGCAGGGAAATTGAGCCAGTGTGTTCCAATCTCATATGGACACTGGTGGAAGAGAGTATGCCAGAATTGTAATAACATTCTAGTGGTGGCCACTTTGATCTCTACTTGTCTCAAAGAATGAAGGGTGCCAAACAGTAGGAGGTCAAGCAACATGTTCAGCATGTCAAGTTCTAGAGCTGTCCAGCATCTCGAAGACGATACCTTCCATTTCAAAATATGGCCAGGTAATGCTGTATGTACATACAACATTAAGCTGGAGAGAGTCAAACCCCATTTGTTCTTTTGTATTTGTAATTTGCCAATGGTTATCTATAGTCTACCACTGTTTCAAATAAAGCGGGAGAGCCATTTATTCCATTTGGCAAAGATACCCCTGTCAGGTAGAATCAGCAGAGTTTGGAACAAATACAAGAATCGGGGTAAGGTATTAATTCCAACTGAGCTGAATCTTTAAAATAGAGTAAGAGGAACGGGGGCCTTCTTTGAAGTCCCACCTGTATTATCTGCTCTAGTTGTGGGTAACTGAGGGAATAAAGGGTTGTGGTTGAAGTGCTAACATGGCCTCCAAGATATTTGTTACATAGTCTGCCCCATTAGTTACAGTAATGGTCCTTCATGTGGTGTTAAGGAAGTTAGTGTAGTTGTAGAACCTCAGTTTTATACTTATTAATTTTGTTACCTGCTGAATGTTCAATTTCTATAAACAGGATTTTAGGGCTGGTAGGGAACTTTCAGGGTCTGTGTGAGATATAAGAGTCAGTCATCTGCATAGTGTGCCATCTTATGCAGATGCCTACTGACTTCTATCCCTTGAGGAGCAGTGGTTTGCCAAAGATACTGCACCAGTGGTTCATTGTACAAAGCAAACAGGTATGATGAAGGGGACAGACATGGTGTGTACCTCTAGAGAGATTAAATGAGGGGGGAAGAGGGACCCGTTTGCTTTTTACTGCCACTCTGGGGAGATATATAGATTCAGGAGAAGGTCCAGGAAAGGGGCAGGAAAATCAAAACGACTCAGGCTATGGTACACAAACGGCTAGGCTACCCCGTCAAATGCTTTCTGTGTTTAAGGACTTAAGATAAAGGTGGGGTCTGCAGGTATTTATATAATCAATGATTTGAAGGGTATGTTTAATATTATCAGCAGTTTGTCTATATCTAATGAAGCCTGGTTGATCGGGCTATATAAACTGGGGGAGGATATTGTCTAATTTGTGCACCAAAATACTAGTAAATATCTTATAGTCCATATTAAGGACTTAAATGGGGCAGTATTATTCACAGTTAGTTCAATTAGATCTGCAAGTTCAGTTCGATCATTCTCTTAAAATGATTGAGCCTGGGTGTTCATGCCAGTCTGGTGATGTGCAAACATTTTCCTGAAATCTGCTAACTTTGGCTCGCCCAGTTTGTCACTACACTGCATCATGTGAAATGATGCAGTGAGCCGGGGTGAACCATGTGAGCCATAGTTAGTGATAAGTGTTCACACATCCAGGAGGTGTCACACTGTTCTCTCTCTCTCTCTCTTGCCTGCCATCAGCTGCTAGTAGCCAACCCTCATTAGCTGTTAAAGTCCCGCTGGGGATGAATGGGGGTGATTGGCTGCTGTCTCTGTCTGTCACATGGAGACAAGTGTTTATTGACTGCTTTTAGATGTGGGTCATGGCTAACAGAGAGAGAGAGACAGAGAGACAGAGAGACAGAGAGACATGTAGCAGCAGCGCAGGAGTTGCAGTCCGCAGACGCAGAGGGATAGGAGTCAGATGGAGGTAAAAGAACTTGTAGCTGTTGTGTTGCAGCAAAAAAAAAAAAGATTCATTCGAAAACAATCAAAATAAAAAATATCACACAAATGGGGTTGGGAGGGAGTTGGGAGTGAGACTGGGGAGGAGGATTTGTGTTTAGAGATGCAGCAAAGTAAAATTTTCCCTGCAAAGTGGCCACTTTGCATTAGTATTCCACTACATGAAGTGCTCATTTAAAACCCTTACCTCACCACTTCGCATTGTAATTATAACTTTGTGTTGTGCGCTCCACCTTATTCCGCTTTAAGGCAGAGTGAGAATTCACAGGCAGCCCACATACATCACATGGCTTGCAGAGCGTAGGTCACATGCTTCAGGCAGGCAGGAGGTTACGGTCAAAAACACTCTCCAACGTGGGCTGAATTACAGGTTTTGCACATGGTGTGACAAATGGCTCTGCTCTGCGAATGGCCAGGGGTGGGATGTGGACGTGTGATGAAGAGGGGTGTACAGGTGACAAGTCCCCAAATGAAGTTATTTTCCCTGTTTTATGTACAGGGGTTGATGTACCACTTGCACTAGATGTACTTCATTGACCACCACCACCACCACCACCACTGCTATTCTGAACACCACTTGACAAGATTTCTAAATCACAATCCTCCCCCTCATCATGCCTGTAGTAATCCTCTTGGGGGGCAGTGCACTGCAGTAACAGTCCAAAACCAAGATACCACAAAGCAGTACAAAATCACACAGGTGCTGTGGATTGCAGGTTCACACTGCTGCAATTACTCTGTGGCACAATAAAATGTGCATGATTTGATGGCATGCATCACACACAGACTCACACACACACACACTACAAGTAATGTGTAACAAATTGAAAACTTTAGTAATATAACCACATCCTTTAAGCAAACTGAAATTATGCACTGCTGCACCACAACAATCAGCTAAAAAATGTCAAGAATTACTGAAAATATTACTGTGTGTACATTAACAGAGTTATATAAGAAAAATATAACCAAAACAGAAAGCCTGCCTTTTTCTCCTAGTTACTCTATGTTCACCACAGATATGTCCCACCCTCAAAGCACACTTCAAGTATCTGTCAGTACAAAGACTGAATGTTAAAAATTAACATTCAAAATCCACACAAAAACAAAAAAACACTCAATGATATGAGCACAGGAGGGTTTCCTACAATCGATGTACTAAATTTTAAGCCAAAAAAGACTCGAAAAGGCTTTTTTAACAGCTTTTAGAGGGTTTTAATCTCAGAGTATCTGAGGGCAAACTGTCTCCAGCTACCACTACACACACACTTCCCAGAATTGAGGCTGTGCAGAACACTCTAGAGCTCATGTGACCTGCAATCCCATGAATCACTGCAAATTCACCTTGGAGCTCAATTACAAGGTGAAGTGATATGAAGTAAATTGATTTCTATGTACTTTGCATTAAAATTGGTGCAGAACTGGTTGGGGGAAGGCGAAGTAATGTGAAGTCATTGGTTTCAATGGACTTTGTGTTCCTCATTATGATGTGAAGTATTCCTCTTCGTGTTGCGGATTACTTCACGGATTCCACATTACTCCGCGAATCACTTCGTGGAGTTAATTTTGGCCACTTCGCCCTCCTCTGCTTGCGCTGAGTGGCTGACATGGGCCTGGAGAAACAAAATAAAATCCTTGCGGAGTCAAGCAGAATAGGCCAGGGCAGCAGCAGTTGAGTAAAAGTTGGGGAGGAGGACAAGTGGATGACACAGTCTGTGACTGTGGACATTGGAGGGCATCGGATTCAGGAGAGGGAAGGGAAAGGACTACCAGGGAGGGGTGTGTGCTGTTAGTTGGTGTGAGGTGGGATGGTCAGTTTGGTGATCACTGCTCAAACTGCTCAATGGCTCTGAGTGACTCCTCCAGACCAGTAGGCCTATTGTACTAGTGCTCAGTGAAACTGGAAATAAAAAAATATATATATTTTTTTTTTATTGAGAGAGGCAACACCACCAGCATAGCAGTGTGTGTGTGTGTGTGTGTGGGGTGGGTGGATAAGGGAGACTGAAGGACAACTGAATGGTCTCTCCCCTTGCTTTAAGTAACTTTTCTGTCTGGGAGGGAGAGAGGCTCAGAGGCAATAATAAAACCACCTACCTACAAAGGGCAAGGCAGTTTCTTGTTTTTGACTTATCCTGTTTGGGATTGGGGTATTGGAGGGAGAATAAAAAATGCCCTCTACCTTACTTAACTCGATGCAGCAGTGCTCTACTGACCTATGTTAGGGAATAATGTTCTTGTTTTTTTTAAGGCAGCTACTTGATGCAGCCAGCAGTTGTTTACTGCTCTGTTTGGGAACATATCTCACTGTTTAAAATTTGTGGTGCAGCTACTTGACATAGCCAGTAGTGCTGTACTGGTCTGTTAGGGAATACATTTACCTGTAATTTCTTACTTAAACTACTTGACTTGACACAGCCAGCAGTTGTTTACTGACCTGTTTGGAAATATATATCCCTGTTTAAAAGTTGTGGCGCAGCTACTAGAAGCAGCCACTAGTGCTGTACTGGCCTGTTAGGGAATAAATTTACCTGTATTTTCCTACTTAAAGTACTTGACTTGACACAGCCAGCAGTTGTTTACTGGCCTGTTTGGGAATACATCTCCCTGTTTATTTTGGTGCAGCTGGTAGTGCTGTGGCCCATTTGGGAATAAATAATTTATCTGCATTTTCACTACTTAAAATACTTAACTCAATGAAGCCAGCAGTTGTTTTCTGAACTGTTTTGGAATAAATTTACCTTTATTATTACTACTTAAACTACTGGATTCGGTGCAGCCAGCAGTTGTTTACGACCTGTTTGGGAATAAATCTCCCTGTTTAAAATGTGTGACACAGCTACTTGACGCAGCCAGCAGTGATGTACTGACCTATTAGTGAATAAATACATGGGTGTAGCCAGAAATTTTAGTTTTGTACTCTGTGCTGCCCACACTGCTACTCCCCCCAATGTTACTGTTTCTTTTACCCTGTGGCATATCAGTGCTGTACACTCAAAATGGACAGATATTTTATTACACCCCCTACACATACAAACAAGCATAGAAATCACTTAATGGTTAAATTCATCCCCACCAAGTATTCTCTTTTTTTGTTAATAGTTATTTAGATTTTTCCTTTTTCACACAAACATAGAAATATAGAATTTGTTGGAGACCCAGGCTGGTCTCCAATGACCCTTCTTCCTCCTCCCTGCCTATTTATTGATATTCCCCCTATCCCATGCATGCATGAGGCTCCCCACTGTTTTTGCCTCCACCGCCTCAGCTGGCAGTCTGTTCCAGGTGTCTACTAACTTTTCAGTGAAGTAGTACTTCTTCACATCCCTCTTAAATTGTCTGTCACTTTCCTTGCATGCCCCGGTCTCCATTTCAAAGAGACTCCCCTCCTGCACCTGTTCACCCCAGTGAGGTACTTGTAGGTCTCTATCATGTCCCCTCTCACTCTCCTCCCTTCCAGGATGTACATATTTTGTGGTTAGATTCCGTTTCCATCTTAATGCTATACCACACTGTATGGTGATCACTGATACTTAGAGGACTGTCAGTTGAGACATCTATAATACTCTCCCTGTTTGAAAGAACTAGGTCTAGTACTACCCAGTCCATAGTGGGTTCTCTGACTATCTTCCTGGGAAAATTTCCTTGTAGAGAGTCAAAGATGGCCCTGCTCCTTGCTGAAGGTGCAGTTGGAAGGCTCCACTGCACAACTGGCAGATTAAAGTTACCAACTAGCAGCACCTCTCCCATCCTCATGATGGCTTCTCCAGTGCCGTAGCCAATTCCCCTTCCTGTGCAGTCAGCATGGCAGCAAATGAATGCAGATATATGTAAGGAATACATTACTGTCATTGTAATAAAATTATGAATCAGTCTCTCTTTCCTTCTTTTCAAATACATGCATGGGACGTTATGCTTTGGACCAGAAATGGAAATGTATGTTTAAGTTGTTTTAATTTTTACCACCTCCCCTTGCTCCATTAATTCAACTTCATCCATGCCAAATATCCCCAATTTAATATGTAAAGTGAGAAACTGAAAGAACCATTATTTAAAACCCCCATACCCTCTCTTGGCAATAAAGTAAAGAATGATATCCAGAGAAGCCTTCCTCTAACATTGTGTTGGTCCCCAGCCCCCCTCTCCCAGCTCAGTGTGCTCTTTCTGGCACATAAATTATACATTGTCAAGACACAAAAAGCAGATACAGTATACCATGGGGTGCAGTAACATCACGTGAAAGATAAACCACTGAGGGTGTTGCAGTAAAGTGAGAATAAGCACAACCTGTATGATACTGCACATTTCTGTTCTTTAAAGGATCATGGCACCCCTCAGTGTAGGTGCACTTTTGCACTTTAATAACAATAAACAATAACTTCTGATTCTCTAGCAGTGTGTGCTGCGTTTGTATAAGACTGGTTCATTTGAGCTCAAACTCTTTTGGCATACAGTTTGATCCCTTAAACAGTTAAAATGTACAGTATCATACAAGTGGCTTCTATACTGGATTCTGATACACAAAGCACAAGGGAAAGGGTCTACAGCAAAAGCAGCACATCAAAAAGTGTAGAATAGATGGGCATAGCGGCCCTTATCTACAGTAATTTTCTATGTTTCTAAACACTATGGCAAAAGAGGATTAAATATACAGTACAATACAAGTCATTTCTCTCCTAGAGTCTAATACCAGCTATATATAAATATATATATATATATATGTATAGGCAAAGTGTGCATGTGTGTGTGTGTGGGGGGCAGCAACAAGGACTGACTGAACCAAACCAAGAAGGAGTAGGGGCGGGGCAGGGGTGGGGACAGGAGGTAGGGGATAAGAGACTGGATGTGGGGGGATGACAGTCCCAAAAAAGAGTCATAAAGGGATTCAATGAGTAGGTATTCACCCCCAAAGCATATTAATGAGAGAAATATCTGAATTTGTACTTAGCTAACTCCAGGAACCTTTTATTCCATGATGCAGGGAAACTAAATAGCATTTTCCTGTGTCAGCACAGGAAAAGCAGATGAGTTGGGGGGAGGGGCTTGGCCTAGGTTGTGTTTGTACCATGGGATGTGATGGTGGTGACCTCTCAAAATCAAAATCTAAATAAATAAACACATTTATAAGGGCACTCATAATTATGATGAATAATTACACTGGCGTAGAACTGAAAATTACAGGGTAAACACCAGATATGGACAAATGACAATTCAATAGAATGCATCAAAGGTCTGGAATATGCAAATACCAAAACATAAGAAATCTAATTACATTGGCTAAATTTCAACAAGCACTTTAAAATGAAATGTTTGAAATACAGTATGTAGCTATGTTCAGTTTGAAGTTGTTTTCTTCAATGTATGCCTATCTAACACTGTCAAATCTGCCTGTCTTAACACTGTAAATACTTTCTTTTTCAATTCATCTAAGTGATTTGTGCAACATTTGTAAGCAGGTCAACTCTGAAAATAGAGCCTCCCCAGCATAGGTGCCAGAACTGTGTGTGTGTATGTGTGTGTATGGGGGGGGGGTGAAGTCCCACCAGTTTTTCCCTGAGCATTCAAAGTGCTCCTTTAGTGCATGCAAGTTCAGAATCATGGTCTGTTTTGTAATTACTGCACCTCCCCAACACACACACACACACACAAACACAAAAACACACAAACACTTTTCCCATGTTCCAGCATCTATGCTTCCCAGTCGTAATAGTTGTATCTTTTGGAAAAAATAAAGCTTTTTGATACTACCACTTATTTCAGTAATTTCACAGCTTCATTCACACCTGCTATGATATAAACATTGGTGCAGTCTGTAGCTCAGATTTCTCCATGGCACTATCTAGGATTTATTTCCAAATGTAAAGTCAAGCTTTGGACAAGTATTTAATTTTATCGGGGATGTAATTTGGAACTGCACTTATTTAATCTGTGCTTTCTTTGTCATTTTGGTTGATCATGTGTGGATATACGTTATATATATAGTATAATAGCTGCATTACAGGCCTACTGTAAAAATGCAAGGTTTCCTCAGGCACTGTTTAATATGATGATATTCTGGTTACAAAGAACATTTACTATAGAGCACATGTGCTATAAAGTCTGTTAAAGACAACCTTGAAATACTAGAAGGGTCCTTCGAGAGAAATAATTTTCTGCAATTAATATAGCATATATACTGTATTTGGCATTAAAGGAAAAGGAAAAAACTACAGAAATCAAAATTCATAGTTGCTCCCTACTCTCTTTCTTTATTTCTATGTCTCTCCATTTGTGCATCCCATGTTGCTGAACCTGCTCCATAGGCACCCACTGTTGTTCCACTATGTGTGCTCCATCTAGTGATATTATTGGTTACAGTTGGTCAGTGGTCCCTGATCCGGACATACTTACTTGAATAAGATGCTATTTTGATGAAAATGGAGCATGTCATCAATATGATTACCTTTGCACTGTATGTATCATATTATGCAAGTACAGTAGTGGTATCAGCATCTGAAGCCAGCCACTGATCTCAGTAGATGATATCACTGGTTCTAGCATCTACTGTACAGCAGAATGATCAGTGTGGGGGACTTAGAGATCTAGTCTTAAAGACAAGAGGGGCAAAAGAACCATAAAGGAGAGAACTGTATAAGAAAACAGGAGTCCGGCAACTATGGATTTCAACTGCTGCATGGCTTTCCTTCACTTTAAAAAAGCATTAAAAGCTCCTACAGATCTCGGTGAAAAGCTTGATTTTTAGGCTTTTAGTAAATCTCAAATGTTTGCTTTAAAAGTGTTCCCTTTACTGCTAGAGTAGGTGTGGTCTAATGTATGGCACTCAAATACTCAATGTTAGTTTTAAGAAAATGAAAATGTTAAGTTGTCAGAGGCATGTATATCACAAAACACCTGCACATTCCGAAACAGCAGCAATATATGTGTTCTAAAATGTGGATAACCTTCATACAGTATCTGATCCAGATGAGTACCATTTTGACCAATCACCCAGTTTTTGGACCCTCCATTTGGTGATCCGGTCCCCTAGCATCATCATGCAGATTTCTTTATGGAGATTTTTACTGCCACACCAAACTGGCAGAAAATTTTGAAAACCAGCACTGCTGTCATTGTTTGCCAAGCCCGACTACTCACCCATCATTGTTTCCCATGTTGGCTTGGCATGTGACATGTCATGTTTTTAACCATTTTCGGAGGTGTTCTTTGTTCTGCTGACCCCCCCACCCCAATGAGTGATGCTAGCACTGCTAACTTGAAAATCACTACTGACCCTATGGTTCTCAATTCAGCAGGGTTCTTGGTGGCTTACCGCTGCTGATGCATGGAGGATGGAGGATCCCAATTACCAGAAATTGAATGCTGGCTAGTCATGCCCTAGCACCCCACCCACCCCCGCCTGAAATAACACATTAGTGCTTTGCTGGCATAGCATGCGGGGAAGGAAGTGCATAAAAGTCAGAGGACGCATTTAAAGGGCAGCAAAGAACTATGTAGGTGGGTGGATGGTCAGATCTCGCAAATGCTACCCCAGACAAAAATTAAATTCATTCAGTAGCATACACTGTGTACTCCTGCTGACTTCTGTGAATAAATATCCCTGTGTTTTCACTACTGAAACTACTGGATGCAGCCAGCAGCACTGTACTGACCTGTTAGGGAATAAATTTACCTGTATTTTCCAACTTAAACTACTTGACTCGATGCAGCCAGCAGTTGTTTATTGACCTGTTTGGGAATAAATCTCCCTGTTTACATTTTTTGGTGCAGCTACTTGACACAGTGCTGTACTGATCTGTTTCTGAATAAATATCCCTGCATTTTCTTTACTGAAACTACTTGACTCGATGCACATGCAGTGCTGTACTGATGTGTTGGGGAATACATTTACCTGTATTTTCACTGCTTAAACCACCTGACTCAACACAGCTAGCAGTTTTACTGACCTGTTTGGGAACAAATCTCTGTGTCCTTTTACTACTTACACTACTCGACTTAACGCAGCTAGCAGTTGTTCACTGACCTGTGTGGGAATAAATAAATCTCCTTGTGTTTTCTCTACTTACACATAATGTTAGAAATGCGTCACAGGCGCTTACAATAGGGAGGCTAATTCCAGCATTGATTCACCAAAGCAAAGGTTGTGAGCACTCCAATCCAGTAAAACACTCTGAAACCAGGTTAGACGCAAAAATGAAAATGTATTCCTAGAATACACATGCAGTCTTTCCCAGCACTTCAGCCCAGCACTAGGGCCTTCATTGGGGTGTCCATGCTACCTCAAAGGCACATCTTTATAAGACAATGCTTGAAGTGGTACATACACAGATTAACATAAAAATAAAGTTTTTTTTTATTTGTAAAAGATTCTATAAAAAATGTTCAAATTCTTTGTTCAAAAATCAGTGTAATCCTTACACACAACATATTTAAATGTTGAAAACATGGATATTTGAGGAGAAGAAAGTACTAGATAAGGGAGATCGGAAGGTCATGAAGATAGGAAATTAAGATAGAAAGGGGAAGGGGAAGAGTTAGGGTGGGAAAAAGGTGGTAGACATAGTGTAATGAAGGAATAATAGAGAACAGAAAACCAGTAAAAAAGAAGGGGCGGGGTAACTCGATATCCAGGCAATTTACTTGAATGTATGTAATAATTTCATTTTTGGAACCATAATATACTTTCTAAGGCAAAAAACTGTCACAGAGCTATTCCTTTGTAATTATTTCATAATTAGACTTTGGTGGAAACTATGGTCCATTTTCCAGATCATAAATATATTTGAAAATATCTGTTCTGAAGGGATATTCCACTACTGTGATTTTGAGAACCAATAAAAGAAAGTTGACAGAAATCAAGAAGCAAAAATTACTTTCTTTCTTTCTTTCTTTCTTTCTTTCTTTCTTTCTTTCTTTCTTTCTCTTTCTTTCTTTCTTTCATTAATTTAGAGATGCAGAAACAACCTTTGATCAGGAGCTCTTTTACAAAAGTTTCATGTGAAGAATACAAAACCAGTAATACATACAAGAAACATCAATTTCAGTAAAATGCATACAATGAAAATTAATCAAGAAAGTATTTAGGAACAAATTATATAAGTCTGCTTAATTTGACAGGCAATGACAGATTTTAGAGCAGGATTATAGAAGCTGAGTAACAGTAAGCAGGTTTGATAAGGGAAAGAACAAGTGGGATGATTGGGGAGCAGCCTCACTAAGCAGAAGGCCTTGTCAATATACAATGGAAGGTAGGGTGGAAGGCATGAGAAAAGGGGAATGAGGATTGCAGGGGATCCAGAAAAGAGGGCATGAAACTGAGGAAATCAACTATCAAGAGATATGTGGCATGTCTGGATGAGGAGGGAACTGGGTGAGAGGGTAAGGGGGTGATGGGAAATAGAAAGAAACCATTGGGGAAGGAAAAGAAAGAGCGCCCTAGCAGAGAGTCATTGGTGAAGCAGAGGAGACAAAGGTATAGGGAAGAAAGCTAGTGAGGAAACAAAGTTGGTTAGGATACAATGGCATGGGGTCATAATGTCGCAAGACATTATGCCACATGCATATACCATGCTGCACCCCTGAACCTCCCCCACTAAGATAACTAACTCGGGGGGGGGGGGGTTGACAGTTACATCAGACAAAATGTGAAAAAAATTAAATCACTATGTGTCTGGAACCAGGAATCGAACCTGGTCCCAAATGCATTGTCTGATTCCCTTACTGCCTGTAGCTTAGTCCACTGAGCTACAGTAGCTGCTTGCTGGAACCCTATCCCAGCAGAAGTCTTATCTTCTGCCTTGGACAGTGAGAGGGTGCAATACCACACACAGACCCATTTGCGGTATTGCACCCTCTCGCTCTCTCACACTGCGCTGTTGCATTTTTGGGGAAATGTCATGCACTATTAAGTGTATGACATTTTGGCCCAGTAGAGAATACAAGGGAGGGTCACTGAGTAGGAGAGGGAGGGACAGGGGGGTGTTGATTAGGATCTGGGTGGCCTAGGGTAGATGGAGGGAAACAATTAAAGGTATAACTACAGGATCACCCAGTGGGGATCTGAGGAGCAGTAGATTGAGGTATTAGGTGCCCAACACACAAGCACACACACTCCCGTTTGCAGATACTGTTTCAGGTCAGACCTAATGGCCCAGAGGCTTCCTGTATTGAGTGATGCCATTAAGACATTGAACCAAATGGGGGCCCTGTAGGAGAACAGTCATTGTCCAGGTGCTGTTTTTTGAAAAGGAACAGAGTGGGCTCTATGCTCTTCCTCTGATGTCATAATTAGTACTGCTGGCTGAGAAGATACCTGTGATGCATAGGGGAGTTTTACCAAGAAGGACTTTCTTGACAAGGAGACAGGTTTGAAACTTAATTCTGTTCCCCAAGGATAGCCAGTTTGTGCGTTCGTAAAGTGTGCATGTGTGTGCATAACGATCAACTGCATGGGCAATCCTACAAGCCTTGTTTAGGGGAATGGTCACCTGTTTAAGCATTGTCTGTAGCTGCACCATAAACCACCAGTCTGTAATCTATGGTGGATAATATAGAACTGGGGATGGAGAGATGGAGAGCAGATGGTGTGAGCTTTTTCCTGTGCTGGTAGAGAACTCCAGGTCTGGTATTAATGGCCTTTAATACCATGTTGATAAGTTGCACAAAGAAAAGGGTATCATCACTGGTGACCCCCAGGCACTAAAAGGAGTGGACCTGCTCCAAGGGGGACAGTAAGTGTGGGATATCTCTTCGGAATTGAGCTGAGGGCTGGAGAAGAGCATAGTTTTAGTTGTTTTATAATTGAGTAAGAACTTGTGTGAGTGGAACCAGTCGTCAAGTTGATGGAAAGTAGATTGCAGTTCCCTCTGACATGCCTCAGTGTCAGTGTTGCTGCTGAGAATAACAGCGTCATTGGTGTACAAGATTATTTTACTGTTACAGGCCTTGTGTAGTGCATTCAGGAAAATACTGAAAAGTAAAGCTCCAAGGATTGACCCTTGGGGGAACACACTGAGATACCTCTCTGGACTCCAAGATATCCTGGTCAAACTTGACTGTCTGTGTCTATTGTGGCAGGCAATCCTGAAATAAGTGTACTGCATTTGGGGCAACCCCCAGGGTCTGTAGTTGTACAAGGAGGAGGGGGTGATTAACCAGATCAAAGGCCTTTGTTAAGTCGATGAAGACAGACCCCACCAACTTACTGTCATCCAAGGCCTTGTGAACATAGTATACTCCACTAGGGCTGTGGCTGTGCTGTGGTTCTTTCTGAAACTGAGTTGTTGCTGTTGACATTGCAATTGGTGTTTCTGAAGGTAGTCAGTAATCAGATCTGCCACAATTCTCTCCAAAAATTTGGATAGAGGGGATAGGATTGATATGGGCTTATAGTTGGTGATGCAGGACCTGTCCCCACTCTTGCAAACAGGGGTCAGTAGAGCCTGTTTCCAGACTGAAGGGAATTTGACCAGAGTGAGTGATTTATTGAAGAGTTTGGAAATGGGGACTATTATCTCATCTAAGACATGGGTGACAAGTTTCATGTCTATGCCATCAGTGCCCATCCTGGTTTTGCCCAGGACATTTTTTACATATGACATGGCCTCATTCGTGGTGACATGCTTGAAATAAAATTTAGGATGCTTACTCTTAGATGGGATGCAGTCAATGTAAGCATCCATAGAATTCAAGTAGTCGGGAGGAAGGACAGAGCTTAGGTTGATGAAGGAAGTATTAAACGATTCTGCTATAGTAAAAGAATCTATGGTTGCCGTCTCATTGATATTGAACATCATAGGGTGTTTCTCATTATCCTTCCTGTGGAGACTCTCAGTGTTCTCCCAGAACCTCTTCCCATCACCCCCAGCTCCTATCCAACTGGTCTCTATAGAAGTTAGCTTTTTGCGAGCCTTATAAAATGAGTACACTGGTTCCTGGAGGCCCTGTATGTTTGGTAGTAATTTTTGTCTCAAGTGGCCCTGGGTCTGCATCATAGGTTGTCCCTTTCCCTCATGAGTGCTAGAAGATCCACTATTATCCATCCGTTAGAACAGTCTCGAGATTTCCTTTTCCTAAATGGGGTGAATTTGTCACAGACCATGTTGAAACTGTCAATAAAGAACTTTACTGCTAGGTTAACATCAAGCAGCACGTCAATGAGTGACCAATCTATCAGTGCGAGTGCTGTTTTGAAAGACCCAAGCTGTCCCTCCCTTAGAACTCTACTCTCAACTATGATAGAGGGATCTATCTTATGTTTATTTGACCATTCTGTATATACACGTTTATAGACAAGAGACTAACACTAGCATGAAACACTGGTCAGAAATAAACTCTGTACCAAGCAGTAGGTTATTATATCTTATCAATTCTTAGACACGCTTACTGGTTACTGTGGGCCTTTGAGATATGGCGTAAAATCTACCTCTTCATTTAATCCTAGGGGTTGCACTGTATTTGGAGACACAATCCACTTTGTTTCTTTTTGATTAAGTTTATTCAGTCGCCACCCCGGGGGTACTGATTCTAATGCTGTGAACTTTAAACAGGAAGGATCTGAATTATGACACATGACAAAGTGTGCACCCACAGAGTTTCTGTCATTCTGGTTAATTATAGCCCTAATGCATTCCTGAATGCAAGTTTTCACTGATCTTACTGTTCTACCTATATAGCGTTGTTTACAGGTGTTCCATATTATATACACCACAAAGCCTGTCACATAAGAAATTACATTTTTTATGAAAACCTTTCTTTGATTGTTGTGGTGTATACAGGTGTCTCCTTTGTGTGCATATTTGCACACGTTGCAGTGCCCACATTTAAAGAACCCTTTTTGTTTCTCTGCTTAATCTACTTGACTTGAGACAGCCAGCAGCATTGTGCTTACTGACCTGTATGGGAATAAGAGACGCAACCACCATTCAGTAGAAAGGTTTTTTTTTAATTAGGAACATTTATAAAATCCTTTATGGAAAGACAGGAAGCATGTGTGTGTCAGACTCTTTATACAAAACCATGACTGATAAAGCAACCAGTAGCAGCACTTGTCAGGCAATCCAGAGAACAGTGACAATGGTACAGAAAATTCAGGACATGGCAGGAGTAACACATTGTGATACTCTGAGGATGAGCCAAAGGGCCATCATAGTGCAGCAGCCAGTCATAAATAGAGTAATGGATGAGGATGATGAGGAAAAGACAGATGGGACTGAGGGGGAAATATGTGGAACAGATCCTGAGTTTGTCATAGATAAAGCAGCAGTCAGTATCTCAAGCAGCAGTAGTTCTGGGGAGTGGGATGAAGAAAGAGGACTACAGGGCTCCCCAAAAAAAACAGACTTCTAGGAAGGATGGCGGTGGTAGTGGTAAAAAAATATATATATATATTTAGTAGGATATAAGGAGACACACACACCGTCAGAGGAAAATTGGAGGATAGATGATGGATAGGCTTCCAGAGGAGTAGAAACAGAAGCAGTTGAGCCAGTCAAAGATGCTGTGCATCAAAATTTGCAAGATGGAGGACGTCGTCACACCTCAAGGAGATATTGGCACTGGCAGTACTGGTGACTTTGGTGGTGGCATTGGCGCTGGTGAACACCTTCCCATAAGTAGTAGTGCAACAAAATCTGTGAAAACCATAGTGTGGGACTTTTTCACACAAGATAATTCATCTGGCAGCCATGTGGTTTGCAAATTATGAAAAACAAAATTAAGTCACAGGAAAGTGGGTACTCAGATGGGAACATCAACAATGATAGGATCTATGATCAAATCTCACATTAAACAGCATCAAAAAGCACAAATGCATGCACAAGTTGTTGCAGTGCTACACTCTGCTGAGAAAGATGAGGATGTGGATGTTAACCAAGTTGAGGAAGTAACTGATAAGGAGGGGGAGAACAAATGTCTGTCTTCAATTTCTCATTTCTTTACCCCTTTGACTCCACCACCACCACCACCACCACCACAGCCTATTAGGAGTCGTTTACCATCCATTACCATGACCCCAACATCTGGCAGTAAAGGTCCAGGCAAGTAGACCTAAAAAATCAGGTGATATCAGGTGTGGCTGCCATTAAATTTCTCTGAAAGACTCTTTCGAGCAGTCACAGAAATATAAACCGAACAGGCCTGAGGCAAGGCGATTAACAAAAGCAATTGGGGAGATGATAGCCACTGACTTGCTTCCATTTTACTTGGTGGCTAACATAGTAAGGCACTAATGAAAATCGCAGTGCCAAAGCACCAGGTCTCAAGCCAGACTTACTTCTGAACTGTTGTCATCCTAGACTTGTATGATGCTTTTCGGAAAAGTGTGTCTGATGCTCTCAAAGGTTCAATGGGCAAGAAGGTTCACATCACCACAGATATGGATCAATGACCAGATGACTGACTATATGGCTGTGACTGCCCATTGGGTAAACCTTCCTCCCTCCTCCTCCTCATCATCATCATCATGTAGTGGCACTATCGGCAGCAGAAGCAGCAAGATGCAAGGGACTTTCAGTGTTCGAAGGCAGACAGCATTATGTATTTGTGGTTTTGAAAAAGATGATATACAGTACAAGTCATATATCTTCCTTGACCTATATCACTTTCTAAATCTATTTCAGCACTATTTTATAACATCTACTGGGACAGGTTATGGTTCTACAATATAATACATAACCAAGTTCTACCTGGTTCTGCTTGAGAGAAAAATCAACATATCATATTTTGCATGTTTGGGAAACTGCATGTAGTACTAAGATTCTAAGAATGGTAAGTTTTGTTGCACTGAGACAGAATCCTATGCACCAACATTTTTCAAAACATACCATTCTTACTTTCTTAGTACTACTGTACTACATCCCAAACATGCAAAAAGAATATATGTGTGTATACTGTATATATATATATTAGAGGCAAAAAATTCCATTTAATGCATTAGTTAGGGTTGTTCCACAACGACACAAGTGAGGAAATTTGCTGTTAGGGTTGAAAACCCTAACTGATTCACCCCCCCAGCACCACACACACACAGACACACACACACACACACAAATATGCAAGTATGGGAGAGGACCAAGTCAACACAACCAATGACAGACATCCAGCAGCAGGTGACAGAAATAACAAACAATTGTCTAAATGTACTACGAGACATCCCCACCCACCTGACCAGGTACTGCATGCTCAGTGGAGATCAATAGCAAAACTGAGGCCATGTACACCAAACGTAAACATCCCTGATTGCAGCTGCACACAACGTACCACACTTAGTAGTTGCATGCCTTACCTCACCGATGCCCACACACCACAACTGGTACTGTGCCGTTAGTCAATATAAATGCTGAGGTGCATGATGACAGTTGTAGAAAGGTTTAACACTAGTGAGCATACATTAATTAAGAGAAGTACATAAATTAACTACAAGACACTAGCATGCTCAAGATAAAAGTAGTGTTACATTTAGTATGTGATTTACATAGTAGTACATTTACTGCAATGGTTTACTCAAGATAGAGAGGCTGATGTAAACATATGGAAAAGCATTGCCTGTTCAACGCTGTGAAATTCGTACTGCCAGTATCAGATGCATTCTTACTGATGAAGGTGTACTGCTGATGTACAACCCTAACAGCGAATTTCCTCACTTTTGTCACTGTGGAACAACCCTAACTAATGCATTAAATGGAGATTTTTGCCTCTAATTTCCCTTCTTTTTCAGAATGATAATGAGAAATAGTGAATGTAATGCGGCGGCGCTCCTGCCACATGATGTCTTGTGGCATAGTAACAGGAACAGAAGCACTAACAGTGGCGCACATGGTAACGCAAGTGCAAATGACAACAGAAAGGGCAATGCACATGGTGGCATAGACGGGAACAGTCTGCCACATGATGTGTTGTTACATAGTAACATGGTGCCTGCAAACGGAAATGTAAATGGGCATGGTGACGCAAAGTGAAACAGAAAGAGAAACAGTACTGTAGACACAAATGGCAAAAAATAACAGAAATGCAAGCGCAAATGAAAACACAAAGGATAACACACATAGGGCCCCGCGCTCCGGCACGTAATGCAGCAGCGGGAGCATGGGGCCCAAAGGGCCCCGCACTCCCACCACATGATGTCTTGTGGCATAGTAACAGGAACAGCAACGCAAACAGAAGCGCTAACAGTGGCGCACAAGGTAACACAAGCACGAATGAGAACAGAAGAGGTACTTGAACACGGTGAAGTGAGCCAGGAACAGTGTGCCACGTGATGTCTTGTCACATAGTAACATGGTGCCTGCAAAGCGGAAATGTCAATGGGCATGGTGACGCAAGTGAAACAGAAGAGAAACAATACAGTGACACAAATGGCAAAAAATAACAGAAAAGCAAGCGCAAATGAAAGCATAAAGGATAGCGCACGTGGTAGCACAGACGTCAACGGGATGAACGCATGGAACCACAAGCGGAAAGGGCAATGGTAACAGTAATGTAAGCGCACAGGCTGGTTTTCCCCAAAAGCTGAATAGAGAAAGACAGGAGTACAAAGAATGTATGCATAATAATGGGTATCGGAGCAGAAAATGAGGACTTGGAATACTAAATAGGTTATATCTCCGAACCGTGCGGCGAAGGGGCTAGAAATTTTCTCAGCGAAAAGTCATTATCTCGCTGTTTCGGTCGGGCCCTGAAAGGTGTGGAACGCCGTAATGTTATTCTATGGGAAAAAGAGAAGTTCAGAGCACCATAACTTTGCATCCCTGTAATATTTTTTCACCAAACCACTGAAAGGCACATCTGTGGTCTGTTGGCTGTCTTCCTTCCAAATTTCAGGAAAAAAGACCAAACCGTTATTTTACAGCAGGGTGCCAAAGGATTCCTGTAATGCATAGGGCGCCGTAATGTTATCCTATGGGAAAACCCGTCAACTTTGGAGTGCCGTAACTTTGCTACCATGTAATATTTTTTCAATACAACACTGAAAGGCACATCTGTGAGATGTCGGCTGCGTTCCCTCCAAATTTCAGCCCAAAACTCCCAACCGTTCTTTTGCAGTGCAGTGCCAAAGAATTGCTGTCATTTTCCCACAGACTAGAAAATTACTGTCGAAATTTGCGAAAGCTTTCACAGACATTTGCGACACTTTCATGAGCACGAAAGTACTTTGCAAAAGTACTTTTTCCAGAAATCTGAAAAACATATTTCTGGGGTGTTTTACCCCAAAATAAAGACATGGCTAGCATCCTCAGGGTCCGACTAGGTGAATACAAAAATAATTAGGTTGCTAGATGGTCCCAAATTTAAATGCCAAGCATTTTTCTAATCGCCAACTGAAAACAAAATGGCCAATTTGCGAAAATAACAGGCCCATTTGCCAAAGTAAAAATGCATTTGCGAAAGTGTTGAACTTTTTGTTAACTTTTCCCATTGACTTATAATGGGAAATTGTTTTTTTAATAACTTTTGAACCGTTTAATATTTTTTCACCAAATCTTCAAAAGGCACATCAGGGACCCCGGCCACATGTTCCCTGAAGATTTAGGACGTCACGCAAAACCGTGCGACACTGAGCATGACAAGTAGAATTCCAGAAAAGCAAACATGTGCACAAATCATGCTTAATAACTCCACAGCCGTGTATCCGACTGGTACGAAACTTGGCAGATGCCAAGGCCTATGGTTCTTGATCATGTATTACAAATTTCAGCCAAATCTGTCAAATGGCTGCAAAGTTATTAAGGTGCAAAGTTTTGGGGTTTAACATAGAAATGGCACCTCAACCCTAACTATGGTAGCACTACTGTGCTACCATAATATATATATATGTATGTATGTATGTATGTATGTATGTATGTATGTATGTATATACTTCTGTGGATTTCCTAACTCCTAACTAGAACCTGGTAGAACTTAATTATATATTGTAGAACCTGGTTATACCCATATAAAATGTGGTTTTACTTGGTAGAACCTGGTTATAGCTGGTCGAACCTTGTTTTACCCGGTAGAACCCAATTCTACCTGGTTACACCGGGTAGAACCCAAAGCAGAACCCAATTTTATCTGGTTCTGCCTGGTAGAAGAACTTTTTTTGGTTCTACTCAGAAAGTTCATGAGGTAGAACCTTTGGAGGTGTGAGCAGCCCTAAGTGGGATCTTTCTGAGGCTTTAGTCTTGCTGATATTGTTGTGCGTCTCCAGGTGTCAGAGCAGGTAGAGGTGGTTAAAGCCTCTGGAAAGTTTCCAAGGAGCAAGCCACAAAGAGATTCTAACAGAGTTGTGTAAAATTCTACTCTGTATCCATCTGGACCAGGACTTTATCATTTTTAAATTCTTAATTTGAAGTGTAAGTTCTGCAAACGTTATTGGTCATAGTAAACTGTCCTTGTATTCCTACTTAAGTTGGGGAAGTGGTGGAGAGTAATCTGCTGTGTGTAGCCAGGTGTAACACTTTACAAGACTTTGTAAGACTTCTGTATTCCATGTGGAAGGGAGGCCTGTGACTGCATCTATTAGTTTGATAATGGTGGCAGAGTCTGTGCACTAAAAGTTTAGATGATCTAGCTCCTCCCTTGTAAAAGGATTGATGAAGCCAGAGCAAGGCTTGTTGTGTCTTAGAGGTCCAGAGTTCTTGTGTTTTATGCTGGGTTATCATGATCCAGGCTCCTACGGAGTCATCTCCCTGCATGTGTGCTAGATGAAGAAATGTTAGTTCCTCTTGTAGTTCAGATAGCTTAGTTTCCCTGAGTAATTTTTCTGTTGTGTGGTGAACACAATAATGTCACCTCATAAAACTGTTTTTAACATGGCCCAGACAGTTACCTATGTCATATTTGGAGTGCTGTTGTAATTTATTATTTGGGAGGTATGGGTGAGCAAAAGTTGCATGAACTCAGGGTTTCTCAAGGGGTGGGGTGGGGTGGGGTTAAAGCACCATTGGGTGTTTCATCTCTCTGAGGGGATTGACAGAGTGAGCAAAATGGGTGCATGATCTGACAAAAGAATAGAATCAGTTTTGCATCCATCACCCATTCCAAGTCCTCTGTACCTATAAAAAAATAATCAAGACACAAATATCTATGATGAGAGTGGGAGTAGAATATGTACTTCTTATTTCTGTGCTGTAAGGAACACCACATATCAATAAAGCCCAGGTCACATAAAAGGTGCAGAAGATGCCTCTGACCTGCTGTAGACACCATCAGAGAGAGAATGCTGGTATCACTAGATGGGTTCATTAAGAAACTTAAGTTGCCCCCTTGTAGCAAGGTCCATTGCTGATGCTGTAGTATATAGTCCATCAGCTGATGTAACGTGGAGGCATTGCTCCCCAAGGGAATGTATAAACTCCTTGCTATGAGAGGTTTACCATTGAGAGAGCTCAAGGCCAGCCTTCCCTCCTTATTGAAGTAGGGTGAACCTAACTGAAATGGCGACTGTTTGGAGATAAGGATAACTGTGCCTCATCTTTACCCATTGTAATATGGTGATTCTATATTGTGTTCAAATCTAAATTTGAGGAGTTTTTTTTTTTAAACAATTTATTTTCTTCCCCCCTCAGCCAGCACTGTCACCTGACCTAACCACCGAGCCCTACGATCCCCAAAGGAGGAGGACTCCCCCACGGAGCCTTGGCTTACCCCTGAAGTGGGGACAAAGCGGGAGAGGGCCTACCAGGCTTAGACCTCCCCAAAATTTGTGGAGTTTTGATACTTAGGGGAGCTCAAATGGGTCTCCTGCAGAAGAATAAGTTGCAGCAGCTGCTGTTTCTTTAGAGATAAGAGGACTTTTGTGCTCAGCAGGGTGTAGCACCTCAACGGTTGCTACATCAGCAGTCAGAAGGACAGCAGGGAGTGAGGGAGTGAAAGGGTTAACCCCCACCCATCCCACATATAGCCAGCCAGCTTGCTGATCGAGCTGGCTAGCTGATCACTTCCTGTCCTGGTCCTCCTCTCCCCTTCCCCCTCATGCACTTTTTCCAGGGCTTCGGTCTTTGTTCTGACCAGGCCAGAGCTCTGGCCAATGCCTAAAGGGGTCATAAATCAGTCCAACAGGCTGATGAAGGCCCCAGGGACCCAATCACTTCACCAGAGGCCCAGTCTGCCACCAGGCTAGAAAGGGCTTTCCCCTGCTAGCCGGATGGCAGTTCTGGACTGGGTGGCTGACAGAGTGGAGAGTGTAACACTCTTCCACCTGCTTATTGTTATATTGTATAATATTTGTATTATAAATAAAATGTGTATGGTATGCGACTGCCTGCTTAAGAATGGTAGGCAGTGTAAGGAGACTTGACCTTTGACCTCAAAAGTGTCAGTGTGAGAAAACAGCAGGATGTGATAACCAGACCAGTGAAACCACTAATTACAGCCTTCTTTCCAGAGGGACAGTTTATTACCCAGTACAACCTGCTCCTGCTTTTGAAGCCGGGAATTAAATATTAATTTTATGATGGCAGCAGGAAGGGAAATCATTTGACTGATCCTTTATGGTTTTCTCACCTAGCAGAGAACTAGTGACAGATTGTGGGGTTATGAAACATCAAAGGGAATGTTTTGATCAAGAGACTCATATTTTGGGAAATTGCTAGTTGCTGATTTTCACAATAATAACATACACCCTTGTGGATATCCATACTCAGATTATAGATTTATCACAGATCTAACAGTGACCTCATGGATGACATCACCAGGAGGTGAAGAAAACTTGACTTTTGAAATGTGTCTGCATATTACAAGTTTGGGAAGAAGGACTCCCTGTAAATCAAAGACACTTAATCCGTAGACTAGTAACTAGGCAATTTAGAAAGAAATTCAGCAGAAATTTTAAAGTATCTGTGGTAGGCGACTTTGTGTTCTGTAACTTCCCATTTATTTTATGTGACTGTAAGTTATTGATATATTTATTCTGTGTTTAATATTTTACCTATTTTGCAATTTTTAGTAGACTGTATTTTCCTTGAAATACTGCCTGTGTCTTCTCAGTTTTCTTTCGCATGTGAATGTTGAACCAGTGTTTACATCTGACAGCTGTTAAGGGCTTGAATGTGTTACTAATCTTTCTAAAGGTAAGAATATACCTAGGTCTCATATTGAGTCGTAAGGGTACATTTTGGAAACCTGGCTGAGTGTCACTGGTTAAAAGATTATACTGCATTTCCGAAGAGGTACATATCTCAACCTGTTAACTGGGTGCGCTAGTATAAGGTTCACATTTAACCACCAGGACTTGAGGCAAGCAGATGATTCAGACCCAAAACAGACAGGAGGATTACCCTGTCAGTCTCCTGTTCACACTATTGCACTTTGAGGTTGGCACTGTGGGAGCAGAGGGCCTGACCTGCAGAGTGCAGTTGTGACAGAAAGCACAGGGGTGCAGATGCCTGGAAGCTTACCTGAAGCTCGGGTCCATAGCTCTTTGGTGGCTGCTTCTTTGTAGCTCAGGGTCCTGGGTCCTCAACAGCAGCAGAAGACCTCCTCCAGCCAGGCAGCAGCAGTCCTCCAGACAGACAGCATCAGCCCTTCAGCCAGTAGCAGTTAGTCCATCAAGTGGGCTTCCCTCAGGCTTCTGCTTCATGAGGCCTCTTGTCCAGGTAGGTCCTTAATTACCCTATTGTTCACTTGTGGTGCACCCCCTGGCCACCCCCTGCAGCTGTTCTTATAGTTCCCCCCCTGGTCTTCACCCTCCAAGGATTCTGAGTTGGCTGTCAATTCAGCTGCATGGTGGCTGACTTGCCCCTGCTGCAAGCCATCCTTTCTGGGGCCATCTGCTTGTTGGGGTGTCTGGTTTCCACCCATTCACCCTCCCGCATTTGGTGTGTGATTGTGGGAATTTTTTTTTCTTGTCTTGTTTTCCACCTCATGTACTTGGTTGGGCCACATCCTGGGAGGTTTCAAAGCCCACCCACCCTTTCTGGCCTATTGCTGGATCGAGCAGGCTGCTGGTGTGCTGGTGTCAGGCTTGCCCCAAACCCCAGCTGAAGGAAGGTCCTCTCTCCACTTTTCTCGGTGGCTAAATGCTCCCTCCTGGTCCCTCCAGTTAGTGCCTGCTGTGCTACATTGTCCGTGAACTCTCTGCTGCTCTGTAGTCCATGCCGCATTGGAGGAGGGGAACCAGTGGGAGGAATGGATCACATAGTGCGGCTGCGAAGTGTGCCCGGGTGGAATCCAGCCCCCGGACTACTGTAGTTCTGCTTGCAGATGCCACTGGGTGCTCTGAGCATCTGGTGGTAACAGGACTCCCCAATCTTCACCACCAGCACCATCAGTGAGCAATCTGGCTACCGGAGGACCCAGGTCAGGCAGTGAGTGGGCAGTAAGCCCAAAAGTTTATTTGATTTAGTGCATCAGGCACCTAAGGGGTAGACCCTGACATCAGGAGCAAAGGTGGGCAGAGCACCCACAAGAACAAGATAATTAAAGGGGCACCACAGATTTTAGCCCCAGACACGTAGTTTGGCATCAGATAAGTGCCCCACCTAAGGACCAAGGGGGGAAGGGGGATCAAAGTGGTGCAAGAGATGTGGGATTTTGGCCAGATTCATGCCAAGAGTACAGAGGTGGGGTTACAGTCCTGGGACTATAGAAGGAATGGAACCAAGCCCTAGATCCTGCCCTGGGAGACTGCAGACCCAAGTATTAATATTCATGAGGGGTGGAGCACCGTCTGGGCCAGCTGCATTGCCCAGATACTACCCCCCATCCCTATGCCAATTCTGTGAGCCCATCCTAGGCAATCCCCACAGACCTGCCAATCCTACCAATCCTTCAGGGGTTTAAAAGGCCAGTAGCCCATCTTGGGAAAGTTGGCCTCCAAGACTTCAGTGCCCTCCGGGGCCCCCGACCACCCCATCAGCTCCCCCCTTCTTCTCCTGTACTGTTTGCTGCTTGCAAGGGTACCTGATAACTGGAGGGACTGCTCGGCCTATGCTGTGCTGCCTGTTTCCCCTGACCCTGACCAGAAGACAAACCCAGTCCCTGGTACAAACAGAAAAAAAAAATCATTAGTGTGCATTTGCTGTTTTTGATGTTGGCCCGGGCTGTGTCCTGGGACGTTAGAGACCCTAACTGACTGAACTATTTTCATCGGGATCTGCTCACAATTGTAACAGGGCCTGAACTTGCCTGCCTTGCACTTCTACCAGTTTGTTTCTGCACTGTTCTGAAAGGGGCTCGAACTGCCTGCCCCATCACCAACTGCACTGAAGCATGTCAGTTCTCTCACTCCACCATCAGTCTGAGCTGTTGCCATAGGGAAGCGACAGGCTGCCCAATAGTGGTAATCCCATCACCCAGCTAACTTCCCTAAGAAGACTGCAATTGCCTGCACCTCTGAAGTCAGGGGTCACCTGCTTTTCAGTGAAGGATCCAGTGCCTTCCACCCAGCCAGCCTGCAAACCCTAAAGACGATGAAATTCTGCATTAGCTAGCATAGTGGTAGTCAGCTTCCCCCCAGTCTAGTCAGCTTATGAGCCACCCTGGCTCATGACAGTGAGGCTCCCTCCGAAGTACGCAATTAGGAAATTGCCCTGTGTTTGTTTCACTTTTTTCGAGGTGGCCATAGCTCCCTTCCCCGACTGGGCAGCAACTCATTAGGAGCCTTCGAGAGGACCCACCATCACCATCAAATGACATAGTCTCAACCATCCTCCATCCTTTCATCACCTGTATCTCCAGTTCTGGACCAGCCTGCATCCTCTTCATCTTTTTCATCCTCATCTTCATCTCCATCTTGTTGCCCTCAGCCCTCCTGCTGGCCAACAAGACTGATCTGTCACTCAGGTACTGTACCCCATTCTTCAAAGCTAGCTAGCAACCACCTGCACTGCACCCAAAAGGACTGCTCCTCCTATGGGACTGTCAGAATATAACTGGTGTGCCTTTCTAAGTATCCTTGGCCAAGGTGGTTAGGTATTGGTAAATTATTATTATTGACATTTGCAGACGTAGGGTACTAGGTGACCATGTTAGACATTTGCAGACATAGGGTACTAGGTGACCATGTTAGAGGTATTCTGCACATTGATAACAAATGTATGATTGTTTTATTTTATAGTTACTGTTGTTAGACCTGTATAATAGTCTTCTACTGCTAAACACTGTTTTGTGCATGACAATCACCTAACCTATTACTTTCCAGTGGAGCCAGTGGCTGCTACCAATAAAGGCTATCTGTTTGCATTTGGAACCTTTGTGCCTGCCTCTCCTTGACCAGAAGAGATGAACCACCCACAAACTTGGTGCTGCGAGCAGGGTACAAAGGAGCCCAAAACAGGTCCATGTGTCCATGAATAGCTCCAAAATGGCAAGCAGCCACCACTTTGACTCCAGCAATGGAGAGAGAGAGAGAGAGAGAGACCAACAATCAGTGCTAATAATGCCTTATTACTTTGGTATCCCTGGCTGCCCCAGTACACCAGAGATCCCACTGATCCCAAGGGAAACAGCCTGGGAGAGTTCCAAAATAGGATGCTGGCTATGTTTCTACTCTACCGAATCCTCGAACATCAGAGGGTGGAGGTCCTGATTGGACAGCTGGGAGGTGCAGCACACAGAGAGGCCAGCTGGCCTGAGAGGGAACAGGACATGGCTGACAGAATTCTAATCAGACTGGGCCACACCTTTGATACTCACACCCTGTCCAAACTGAAGATGAGGTTCTTCTCCCAAACCCAGGGCCCAAGGTAGAGCCTATGAGAGTTCATGCTCAGCCTCTAGGAGGCCTTCAGGGTCATAGAGCATGAGGATCTGAAAGTGGTGCAGGAGCCTGACTGCATGCTGCAGGATAAGTTCATTTAGGGAGAGTGCAGTGCCACTCAGAGGAAGGACCTCCAGATACTGCAGTCACAGGAACCTGAGGAGACCTTCCTAGATTTTAATGAGAAGGCGATCCACATCCTGGGGATCACTGGCCAACGCTGGCATACAGCACACCAACATACTGCTAATGATGTAGCCTGATGGCATGGCCCCAGTGGATGCATTCTACCAGAAAGAGTGGTGGGTAGATGCAAGTCGCACCCCCAGTATCACGACCTTCCCAGAGTGCCTGTTGGCAGCACAGCAAGTGGCCCAGGTATCCGACCGATGCCTCATCAGAGGGGCCACTTTGCCCAAGGACCACATACAAGAACTTGAGGACTGGGTGGCCAAGCTCATTTGGCAGCTGGATGACATGAGGCAAGAGATGAGGGACCAGAGAAAAGGCCAGGGAGACAGAAGAAGGTGCCCACCTGCTCAGGGCCAGAGGGGCGCCGGATGAAGACCAACCAATTGCTTTGATGAGCATGTCTGGCCCATCTGCAGGAGGTGCGGAGTCGCTTGCCACATAGAGCAGGAGTGCTCACAGAGGCCAACAGAAGTGGCCAGTTTAAACAGAGAGTCCTCGGGGCAGTGAGCCAACCCCTGGGAAGACAGGAGATAGTCCCTAAGTCTGCATCTGAGTGCCATAGGTACATTGGAAGGTGCCCCATCATACCAGTTTAGATCAATGGTGTCAAACTTATGGCACTTCTTGATGCTGGCTCCTAGGTGTCCACTATCCAGGGAAGGTACTTCTTGAAGCACTGGCCTGAGGCACCACTTCAAAATCCACTGCAAAAGTGGCTCAACCTAATTGCAGAAAATGGCCTTGACATTCCATACCATGGCTACCAAGAAGTCAATGTCCTGTTGGGTGCAATCACATACTGTACGCCAACCAGGGCATCTTTGACACCCAGATAGCCAATGATAGCCTGCCCCCAGTTATCCTTGCAATGAATTGACTGCTCAGTTGTCACAAAGAACTAATACACATCCTAAGGAATCTTGCCACCCAGCTACCAAGGCCAGAGAGGCATATCTTGTACCAAGCAACTCAAGTTATCAGATACCGTCAATAGTTTGCTACCGACCAAGGGGAGCTAGATCTCATACGAGTAGTAGACTCCCACCCCATTGTGCTAAGTCCAGGGCATGAGACCCTTGTCATTTGCAAGGTGAAACCAGGGGTAGAAGGAAGAGACTACCTTGCCCTGCTGGAACCCTACATCAATGAAGAAGATAGCCCCATTGCTGTCCCCCGAAGCCTGGTGGTGGTGAAAAAATGGACAAGTACCCATGAGGATCCTGAACTGTGGGGTGATCCAAGCCTGGCTGTACAGGTGGCAACCAATAGGGCAGCTGGTACAGATTGATCCGGACAGTGTTACACAGGCCTCACCTACAAACATACCCAGTGCAGTCGGTGCAACCATCTCCACAATAGCCACAGGTGTACTGAACAATGACGCCCACGAGAAGTGGTTAACAAAATTGACCTGGGGACCCCAGCCACCATGAAAAAACAAAGGTGAGAGATGCTGGAGCTAATATGCAAGCACAACAGGGCATTATCTCAACATCCAGTGGATTTTGGATGTACCAGCCCAGTGCAACACCATATCCCAACCAGAGACCATGCCCCCATCCGAGAGCGATTTTGTATCATATCCCCTGCCTTGTACCAGCCCACCAAAGAATTGTTGAAGGAAATGCTGGACACAGAAGCTATCCAGGACAGCCAGAGCCCTTGGGCCACACCCATAGTGCTGGTCAAGAAGAAAGATGGCCAGCTCCGATTTTGTGTGGACTACCTCAAACTGAACCAAGTCACGCACAAAGATGATTACCCCCTCCCATGGATCAAAGACTCCCTTGCTGCACTAAAGTCAGCAACATTGTTCTCCACCCTGGATCTGGCCAGTGGATACTGGCAGGTGCCCATCACCCCAGAGGACAGGGAAAAGACTGCCTTCACCACCCCCAGGGGCCTGTATGAGTTAGCCAGAATGCCTTTCGGTCTGTGCAATGCCCTGGAACCGTCCAATGACTTATTGAGCACTGCCTGGACAGCAAGAACTTCAGCATTGTCCTGCTGTACCTGGGTGACATCATTGTCTACTCCAGCACCTGTCAGGAGCATCTACAGCATCTGGAGATAGTATTTGAGTGGCTTGCAGCACATGGGTTCAAAATCAAACCCTCCAAGTGCCACCTTCTGAAGAACCGTGTCAATTACCTGGGTCACTTTGTCACTGCAGAAGGAATCTCCTCCGACCCAGAGAAAATTCAAATGATACAGGACTAGCCCGTCCCAAAACAGTCACAGATGTCTGCAAGTTCCTTGGCTTCGTGGGGTACTACCGCCTGTTTGTCAAGAACTTTGCCAAGATCGTGGCCCCACTGCACAAGCTCCTCAGAGGACCCAAGGTCCAAAAAATTCCCCAGAATGCTGCGGTAGTGTTGGCCGAACCCCAGCAATTAGCCTTCCAGCAGCTAAAGGACATCCTCACCACAGTCCCTATACTTGCCTAGCCTGACTACACCCAACCTTTCATTGTAACACAGATGCCAGCAACTGCGGGCTTGGAGCAGTCCTGTCTCAGGTCCAAGAAGGGCATGAAAGGGTCATTGCCTATGCCAGCCGAGGTTAGAAAGGGTCAGAGCGCAATGACGAAAGATATAGCTCCTTCAAACTTTAGTTCCTGGAGCTGGTGTGGGCAGTGACTGAGATGTTCAAGCACTACCTGGAAGCCACCACATTCCTGGTGTATACAGAAAATAACCCCCTGGCACACCTACATACTGAAATATTAGAAGCCCTGGAACAGCGGTGGGCATCCCGACTGACAAACTTAAATTTCACCATCCGCTACCGGTCAGTACAGATGCCCTGTTGCGGTTGCCAGCAATGGATAGAAAGGGATGAAACAGCGCAAGAGAACCTAGAGATGCCACCAGTTCTCAATGTGCCTGCTGTGGTGGTCCAGGCCTGCTGTCACAGTCTCCCCTAAGGGCTAAGTGCTAATCAAGAAACTGAACTTCCTCCTCTTCCTCAAGATGAGGGCCAGTGGGGCCTAATCCAGCAAGAAAGTCTGATCCTTAATCAACTGCAAGAGATGCTGCTAACTGGGGCCACCCTCTCACCCCATGCACAGTGACAAGCACTGGAGGAACTCCTCAAACGTCTCCAACACAGGGACCACCTCTCCATCCAACAAGGAAGGCTGGTCTGAAGAGTCCACTGCCCAAGACACACCACCCCCTGGTCCAGATCCTGCTGCCTTAAGAAGTTGCACCAGTGGTTCTGTAAGCTTTCCATGACCAGTCTGAACACTTCAGCAATGACAAAACTGAAAGCAATCTCAGGCAGCTCTTCTACTAGGTTGGCACGAAAGAAGACATCAACTGGTCCAATGCCTGTAAGCTGTGCAGCCTCAAATGCAACCCAGGTACTGCTGAGTGAGCACCTCTGGTGTCCATCATTACTAGTGCACCACAAGAGCTAGTTGTCATGGATCACCTCAAACTGGACCCCAGCAGCCATGGGCGAGCCTACGTCCTGACCATCGTTGATCACTGCAGTAAATTATTGGTGGCAGTACTCGTCTGAGATGTCACTGCCAAAACCACTGCAAAAGCCTTCTGGGATCACTTTGTCAAGCAGAAAGAGTTCCCTTCCAAAATTCTCACTGACCAAAGTTCTTCTTTTGAATCGCAGCTCTTCCAAGAACTCTGTGTGCTGTACGCAAGCTACAAGCTGCGAACAACTGCTTATCACCCACAAACCAATGGGTTCTGTGAATGTGCAAATCACACCATCATAAAACTGTTCAGATCCCTACCAGATGAGACATGCCTGCAATGTCCCACCATCCTCCCAGAGCTGGCTTACATCTACAACATCATCACCCACAGCTTCATGGGTCACACATCCTACTACTTGTTGTTCGGGCACCTTGGCCGCTTACCCATAGACATGGTTCTAGGAGTACCAGCACAGCCAGAAAGTACCTCAATGACTGACTGTGTCTGACAGCACCATGAATGGCTGCAACTGACCTGTAAACTAGTCCCCTAGTACATGGATAAAGCACACCAACAGCAGAAGAACTTGTATGACAACACAGCCAAAGCTGAACCACTTGCCTTTGCAGATAGAGTTCTGCTGAAAAGGACAGACAACACCCACAAACTCAAAACCAAATGGGAACCCAACCTGTATTTAATTGTGGACAGCCCCTTTCCAGAACTTCCTGTCCACCGAATACGGTTGGAGTCAAACCCCTCCCAGCAAAAGACTGTGCACCAAAATATCCTTAAACCCTGTGCTTTCCAAGCCATGCCACCTGCAAAAGATGTCCACTGAGAACCTGAAGATGGCAAACCCGAGGAGAGACAGGTACAAGGATCCAAGGGGCCCTTAGGACTTTTCCCAACAAGCCCTTACCTATGGCACTGGGTGCACAAGATCCTGGCTACTGTGCCATGGAGACTGCTGGTAGCAGACCCAGTCAATGTTCCCCAAGAACCCCCTTGGTGGAACCCCCTGCCATACCACAGGAGCCCCCCCATGGTAGAGCTGTTGCCTGCTGAGCTACCTCTTAGACAGTTGCAGCGCACTACCCATGGAGTGCCCCCTGCTTGTCTCATTACAGAGATATAGAGCCCTGTTTGAGGGCCCGAAACAAAGGGTGAGCAGTAGCTCCCGGTCAATGGTTATGCTGATGTCAGCCACAAGTAACCCAAGGTACTGATACTGTCAAATGTGTTACTGATGATTATCATGTTGTAGGTAAGTTTTACTGCATTTACATATACCAGGTTATTGGTGTAGAATTGTAGCTTAATTGCTTATCTTTTGTAACTAAAATGGTACTCAGCCCCATACATGGGGACATGAATGTTTAAGAGGGGCTGAATTGTAGCACCCCAATGGTTGCTACATCAGCAGCAGGAAGGACAGCAGGGAGGGAAAGGGTTAACATCCCACCCAACCCACATGCAGCCAGCCAGCTTGCTGAGCGAGCTGGCAGGCTGACCACTTCCTGTCCTGGCCCACCTCTCCCCCTCCCCCCTGTACTTTTTCCTGGGCTTCAGCCCTTGTTCTGGCCAGGCCAGACCTCTGGCCAATGCCTAAAGGGGCCAAAAATCAGCCCAAGGGACTGATCTAGGCCCCAGGGACTCAATCACTTGGCTAGAAGCCAAGCCCACCCCAGGCTAGAAAAGGGTCTCCCCTGCTAGCCCTAGGGCAGTTCTGGACTGGGTGGCTGACAGAGTGGAGAGCACAGGGGTGTGGATGCCTGGAAGCTTACCAGAAGCTCAGGTCCATAGCTCCTTGGTGGCTGCTCCTTTGCAGCCCAGGGTCCTGAGTCCTCAGAAGCAGCAGCAGACCTCCTCCAGCCAGGCAACAGCAGTCCTCCAGCCAGACAGAAGCAGTCCTCCAGCAAGCAGCAGTGAGTCCATCATGGAGGCTTCCCTCAGGCTTCTGCTCCATGAGGCCTCTTGTCCAGGTAGGTCCTTATTTACCCCATTGTTTACTTGTGGTGCACCCCCTGGCCACCCCTGTGGCTGCTCTTGCAGTTCCCCACTTGGTCTTCACACTCCAAGGGCTCTGAGTCTGCTCTCAATTCAGCCACATGGTGGCCGGCTGGCCCCTGCTGAAAGCTGTCCTTTCTGAGGCCATCTGCTTGTTTGGGTGTCTGGTGTCCACCCCTTCGCCCTCCCACATTTGGTGTGTGGCCATGGGGGTATCTATTTTTCTTGTCTTGTCTTCTGCCCTGTGTCCTCATTTGGGCCATGTTCCGGGAGGTTGGAAAGCACCCCCTCAGCCCTTTCTGGTCTATTGCTGGGTTGAGCAGGCTACTGGTGTGCCAGCGTTGGGCTTGCCCTGAACCCTAGCTGAAGCAAGGTCCTCCCTCCACTTTTCTCAGTGGCTAAACACTTCCTCCCAGCCCCTCTAATTAGCACCTGCAGCGCTACAGTGGCCGCAAACTCCCTGCTGCTTTATAGTCCATGCTGCATCAGAGGAGGGGAACCGGTGGGAGGAACAAATCACATGGTGCAGCTGCGAAGTGTGTCCAGGCAGAATCCAGCCCCTGGACTACTGTAGTTCCACCTGCAGACACCACTCGGTGCTCTGAGTATCAGATGGTAGCAGGACTCCCTGATCTTCCCCACCAGCACCACCAGTGAGCAATCCGGCCACTGGAGGACCTGGACCAGGCGGTGAGTGGACAGTAAGCCCAAAAGTTTATTTAATTTAGTGCATCAGATGCCTAAGGGTTAGACCCTCATATCGGGAGTAAAGGTGGGCAGAGCACTCACAAGAACAAGATAATTAAAGGAGCACCACGGATTTTAGCCCCAGAAATGTAGTTTTGGCACCAGATTAGCGCCCCACCTAAGGACCCAGAAGGGGAAGGGGGATCAAAGTGGTGCAAGAGAGGTGGGATTTGGGCCAGATTCATGCCAAGAGTACACGGGTGGGGTTGCAGTCCTGGGACTGCAGAAGGGTTGGAGCCAAGCCCTAGGCCCTGCACTGGGAGACCCAAGCATTAATATTCATGAGGGGCGGAGCACCATCTGGGCCAGCTGCATAGCCCAGCTGCTACCCCCCCAATCCATATGCCAGTTTTGTGAGCCCATCCTAGGCAATCCCCTGCAGACCTGTCAAGCCCACCGATCCCTCAGGGGTTTAAAGGGCCAGTGCCCCATCTCAGGAAAGTTGGCCTCCAAGGCTTCTGCGCCCTTCGGGGACCTTGACCACCCCTATCAGCCCACCCTTCTTCTCCTGGACTGTTTGTTGCTTGCAAGGTTACCTGATGGCTGAAGGGACTGCCAGGCTTATGCTGTGTTGCCTGTCACCCTAATCCTGACCAGAAGGCAAATACAGTCTCTGGTACAAAACAGAAATAAAAAGTAATTAGTGTGTATTTGCTGTGTTAGATGTTGGCTCAGGCTGTGCCCTGGGATGTTAGCGACCCCAACTGACCGAACTATTTTCATCGGGGTCTGTTCTCAATTGCAACAGGGCCTGAAATTGCCTGCCCTTTGCCTCGACCAGTTGGTTTCTGCACTATCCTGAAAGGGGCTCAAACTGCCTGCTTCATTCCCAGCTGCATTGAGGCATGTCAATTCTCTCTCTCCACCACCAGTCTGAGCTGTTGCCATAGGGAAGTGGTTGGGCTGCCCAACAGTGGTAGTCCCCTCACTCAGCTAAGTGCCCTAAGAAGACAGCAGTTGCCTGCACCCCTGAAGACAGGGGTCACTCACCTTTCAGCCAAACATCCAGTGCCTTCCACCAAGCCAGCCTGCAAACCCCAAAGACGACAACAGTCTGCATTAGCTAGCATAGTGGTAATCGGCTTCCCCCCAGTCTAGTCAGCTTATGAGCCACCCTGGCTCACAATACTGAGGTTCCCTCTGAAGTACGCGATTAGGATATTGCCCCATTTTTATTTTACTTTTTTAAAGGTGGCCATAGCTCCCTTCCCCAGCTGGGCAGCAACTCATCAGGAGCCTTCCAGAGGACCCGCCATCACCATCAAATGACATAGTCTTGACCATCCTCCATCCTTTCATCACCTGCATCTCCGGCTCCGGACCAGACTGCCTCCTCTTCATCTTTTTCATCCTCATCTTCATCTTCATCTTCATCTTGTTTCCATCAGCCCTTCTGCTGGCCAACAAGACTGATCTGTCGCTCAGGTACTGTACCCCATTCCTGAAAGTTAGCTAGCAACCACTTGTGCTGCACCCTAAAAGACTGCTCCTCCTATGGGACTGTCAGACTGTAACTGCTGCACCTTTCTAAGTATCCTTGACCAAGGTGGTTAGGTATTGGTAAATTATTATTATTGATGTCTGCAGATGTAGGGCACTAGGACACCCTGTTAGAGGTACTTCCGCACATTGATAACAAATGTATGATTGTTTATTTTTATAGTTACAGTTGTTAGACCTGTATAATTGCCTCCTACTGCTAAACACTGCTTTGTGCATGACAATCACCTAACCTATTACTTTCCAGTGGAGCCAGTGGCTGCTACCAATAAAGGCTATCTGTTTGCATCTGGAAACTTTGTGCCTGCCTCTCCCTGACCAGAAGAGACAAACCACCAACCTAAGTTTGGTCGCCACAAGGGTTTGTAAGCCCATTCACATTTTGAGATAGCATCCTAAAGTTTGTTACCTTAAGGGTTCAGGATGGGTGATCTAGGGGCCTTCCCAAGGAAACAAGCATGCCTCCTCCTGCAACAAGTCTAATAACCACTGGAAGAAATAAGTGTTAACCCAGCTCTTACTGATTAAACTCTGGAACTGAGTCACATGCATCCAAGACATTATATATGTTGTCCATTCTGTGGTTCTATTAATAGACCTAAAAGAACAATTAGTAAGCCCAGGGATATATAAGCCAAAAGGTTAACAATCCTTGGGCTCTGTCAAAACAGAACTAACAAAAGAAACCAGATAGACAGATAGACAGGGAGGCAGTATAGTGCAGTGGTTTAAGGCTCTGAGCTGCAAATCTGGAGACCTGGGTTTGAATCCCACAGCCCCCACTTGCGTACTATGTGACCCTTAGCATGTCACTTAACTTCCCTGTGCTCCCAGGTTGCACCTGTAAACAAGCTTTCAGCTTAGTGTGTCCCTTCTGGTTAAACAATCAAAAAAAATAGTTATGTTTTATTTATTATTATTTATTTATGTCTCGCATTACAATAAATTTGTGCCAGACGCTCTTTTACAAAAGGTTGATACAAAGGCATACAATACAAATAGGAAAAACATTTGATACCAACAATAAATACACTTAAGGCAGTTAGAAACAGTCATGTCAATACATTCAAAAATAACAGTAGTGTATACAAATCAAGGCAAAATAAAGTAGGCCAGGACATATCAAAACAGTAGGTAAAAGCAGTCAGTGGTAGGCTTTGTGAAGAGAGGGGTGAGTGGGAGTGGGAAGGGAGAGGGGTGGGGTAAGTAGAGGGGAAACAATATCAACAACAGATAGGAGGGGGGAGTAGGGGCAGGTAGAGGCAAAGGTTAGGGTTGGAGAAGCAGAAGCGTCGGGGTGGGAAAGAAAGGAGGGGTGAGAGGAGGGAGGAGGGGGTTACTAGCGAGAGTTGCTGTTGCTGTATCTGGTGTCAGGGGGGAGGGTGGAAAGAAATAGATGCGTATCATGTAGGGAAGGTGGCAACCTATAGACAGCCGTCACAGCTACTAAGTGCAGAGAGATGCTGTCTACGTTTACTCTTAAAAGTGCCTATCCTAGTCTCATCCTGGATAACCAAGAGGAGATTGTTTAGCCAACTGGGTGCCCTATATGAAAAGGATCGCTGCTCCTGGGAGGTGTGGCAAAAAGGGACTTGATACACCTGTTTTGACATGCCCCGAGTTTGATGAGGGTTAGACGTGGGGATTAGGAATTTCTCGGCTATGGGGGGAGATTGGCCAATACTAATTTGTTTTGCTAAGAGACAGGTCTGATAATTTATTCTGCACTTCAGGTTTAACCAGCTAGACTGTACATACAAGTCACAAGTATGTGTTAGTCTGTGCACTTCAGTAATCAGTCTGCATGCCTTGTGGGCTGTTTTCTTTTTGACAGGTGGACCTTAATTTATATTTTCAATTTCTTTGTGTAACTGTACACTTATTTTCCAATATAAATTACACTTTTATCACAAGCCAGGAATGCTGTTGCTTATTTCATTGCATGCCTTGTTTAGTGTTGTTCAGATCCATTTCAGCGTGGTGTCCATAGCTGCTCCATAAATTACTAATCCATAGTTAATAATAGAAATAATTGAATAAGTTACAGCAAGCAGGACCACATCTGGCATCTGGGGTCATACAGTTCCTGTGTCTGTATAACAGCCCTATCCTGGTTACACTGCCCTGGCAACAAGATCAGCGTGGGTACCATAGGACAGAGAGCTGTCCAGTGTGATCCTGAGATATATGAAGTTTTGGACTTGTTCAAGGGGGAGAGCCAATGTTGTTCAGTATAGTTAACTGGTGGGATTTGTATTTGTTGTTTGGGCTCAAGAAGAGCATGGCTTTAGTCTTCTTGTAATTCATTAGAAGCTTTGTCTGGTGAACCAGACCTTGATATCTGAGGTAATATCCTGGAGATGTGATTCAAGGGGAAGTGGGTCAGATTGACTAGTACACATGACGGCATTATCCACATACAGAAGTATATTATTGGTGCGTGCCAGGGGGAGGGTATTGAGGAAGAGACTGAAGAGTAAGGGGCACATGGCTGAGCCTTGTGGGACACCGGATAGCACTTCCCAGCTGTCATATAGGATGTCACTTATTTTGACTTGCTGAGACCTGTGACAAAGATAGCTTCTCTAATCCACCCTACTGCATCATATGATAGGCCATCCGCATGGAGGGAGGTTAACAGGATGGAGTGGTTTACCATGTCAAATGCTTTAGTGAGGTCGATATATATCACCCCCGCTAGCTGACCCCAGTCAAGTGCCTTATGTGTGAAAGTAGTGTATTCAAGCAAGGCAGTGGTGGTGCTATGTGCCTTGTGCAAACTGTGCTGTTGTGTTCATTGGATTTTGTACTTCTCAAGGTACTCAATTAGTTGATCAGCCACAATGCATTCCAGCATCTTTGGGGGGGGGGATTGAAATTGGGCATTAATTTGTCTGCTGGGCTCTGTCGCCACTTTTGTGGGCAGGTGTAACCATGGTTGCTTTCCACCTTTGGGGGAATTGGCCGAGGCATAGCGACAGATTTATCAGTTTTGTGAGGGGCAATAGGATCTCATTGAGAGTGACTAATGAGGTTAAGGTCAATTGAGTTGTCACTGAACCTAGATTTTCCAAGCACCCTTTGCAGGTACTTTTTGGCCTGTGACAGGGTGACTGTTTTAAGTCGGGGGAGGTGACCCTGAGAGGTGTCACAACTACTGGGCTGGTATGTTGAAGAAGTCAGCGGGAAGTATGCAGCTAAGGTCAGAGAAGGCCTTGTTGAAGGTGTCGGCAATATGCTAGGGGTCCTGGGTGATTATCCCATTGACCTCTAACATAGAGGGAGATGACTTACACGTTTTGCCTAGAAGGTCTTTGATGTTTTTCCAGAATTGCCTACCATCCCCCAGGACTTTGAGAGCTCCTCCTTGAAGTGGTGGATTTTAGCAAGGTGGATCTCAGATGGAAACAAAGAAACATAGAGAAACATAGACTTTGACAGCAGATGAGGACCGCTTGGCCCACCTTATCTGCCCATTTCCCTACTTACTGGATAAGCTGCAGATTCTAGTTAACCAGCAGCCTATTTCTTCCTACCCACCACAAGAATTGCCTTATGTCTGTCCCATGCATTCTTGAATTCTCCCACAGTTTTAGACCCCACAGTCTCCTCAGGAAGGCTGTTCCATGCATCCACCACCTTCTCTGTGAAAAAATACTTCTTCACATTGCCCCTAAGCCATCCCCCCTCTATCTTCAAAATGTGTCCCCTTGTTCTTGCACATCTATTTTTCTGAAAGATGCTACCCTCTTGGACTTTGTTGATTTCACTGAGGTACTTACAAGTTTCTATCATGTCCCCCCCTCCCACCTTTCCTCAAGGGTATTCATATTAAGCTCCTTTAGTCTCTCCTCGTATGGCTTCTCTTGCAGACCCTGCACCAGTTGCCCTCCTCTGGACTGCCTCCATCCTATGTCCTTGCGGAGATGGGGTCTCCAGAACTGGATGCAGTACTCCAGATGGCGTCTAACCAACTGTCTGTACAGAGGAACAATAATTTCCTGTTTTCTGCTGGTGATGCCTCTCCCTATACATCCCAGTATCCCCACAGCCCTCCCTACTGCCTTCTCACGTTGCTTGCTAACCTTAAGAACATCTGATATGATTACCCCCAGGTCCCTTTCCATTTTTGTTGTTGTTGCAACCCCCCCTTTTGCGTAAACTTCCCCTGGGTTTTTGTTTCCCAGATGCATTATTTTGTACTTCTCTGCATTGAATCCAAGCTGCCAGACTTCAGACCATTCCGCCAATCTTGCCAAGTCCCTTCTCATCCTTTCCACACCTCCTTGTGCATCAGCCCTGTTGCAGATCTTTGTGTCATCTGCAAAGAGGCATACTTTTCCTTCCAGTCCCTCTGCAATGTCACTTATAAAGACATTAAAAAGGACTGGACCCAGTACTGAACCCTGTGGTATCCCACTATTAACCCCTCTTTCTTCAGAGCAGACTCCATTTACAATTACCTTTTGTGTTCTGTTGTCCAGCAAATGTTTTACCCAGGCTACCACCCTGGGACCCACTCCCAGGCTGGTTAATTTGATTATTAATCTTTTGTGTGGGACTGTGTCAAATGCCTCGCTAAAGTCTAGGTAGGCCATGTCCACAGCCCCTCCCTGGTCTACTACTTTGGTCACCCAGTCAAAGAAATCAATTAGATTCGTCTGGCGTGACCTTCCCACTGTGAACCCATGCTGCCTTGGGACCTGTGCCCCACTGGCCTCTAGGTACTCAACAATTCTTTCCTTCAGAAGTGATTCCATCACTTTCCCTACCACAGAGGTCAATCTGACAGGTCTGTAATTTCCTGCCTCTGTCTTGCTCCCACTTTAATGAAGGAGAATCACATCTGCCTTCGTCCAGTCCTCAGGTACCACACCATCCTCCCATGGTTTGTTAAAAAGTGTAGTCAGTGGTGTCATTGGTTCCTCCCTTAATTCTTTTAGAATTCTGGGGTGAATTCCATCAGGGCCCATTGCTTTGACCATCTTCAGTTTTAGGAGTTCTTTCAGAACCCTTTCTTCTGTGAAAGGACAGGGAAAGGACTGGGCTCGACCCCCCTATCCAGAGTACTTCTGTTAATTGGATTAGGCACCTCCCCTTCCTCCTCTTTTGTGAATACTGAGCAGAAGTATTCGTTCAGTATCCCTGCTTTTTCACTGTCCCTCTCTGCCCACCCACCGTCCATTCTATTCAGCCTCACTATCCCTCCCTTTGTCATTCTATGCTCCCTGATGTACCTATAAAAGGTTTTATCCCCCTTCTTTACTAAGTTGGCTATCTTTTCCTCAGTTTGGGCCTTTGCTATTCTGACTTCCCTCCTTCCCTGCTTCCTTCTGCCTTAACTGGTGTAGTTCTCTGTCCTGCTCCTTCTGTGTTTCCTTATACTTCCTAAATGCTATCTTTTTCTCCCTAATCTTCCCCGCCACCTCTTTTGAGAACCATAGTGGCTTTTTCTTTCATTTTGATTTATTTGATGTTTCCCCATTGTTGCTCCACCCCTCCTTCTAACCTGTTTGCTAGTGCTTTTCTAAGGCACTCTCCCATCTTGCCAAAGTCAGCCCTTCTGAAGTCCAGTACCCTCACTTTTGTACGGCTTGACTCTGTAGCTGAGTTTATCGTGAACCACACTGTTTGGTGGTCACTTGTTCCCAGATAGCTACCCACTTCTAGATCTGAGATCCTCTCACTATCCCAATTTGAGAGTATGAGGTCTAAGATTGCTCCCTCATGAGTGGGTTCCAAAACTAGCTGTCTGAGGCATGCCACCTGAAAGGCATCAAGAATGGCCCTGCTCCTAGATGTGGCTGCAGCAAAGGTGCTCCACTTAACATCTGGCATATTCAGGTCCTCCATCAACAGTATTTCTCCTTTCTCTGCCATCCTAAGGATGCTTCTATCATATCCTTGTCCATTCCCTCCCACTGACATGGGGGTCTGTATACAACCCCTTTGTGGATTGTGGTGCCATTTCTATTCTCTAAGGTGATCCACAGTGCCTCCTGTCCTCCCTGTATACTCTTTTGTTCCATTGCTTTTATCCCTTCCCCTAACATAGAGAGCTACTCCCCCCTGTTCTACCCTCCCTGTCTCTCCTGTAGGTTGTGGACCCTTGTATGTTAACATCCCAGTCATGGTTTTCTGTGTACCATGTTTCTGTGACTGCTACGATATCCAGGCATCCTTCTTCCATCAAGGCCACAAGTGCAGGCATTCCTAGCAGCTCTGTATCATTGAAGGTCAGCTTCCTTACCAATGGCCTGAGCATGATGCCAAAGATTATCTCTAGTAGCCATGTGATTTAGGAGGGACGGGGTAATCCATGGGTTAACTGCACCCTTTATCTTATGTTTTTTAATAGGGTTATAGATATCACAGGCTGCATTGAATTTAGAGATGAAGTATTTCAGGGCTTGGTCAGCATTCTGTGCCATTTTAATAAGGGTCCAGTCAGTTCATAGATGGGAAGCCTTAAGGTGCTTGAGCTGTCCTCTCTTTAGGACATGAAATATTGCCGTTTTGGTGGGTAGCTTAGGGGCTTTGTTCTACCAGAGGCAAAGAATGGGGGAATGGTCGCTAACTGAGTCAGGGAGAATGGTGGTACCAGAGATTCTATCAGGGTGATTGGTAATTATCCAATCTATCAGTGTACTGGAGCCAGTCCGGTGGTTTATGTTGGTGTGGGAGTCAACCATTGAGGGGTCAGCTTCAGGGGCCAGCCAATTTACACTAAAGTCCCCTAAAAGCACCACTTCGATATTATGTTGCAGTTTGGACAGGTATTCAGTAATCTCATTGATACCACTGGCCTGATTCTGAGGGGTGACGTAGACAGAGACTACTGTGAGTGACTTACTATGGGTTCCTAAAAGTATCCTAATGGCCAGGGTCTGGATGTTTTTCCCAGTATCCAGTTGGGGGAGGGCATGCCCCTGTAGAGTATCCCTGAGATAAGTAGCACTCCCCCACCCCTTTTGCCTAGCCTATCTTGTCTAAAGAGTGTGTAGCCAGGAAGGGAAATAGCAGTAGCAGGGGTCTTTGGGGTAAGCCAGGTCTCAACCATGGACAGCATGTCTGATCTGTGCTGGGTTACCCAGACCTGGAGAGCATCATATTTTAACAATAAGCTACAGATATTGATTGATGCTATCTTTAACATTTCAGGGTTAGCACCATGGCAGTGCACCTGCTGCACGGTGCCAGGGTTAGGGTGGCTGTTACCTTACAGAAGGAGGAGTAGCAATGTAATCCTCAGCAGAAAGCATTTAAAAATTTTAAGATTAGTGGTTTACACCTCCTATTCTGCCCATGCATTTTATAATACAGTGGCAATGTGAGGCAAGGTGGCAGAAACAGGGTAGGAGAGTTCAGCGAACTGTTCAAGTAACTAGGTTGGCTGGTGGGTCAGGGACTGTTGCTGATTGTGTTGCTCATAGTGGCAGGGCTGGGGGAGGCATATTTTTAAGGAAGGGGTAGTTCCTATTTAGCTGGTGCTTATCTAGACTTGCGGGAATAATTGCTGCTATTATCATGGCTAGGGATACTATGCCTTTGAGGGCCCACATGGTACCCATAGAGCAGAAGAGTGTGGAGGCGGTGACTGGTGGTTCAGCACTAGAGATGGACAAAACCAGCAAATTTCACTTGATGAAAATTTTGCATTTCGCAAAATATTTCACGGGTTTGAAATGCAAAATTCCTGGGGGTCACGTGATGCAGCAGGCCTGAGAAGACGCTTTCCTGTTCTCTCCTGCCCACCGCCGTTAACTTTATATATTTTTATTGAGATTATTAACATCGAGAGCCTGATCTAAGCTATAATCTGGTGGGGGAAGCTTACAAGTGTGTAATTGGTGTATTCGGTGAAGAATGGAAGCCGAAATGAAGAAGCCTCAGCCTAAACACACACCCCCGGTTACCCCAGAGAAGGCCCCTAAGAAACTGCAGGCTGGAACTACAGGCTCAGTGCAGGCAATGGCACCTCCAAACTCGGATCAAGAGCCATTAACCCTTGCCGGATTCCTGGCCGAATTTCGGCCGTTCAAAGAAGAGCTAAGAAACCTCACTTCTGAATTCAAATCCCTCTCTCAGGCTATCGAGGATATAGCATTGAGATCTTTGGATGTCGAGACTCGACTTACTTCTTTAGAGAGGAAGGTGGACAAGCAGAACCCTGAGGTGGCCACGTTTTGGCAAAATATTAACAGGATGGAGCAAAAGCTCGAAGACCTCGAGGGTCGTAGCCACAGGAACAACGCGGTCATAATTGGACTACCTGAGATGGAAGAAGAGCAAGACACAGTTCTGTTTGTGCAAAAGTTCATCGAGAGAACTATAGGACCCTCTTCCTATGGCCCCCATTACATTATAGCGAGGGTCCGTAAAGCGTTGCGTTCTAAGCCTCCAATGGGGGCCTCTCCCAGACCGTTAATTTTTTGTTTTCTTAATTTTTTGGAGAAACAGCATTTCTTTCTTAAACTGAAGGCCATACAAGAGCTACAGTGGGAAGGATCAAGAATCAGAGTTACCCAGGATTTGCTGCTTTCTGTTAGACAATTCAGAGCTGCTTTCCACCCGGTGACGAAGAAGCTCCTGGCGGCTGGTCTCAAATTCAGAATGCGGTATCCCTCGAAATTACAGGTTCAGATATCTGGACAATGGCATTCATATGAGGACTCTGACTCTGCAATTGAAGGACTAAGAAAAGCTATGCCAGATCTCTTTAAAGGCTCTTAAATATCACAGGGGTTATTAGAGGGGACTGTTTTGCTAGTTTGAGATGTAACAGAATTCATGGAAATGTCTAGTGTTTTATTTTCTGGCCTACTATTATCTGTTTCCGACTATTTCTCTATTTGGGGTTAAAAAACAAAAAGTTGCGATACCCTTAAACTTTTTGGCTAACTAGGTACATTTTAGATCTTCTGGAAGGAGGGTAAGGAGAATGGTGGGGATATCCCTGGCTAAAGTTATGGGAGGACAATGCTCGTTTATGCACAGGGCTCCTTTCTGGGGACCATGAAGGTCTTTAGGGTGTAAGGGGGCATCTTTGTGCTGGGCTGCCCATCGTGGTGATGTGGGTTGCTGGGATGAGGTGTCAGGGTAGGGCGGCATTTGCATCATGTTTTCCATTTGTGTGGGTCCAGTTCTGTTCCTCCCCTTTCTCTTTATGGCTGGGGTATGGGAATTCCTTGCCAGTTAAACAGCCCTGGTGATGGGAGTTTGGGTGACCGGCTTATGGGTGGTTTTGCAGGGCTTACTGAATTTTAAGTGAAATTAGTTAGGTAGATGCCCTTTCAGGTTCTTTTCGCTTATCACAGCTGCACGAAGGGATACAGGGGCCAGCTACACGGGAGGATGGTTTCCATGCAGTTGCAATTGGCAACCACTAGAGGGGAGTATTTCTCTGGACTGCGTGCAGCCTTCACAGTAGTGAATGCTGCAAGGTGGAATGGGTGGCAATCTAGATATAGACTGGGTTCAGTGACACAATTATTGTTCCAGGACAGAGCCGGTGCTAGGCTCATTTGGATGTTTCTAATCTCATTTTTTCAGGGGGAGCTACCCGAGTCTGGGTTTTACCTACTTTGGTAAATAATATCTTCTCTCTCTCCCCTTTTTCACTCTCATTTCCTTCTCTGCTTGATTATAGGGAGGAGGTCCACTCTTGTTTGGATCTGTAGGTGGTGATCTTACCCCCTTCTTGTGTACTAGCCTCGAGGTGAGGCATTGGATGGGAGATATCCCGCCTCATGATATTCCGTAACAGGGGTGATACCCATTCTTGTAAGGAGTTTGGATGAAGGACAAGATTTTCGAGATCTGCTAATTTTACTCCACTGGCTTTAAAAGTGGTTCTCACATTTAGTTTTGGTGTTTGTGGGTCCCACAAGCATGTTGAACTTGCTTTATTTTTTAGCTATGTCATGGATGGTTATTATGCTGCGATTGTGGGCGGGGTGGGCGGGAGGATGGGAGCAGCTGTTTTGGAGGAGTGCTGTAGCGATGCGTAGGAGATCTGGGTGGGTTGGGCGGGTGGGAGGGATCGATGGGTATGGTATTTGGGGTTTGTGTTCTGGTTGGATATTTTGGGGATGTTCTCAGTAGGGTGGAGGGGGGAGATTTGGGGGTTGGAGAGGCATTACTGGAGGAGACACAGTCCATTATAGGTTGGTTGAGGTCTGTTCTTAAGGTAGTCTGTGACTTTAGCTACTGCAGTTATATATCGTATTTGTACAATGGCTAAGGAGCTTTGTTTTTCAACTTGGAATGTTAAAGGGGTCCGAAAAAAACTAAGCAATATAAGATACTGAAGCACTTAGATATTTTAGGTGCTAATGTTGTTTTTATCCAGGAATCTCATTTGCTTGACTCAGAAGCCATTCAGATGAGACAGATGCAGATTGGACAGGTGTTCTCAGCCCAAGGAACTTCAAACAGCTGTGGGGTCTTAATTCTCATTAACAGAGGCATTCTTTTCCAGGTTACCAAGGAAATTAATGACCCCCAGGGTAGATTTGCTCTGGTTAAGGGCACTTTGTACTCAGTAGATTTTGTATTAGGAAGCATTTATGGCCCTAACAAAGATGACTCTCTATTTTTTACGAGATTACTTAATAACATTCTTTCCTTGTTGCCTTCCACTATAATTTTAGGGGGGGATTGGAACCTAGTGGTGGACTCATGTAAAGACTGTACTGGCTCTCTCTCGGTTTCCCTTTCCTTGGCACAGCGTGCATTATATGAGTTAATAGACAGATTGGGCCTTTGTGATATTTGGAGGGTTCTACACCCTGCGAACAGGGAATACACTTTTGTGTCCCCTGCTCACAGGTCTTTTTCCTGCATTGACTACTTACTGGTGTCTCAGGCCTTGTTACCAGGGGTGACAAGTTCTATTATCCAGTCAGGTCCACCCTCCGACCACTCCGTGGTGCTCTGTAAGCTGGCCCTTACTTCTTTGCCTAAGCGGCTAACCAGGTGGAAACTGAACGGCCAACTGCTCAAGGATTCTAAGTGCAGAAACCAAATCAAGGAGCATATCACACAATTTTTTTATTTGAATGCCACACATGACACTAGGCCAGACGTGGTATGGTGTGCCTTCAAGGCATATCTCTGGGGCATCCTAATTGGGATGGCCATGATGAGGAAGAGGGGATGAGAGGCTAGGCTGAGGGAGGTGTTAATCTGGATAAGAACTTTAGAGACTAACCTACGAACACACCCATCCGACGACTCTGAACAAGAGCTGACAAAATTGAGGGACTCCTATATAGCTATGATCAATGAGAGAGCAGAGTTTGCTATCTTTTGTACTAAAGCCTCCTATATAGAACACAGGGAAAAAACGGACAAGCTACTGGCCCAGAGAATTAAACAATTGGAGTCCACTCAGTTTATTCCCCCGATCCAATCCAAAACTGATGGAACTCTCAAGTCTAATCCTCAGGAGGTTGTTTCGGAGTTTGTCAGTTATTATGAACATTTATATGGCGAAATGCCTAACCCCTGCTCAGCCCTTACTCTCTCCTCTTACCTGGCGGAGGCCCATTTACCTTGTCTCTCAGAGTCCCAGGATAGGATGTTAGTATCTCCTATTATGGAGTCGGAAATCTTGGAGGCGATAAAGGGCCTATCCTCAGACAAGTCACCTGGACTACATGGTTTTTCAGCAAACTTCTATAAGTGTTTTAAGGAGCAAATTACCCCCCATCTTCTTTCTCTCTTTCACTATATATTATCAGGTGTGCAAATTGATTACTCTCTGTTTGAGGCCCTCATCATGCTCTTTCCAAAACTGGGGAAAGATTTAGAAAGTGTTGAGAGTCATAGACCCAGATCACTGTTGAAGCAAGACATAAAAATTCTAACAAAGATCTTGGCGGATAGACTCAGTTTGGTTCTCCCTGATTTAATTGGTTCACATCAAGTGAGTTTTATGAAAGGCAGATTTTCTGCAGACCATCTCTGTACTCTCTCGCATGTCCTCTCGGTGTCCAGGGATGCCTCCTTTCCAGTGGCACTGGTCTCTCTGGACGCCGAGAAGGCCTTTGACAGAGTCAATTGGAGTTTTTTACTTCAAACACTAAACTCCTTTGGATTTCCCCAACAATTTCAATCTTGGATAAAGGCCTTATACCATCAACCGACGGCTAAGATCTCTGGGAATGGGGTGTTCTCCAGGACCTTTATCTTGCACTCCGAAACCAGGCAGTTTGTTCATTTTCTCCTCTACTTTTCAATCTCTACCTGGAGCCATTAATCCATAAACTAATCTCATGTTCGAAGGTCCAGGGGATTACCATTCTCGGTACTGAGCTTAAAGTTGCTGCATATGCGGATGACCTGCTTTTGCACCTTTCTTATCCAGAGACATCTATTCCTGCCATGTTGGATATAATTGAGCAATTCAGTAAACTATCCAATTACAAATTAAATGTAGGGAAGTCGATTGTGTTTCCCCTAAATCACATAGTTTTTAAGAATGATATTACCTCCCTAGGTCTGGCCTGGTCTAAAGATTCGTTGCGGTATCTGGGCATTGTGTTAACTAGGGACCTGCAGAGTACCTTTAAATGCAACTTGGAGGCTCTACTGTCCACAGTAGCTCTAGATTTGGCTAGATGGTCGACTCTACCTATCTCTTTTTGGGGAAGAGTCAGCCTGGTCAAGATGAATGTTCTCCCACGTCTCTTATACCACCTACAGCTACTTGACATCTGTTTGCCAAATTGCTGGTTTAAAAAGGCCCAGAGTTTGATTGGTGATTTTATCTGGTCTAAAAAGAAGCCTAGATTAGCTTTTTACAAGCTCGTGGCGCCCAAGTCTAAGGGCGGTTTACGACTTCCATACATGTGTATGTACTACTAGGCCTGTTGTGCAGCCAAATACCTAAGGTGGATGGTCACCAATTCCTGGGGTTATTTGCCCGCATGGCTCAAAATAGAGAGGGAAATGATCTGCTCAGTTAATATAGCCCCTTCCGCTCTATTATTCCTCAATACCGCCTCGGTACCCAAGCAGTTAAAAGACACCACAATCGGAATCTCTATGAAGATTCATTCACAGTTGTGTAGATTCCTAAAATATAAATATTGGTTAGATGTGGAGCAATTGATTTGGAACTCTCCTGCCCTTAAAATTGATAACAAAGTGTTATCCCCCAGATGGTTACCTAATTTAGGCGATGGTAGGGTTAATTTATTTCTTAAGGAGGATGGTACCTGGTTATCAGCTGAGGATATTGTGGTGAAATTTAGGCTTAAGGAAAGTGACTATTTCAAGGAACATCAGCTTAGACACCTCCTCACTAAAAAATTTGGGGAGGGTACCCCTATATCTTATGATTTCGCCTTCCTCACTGAACTAGTCCCTTTGGTTAATTCCCCCTGGAATATCTCCAAATTGTACAATATTTTGTATGATTGGCATTTCCCTGTGCTGTTTGGCCATACAGAGTTTTGGTCCGCTCTCTTCCCACACTGGGATAGGGACTGGACGATTATATGGAATAACTGCCATCGTTTTGTAACACAAGATAGGCTACAGTTGATGCAATTTCGTATTCTCCATAATCTCTACTACTATCCTCAGAAACTGGCTAAATGGGGAATAACTTCCTCTAATGTTTGAACTAGGTGTGCTCAAGCAGAAGGTTCTCTACTCCACATTTTCTGGGAATGTCCTAAGATATCACCCCTTTGGGAGGCTATGAGGGACAAGGCCGACCCACTCCTTGGGCTGAGAGACTCGTTCATCCCAGAGGTTTGTATTTTCGGGGATTATTCACTGATTTCTGTTAATAAGCATAAGTTTCATATTGCTTTAATTTCCATGTCTGTTAAAAAACTGGTGCTTAGGTATTGGAGGAGTTCTGAGGTTATCTCTTATTCTGAATGGCTAAACAAGCTATTATTTAATCTTCGAGTGGAGAAGACTATTTCGAGTATCAATAATAATAATTCCAAATATGAACAGATCTGGGACTCACTTCATGTGTTATATACTACCTAATTTTTAATATTTAATTTCTAATCTCCCAGATGTCATGGACTGTCAAGCCTTTGGGACTCTGTGGGGGTGTTTGGGGTGGGGTGTCGGGGAGGGGACGGGGGATGGGGTCAGTCAACCTGTTTTGTCTCAAGTTTTATGGTATGGATGTTTTGACCCTGTCCATTGTTTATTGTGAAACTTTCAATAAACTTTAAATTATAAAAAAAAAAAAAATGAAATGCAAATTCACCAGAGAAATGTGGAATTTTGCCCACGAAAATAATGGAATTTGCCTGCAAACAGTGGAATTTTGCCACTCGTGTGCAAAATTCCACTGTTCATGGGCAAAATTCCGCATTTTGCGCCAGCAAAATATTTAGCGAAATGTGCAACATTTGCAAAATATTTCATGGGGTGCAATTCCCGATTTTGCTGGAATTTCACCAGCAAAATGACATTTCATGGCATCTCTATTCAGCACTCCTATGCTGTACCGAAGTTGGGACTTAGAGAGCAGTGGAATGGTGCTTAGGGTTTAAAAAAGGCCAGGTCAAAAATGACAGGGAGAGAAAGAGGGTCAGGAGCAACTACTGTAACGTTCCTGCAGAGGGCAGAAGTGGGGTGATTTATCCGCAAGGGGGACTCTGGGACAGCATAGTTCTAAGGGGGATAGCGGTGACCCAGAGAGGGAGTAAAGTGGGTATGGGCTAATGAAGTAGATAGGGCAGAAAAGACTTAGAAAAAAAATGTAACCATTGGGATTGTCTAATGGTTAGGGTCACCGACCATAGTGCGAAGGGTTGAGGGTTCGAATCCTAGGGTGGACTCTGGAAGAGTGAGGAGGATAAATTCACTAGGGGTGGGGTTGATAAGAGAGGGCTGGCATAGATCGGGGGCTCTGAACTTATATAGAAGGGGTTAATTATGCTGAAGATGTAAGGTGACTTAAAAGGCACAGTAGTGACTCCTAGTGGCAATGTGGTATAACTAGCAATAGAAAATCTAGGAATATAGTTTCAGGAGTGACAGATTATGTGACTTGTCACGCGACCTAGGCTACCTATAAAGTTGGAGTCTGCCGTGGGTGGGGCAGTTGGACAGACTAACATAATTCTGCTGTAGTTCTGTGACTGCTTTCAAGTGCTCTGTGAGATGAGGGAAGGAGAATGTGCGTCCTTGCAGCCTGGGGGAGGGAAGAAATACAAAGGGTTAGGCAGGCAGGCAGGGGATTACCAGGGCAGGTAAACAAAGGAATTCAAGCCAAGGTGGGAAGAAAGACCGGGGGGGGGGGCGCTCCTGCTCCTGACCATGGTGAGCTGCACATGCACAGTGTAGTTCACAAAAGATGGTGGCAGGAGCAGAAGAAACAACTAAGGAGACCCCAACCAGAAGCACAAGTGTCACACAGTAAGCAATAGGCAAAAAACACAACACAACAGTTAAACTGCAGCTCTCAATGCAATCAGATGTCATAGGGCAGATATAGTAAAAGTGACAGCAGCAAAAGCTTAGATACAGGTAAATATCACTTAAAAACACAGAAACTGCTGCTAAAAAGAGCAACATCAAACTCCTTATGGTAACACAGAGCAAGGAGACATTACATGGCTCCTAATGAGCAAAAACAGTTAAAATAAAACAGCTGATGTCTGCCAACTTTTTTACAGTTCCTCTGTACCTGTAGTTCTGTGGCTGCTTTCCAGTGCTCTGTGGGCCAAGGGAGGGAAAATGTGTGGGCTTGCAGCCTGTAGTTCTGTGGCTGCTTTCCAGTGCTCCACGGGCCAAGGAAGGGAGAATGTGTGGGCTTGCAGCCTGTAGTTCTGTGGCTGCACATAGTCATTAAACCAAGCCTAACCAAACCTTTCCTGGAGGGAGAGCTGACACCTCATTCAGGGGCCCATGGGATTAACATCCTATAGAGTGGTGGGATATGGGGAAGTGAATTTCCAAGATAGAGGAAGGAAAATCTACCTTCCTTGGTGATGTCTGGTAGTAAGCTGAAGAAATGTTTGCCTTGGGCCCCCTTGGGTGGGGGTAAGGTTCCACATCAGAGGGAATGATCTAGGGACATCCTGGATAAATAAATGAGGACAATAACAAAAACCAGACTAATCAAACATCAGACCATACCAGGCAGCCGATCATATTGAACTGCAGCCCTCTCCACCAGCCATAAGGTGAGACTCTAATAGTGAGTATTGGATAGTGGTCATATGTAAACCTTGCATTAGGCAGAGTCTGGACTAAAGCAAGAAATGAAAGCAGTTGACAGCATAGCCTGTAATCACTCCAAACTTCCTTTTAAACATTCGACAGAGGTGGTACACTGGAGAATATGTCATGCATCTCTCCCATGCTCCACTTCAATGTACCTACTTTGCGGCCCCTACAACAGCCCAACAAAGCCACTCCCATCCTCAAATTTTATAACATTAGTACTTTTCAACTGTAGACAGCCATTCTATAGGGAGGGGGAAGACAATACTGGGAACTAACTGGGAAGAGAATACAGTCGCAGAAGAATTTAGCACTGTCCAAGGCAGGAGTGAGACCTTGGGGTGATCATATCAGATGATGACCTCAAGGTCAGTAGACAATGTGAAAAGGCAGCACTAAAGGCTAGTGGTATCCTAGGATGCATAGGGAGGGGCAACACGAGCAGAAGGCATGAAGTAATTTTGCCCCTATATCGGTCCCTGGTCAGGCCTCACCTAGAGTACTGTGCCCAATTCTGGATGAAACACCTCAGGAAGGACATAGATAGGCTGGAGATGGTACAGATAGGAGCAACAAAGATGCTACAGGGCTTGCATCAGAAACCATACGAGGCAAGACTGGATGGTCTTAAATTATACTCCCTAGAACAATGCAGGAATTGTGGGGACATGACAGAAACATTCAACTGCCTTAAAGGCAACAACAAGGTGCACATGCAGAACCTCTTTCAGGTAAAGGACTACAGCAGGACTAGAGGGCACAACCTTTGACTTAAGGGAGGAAAGTTCAGAAGCAATACGAGGAAATTCTTCTTCACAGAGCGTGTTGTGGAACCATGGAATGGCCTGCCGGTGGGGGTGGTGGGAGCCAAGATAGTGGGGGAATACAAGTGGGCATGGGACAGACACTGGGATACACAAGCAGGCAGCTAAGTAGGGGGGTAGGAAGCCAAGGTCAGACTTGATGGATCATACAATCCCCATCTGCCGATAACTTCTATGTTTCTATGTTACTCTATATGTCGTGTGCCCTCTCCAGCTCCCAAAGCCATCGTTTGCAGGTTAGTAATGCATTGTCTTTGTGGCTTGGGCTGCTGGGGAGTCAGATCTTCCTTTTGCAGAAGCGGAGCAAAGTGAGTGATTTTAGCATCCCCCTCAGAGCTCCCTGAGGACTATTTTCTGTTTCTGCTATGGCTTTTTCTGGGGATCACAGTTAATTTAGTATTCTTGTTCTCTTTAGGGTGTTGTTTGGTGCTGCCCTGACCTCTTTTTCTGTTTGCCGCTGGAAGTCAAGGTTCTTCAGTGGATATCTTTGGGGGCCCTGAATCTGCAGTCTGGCATGATTCCACCACCCTCTGCCCTGTCATCTTCTCAGGGATGAGGGTAGTATCCATTGGGGCATACTCTTGGCATTTGTATGGTGCCTGGAGTTTTGCTGCTGACCACGATCGCAAGATAAACCTCTCTGCTTCCTCTGGTTCACTAAATGAGTGGGGAACACCGTTTCTTATTATGCATAATGTAGCTGGATACTGGAGACTTTATTAAATCTGCAAGGCCATTAGGGCATGTTTCATGGGTGTAAATTCCTTGCAGCGCTCTGATAGCACTGGGAGTAATCAGGAAATATATCTAGTTTTTGCCTCTGCCATTGTAATGGACCACATTCTCAGGCCAGTGATAGTATTTATTTTTCATCCTGGAACCAGAGCATTTTAATTATTATGGACTTTGGACTTTGTCCAGGTTTTTGGGGGGCAGCGACCTGTGAGCCCGTTCAAATTCTAGTACTGTGTGCCAATTGTATTTTAAAATATTTGGCAGTGCTTCTTGAAGGAAGAGAACAGCGTCCCAGTCCTCTGCCCCCTCTGGGAACCCCACAAACTTGAGATTGTTTTGTCTACCCTGATTATCCAAGTCTTCCACTTTGTCCAAGAGCTGTCTAAGAATGAGATCATGTTCCCTCATGTTAGCCTGTATATGGTTGGTTGTGTCCCCTTGTTTGGAGATCTGTCTTTCATTTTCATTTACTCTTTATAAGATAGGCATGATGTCCTGCTTGGTTTGATAGTTTTGGGTTTTTAGGTCTGTAATTTCTGTTAGTATTCAGTAAATATGCCTCTTATTTCTTGTAACTCCCTTGGAGCAGTACTGCCTGATGGTTCCACACTGGCAGTCATGCTGTACTGCAGTTCCAGACCTCTTTGATGCCTAGGGCCTCAGATCTGTTCCTCCTGGATGCTAAATAATCCTTGATCTGACCACAAAATGTTTAGTTCTTTTGGAGCCTTGATCTGTTGGGCTTCTTTTGTTATATTTTTGTGGTATCTAGGTCCATTAGTACCAGCAGGATGTTGTAGGATTTATAGGTAGAGCAGTGAGCTAAAGATTTACACAGCTTCCATCTTGGCTTCCAAGCTGTGCTCGCTGTTGTTGTCAGCACTATTTTTGAGTCACCATTATTACATGGAACCATATTTTTATTTATTTTAGCTTTTTTTGACCAGGTATGCACACTAGACAAAAAAAAAAGCCAATTTTCCGGTGCGACCAGGAAGGCTACAGTAAGATGTATATTGGGAAAAATATACAGACAGAGTTGGAGGGCATTTACAATGGATGACACATCTATCTCATTAAAGCAGTAGTAGCTGCCCACAAGAAAGCTACTGCAGAATTGCTTGACACAGTGTATGTGCATCAAATGGCAGTATAACAATATAATAGTGTAAAATTACCAGCAAGCTTATTTAAAAGGATACATAACACACCCTATTAATACTCAAAACAATCCATATGTGTTTAAAAAATCTTCCTACTTAAACTGCAACCATAGTTCACTAATATGACACATGTACAGTATACTTAGCTTTAAAACACACATGGGTATGGGGGGGGAGGAAAAGGGAGGAGGGATATAGGTAAGCAGAGAAATCAATGTTAAAAATATATAAAGATAGACATGCAAAAAACTGAACTAATCCATGATTTGTATGTTAAACAAAGTTGGATTATGGTATGAGTAAGGCCTTCTGTGATAAATAAATATGAGTTATCTTTTGTTCTTCAAAAAAGGTGCCTGCTGGAAGTGGCCATTTAGGCCCGGATGGCTACTGGCCTTAAGTCTATACTGCCAATATGTTTCACAGCATATTAGTCTATTATCAAGGTCTCCTCCTCTGGGACCTATTGTCACTTTTTCAAGTGCCTTAAAAGAAAATGTATGTCATGGTCTTGCCCTTTTACAATGTACTACTAATGCATTTTCAAAGGATCCATTTTTTTTTTAAACTTCTTTATTGTCATTTTAATAACCATTAGACAAACATACATTGATACTCGGGTACCTCCCGAGCCCACACCCCAAAACTGAGTGTAGTCACTATATACAATAATAACTATATACATACACAGCTGCAATAAGTACCCCCCCCACAGACAACATCAACAATTGTACTATAGAAAGCATCTTATGTCTAGATAGCTAACTTTTATACTAAAGCATCAGTTTCAAGAGGTATCCTCTCATATAGTTAAAGTAATTTCCATCAGGGTATTGACAAATTGGGGTAGAACCCTGCAACTGCATCCCTAGCTAAAAGAGAGTGTCCCCCCTACCCACAAACATTTGGCAGATTGTAAGACTCATGTTACATAATCTTAATAATAATCAAAAAGAGTATGCATAACCCCCTGCAGTGGAAAATAAATAAATATAACCCACTGTTATATTATCTACTCCCTATCCATAGGTCTTAAACTAAGCACAATCAGACAGACAGACCCGTGTTTGGGCACCTTTAGATTGTATTGAGTAAACCGCCTCCAGGATCCTCCAGCTTTCATCATATGTTCCCTTTCGTCCATCCCGAAGCATTTGCCTCCTGAGCCTATCAAGCGCCTTCAAGAAATCTCCCACCCACTGGTCATATGTATAGATAAGATCCCTTTTCCAATGCCTCAGGACAAAAGCTTTAACTAGGGCGGACATCAAAGATACATGGTGTTTAGTAAGTGCTCCTGGAATTTGGGCCATATGTCCCAGAACACAATTCTCAAGCAAAATAAAGTCTGTATAATTTACCACAGGATCCATATTTTGTTTAATCTGATCCCAGAAGGGGTGAACTTTAGGACAATCCCACATTACATGTAGTATATCCCCTGGGTTCATGCCACATCTAAAACATAGATCTGTCTGTCTAAGGCCCTGAGCACAAAGTTTGGCAGGGGTATAGTATATATTAGAGAATATGAAAAACTGCATGATCCTGTACCTAGGTATAGCTATATACCCACTGCTCTGCCAAATTTCCTTCCAATCAGGCCCCAGAGGGATATTCTTTTTTTCCCAGTATGAAACCTTCGCAGAAAATTCCCCGCCTAGAAAATCTAATAACACTTTATATATGTTAGAGAGGGGTTTTCGTAAATGGCTAATTTCCTTAAGGCTATCCCAGGTAAATGGAGTACCCTGAGTGCCACTATTCTCTCTCACCATTTTATGTACCATTTTAGTAACCTGTATCCTCTTAAAGAAGTTCATATTCTTGCACTGAGCTGGGAAGACCACCCTGTCTTCTATTATAAGATCTGCCCAATTTAAATTGGACAATTGAGGAGCCCATTGCTTTCTAATTATTTGACCCCCAATAGTCATATTGGGATTACCCAATATAGACTGTCCCTGAAGCCCTTTTGAGCTTTTTTCTGACTCGGAGATAAGAGGGCCCACCAAGCCGACATTGACTTGTATATTGGCGTTTGCTTTCCCCCATCTGGTAGCCCTTCTGGGTTGGAAAAGAGCACTGCTTCGGGGGAAATACCCATGTCTTTAAGAATTTGTCTCTCAACTTGAAGCCAAGTTAGTATATATCCCTCTTCCTCCGATGTTCTATTCCACTGACCTATTATACCTAGTTGTCCAGCCACATAATATAAATGGAGGTCTGGAATTTTAAGACCCCCCGATACTTTGAGGAAGCCGTAAAATATTATATTTTCTCCTAGGGGCTTTTGAATTCCATAGGAAGTCAGAAATAAATTTTTGCACTTTAATGAACCAGCACTTTGGGACATTACACGGGGACAAATGTATTGGATACAGAAGTCTAGGCAATAAGTTCATTTTAATCAAACCAAGTCTAGCAGTCAAGTTCAAGGGGAGTTTATTCCATCTAGTTATATCTGTTCTGACTACTGATAGCACCTTGCTTATGTTTGTTTTCACTCCTTCCTCCACATTAGCAGTGATCCAAATGCCAAGATATTTAATCATTTTTGGGGACTAGTTCAATTGCAAAGGCTCAAAATCCACTTTGTAGGTATATAGGGTGAGGGGGAGAACCTGTGTCTTACTCAAATTTAACTTATAGTTCGAGACCATAGAAAATCTCTTTACTATTTCAAGTGCCCTATTAAAGCTCTTTACTGGTTCCTGTAGGTGTAACAGTATGTCATCTGCGAAAACAGAAAATTTAATTTCCCTTCCCCCAACAACAATCCCCTGCACCGCCGAATCCATCTGGATCGCTCTTAATAGGCGCTCCAGATATATGTTAAACAAAATTGGTGATAGGGGGCATCCTTGTCTAGTCCCGTTATCAAGGCAGAACTCCTTCGATAAATAGCCATTGCAAAGAACCTTAGCTGTGGGAGCAATATAAAGATTTTTAATGCCTCTGAGAAGGCCCTCCGGGAAACCCATCCTCCTCCTCATGGTCGCAAATAGAAAAGTATGGGAGACCCTGTCGAAGGCCTTTTCAGCATCTAACGAGATTAGTGCCATGGGTAACCTAGAATTAGAGGCTTTGTTAAGTATGTGATGGAGCTTCCGAAGGGCATCGTGTGCCCCTCTACCTGGCATGAACCCAACTTGCTCTTGACTAATTAGCATAGGGGCAATTTTTAAAATTCTATTGGCCAATATCTTCATCAGCAATTTAAGATCCTGGTTCATCAAAGCAATTGGTCTATAGCTTCCAGGGAGTTCTTTTGGCTTATCCGGTTTTGGGATGAGTGTAATGTTGGCCTGATATTATGGTGGGTGAGGGACCGCTTCCTGCATAATATTTGAGAATATATCTTTTAATAGTATTAATATAGTTAGAGAGTGGGATTTATAAAATTTTTCTGGTAGACCATCTGGTCCCAGCATTTTGCCATTTGGCAACGTATTAATCACCTCTATTATTTCAGACTCTAGTATAGGGGCCGTCAATCCTTGGGCTTGCTCTTGATCCAATCTAGGTAACGGCATACTTTCCAAAAAACCCCAAACATCCACCTCATTAGTGGGCGCACTCCTTTGATAAATCTCTGCAAAATAGGCTGTGAAGGCATCAGCCATTCTCTGAGGCTCTGTTATTTTTTCCCCCTTGAAATTTATGAATGGAATTGTATGAGCAGCCTCCCATTCTTTAATTCTATTTGCAAGAAGCCGACTAGGTACATCCCCCTGTATTAGATATCTAGCTTGAATCTTTTCAAGCCAAAAATCTATCTTACCATAAAGGATGCTTGCCATGTCATCTCTTAATTCCTTAAGCTCAGTATCCACCCCATTGGAAGAGCCCTTCAGGGGAGCCAGTGAGTTGACAACACCCAATATAAACTCTTTCCTCGCTTTTCTCATACTATTTCTTCTGGCTGTATACCTCTGAGCTATACCAGCATATAAAACTTTACAAGTGGGCCACGCTAATCTCCAATCCCGAAGTGTTGGGATTTGAGTCTGGATAATTTCTAGCAATGCTTCCTCTAACTGGGATAACATACTATCATCTACTAATAAGGATTCATCTAACCTCCATCTATAGGGCTTCATCAGAATAGATTCCATGGCCCAAGTCAACTGGACTGGGGAATGGTCGGATTAAATTCTGGTATGGGTGATCAGCTCCCTAGTTCCCTGTAGTGCCTCCTTATTAACCAAAAAAAAAATCAGTTCGAGAATGAGTTTTGTGCGCCCCTGAGTAAAAGATCATACTGCGTCCCCTTTATTATAAACCTGGATTGGGTCTACCAGCGCTGTTACCTCAAGGAGTCTAGCCATAGCTACCTGGGCTGTAGAAGGTGGCTTTTTAGATGAAGGTTTCCTGTCCATCAAATTATTAAGACACAGGTTCCAGTCTCCTGCTATAATTAAAGGATGGGATGAAAAGGAAGCTATGTCCACCTCCAACGAAGCAAAAAAATCAGGGTTAGATGGAGTAGAACCATATATAGAGGCAATTGATAATAGTTTGCCCATGATAGTGCCCATAACATATATCCCTCTAGCATCTTCTCTAGCTTTAATTTGCGATACTGTGAATGGGTAGGCTCTCCCAATCAAAATTGCTACCCCCCCCCGAGGATTTTGCTTTTCCCTCTCCTAAATCTTGGCCCACCCACAGCCTCTTTAAAAGACCTAGCTTATCTTTTAATAGGTGGGTTTCCTGCAAGACTGCTATTTGAGCCCCCAGCTGATGAATATGTTTTAAAATCACCATTCTTTTCTTTGTCGTTCTGAGGCCTTTAACATTCCAGGAACTAATTTTGATACTTATCATATTATCTTTCTATACCCCTTCCTCTCACTCCAACAAATTCTGCCCATATACTTATATATACTATGGACTCTTTCTCTTCTCCAATCCCACTGATCCCTCCCCCCCCCCAGCATAACCCCCGATCCTTGATCGCTTCCTACCACAAGTGGATACGAAATGAGTCATCCCAGAGAGCCCCCAAGCCCCGTATCTTTTCAAAAGCACCTGAAGCTTCCTGACTCCTCTGTATTACCACTCACCCCCCCATTGTTCCCCATTAGTGTTCTCTGCTAACCCCAGATATAATATATCAAGCTATGCAGAAAGTAGCAATGATAATAATAATGATTATAATGTGGCCCCACATAACCAAAAAACAAATTAAATTACACATTGTAAGACATCAATTTCCTGTCCTTCTGAGGCCCCATATTAGGATCCAGTCCCTTTAAGTCCTGGGTTAAATCAGTGCACAGTTTCTTGAGCCCACACCTAAGACTAGAACACATAACCGTTCGTTATTTGACCGCCTTTAATGACTTTATGCTGTCAACAAGATTAATCAGTCCCTCTGCATATTTCTAACCAAGAAATAAAAATAAAGCAGCAGTCCCATTAAATCTAACACAGAAAATGCTCCTTAAGTAAACTTTAGGGCATTTCTGCCTTACTATTTTGCTTCAAATAAATGCATCTGCATGATTAGCAAGTCTCAGAACTGCCTGAGGTCTTCTCCCACCACTCACAGTCAGGTCACAGGCCTAAACAAATCTGGGAGCTCAACTCGCAGTCCGTCTGCCGCATCCTTCACAGTTAAGTACCTCCGATCTCCGGATTGCAATTTCACCACCAAAGTAGCAGGGTGTTGGATTCTAAACTTCACTCCAGCCAAATAAAGCTTTTTTCTTTATATCCACATACTCCTTCTGCTTCTCATGAATCACAGGTGTTTGATCTTGGAATATCCACAAGGATGTTCTGTTCCATTGCAGGTTTTTGAGTGTTCTGGCTCTACTTAGAACATGGGCTTTCTCCTTATAATTTAAGAATGGCATAATAATGACCCGTGGCCGAGCCCCCAGTGGAGGTATTTCTCTAAGCGAGCAGTGGGCTCTCTCGATATTATATGAGTCCCCATATGGCATTGGGCCCAGCAGCTTCAGTAGTAGATCCTGGGTAAAAGCTATGCAATCAGATCCTTCTGATCACTCCGGAAGACCCACCAGGATCAAATTATTCCTCTGGCTGCGAGAATCCTGGTCCTCACTCAATCCTCAAGCTTTCTGACTTGCTTTCGTAAATCTGCTAACTCCTGCTCATGCGTTTGAGTTTTCCATTCCTGAGAAACCATTCACACCTCTACATCCCCTATTCTCTGTGCCAAAGCATTTAACGTCAGTTTAACTGTCGAGAAATCAGCCACTAGCCCCCGAAGTAAGGCTTTAATTTCAGATATGTCATCGGGGGATGCCTGACCTCATCCTTCCGTATTCAAACGAGTCTCTTGATCTTCCGGCACTGGTGAGGGGGGTTTCAGATGCTTTGTCACCGGCGCTCGTGCATCCAAGATCTCAGGGCTTTCATACTCCATCACGGGCGATGCCATCGGCCCTACAAGTTGCCGCAATATTCAGTATAAAGTCCCACAATATGCACAGAAGGGTTTCTCAAGAAGTGCAGCTATCTTTAGAAGCTTGGCAGCATTATTTCCACCACCACACTGGAGTCAACAATAAGTTTATTATTTGATAGATTCAGCAGGGCCTAGGAGCCACACTCAGGATGTCCTTCCTCAATCAGCTCATCACGTGATCAGGATCCATTTTTAATGTGTCTCAAGTGATCAAGAATCCTTTCCTTAAACTATCTGCATGTTTTCCCAACATAAAAGCATCCACAATTGCACATAGCAATGTACACAACTGATTCGGTACTGCAGGAAATGAAAGTTACCTTGGTGCCTCCCAGTCCACTATTGCCTGGTTTTCCAGCTACCTGCACAATCGCACCCAGTCTGTCTCCTACCGTAGAGTCCTGTCCTCCCTGCTCCTCTGTCCACTATTGTTCCACAAGGTTCCATCCTTGGGCCCCTGCTATTTTCTATATTTATAAACAATCTACCTACCATTCCCACCCACTGTCACACCTTACTCTACGCTGACAACTTGGTCCTCTATGCCTCCTCTAGCTCCATTTCTGACAGTAATTCCCAACTCTCTTCTGACCTGCAACGAATCTAAACATGTCTCCCATCTCACCACCTTGTATTAAATGTTGCCAATACCCAGACCATGCTCTTCAGGTCCCACAGGAAGCTCAGTCCCCTAAACTCCTCATTTATGGTCTCTTGCCTCAGTTGCTCCCCAGTACAAGTGACTGACTCCTTCAGCTACTTAGGGGTCACTCTGGATCCATGTGTCATTTTTTCTTTCCATGTCAATGCGATATGAAAGTCTGTCAATGCCAAAATTGAGTTGGCTTATTGTTTTCACCATGCCTGACCCTTGCCGCTTGGATCTCCATCGCCCAAGGACTTCTGCTTTCTAGTCATTGCTATGCACTGCCAGCCTTTGCTCAAGTGCAGGCAAATGTCCTTCAAGTGTGGGATGTTGCCTGTAACAATGTTTGCAGATTTGCCTTGTCTGCCCATCAGCTTAAACACTGCTGCACACTTTACTCTGACCTCCACTGGTTATCCTCCTCCTCCCCATGTTTATATTCCATAGGCTGCCTGATAGACAATATAATTTGTTCTTCTCTCCCCTCCTTCTTTGCAGCCATGTTCACCCCAGTTGACTGCCCCCGACTCCTCCGGTCCTCGACTTCCGCTCTGATCACTGTCCCTAACTGCTCCGCCAAAATGGGTGAATTTGCCTTCTCCATCTAAGCTCCTAAATTCTGGAACTCCCTTCCATTTTCCCTTAGAAGCTTCAGTTCTCACCCTGCCTTCAAGCATGCACTCTTTAATTACCTCATCTCCCTAGATGAGTGTAAATGTCTTTAGTCCATGTATTACACCTCTTTACTTGCTCTAGTTCATGGAACATACCTCTTTACTTACTGTAGCACTACTATCCCCCTCCGTGTTCCATACTCTCGTCCTATGCCATCAGTACTGCTGTTATGCACTTAAGTTACTGATCTCTGCAAGCTGTTTTTATCACTTTTGTACAGTGATGCTTACTCTATGTATGCCATCACTTTCATGCAAAATAATTCTACTGTCATGGAAGGTTATTGATTTCTTTATGTACTGCATTGTATCAGCTCCTCCCTGTACTATTGTTTGTAACTTGTTTGAATTGTAATCTCCCGGGTCGTGCCTGAAATTAGGCAATCCTGTCTGGTGCACTTACCTGGTTATCAAAAGCAAATAAATAAAATCACCTATCCTAGTGGATGTCAATTCAGCTTCCACCTTAATGTGTTCTCAAGCTGAACAATTCCCACACTTGTAAACTCCAGCTGGAAGTCTTTCTGTTTTACCGGTTCCAGGCTGTGCACCAAGATGTCCAAAAGGATTTTGCCTTTATGGTATGTGATGACGGGACCAGAAGCAATCACATCCTTGAGGGCTGTTTCCACACACAAAATATTCCAATTTCTTCTGATAATGCCTTCCAGAACAGTGACCTGCATATTAAAAATGGTAATTAGATAACAGCCACAAAATTTCTTGTTAGGTCTATATATACTGAATTTACTGGATTAGGTAGGACAAAAGAAGGCTCAAGGCCCATCATGATTGTCCCTCACATATTGGGTCATTAACTTGTTTATTAGAGTTGAGTTAGCCATTTATCAAGATTCAATCTGAAGGTGTTGAAGTTAGTAAGATCAGCCAGTTCCTGTGGTAGTAAATTCCACTGCTTAGCTGTTCTAATGCAGAAAAAGTTATCCCGCTTACTGGTGTTAGCCCAGTCAGCTGATAGTTATTTTTTATGCAATCTGCCAACTGTACATTTGTTGGCAAATGAGAATCCACATTGTTTCATTAAAGTGGTTGATTTTACTGTTTTGAATGTGAGTAGAATGTCACCCCTGTGTCTTCTGAGTTGCAGGGGATACAGACCCATTGCATTCAGTCTAGTACCGTAATCTCTTGTTGTAAATCTAGGTATCATTTTAGTGATTCTCCTTTGAATCTGCTCTAAATGGTTAATGTCACCATTGAGATGTGGGCTGCAAAATGGGGAACCGTAATCTGTATGGGGTCTAATATATGCCCCGTACAATACTAGGCGATGCTCAGCTTCACTGATAAAGTTTTTTTTTACTTGTTTTAGGATGATATAATCCATTCATGCAACTTTATTGCAATGATTGGAGGAAGTCAGTTTATTACAGTATTTATCAAGATACCTAGGTCACGTTCACAAGTAGATGTCTGAAGCAAGGAATTGTTTAAATAATAGTTGTTATGGGGATTAGTTTTCCCGAATCTATTCTTGTTATTCCTACTTCTATTCTGTCTGTTTGTTATAAGCAATGTTTGTCTATTCATTTGATCCACCTTATGCCTAGCTGTATCTGTACACCTTGGAACCTCCAAGTAAGGGTATCAGTTTCCCTACTGTATGTTTCTGGTATGCTACATTTGTGTTTATCATGCATACTGGCTCACAGGTATGTTGTGTGTCATGTGTCTGGGGTGGCATCTCCAGAAGTGCAGTATAGAATTTCTGTCAGTATTCTTCATAAAATAATTCCTGCAAAGTCCCCCTTCCACATTCTTGGCTAGTTCCAGATCAGAAAAATGAATCTTTGTTTTGCTAGATGTCAAGGTACATTTCAGGTGGGGGTTAGTTCCTTTCAGATATTCAACAGATTTCCCCAGATCTGTTTCATCTCTTTCCAAATGAGTATGATATCATTGATAAAGTGACAACAGAAATCTATTTGTTCAAAGTATGGATTGGTGTCAGGGACATTAATACATCTTTTTTCACATTGAGCTAGATACAGTATATGGTGGCATATAGAGATGTTGCGAAGTTTAATTCGGCCTGCAAATTTCCTGCAAAGTCGTCGCATTTGCCCGGCAAAAAATTTGTGAAATTGGCTTCTCATGATAAAACTTCACCTGTTAACTTCGAAGTTAACTTTGACTTTTGTTACTAATTTCAAAGTTAATGAAAAACAAGGTTTGTCACATGATTCACTTTCTGCAGGTCATATGGGAGACTCCAGCAAAGCAGAAAGTGAATGTTTCAGTTTCAGTTCAGCAGTTGGAGCTGGTTTGATACAGACAGAGCAGGAAAGCTCAGTAGTTTAGAGTGTTTTTGACACAAAAACAGCATTTAGTTTTATAACTTATCTTTATTTTTCTGTACTGAGAACTTTTGTTAGTGTATAATCTTTATTTTTTTGTCTGTTTAGATAGGGGGCATGTGTGTGTGTGTGTGTGTGTGTGTGTGTGTGTCTTTCTCTCTCTTTTCTTTCTTTATTTTTTTTTTCTGTAAAAACCTTGTTCTAAATATAATGGGAGGGACAGGTTAGGGAGGATGAAAGCTGGAAGAAGGGTGGGGAAGTTACTCACCTTAACTGGCATTCATTCAGAAGAGGCACTGATTCCCCCAAGCTGAGGATGGGAGTTCCACTGCTCCCTTGCAGCAGTAGAAGCAGCAGCAGCAGCAGGACCCAGTAGTCCCTGTTCCCCAGCAGGAGCCCGTGGTCTCCATCTGACTCACCAGTCTTACCAGTGCCACCACCAGCAGCTCCACCACTGGCACTAGTGATGTAGAGCAACCCACTGCAACATCATCTGGTGCCCCCCCTTTCCACTGCCACTGAGATCTGTAGTATGGGAGTTTTTCTCCCTAAATCCTGCAGATCACACTGTGGTCATCTGCAAGATATGTGGCCATAGTGTGGGGCGGGGAAGAAAGTCAGCCTCCTCCGGACCAGCGTCCAGAGGACACACCTCAAAATCCACCACGTGGCCAAGTGACAGGTGAAAGAGCATGAGGTGACAGCAAGAAATAGTAGTGGTGGTGATGGTGACAATGTGGAACCTGCGTGGTAGGCAGACTTGCCACAGTACTCGATGATCACCACAAGAACAGCAGGCAGCAGCAAGTTTACCATCCCTACCACCAATGAACCCCACTGCACCTGTGACAGAGGCAGACATGGCTGTCCTGTGGGGCAAGGTGTGACAGCTGCACTGAGATTTTAATGAATTATGTCAGGAAGTGAGAGATGGCATGGACAAACTGATGTCCAGCCAGGACAAGTTCTTGAACTTCATGTCAGAGCTCCATGGAGGTGTCGGGTCTGGCAGTGCTGCTGACAGTGGTAGTGTGTCAAAGTAACTGCTCAATTTATGTTAACCAACTTTCTTTGTTTATCATTTCCACTCTGCATTCAGAATTGTTCCCCACTCCCCACCCAAAAAACACCAAAAAAAAATATATAAAAAGTGATAAAAAGTAAAAACAAATCTTTTCTGTCTTGTGCCTCTCTATCTTCTTATGTCGTTTTGTACAATATTTCTTTCTATATGTTTGGTGCTATTGTTATATGTTAAGGTCCATAATTCATTCCATCCTTTCCCTTATTCACTCCCTGAATGTTTCCCTCATGCATTCCCCTTACCCTGATGACTCTGCACTGTCCTGTTATGTTCAATGCACATGAACCACTTTCCTGACTTTTTTTTGTGTTTCTGATTCATGTGCCCTTGTGCTATCTACAAATATCAAGTATTGCCCATTAAATAAATTGTTTCCCAATGCTATGTGATTGTGCGTGACTGGTAGTTGTGTGCAACCACCAACCACCCAAATAAGTTCAAAACCATAACACAAACGTGAGCTCTTCTGAGAAGTTAAACATAATGGAAAAATGGGCATGTGACAAGAAATTGACATTCAATGCTGATAAATACAGTGTAATGCATTTTGGAAAACAAAATAGTCAGATGAATTACTCACTTGATGGGTGGATATTAAACAAGGTGGAGGATGAAAAATACCTGGGCATTAGGATAAGTAATGACCTTAGCTTCAAGTCACAGTGTAATCAAGCCATTAAAAAATCTAATAGTATTTTATACTGTATAAAAAAGCGTATCAAACGTAAGAACAAGGATGTATTGTTGCCTGTCTACACATCCTTGGTGAGACCACATGTTGACTACTGTGCCCACTTTTGGTCTCCAGGTGGCAGAGAGGAAATAAATGCCCTCAAGAAAGTTCAGAGAAGGGCAACTTGCAGGATTAAAGAGGCAAAGGGACTTGAGTACCAAACAAGACTCAACATCCTGGGACTGTATTCCTTGGAATTCAGATGACTGAGGGGAGATATGTGTCTGATTTACAAAGCCCTTACAGACTTACAGCTGTGGGAACTCTCGGGGTTGGAATACAGAAATCTACACTATAATACTAGATCACATCCCCTGCAACTCGAATTAGAGATATTTTGATCCACCAAAAGGAAGCAGTGGTTCTCCGTAAGAGTAACAAAAATTTGGAATGAACTCCCACTGGAGGTAGTGGCCAGTGGTAGTATGTACAGCTTTAAATCAAAACTACAGTAGACGTACACCTTATTACAAACAACATACTGGGATACTACTGACTTTAGTGAGCTAAAAGGGACTTCGGTCTAAACAAAGCTCTGTAACGCCTATGAAACCGATGAATTCTGTTTTAAGTGTTTAACATGTTTCCTCTGCTTGCCAGAAATGTTGTGTCCTTCTCCAGTTGAAAACTGCCTTTCTGCTGTTAGTTTCCCTGCTGTGCAGCAGGCCTGAGATATCAGGAAAAAGAACATGAGAAAATTGCAAGAGAAGTTAAACATAATTATGGAACTTATAATTTTTGGGCCTGCCACACCACAACCATATCAGGTCATAATGTCGTATGCCTAATAGTGCATGGCATTATGTCGAAACCTGGACCTGTGCACTCTCTGTGTTGGATCCCCCCCAGAGTTAGAATCCTCAGTGGGGGGTTCCGGGGGGTGCAGCACCCTGCAACGGGGGGTGTGGGGGGCAGAGCACCCACAGAAAAAAAGTTATCAATGGATCGCACAATGCAATTATTTTGCATGACATTCTACCATGCACGGTATTGACCCTGTGCCCACCACAACCACCACCACCAACACTGTTCCAGAAAGGTAAAGTTGTATTCCCAGAGAGAAAATGCTTACCTTCTGTCAAATACTATTGCTACACATACAAGAGAAGGTGGTGCAAACCACATGTGAAAATTGCAAGAGAAGTTAAACATAATTATGGAACTTATGATTATAGGTCCTGACACACCACCACCACCACCATGCCAGAAATGTAAAGTTGTGTCCCCAGAGAGAAACTGCTTTCCTTCTGTCAAATACTGTTGCTGTACATGCCAGAGAAGGCAATGCAAACCACATGTGAAAATTGCAAGAGTAGTTAAACTTAATTATGGAACTTCTGATTTTTGGGCCTGCCACACCACCACCACCACCACCATGCCAGAAATGTAAAGTTGTGTCCCCAGAGTGAAAATATTTCCTTCTGTCAAATACTGTTGCTGCACATGCCAGAGAAGGTGGTGCAAACCTCATGTGAAAATTACAAGAGTAGTTAAACTTAATTATGGAACTTGTGATTTTTGGGCCTGTCGCACCACCACCAGTACCACCACCACTGTGCCAGAAATGTAACATTTTATCCAGAGAGGGAAACTGCTTTTCTACTGTCAAATACTGTTGCTGCACATGCTGTAGAAGGTGATGCAAACCACATGCGAAAATTGCAAGAGGAGTTAAACATAATTTATGAAACTTGTGATTTTTGGGCCTGTCACACCACCACCACCACCACCACCACCACCACTGTGCCAGAAATGTAAAGTTGTGTCCCCAGAGAGAAAATACTTTCTTTCTGTCAAATACTGTTGCTGCACATGCCAGAGAAGATGGTGTAAACCACATGTGAAAACTGCAACGGTAGTTAAACTTAATTATGGAACTTATGATTTTTGGGCCTGCCACACCACCACCACCACTACTATACATGGAAATGTTGCTGTTCTGCTGCTGCTGTCTGCCTCCTGCTGCTGCTGTGATTGCTGATATGAGTACTCTTGCTAGTTGTTGAGTCTTGGATGTATCATCACACATACTGCCTAAATAAGTATTTTTATTTTTTTCTCTCTTTTCTTTGTCAGGTTTGTTTGTTATTGTTACTGCCTGAAGTGTAATGTGTTCGTACTGCTGTCCCTTTCAGGTATGGGAGATGATGACGTCCTACTGATTGAAAGATACAATGTTGAGGTTGGAATTTTTATTTATTTATTTATTTGCTTTTGGTAACCGGGTAAGTGCATTAGGCAAGAGGCCTGCCTATTTTCAAGCACGACCCAGGACAGTACAGTACATAAACCAGAGAATTAACACAAAACAGGAACAGATTGTTAGCATTAACAGGCATCTGAAAGAAACAGACATTATTTTGAATAAATCATAACAAGCAACATCACAACATTTGCCAACTACGAAGGTAAGTATTATTTTTTTTTGGGAGGGGGGATTTACTTTTTTGACTTTCATACAGAAATTGTTAATCACTGTGTCTGCTTTGCTTCCTTGCACGTATTAGTTGTGCCTCTTTGTTTGCTATGATGGGCTTGGTTTGCCAACAGATGATGACTAATGACTGACCAGGTAATTATTTTTTCATGTTCCATGGACGCAGTTTTGCGAGTTTTTCATTGCTGTGGTTGCTGGATGTAATGGTAATTTTTTTCTGTTGCTGTTGTTATAATTTTCAGGTACTTTGAAGAATATGTTTGTGTTATACCACACGCTGACCATATAAGATGGAACTGGATTGCTTGCCTGCAGGATCTCATGACACACCATTTCATGCATGTCACAGACAGCACCTGTGAAGACAAGAAAATATTTTTTGAGAAAATGTACTTACATCTTTACTCATTGCATTACAGGCCTAGCTGCTATACATACCACTTTTTTACTCTGGAGGACTACACATCATAAAACTACAGCACTTACACCACTTATAACCAGTTAAAAAGACAGAGAACATAAAAGGAAAGGAAAGGAAAGGAAAGGAAAGGAAAGGAAAGGAAAGGAAAGGAAAGGAAAGGAAATGAAATCACAATGATGCTTACTGTCACAGTACTGCTGCTGTCTGCACAATGGTGTGTCTCTCAGTGTCCTTGACTGCTGAGAACCAGTGAAACCTGCATGGAGAAGAAATGACATGAAAACATTTTAATGTGACACTGAGTAACATGGAAGGACTTTCTGCATCTGGTATGCTGATAGAAGCGATGCAGCAACAAGAGCCACATGTATGGTATATAGGGTCCCTGAATAACAGTTCAGGAGTCTTACCATCACAATCACAAAGACAGGCCTTGCAGTGTGGTTCTGTATGAGGTCTCGCTTCCTTAATGCTGTGGCTTGCTGTAGGATGTAGGACAATCACTTCCATTGGAGTTCAGTTGCAATGGTGTAACACCATGCTATATGATAATTCTTGTGACTGAGGAGGACCTAGCTGAAACAGGCAAGAGGAGTACAGAGGAGGTAGAGGAGGAAGAGGCGTTTCTGTGTCTCGCATTTGTGTGAGCAGGCGGCCTGTGCCTTGGTCTTATCGGAAAGTCATTTTCCTGTGTGGAAGTGGTTGACAATGTGATTCATGCCTGCATAAAACTAGAATCCAAGCTGACTAGAGCACCATATGATATTAGGAGGAGGAGAAGGCTGAGATTGTGCTGTTGAAGTTAAAGCAGCAGTGCATGATAGCACCAAAAATATTGACCTGTACTTTTTTATTCTTTTTTATATTATTTATCTTGTTTGTATGATACCATTCTTTCCACAGTTTGAGTATGATTATTTAGTACTTTTTTCATATTTGAAATAGTGAAAGTAGCGCTACTTTCAATATGGCTTTGAGTAGATATTCATCTGTATTCTCATCTGTTTATGTGCATGAATTGATTAAAATAAATTCTGTTGTTACTAAAATTAAGTGTCATGCTGTATATAGTGCTCTATTACCTTGTCAATAGGTGTATAAAAAACATCAAAGAAGAGTGAGTAAAGTGTGGTCTGAGCAATATTAAAAGGAGCACTCTTTTTATTATATAAAAAGTGAAAAATAAATTATCAACTATGCTCAAACTATGGAAAGAAGGGAATCATACCTGTCAGGAGATTAGAGGCAATAGAAAACAGAATGAAAAAGCATATGACTAAATGTTTGCCGCTAGCTGGCAATGGTGCTTTAAAAAGCAGCACAAATTAATACTTTATGATGGCTATCAGTGCAGTAAATGAAAATAATATAATTTCTGTTAATTTCACAGCCAGCATTATATTATGGATGGCTTGGGAGAAGGAGCAATACATGGCATATTATTTTAATCTTCAACGTCATCCATGAAGCAGCCCTCACAGTCTTCAAGGCTGGAACTGTCAACATAGGGGAATTCCCTCTCCATCACTGCTTCATCCACTTCAACAGTGCCAAACAATGTTGTACAGTGCATTCTGCCGACAGCACTTTCCTCCTCATCACCACTGTTATGCGGTGGTGTGACAAGGAACATGATTCTTCTCAGCAGAATATGCACGTGATTCATTTTATTAAATGTCAGCATGCCAAACATTTTTGGAGACAGATTTGTGTGCCTGTCATTCACAACGGCACCCACAGAACTGAAAACATGCTCAACACTGACGCTGGAGGATGGGCAGCTCAGATATTTAAGAGCAACCACAGCCAGAGGTGGTCAGTCACTGACCTTGGTGACCCAGTATAGCAGGGGCTCATCTGCAATGGTGAGGTTCCTTGTAGATGCCAAATAGCATCTTCCATGCATTTTGCTACTCAGAGACATGCAGCATGATCATCCTCCTCCTCAGTTTCCTCCATATCTGACATCCCTACCTGACTTAGAGCAGCCCAAATGGGATTCGGGATCTGTTCTTTTAAGTGGCATGATTTTTCTGCTGGTTTAGTCTGTGATGATGAAAAGGTGGTAGCAACATCTGGTCACTGTGCAGCAGTACCCTCATGTGGCTTTGACCCCTGTGCCCATAGTAGCAACTATGCCCCGCTAACCTTTTGTGTCAGTCGTTTGGTCAGTCTTTGCATCTGCTGATGCCCACCTTGAATCATGGCTGCAAGCCCACATTTATAATGTGGGCCAAGCATTGTGGCAATCTCAAAATCCTGACTGCAGAATGTAGTTAATGTGGGAATTGCAGTCTAAGTGGACAGCATGTGTTCCATCATGGCACAACTTGATCTGTCACCACCTGCCCCAGCTGTTGTTGCATTTTCAGAAGTGTCTGCCTCAGCACACATAGCAGAGGGATGACCTCACTGTTACAGGCAGTGTCCTCACTCACTGCCTGTGTAGCATGCTCGAAGGGCCTTAGAATCAAGAAGAGCCCATCCATTTGGCACCACTGCCCAGTTGTGAGACACATGGATGCCCCAGTGCTGTCATGGCTTGCATGAAGTAGCAGATACTCTGATATTACTTTATGCTGCTCATATAAATGCTCCACCAAGTACAAGGTGAAGTCCCATCGGGTGACAACATCCATTCTAAGATGGTGCTAAGGCAACTGGTTCTGGGCCTGCAGAACACGTGCATGGTCATGAGCCTTTGCTAAACATGTAAAATGGGCACAGATGTGCCAGGCCACAGTCAGTATCTCCTTAATGTCAGGATGGTTAAGAAAAGTCTGCAAAGCCAGGTTCAGACAGTGTGCCAAGCATCGCACCCAGACAAATCCATCATCACTGATATATTTCCTAAAAGTGGACACATTGTCACTGGTGATCAATCCAGCATTCAGAGCATGGGGGTGGAGCCACTCATTGATCTCAGTGAGGATCACTTCAAGCATTTTTTTCAGCCATGTGTGATCCACGGATACTCCTCATGGCCAATGTCACTTGCTGGTGAACACCAGGCATATTGCTACCACCACAGTTTGACTTAGAACAAGTCTTGTCATGCCTCTATTCAGTCGCACTCACTACCTCAGGTACCTGTGCCCAGTGTGCTGTAATACACAAATAAGAGCTACCAGCTGTTTTACCACTGGTCCACATGTCCTTGCTGAGATGTACATACTGAGCTGAGGAATACTGAAGGGCATGATGTACCATGTCAGACACAGAGTCGTACAATTTTAGAATTGCATGCTTTGAAAAGTACATACATGATGGGATCTTCCATTTCAGCAAGGCACAGGACATGAACCACTGAAATCCAACGTTCTCTACAAACAAGAGTGGCAAAAAATCAACAGCAATCATTTCTGCTGCTTCTGCTGCATTCAGCTTCCGCTCAGTAGCATGATTAGGCAGGAATTTCGACTGGTGCTTAAAAAGCGAATGCAGCATAGGCTGAACCTTTCTTTCTGTTGTTAATAGTGTGTCAAACAGCTTGCCTCATTGTGGTACCATTATTGGTGTGCTCTTTGACTGAGGATTGCCAACGTCAGTATGTGGTGTTGCCCGACATACATCAAAGACTTTTTTGTGATGACTGCAGACAATGGAGAAGGAATGACATAGTGCTATGGGGCCTTTGTGGGTGCAGCTGTGCTGACAACAGGAACTGCAGTATCTGCATCCTTAACACCTTTTGGCCTTTTCTTTTCTTTTCTGTTTCCCACAAGGGATCAGTGACTGAAACATCATCGTCATCATTGTCACTGATAAAAACACTGCTGTCCTCCTCGTCCACCACAGGTCTGTCCTCCTCAATAGCTACAGGCTCTGTGATGCACACCTCCTCCTCATGACAAGTCTCACTCTCAGTCACTTTCTTTACATGTCACACCACACCCTCACCCACTGACCGTGGACACACACTATCTGGCTCCTCTGAGTCAGCAGCACCAACAGCACCTGTTCATAAGTGTACACCACCAACAACCATCTCTGTGATCATGGTTTCTTTTTGGGTGGTGCTGGTGCTTCCTGTGTCACTTGATACATCCATTCACACTGATGGCACAGATGTGGCAGAGAAAGATTTAGAGGCAGAAATGCCAGCACTACTGACAAATACATTAGTGCTACTGTTAGTGCCTACCACAGACTCATCAGAATAGTGTGCCACTGCTCCCACTGACACTTTTTGTGTAGCTGCACCACTAGGGACCATAAATTGGGAAATGTTCTTTTTTGGCTCTCCACAACCATGATCTCTCCCTTTATTTGCACTTTTCTTCCCAGTCATTCTTCTGTGCTTTAGGACGGTAACAAACAGCAATCACTTAATATTGTTAATGCACAGTCAGTGCAGGTATTTGTTCAAAACAGAACAGTGATGACACAAGACACCAAAAAATAACTGAGTCTTGTTGTCAATGCACAGTGATGGAGGAATTTTTTTAAGACTAGAAATGTGGCAGAAGGAACACAGCAGTCACTTATGGGAGGGCTTGCCCGTGGTTCAATGTGGGGAATAGCTCTTCCCACAGCCTCCACGTAAGCCCTCCGTAGACACACATCCCTTTGCTTATGGAGTGTTTTTTCATCCACCACCACACTTAGGGAGTGTTTTTTCATTCCCCTTGGTTTCTGCATGGCTTGTGTTCCTGTGCCCGTTCTGTGCTCTGCTGCTTCGTTTCTCCCCCTCCCCCCACCGTGTCCTGTACTTCCCTTGTTTTTGTGTCTGTTGGTTACCTCTGATCCTTCTGTTGTCTTGGAGCTTCCTTTCTCCTGTCCCTGTTTCTTTTTGGGCTTTCATCTAGCTTTATTGGTTGAAGCCACATATCCCCGCTCTCTCCCTGTTCTTCATGCTTTTTTAGCATTAGCGCTCCTTTCCAGTTGCAGGCCTCAGATCCTGCCCGTGCTCTACAGTGATTGCCCCAAGTACGCATTTGCAGCTCTTCTACACTTATCTTCTTGGTGCTTTGAATGCTAATTCAATCCTGCATGCCCCCTCACTTGTTCATCGTGGACCTCTGACCTTACAGCTCACCCTGCATTGCTTGGCTGCTGATCCTCTCCTGTTGCTCGGTCCTGACAGGACTCAACTCCAGTAAGTACCAACGGCTCAACAGTGAGTACTTCTCTTTACTTTCTTTAGCAGTTCCATACCTGCCCTACCCTGTTCTAGCATGTATACTACTCCTGGTGAAACATTCAATAAATAAATACATATCTTTCCTACCATGCTATAAACTGGCTTCTCCAACTTCTGCCATTCCGATATTTTTCCCCCCCGATACTCATCGGCCTATCACATTCTCCCCCAAGCTATTCCATATCCTACAAGCATCTATCGTCACTGAATCTGTGGGCTCACTAATGGGGTCATGTTAGTTTTACTGGTAACTGCTGTATGGGACCCTATATTCCCCAGTTTCCTCGTATAATGTATATATGACTCTTTCTGGGTCGCAGCTTTCAGAGTGTGGCCTGTAGTAACCAAAGTCCGGAGACCAGCTGTATAAACTTCCACCTTAAGGTAGCTAGTACACATGAAGTTCTGCTCCTTTTTACTGCAGCCTACTCACGTTCTCAGCTCCCTAGGCAGACAAACTCTCATTGTAAACCCTAAGCAACAAGAACAATTTTTACTGATGCAAAACCAGCACCCTTCAAATGGTGACTAAGGTGGTTTTCTTATTATTAGGTTCCCTGACAACTTATGATTACACTTTCATTTACTTTGCAAATTATACTGGGCTAAAAAGCCACTTTTTCTGGCAATTGCTGTAAAGGAATCATGAAGGCCTGTTTTTTCCTAACTGCTGTCGTGAGCAACCATTTCGCTTCACTGATGGTTCTAGCTCCTACAATGCCTGCTGATAAGTGGTCTGATATTTCCTGAGCTGGCAGAAACTTTAGGCAACATTACCTACTCCTATGCCTGAAATCATTCCAGTACAAATGCATCAACCAGGGGGTGCCTGAAAGGACCTGTTTATTCTTAACATTCAGCTAGTGATAGAAGGGGTTTGGATCAGTTCATAACCTCCCAGTACCTCTGTCATTTCTGTGAAAGAACCTTATGAACCACAGTATTTTCCTGAGTTCCTACCCACTTCACTTTGTCATATGTGTTTACTATCCCTCCATGTTTTGTCTCTCATTCTTACTGCTAGTCCTGCTATATCTATGATTTCAAATACCATTTACTACTTCATTGTCCTACGCCAGTTTCATTTCTACAGTTCCTCTCTCTTCAGCAGTGTTTTGCATTGGCCAGCCCATACCAGCAGTATTCCGGTCTCCCTCCCTAACTCTCACTTTCTGAGGTGCTGAGTGAAGGTAGGCGTCCTCTGTCTACCAGGGATGGAAGTCTGTTTCACTCTTTGCATCCTACTTCTATCAGTCTGACATCCTCCATCCCTAACTCTGCTGGGAAGCATCGAGTGAAGGTTCGCTTGCCCCGGTGACCGGGGATGGGAGTCATGTCTGCCATCTAAATAATTTTATCATGCCATCTCCATCATACCAGCTGCTGCTGCTTCCCTTCATATCCAGAACTACCTTCTAGCCATGCCTTTTGTTGCTTCCCTTTGGGACTGGAACTATTCCACTCTGTACTTTCATTTCTCCTGCTGCCTTTCGTCACCACCATTCATCTACCATCCCTGATAGTTGCCTGAGTCTCCAGTCTACTGCTTCATCTTACCTGCTCGGTCTGCTACCCATCTGCTGCTCCCTTCAGGATCCAGACTTGCTCATCTGGCTTCTCCACCTTATTCCACTTGCAGCCTAGCTGACTTCTTTGGCTGGGAGCCTAACTTTAATATCAACCTTCGTCACTGTTTGCATCTCTACCAACTCGGCTTGCTAATTTCATTCTCTTGTAGGATTTCTCCAACCTAGTTCTCTCATCATTCCCATTCCCTAGCTGACTCCAACCTGGATCATCTTGCTTCAACCAACTCATCTAGACCTTGTCCTTCTGTTCTGTTGCTTTACATGTGTTTTATTCACCTGCTGCCCAATGTCATAACCTTCCTGGATTTGGATCTCTTCCTGTTGAGTGGCCTCCGAGTCTCCTTGCTGCAATTATTCTTCCAGCATCTTCATTCATGCAATACAGAGCCTATCTTGCCCAGTCCAGAGCCCTAGCTCACGCCATTGTGTCCACTGCCTGCTCCTTTCTCTATTGTGGGATGCAGCTTCCCTTCAGGACTGGGGAATTCTCATCCTCCACCTTTTCACCTCTCAGCTCTGCAAGTGACTTTGACTGCAGAACCAGGACCTCATAGACCGCCCTCATGCTATGGATCCTGCCGGCTTGTTCCATCCATCCCTCGCTCCAGGTGGCCTGCCTCATGGACTTCCTTGCTACCAATTCCCCTGTCCAGCTGCTGTTCAAACTTCTTTCCTTTACAGTTACGAAACCTCATCCTTCATAGCTTCAGCACCTTCTCTCATTTCTCTGGTTGCTTCCGACCTTCATCAGATGTGGGACTCCTGTTGCTCATGATGTTTATCTTGGCTCCTTGGCCTTCCATGGATCATCCCCAGTTGCCTTTCTTCACCTTTTCTGCACTTTGCCACTGTTCAGCTTGGACCTGCCATTGTCCTGCTCCTTTCTGCTCTTGATGTCACCTGGCTCTTCTGACTCCTAGCTTCCTCTGCTCATTCCTTGAGTTGCTCAGGATCAAGTCCGTTTGTCCTTTACATTTGACTGGCTACCTTCTCCTCTTTGCCTTGCTGGCCTGGGGCTTTGTTCAGTTGCTGTGACTCTTTTTGGGCCTTCTACCTCATTCCGACCAGTACTCCTACTAAGACATCTTCTTTCATATGATGCATCTCCAGCTTCTACTCCTGCCTTCTAACAGTGCCTCATTCGATTATTCATTACTTACTCTGGAGTAATACTTCTGCTAGCATACAAACATTCCGTGGCTCCCATACCCTACAGACTCACACGCTATTATTGACATTCACACTGCTTATTCAGTTCTTCACAATCATTCATAGAATCCCAGTTGCCTAGACAATAGGAAGATCTCTTTAGCCTCTATTGGATACCCTCCTAACCCTGTCTGTCCAATCACCAGGACTTGTTATATGTCTCGTCTCATTGGCCATCCTCATACATGGAAAGGACTCCAATCCATCTGTTCTTTTCAGAATTTATAATCAGCATTGCTTCTGTAGATCCCGGGAATCGCAAGATAACCCAATTGACTATGGACTTCATCCAATTTACTTTGTGCCACCTCTTATTTCAACAATGACTCTGATGACCAAGTTATTCAACTCCTACATCCCAACAGTTACTGTTAGTTTTAGAATTGCACTGATATTGTGCAGGATATTCATTGTGGGATCTCCATCACCTAGTTGATTCCTGAGTCCATGCCATCCATACCTTCGATTGCACTCCCAGACATCGTTATTCCTTATACTATTGTCGGCACCTATTCACCTAGTACTTTTCGTCAGGTTAATCGTTATTCCAGCAGCTCATTCAGCCTCTTCTTCTCAATATTCATAATCCCTACAGTAAAGACTATTACAAAGAATCGTCTCTCCTAAATTCTATCTAGCAATCGATGATAGCCAAGTCAAATTCACCAACTCAGCCTCACATCCAAATTGGCATTTATCTGCTGTAGCACTAAATCTTATAGTACCCTGCATTTATCGATCTCACTACCAATCCAGCCAATAGACTCTTGCTCACATCTGCCTCCAGCTTTTCTCATGTAATTCAGCTTCAGGATTACTCATAAATTTAACCACATATGCCACCATGGTGCATCTCCTACATGGTTACACTGCTAGAATACCCACATGCACTTCAGGCAGTGCACCTGTGAAGGATTAAATATAATTTAATGACTATCATGACCAAAGAAGACATCAAATCCTTACACCACATTTCCAGTCATTCCTCATGTACACTAGGTTATCATCTGGATGGCTCCGCAACTTATCTTCTGGGCATTACTAATCATTTCTGGCATTACTTTTATTAAGCACTCAGCTCCTCTACTTATTTCCTCTGGGATGCTTACCTAATGTCTTTTGGTTGCTAATCGATTCTTTACCTTCAGAATACCTTGAATATCAAACCTTACATGAATGGGACCAGTCACTCATAACTTTACTATTCATCATAACCATCACAGTAATCCATTTGGTCTTATATCAAGCTTCTCTTGCTCCTTCACCTTATAACTTCCATACAATTTCTTGGACATCTATCCTTTATCACTTCAGAAATATGGTTTACCCTAGCCATTCTTTAACTGGATCCACTTTGCAAATAGGACTTCACTATCCCTACAGAAAGATGTACCCTTCATCTTCAGGCACATCATTCAAGCTATATCATCCTTGGATTGAGAACAGACCATCATCTACATGGCACTCAATGACTCTCCTACCATTTATACTCTATAGACGTTTCCTTACAGACTCCTTGTTCAATTGAATTCCTAGCCTCCAGAACATACCCTTACATTTGAGCCTCTCACAGTTTGGATCATCCAATAATGACTTCTACCATTGCAGTTCCAACATTCTCAAGTTTAGTACTTTATCCAAATTCACTCATTATCCATCTGCCCATTACAATTCAGTTGTCAAGCATTATTCATCATCTCGGATACCTGGACTTCTTTCATCCTCTGTCAATTGGATTTACTTTATACTCAGGATCCTATCGCTCATCCAGAACAAATCTCCCCATCAACCTCAGGATCATCATGTGATCAGCATTCATGTATCGAAGATGGATCATCATCTCCAAGCAATTCACAAACTTTGAATTAGTTATGATTACTAGAAGCTAGATCCTTCTCCATTCAGTATGCTCAGAAGCACGGGCAGACCTCTGGCCATGGGTCCTCAGAGGTTTCTCCACCTGGGGGGGTTTCCTCTCCTGAGTGCCAGGGGGTCATACTCTCCATGAGTTGGAGGAGGTTTCTTTTTGGGCCTTCTATTCCCTACAGATTACTACCTATCTACCTACTACTCAAGGGTGGGAATGGAGGGTATACCATCACTGCAGTGACTCCCCTATAGCGAAGACCATCACAGTGACATGAATTGGGCAAAACCCGCACATCATTATGATAGTCTGTGAGGCAATCAAGACTGCCTCACTGGGTCTTTGCCTCCCTGGTCCAACTCCAACTCAGAGTTAGAATCCTAGAGAACAGGGTGTGTGTGGGGGGGTTTGGGGGTACACCCTCCAATTGTGTGCACTGACATCCCCATGGCTACAATGTTGACAGTCGACATTGTAGCTGTTGCTGTTGGGGATGTCAGCACTAGCGCTTTCGAAGCGCTATACATAAACCAGAATACAGTAAAGCCACAAAAAGTACCACAAAGTTACACAAGCATATATACCTAATCTCTCCTCATTGCTATTCCATGAACATTGAATGGGAGGGCTTGCCCGAGGTTCAATGTGGGGAATAGCTCCTCCCACAACTTCTACGTAAGCCCTCCATAGACACACCTTCCTTGTTTAGGGAGTGTTTTTTCATCCACCACCATCCCCACCTCCTCCTTCTCTGGCGCTCTTCTCACCCTTGCTCCTGAGCCTTCTATTCCCTACAAATTACTAGCTATCTACCTACTACTTAAGGGTGGGAATAGAGTAAAGCCACAAAAAGTACCAGAAAGTTACACAAGCATCTATACCTCATCTCTCCTCATTGCTATTCCGCAAACATGGAAATATTATTAATATGCTGTTGGTGTAGGGATTTTTTCTGAAAACAACAGTGACAAAAGTGAGACAGCAACCACTTACAGTTGCTTAGGTGCAGTCAGCACAGGAATTTGTTCAGAACACAACTGTGACACAAGACACCAACAATAACTGACACATGCTGACACATGCTAGTACAAAACAGAAAGACTGCTTTTCTGATGTGAATCTCACTTCACCACAGATATGCCCCTCCCCCGAAGCACACTTCAACAGTGTCTCTCAGTACACAGCCTGAATGTTCTAAATTAACATCCAAACTGCACACAAAAACAATCAACACTCAATTATCTAAGCACAGGAGGGTTTTCTACAGACAATGTACTAAATTTGAACCAAAATAATTGGATCAAAAGTGATTTTTAAAGCTTTTTCGATGGTTTGATTCTCAGAGCTCTAAGAGTAAACTGTCTCAAGCTTTCCACTACACACACTATGCAGAACTGAAGCTGTGCAAGACAATATAGAGCCCGTGTCACTTGCCATCCCATGAATCAATGCAAAATTCACCTCACATAGCAATAAACAGGCAAAGCGAAGCAAAGTTTATTCAAATCAATGGCACTTCAAGTTAAAGTTAAGGGAATGCAGTAAACCAAAGTGAATCAGTGTGAAGCCCATTGAACCAATGAATTTGCATTCGTAATTTTGAAGCACAGTAATTATTTTCGCATTGCGTAGCACTACGCAGATTGAGGAAAAATATGTGAAGTGCTCCTTGTAGCAAAGCAGGGCCACTTTTCCCACCTCTAGAGGGCAGTACTAGGGCAAAGTCATGCTGGACACTGGGCATCTAATCAAATGCCTGGTTCAGTTTTACAGTGGCTCCCTTGCTCTTTATATTGCATTTCCTTTAGATAGAACTGGAGTTTTCGATATTCACACCCAGTTTTAATAGTGACTCTCAGCCCTCACACTAGCTCAGAGGGCTGGAGGTTTGAGTGAAGAAGATTTATCAGATCCCCCAGAGTTGTTCTGTGGCTGGAAAGAAGGGGTATGTTACTAGTCCAAAGAAGCTGCATTCCAGGACCACAAAATGCAGGCTTTCAAAAGCAAGTCGATGAAACAGCAGGAGCCAGATAAATGTGAATATGTAGCAAAATGTATTCAAAGGAATGAGATCCGTGGCAAAGGAGTTCCCAGTGCTTCAACTCAGAAGGTGTTTTCATCAGGGGGAGGGGAAGTGTAAGCACTGCTTGCAGTCCTCAGATGACACAGCCTGCAACCCCTCTGCTGGCTGTCTGCACTGCAGACCTCAATTTTGGAACAGCTGGTTAGTGCTCCCCTTGCTATGTGCAGAGTTTTACATTATCCTGGAGATAAGGTGAATAGTGGTCACATAAGCCCTTTGTGCATGCAGCTGCATGTTCTACATATGTGATGAGGGCATACTGTGACTGCACAAGTCGAATCACACTCACAGAGGGCAGTGCATCAGATGTTAGACTGGTCCCTTAATCTCTAAGAGACTCTGAATGCTAAAAATGTGTTTGCAGGTCAAGGTCCTGCTGATGACAACCTTAGGAAGTGCAGTAGCTGTTTCTATGCTCATGTTATATCATACTGGCAGATCCTCTGAATCTCTGCAGATTCACCACTAACTGCTTTACCACAGCATTCTTAGTTCATGTGATGTTTGGAGATAAATTAATTGGATATGCTATAGTGATAAGAACATGGTGGTCTCCTGGGAAGAAAAAAGAAGGTACAAACATCCATTGAAAGCTGGCTCTACTGTCTATCACACCAATGGATAAATAGACCTGCCCTCCTGTAATTGTCATCATTGTAAGCTTCCTCCAGATTTGCTGCAGGTAAGTATGATCAACAAACAATTTCTTTTCTAGTTGAAACAAGGCTCTGCTGCCTATCACGCCAATGAATAAATAACCCTACTATCCTGTCTTTGTAGGCTTTATCTCATGTTTGCTGCAGGTAAGTATGATCAGCAACAATTTTTTTTCTGAAAAAAGAGCATTAAAATGATTGTGTGTAACCCTCACCCAGGTATGCCGTCTCCATCTTGTACCCTGTAGGCACATAGCCCCCAAAACTTCGACAGCACTACCTGGTGGGCTGGGTTCGGGGAGAAATATGTCAATCAGCAAATGGACTAGGTTTGGCTTCTAGTCAGGGGCACCCAAGTAACTCCGGGCACAGGAAGCAATAACTGTAATGTCCAATACCAGAAGTTGAGATTCTAAAGTGTGGCTTTTATTCACATCCAACAGAATAACAAAGCATAGATGGACCCTCACGGGACTACACTTCTGGCAATGCAGAGTTATGGAGATCAGAACACATCCTCTTTACACTGAAACCCTCAGGTCTTGAAACACTCTGGGCACTCTGCCCTAACTCAGCTCTTTTTCGGTTTCCCCGGCTCTGCTCCATTGCCTGCCCTTTGGACACTTTCCATATAGCATGGAACATTTACTGGTGACTCCCTAAACCACATATGAACACTTCTGGCTCCATCAGGGAATCTTCCTCATCAATCCTACATCTGGGTACTTTCCTCAGGCACTGGCCAAGTACCTGAGAGAAAGCAACAGGTATCACAAAGCAAACCTGTAGAGGTGAATTTGGTTACTACTGATGGGGGGGGGTCTCCCACCTCTCGCTCCCATAATTCATACCTGGCCATTTCTCTGGACTGTAACACCTCATCCTTAAAACACTTTGCTATGTAGAGTCTCTTTAAATGTATATCACATCCAGTCTACTGTTTTTCCATCCCATTTGTGCTGAACTTGAACATACTTAAAAAGTGGCTGTGTCCATTACTCTAGACCCCCCACAGAGTTAAGCAGTCCAATCCCCACATCTTCCAAACTGTACTTGGCTGTCTTTTCCTGACCCCACAGTAACAGTCACTTTAGTTTCATCTTGTCTCAGGTGAAAACACATTGGCTCTTTAGCAGAGCAAACTCACCCCTTGGTTGCAGGTGCCCCACAGGCATTGTCTCTTCCAAAGAAATCTCGTCCAGAACTTCTGGTGCCTCAGCACAAACTTAAACTCAGGCAGCTTCTTGTTTCCTAGCCAGACCAGGGGGTTTGCCCCTGGAAACAGGCTGATTCCTTCCCCCCCCATCCCCACAGGGAAGGGGCCCTGAACCACTGAAAGTGGTCTCTACCACTTCACTTGGCTCTTCTTGTGTTCCTCTCCAGGTGAGAACACACACCTCTACAAAGGAATAACTCTTTGACAGAGCTTAGGACTCTGAGGGCCTGCTTACAGCAGAGCACCTCCTTCCTCTACTACAGACTGCAACAGACTGACTTCAAATTCCCCAATGTTCTACTCTAACCTCCAACGGCAACATTCAATTGTGGCTTATGCAGCTGCGAGAGTTCTAAATGATGTCATAGCTCCAGCTCAGCAAAGACTGAAAACAGAGCAAGACATAGTGAAATCCATTTAACTGGAGTTTCACTAGCTGCCTGTCCCTGCCTGCCACTAGGTCTTACTGGGGTTCTAGTAACTCCAGGTAACAAGGGGGTTACATGTGCATTACTGTCTGTTATGTTCTTCCCAACTGAATCATGTCTAATATAGGCTAAAACAAAAACAGATAATAAATAAATGGTAGCCATCCTTATTTCTTCTACACATTTTTCTTTGCTAACCATTGCATTTCTTTTTGCTCATGTTCTAAACTCTGGCAATATGAAAATTAGTTCCAGATTGGGAAAAGCCTCTATACAATTAGATTGATATCTGTATTTTAGAAATAACATTAGCAACAAAGGTCAACTATTTTGTTACGGAAAATTAAAACTGTGTTTTTTGCACCCACTTTACTATGTAGTACCTTATAGAAACTACTAACAATCTGAAGTCATTCCCAAGCAATGCAATCCTCCAACAACAGTGTATTACATCCCACAGAGTTTATTTTAACCAGTTTTGGAGGACATCAAGGATGGAACCATTTGATTTCTATTCCCTTCTTCATTATGTGCATCCTAATACTGGCAGGCAATGGTACAATTCTATGGATTATCAGAATTGAAGAAAGTCTGCATGAGCCCATGTAGTTTTTCACATGTCTGCTGGCCCTTGTAGACCTGGGCCCAGATATTCAAACTGCGCCATGCTGTGGTGCAAGCCTGTGCACAGCGCAACTTGGCTACGCAGGGGCGTTGACTGGACGATATTCAACGGAGCTGCACCATGGCACAGCATAATTGAATATCGCACCCTGGCCACCTGCAGCATGCATGGCGCAGTGGCACTACACCAGCACAAGTGACCAGAGTGGAGCAGCAGGATGTGCTAGCGCAAGTTCCATTACGCTTTGCGCAGCAACCGCGGTATTCAAAAGCAGACATGCAAATGGAGCCATAATGTATGTAAGGTGCACATGGGGCCATTTGCATGTCATTATGGCCCCATTTGCATGCAGGTGTGCCAATTCCCGATGACTTGTGCCTGGTGCCCTGCCAGGCAGCAGCCATCGGGGACCGACGCCCACTGCAGCGCGGCAATGTGCTCCACAGCCCAATCGCAAGCTGCAGTAAAAAAGAGAAAAATCATCAATATCCCTGGTGGTCCAGTGGACCTGCCCGCCCACTTGTGGGCTAAGTAAATAAATAAACCTCTCAATATCCCTGGTGGTCCAGTGGACCATTGTCTGCCCGATCGCGGGCTTAAGTAAACTGAAGAAACCTATTTCTCTGGTGGTCCAGTGGACCGCTGACAGCCCAGTTGCAGGCTTAAGTAAAAAATGAGGAAACCCATATCCCTGGTGGTCCAGTGACCCCCACCCACCCACTGATCCCTCTGCCCCACTCCCCGGTCAGCAGCAGGTGGCATCACCCCACCCGCCTGCCGCCCCACCACCCACCAACTGACACCATCGGAGGGCCACACACTCACTGGTCCACAGCGTGAGCCAATGGGCATGCAGCCTATACCATACTACAGTATGGATCCATTCACATATCTGAAATGTGAGGTATCGGAGCTGCACGCCCATTGGCTCACGCCAGGGACCAATGGGCGACAGCCCCACCCATAGTGTCAGCTGGCAGGCGGCGGAGCAGCAGGCGTGGTGGTGCTGCTGCCCGCCACTGACTGGGGAGCGGGTGGTGGGGATCAGTGGCAGGGTGGGAGGAGTCCACTGGACCACCAGGGATATAGGTTTCCTCATTTTTTACTTAATCCCACGATCGGGCTGTCAGCGGTCTACTGGACCACCAATGAAATAGGTTTCTTCAGTTTACTTAAGCCTGCGATCGGGCTGTCAGCGGTCTACTGGACCACTAGGGAAATAGGTTTCATCAGTTTACTTAAGCCGGCAATCAGGCTGTCAGCGGTCCACCGGACCACTAGAGATATTGGACATAATTCTTTAGTTTAATTACAAATGCCCACGATCGGGCTGACAGCGGTCCACTGGACCACCAGGGATGTGGGAGGTTTTATTACTTTTACTAATGCCCACGATTGGGCATTGGGGGGATCCACCACAGAGGTGCAGCCGAAGCTCTGGTGGCCACCCACAGGTGGCAGCTGCCATGTTGTGCCCTGCAATATGGCAGCTCACCTGTGGGTGGCATCCATTGTTCCTTTTTTTTGGGGATTAACTTTGTGCTGGCACAGGTAGGGGTTGCGCATGCATGGCTCTGCACATTCCGAGCTGAATATTGGGCTGTGCAGAGTATGCATGGGCACGCCCCCCCCACTGCACCTGCATACATTACTGATGCGCCCGGCATCGGATTTGCATCACTTTTCCCATTTGAATATCGCACCGGCAGACAGGGTGTGCATGACGCAACACTGTTGCGCCATGCACAACCCTTTTGAATATCTGGGCCCTGGTATTAAGCAATTCAGTTCTGCCCAATCTACTCACTATGTTGTGGTTCAACACACACAGTATCAGTTTTGAAGGTTGCCTTCTACAAATGTTTTTTGTTCATTTCTTCACAGTAACGGAATCCTCAGTCTTACTTGCTATGTCCTTTGATCGATACTTTGTAATCTGTAACCCTTTAAAGTATTCAGCTATTTTTATGAACTCATTCATTATAAAAATTGGAGTATTTGCTTTACATGTGATGTGCTTCTCATAATTCCAGAACCAATACTTGTTTCAAGACTACCATTCTGTGATTCAAATGTGAGTCCCATTTCTTATTGTGATCAATGACAGTGGCTAAATGTGGGTGCACAAATCCTACATTTAATAGTGTGTATGGCTTAGCAGTGGCTTGTTTAGTAGCAGTAGATCTAGTCTTCATAACGTTCTCCTATGCAATGATTCTTACAGCTGTCTCAAAGCTTGGGTCCTGGGAAGAATGCCAAAAAGCCTTAAACACCTGTGGTTCCCACCTTTGCATTGTATTCTTTGCTTACTTTACTGCCTTGTTCTCATTCACTACAAACAGTTTTGTTAAAACGATTTCACCTCAAATTCAGAACATATTTTACTGTTCGTACCTGTTGTGTCCAGCATTGCTAAATCCAATAATTTATGGAGTAAGAACCAAAGAAATTCAACAGTATGTTTTTAAATACTTTAAAGAGTGTAAGGTTTTTCTTGGATCTGGGAAGTAAGTTTATTACTGAATTTGTGGTGAAAAATCTATATTTTGCAGGTTATATGATTTTTGACCACTATGTGGATTTGCACAAAACTAGTTTTGTTCTGCTTTAGTTGTAATGTCATCAGCCTAGTTAAACAAATTAAAGTAGCACGATTAGCCTTAGCTTTCAGTCAACACAGTCTAATCTGATACATAGTTACAATTAATACTAACATAAAACATTTACAGTTTATGTTGATATTTAGTCACTACATGGCACTGTGTTATATCGCCAAATTCCTGCAATAATATATATCTGTATCTATCTATATATATATATTTTTTTTATTCTAAAACATGACGCTTCTAATATTAATATAAAAAAATATTTATTATGTCAACCATAGTTTGTATTTGGCAGCAATTGTTATTCTAAATTAATGTTGTTTAATAATAGCTTTTAATATAATTATTGGTAATGTAATATACACACTTAAAAATAATCATTAAATAATTTGACTTTTGAAACAGTTCTAGTATATATTACATATTACGGTAGGATAGAAGGGTGTAATAGGTTATATAAAAGACAAGAACATTAATGTTTAAATAAGTTAATGAGAAGGAACAAAACATAATTATATCTGGTATGATTATGAAATAATCCATATACAGTACATATTACATTCTATACTATTGTATGTCAACAGGTTTCATTTCTGTATTATTTCTGTTCATACTGTAAATCTTTCTCTTTTTTATTTTGTGTGTTATCTTTTTACCCTCCTGCAACACTCCAGCATCTGCCTCTCCTTCAGGCCCTCCTAGCCTTTTCCATTTCCCAGCCATCCTCCTCCCGAGTGCTGTCTACACACCACACATCACAGCCAACCCTCAGAGTGGTCCCAGAGTAACCCATCTTTTGGTGGGCTCCCCTCCTCTGAGGGGGAAGGCACCAGGGGAAGGGGGAAACCCCAGCACTCTAGTGTCCTTACTGACTCGGGGGTGTTGCTGTGTGGGGGGCAGGCCCTCAGAGGTTCCGGGGTGTGGAGAATGCAGAAGCCGTCATCCGGTGGCCACCAAAGTTGTTTTTCCCCTTTTCTTGGTTGTCTCTCCTGCACCACTGCATAGTAGTGTCCCCAGTCTCCACTGGTGGCCGCTACAGGAGTGGGGCTACCCTACCAACCCACCCCAGGAGAGGGGAGCAGTCCTCTGAATGCTTAATCCTCTCCTTCCCCGGCCATTCCCCAATGATCTGAGTCCATTCCCAAACCCGGGTCACCAGTGTGGTTCGAGGTGTGGCATCCAGCACTTCAGCCCTCTACACCACCGGGCCAGCATAAATCTTTCTCTTAATGAATGGAAATAATGTAATTTGTTTTAGTTTATCTGCACTTCAGTACTTTTCAGTTTTTTTATTAATATAGTCTTGTTTGTGAATTGTTCATGTTATAATTTTTTTAGTTTTCAGCATTTTAGTTTTCATTTATTTCTATTGTTCTGCTTTTACTTTGTTTTTTCTTCTTACTCTGTAAAACATTAGTGATACTTCTGTATGAAATATATATATATATATATATATATATATATACATATAGACATATAGAAAAATGCAAGCTGAAAAGTCCTAACAGTCTGTCAAGTCTGCCCTGTGAGGAGGTACACACACCCAAGGTGTTCAAAACAATCATCTGACCTCATCCTTACCAACTCCCTTACCAAGCCCTTTATGTACGTCCCTGTTGCATTGTATTGTATTGTATAGCATTGTACTGTATTGTATTGTTTGTACTCTAGTGTATTATAAATACTGCTTAATGATGCTGTCAACATAAAACCAGTTGCAATTAAATTTATCAGTTCATGTTAGTGACCTCACAAATATGAATTTTGGAGCTGTCCTCTAAGATGCTCAGCTGTTGTCAGTCTCAGCTATAAAAAATCCATTACCCATGCTGCTGTCATTATCACAGTTAAGCATTGTTATTAAAAGAGTAAACAGGGAGGAGAGGAGGCACTGTGGGTCACCTTGGAGACTGGAAAGAGCACCACAATCCGCACAGGGGTTGTGTACAGACCCCCATGTCAGGGGGAAGGAATGGACAAGGATATGATGGAAGGCATTCTTAGAATGGCAGAGAAAGGGGAGATACTGTTGATGGGAGACCTGAATATGCCAGATGTTAACTGGAGCACATTTGCTGCAGCCACATCCAAGAGCAGGGCCATTCTTGACGCCCTACAGGTGGCAGGCATTAGACAGCTAGTTTCGAACCCACTCGTGAGGGAGCAATCTTAGACCTCATACCTCAAATGGGGCAGTGAGGAGGATCTCAGATCTAGAAGTGGTTGCCATCTGGGACAAGTGACCATCAAACAGTGTGGTTCACGTTAAACTCAGCTACAGAGTCAAGCCTACAAAAGTGAGGGTACTGGACTTTAGGAGGGCTGACTTGGCAAGATGGAGAGTGCCTCAGAAAAGCACTAGCAAACAGGCTAGAAGGAGGTGTGGAGCAACAATGGGGAATTATCAAACTGCCATCACAGAGGCAACAAGCCTTGTGTGAAGCAAATAAACAAATCAAAATGAAAGAAAAAGCCACTATGGTTCTCAAGAGAGGTGGCTGTGAAAGTCAGGAAGAAAAAGATAGCATTCCGGAAGTATAAGGAAACCCAGAAGGAGCAGGACAGAGAGCTGTACCAGTTAAGGCAGAAAGAAGCAGGAAGGGAAGTCAGAATAGCAAAGGCCCAAACTGAGGAAAAGATAGCCAACTCAGTTAAGAAGGAGATAAAACCTTTTATAGGTACATCAGCGAGTAGAAAGACAAAGGGAGGGATAGTGAGGCTGAATAGAATGAACGGTGGTTGGGCAGAGGGGACAGTGAAAAAGCAGGAATACTGAATGAATATTTCTGCTCAGTATTCACAAAAGAGGAGGGGGAAGTGCCTAATCCAGTTAACAGAAGCACTCTTGATAGGGGGGTCGATCCCAGTCCTTTCACAGAAGAAAGGGTTCTGCAAGAACTCCTAAACTGAAGGTGGACAAAGCAATGGGTCCTGATGCAATTCACCCCAGAATTCTAAAAGAATTAAGGAAGGAACTAGTGAAACCACTGGCTACTCTTTTTAATAAATCATGGGAGGATGGTGTGGTACCCGAGGACTGGAGGAAGGCGGATGTGATTCCCCTTCACAAAAGTGGGACCATGACAGAGGCAGGAAACTACAGACCTGTCAGTCTGACCTCTGTGGTAGGGAAAGTGATGGAGTCACTTCTGAAGGAAAGAATAGTTGAGTACCTAGAGGTCAGTGGAGCACAGGATCCAAGGCAGCATGGGTTCACTGTGGGAAGGTCATGTCAGATGAATCTAATAGATTTCTTTGACTGGGTGACCAAAGTAGTAGACCAGGGAGGGGCTGTGGACATGGCCTACCTAGACTTAGTAAGGCATTTGACACAGTCCACAAAAGATTATTAGTCAAATTAACCAGCCTGGGAGTGGGTCCCAGGGTGGTAGCCTGGGTAAAACATTGGCTGGACAACAGGACACAGAAGGTAATTGTAAATGGAGTCCACTCTGAAGAAAGGGCAGTTACTAGTGGGTACCGCATGGTTCAGATTGGGTCCAGTCCTTTTAATGTCTTCATCAGTGACATTGCAGAGGGACTGGAAGGAAAAGTATGCCTTTTGCAGATGACACAAAGATCTGCAACAGGGTTGATACACAGGAGGCGTGGAAAGGATGAAAGGGACTTGGCAAGGTTGGAGGAATGGTCAGACGTATGGCAGCTAGGATTCAATGCAAAAAGTGCAAAATAATGCACCTGGGAAACAAGAACCCAGGGAAGAATACACAATGGGTGGGGAGGTAGTAACAACAACAAAACAGGAAGGGACCTGGGGTAATCATATCAGATGACCTTAAGGTTAGCAAGCAATGTGAGAAGGCAGTAGGGAGGGCCGGGGGTATACTGGGATGTATAGGGAGAGGCATCAGCAGTAGAAAACAGGAAGTTGTCATCCCTCTGTACAGACAGTTGGTGAGACCCCATCTGGAATACTGTGTCCAGTTCTGGAGACCCCATCTCCGCAAGGACATAGACAGGATAGAGGCAGTCCAGAGGAGGGCAACTAATATGGTGCAGGGTCTGCAAGAGAAGCCGTATGAGGAGAGACTAAAGGAGCTTAATATGTATACCCTTGAGGAAAGAAGGGAGAGGGGGGACATGATAGAAACTTTCAAGTACCTCAAGGGAATCAACAAAGTCCAAGAGGGTAGCATCTTTCAGAAAAAGAGACTTGCAAGAACAAGAGGACACAATTTAAAGATAGAAGGAGGGCGGTTCAGGGGCAATGTGAGGAAGTATTATTTCACAGAAAGGGTAGTGGATGCATGGAACAGTCTTCCTGAGGAAGTTGTGGGGTCTAAAACTGTGGGAGAATTCAAGAATGCATGGGACAGACATAAGGCAATTCTTGTGGGGGGCAGGAAGATATAGGCTGTTGGTTAACTAGGAACTGTGGCCTATCCTGTAGGTAGGGAAATGGGCAGACTAGATGGGCTAGCGGTTCTTATCTGCCGTCAAAGTCTATGTTTCTATGTTTCTATGTTTCTATTGCATAGCAACTTGTGTTTTGTGCCTAATCCAGGTATGTTTTGGACACATAATGTTCCCCTGTAGAAAGTGGATGTCAGGATGAGCTCAAGGGGGAATGGATGGGAGGGGACATAGGTGTAATTGTATGTCTTTCTTTGTAATGTAGTTTATGTTGTTATTTGTTTAATAAGTGGGTTACCCATAATTGATAAATACCTAAAATAAAAAAAAATAAAAAAACAGTTACAAGCTCACTTACAGTGTCTCCTACCAAGTAAAAAAATACAAGTAAGTAATTTTTAGCCTAATTTCTGTCATTTCTTGTATCATCTTTTTCAAAGTCTGCGAAACAAATGATGGGGGTGCCTAGTGCTCAAGTGGAAGTGGGTTGCACATGTGTGCTGCTAATCTAGTTTTGAGAGCAAGACTAGAGAGTTGGGATCATGATGGTCCTGGGCTGGTGGAGTGCTGCTGAATGCAAAGCAAGTTAGCTTGAGAAGGGAGGTACCTGGCATTTGGCAATGCAGTGATCCCTCATAGTGTGCTAGGGAACTTGCTGCCCAGTGTGCACTGAAGGGTACAAGACCACTAGAGACTGCGTTAGCAGCAGGATAGATTCAAGGATCCTTAGGAACAGGGGTGGAATTACAGAAAAAATATAACCAGCACTGGTCTGCCTGTATGATGACATCAGTATTCTTGGGTCCTGTCTCATGTGGAGCCCCACCAGCCCCAAGATGAGGCACAGTGACAGATGGGAATAGGAGATAATGGGAAATAGCTAACAGTAGGAGCAGGTAGTGGACTTTCTCCTTGATTTCTCTTTTGTCCATGTAACTCTATCGACCAGAAGTCATTGTGCAAGTCTTTGTCAGAAAATCAGTAAGCATAACAAAAACAAATTGAAGCCATTGTCTTTATGAATTTTTCATAGTCACATGATGTGTGACACTTTGATAAACCAATTAAGATTCACTCATGCGGATTATTAAGTGAAACATCCCTCGAAAGTGTAAATAAATCTTGTTAACATAATACTGCCCCTAGAGTATTCCATCAATAATACATGGTCAGTTGTAGTTATTCATAGATAGCCCATACACCTTTCTGTCATAATAACTGTTGTGACAGCAAAAATCTTATAATTTGTGGTTGTCAGAACAGTTAACTCAACTGAATTTATGGGATTCCCCCCCCCCCCACTGCGCACCTATAATTTCTTCATGCTTATGCCAATTTGGCTTTTTAAAGCAGCAGTACTGAATATTCAGGAAGTGATTATCAAAATTCAGCTTTCTGACTGGAAACATGCAGCCATAGTTCCGGTTTCCATGTCTGTAAATATTTTTTTCTAGCGATCTTTAGTTTTTTAGATATTTAAAATTTATTTCCGTTGTTGTGGATCCACAGTAAATATTGCTGGTGCATAATTTGCAGCTGAACTCACCCCTCACAACTTGTCATGTCTCTTGTTTACTTCTGTGGGACCCTGTGCTGCCCATTACCACTGTCCAGTATAGTACTGTAAATCATGTGCATGCACAGTTGGCAGCAGAGGGTTCCAGTTCAACATGGTGGGTGTGAGAAATGTAAACAAAAACAAAGAAAACTGGAGCAAATTAAGGGGTGATAGTACAATGATATCAAGAAAGATTACCAGGTCAGTGCCTAACAGAGCACAAGGAATAAACCATTGCAAAATATTTGATTTTTCTTTCTAGTAATGCTGCTTATTTGATCTGTATATTTAAACTGTTTTACTGGAGTTGTTACTTTTACGGTTTGTTAAGTGATTATAGATGTCCTCTTCTATGTGTGATATACAAAAATAAAGTTGATTAAAAATAAATTGAACTATTCTTTTGTTAGATTGTGAATGTCATTAGAAATATTCATTAGCACTGTGACCTAAAATGTCTTTGTGATTCACCTTCATCTAATGAAAAAAAGGAATTCTTTCATCTATGATAGTCAAACCTTATAAACAGTGTTTAACCATGTGTTACTCAAAATTAAAAAAAAATCTGATTGTAAACTAATTAGCTTGCAGTTCTGTATAAGAGTTCTACTGACATTTATTTTTAGTTGTTTAACCAGGAGTAGCATACCAAGCTGAAAGCTTCCTCACAGGTGCGACATGGGAGTACAGGGAAGTCAAGTGAGCTGCTCAGGGTCATACAGTATGCAAGTGGAAACTGTGGGATTCAAACCCAGGTCTGGTCTGCTGGATATTACCAGATTTGCAGCTCAGAGCCTTAAACCACTGCACTATACTGCCTCCATTTCCAAACCACATGTTCTTTAATATGGTTTTATGATGTCACCAGAACCCCTCAATGGAATTACAGCCTTGTAATTCACAGCTGTTTAGCAGTTCTTCTGTATTCTTGTTTCTTGTCAGTTACATTAAAGCAGTAGCGCATGTTACTGCACCGTGCACATTTTGTACTTATACCTGTGAATTCCATTCTAGGTCGTCATTTTTATATGGCTTGTAAGATGTATCTTTTCCTTATTTTGAGTTGGCTTTAGCATTGTTATGTAGACCTGAAACAATTAAGGTTGAGCATTATTAAATAGTGTAGGTCTGTTAAGGTTTTCTTCAATATTGTTACAGTAGCTCTATTTGAACATCAACAGGTTAACATCACTTTTCTTATAATGAAGATGAATTGATATGAAAGACATTGCTTCCTGACTATGAGGCACCTGGGACAACTGAGCTAACTACAGGCCACAAAACGTACAGTAAGCTTAATACTGTGGAAATACTGTAGAACGAAATTGGGCACCATATCAATATATTTGAAACAAAAATAAATGACAAAAATCAACTTCAATGATTCAAAAAGAGTGCATAATAAAACATATACAATAAGCAAGTTTAACAAGAACTAATTATTGAAGTCAAGATGGCATGGACTTAACCAAAAATCCAGCCCAGCACAGGAAATAATACATTTCCTTTGAGTTAATGGTGAAAAGGTTCAAGTATTCATACTGCATGAGTTCTACAGTGATGGGCATTTACCATTCAGTGTGCTCAGAGCCAATTTTTATAAACATGCTCTGTCTTTCCTCACTATATTGTGGATGCTAAAATTCATTAATAGTAGTGCTATGTAAAAATGTCAGCACAATTATAAATTAGGAAAATATATGTTTGTAATGTAACCACCACTCCCATGTTTCACACGCAGTTGGGAGCTTTTTGTTAGTCTTTGTTAATCTAAATTATTCTCTCTGCTAGACACTAAGGAGTTAATGTGCACAACTCTGTCCTATTCTGTTAAGGTGTTTACTGTTCCAGTAATGTTCCTTATCTGGAAACTTTAGAAATTGCAAGCACATTATATGCCTTATGTCCTCTGTAACCAGGAGGCCCAATTATGTCTGTGTTCACCAGCCACAGGTTAATAAATATTATAAAATGGGATCTGATACCATGAAACCTGATTAGCTGAGGGCCATCTTTACTCATTCTGTTATCTCAGCAAAACGCACCTGATAAAGATCCAGCTGCCTCTTCACAATAAAATCAATGCTATGCACACATCCCTGATTGACATCAAAAATACTTATCATCTTGACCCTTCAACCTTCTACTTGCCATAAAAATAAAACAACCATAAAAAAATGAAATGTTATTTGCCTTTATAAGCCTTTTCTTACATACACATATGTGAATAAAAAATGAAGTACTACACTACGTAAAGTTTTGATTTCTGGCATTTCTTTGCCTACCATGAAAAATCAGCCTCCTATCCTCAGCTGCTTAACAGGTAAATTGTTGCCGTTTATCCTGCTGTAGATCAGACAGAAGCTCAGACTCCATCTGAGGCCTTCTTTTGTGTGAGGGTAAAGAGTGAACATTTCACCAGTAGTGAATTTGTGTATTCCATCATAGTAACTTTTCATTTATTGAATATAGGTATGTAGAAAAGAAACAGAGTGGGGAAAAATTATCTAGAATATAAAGAAGGAGGAAAGGTGAAGAAACTGGTAAATAGAGATGGGTTGTAGGAAAATGTATGGCTTAATAGCTAATTTTAAAAATGTGTATTTTGCTGTGCAGAATATTTGAAACTAAGGTGGTATGCCAGTACAGGAATATATCAGGACAATTTTGGTGTAGTGAATGAACTTAAAAAAATCATTAAAATGTTTAACAATATTTTATTTTTGCTCATTTGTTCATCTCCTCCCCAAACCCAAAGTTTTGAATCCATTTTATAATCTCAATAAGACATTCCCGGCTGTGATTTGTGGTGGGATAACTGTACAGTTTTAATGATTGAAAGCACTCTTTGATTGCCTTGCAATACACAACACACCCAAGATGTGCTGTTATCCCACTACAACGCACACCTTGCTATGACTTATTTCTTAAAAAGGACCTTTGCAGACTAGATTTAGATTTTTAGAGGCAAAGACCCCATCACAGATAAGGGGTTTACCCTACATAGGCTCTGCCTGGGACCTGCCATAGGAGACTTTCCAGGCTTGTGAGCTGGCACATGTGTCCAAAGTTTGGTCAGTGGCATCTGTCCCCTCTGGACTGGGTTTCCAGAGAGTGGTACATATCCAGACCTGTTGAGAGCATCACTGGGATTGTTTTGGCCTCTGGTTGATGGTGTTCACCTGATATCCTGTCCCAACGCCTGGGGCCAATCAGGAATCAGAATGATGGAGCAGTGAGTGTTTGAAGTGGAATACCATGTCAGTGTCCACCTTTATACCAGCTGTTGGAAAAGGACAGTGAAGGTATCCCTAAAACCATCAACTTCATTTTGTGCCCAGGTTGATACTGCTAGATGTAAATATAATGTACTTGGTATATCCCTTGGAAATATGTATCCTGATGTGTATGTGAATGTATATATTGAAGGCACCATACCAGAGTAGTGAGCTAATGACATTAAGGTGTTTATCTTTCACTTTCTGTCTAGGATGGAAATGTGCCTAAGGCATGACAGTCTTTAATTTATTCATTTTATTTATTCATTACAAATTGGGTTTACCACCTTTGAGTCAGAGACTCATTTACAAAGGCACCTCATCATATGGAGGGCAGACATCAATACAGTTATTATAGTGTAGATTAAAACAGAGGATAACATTACAGGCGCAGTAAAAAGGAACATTTAACCTAGATACACTCAGGTTACATAATGTAGTAGTTTGTATGTTACTTAGGTTACATAATGTTACAAAATTATGAGTTGCAAGCATGGATATAGTAGGTCCTCAGAGAAGACAGTCAGTTATATCCCTATTTGGACCTAGAAGGGAAGGAGTGGGTCTGGGGAAGGGAGAGGCTGTCCAGTGGATGTTGTCGAGCCAGGGGCTAAGACGGGTAGGTACCACACGTTACAACAGGGGGTTAGTTGCATCTACAACAGCGGGTATTAAAGATATGGTTCCAAAGGGCTGTTTTGAAGGATCCAATTTTTGGCAAGTTGGAGATGCAGCTAGGGAGGTAGTTGAGCCTGGTGGGGGCTCGGTAGAGGAAGTATCTCTGGGCAATAGAGGTCTTGGTTCTGGGTACCTGGAAGGTGGCCTTAACAGAGCTATGGGTGATGACGGATGATGATGACTGCTGTAGGGAGGTGGAGACCCCAGGAGGGGAGAGTCCTAGCAGTGATTTCTTAGTGAGAAAGAAGGTCTGGTAGAGCAGTCGCTCCTCAAAGTTGAGCAGATTCATGGTAGTATAGAGAAGGAAGGTGTGAGTGTGGCTGGGGCACCAGTCAGGAGCCTACAGGCTTATTGATGGAGAGTTGGATTTTGGAGAGGGCAGTGTTGTCAGCTGCGGCATAGATGGGCAAGCCATAGTCCATGAGGGACAAGACGGAGGAGGTGATGGCCAGCCTGAGGACAGCCTAAGGTTGGCAGTCCCTGTGCTGGTATAGCAGGCCAATCCGAGAGTTAATGGCAGCTGACAGGGAATTAATGTGAGTGTGGAAGGAGAGTGCAGTATTGAATGTGATGCCTAGGTACTTTTATGTGGTCACTTGTTCTAGTGGGTGCAGAGTGCTGGGAATAATTAAGAGGAGGGTATTTTTAGCTTTAACTTGGTGGTGGGAGAAGAGCATTGATTTGATTTTCTTTAAGTTAATGACCAGTCTGTGGTCACCGAACCACCTTTCGGCTTGGTTGTAAGCTTGCTGGAGGGATAATTGGAGGGAGATGGGATTGGGATGTGAGGCAATGAGGAATGCATCATCGGTGTACAGGAGCATTTTACCAGTACATGAGCTGAGGAGGGTGTTGAGGTACAGACTAAAAAGTATTGGATCCAGGATGGAGCCCTGAGGGACCTTGGAGTGAATGGGAAGAGTGCCGGAGAAGGAGCTGCTGATCTTGACACTCTGGGATCTAGCAGAGAGGTAGCTAGAGAACCAGGAAATAGGACCACCCGAGAAGCTCTAGATAAGAATTCGGAAACTACTGACCAATACCTTCACTTTCACAGATCTCTAAACTATTTGAGAGACTTAGCAGCTGGCTCAAGAGGTGCCTGGAAAAGCACAAGACATTAAATACAGTTTAGGGTGCTTTTCATCTTGTTCCTGTTAGCTGGCATGATATGAGTTCAGATAATCCAGAGGTTAGGATACTGGGGGGTTGGATAATTGAGGTTATACTGTAGCTATCAATCAGAATTCAGACCTAGCTATAGTACTACATCTCCATTAATTGAGGTAATGATATTTAACTCAGCCTTGACAGGAAGAAATCTGTTGGTGCTATTTGTGTCATCTTATCTAAGGTATTAAATACCTTAGACCTTGATATGTTCCTGTCCAGGCAGAACTTGATAGTACTGAATAAGTACAGCCCCAAATGGTTTGTGCCTGAAAGGACGGAGACAACTGATGGAACTAGGAAAAAATAGATACACATTTTACTACAATCACAACTGAAGTCCCTCAAGGATCCATCCATTTTAGAACCACTTTTTGTTAACATTTACATGCATGGAGTTTGCTTTGCTAATCCACTTCTTAAATATCATCTCTATGCAGATGATACTTTTATTTACTCATAAGGTAGCACTGTTCAATATATTCAGGAGAAACTTCAGAGTATATTTGAACAACTTCAGTTTTCCTTTTTTTTTTTGATGAATATAAATTACTGCTTAATGATAAAAAAAATCACAGACAGTCTTCCTCAGTGGGAGAAACAAGGCCATTTCCAATGATTCTTTAGAAATTAAGATCATAGATTGTATAGTAGTACAGCAGTTTTAATCTTAGAAATACCTTGGGATGTGGCTAGAAGGCAAATTAAAATTGAATACACATGCAGGCAAGACTTTAAGTAATATAAGGTTGATGGGAATGTCATACTGCCCGAAATCTTGTATGCTGAGAGAGACATGAAGGCATGTTGTAAATTCTATGGTCATATCAGTTAAGGATTATGGAGATATTCATTATATTGTGACATCAGGGAGGGCGCTGACAAGACTGGATTTGATTTACAACAGGCTTGCCCACTACATCCTTAATTCCCTCCCACCCACCATAAAATGCATCACTGCAACCTCTGTTCAGATCTAAGCTGGTTAAAACATGAGTACAGAAATCTGCACATGTTGACTTTTATGCAAAAATGTCAAAGGGGAAAATATCCACAGTGTATTTTGGAAAATATAAATTAAAGGTTGGTGAAGGACGGATCAAAAACAGCCCTGTGAGTTAAGTTTAAAGTACCAGTGTATAACCTGGAAGTGGGGAGGATCTCCACATATAGTTTGGGTTTGACACTGTGGACATCTATCCCATTTACTTTGAGATAAGCTGACCAGAAGTCCAGCCTGGGTCCATTAAATATATTGTTCACCCAAGAGGCAGCAAAACCCCTAGTTTACTGTCAAAGGTTGGGAATAGGTTAATACACATTATTGCTTATAATATAAGGAACTTTTCTTCTCTGACTGTATACTTACCATATGTAGTCAGTACTGTAGCATACTCAAATATTTGTAATGACATAGCCAGCATGTGAAGACAAAAGAACAAAGGAAATATGTTTATCTAGTTTTAAAATATATATTCCATTTGCTAAAACTGTTTAATTTCTCTTGATAAAGGTTTTAGTTGTAACCTTGTAAAATGAGGTACATCAAGAGACCTCATTGAAAATGAATTGTATGGCTCAGCTGAGTTTTCCATCCCTTCTCATACTTTATGCTATGAATTAAAATTTACTACTACTACTCGGATTAAAAAATGCACTGTGATAACATCCACAGCACTAACTCCAGGCTTGTATGAAATGAAGATTGTAAATAAATTTGTTTTGGATTCCATATCTACATCTAGGTATCCTGTTTTGCCAGCCTATCCTTGGGGGACTGCGACTGCTTAAACTGTGTGGGTGATTATGCAATGAGAATGGATAATGGGAAATCACATTAGAGTTGTCATTCTGTTGAGTAAAAGTGCCTTGCCATGGCAGTAACAGACATCAGAAGAGATCTTCCTAAGTCACGGCCACTCCTCTAGGGGCTCTGTTTTGGAGACATGTACTGTGAACTACCTTCTTAGTTGGCCTTGATCCCAGGAGTGCACTGGGAAATTATTCAATTCATCTATGTGAAGGTACCTTGAAATCCAAAAAAACCAGGCTCTGGAATGTGTCGTGCAGACCAGCTAGGTAGATGTATGGTGTCAGCCTTGGATGCCTCCAACTTTTGGGAGAGAAGAGCACCTCCTTCAGGTCAGGTCCAGTGATCCAGTGGGATGAAGTGTCATGTTGGATATAATGGTGCTTCATTATGTAGTGGCCGTAAGACAGCTCACAACCACCCACTTTTTTTTTTATAATAAAGTTTTTATTAGGCATGAGGACATTTGTACATATACAGGACATTTTACATAGATACATTTATTCAGCTTATATATTTATATATTAGACTTTAAAATCTCTCACCTAGCACTAGGACTAATTAATCATATGTGATGGACAAAGCTCATTTTAACATTTCTCAAGTATTGATTTGATTAGCTTCAGGGAAAAAAGTCTGAATAAGTGCTTAACTAATACATAATCCATTTTCTCCATTTTGTATCAAAGACCTCCACCCTATCTCGTACCCTGGCCACTATCCCCTCCAACCTATATAGCTCTCTTGTCAAGCTTAGCCACTCTCACTTAGTTGACAGCCTATTCGTTCCCCATAGTCTAGTTATTACCTTTTTTGCTGCCAATATTAGCAATGTAGTTTTCGGTACATTCTTTCTACTTTTAGACTAAACGGGTAGTAGCTGCTGCATATACCCAGAGGTAAAAAGACCTGGGTTTTCATATACAGTATTGCCACCAATTCCTGCACTACTTCCCCCTAATAGGGACCCAACATGCTGCAGTTCCAAAATATATGAGTTTGGTCTGCATGTACTGCTCCACAGCCCCTCTAGCACTTTCCTTCAGGGTCGCCTGTAAAACTAGCTACCACTGCAGGAGTGTGGAAAAATCTATATTGCAATTTCCATGCAAACTCTTTCCAATATGGGGATCCTGAGGCCTTAAGTATAAGTGGGGAAGTCGTCCTCCAGTTGGTAACCAGGAGGTCAGTCCCCAATTCCAAGGACCAACAGGCCCTAATCGACTCAGTAGAGTTGTCCGGTTTCTCTCCCAAAGAAAGGTAGACCAGACTGATACAGTGGTCCAAAGTGGCACCTTGTCTCTGTGATAGAAGGAATTTTATCATTAGTGGGGGGGGGGGTCAGCCACTGCTGTCAGTACTTCCTCCATTGGTTGTAAAAAAGATTTTAACTGCAAATATTTATGAAAGAAGCCCTGGGGAAGTTTATACTGAGCCTGGAGCTGGACAAATGACTAAAGGCGCTGTGGGCCTAGTAATTGAAAGATATGTTTGATATTATACTTATACCACCGGGTTATGCATCTATCCAAAGCATTAGGTGGAAAGGCACTGTTCACTGCAAGGGATCTCAGGAAAAGTGCCTCAATGTTCAATAATCTTTTATTAGTTAAAGTCAGCCACTGCTTAAACACTTCAGCAGTATATTGTGGGAATTTAGAGAGAGGAATGCAACCAGGAGGATGTCCAAAGAGACAGTCTATCAAGTCTTCTATGTCATTTCAAGTCATCTCAAACTGCTTCCAGGGCATAATATAATTGGGGTTTATCTAGGAGAGTAAGATCTTTAATTTAGAAGCCCGGGCATAGTTCAGGAGATAAGGTAAATTTAACCCACTTCTGTCTTTTGATAACTGTAATAGAGAGTACCGAATCCTGGGAAGTTTCCCCTCCCATATAAAGTGAGAGATCAACCTATTCCAGACTTGGAAATAAGTCTGTGTTGGGAATAGTTGGAGTGTCTGCAGAAAGAACAAAATCTGGGGAAATATGTTTTGTTTAATCGTTTCTATTCAAGCTATGAAACTCAAAGGTATTTGTGACCATTGTGTGAGATCCTCAGTTGTGTTTTGGGTTAGGGGTTCAAAATTTGCAAAATCTGCATGTATCTGATTTTCAGTAAGATGGATCCCAAGGTACCACATTGATTGTTTATACCACTTAAAGGGAAATGCACGTTTTAAAGCAGGGGAAAGTGTGTAGTTACACAATAGTACTTTTGTTTTTTGCTGGTTAATTTTATATCCTGAGATTTTATCATACCTCTCCAGCTGTTCCCAGACCCTTGGGATTGAAGTATCCTGAGAGGACAAAGTGAGAAGGATGTTGTCTGCAAATAGTGAAATTTTATGACTTGTGCCTCCCATAGGTATGCCCTCAATTTCCGGGTGAACTCTAATGGACTGGGCTAATGGCTTGAGATACAAAGCAAATAACAGGGAGAGAGGGGGCATCCCTGATGAGTTCCTCTCTGTAGAGGAAAAGGGTCAGAGATAGAGCCATCTAGTTTTAAGTAGGCCCGGGGGTGCTTATACATATTTTGCAATTGTTGTATGATCTCCAGGCGAAAGCCAAAACTAGAAAGGATAGCCCACAGAAGTGGCCAGGCTACCCTGTCAAATGCCTTTTTGGCATCCAATCCAATGAGTGCCAGGGGAATTGAACATGTTGCCGCATACTCTTTAAGTAGATGTGTTCATTGCACTGCATCATGAACCTGTTAGCCCTTAATAAAGCCTACCTTATCATGATTGATCAACAATGGCATGATGTTTTCAAGTCTATGTGCTAGCACAGACATATACATTTTATAGTCAAAATTTAACATTGAAATTGGTCTGTATGATGAGGGTAGGGTAGGGGTTTTATCTTATTTAAGTACAGCAGATATCACTGCGTATTGCCAAGAGGGACAAGGAGTACCTCCCTCCTGTATCTTATGGATAGCCAGGAGTATTGGTGGTAGTAGTTCCTCTTTATAAGTTTTATAGAATTCCAACGGTTATCCATCTGGTCCTGGGGTTCTCTGGGTCTTGGCTCTCTGTAGCACTCCCTCTATCTCAGTCAGGGTAATAGGGTCTCTCAAAATATCTATCTTGGAGGCAGTCAGTTTGGGGAGCTTTAATTTGTTAAGGTATGCCTCTATCTGTTGACTATGGTCCTCAGACTCTGCCCTATATAAATCCCGGTAATATTCGGCCATGACTCGTCTGATGATCTTAGGGTGATGTTCTAGCTTCCCTTTAGTAGGGTCTTTCATGGCCATAACACAGGCTGTAGCCTTATGTATTCTAAGTTTATGGGCCAGGTTCCTGGCTCCTTTAGGGCCCCGCTCGTGGGCTGCAAGTCTGAGATAAAAAAGCTGCTGCTCTACTTTCTGATCTAGGTATTTTTGGATTGTTTTGTTTTATTGTTAGTAATTGTACCTTTACAGTTCCATCTCCCTGGGCATATTAAGACTGCAGTACTTTCAACTCCCCCTGGAGCCTAATAAGCTGTGCCTCTCTCTCCTTATTTTTTTTCAATGAATAAGGAATAATATTTCCACTTAACACTGTCTTAAGTGTATCCCACTGAATCACTGCCAAAATATCTGGGTCACCATTCTCCCCCAGGATCTGTGGGATCCTATCTTTAACCATTTGGTTAAACTCTGGAGCCCTTAAGTGCATCAAGCTGAGGCGCCAGAAGTTTGTTTTATGTCCCCCGCCCAGATCAAATCTGGCATATACTGGGGAATGATCTGATAATATGGTTGCCCCATGCCACAAATCATGTAATGTCTCCAGATGTTTTGCTGTGGTAAACATTTAATCTATTCGAGATGCCAACCCTGGTCCCGGTGCTGTATGAGTGTATTCTCTCTGTGTGGGATAACAGTGATGCCAGATGTCTACCAGCCCCAAGAAAGCAATTGTACCCCTCAAATACTTCTGAAGTGGGTTAGCCCTGTGAGAAAGATGTACTGAGACATCCTTTGCAGGGCTCAAGGTAGTATTCCGGTCACCCCCCCCATCAGAAGTTGCCCCTGGAGGATCTCCAAAAGCCATGCAAAAAATGTCTGAGCCAATCTCTTTGACGTCCTCGGGGGGAAAATAAACAGATGCCAGAGTAACCGGGCAAGCATGTAGCATGCCTGTTGTAATAGACTATCATCCTTCTGGATCTATTACCTTCTGATGGAGATCTAATGGTACCCCACGTCTGATAAGGATGGCAGCTCCCCATCTCCTACCCAAGCTGTGAGATGAAGCTATCACCATGGGAAACCCCCATTTGGTAAATTTTTCATGCACAGGAGAAGACAGGTGAGTCTCCTGTAAAAATATGATTTCAAGATTGTCCCTTTTAATAAACTGTATCAAACGAGATCTCTTGACCGGGCTGTGGATCCCATTAATATTAAGGGACAATATCAGTGATGATTTCCCCATTTTGTATCATTAACAAGTATTTTATATTGCATAATCCCAGTTTCCTACTGTTCTCCTTTTCACCCAATGTAGTAAACAGTTCCCCTCTGAATGTTCTTAGCCCAAATTGCTGGTAAGCAGTTTCAGTCCCAAAAAATATATCAGAATAGCCTCCTGTGTGTTCAAGACCTCATTGCCTAATTTTAACAACTTATATAAGGTAATACACCCATAAGATACGGTACAGATGCTCAAACATTTTTGTATATCTTACAAGAAATCAGTGATTAATGACAGTATTTATCCCCCTCTAGTGGTTATTTGGTGATACTCCCAACCATGTATTGTTTCCAGCTAGGTTTAACACATATCTTAGTTCATGTTAGCCTTCAGAAGTAACAAAAATAAAAGAATATTAGTTCAGGGGAGAGTTTATAACTTTCATGACTACGTTTCCAGTCATAACAGTGTAACATTAACTTATTTGCACAGGTTACAGAACTGTCTGTAGTGACTCCATAGGTAGGGAGGGATCTCTACTCTCTCCTGTGCAGGGGTGAATGTTATTTCCCTGTGAGGGAAGCTCACGAGACCAACGTGGACCCCCAGCACCATGTACAAAAATTAGTAACATGGAGTAGGCAATCAATATGTGCAGCTCTGAACAGCACTAAATAAATTGATGCTGTCCTGATATCTGCTGTACATGGCTGTTGCCATGTGGCCATCTAGCTGAATGCATCTCCATTAGCTCACCTCTTGGGACCCAACAGTACTTTTAAAAATTAGTTTTAATGGGGGAACTTGTCTATAGATGAGGAATAGTAGCTGAGGCTATTTACAGAGGTAGATATAAACATAAATCATGTTACTATGCATAAATCACTTGAGTCTGTACTTCAGTCCCCATTTCCCTTTATTAGTATCTCTATCATTCTAAATACAAAGATTCAGTCTTTATAACAACGCACCACCTCGGGTAGTTCTTTAGATGGCTCAAACAATCACTCTAAAAGTAAGAGCATGCCCCGACTCTCATCGTGGGCTGGAAAGATTACCAGAGCCCCTTTCTCAGACAGTCAATCTGGGGCAGTCCTCTGAAACTTGAGTAAAAGCTTTTTAACATCTTGTAATGTGGAGTAGCCTTCTCTCTTTCTGAATTGCATGTTCTGTGCCTTGTCCCAAATGATTCCTGACTTAAGTGCCTCCGGGTCCCAGGTTTCCGATGTTATTCGCTAGGGTACTATGATGTTCTTTGCCTGGAGAGCTTTGCTGACTTCCTCTGGAGTTTCAAATATTTGTGGGCCTTCAGGAAACATTATTGTAAGCTTTGCAGGATATGGTATAACGAACTTCAACTGCTGCTGTTTCAGGGTGTGAAGTATCAGGGCATAAGCCCTTCTCCTTGCTGCTATTTGTGGAGAGTAGTCATTATCGAAATAAAGATGTCTGCCCTTGTATTGAATGGTCCCCATGCACCATACTTTTGACAACAGCTGCTGTTTTACTGTGTAGTTTAATAGCCTGAACACTATGGAGCGTGGCCTCTGATCGACCTGTTGAGGTTTTGGGGTAAGGGCTCTATGAGCTCATTCTGTGTCTAGTTTGGTGGCTGGATCAAGTTGTAGTACCTCCCATAATAAAGTATCCACAAATTTAAGCATATCATGGCCTTCATCCTCCTCTGGTACTCCTTGAATGCATAGATTATTTCTCCTTGACCTATTCTCAAGGTCTTCACATTTATCTGTTAAAAGCTTTTGTTCATTTATTAAGTGCATCACAACCCTCTCCAGGCTATCAGATTTTGCATCAGTTTCTGTGTGAGCTGACTTCAATTCAGAGTTATTTTAGCCAGCTCTGTGAATAGTTTGGTACAAAAGGAGCGAACTTCATCCCTGAATCCTTTGAGTTCTGCCAGAATTGCAGCATTGCTGGGTTGTCCACTGGGATGTACGGGGGCTCTGCCATGTCTGGTAGGCCAGAATCACCAGTCTGAGAGTCGTTCACTTGTCTGGTCTGCTGTGCAGCTAAAGTAGTTGATTTTTTTTCTTTTTTCATGCTCCCATTCAATTCTGTTTCTCCTCTAGTCTCGTGTATAAAAAAAACTTTTTCTGATTTTGTTTTGTTTTGTACTGATTCTGGGAGTTTTTTTTTGTCGGGTCCCTGGAACATGGTCTTTCAGTGCTGCATTCCAGCTGATGGCTCAACCAGAAGTCCTCACAGTCACCCACTTTTTATGCAACACAGAGGCATCACATGCTCATAGCAGGACCAGCAGGGAAGCTGAGAAGACAGTGAGGGACTCACTCATCCCTCTGCCAACCCTAGTAGAGCAAGACTAGGATGCTCCAAATGATTATTTCCTGCAGGCGGGATAAGCTGGCAATAAATAAGACATGAACTGGAACAGATGAAGTCCTCTTGTCTCACTATGCCAAACTATGCTGCTGGCCCTCCTTTTCTTCCTCCTCACTAGCTCCTCCATCAGGCATCATGTGCATGTCTAGTGAAGTATTCTTTTTGAAGGCATGCTCCCTCAAGGTTCTGCCTACTAGGTACAAGCCACAGGTTACCTGCCTGGGGGTCAAAATTATGCATGAGCAAAGGCAGGAATAGAGTTTTGAACCCCATGGGATCCATGATCAGGAAAGGAAAGCTGAGGGTGATGGAAGGAGGTTCTCAGGTCAGTACAAAACAATCTAAATGTGCCCCCTCAGGGAGGCAAGAGAGTTGGACTCCAGGTGCACTGAAAGCGTTGATGCTAGACACTAAAAAATAATTAGTCATTTACTAACCCCATATTTTTCTTTTAGTTTAAACCTCTTTTATTTTTAGCCATTTAACAATTTTAGACATTTTTCAAATGGACAAATGCTTTTATGACATAAAAACAATAGCTAAGAGGGGCTAATTAAAATAAATAAATAAATAATGAAGTAATTGAAACAAAAAGCCAAATGGTTTAATGGCTGATGTGTAGAGTCAACACTGGGCACCAGTAAAAAGTCCCAGCTCTTGTGCAGGGCAACATGCCAGTCCATGAGAGAGGCCTTAAAGTACATTAAGAAAGCTGCATTCTGTTTAGGTAGCAGTGGAAATAGTTAATTATTCATTCTATTGTATGATTTTATGTTGTACTCCATAATGTGACTCTTCACAGTATACAGGGTGGGTGCAGTACCTTGCAAATGCACATAATAAAGCTTTACAGCAGAGCTCTGGGGGTGGCTATTGGTTCCTCAAAGTCAGGGAGGTTTAACATAGGAAGCATGTGGCCAGCTGACACCTACAGTCACTGCAGGAGATCCTGTGGTCAGTGGCCTAGGGCCATTTCTCTCAGATAGTCAAGGTCCTCTGTTGGTTAGGATAGGCCATTGTCCTGATCAGCAGTTCCCTCAGAGGTGGTAAGGGCCCACTCTAGCCACAACTGGAGGCTATAAGGGTGGCATTGAGAGTGGGACCTCACCCTTTTGCTTTGGCAGCCATCACAGGCTCTTGATCATAAGCCCAGTTAATTTTGATCAGCACTGTCTTTTGTCTCTTCATGAATATGAGGGTATATTTTTTTCTATTCAAAAATGAAAAGGAAAACTACATTTCTTCAGTTATAAAGTCTACAGGGCTGCACCTGTGGATCCTGTTGTTGTCTTGGATCTCCTCATGGAAAGACTAACTAACACCAGGGCATAGTTGAGGCTCTACAATATTTCCTCTGATCCTAAACTGTCCCAAGAAAAAATTGTGGTATTTTCCAGGTGCTGATATCCATGACCTCTCACTTTCTGGACATACAATTTATACAATGGTGGAAGAGGGTAGGGACTGAGTGGAGTTAGCTCCATTTTGGCTGATAAATCAGTTGGGCTTTAGGCAGAGATGGCTGAGGCAACCACAATGCAAGTAGGGGACAGACAGGTGGCACCATAAGTTATGCCAATGGCATATCTTCCTATGTGGTGGTAAGTGCTGGTACCTAGTCTAAAACAAATTCCCTTCAGCCTCTACACTGTAGGTTCTCATATGTTCATATGTACACTGTAGGTTGCAAGTTCCCTGCAATGTCTGTTCTAAAGATAGGTTCTTCAGTGGCAAATTTGGTTTTATTGTCAATGAGTATCCCAGTACCTTCCAATGGGCCAGACTGTGGATGTTCAGCATGTCCCTTTGGCAAAATCCCTTTAATGACATGCTTCATCTTCAGTAATACTCAGTAGGTTGTTCTCACTCTAGTGGGCAGATGCCTGGTAATGCCAACAACTACAAAGTTGATGAAGCTGACAGAGCAGGCCATAACCTCCTTCAGTAGGTTGGTCCTGGCCTTGGAAGGGGTCTCTGTTCCTCAGCCCACACGAGGCAGATAAAGTTAGGTGAGCACAAAATAGTGAAGATAACATTTTTCAGGTTAACTTCACCAGGATTTCCATAGAACAACTGATGTGGGAATGGAATTCCAAAATCATGAAAAGATTGACTTTGCAGCTGGTCAAGGTAGATGCAGCTAGTGTGTCTTGCTGGAGGGTAAGACAGATTCAGATGTTGGGATGCATGACAGCAGTGTAGCTGCAGTGGGAGCTAGCAAGAGGCTATTGCAGAAAACCAACATGGCTGAGGACATGAAAGCTGATATGGCTGAGGACATGTAGGTAATCACTTGGCATACAATAGTTTCTTGGACCCTTTGTCCTCTTTAGCCATTAAACGGGCATTCCAATCTCATTTAAAAGTACAAGGGTGGGAGAAGGGGTGACTCTTGTGAGGTGGACATGTTGGGCAATGCCTTGGATAAGATCATGTCCATTGTAGGGAATTAGGAAGACTAGATGTACCTTTTTTTTTTTTACAATTATGCGAACTTTATAGAAATAATAAAAAAATTCAACACCAGCAAGAACAAGAACAACAAAGTAAATACAAAAAGTATAAGAACCATAAAAATACAACAGTAACACATAACCCCACCCCCATCCTCCATGACCATGTTGGATATTAACCCACCTAAAAATAAAAGGATTTATGGGCCCAAATATATTGCACCAAACTAAAATAAAACACTAAAAATAAACGGGGAAGGAAAAAACCTTGACATCGACCAAGGTCCAGCAATCACTGTACAAACAAAAGAGTATGAAGGGTTTCCCATTGGGGTTTGTAAATGAGCAAAGTCTGAAAGAAATGAGCAATAGACTTCTCCACATTTAAAGCCTGTAACATTTCCACGACCCATTCATATCAGGATGGACAAGAGGAGTTCAGCCAATGATGCAAAATCAGCAACTTGGCTACAGCAGTGATTAAGCTATGTACATCTTTCGGGGCCCCCAGAGGGGTGGACCATAGACTAAGACTGCACCTATAAGGCACATATTGACCAGTTAAACAAGATCTTGAGCCTAATTTATCAATTCAGTCCTTTCCTAGCAATGGATTCATGACTAAAGGTTGCAACTAGTACCCTTCCACCTTCTCTGGTATATGGTATACTGGTCCTCTATTCAGTTAAAGGATACCTAAACAACATTTTGACAACAAATTATTCAAAAATCTGACTCGGTAGGTGATTAAAGGAAAGGGTGCTGTATTCATTAATGTTAAAACTACATTTATATAATTTACCTAAATGTGGTTCCAGAGCATTTGAAAATTGTAAAATCAGCCTTCCAATTTAAAACAAAAAACTGTCTTACCGCTTCCTAAAATGGCCGCCAATTTTTTTATGTGATGACATCATTGGAGCCAAAATCAGATATATATATATATATATATATATATATGGCTCTCTATAGTGCTGATTATTTTTTTTTTCCTTTGTATAGATTTGTTTCACCTAAATGGTCAAAACCATGTGCATTATTTTGTATAATACACATGTTAGGCTACGGTTCAGTTCATTTTGTTTACTTTAACATGCTGAAATTGTGCTTTAATTTAATCAACTTTTCCTGTGGCAAACCACAGTGCAGTACAAATCTTGAATAACCAGATGGTCTAGTGCTTATGGTGGATTCAGGATGCTACAATGGAGTGCTGGGGTGGTTTGCATGTTTAATATGCACTTTTAAACATTTTTATTAAACCCTTATATTTTCTGCTATTATTCTTTTCTAGTACATTTTTTACAGAACCTACAAATGTAATTCATAGTTTGAATGTAAACTTTTGTACAATCAATAAATCAAAGTTCTTCAACAAAGTAAAATGTAGCAGCAGCAAGCAAGTATGTTACTATATAGGGAAGGGGTTGCAGCCACACCCTACACCACCCCCTAAAGCCACCAGTTTTTTGTAGTAAAGTTCTTGCGCAGTCCAATGTTAGAGTTCATACTTTCTCAAAATTCAAATATATGCCTGTCTTGTCTTCTTTTTCCATGGGAAATAATAATAATATTAATAATCATAAGAATCAACATTTATATAGTGGTTTGTATATACATTGTATCCCACAGTGCTTTGCATGCAGTACTAGATGGGTAGTGAACTGACTGAATGTGTAGTGGCAGCCATTTCATACATTAATATCCACACACAGTTACAATTACATGAACTGGCTTTATGGGAAGGGGAATGTTGGCCACAACAATGGGGTCAGGTACTGATCAAAGTGCTGGCAGTCCCACATCTTAGTTCTCAAAGTAATCTGCTCATATTTTTCTCCTTCTGTCTTCCCCCTTCCCTGAATATAGCAGTACCTTGCAAGAGTGGTCTTCTCAGTCCCCCTCTGATATTCATTCTTCACTATTCCTCCTCACACTAAAAACTGGCAAGCTCATCACCCTTCTGCATCATGAATGCAAGTAGTACAGTCTCCGTTTTATTTTGACATATCAAATATAAACATATCTCTCCAGTAAGTCAGGCTGATAGCAGCAGGGAACAAAGGGAATGATGGGCTTTCCCATCCTTAAAAGATCTAGGCTACCTTTGATTAGGCACTATTAAATGATGGGTGTGTACATCATTATGCATGTCATTTAGCAGTGCCTAATCATAGGTGGCTTAGATCTTATATGGGTAGGAAAGCCTATTTTTCCACTTGTGCCATGCTGCTATCAAACTGGCTTACCAAAAGATCATGCTTATTATTAATATGTAAAAATAACACAGGAGATTGTACTAACCACATTCATGATGCGAAAGGGTAGCGAACTCACAAGTTTTTGGTGTGGGGAATAGGTGAGAAGAATGAATGCCAGAGAGGGACTGAAGAGGCCATTCCAGCAGGGTATAGCTATATTCAGGTTAGTTGAAGTCATGAAGGAGGACGTTGAGCAGATCACTGTGAGATCTGAAATGTGGGGCTGCCAGCATCCTGATCACCACCTGAGTGTGGTTCAGAGTAGCCAGCAATGACAAATACTCGGAGTGGCAGGGCTGCACTTAAACTGTTACTTGAATTCGGTGTAAGGAGATTACCCACAGGTGGGGGAAGGGGGTGTTGACATTTGTTAGGACAGTATTGAGGCAGTTGTGTATAGCTCATTCAAGATTTGGAATTGTGGTAACCAGGCAGCTAGCATTGTGGAGTAGAGCACATAAAATTACTAGAGAAGAATTACTGGGAACTGTCCTGTGGGGTTCTGCAGATCACAGGTAAAGGAGTAGACTGACACTGGAAGTCGAGTGGATTCTCTTAAGATATTAGTGTGCCTTGCCTGCTAATAATATTGTTATCCATTGTAAGTGCAACCCTTATGAGGGCATGAACAGCAGTTTTTCTGGTGGGTCATGATGCTTATTGCTTGGCCTTCCAGGAAGACCTAGTTGTTGGTTAATGACATGGGAAAAAAACACAGCAGGGGAACTGTACATACTACCTTCATTGTACAGAAGGGTGGTGATCCACTCAATGTTTACTGTGGAAGCAAAAGTCAAACATTGAGACTGTGGACTGGAGAGTCATTTGGGAGGCATTTTTTAACAGTGTCAGCTGATGATGTCTATCAGGATTGGTGTGCACAACTTTCTGAGGTACAAGATTACAATCCGAGGTGTGATACTTTTCTTCATGAGACCGTAAGCACATATGCGGCCCCAGGCAATACTAGGGACAGGGTATGGATGGTGGGGTGTTCAACAGAAGGCAGGCTAGGTGCATGGGGTTCACATGGAAGAAGAAAGCCTTACTTGTGGATTAACAAAAAATCATGAGCTTTGGAAATGAACCAGACCGGTACTTTGCTGTGTGACCCTAAGCAAGTCATTAAACTTCCATGTGCTTCCAGACCACACCTGTAAAGAAGCTTTCAGCTTAGTGTGTCTCTCCTGGTTAACAAAAAACAAAATTCAGTGCATCACATAACCACAAGATCATCAGGTATTTGAAGTGTTGTACTGTAATGCAGTTTGCCAAAGAAAAAGTCAGCTGAATTGAAAAACATTTTCTGCAAGTTAAAGTAAACAAAATACATAGAAACATAGAATTTGATGGCAGATAAGGACCGCTTAGCACACCTAGTCTGCCCATGTTCCTACCTGATGGATAAGCTGCAGATTCTAATTAACCAACAGCTTACTTCCTCCTACCCCCCACTAGAATTGCCTTATTTCTGTCCCATGCATTCTTGAATTCTCCCACTGTTCTTGAATCCACAACATCCTCAGGGTGGCTGTTCCATGCATCCACAATCCTTTCTTCGAAAAAGACTTTCTAACATTACCTCTGAGCTGTCCCCCCTCTATGTTCAAATTGTGCCTCCTTTTTCTTGCACATCTCTTTTTCTGAAAGATGCTACCCTCTTGTACTTTGTTAATTCCCTTGAGGTACTTGAAAGTCTCTATCACATCCCCCCTCTCCCTCCTTTCCTCAAGGGTATACATATTAAGCTGCTTTAGTCTCTTCTCATATATATCTTGTGGTGCAGACCCTGCACCATTTTGGTTGCCCTCCTCTGAACAGCCTCCACTCTGTCTATGTCATTGTAGAGATGGGGTCTCCAGAATTGCACACAGTACTCCAGATGTGGTCCGACCAACTGTCTACACAGAGGGATAACAACTTCCTGTTTTCTACTGTTGATGCCTCTTTCTGTGCATCCCAATATTTCCCCAGCCCTTCTTACTGTGTTCTCACATTGCAAGTCCACCTTTAAGACATGTGATAGAATTAGTCTTGATTCTCATAACCTAACATGTGGACTGATCAAAATAATCCATGAGTTAATACATGGTGTTGATCATTCTGACACAACAATTCAAAACAAAGAGGGAAAGAAGAACTAGTTAGCACTATAGAAATATATGTGGGGCTCTGGCTCTAATGATGTCATCATGACTCATCACTTAACACACTTGATAGACATCTTAGGGAGAAACGGTATCCCTTGATAATAGTGACTGCAAAATAGTGAACGTCAAAATAGTGACTGTCACAATAGCTAATGACACAAAATAGTGACTCATAATTACAGTGTTCCGAATATGTAATTCTCTCCATAATCAATAAGCGGCATGGTGTTAGAATATTTAAGATGGGTGGGGGGTATCAAGTTATCATACCAAGAACAACTGTTGAAAGAACAGGTAATAGTAGCTGTTATGGGCTTTGGCAGTCGCTATTTTGACATTGGCTATTTTGTTTTCACTATTATCACATGGAACCGGAGAAACCAAGGCTGATTTTTTGAAAGTGAAAGGCTGATGTTTACATTTTTCAAAAGCTATGAAATTGCATTTATGTTATTTACATAAATGCAGTTTTAGCATAAATGTAAAAAGCAGCCTTTACTTTACCTCGCAATGAAGCCAGATTTTGGAGTTTGCAGTTTTAAAAAACTGCTTGTTTGGGTACCCTTTAAAGGCACAGAGATCCAGAAACTAAGATCCTTATACCATAGGATAAGCTGGTTTGCCATAGGGGCCCCACCCATTGAGCATCACCACCAAGTGTTCCAAACCTTAAACTGGCCATCATTAGATGGCAGACTAAAATATCTGTCTCTATGCCTGGCCTACAACCTCAGGCTTGAAAATGCCCAACCCCCCCCAGCCTGGCTGACTGGCACATTAAAGAACAAACATAACAGTAGGTGTCTCAGATCATCCATCATCCAGCTCTTCCAAGTTCCAAAAGTAAAATCCTCCCAAGGACAACGGTTCTTTTCTGCCTACATACTGCACCTTTGGAATGCTATGTGAGGAAAGCAACAAGAATGCAACTCATTAGGGGGATTTAAGAAAGGCCTCAAGGCTCACCTGATGGAGCAGAACTTCTGCACTTGTTACCACTAATTATGCATAATAGTTCTCTTAGTACTCAGGGTGGAGGACAAATGCATGTCTAGTCTGGTATAACTGCTATGTTAGCTAAGAATTCCAAAATGGAACAATCCCAACTAACATTGCCTTGAATAATGAGTTTGCAAGTTAGAGACCAGGTCTATGAATTAAATGTGAACATATATTACACTGAGATTCGATTTGTTTGTCTACCAGTACTGTGTACCCTTCTGACAAACCAACAAATGTATTGATTGTATTATTTGTCCTTGACTATTGTTTGTTGTAATGTGAGCTATTCCCCTTTTTTTTGCACCCTTTAAAATGTCTTTGTAACTTTATCTGTAATTAATTCCAGGTCACCCCTGAAAAAGGGACTGTAATGGTTCCAGTGGGCGTACCCGGTCACCAAAATTAAAAAAAAGTAAAATAAAAACTGGTAATGCAACATTTAGGATTCAGATAAAGTGAAAAAAGTAAGAGAATGTGGTTTTAAGGTTTCCAACCCTAAAACCCCACCACCCATGAACTAATCAGATGTGCAGTTGTCCTTGAGATTGTTAACCCTAAAGCTCACCCCATTAGGTATGCATTTTTCAAGAGTGTATAGAATAGAGTGAGCTTAAGCGTTGACAAACCCAAGGAAGACTGCACCCCTGATTTGCTTCAGGGGTGGTGGTGGCATTTTAGGATTGGAAACCCTAAAACCATATTTCCCTTCTTTTCTTTTGTCTAAACCCTAAATGTTACATTAATGCAGTTTTCTGGAAAGAATGTCCTTACTTTTTGAAATAGAATAATCATATCCTTATTTACCTGTGTGAATGCAAGGCTTTCTGGGGTCCTGCACTCCTATCCATTTATACTTTTTGAGATTGTGTAATTATATCCTTATTTGTCTGTGGGAGTGCAGTGCCCTCTGGGCCCTGCACTTGCATTTATAGCAAAACAGCAACCAAATTGTCAGCATATCCTTCTTATTACCCCACCTCATGAATCCGGTACTGAACATTTTTGAATCCATGAAGAAATGCTATTCTGCACCATCATAATGTCATTCCATGCCACAGGTTTAAAAACACATTTTGGCCAGAATTTGAAAAATGACAGCTGTTATGTTCATAAGGTGGTGTAAAAAAATGTCTATGTTGAAAATTTTGGATAAAAATATTTTAAATTACCAAAGTTATGAGCAAGCATAGCAAAATTTCAATGGGTACACATAACTTTGCCTTTTTCTTAATATTTAGACCCCAAATTTTCAGCATAGCCTTCTTATGACACCAACTCCCAAACAAGGGAAGTGAAACGTTTTAACTCCATCCCAAAAGGTGAGTTCATCAAGGGACCACAAAATCGCCTTTCAGGCTGGATTTTTGTGAATCCACCAGCATTGGTTATGAGGAGGGGTCTTGAAAAGTCCATGTTGAAAATATTGTGTCAAAATAGGCACTGATGACAAAATTGCACAACAAAGTTGAAAATCCCACTGAAATGCATTGAACCTCACTTACCTTAGTTTATCATATTGCAGTCGGTGGTTCCAGCAGCAAGATGTGTCATTGATCAGAGAGTGGATCTTCATTCTGGGAGCTGTTCAAGTGAGTTATGGTGTGTGGTAGGTGTGGTGGGGTGTGGGATGATGGGTGCTCAGTTGAAGGACATGGTGGGGGTCAGATCAGTGAGGGACTGTTTCCTTTTTTAAAGGTTTAAAAAAAAGACATATGATTTTTGGGGCGCAGTTTCGCCATGAACAAAGACAGAGGCTTAAACTAATACAAGCTGTTCTCTACTGCACTACATCAATATAAATTGTGGCACGAGGTGCATTCTGCTAAAAATCAGAACTGAGTTAAATTACTCAAACAATAAGAAAAAGACGGATACCTTGAGTTTCCAGCTCCAAACTTTGCATCATGGCTAAAAGTGTCCATTCGCTTTGCTACTGCCAAAGCATGGCTGTGGCCCCAGGGAGTCTGCGAAACCTGGTGACGGTGGAGGAAATGTTCAATACGCTTTTGATTCAGATGGCAGAAGTTATAGCTGCCTCATACCAGACCACTGATGCAATTCAGCAGCTAGGAGAGTGACTTCTAAAAACTGAAAGACAAGAAGCTTCACATGAGGTGGCTATTCAAGAACTGCAGAATAATGCATGGGAGCAAGCCACCCACATGCAAAGTCTCCTCCACAAAGTCTCCTCCTCAAAGTTGACGATCTGGAGAACCACAGCTAAAGAAAAGATCTCCTGCTGTTCAGGCTCCCTGAAGTGGCTGACTTAAAAGATACCAATGGATTTTTTCAACATGCCCTTCCTATGCTAGTGAAACTGAAGGGGGACTTTCACTTCGACACTGAGAGGGTGCATCATACACTAGCACCATTGCCAAAAAGGGATGAGAGACTGAGGCCTATCCTTATAAAACTGCTAAGCTATAGCATGAGGTTATCAATCCCCCTCATGATCTAAGGAGCTGGGGTGCCTAGAGTGGCAAGGACACCCCATTCAGGTATATCAAGATTTTTCCAAAGAACTCTCAGCCAGGTGCAGGGACTACACTGATCTGCAACACTACATGCAGATGCTGGGTCTGACAAACTCCCTCAGGTATCCTGCAACCAAGATGGTGTAGTACAATAGAATGCTGCTTTTGTTCAACACCCCAGATGCCTTGGAAGACTTTCTCTGGAGGAGCTGGCCTAGTGAAATGAGAGTTCGGGGAATGTAGCAGGAGCACTAAGGCCAGGGGAGCCAAAGGTCAAGAAGCAACAGTCACACCAAATACCGCAGCAGCAAGGAAAGAAGGAACCAAGAGACTGGGGCAGAGGAGATGGATTGGGCCCTGCCAAGCTGGAACCAAAAAAAGACATCTCTGAGCATCGCATGAATCAAGGGTCCATCCACAGGACAGGCAGCAAACCAACCATCCAGCTTGAGTACAGGGTGGAGAGAGGACACCGCAAGCCTGGAGCATTATGAAGCACTGAACCGATATGACTCACTCAGACTGCAATCCCCACCTGCTCAGACCAGGCCACCAATATCCCCAACCTTGCAGTGGATGGACCCTGGGAAATCTTAATGATCTGAAAGAAGGACTGCAGCAGAAAAAGGCAGGGGTTGCTATGGTCAATGAACAGCAACCAAACCAGGGTGGGACACTAGCAACAACTGACAGGGGAGAAGACATAGACATTGTGATTGTCTTCCAAACCCTCTACAATGTGAAGCCAGCTCTGGAGATGGAGACTTAATGTCCTGATAACTTGTGCTTTCTTTCTTTTTTCTGTTGGGCTAAATGGGTCTGGAGGGTAGGATGAAGAGGCTCTGGTGATGTGCTGACCCCCTAACACTGTGGGGGACTGGGTGCTTGAATTGGTAATATCCGCATCCTTCCCAGAATGGGCCCAGAAGCCTGAACTCCCCCCATCACCATGCAAGTATTTCTTCCCTCTTTCTCCCCTCATCCTCTTCCTCATCAGGGAAGCATGCATGACCAAACTAGTGACTGGCCTCAAATGGTCACATAAATATATTAAGGTTGTAATACAAGCTCTACTGTTTAACTTGGGACCACAAACGGCAGCAGGAGGAGACAATGGTGCCTATATAAACCTGTGATGGGGCAACCAATATGGCCTCTGAGGCCTTGCTCATTAAATATTTCCATATGGGGAACTCAACCCAATGGATGGGTGGGGTTAAACAAGTTCAACACTGCAGGCTGCAGAGACCCCCCCCATGACACAGTGACAACAGGTTATGGACACTACAGGATGGAGGGGAGGGAGGGCGCTACTATATTACAAGGCCCCTTTTACAAACACACCAAGTGTCAGGATGACCCTAAGTCCCCTGCCCCAATAAGCATGACTGTGTAGGTAAAGCAGGAGGGAGGAGGGGTGGAACTCAATATTCTGAATATGGGAAACTCTGGGACGGGTAACTCAGGGGTAACTAAATGCAGGGGTAAACAGGTCATTACACATTGATGCTATACCACTATGAAGGACCCCCAGTGGACCCCATGGGGTTGACTGGGCCTAGGCCAGGCAGAGGAGATGTGCCCCTACACTGGCCCAAACACCACACCCACCACAGAGTGCCCAAGCCTATGTACCTAAATCATAGTCCACATATCCTGACTCGGAATGAGTAGGGACCTACCACACTTAATGTTTGGGCCAATACCACCACAGTCAGGGATGCATAGCGGAGGATGTTACCTTTGAACTGTAGGCAGGATTGCACCCCCACAAGAGGGATGTACACTCCTAAGGGGCATAGGGTATGGCCTGCAGGTCTCCCTGGAGCATAAGGCCACATGCATCCTATACATCCCAGGTAGCATATGTGCACTATGTATATAGTTATTTTAAACTGTGTGGTTTTCTTTATAAGAATGATAAGCATAGCGGGGAATGGATATCAATGTTTCATGACTGCTGTTTAAGAATGGGTAGGTCAGAGGCTGCATGGAGGGTGAAGGAAGAAAATGATGGATGCAAAGCGAGAGTGATGGATTTGCCATCCCAATGGTACAGAACATGCTCGTTACTTGGAAAGGCCAATGGTAAGGGTCAAGAATAGGACACCAGCAAAGTCTCTACGAGATGGTACAAGACCCCAGTGTACCCCACAATTCTCACCCCTAGGAGTTAGTACATGGGCACCTTTCCCTTTGGTGGTGATCAACCCATTACATAGCTGTTTGCTGGGCACTTGCACAACAGATATCCTTACTCCCCACTCAGACCACCCACATTGAAAATGGATGATCGAATATGCCACTCATGAAACATAAAAGAGTTGAACATACCAATAAAGAGGAAAATGGTATTCACGTATTTGAAAAAAGCCAAAACTCAGCTGGCCTTTCTCCAGGAGACAAAGCTGTCCAAAAAGACCATAAGCTGCTAAAGAAGGACTGCATGAGCCAGATATATCTTTCCTCAGTCCCCACAAGGCATGGAGGTATGGCAATTCTGCTCCATAAACAACTTAAATGGGTCTCCATTAATACCAAGTCTGATCCACAGGGTAGGTGGGTATATGTGTTCTCAACACCCCAAAGAACCATATACTGTTGGGGAAGGTTTACACTCCAAATGAGAATGACCCAGAGTTCTTCCACATAGCCGAACAAAAACTTGAAACCATGTCATAGAAGCATAGAAACATAGACTTTGATGGCAGATAAAGACTGCCTGGCCCACCTAGTCTGCCCATTTCCTACCTACTGGATAAGCTGCACATTCCAGTTACCAAACACCCTACTTCCTCCTACCCCTCAATAAGATTGCCTTATGTCTGTCCTATGCATTTTTGAATTCCCCAACAGTTTTGGACCCTACAACCGCCTCAGAAAGGCAGTTCCATGTGTCCACCACCCTCTCTGTGAAAAAGTACTTCCTCACGTTGCCCCTCAGCTGTCTGTACTCTATCTTCAAATTGTGCCCCCTTGTTCTTTTACATCTCTTTTTCTTAAAGATGCTCCCATCTTGGACTTTGTTGATTCCCTTGAGGAACTTGAAAGTTTCTATCATGCCCCCCTTTTCCTCAAGGGTATACATATTAAGCACATTTGGTATTTCTTCATATGGCTTCTGTTGCAGACCTTGCACCATTTTAGTTGCCCTCCTCTGGACTGTCTCCATAATGTCTATGTCACTGTGGAGATGGGGTCTCCAGAACTGTATCCAGTACTCCAGATGGGGTCTCACCAACTGTCTGTAAAGAGGGATAAGAACTTCCTGTTTTCAACTGATGATGCCTATCCCTATACATCCTAGTATCTCCCAGCCCTCCTTACTGCCTTCTCACACTACTTACCTACCTTATGGTCATCTAATATGACTACCCCAGGTCCCTTTCCATTTTTGTTGTTTTTAGTACCTTTCCTTCATTATGTACTCTTCCCCTGGGTTTTTGTTTCCCAGGTGCATTACTTTGCAGTTTTTTGCATTAAACCTAAGCTACCATATTTTTGACCATTCCTCCAATGTTGCCAAATCCCTTCTCATCCTTTGCTCTGCTTCTTGTGTATCAACTCTGTTGCAGATCTTTGTGTCATCTGTAAGGAAGTATAGTTTCCCTCCCAGCCCCTCTGCAATGCCACCTATAAAGATATTAAAGAGGATTGGCTCCAATACTGAACCCTGTTATACCCCACTAGCAACCCCCCTTTCTTTAGAGTGTACTCCATTTACTATTACCCTTTGGGCCCTGTTGTCCAGAATGCTAGTTACCTAGGCCACCACCCTGGGACCCACTCCCAGGCTGGCTAACTTGTTTAATAATCTTTTGTGTGGTACTGTGTCAAATGCCTTGCTAAAGTCTAGGTGGCCATATCCACAGCCCCTCCCTGGTCTATTACTTTGGTTAACCAGTCAAAGAAGTCTATTAGATTCATCTGACATGACCTTCCTGCTGTAAATCCATGCTGCCTTGGGTCCTGTGCCCTGCTGACCTCTAGGTACACAACAATTCTTTCTTTCAGAAGTGATTCCATCATTTTCCCCTACCACTGAGGTCAAACTGACAGGTCTGTAGTTTCCTGCCTCTGTCTTGCTCCCACATTTGTGAAGAGGAATCACATCCTTCCTCCTCCAGTCCTCCGGTACCACACCATCCTCCCATGATTTATTAAAAAGGGTAGTCAGTGGTGTTACTCGTTCTTCCCTTAGTTCTTTTAGAATTCTGGGGTGAATCCCATCAGGCCCCATTGCTTTATCCACCTTCAGTTTTAAGAGTTCTTTCAGAACCCTTTCTTCTGTGAAAGGACTAGTAGCAAATTTTACATTTTAAATCCTTTTTTCTCACTCATTTCCACTTTTCTTTATGTCCCTTTTCATTCATTGTAAAAAGATCCCTTCATATGAAAAAAAAGTCTCTGATCACCTTCCTGTAATTATTTTAATTTTTTCATGGTGTCTATTGGTGCCCTCCACCTGTCCCCGTAATTATTTTATTTTTCTCTGGTGTCTTTTGGCACCCCATACACCCTACAGTTGCCATCCCCCTAATTATTGTATTCTTCTCTGGTATCTAGTTGCACCCCCACCCATCAATCACCATCCCCAAAATTATTTTATTTTTGCCTGGTGTCTAGTGGTACCCCTACCCTCTTACTCCCCTCCCAGTAATGACTTAATCTTTCCCTGATGTCTAGTAGAACCCCCACCCCTGATAACTGTGCCCATTAAGTTTTGAATTTCCCTGGTGTCTAGTGGTACCCCCACCTCCCGTTCACCATCCTATGTGAAATAAAGAAAACGGTCCCCATATTTATTTTTTTGTAGTTAAACTTCATATTGCATATTCAATAATAACTGCAGCATATGGTACATGTATAATGTCAAAATATTAATACATTTCTTACCATTTATAAAAAATAACCATCTTGCATACTATCCACTGTACATTCCTGGTCAGTGAGTGACAGTGGTTCTAACAAGGAGATGGAGGAAGATGGTTGGACTTACTACTATCTGATGTCCATCATGCACTCTGTAAAAGAGAAGGCATCCACAAAGAAACATAGTACTACTCAACACTACTTAACCAGACTACTGTATTTACATACAAGGAATAAATCTCAGTAGTCATATGCCATATCTTAATTGTCAATGCTGTATTGTTGTGCAACCTACTGGGTAAAGTCTGAGGCCTGTGTGTATCTTCTTTACCTTTCTCTCAGCCTATCCCAACTTTCAAGGTATTGTAAGTGTGGAAAGCTTTCCAGCATGATTCATAGGTAGGGAGACTGTCATTCACCAGATGCAAGAGATGGTCTAGGGAAGCAATTTATACTAGGGAGGATGAGGGGGCTATAGGAGTCCTCCATCTACTGAGTATAAGACATTTGGTCTGCACTGCTAATAGGGCCAGCCATCTGTGATCAAGACTTAATAGATGTGGTGCTGATGACTTCACACCTAGCGTGAGAAGCTGGGCCAGTGGTAGAATATTTTTATGCAGCCCTTGTGAGCCAATGTGTCGCACTTGTTCCCATAGTTGTAGGATTTGGGGACATGATTGCTAGATATGAAGGATGTCTCCTTCCAGTGATTAGCACCTCCAGCAGAGACTTGAGTTCAGCATGCAGAACCATAGGTGTCCAGCGCAGGTGTAAAGAATTTTTTTTGAATTAATTTACTTTTAGTATTTTTGAATGCTTTTTGTGCAAAATGTCAGTATTCAGACCACTGCTGGTATGTTATGGAGTGCTGAAGGGCCTTTTCCCATTTGCCTTTGGCTATGTCTGACTGACTTGGTATGGCGTCTTAAAGGATCAAATCATTTTCATTGGCCACATGTTTGGGGTTGGCTACTCAGGAGAGTGCTGGAGTGGGGGTACCTTTGCTTGGCATCTTTTTAGCTAATGTTTGAAGTACACTGCATAGCTGCAGGTATCTCCAGAAGTCCCCAGATGGCAGATTCCATCATGTCTACAGGTTTTGGAATGTGTCCATATTTCTTGATCCTGGAGAAGGAGGTCTTGTATTATTTTTACGCCTTTAGACTTCCACACAGGCCATATAATGGGCTGGCTACCTATTTGTAGACCAGCATTCCTCTAGATCAGGGTTTGTTTAACTTGTGCTAGGCCAATGACTGGCTTCTGTTGTATTTTAGCCCATACCATAACCAATGGACCAGTCAAAGAGTAGTCCTTGAGTGATGTGGGAAGCATGTTATAGATTAGTAGAGCTAGTGACTAGTGGCGGGCGAAGTGGCCAAAATCCACTACAAGAAACAATTTGTGAATTAAGGAGGAATCCATGAAATAATCCACAACGCAAAGCTAAATACTTCTCATTATAATGAGGAACACAAAGTCAATTGGAAACAATGACTTCACATTACTCCACCTTTCCCCAAATACTTCTGCACCAATTTTGATTCAAAGTACATTGAAAACAATGTACTTTGCATCCCTTCACCTTGTTGGTGAACTCCAAGGTGGAGTTTGCAGTGATTCATGGGATTGCAGGTCATATGGGCTTTAGATTGTTCTGCACAGCCTCAGTTCTGTGTAATGTGTGTGCGCGTGTGTGTGTATGTGTGTGTGTGTGTGTGTGTGTGTGTGTGTGTATGTGTAGTGGAGGCTGCAGACAGTTTGCTCTCAGAGCTCTGAGATTCTATCCCTCTAAAAGCCATTCAAAAAGCCTTTCTGAGACCTTTTTTGTTCAAAATTGTGTTCGATTGTAGGAAACCCTTCTGTGTTCATATCATTGAGCATTTATTGTGTGTGGATTTTGAATTTTAATTTAGAACATTCAATCTGTGTAGTGTCAGACACTTGAAATGTGCTTGGGGAGAGGCATATCTGTGGTGGAGGGAGGTAGATAAACTGGCAGAAAGACAGTCTTTCTGTTTTGGTAATATTTTTCTTGTATGACTGTGTTAATGTACACAGCAATATTTTCAGTAATTTTTGGCATTTTTGTGCTGATTGTTGTGGTGCAGCAGAGCATAATTTCAGTTTGTTTAAAAGATTTGGTTATATTACTGAAGTTTTCAATTTGCTGTGCGTTACCTGTAGTGTGTGTGTGTGTGATGCATGCCATCAAATCAGACACATTTTATTGGACCACACAGCAATTGCAGCACTGTGAACCTGCTATCCACTGCACGTGCATTATTTTGTACTGCTTTGTGGTATTTTGGTAGCAGACTGTTACTGCAGTTCACTGCCCCCCTCCGCAACCCGGCAAAAGGTATTCTTTTCCAGATTTGGATTTGTGACTTGTGAGCACTGGTTAAGGTGTTGTTGTGCTTTTGCATCTGCACCTCCTGAGTGTGCAGTGCAGTCTTAATCTGTCTGTGCGTTTGCATCTCTTTAGGGCATTATCTCCATTTGTCACTTAAGTCACAGTTGTTTATCTGACTTCCCTTCAGAATACCATATGGTGCATATCTTGGCATAAACATTGTACTCATTAATGTGCATTTTTAAGTCAGGGCAATCCTCGTAAGCCATTCACTATGCAAATCACGTTCTTCATCTTCATGGTCATGATGATTCAAGAATTACAAAACTTTAAGTTTCTGGGTCATAAGTTGCATGTAACCCCATTTTGTAATATCTTGGCTTGACCATTGTGCTCAATAATATGTGTTTTCAAGTCAGGGTGTTTGAGATGGTACAGGTCAAGGAAGTACAGCCGGAGGTTTTTCCATAAAATTCATTAGTCGTCACACCAGTCACTCATCACGAGACAAATCACAACAGTTATAATTTTTTTTTCAGTTTTGATGATACGCTAATTGTGAATGAGAAAACAAGAAAGTCAAGATGGCTGCATCTGGGTCTATTGGTGTTAAATTCTCCCCTCCTCAAAAACGTTGTGATGCTACGGTTCCTGTTGATGATCATGCTGACCGGGGGGGGGAGCATTATAGAAAATATCAAGTACCAAAAATGAATCAAGCAATGTACAAGAGGGTAGCATCATCCAGAAAAAGAGATCTGCAAGAGGATGGACCCAACATTTGAAGATAGAGGGGGAATGGATCAGGGGCAACATCAGGGACTATTTGTTCACACAGAGGTTGGTGGGTACAAGGACAAAATAAAACTATTAATCAGTGTTCTGATGGGACAGCAGCAGTCAAAGCATCCCCATAATTTTTTGCTGGTGCCCCTCAATTCACTCCAACTGCTGCTCAATGTTGTCAAGACAGTGGTTAATAGCCTCCAACATTTGGACAGGGTTGCCACCATCACCTGCTGCAAGTTGTGGTGGTGGAGCAGCTGCTTGATCCATGGCCCTCCCTCACTTCACACCACCACGTGCAGATGAACACCGTGCTGCCCCCACTTTCCCAGCAGGGCCATCAGGTACATTGCTGCCATGTTCTGCAACCTTAGCCTGCTACTGTTCATGGTGGTGATTATACAGGTAGGTGTGATGATCACCTGTGCCACAGTAAGTTCTTTGGGGCCACGGCGCACCTCCACACCACACAGATTACATTTCACTACACTGTACACAATGTAAATCTATATATATATATATATATATATATATATATATACACCATGGGGGTAGAGCTTTCTCAGTAGGATAACCTGTGTTATTTCCACTTCAGTGAGGATAAATCCTGATGACATCAGCAGAGTGAGGATTTTGACATTTATCCATACTCTGCTGATGTCACCAGAGTGAGAAAAAATGCACTGCAGCTTGCATTCTAAAGGAAACTGCTTCAGAAAAAGTTTCTCTTTCTCACTGAAGTTGCAACTTACTCAATTAGCTTTGCAAAAGACTCTCATCTATGTCTCACTGTGTTTCTAACATTGCTAACCCATTACTGTGCTGATCTCAGCTTCAAAACAACCAGAATTCTAAATGAAAGTCATTTACAAAGCAGGTTCTGTTTCTCAGTGCTACCTGCAGCAGTTTTTCTTTCTCACTGAGCCTTTGACTCACTCAATTAGCTTTGCAAAACACTCACCTGTGTTTCTGACTCCCAGGTCATTCAGAACACACACAAACACACACACACACTGACAGCACACACAGAATAAGCAGGAAACACACAGACTCAGAAAAAATGTTCCTGCAGTTCTCACCCCTGTGGTATAAATCACACACATGATAGGCAGATCATGGCATATGGAAAATATTCTCACTCTGCCTCGTGAGCTGTGTATTTTCACTAGTGCCTTTGGCACTTGTGAGACTACACAGCTCACTTTGCAGGAGTGAGAATATTTTCCATATCCCACTCCTGCCCATCATATATATATATGTATATATATATATATTAGAGGCAAAAAACTCAGTTTAATGCATCTGTTAGGGTTGTTCCACACTGACAAAAGTGAGGAAATTCAGTATTAGGGTTGAAAGACCCCCTTGGACCCCTCCATCCCACCACCCCAACCGGCATCGGGGTGCGCATTGGAGTCATGGGCCCTAACTCTCACCCCATCACATGGGTAAAGAAGCTGAGGAATAGGAGAATGGGGTGAGAGTTAGGACCGACGACCCCAATGCGCACCTCGATGCTGGTTGGGGTGGTGGGGTGGAGGGGTCCAAGGTGGTCTTTCAACCCTAACACCAAATTTCCCTGCTTTTGTTGGTGTGGAACAAACCTAACTGATGCATTAAACTGATTTTTTTGCCTCTAATTTCCCTTCTTTTTGAGAAAGATGACGAGAAATAGTGAATGTAATGCGGTGGCGGGAGCGTGGGGCCCTAGGGCCCCGCGCTCCCACCACATGATATCTTGTGACATAGTAACAGGAACAGCAATGCAAACAGAAGTGCCAACAGTGGCAGACGTGGTAACACAAATGTAAATGGTAAAGGAAACGTTAATAGAAATGCAAGCAGAAAGTCACGAAGAAGCGAACAGTGATGCAAACGGACATTGAAGCACGTACGCAAATGCAACTGGTAACACGAACAGTGATGGCAGCTGTATTTTAAATGGAAATGTTAAGTGTGACAGCAAAAAGTACGCGAAAGGGAACAGAACCGGAAACGCGAATGCAAGCGCACAAGTAAACGCAAACCGTAATGCGCACAGGCACGGTACCACAATTGTAAATGCAAATGGTAAAGTTAACATGAAGAATAATTCCAAAGGAAAGAGAAATGGAAACGGGAACAGAAGCATGTACGGAAATACAAACCGAAATGCGCATGGGCATAGTACCACAATTGTAAACGCAAATGGTAACGGTTACAGCAACAATAACAGCAAAGGAAATAGAAACGCAAAAGGAAATGCAAGCGCATATGGAAATGCAAACCGTAATGCGCATGGGCACAGTAATGCAATTGCAAACGCAAATTGTAACAGTAACAGCAAGAAAGATGCAAAATGAAAGAGAAACAGAAACGCAAACAAAAGGGTTGACGGAAACGCAAATGGCAATGTGCACGGTGATGCAAACAAAAATGCAAACAGAAACAGTAGTGGAACTGCAAATGGTAACAGTAACGAAAACACAAGCACAAATGACAATGCACAGGGTAACGCACACAGCGGCGTACATGGGAGCGGTAATGCAAATGGCGACATAAACACAAGTGGAAACAGTAACTGTAACAGTAATGGAAGTGCACACACTGTTTTTACTTAACAGGTGCATAGAGAAACACAGTGTGCACAAAGAATGTATGCATTGAAATGGGCATCGATGCTGAAAACGAGCATTGGAAGTACTTAATTGCTAATATCTCAGCAACCGCATGACGTAGAAAAAAAAATTAAATTTCACAAAAATCATGATTTTCCTGGCTAGGTTTTTGCTATTACATCACCCATAGGGCTATGCAACTCACAACAAAAAATCTGTATCTCGCATCGTTTTCGAGATACGAGCCCCGAAAGGCGCGGCGTACTCCACCATATTAGTCTACGAGAAAAAATGCCAACTTCAGAGTATCATAACTTTGCAGCCATGCAAAATATTTTCACCAAATAATGAAAGGGCACATCTATGAGATGTTAGCTGTGTTCCCTCCAAATTTCAGCTCAAAAAACCAAACCGTTCTTTTGCAGCAGGGTGGCAAAAAACTGCTGTCATTTTGGCCATAGTCTGAAAAAGTATTGTCGCAATTTGTGACACCTTTCACAAACTTTGCAAAAGTGTTGTGAGTGCGACACTACTCTTGTGACACTACTTTTTTCAGAAACTTGAAAAACATATTTCTAGGGTGTTTAACCCCAAAATAAAGACACGGCTAGCATCCTCAGGGTTCGACTAGGTGAACACAAAAAGAATTGTGTTCCTAGATGGTCCCAATTTTAAATGCCAAGCATTTTTCTGATCACCAACTGAAAACAAAATTGTGGATTTGTGACACTACTAGGGCCATTTGCGACACTAAAAAGTGCATTTGCAAAAGTGTCAAACTTTTTGTTAACTTTTCCCATTGACTTATAATGGGGACTTCTTTTTTGAATAACTTTTGAAACATTTAATATTTTTTCACGGAATCTTCCAAAGGCACATCAGGGACCCCAGACGCATGCTCTCTGAAGTTTTCAGACCAGTCGCACCAACCATGTGACTTGTAGGTGCAAGCAAAGAATTCACCAGAAAGCGTAAATATGCACACGGATGTCACTTAATAACTCCACAGCCCTATATCAGACTGGCACAAAAGTTGGAAGATCCCAAGATCTATGGTTACACCCCATGCCTGGCAAATTTCAGACAAATCCATTGAACAGTGGCAAAGTTATTAAGGTGCAAAATTTGACCCTTTAACCTGAAAAGTGCTTCTCAACCTAACTATATATATATATATATATATATATATATATATATATATATTAGGTGTTAGGGTTGAACCCCCTGGACACCTCCAGCCTGCCCCAATCAGCATCGGGGTGCGCGTTGGGGTCATCAGCCCTAACTCTCACCCCATCGCATGTTTAAAGAAGCAGAGGTATAGGAAAATGGGGTGAGAGGACCGACGACCCCAACACACACCTCGATGCTGGTTGGGGGGTGGTTGGAGGTGTCTGGGGGGGGTTTCAGCCCTAACACCAAATTTACATACTTTTGTTGCTGCAGAACAACCCTAACTGATACATTAAACCGAGTTTTTTCCCTCTAATTTCCCTTCTTTTTGAGAATGATGATGAGAAATACTGAATATAATGCGATGGCTGGAGCGTGGGGCCCTTTTGGCCACATGCTCCCGCCACCTGATGTCTTGTGACATAGTAACAGGAACAGCGACACAAACACAAGGTGGAAATGCAAATGGTAACAGTAATGAAAACGCAAAGGCAAATGACAACGCAAAGGGTAACACAATCGGTGGCACACATGGGAACGGTAACACTAACAGGTACATAAACACAAGGGGAAACAGTAACTGTAACAGTAACAGAAGCACATACCCTGTTTTTGCTGGACAACTGCATAGAGAAACACAGTGTGTACAAAAAATGTATGCATTGTAATGGCAATGGAAGCTGAAAACAAGCATTGTAAGTATTTAATTGCAAATATCTCAGCAACCGTATGACGTACAAAAAAATTTAAATGTCACAGAAATCATTATTTTCCTGGCTACCATTTTGATTTACATAGCCCATAGGCTATGGAAGTGTCGACAAAAAATCTTTATCTCGCACCATCTTTGAGATACAAGCCCCGAAAGACATGGCATATGCCACCATGTTAGGCTATGGGAAAAAGCATCAACTTTGGAGTACCGTAATGTTGGAGCCATACAATATTTTTTTCACCAAACCACCAAAAGGCACATCTGTGACATGCTGGCTGCCTTTCCTCCAAATTTCAGGCCAAAAGACCTAACCGTTCTTTTGCAGCAAGGTGGCAAAGAACTCCTGTCATTTTGGCCATAGTGTTGCAAAATATTTTCGTGATTTGCAAAAGCTTTTGCACAGATTTGCGAAAGTGTCATGTGTGCAAAAACACTTTGTGAAAGTACTTTTTCCAGAAAGTTGAAAAACATATTTCTGGGGTATTTAACCCCAAAATAAAGACATGGCTAGCATCTCCAGGCTCTGACTAGGTGAAAGCAAAAAAATTGTGTCCCTAGATGGTCCCAAATTTAAATACCAAGCAATTTTCTGATCGCTAACTGAAAACAAAATGGCGGATTTGCAAAAGTAGTAGGGGCATTTGCGAAAGTAAAAAGTGCATTTGCGAAAGTGTCTAACTTTCTGTTAACTTTTCCTTTTGACTTATAATGGGAACTTGTTTTTTGAATAATGTTTGAACCATTTAATATTTTTTCACGAAATCATCAAAAGGCACATCAGACACCCCGGCCACACATTCCCTGAAGATTTCGGACCACTGGCGAAAAACGTACGACCTGTAGGCAATGGCAAGGAATTCACCAAATAGCATAAATGCATGTGCAGATCACGCTTAATAACTCCGCAGCTGTATATCCGACCAGTACGAAACTTAACAGATCCCAAGCTGTGTGGTTCTTGATCATGCTTTCAACATTTCAGACAAATCTGTTAAACAGTGCCAAAGTTATTAAGGTGCAAAATTTGACCCTTTAACCTCAAAAGGGCCCCTCAACCCTAACTATGGTAGAACTACCGTGCTACCATTATAGATATATATATATATATATATATATATATATATATATATATATATATAAATATATATATATATATATATATATATATATACACAGTATATATATATATATATATATATACACACACATAGGGTTAATTTTTCCCATAGTTATGTACAGAATCCACTATCAGAATCCTGACGAACAAGATACAGTGGCTGTTATAAAAAAGTTTACTGCTAATGAGGTATACCTCGGTAGGCAATGTACACCGAGCAGTACCCCGTGTAGTAGCAAGAAATACCTTTTTACCGCTGAGTAATGTGGTAAGTAGTGGCTAAGTTCTTAATTAGTTGATTTAGTTGAATTACTATCAGCAGCAGCTTAAATGCGCTAGGTGGCACTTTTTGCAGTTTAATTTATCTTAATAAGTGTCAATTTTCTGGTAGGTGTCCCCACAGTCCATTGTCCATGTCAGGACCTCCCTGTATAAACCTTTTTTGGTTATAGATAATACTGTAGTTTCAACTGATGAGCCTAGTTAGACTTAAGCTCCCTAACTAGACAGTGCATGAGCAGTGCTCATCATGTTTTTAGTAGTTTCTATAAATGTACTGCACATTTTGTTTTCTGTTTTCCATTTTGCCAAGCAGCGGCTCTGTAACAGGACTAGTAATAAAGTGCTCCTTTAGTTGATCATCCTTTGATATTCTTTTTGGTATATATACTGTGGATGACGGCCTTGGTCCCAGCTGAGAAAAGAGATTACAATCCCCTTCAAGTTGGTCACTGTTAAATGCTATTTTAATGGTATCTGAGGCAACTAAGAAAAAAATACCCTGCTTTGGCTATGGGTAATGGATGCTTAACAATAATGTGGAATGATGTGGGAGACCAGGACCTGGACCACTGGATGTAACAGAATTCAAATATTTTATGAATGAAATGAAAGTGTTCAATATTCCAGAAAAACATCTTCAGTCAGACTTATAAAACTCTGTAGATATCAGCAGTTGCAGGGGGTGTAGTCGAATGACCTATGTTTTAATGGATTGGTGCTTCAAAATAAATATGCAGCACTGTGCAAATTCATCAGCTGAATGTTAGCATTTCAAATGACCAAAGAAAAAACTTCAACATATGCAGTCATTTCAAATATTTCAGATATTTCTGGAACCTTAAAAATGATTTGCAAATTTTGAAAGTTTCAATCAGAAAGTGTTGTGCTGTGCAAATCAAGTAACTTACCTAAGGAATCAGAAACAAATATTAGTTTCAAAAACTCATATAAATAACAGCTTGAAAATACTGGCCCGGATATTCAAACTGTGCCAGGCTGTGGTGCAAGCCTGGGCGCAGCTCAACTTTGTTGTGCATGGGTGTGGCCTGGGCGATATTCAACGGAGCTGCGCTATGGCACAACAGCTTGGAATAACGCACCCCGGCCATCCTCACTGTGCATGGTGCAGTGGCACTGCACCAGGCAAGTGGTCAGAGTAGAGCATGGAGAAGCGGTGGCGCAAGTGCCATTGCACCATGCACAGCACCTGCGATATTCAAACGGGGACATGCAAATGGGGCCATAAGTTATGAAAGGCGCACAGGGGGCCATTTGCATCTCATTACGGCCCCATTTGCATGCCATTAGCATGTAGGTGTGCTGATCCCTGATGACTTGCGCCTGGCGTCCTGCCAGGCAGCAGCCATCAGTGACTGATGCCCCCTTCAGCCTGATTGCGGGAAGTCCCGTAAGAGAAAAAAAATGTCCAATATCCCTGGTGGTCCAGTGGACCTCTATGTGCCCCAATCACGGGCATCACTGTATTCACCCCTCAAGTCCAATATCCCTGGTGGTCCAGTGGATCGCACTGTGCCCGATCACGGGCATCATTTATCACCCCCAAGTCCAATATCCCTGTGATCTAGTGTACCCCCACCCACCCACCCACTGAGCCCCACCACTCACTCCTCCCATCATCTGTGGGTGGCAGCACCCCACCTGCCTGCCTCTGCCACTCCACTGACTGGATTAGCTTAGAGACTGCACGCCCATTGGTTCACAGCATGAGCCAATGGGCGGCAGCCCATACCATACTACTCAGTCCAGATATGTGAATGAATGAATATGTGAAGATATGTGATATGTGAAGGAACTCGGTTGGCTACCCACAGGTGGCAGCTGCTGTATTGTGCCCTGCAATGCGGCAGCTCACCTGTGGATGGCCATCACTTGTTCCTTTTTTTGGGGGGCATAACTTTGTGCAGGCGCAGGTAGGGGTTGTGCATGCATGACTCTGCACAGCCCGGGCTGAATATTGGGCTGTGCAGGTTATGCATGGGCACACCCCCCCACCTGTGCCTGCATACATTACTGATGTGCTCCAGTGCATCGGGATACTTGCAGCGCACTTTTCCTTTTTAAATATCGCACCAGGGTGCATCAGTGGGTTGTGCATGGTGCAACAGTGTTGCGCCATGTGCAACCCTTTTGAATATCTGGGCCACTGTGCAAATTATGTTCTACTTACCAACAATTGTAGTGTAGCATCAATACATCAAAAGTAAACCCAGTCCTGTACAAAATGCTCAGAGCTGGTAGTTCTTTTCAAATGGATGTGCACTGCCTAAATGATATTATGAGCAATTCAAGGGAATTGTGCAAACAGCTGGTAAATCAACATATTATCTGTCCCTAAGCAGGGATAGGATGGAGACTGTCCAGAGGAGGGCAACTAAAATGTTTCAGGGTCTACACCAGTAGACACATGAAGAGAGATGAAAGGAGCTTAATATGTATACCCTTGAGGAGAGGAGGGAGTCGAGACATGATAGACACTTTCAAGTACCTCAAGAGAATCAACAAAGTCCAAGAGAGTAGCATCTTTCAGAAAAAGAGATGTGCAAGAACAAGGGGGCACAATTTGAAGATAGAGGAGGACGGCTCAGAGGTAATGTGTGGAAGTATTTTTTCCCAGACAAGGTTGTGGATATGTGGAACAGCCTTTCTGAGGAGGTAGTGGAGTCAAAAACAGTGGGGGGGGATTCAAGAATGCATGGGACAGACATAAGGCAATTCTAGTGGGGTGAAGGAAGAAACAGGCTGTTGGTTAATGAAGATCTGAAGCTTATCCATTAGGTATGGAAATGAACAGACTAGGTGGGCCAAGCTGTCCTTATCTGCCGTCAAATTCTATGTTTCTATGTTTTGAACACAACAAACTCTGAATAAAGTGCAGACTTGTTTTCAGATGAGAGAGATGAGATTAATACTGAGGATATACTTCCCTTCCAGTTGAATTGTTCAATCTATGCAGTATGTCATTGATAGCATTTAATTAAATAAGAATTTCAGAAGGAATGCAGAGAATGCTACAGGGAGATCAACAGTCAGCCTAAAATGCTCAGATCTGTGAGTCTGACAGTCACTTCTCATATCAAATACTTGTGGCTGCTGTGGTATACCTCCCATCCTGCTTGGGTATAACAGGCTTATAAGTGCAGCTGGGACTCAGAAAGAAAATACATGTTAGTAAAATCTGTAAATTATGCTTTTCTTTGTTATCTGAAGTGAAAGGTTACACTTCAACTCTGAAGGTAGACAGTCCAATTTGCTTAGCAGCTGAGCCAGGTGTTCAATAAATAAAGTGCCATGTGCATTCAGGAACAAACATGCTAATAGTTGTATAATGATGCTGTGGTACAAAGTAAAGCTGGGATATAAAATAACTCACTGCAACAGTCACAGTCTCTGCTTATATCACCAATATAATATCTGTAAAGTTGCTAAAGAACATTTTAGGCAAAAAGGATAAATGTAGTGATTATAAGAGTTTTTTTTTATGCTGGGATGTCACATGTTACTTGAGATGGCTTGGACTGTCCATCAGGACAGAGAGGATTCTGAAATGTGATAAGATCTCCAGGATCTAAGATTGAAAAGACCATAATGGTATCTTACATCCACCATGCAGGTAACTTGCCAGGTGTGGCTGAACACAAAACATAATATGCAGTGATGTTTTGGAGTGGAACCCTTCCTAGGATCTGGCAAGTTACCTGCATGTTGGATGTAGTGACATACTGTAGTGCATAGCATGATAAATTCAGGTGGTAGGAAGGCATATCCCTAGCATTAATCTCAATCCCCGCTCTGAAGAAAAAAAAACTGCGCTTTGTCCAGGATTTCTTGTATGCTGCTTAAGGAAATAATAAGATGAAGTACCAGCTGTTTGCACCTTTCCCTTTAATGACTTTTTCATTAGAAAATAACTATGAGGCTCTGAACATTTTGTACACAACTGGGTCCTCTTTTGATGTATTGACTCTACATGTCAACTGTTGCTGAGTGGTGCATTGTTAGCATAGTATCTTCAAGATGCTATATATATATTTTTTGATAGATTGCCATATGAGTTTTTGCTAGTACTATTTTTAATTTGATTTCTTTGGTAATCTACTTAATTTGCACAGCACTTTCTGACTGAAACTTACCAAATCTGCACATCATTTTCAAGGTACCACAGATATTTGCATTGACAGCATATGCTGAACTTATTTCTTGTGTTGTTTGAAATGCTAACATGCAATTGCAGAATTTGTAGTGTTTCGTGTTTATTTAGAAGCACTAATCCATTAAAATATAAGTATTATGACTAGATACCTTCCTTTATCTTTACCCAGTATTTTTAAATCTCAATCACATAACCTCAGAAAATAGATAAATTGAATTATTAGACTGATGCACCCTGAGTCTTCTTTTTCAAACACACACATTCTCCATGTGTACTACTCAGCCCCCCTTTGGTAACAGTAGACTCTTTTAACTCACTTAACTCCTTGATTGATTAGAGTCAGGTTAAAAATAAAAAATAATTGAGCTATCCTCAAACCTGTTAACACCATTAATCCTATCATTAACAAGGTGATTAGCATGTGTCTGAGCAGCACAGTGAGTTTAATACAGTAGTGGACACAAAAAAAGTGGGAGCAACTCAGGTTTGCTATAACATTATAGTTTAACACAGGATGCTATGGTTAAAGGTTTTGTTTTTCCAAAAAAAATCCAGTATAACTGGCTGTCCCTAGTAAGAAGGAGACTTAAAAGTGATGCATATACTTTACTTACGAAATGTGCTGTAAAAATGAGTGAATTTGATGCTATTTATAACTCAGTTCCATTTAACGCTGTATCTCTGAATCCTGGTACACATGCCCACTGATTTGACAACCTTTAATATGTCATTTATGGTGACATTTGGCAAGCCATAAGAGTCATGCAATGACAGAACAAAAGAAACACATGAAGTCAGTAGTAAATTTCAAAATGCAGTTTATTTCCCTTTTTTTATTTTTATTTATTTATTTATTTATTTATTTATTAAACTCTAGGATTACAAGTACCTTTGAGCAGGGACTGCTCGTTTACAAAGGTTCCACATCAGAGGATGGGGGTGGCATATCACAAAGGTGAACAAAGGTTACAAACTAAACATGTCGATTACTAAGGCCTAAGTAGTACAGTCAATAAGTTGAAGTAGATCAACATAAGCTAGCTTTAACAGAATTCATGGTAGAACAGTATCTATGCAGGAGGAAGTCAGGAAGAAGCAGACAGGTAGGTGCCGTTGTCAGACAAGGATGGACAGAGCGAGGGGAAAGGGGCCAGTAGCCATAGAGTAGAATGTGTCCTTAGGGAGGGGATGGGTGGTGAGCGGGGGGCAAAGGGAGAGAAGGGGGAGGCTTACCTCTCAACTTTTGTCCCCCAAATGTGGAACACTGCCTGTCAAAATGTGGAACAAATGGACAAAATGTGGAACACTTATTCAAATCTTTACCTAAGAAGCTCAAAACACTGTTAAAATGTTGCATTTATGTTCAGAAAGTCTGTTATTAACTGAATATATTTTTTGCATCATTTACTATGGATTTTTGCTTTAAAATGTTGACTTTGAATGTGGAACAAGTCCTCACAATGTGGAACAGGGAGCTTTTGTGAAGTAAAATGAGGAATGTTCCTCATAATGTGGTACAGTTAAGAGGTATGAGGGGAGGCTGGTGCATTGAAAGCATGGCAGGAAAAGCTGATTACAACCACTGTAAGGGTAATGGGTGTAGAGCAATGCTTAGGGGAGGCAGTCACACTGTGAGGTAGAGGGGAGGAATAGATGTAGTTGCCTTTTAAAGGGGCTTAGCATTACAGCTGCTAGAGTTTCCTTGTTAATCTTGTTGAACCACTGAGGAGCCCTGTGCATGAAGGATCTCTGACCCAGTGAAGTCCGGCGCCTGGGTCCTGGAAAGTCCAGGATTGAGAGCCACGTGTTGGCTGGGTACTGCTGTTGGTAGTTAGGAGCTTAGCTGCACCTAGCAACATGAAGAGGAGACGGAGGAGGACATTTTTGGCTATCAGACAGGTCTGGTATTGTATTCTACTGATGAGTGGTAGCCATCCAGCCTGGGCGTACAGGTCACAGGTGTGTGTTAGGTGGTCAGCCCCCATGAGAAGTCTACAGGCCTTGTTGAGCATCACAGATATCCTCCTGAGGTCAGTAGGGGAGGCAGAGTCATGTATGACTGGATCTTAGTTGACCATGGAGGTAACAGAGCTGTGGATGGCCAGTCTAAGGGCATCAGAGGTCATACAGTGTTTGTACTTGTGGAGCTGACCAAGGCATATGTTGGCAGATTTAGCAACTTGCCCTATGTACTGGGAGTAAGAGAGTGAGCAGTCCAGGGTGATGCCGAGGTATTTAAACTTTTGGACCTGATCAAGTGAGGTCCCATCTTGGTTCTTGATGGTGAGATGTAGAGGTTTATACTTGCTACATGCACTGCAGAAGGACATGACCTTAGTTTTGTTGTAGTTCATGATAAGTTTCTGAGAGCCAAACCATTTTTCCACGAGCCTGAAATCCTGTTGCAGTTGACTCTCAAGCAGATTAAAGTCCTGATTGAAACATAGAAACATAGAAACATAGACTTTGACGGCAGATAAGGACTGCTTGGACCACCTAGTCTGCCCATTTCCCTACCTACAGGATAGGCCGCAGATCCTAGTTAACCAACAGCCTATTTCTTCTTACCCCCCACAAGAACTGCCTTATGTCTGTCCCATGCATTCTTGAATTCTCCCACAGTTTTAGACCCCTACAACCTCCTCAGGAAGGTTGTTCCATGCATCCACTACCCTCTCTGTGAAAAAATACTTCCTCACATTGCCCTGGAACTGCCCCCCCATCTTTAAATTGTGTCCCCTTGTTCTTGCATGTCTCTTTTTCTGAAAGATGCTACCCTCTTGGACTTTGTTGATTCCACTGAGGTACTTAAAAGTTTCTATCATGTCCCTCTCCTTCTTTCCTCAAGGGTATACATATTAAGCTCCTTTAGTCTCTCCTCGTATGGCTTTTTCTTGCAGACCCTGCACCATTTTAGTTGGCCTCCTCTGACTGCCTCTATCCTGTCTATGTCCTTGCAGAGATGGGGTCTCCAGAACTGGATGCAGTACTCCAGATGGGGTCTCACCAACTGTCTGTACAGAGGGATAACTACTTCCTGTTTTCTGCTGGTGATGCTTCTCCCTATGCATCCCAGTATCCCCCAGCCCTCCCTACTGCCTTCTCACATTGCTTGCTAACCTTAAGGTCACCTGATATGATTATCCCCAGGTCCCTTTCCTTTTTTGTTGTTGTTACTACCTCCCCCCCATTGTGTAATATTCCCCTGGGTTCTTGCTTCCAGGTGCATTATTTTGCACTTCTTTGCTTTGAATCCTAGCTGCCATACTTCTGACCATTCCTCCAACCTTGCAAGTCCCTTCTCATCCTTTCCATGCCTCCTTGTGTATCAACCCTGTTGCAGATCTTTGTATCATCTGCAAAGAGGCATACTTTTCCTTCCAGTCCATCTGCAATGTCACTTATAAAGACATTAAAAGGACTGGACCCAGTACTGAACCTCATGTACTCCATTAGTAACCCTCTTTCTTCAGAGTGGACTCCATTTACAATTACCTTCTGTGTCCTGTTGTCCAACCAGTGTTTTATTTAGGCTACCACCCTGGGACCCACTCCCAGGCTGGTTAATTTGACTATTAATCTTTTGTGTGGGACTGTGTCAAATGCCTTGCTAAAGTCTAGGTAGGCCATGTCCACAGCCCCTCCCTGGTCTACTGCTTTGGTCACCCAGTCAAAGAAATCTATTGCTAGATAAGATTGCTAGAAAAGAGGACAGCATCATCTGCGTAGAACAGTATCCTCTGCTGGCAGATGACAGGGAGACTGTTAAGAAAGAGAGAAAAGAGTAGTGGACCCAATATAGACCCCTGAGGGACACCAGAGAGTACTGGCTTTTCAACTGAGGAGACACCAGCAGTTTTAACACTTTGGACCCTTCCTCCAAGATAGCTAGCAAACCAGGGCAGTGTATCATTGGAGAGCCCAAGAGCAGACAGTTGCCTGAGTAGAAGTGGGTGATTTACTGTATCAGAGACCTTTTTTAGGTCAATGAATATGGCCCCCCTGCAAAGTCCTTGGTCAAGTGCATCATGGATACAACCGGTGAATTCCAACAATGCCATGGTGGTACTGTGCCCTTTGTGGAAGCCATGCTGTTCAGGGCACTATATTTTATGTTTTTCCAGGAACTCTACAAGCTGGTCAGAGACAATTCGCTCCAGTGCTTTGGATAATGGGGGGAGGATAAAGATGGGCCGGTAATTGATATGCAGTGACTTGTCTCCACTTTTGTGCACAGGAGTGATGGTAGCCTTTTTCCAAAGTGATGGGAATTGGCAATGCCTTAGGGAGAGGTTGAAGATCATTGTCAGTGGTTCAAGGATCTCATCTAGAACTAGTGTAAGGAGTTTAACGTTGAGTGCATCACCACTATAGCCAGTTTTGCTGAGAGCTTTACAAATATGGGTCCTGACTAAGTGCATTGGGATCCTTTTGAAGAAGAACTGATGAGCAGAGTGTGCTTGGGATGCTGCGGCAGGGGCGGTGTTGGTGGTGGAAGCATCGAACAAATCAGGAGGGGGGACACTGCTCAGGTCAGAGCATGCATTGATGAATGTGTTGGAGATGATATCTAGGTCCAACGTTGGAGTACCATCTGTGTTGAGCATGGTGGGTGGGGACTTAGCATCTTTGCCAGTTAGGTCCTTTAGGTTGTTACAGAATTTTTTCCCATCCCCCCAAGTGTTGGAGAGTACGTCTCTAAAGTATTTGCTTTTTGCCAACCATATAGCACGGGTGCAGCTGTTTCTTGCTTGCTTGTATTTTTGAAAGTCTGCTTGGGCAGCTGTGGCACAAGCACAGTGCCAAAGATGGTCCCTTTGTTTGAGCTGCATAGTAAACTCAGTGTTGATCCAGGGGTTAGGTCCACCATTTACCTTCATTTTGTTTAGCGGTGCATGGATGTCACAGACCTCCGTGAATCTGCTGATGAACAGATCAAGTGCCTTGTTTACATCCTTGAGTGAGTCTATTTTTGACCAATCCAGACTGTTTAGATGGAATTTTAACAGCTAAAAGTGCCCCTTCTTGAGCACCCTGGCATATATTATTCTGGGGAAGGGGGCTTGATGAAGTTATTAGCCTGAGAGCAGATGATGGGTGAGTGGTCACTTAACCAATATCTAAATAAATCAAAATATGTCTGAAGTCTGATTTGGTCTCCTAGCTAACATCAAGCAGTGGGTGGAGGTGGCACTGGTAATGGCTGTATCTGCCAGTGTCTGTAAGTGGAGGACAGGAGACCAGCTACCTTGAACTTTCATCTGAAAATACATATTTCCCTCTACAGAGGTTAAATACTGTCAAACGGTATAACAGTAATCCAGTGTGGGGTTGTAAAAGGTTTTGTTTTGACCAAAGGATGCATTCTTTGCACTTCACTTGTAAAGAATGTGAAATAATAAAATACCTAAAACATAGTGTGTCCCTATTTGAGCAAGAACTAAAGTATACATCTATAAATGTGACCCTTTCACAGCTAAACATGAAGTGTTTGATTCTCAAAGACCTATGCATAGCACAAAGTGACTTGTGCCAACAGGAATGCAGCAAGTAGCACTTTTCACCATGAGTTGCACCATTTATGATTCTCAAAAGCAGCCTGCGACTGCTTGTGCCAAACTGAATTTACACCATTGTCACGCCATAAACCCTAGTGCAACATGGCACAAGGAGGTCTGCAGCAGCTGCTGCACCCTATTCAGAAAGGGCAGCTGCCATATGCCCTAATTTGGGATTCTAAAACAACCCCTGAAGGACATCCATCAAAGTACATTTACACCAGCTATGAGCTGATGTAAGTGTGCTTTGCCATCCACCAGTGGTTGTGCCAATGTGCCACACTTGAAAGCAAGCCAACGAACCCTCCTATGAACACACACACATAAGCCCCCACCATTCCTGAACCCCAACATGTACAATAAGTCAGCCCTTGTGGGCTAGTGCCCTCCTCATACATCTAATCCCCAGTGGTAAATGTAGTAAATGCCCCACAAGGCTATCCGCACCCCCCAAACCCTGATCTCTGAACCCCGATATAATTTCATGTCAGTCTTCGGAATGATAAAAAACATTTTCACAACCTCTTTAGTCCTGGTAGTCTAGTAGCCTCCCCACCTAGCAGTGCCAGACCACCCCACCCTCCCAACAATACCCAGCCAGTGAATGGCACAGTCCACCTCTCACCACTGTGGCCATCCAATGACTGAGCTCTATTACAATCATGTACTGTACATAGTATGTGCTTAGTGAATGACAGCAGCTGTCATTCACAGTGCGCTTACTATTTACAGTATACGCTCTTAGCGAAGCTCAGTCAGCGGCTGGCTGCAGTGGTCAGAGTTGAGCAGTGCCAGTCACTGGCTTGGTATGGTTGGGGACAGCAGGGTGGTCAGGCACTGCTGGGTGGGGTGTGGGGGGCCACTAGACTATCAGGGCTAAGGGTCAATTCTCAAAAGGTTACGTATGGCAAAAAGTGACTTGCACCAACAGGAATTATGCAAGTAACAGTTTGAGCCATTAGTTGAGCCATGCAAGATTCTTAAAAACAACCTTCAACATAGAAACATAGAAACATAGAAGTTGACGGCAGATAAGGACCACAAGGCCCATCCAGTCTGCCCATTTCTTTTTCTACCTTATAAATGTTCCATTGGCCTTTGCTCTGTCAGTGGCCTATCTATTCATAGTCATTTGTATTGCTCCCTTATGCCTATCCCACGCCTGTTTGAAGCCCTGCACTGTATTCATAGCCACCACTTCTTGTGGTGCCATTCCATGCATCCACCACCCTTTCTGTGAAAAGAATTCCTCACATTCCCCCTTAATCGGCCCCCCTCTAATCTCATGCTGTGTCCTCTTGTCCTGCTATTTTTCTTATATTTAAACATGTTAACCTCTTTCACCTTGTTAATGCCCTTAAGGTGTTTGAGTGCCTCGATCATATCACCTCTCTCCCTCCTTTGCTCAAGGGTATACATATTGAGCTCTGTTAATCTGTTCTCATATGTCTTCTGATGCAGTCCCTGCACCATTTTGGTTGCCCTTCTCTGTACTGCCTCAATTTGGTTAATGTCCTTGTGAAGGTGTGGCTCAATACTGCACACACAGTACTCCAGATGGGGCCTAACTAGGTGTCTTGTAAAGAGGAATATTACCTCCCTCTTACAACTTGTGATACTCCATTAATACACCCTAACACCCCCTCAGCCTTACCTATTGCTTTAGAGGTCTGCTTGGATGATTTCAGGTCATCAGTGATGATGATGCCCAAGTCTCTTTTCCTCTTGTGACTGCTAGCAACTCCTCCCAGCCTATAGGTGGCTTCAGGGTTCTCTTCCCTATGTGCATGATTTTGTACTTCTTGCATTTAATCCCAGTTGCCACTCTTCTGACCATTTTGCTAGTTTATCCAGATCTCTTCTCATTCTGCCCACCCCATCTGGATCATCTATTCTGTTTGCAGATCTTGGTATCATCTGCAAACAGACAAGCCTTACCCTCTAGTCCATCTGCAAGGTCACTAATGAAGATGTTGAAGAGGACTGGCCCCAGGACTGATCCTGAGGTACCCCACTTGTGACTTGCATCTCTTCTGACTGTATACCATTTACCACCACTCTCTGTTTTCTGCCCGTCAACCAGTTTCCACCCAGTTGACCAACTTCTGACCCACCCGAGCCTACCCAGCTTATTTATCAATCTTCTATGGAACAGTGTCAAAGCTTTGCTGAAGTCAAGGTAGGCGACATCAACTGCCCCCTGGTCCACCACTCTGGTTACCCAGTCAAAGAAATCTATGAGATTAGTTTGACAGGACCTTCCTTTTGTAAACCCATGCTGTCTTGGATCCTGTGCCCTATGGATTCCAGGTGTTGCACTATCTTTTCCTTAAAGGATTGCCTCCATAATCTTGCCCACTACTGAGGTAAGACTGACTGGTCTGTAGTTCCCTGCCTCCTCCCTGCTACCACTCTTGTGGAGTGGGATCACATGAGCTCTTCTCCAGTCTTCTGGGACCTATCTTGTGCTCAGAGACCCACTAAACAGTTCTGATAATGGCTCTGCTAGTTCCACCTTTAGCTCCTTAAGTACCCTGGGATGTATGCCATCAGGTCCCATTGCCTTATCCATCCTGAGCTGAGCAAGCTCTTGTAGGACCCTTTCTTTTGTGAAGGGAGTAGTGCTCACCTCCCTCCCCCCTGTGTCCATGATGCTGAGCTGTGGGTCCTGCCCTACCTTCTCTTCAGTAAATACTGAGCAAAAGTATCTATTTAGGATAGATGCCTTTACAGGGTCCTCCTACTCACATGCTCCCTTTTCTCCATTAAGCTTTGCAATACCCCCTCTGGACTTTCTCCTTTCACTAATGTATCTATAGAAAGTCTTGTCACCTTCTTTACTGTTTGTGCTAGTATTTCCTCAGTTTGGGACTTTGCCTGCCTTACTGCCTTCCCTGCTTCCCTTAGGGCAGTTTGGTATGCCTCCCTATCTTCATCCCGCTGTGTTCCCTTATATTTCCTGAAGGCCAGCCTTTTGGCTCTGACCTTTTCTGCTACTGTATTTGAGAACCAAAGTGGTTTCCTTCTTCTTTTGCACCTCCTTTTCTGTCTAACACAACGGGATGTTGCTTCAAGTATTGCATCCTTACTGCTTGTCCACTTTGCCTGTACCCCCTCACCTGTGTTTCTTTTTGCTAGGGCTAGCTTAACTCTGTTGGCCATCTTATCAAAGTCAGCTCCTCTGAAGTCCCATATTTTTGCCTTGGAATGGGATGATTTAGATGTAGTAGCCAAATTGAACCATACCATGTGATGGTCACTGGCCCCAACGTGACCTTCTACCTGGAGATCTGTGATACCTTCCTTGTTAGTCAGTACTAGATCTAGGATAGCCCTGTCTCTTGTGGGTTGCTGTACCAGTTGTTTGAGGCCCTCCCCCTGCAGGGAATCCACTATGTGTCTAGTTCTGTCAGATGTTCCTGCTGGTATTGACCAATCTGTATCCGGCATGTTGAAGTCTCCCATTATCAGAACCTCCCCTTTAGCTGTCATGTTTTGTATATCTTCTAACAGTAATGTGTCTATGTCCTCTCCCTGGTCTTGGGGCCTGTAGACCACCCCAGTTCTTTTGGCTGTCCCATTTCCTGTTTCCAGGGTGACCCACAGTTCTTCTGGCTCCTTATGTGTATTCTGAATTTCTGTAGCTTTGATATTTTCATTGACATACAGGGCCACTCCTCCCCCTCTTTTTGCACCTCGGTCTCTTCTGAACAATACATAGCCAGGTACTGAAGTCTCCCAAGTGTGGTTACTGGTAAACCATGTCTCACTAATTGCTACTATGTCCAGTTTAGCCTCTGACATTATTGCCTGCAGGTCTGGGATCTTATTTCCTAGGCTGTGAGCATTTGTGTACATGATTTTCCATTGTCCAGATTTTGGTGTATTAGTTGTTGGGTGAGGTTTGGCATTACCCCTGTGCATCGTGTGGGGAGACAAACCTTTTTTCTTACCTGGTGATGCAAATGAACTGCAAACATGCTGAATCCCTGTTTGACCACTAGCTGAGGGGAGGTGTTCTTCCATTTGATGTATGGGATGCTGCACCCTCTCCCCATTTGCTAGTTTAAATATCTCAAAGACATCAAACTTCTGTCCCAATGCACTGACTCCTCCTTAGTCAGATGCAGTCCATCAAATTTAAAGAACTTTCGCTCCCAGAACTGTTGCCAGTTCCTACAAATTTGTGTCCTTTTCCTGGCACCAGCCCTTGAGCCACGTGTTTAGCTCCCCTATCTCCCCTTCTCTGACCTTCCGTCCATCTGCTCCCTCTCCCAGACTGGCAGGATCTCAGAGAAGGAGATGCCGGATGAAATAGATGATGTTTGTCACCCAGCCTGGTCAGGTGTTCCTTGGTCTCACAACTGACTGGCTGGTGAGATCATAGTCCCTGTGTACTAGGACATCAATGTTTTCTCCTGCTTTGTGAACAATTTTAGCAATGCAGTCAGTGTCTCTCCATGCTGATGTACCTGGGAGACATCTGACCATTACCCCTGGCTGGAGATGGGTATCAACTCCCCGAATCATGGAGTCTGCTATGATCAGAGGTTTTTTGGATTTCCTTTTTGCTTGTTTTGTTTTGGTTCCTGATTTGGGTGAGTTTTGTTGTGCTAGCTCCTGTGCTGCAGTGTCCTGCTCTGCAGTGTCTTCTGCCTCTTTGCTTGATTTCAGAGATAGAGGCAGATACCTGTTTGTAGTGTTTATATGGTTTTTGGAGGTAATATGTTGGAGAGCAGAGAGTGATGGGGCACCCAATTTGCCCCTCCTAACCACCTGCCAACCTCCTGGACCAACTACCCTCTGCGGTCGAGGTTTTTCTGTTGGATGCTGGGGAAATGGCAGGTGGTTCTTATAATGTATTTCCTCTTGAATATGAAATTTGAGGCATGCAGTCTCTGCCCATGCTGCCTGGAGCTGAGCCCTAAGATCTCCAAAGGCCCAGCATGTAGGACAGTGTCCTAAATCCTGTAACACTGTCCTTCTGAAAATTGTTCCACAGTACCTGCAGTTAATGATATCCATTCCAGATAAGTTGCTGGGTTTATAACCTAGTCAGAGTAATTAGAAGGAAAAAAAATGAAAAAAAAACCGCAAGTAATGGTTTGATTGTGTTTTGTTTAACTTGTTATAACAAGTTAAATTACTAGTGCCCCTGTAAATGAACTCACCTTGAGGAGGCCCCACTGATCCACCCCTTTCTGCTTTGCCACAGGAAATGTCACAACTGTGGTACCCTATAAAAGGAGTGTAGTGTGGGGTGGTTGGCGATGGGGGTGGGTGGCTGGGCCCTTCCCCTGCTGAAAAAGAAGAACCACGGACAAAAGAACAAGGAGGTAAGAGCAGAAACAATCAGTCAACAACAAATGCAGTAACCCTGAAAGCTTATCCTAATGTTAGATAAAACTGTAAAACCTGTAAAGCACCACCTGTAATAATTTCTGAGAAGATATACGCTGTAAGAAACACTTTACTACAGAGAAAAATAAAGCAATGAAATGTTAGCAACAAACAGTAGCAATCCCTGTGAGTAAAAAATAAAAACAACACCACACAGTAAATCTGCTTAGCCAAAATAAGTCTTAATCCTTTTCCCTTGCTCTGGTAAGTTTCTCTACTCTGCCTTTCAAGCAGTCTTAGAAGGAAAGAGCTCAGGTGAAGCTAGGTGCCTTGGCCAGCAAACCAAGTCTTGGTGCATGATGCAGATTGCTTTCGCCAAAGTGGACTTGCACCATGGCGACTTGCACCATGGTTGCACCAAAAACTCAGCTGCAACATGGTGCAAGGGGATTTACAGCAGCAGATGTGCCCTATTCATAAAGGGTGGTTGCTGCATCCCCTAATTTGGGATTATAAAACAACCCCAAGGGGACATTCGTGAAAGTATATTTACACCAGCTATCAGTTAATGTAAGTGTACTTTGTCATCCCCCAGGGGTTGCACCGGTGTGCAGAAGTGAACCCAACAGTGCCCCCCATGATCACTCATAAGCCCCAATCATCCTGATCCCTGTCAGTATAATAATGAAGCCCATGTGGGCTATAGAACCCTCTGACACAAACCCTGATCCTCGATAGTATAAATAAATAAACTCATGTGGGCTATTGGCACCCCCCCCGCATACACACACGGCCTGATCCCCGATTCTATTAATAAATATGCCCATGTGGGTTACCACCCCCCAAGTCTTAACCACTGATACTGTTACAATGAAGACCTTGTGGGCCAATGGACGCCCCCTTCCCTGCACAGATCCCAAATCCTCTAACCCTGGAATATCATTATGTAAGTGTTTTAAAAAAAAAAATCCAAATCACTATAGCCCTGCTTGTCTAGTGGCCCCTCACCCTCCTGCCTGGCAGTGCCAGACCACCTCACTCCCAACTGACCCATATCCATCTGGAGTCTGGCACAGCCCACCTCTCACCACCATGGCCAGCCACAGACTGAGTTGTTCTATGATCATGTATTTTAAATAGTACACCCTCAGGGAATGACAGCAGCTGTCATTCATTGAGTGCATACTATTTTCAGTACACACTCATAGAACAGCTCAGTTGGCAGCTGGCCATGGCAGTGAGAAGTGGGCTGTGCCATTTGCCAGCTGGGTATGGGTCAGGGTGGCCTGGCACTACCGGTTGGGGGGCCAGTAGACCACCAGGGCTACAGTGATTTGTGATCTTTTTTTTAAATACTTGCATGATGATATTTCAGGGTTTAGGGATTGAGGGGGATCTGTTAGCCCACAAGGGATTAATTGTAACAATATCAGACGTCAGGACTGGGAGGCTGGTAGCCCACATGGGCATATTTATTAATAGTATTGGGGATCGGGCCATGTGTGTTTGTGGGGGATGATAGTCCACACAAGCTGCAGCAGTTATAGTATCAGGAATTGGGGCTGGTGGGTGCTTGTGCACTGTTATTGGGCAATACTGCAGTCTTGTGCCAATCTATTCAGGTGCTCCCTCTGTTTGGCACATGTCTGGTGTTGGTGCAAACTATGGGACTTAGCTGCTGGGACCCTGCTCAATAGAAATTGGGTGTAGAGTCCCTGTCACATCAGCATTTGGTGCAAGTCTCCTTTGGCATGGCTTGTGCCAGCCCTTTGAGAATGGCCCCCGACATGACATTGTATCAGGGTTCAGGGATTGGGGCTTGAGGGGGCACCTATAGCCCTGTGGAGCATTACTACATGTATCATTGGGATCAGAGCTGGGGAGGGTCAGATGACCCTGTGCTGCATTTACATATATGTCATTGTGGATCAGGGCATGGGTGTGCACTTGTGCCCTTCTTCTTTTAATGCTGCAGGCTTGCAGACACCTGTTCAGGTATGCCTTCCATTTGGTGTACCAGTCAGATTGGTACAAGTCATGGGACCAGGCCACAGGATCCCTGCCTGATACAGAATTAGACACAGGTTTCCCGGCACATTGGCATTTGGTGCAAGTCACCTATGATGCAACTTGCATCATGCCTTTGAGAATCAGGCCCAAGCACAGCCCTTTACCCTATCCTCTGCTCACCAGAACCCACTGTAACAAACTGTAATAATCAACTTGATTTATCTGCTGTCATTGAGGGATTGGGAGAAGATACAAAAGAAAAAAAAATGTCAGAGGTAAAGTGATGAAGAACGGCATCCAACCCTCATCCCGGTACTGCCTGAGCTTTATTGCTTTTTAATAACTGGGGACCACTTTTTCCCATAGGGGAAGGGGTTATAATTTTCCATTATGACCCACGGGTTATAAAGTGTGAGCATGCGCACAAAGTGCTCTTTTGGTCCCCTTCAGTGCACAGCATGCTGCAGTTTGTCGCCAGTTGGACACAGTGCTAAGTTAATTTAAAATGTATTTTATATAATTGCTGAGGCAAAAAAGCATTCCTCAGCAATTATATGAAATAAAAGCTGGGGAGGTGTCTGAAACTTGAATGTTAGACACCTCCTTGGTGTGGGATGCCTGTACAAACCCCTTGAGCTTCACTCTCTGGGTTTATGTGGCATTCCACACCTTGGGGGTGTCTAACGTTCTCATTATAACCACCTCCTCAGCCATTATTGTATATTTAATATATGGATTTCAAAAACAATACTATCCCAAAGTATACAAAAACATCCTGGTAATATCACTGCTGCAACAGTGATAATACCATTGATACAGACTGATAATATTGTTCAGAGCCTGTAATACTATTATTCAGAGCTTGGAACAATACTATTATCAGCAAAACTTAACAGCACAAGCGCAGGAGTCTCCTTCTCCACAATATGCCTCCACTGTCTATCAAACAACAGCATCCTCAATGTGACTCCTGACTGGCCGTTTTTCTCCATGGGTGGGCAAAACATTTCCAAAAACATGGTGGCCATCTCTCACCTAGCGAGAGGGCTTCACATCTGCTCCTCATCACTTCCCCGACTATTTTTCTTTCTTTTTCAACAAAAATTGACTTTTCTAGTTGATACTCCCTTTACAATGAAAAAGAAAAGTAGGACTGACTACCAAAAAAAACACAGTTTACTTATATAGCCTCTTGGTGGGGCAGGACAGACTGTTACAGAAGTAAAAAAAAAACAGATCCATATATTAAAAAAATAAAGGATAGGTTAGTGTTCATTTCCGGTGATTGATACCATCTCGAGGTTCTGTACACAGGAACTTCTTGAGCTTCACTCTTGAGGTTCCTATGTGTCCAGAAACTCTCAATGGTATTCCTCACTGGTAATGAACACTAACCTATCCATTATTCTCTTTTTTTTCAGCCTGAACCCCAGCTGAGGAAGGAGACTACAATCCCCCACAGTCGGTCTCTGTTAAAAGCTATTTTAAGGCTACCTCAGAAAACTAAAAGAACAAACAAAATAAATAAATAACCAAACAAACAAATAATTAATTAATTAAACAAATAAAACACCCTGAGCATGAATCTAAGGATGTTAGAAATATATTTTAGCAAAAAAAAAAACAACACAATGTGATTTTCTATGGAGTTAGTGACCCTATGTGAGGAGGGTCTTCTTCATGGGGGCGCACGCTTTGGCAGAGGTAATGGAAGCTGATCAATAATGTGGAATGGTGTGGGATACCAGGACCCTGCTGCACTGATAGGGAACCATCAAAAGCTGCTGGCAGTATTTATGTCCCAAATCCCTCCCACTTCATCTGCTGTCAGCATCCATCCCCCATCCCGGTACTGCCTGAGGTTTATCACTTTTTATCAGCCACAGCTCCAGCCAATGAAGGAGATTACAATCCCCCACAAGTCAGACAATTTTAAAAGTTATTTTAAAGGTATCTGAGAAAACTAAAAAAAAAATAAATACCCTGAGTATGAACCAAAGGAGACCAGTTCATGTCATGACAGTACCCTCATTTGAGAGAACACAATGTTTTGTACATTGCTGTAGCAGATCTAAAGACTGAGCAAAATTATCATGCATTCTGAACAGATCATGACAGACCTGGGAACAATACAAAAGGTTCAGAAATAAAATATGTTATAAAGAGTGTATATGAACCCATATGAGAGTGAAAGGCAGCTTTCTACAATGACTACACTCTCATTTGAATCACTTTGTACCACACGTGATTATGAATGTAGCAGAATAATGATTAAAAAAAATATTTTTTCACTAGACTTTATCCCCAGATCTGCACTGCCATCTATCTACAACAGCAACCTGCTTCCATAGCGAATGTGTGTTTATTTTAATTGTGCCTTTGCATTATAAATAGGCATACTACTGTGCATTTAACCAATTCAAAATAGTTTGTCTCATTACTCTGATACACTTCCAATCTCTGCTGGCACAAAGAGATTCAAGTGAGAAGGCTGTAACCATAGGAAGTGGTCTTGGGTAATCTAAAGGAACTATTTATTACTTTGTTGTGACATTGTTAAGTTTGAATGAGATACAGAATACCTTTGAACACTTTGAAGTTATTCTGTATACACTGCAACAATGTTGCAAAAGAGTAATGTCACAACAAAGTAATGCATTCTTTCTGTTGATTGACCATGCATGGATTTGGAACCGTGCGGGTTTCTTTCAGAATGTACACAGTAAAGACAGCATTAATTATCCCTAAGCTGTAAATCAGTTTTTTTGTTAACATGTGCCACATGTCAAAAGGATTCATTTCCATCAGTCCTGTAACATACAAGCCCATGATTTGCAGTAATGCATCAGAACTGTTTTCAAGGCATGCTCTTTTTGGAAAAAAAATTACAACTTTCTTGTGGGTGTCTCAAAAGAAGACTAACCTTCTGGCCCCTTTTGTAATATTAATAAATTCCCTCTGCTACCATTCCACTCTCATGAGCATCAAAACCTGCCTGTCCCATGTTTTAGAGTATATTATTAAATACCCTCCTTACCAACATTACTTTGTGTATTCCTTGTTCTTTGGGACCATTGGTTTTTGAGGTACCTGTAGAGTCAGAGACTGAAAGGTGTAGTAAGAATAAAATGGAACTGACAGTGTCAGTTCTCTTTCTGGTGAATGACATACATTTTGTCTTGTTTATCATATGCGTGTTGAAAAAAAATAAAAATAAAACAAAGATGCTTTATTTATAACTAACAGAAACATTTACTGGCATAATTACATCCAGGATGCCCATTGTGTTCATGGTGGGGGGATCGCAATATGGCTTTACTGAAAATGTGGTGTGTGAAAAAAGAAAGTGTTGAATGTTCTGAGCCCTTCACCTTGTTCCACCCTCACAAATCAATACTGAGCAGCTCTTCTACCAGTAGATTATGGCACCTGACCAGGTGATTTAATGCCAGGAAGCCCCAGTATGGTATACTACTGACTTGAGGAATAAGAAACAAGATGTAGTGGGCAGGCAGGGACCAGTCCTGGGATGCTCAGCTGTCCGGTAGTTTGAAATTCATTTCCAGACACACTAACCTACCTGTTTATGTTATGGTTAGGGCTATGCCAAACCCATATCAGAGTCAAGGTTAAAAATTCAGACTGTTCAGACAGCAACTATGAAAAGTGTAAATTCTGTAGCCTTGCTTTGAAATGTAAAAACTAGTGCAACATACCACAACTTACAGTGCAGTAAGGCCCTGTCCACACTGCCTTCTCAGTAACATTACAGAGCTGCTAAACCATTATAGGGTTTTGTTAAAACAGTTCATGCCTGCATCTGTAATGTTACCATTACCATTTTTGGATCCAATCTCAAGACGTGTTCAGAGGTAGTCTTGAGATCCAAATGAGAACCATTGCACAGTTAGTAACAGTTTGCTTACTAGTGCAGACAATCGTCTGGTAGGTGAAATGGCCCTCCTTGCTACCAGAATACCACAGACTGAGAAATACCATTCTTAAAACCGATAGAAAACATGGATACTTTTCATCAATACGGACGCAACACCATCAGCTTGTAACATTTTCAAAAACATTACCATCACAGTATGGATGCATCGTAACAGTAAGGGCAGTAATGTTTTTGAGAACATTACAGCACAACATGTTGTAGTGTGGACAGGGCCTAAGTGTACTAAATGAAACAGGCTACTGTTAACTTACCAGTGGAGGAATTCAAACACACATGGGACAGACATAAGGCAATTATAGTGGGGGATGGCAGGAAGTAGGCTGTTGGTAAACTAAAATCTGCAGCTTATCCAGTAGTTAGGGAAATCGAGAGAGTGGGTGGGCCAAGTGGTCCTTATCTGTCATCAAAGTCTATGTTTCTATGTTTAGTGGGACAGGTCCTGGTTGCTTGGGACATTCATTTTTTGTAATATTCTCAAGCATTTCCAGTTGTGGGAAGGGGGAGCTGGGCAGGAGTTTGGAGCACAGGGGGACAGGGGATATCCAGACCAGGTTCTATGTCATAACGGAGGTTGTCATCAGGGTGAGTGTACATTGCCAAAAATAAAAACGGCAATGTACACTCACACTGAAAACAACACTGATCTTTATGTATGTGGCGGGCTGTGCTGCCTGCTTTGCCTCCCACACCTCCCTAACTGAAGATTCTCTACTCCAGAGGGGTGCATGTTGGAGGGAGGAACTTGGAAAAAAAATGCTGCAACCGCAAAAAACTCTCACATCTCCCCAGACCCAAACCTTGCACCCTCCCAACCATTGCCAGCCACCCAGACCACTACACCACATGGCCAGCTCAGCAGCTTTCTGCTGCACTTCTTCCCACATATCTTGCCTCCTATTCCATCCCCCGTGGTGTGGTGCTGGTCGCCCTGGTCAGCTTCTTTTTCACCCATCACTACCCTTTCAGGATAGCCCACAATACAGGCACTGAAATTGAGTCACTCATATTTGAGTCACTCAATCTCATTCACCCTTTGGATGGGATACCCCCTGACCAATATTTATTTAGTCCATGTCCTGCCAATAGATCCAATATGGTTAATAAAATTGAAGATAACTTGATTTAGAAAAGGTCCAGAAAATGTAATAATTTTCGTCTCTTGTAATAAATTACTATTGTACAGAAGTACCATTTTACTTTAGAATGGTGATGATGAAGGTTGTTGGATAATCATTAAGCATAATTCCTGTGCCCAAGCAACAATGATACACTCTGCAGGCATCAGTGATAGTGAGAGTAGGATGAAGAAAGAGCCTACTGTATGTGAGGAAATCCTGTTACCCTCCCCACCTCATCACACCACTCCATAACCACTCATGTCTACCAACAACAGCAATTAAATGAATGTCAATTAGGCATCAGCATGGGAGCAGAGCAAAAACAGGGGAGATACCTTCCACAGTCTCATTTTAATGTCTCTTTGTGACCATCAACATGGTCTTCATTCTTGGGTGTTTGATGCAATACTGCATGTTTTTGAGGACATGTTTACAGTGCCTTTCCTGTGCATGGAAGTTGAATGATCTAGGAGGTGCCCAGATGACTCTACTTAGCATCTCCTACTCCAATTAATCGAACAGATAAGACAAACTACCAGCTGACAATGGCTGGCTGATATGGAAGATAGCAAGTTAGAGCATCTCATTCACAGCCTATTGTTTTCAAATCAGCCCCATTGCTTTCCTCCATTCAGCCTAACTATGAGGGGCATTTATGTCATAATGAAACAAATTTGACACTGCCTGCACAAAGAGGGACCTACTGTGGCTTGCAGTCTGATTTTTAACTGGACAGGGTCATGTGTCCTGAACATGAGGAACATGGCTGACTGAAACTATATATGACTGTATCATGATTATTTTGAAAACATATTGGGAATAGTCACGTGATGCCTATAGTGGAGTAAACAGCACGCTGATGCAGCTCGGCTACCTTGAGACAAACTCTGCTAAATTATTACCCCTACAAATGTCCTGCGATTCTCCCAAACCACTACTGCTACTGAAGAACAACTTAGACCCTGACAAAATGGACCTCGGCAGCCAAGATCCCTTTAGGGAGCCAAGTAATGTCCAGGATATTGATGGAGGCCAAGATGTCATGGTGGGGCTGGAAGCCAAAAGGCCCAGCAGAAGCACATCGCAGTTAGCAGTATCACAACTTCAAACTCAAGGATCCTCTCAAGACCAAATGCATGAAGATATACTAGCAATAAAGTCAGCACTATTCTCCATAATAGTAGATTTTAGAGACTGGAAGGCAACCTTGTCAGGGCTGACTGTCCAGGTCACTGATTCAGAAGCCTGAATCTCTTCTACTGAAGACAGGCTGAACAAACTGGAATCTGACAATACTCAGCTGAAGTGTGCCTTAAAAAAGTTAGAGGAGTAGGTGGACAACCTAGAGAGCTGATCAAGATGAAAAAAATCTAGAGTTGCTCAGATTACCAGAGGGTGAGAAATGCCCAATTGTATTTCTTCAGAGATTCTGCACTAAAATAGCAGGGCCCCTCTCCCAAAGGACACACGTATACTATCGAGTGGGCTTATAGATCAGTGAGACCCAAGCCACCTCCAGATCACCCACCATGTCCAATTATATTCAAAACTCTAAACAACCTGGACAGGGATTTCATCCTGAAGGCTGCAAGGAGCTCAGAGAAGATTGAATGGGAAGGCAGGAGAGTACGTCTTGTTCCAGATCTGACACTCTAAGTGTGACAAGACTGCATGACATACAGGCCCCTACAGACAAAACTATGGACTGCTAAGATTTGACACAGAATGTTCTACCCCTTTCGATTGGAGGTGACCCTTTTCATCAGTACTCAGCAATATGAGAATGCGGAGCAAGCTGCAATGGATCTAGCTAAAAAGCTACCTGACCTTTTCGGTAAAGTGGGGTGAGTCCTGAAACATGGATTTTGAGGAACTGTTTAAAAAGCATAGTTACTGACTAGAGTTTATCTTGGAAAGGATGGGCATAAGATCAACCTTTGCTCGGGATGTACTCTATGAACAAAGAACTGTGAGACTTTCTCAGATGTTATAGAGGATATCAAGGCCAAGATTTGCTCTGTATTATTTCTTTCTTTCAAAGAGAAGCAGATAATATGTATTCTTTCCCTCTTGATTCAAGTGCAGTACTGATAATATAACTTTTGTGTTTTGGTGTGCCCTCTGCTGGAGAGAAGTTCATTTTAATTTACAGCATGAACTAAACAGCTCGATCTTTAATTTTAAATGAGCTATATCTTCAGTCCTAAATGTTCTGTGCCTGTTAGGCGGGGATTGGAACCTGGTATTTTCTAATGACATAGACAGATCCTTTCACTGAAGGGTGGGCCTTTCCCTGGCACAACGTGCCCTGAGGAAGCTAATGAACCATGCAGGTCTAATAGATCCATGGAGAACTTTACATGCAGATGAAAGGACTTATACTTTTTACTCCCTTCCTCATGGGGTGTACTCCAGAATAGATTATTTCCTCCTTAGCTCCACATCACTGAAGGATGTTGAGGATGAGGGCATCTACCCCAGAGTATTGTTAGACCATTCCCCTATCTGGGTCTGACTAAGGACATCCCCTTATAACAGGAGCACTGGTACTTAGTCCCTTAAAACTCAAATGTTGACTAATGAGAAGATAGTTGATCACATGAGGGCTTTCATTAGGAATTCCTGGGATATTAAGTATACTTCAGTTCAAGCAATAGATACTTTATTGGGTTCCTTAAAAGCAATCTGGAGGGTAGAACTTATAAGATTAGCCACAATTAGGAAATGGCAATTAGTGAAGGAGGTGGATGAGTGGCTGTCCCACATAAAAACCCAGGAGGCTCATTTGAGTAAATCCTCAGCAGAATCCCATTGGGCAGAACTGTACTCCTTGAGGGCTAAGTATTCAGCTCATCTGCTAGACCTCACATTACATTTTTCTGCTAAGTGGAAGGCAACATATGTTGGACAGGAAGAGAAGGCTGTCAAACTGCTAGTGAGCAGGCTAGAACAACAGAGAAAAGTCAGATGGGTGTCAGCTTTTGTGGAGAAATCCATAGGGGAGATGACTTCAGACCAGGTGAAGATAGCAAACACATTTCAGGACTACTATCAGCCTTTATATACAGCTCCAACCCAGTCAAAGAATACAGTGAGAGACTTAGAAATTTTCTCAATGGGGTGTAGCTGCCACAACTCTCTTCTGTACAGTGTGAATCTTTAAAGGGTGAGATCACACTTAAAGAGATAACAGATAATTTACTCTTTCCCTATAAAAGAACTTCCCATTTTTGAATCTCGAATTGTTGTACAGCCCAAACTCAGGAGGGACCATACTAGTCCTGACAACTATAGACCAATCTCTTTACTCAATATGCAGGTCAAACTCTTAGCCAGTATTTTGGCGAACCATTTGAAGAAAGTCTGGGAAACCCTCATCGGTCCAGACCAAGTGGGGTTTGTAGCAGGGAGACATTCTAGCAAGCATATCAGGAAGATCTTCATTTCCTAGTGGCATCTGGAGGGACCAACTTAGATAGGGTGTTGGTCTCCTTAGGTGCCGGAAAAGTCTTCAATTGGGTGAGTTGGTCTTTTCTGTTTCACATTCTCCCTAAATGTAGGCTCCCAGCTTAATTCATTCTGTGGGTTTTCATTCTTTACAATGCTCCATCTGCAAGAGTGTTATGTAATGGGGTCCTTTCCCAGAATTTTATTTTAACTAGAGGTACCCGTCAGGGGTGCCATCTTTCTCCAATGCTTTTTAACCTCTATATTTAACCTTTATTAACCTCTAGAGGCAGTATAGCGCAGTGGTCTAAGGCTCTGAGCTGCAAATCTGGTGACATCCAGCAGACCAGACCTGGGTTTGAATCCCCCAACTTCCACTTGCATTCTGTGTGACCCTGAGCAAGTCACTTAACCTCCTTGTGCTCACAGGTCGCTCCTGTAAAAAAGCTTTCAGCTTAGTGTGCTATACCTGGTTAAACAAAAAAATATAGAACCCCTAGCAAGAAAGATCAATATAGATCAGAACATATGGGGAATAGGGGCAGGCTCTCATGAATACAAGCTTTCAATGTTTGCAGATGACATCTTGTTACATTTGTCCCACTGGAAACAGTCACTACAGGCTTCCCTAAGGGTAATTGCCGACTTTAGTGTATTAGCTGGATACAAATTAAACCTTCATAAAACAACGGTTCTCTCCTTGACTCATTCACATCATAGAGTAGAAATTGAGGAATTGGAACTAAAATGGGCCCCTAAATCTCTTACCTTCTTGGACCTGGAGATTACTCCGTATGTCAATAAACTGAAATACTAAATTTAGACCTGGTGGTATCCCAGATAATAATAATAATAATAATAATAATATCTTTATTTAGGTTAAGCACCTTTCAGAATATCAAGGTGCTGCACAGTAAATTAAAAAAAAAAATAAAATCTTCAATACAAAAATAAAATGTTTTTCAGGGTCCCTTCAATCCATTGCACTAAAAGCCTGGTGCCATAGGAAAGATTTCAAAGCCTGTTTGAAACTCCCCTCATTTGTGCACTCCAGGAGCGGATGAGGTAGAGAATTCCAGAGGGTTGGGGTTTTCCATACATAAATACATGGGCCCCAGAAGATTTTAATGACACCCTCAGAATCTCTAGCAACCCCTCGTCAGCCAAACGGAGCTGTCACTCAGGAAAGTAGTGTACCAGTAGCTCTTTCAAGTAGTCAGGGCCAAGTCTGTGTAGGGCTTTGTAAGTCAGTAATCTGACTTTAAAAGTGATCCGTCACTGAATCTGCAGCCAGTGCAGATCATGCAGCACAGGTGTTATATGAGAGGACTGAGAAGTCCCTGTCAACAGCTGTGCTGCAGAGGTGTGCACTAGCTGCAGGTGGCAGATATCAACCACAGGTAGCCCTAAGCACAGGGAGTTGCAATAATCAAGGCACAAGGTCACAAAGGCATGGATCATTGAAGGAAGGTCACCAGACAGAACAAGGTGATTGATACTGGTGATATTTCCAAGATGGTAAAAGGAAGACTTGACGACTGCCAACACCTGAGACCGAAGTGTTAGCCCATCATGAAGTACCAGCCTCAGGTCTTGGACCCATTCAGAAGTAAGGATCTGGGAGCCTCCAAAAAAGTTCCTGAGGGCTGTCCAGCCCTCAACCCCTCTATCCAGTGATCTGGATTCATGACCATCACCTCAGTCTTTCCTGCGTTCAACTTTAACCAGCTAGAATTCATCCAGTCTTGGATTTCTGTCAGGCAGTTGTTGAATATCTAGATAGCACTATCCTGGTCAGTTTGGAAAGACTGGTACAGCTGGGTATCATCAGCATAGCAGTGAAACCTCAGTCCATACCATCTTACAATGTCTCCAAGGGGCAGCATATACACTGCAATCACCATGGGGGACAGCACTGAGCCCTGAGGAACTCCACATGGCAGAAAGAATGGAATAAATCCTAGACATGACTCTGAGTTCTGCCGGTGAAAAAAGATGTAAACCACCTGAGAACTGTACTAATTTAGCCACAGATTAACCTCAGGCACTCTAGCAGCACCTCATGGTCTATGGTGTCAAGAGCTGAAGAGAGATCGAGGAGCACCAAGATTGAGCGGCTTCTTCGATCTCTGGCCATCAGGAGATCATTGAGCACCTGAACCAGAGCAGTCTTGGTACTGTGCCTCTTTTAAAAACTGAATTGAGGGGTTCATAGATGTTATGGATAGTCAAGTGGTTCTCTAATTGTACCACCACTACTTTCTCAATAACCTTCCCTATAAAGGGTAGGTTTGAGACTGGTCTGTAGTTGGTCAGGTAGTCCGGGTCCAATGAAGCCTTCTTCTGGAGGGGTGTCACCACCGCCTCCATCAGGGATTTAGGAAACTCACCTGAGTCAAGGGAGCACCAGACTATTTGAACCAGGACTGGGCCGATACTATCACAACAACCCATAATCAGGGAAGTTGGACCTGGGTCCAAACTACAGCACATAGGGTGCATACTCTGGGCAATCTGCATGACATCCATGAACTCTGTCTGGTCAAAGGTACTTCAGGAGATACGAGGGACAGTGACCTGGCACTGATCACTAGCATCTTTCATAGAGCTTTTGAGGAGGATCACCTCCCTGATGTCAGCCACCATAATCACAAAGAACCGAGCAAGCTCATCACACTTCAAGTGTGAAAAGGCTCTTTGGAGCTGCAGACAGGCTGAGTTGCAGGGCCTGTCCACTGTTCAAAAGAGCTGAGCCAGAGATACAACAGGATTTAATAAGATGGCAATCCTTGCCACTTTCATTTTGAGGGAGAGTCAATATTTCAAAAATGGTAATTTTCCCAAAACTAATGTAGCAATTGTCTGTGCTAAATATACCCCTGTCCATGGGATGGTTCAAACAGATTAATGCCATCTGGTCCTCTTTTCTTTGGCTAGGAAAATGACCCAGAAGAGAAATAAATAAATTAGTCAGGACCAGAGAAGCAGCGGGACTCAATATCCTGCACATGCTACTATACTATTTTGCATTTCAGAGTAGCAAATACTTGCACTGGGTGAATTTCCAGGAAAACGACCTCCCCAGATCACCTTGGTTAATTATAGAGCAACGCCTTACTTACAGGCATCAGATATCACTTAACTCCTTACTTTATACACCCTATTGTAAAGTACCTAGGGGGCTGAAAAACTCTCCCATTGGATGGGCTTTCAAAGCTCACCAGCAGATGTGCAACTTCTTTAAACTAAGTACCAGAAGGGACATAGGACAACCTTTCTACAACAGTTTAAATATGCTAATAGGAAACAGTGTAGGCACTCCTGCATCTTGGGGCAGTATAAATATTAAGAAACTGTCAGATTTACATAATGGGGATAAGTTCATTGCCGCGGGTAATTTTAGGCAATCCCTGCACCAGCCAGAATATTCAGTGTTCAAATATATGCAAATAAGGCACTGTGTGACCCATTTTCTTGTCCCACCTCCATGGACTTCACAGGCCTCTGAATTCCCTACAGGCCTAGCTCACATTAACGATGCACCTAGACCAATCTCAAACTTATGCAAGAGAAGGCATGCTAGAATGATTTTAGGTAATTCATTGAGCACATTTTATTGGCATCATGCTGCAGGTCTCACATATAACTCCAGCACATGGAAAATAATTTGGTCCAGTATATATAAATTCATAAAACAAGATAGACTGCACTTGGTTTAGTTTGATATCCTGCACAACTTATACTATTCTCCCCTTAAACTCTATTGTATGGGCCATAAACAGGATCCAACCTGCCACAGATGCCGATAGGCAGAAGGATCTCTCAAGCACATGAACTGGTCTTGTTACCCTAGTGCAAGATTTCTGGCAGAGAATGAAACATTTTGTGGACCCTTTCTTTGGAGGTGTGAACAACTTCACCCTAGAGATTTGCATACTGGGAAACCTCTCAGCTATCACAAACAAAGCTCATCAACACCCTATCTTCATGGCTTCCGCAGTTTCACTGCTTATTTTGATGAGGCACTGGGTAAAAGACTCCTTACTCACAGTCAGAGAGTGGATTCAAGAGATGTATGTTGCCCTCAATGTGGAAAGAGTCATAGCCATCCAGTTTCATCAACTGGCATCTTTCAAGGAAAAATGTGAGCCTCTATTATTATTTTTAGCTGGGAGATGAGAGGATTTATAAGATGCTTCTTTACCAACTCTCAAATTCTGAGATATGATATATGTTTAACCAAAGATTTCTGTCTGATTATATAATTTTATCAATTGACTTGTGACAGCCTAAACTATGTTGATTAGAGAACCTTGGGGTGAGGGGTGAGATCTTTGAGAACTTATGAAGTGTACATATGAAGGAAAGTCTCAATGAATTTCTTCAGGGGTAGGGGTGGGGGATTGAGCAGGGAGGCGGGGGAGGTTTGGTATTGTAACCATGTTATGCCAAACTGTTCTGTACTAACATTTGTATTTGTTTTGTATTGGAAAACAAATAAAGTTTATTAAGTTACAAAAAAAAAAAGAAAATATATTGGGAAAATAAACACCAAGTGTACCTACCGTATTTCATCATTTTGTAGCCGCAGCTTTAATTAGATAATATGCTGTTTGCCCATAGCTTTAATTTGAGGGTAGTGTATAAACAAGGGTGGCTATAAATGCAAACAGCTGTTCTGGGTTGTCAGCAGACTGATATTCTGACTGCAACTTACAAACAAAATGCACTGCCGGTATGCCCAAACGAAAGTGCTATGATTGAGTTTAAACTGCATGTTGCAAAGTGTGTTGAAACAGAGGGGAACTGACCTGTGGTACTGGCCCTCCGTGTTGATGAAAAACAGGTTCAGGAATGGCACAAGAGTATTGGAAAACTAGAAGAAAAGCTCCACGAGGAGGGGTGTACCGGGAACAACCACAAGCTCCGGTGTCTGCTGAGTGGGTGAAATTATCATAGGCTGCAGTATCCAAGGAGGTGATTGTAAAATCCTTTGAAGTCTGCAGCACTACCACAACAGATCCAGAGAAAATAAACTGCTTCAACGCTGATGGCATTACAAGAAATCATGTCGAAGAGCTATAGAGTAGGCTATTGCACTTTGTTGAAGGTACAAACACTGAAACACAATTTGACCTGTTTGTAACCGAAAGTGACTATGGTTCCAATTATGCTGAGCCAGACAGTGAATATGAACTAGATTAAAATGTGTTATACTGTATACGTCAGAAATGAATTGTGAAGTGAAATGTGAAATTAATTGTTTTTTTTTTTATTTTTGTTTCTAAATATCTCATCTTACTTTTAATCACACAAGTAAATGTAATATTTTAATCACACTCTGACTCTGAATCATACTTGGGGTGAGAGACTTGAAAGACTTGAAAGAGTTTGTACTGTGTGGATGGTGGTGGTGGTGATGGGGTAGATGAAAAGATTTAGAGTGCTTGTTAGCGAGTCAGCTGAGAAGTACGGCTAATAATTGTGGGCAGCTTTAATTACAATGTTTTTTTTAAAGGGGCTATTATTTGAGGGCAGCTAGAAATCGAGGGCCGCTACAAAATAATGACATATGGTATATACTTATATACTGTATATATAGGTCCTTGCCCTTCCCCCCACACACCTTAACAATAAATCTGTTTTTCCCATTCTTACTAATTCCCATTCTGTCTACTTTTTTTAACTGTGAATCCTCATTTATTTTCATTGGTATCACTCTGTTTGCTGTTTTTTTTTTTGTAGCATTTCTTTATGCTTCCCCTGGGCCGGGCATCAGTCTGTGGTGCACTGGCGGCGAGAACTGCTACTCCCTGCCTGAACCCTGCTAATCCGATTGGGACTCCCCCGACAACCGGGCAACCCTAGCGCTCAGGTTCACCTACTGGGCCAGGCCTGCTCACTCTCAGCGGCCTATCTGTAATTAGAGAGGGCTTACCCCAAGTGCCAGGTTGGCCAGGAGTCCATCGGCAATCGGGCCGGCTGTGGGATGAGAGTCCTGCCTCTGGTGCCCCCATCATCTCCGCGGTCCCAGGCCGGGTTTTTCCATTTTGTGTTTCCCCTCGGGAGTGTGAAGTGCAGTGATGTCCGAGCACTGCTCACCTGCTGACATCTACTGCACTCCCGCCCCCTCATGTTCTAGCTGGTTGGCCTGTGCTGCCCCCGATCTCCATCGGGGGTTGCTAGGATGCCGAGCTGTCCCGGAACCCTCCCCAGAGAGAGGAGAGCAGTCCTCTGGACACTCAATCCTCTCACTCCTCCACCAACTCCTGGCACCCCAGGCTTATTCCCGAACCTGACTCACCGGTGTGGTGTGAGGTGTGGCATCCAGCGCCTCAACCCTCAGTGCCACTGGGTTGGCCTGTTGCTGTTTTTAAACCATGGTCAAAGCGCTACTGTTCCTCCAATGTGTGAGGTTGTGTTGTGCCCATGGGAGGCAGTATAGTGCAGTGGTTTAAGGCTCTGAGCTGCAAATCAGGAGACCTGGGTTTGAATCCCACACTCCCCACTTGCATACTGCATGACCCTAAGCAAGTCACTTAACTTCCCTGTGCTCCCAGGTTGTACCTGTAAACAAGCTTTCAGCTTAGTGTGTCTCACCTGGTTAAACAATTGGAAAAAATATCTGTTTTACTGTTCATACTAGTTCCTGTTTCAGTCTAAACTTTTAACTGTGGTTCTTGAATTATTTTCATTGATGCCACTAAGTTGCCAATTTCAAAACATAGTTACATCACTGCTTTTCCTCTGAACTTAGTGGTTGTGCTTTTCTATCCCTTGGTCATTTTGTACAACAGTACTTTGCTTCTAACTTATTTTTTAATTTAGTTCTTAGTCAGTATTTGCAATATTGGTGTGAAGTTTTTGTCATTTATATTTTAAGATCCACTATCTAGAATGCAGGTTGTTTTTGTTGTTCATGCTGCTAGCTACATCCCCCACCCCATCAAACAAAGAAGAATACCATAAATCATTGTTTCAAGAGGTTTGGTGAGCCTTTTTACTTAAATGTATTTGATTTATAGCAGGGTGCTCTGTGTCATGTCATGTCATGTCATTTTTTTTTTTTTTTTTGGCATTAGTCGTATAATATATGCCATTAGTTGTATAATATATGGCATCCAAACTAGCTGCTCTCTTTGTTCTGCCTAATCTGTCCCTTGCTGTACTGTCTGCCCTTTTGTCCTGTGGCCAGCATTTAACTCCTCACCCTCTATCTCTCTCTCTCCTTACAGCAGCCGGGACCCCCTCCACAGGCTCCCCAACTCCGGTGCCGCTCCCCGGACGGCCAGCTCCTCTCAGGCGGGCAGCCCGAGACCTCTGGCCTGGATCCCAGCCTGGCAAGGTATGGCTTCTGCTGCCAGCCAATTGGAACATGAGTGCTGTTTTCTGGCATGCTCCGATTGGCCGAAACCCTCTCCTTCAATTCTTCTGCTTTCCCTGCACTAAAAACATCTCTTCTATGCCACTAGCCATTGAAATGTTATAAATAGTTGTTCATGAAAGAGTGTAATCCTGTAAAACTGTGTTACCTGCACAATTTAAAGTGTTACAGCCTTTCTTGAAAATGTCCTTTCTCGGGGACCAGACTTGGTGTCCAAACTAACTGCTCTCTTTGTTCTGCCTAATCTGTCCCCTGCTGTGTTGTCTGTCTTTTTGTCCTGTGGCCAGCATTTAACTCCTCGTCCTCTCTCTCTCTTTCCTTACAACAGCTGGGCCCCCTTCGACAGGGCTCCCCAGCTCCACTGCTGCTCCCTGGATTGACGGCTCCTCTCAAGCCACTATCTGAGACCTCCAGCCCAGATCCCAGCCCTGCAAGGCACGACTCTTGCTGCCAAGTGCTACACCACTCTTGCTCAACACACTGCATTGTAGGGTAGAGTGATCACGAGGTCTTGTAAATTACTAAGTATCGACTTTCCCTTCTGCAGCCTATACTGTGACACCACTAGGGGCTCTATAACTGCTTACTCCTGCTGCCAGGTCTCTTAAGTTTTACGCAAATTCACTGCCTACCCAGGCTGTACATTATGCACAGCCTCTGCACCCTGCTACAGCAGCTTATCCTTGTTGCAATCCTTTGCCATGGCCATACTCCCAGATGTCAACAAGCTCCACAGCAACCAATGCATGCTGGCAAGCATATACTCTATGAACCCTACTTTGTTACTGGGCACTACTTCCTGATTGCTAAGGTAGCCTGGTCCACTCACTGGCTCATACTACCGCCGAGTTGGTGGCTAACATTGGGGACCTGCTACCTTTGCCCCAACAAGTTCCTTTGCTCTAAACCACCTGGACTCCCAGCATCCTGCACACAATCTACATATAGGAAGAAAAATTGCAGTTTTTGTAAAAAGTTGTGTGACTACTGTCAAATTGCACACTGCTTCCTATTGCTCAGGGCTGGGGATGTGCACCCAAACCCTGACCCACCAAGTCCACATTGCCCCCTAAAATGCCCAGGACATAGAACAATCAAAATTGCATCAATAAACATTAGAAGCCTCCCAAGCAAGCTGGACCAACTTCAAACCTGGACCGCTCAGCACAGCCCTGACATCCTGTCAGTAGTTGAAACCTGGCTCTCACCTAAAATCTCTGATAATGAAGTTGCCCTCTCTGTCATCAATGTTTTCAGGCTTGACAGGGCTTCCAAGAGAGTAGGTGGCTGTGCCATCTATGTCAAGGACACTATCAAAGGTCTTGCCCTCCCCCAGGTGATCTTGGGCCCCATGCCCAGGCCCTAGCAGTTAAAGCCATACTTGGGGCACACAACCAATCCCTAACTATCATCTCTGTCTATGTTCCCCCTAATGAACACGAAAGGGGCTTCAAGGGTATTGTCGACTTCATCCGTGATCTGCCCACTAACTCGGGGACTTTAACATCAACTGGCTCTCACCTGATGCATGCACATACAGGGACGATATCTCAGCAGTTCACCTCACCCAACTTGTCTCCTCCCCTACCAGGGTTAATTCCAAAACAGGCACCAGCACCCTCCTAGAATGGATACTCTCAAGCAACCTAGAACGACTTACCAATGTGACAGTGCACCCTGATGCTATTAGTGACCACTCCCCAGTCTCGTGTAACTGGTCAAACAAATTCCTCAAGCCAACTCCACACTTCACCTTCAGTAGGCTACTAAAGTGTGGACATCTTCAGTCCCTGAAACATGATCTTGCCACCTGTGACTGGTCACAAATTGACTATGCTACTGACGTTAATACTGCGATGGATTATTTCATAAAACAATTCATGCAAGTCTGTGACGTGCTTGCACCCAACAAAAAGGTCAAAGCAAGGGGGTCAGTTAACCCATGGTTATCATCTGACCTTATAAGCAAACTGAAAAGCATGATCACCTATGGCACCTTGCCAGAGAGTCGAGTAAATCCACAGGCGTACTAGCCTGCAAGGAAGCCAGAAATGCCTGCACCTGGGAAATACGCCAGGCCAAATCAAAACACCACAAGAAGTCACTCACTGCCTCCTGGGGGATGGAAAAACCGTTTGGGCCAACTTGAAGGAAGTCTTAGGTAAAGATGTGAAATCGACACTGAACCTAATCAATATACAGAGAAGACCTACCTAGGACCCACTCACCTTAGCCAACACCTTCAATGAGGTGTTCTCGGACCTCTCTGGGACACTCCCCCCAGACTTCTTCAATGACCCTCCACACTCCAACACCTCTACTACTGATTCTCATCCTCACTCAGACCCTCCTTTTTACTTCAAGAAACTTGCCACCTCACTAGTCAGGAAATACCTCCTCAAAGTGCTCTGGAAAGCGAGACAACGTGCAGACACACTGGACCTCAAACTGGTTGCCCTCACTATTGATAAAGTTCTCCTTCCCATAATCAAGATCCTGAACATGTCACTCTACCACTCACAATTCCCACAGCTGTGGAAATCGGCCATCGTGACTCCCTTGTACAAAAAATGGAGATAGGGTACTGCTGTCAAACTACAGTCCCATCTCAATTCTGCCACTGCTCTCCAAAGTGCTCGAAAGCATAGTGGCTGACCAGCTGGTTGAATATCTTGTAAAATACTCAATTCAATGCCCAGAGCAGCATGGCTTCCATAAAGGTCACAGTACCGCCACAGCACTACTTGAACTCACTGGGTTTATTCACTGGTCCCTGGATCAAGGTACCCTAGCAGGGGCAGTATTCATTGACCTCTCAAAGGCCTTCGATACTGTCCAACACTCCCTCCTCTTAAACCAATTAACTTACACTGGCTTCTCTGCAAAATCAACCCTCTGGTTCAAAAGCTACATAGAACAACATACACAAAGAGTGAAAATAAACAATGTGCTCTCTGATTATATGCCTATAAAATCTGGGGTCCCAGAAGGCTCCATACTGGGACCACTCCTTTTCAGCATCTTTTTCAACAATCTACCATGCCACTGCCAACAGCAGATGCTACTCTATGCAGATGATGTAGTAATCTTCTCAAACTGCCCAGATCCAGAGAATCTTGAGTGCAAGCTGCAACATAGCTTCTGGATTGTTGAGGAATGCTTCCAGGACCACAAACATATCCTAAACAGTAAAAACCAAAAAAAACATGATGTTCTGCAGCACTCGAAGCAAATACAAGTCATACGCTCTCAACATTAGTACATGATCTGGAACTCTGCTCGGACATACCCAGCACTTTAAATATCTTGGGGCCACACTTGACAGCAGCCTGGCCTACGACCAGCATATCAGCAATGTGGCTAGGACTGTCAACTACAAAATCGGTCTCCTCCACAGGCACAAGCACTGTCTCACCTGGGACACTCTTAGACTAGCGATCAACAGCTCCGTCCTCTCTGTCATTGACAATGGTTTGGTCATCTATGGTGCTGCTAGTCCCACCGCACTCTGCAGAATATTGGTAGCACTGAACAAGACTTGCAGGCTACTCACAGGAGCTGAGCATCTCACCCACACCTGTGACCTCTATGTGCAAATGGGTTGGCTCCAACTTAGTGGGACGTTACACTACCAAACCTGCCTGCTGGCAAAAAAGGCACTACTAGGAATACTCCCCCATGGCACAGCAGACCTACTTCAGCCACACAGCAGCAACACACAATGGGCAAGAAGAGCAAGCACTCACCTCTACCATGTTCCTCATCTTCGAACAACGGAGGTTCAGTGCTCTTTTGCCTAAAGAGCACCTCTCTGGTTTAATGATCTCAGTCAGGACATCTCCGCTCAACCTACTCTGGGCCCCTTCAAGAGACTACTGTGCCAGCAGCTGTCCAAATCCAGCACCTGTAACTGTTACCACTAGTCCCTCTGCCTCAGGGCTCTGACCTACCTACACGCATCTCCCCCCATGGCATGCCCAGGCCATCTCTACAACCCCTACACTCCCTCCCCAACCTCCACTTGGTGGCTCAAAACTTTGCTTGACCACCCGCCTCATGCATCCACCCCTCTCATCTCTCTTGACAAGGTCCGTGACTGCAGCAACTCCACTTCCCACCCTACTCCCTTCTCCCATCATCTCTTAGCCCCCTCTTCCCTACCGCCTACTTCTTCTCTCCACTAACTACTGCCTCTGCGAACTGACTCCAACCTTCTACTACTTGCAACTATCCTCTCCTATAACTTACTGTAAATGCAACCCTATGGGTGTCTTACACTCTATAGTTTTTTTTTGTTAATATTAACCTGCTTGAATAATCCATTGTAATTATTGTAAACATTGTAGATGTTTTATACTCTGTGTTGCTTGAACCCTTGTATTGCTGTCTTCCCTACTATTGATGTGGAACCTTTGTAAAAGAGCTGTCAGCTCAAATGTGTTTAATCCTAGATCCTAATAAATAAATAAATAAAATATATGTGGGTCCCTGAATTAATTTACTGTGACTCTGCCTGATTGTATTGGCTTTCTAAATTGTTATTGTTGACTTGCAGATTTACACAGTCACCTTCCCTATTGACTACATACTGTACATTCTTTAGCATTGCACAAGTTTGCATGTATTAATGTACAGTGTTGTTTTCCATTCTTATGCTGTGTGTTCTGTGCATGTGCAAGTTTTGTTACTGTGCACTTGTTAGTCTGAACAGATATAGCCACTGTGTACTCAATATTTAATTTATGATTTAGACATTGATGTACACAAATAAGTGTACTGTAATTCATGCTAATTGGTATTTTCATGAATAAAAGCCTCTGCACTAATGCACAGGTGTTTTATGCCCATAGTGTGATGCTTTGTCAGTGCTGGAGCATTACTGCCGGTGCTTTCATACACAAAATACAGAATGTCACAGAGTAAGTTACTTCAAGTGAGTGTATCTGATCTTTTTTTTTAAATTCCAGATGTGTGCTGCCATTTGTGTATTTTCCGCTAGATACAAGGAATTACATTTACAGGTGACACAGGATCAATGGGGACGCTAAGTTACTTATTCAGTGCCACACAAGATGAACTTGGAGGTCATAGGTATCAAACTGGGTTTGCTGGATGTACCAAAGTCATTTACAACTCACTCCTCTACGCGCTAGGATACAATACTAGCAGCTGCCAAGTAGGAGACACACACACATATGCACGTTATACATTAGGAGAACAGAAGCATACAGAATAATCTACTGTACATGTGTGCAAACTATAAACATTTTATAACAAGATACAACAATAATTGCTAGGGATAGCTGCAAGCAAAGTATTAACAAGGAGATCATTACCTGACCGTACTGTACTAGCACTTCAAACTGTAAAATTATACTAGGGATGCAACCGCATGGGGAAAAACATTTCTTTTAAATTGCACAGGGATAATGCAGTGAATCCTCATATATATATATATAAATATATATATATATATATATATATATATATATATATATATAATCTTTGTGACTTGTCATTGCAGTGCTTTTCACATTTGCATTTAGTTAAATAAAAGTTGAGTGGCACACTGACATGAGGAAAAGCTAAACTATGCTGGGATATTTCAAAAGTTTAAAGCAGTGGCATCTGCCTGTGAATGTAGAATGCAATAAAAAAAAACAAAAAAAACACTGGCACTCCATGAAGGCAATCACTCTGAGAAACGTGGTTATTACCATCCTGTGGATAAATCAAGAAGTACATTTAGGCAGCTAACATACTGCTAGTATAACAGGCTTTGAACACAGTGGTACAGCGCCACCACACTGAGCATCATGCCGGGGTACTGGCAAACTTCAATGTAACTACCACTGTAGATGTTTTGGTCTCTTGGAAGAATATAATTTGTTCAGGGTTTTGAAACTTTTTTATCTTTAGATTAGAAAAAAAAATAGGAAACAAAATGGTAGCATATGAAAAATGATTTTTTCCTCATGAAAAAGGATTGGCCCCATATGAAAAAGGATTATTTTTTCAATTCATACGGCTATCTTGAAATGCTTACTGAGCATGCTCAGAACCAAAATTTTAACATTAAATAACTTTAGAATGGGATTCATATTTTTTCACCAAACCAGCGAAAGGCACACCTGTTGGCCAACCACTTTCTACCAAGAAAATTTCAGACCAACATTCCAAACCATCTGGACACAAGGCAATAACAAAAAAACTGCAAAAAAATAAGAGATCTACCTCACCAAGCAGAACATGCAAAGTTTCATTCAAATCTGTTGAATGGTTGCAAAGTTATTAAAGTGCAATATTTTTTTACCATAGAACCCCCTGCTCATCCCTAAATATTGGGGTGCTACTATGCCCCTATACATTATAGCAGTGTGATAGCACCCCTACAGTTAGGGTTGAGTAGCCTGTTTAATGTTAAACCTCAAATTTTGCACATTAATATGTTTGGCTCCCTTTGATGAAATGAACTGAAATTTTGTATGTGTTATCTATGAGGCAAGGTTTGATGTGTGGATATTTTTGTGATTATAGCTTGTGTGGTGTGATACACATCTGTCATTTCTATAAAAAATATATTTATTTTACTATGCTTAACATTGTTTTTTTTGCTCTCACCTACAGCCTACATGGAAAGGAACTGTTGCCCCAAACGTGCAGGGGACATGTGTCATGTCCCAAGGTAGTGCCTTTGACAGGTCTGGTGAAAAAATATCAAAGGGTTCCAGATTTATAAGGCTTTACATTTTAGTGTTTTATGACCTGAGCATGCAGAGTAGGGTATTTCAGATAACGTTTTGTGGCTAAAGTAGAAATATGATGCCGCAAATGTCAGTTTTGCTTTTGGGTCACTTGTTTGACATGGCATTAAAACATTTTTTTTGTTCCGTGCCAACCGTCATTTTGTTGATTATTTCCATGAACTAAAAAGCATGGAAAATACATAAAACTGTCCCAATTTTAAAAACAAACACCAGAACCTAGCTAAATGGGACCTTTTTATCTAGATTCTAAAGTTTAGTTTTGAATATGCTGCTGACAAATACCTTTTCTGGGCACCCCAAATCCCTGGTGCCCAGCTTAACTGCAGGAGCATTTCCCCCGATGTTCTCTGCATGAGAACACCAGGAATTTCTTGACTTTTGCAGCCACGTCTGAATTTGCGCTGTCAGCTACAGTGCTATCCTCTACAGCTGCCCTTTTCCCTTGTGTCTAGTAACACCCCCACCCACTGATCGTTGTCCACAAACAAAAAAACATTATTCCCTGGTGTCTAGTAGCACCCCCCACCCTCCAGTCATTGTCCCTTAATTTTCATTTATACTCCCTGGTGTCTAGTGGCACAACCCACTCTCTGATCACCATCCCCCATATTCTTATATAGTTAGCCCTTACCCCAGCAGTGTGGGACACTTGGGAGCCCACCCACAGTGTCCCAAAATATTGTAAACCTGTAAAAAAGAAAATAGTCCCCCAATGTCTTTTTTTAAACCTAAACAAAAGAAAAAGGTCCCTCATTGTCCCCACTGCCCCTTCCCCCATTCTCACCCTCACACAGAACACCCACCACCCCACAACCCCTTACCCTATACTTACCACCAGAGGTCATAGATTGTCATCTCCTGTGGACTGAGACACATCTGCACTCTTCAAAGTCAACCCATGAACTGGGGAATAAAGGTAAGTGCGACACAATATATTTCAAAGGCATTCTGAACTTATGTTCATAACTTTGCCATTTTTTAAAATTTTTTCAGCAAATTTTCAACATGCCCTTTTAAGGACCCCACCTCATGAACACTGCAACTCTTGTTTCATTATTTGGGCATGGAAGGTGATTTCACAGTCGCTGCATGGAAATCACTGTTAGGACCAGTTAATGAAGATATTGGTATCGATGTTCATGAGGTAGTCTAAATAACCATGTTAAAAATTTGGTGAAAAAATTCCTAAAAATGGCCGAATTATGCACAGTCATTCAAATTTTTCTACATGTGCACAACTTTGGTTATTTTCAACATTTTGACTCAACATTTTCAGCATAGCCAGCTTTTTACACTACCTCATGAACAGTGCAGCTGTCATTTTTCACATCATGTCTGAAATGTGTTTTCGCACCTGTGGTGCAGAATGACATTTTGGCATGGATTTGAAAATTTTCAGCTCCGGGGTTTATGAGGTGAGGTCATAAGAAGACTATGCTGAAAATTTGTGGTCAAAATATGAAAAAATACAAACGTTATGACCATTCATTGCAGTTTAGGTATGCCTGCTTGTAATTTTGGATATGTTAAATATTGTAATCCCAGATTTTCAATATAGCCTTCTTATTACCCCATCTCAGGTAGATATGTCACAGCTGTCATTTTTCAAATCCTGCCTAAAATGTGCTTTTGCACCTGTGTCACGGAATGGTGTCACAGTTATGCAGAATTATACATGTGAACATACAAAGATATGAATGTGCCAGCAGAAACAGACCATCCAGTCTATCTAAGGCTGCTTGAGTGTGCAGTTATCACCCCTAGTTTGCAACAACTGACCCACTCCCTCCCTTTTGTCATCCCACTGCCACCCCCCACCTTCGCCACCCTCACTCTTCCTTGTTCCCTGTCCCATGCCTTTTGAAGCTGTTGACAGATTTACATGATACAACCCATTCTGGTAGTGCATTCCATTTTGCTACCACCCTCTCTGCGAAATAGTGTCTCCTCATTTCCTGCCTAAATCTTCCCCCCTCTATTCTTAGCCCATGCCCCCTGGTGTCCCTCTCCCTCCTTAGCTTAAAGATCCCGTCTGCCCCATCCTTATTGATTCCCCTCAGATACCTGAATGTCTCTATCATGTCCCCTCTGTCCCTTCTATCCTCCAGAGTGTATATATATTCAGGTCTCCTAGTCTGCTTTCATAGTCTCTCCCCTCCATTCCACATATCATCTTTGTTGCCCTCCTCTACACCCCCTCCAGTAGCCTGATATCATGCTTTAGGTATGGCCTCCAAAACTACACACAATACGCTAATTGCAGCCTTACCAGTCACCTGTGGAGAGGCAAGATCACCTCTCTTTGCCTGGACAAAACCCCCCTCGCTATGCACCCCAGCATTTTGTATCAAAACTTTCCTCAGATTTACACAGGTAACAGGCAATAAAGCTACCAGCAACCATGCTGATATCACCCAATGAAGATGACATGAGTTTGTAAATACTAGGTATGTGGAGAGTACTGGTGACCAACATTATTAGGATGGCACACTTCCAAAAGTCAGACAGACTGTTTGTGGTTATACAAGCCAGCAGAAAGGACTTGGCAGCATCCAAATTAACCGTTGCTGCATGGCTGAAAAAGGTGATACAGGAAGCTTACAGGGCATGAGGCATGCCTGCAATAAAAACAAAACAAAACAAAAAAAAAAAAAACATCAATGTCCAATCTACATGAGCAGTGGCAACATGTTGATCAGAAAAAAACATTCCCAAAGCAGAGGAAATATGGGCAGCTGCCACTTGGACATACATACACACATTTATTAGATATTACAGAGTAGACATTTCACAGAACCATTCAATTTACTTTGGTCGCTTGGTACTACAAGCAGAAGTCTATCTGTACTATTTTTTTTAATTCAATATACTTTATTGTTTTTCAACAATGTGACAAGAACAAAAACAAGAGAAAAATGAACAATATAAAGAAAAGCAAGAATTACAAAAACAGAGACATATGAAATCAAATAACCAAAACAAAACATTACATACAGGACCCCCATTTCCCATAATCCCTCCCTTTTCCCAGATCTGCACATTGATGAGAAATATAAAAAGAAGGAGAAAAGAAAAGAAAACCAAAGGGAAAAGTAATGGGAAAAGACAGGGTAAATTAACACCAAAATACTACAGGGTTGAAATGGGGAGGTTGAGAAGTCACTATGGTTTCCATGGGCAGAGCAGAGTCATAAGGGGCCCAAGTAGTCTGATAATATTGGGGTCTATGCCTCAAAGTTGTGATATGCTTTTCTAATTGGATAGCAAGGAGAATTTCACAGTACAATTCTAGTGTCATGCGAAGTGAATCTTTCTTCCAGTGTCAAAGCATGGCCAATTTTGCAATAGTGGCAATTAAGGTCAGATGGGCCTGATGTACTAATGGCGTTCCCTGAGGGTATACAGCCAGCAAGCATGATTTGGGGGTAAATAAGGAGTCTAAGCCTAGGGTGGGGTCCAACACTTGTTGAATTGCTTTTCAGAAGTTCTGAGTGCAGGAACACTTCCACAACATGTGGTAGAGAGAGCCTGGGGCCTGTTTACATTGGAAACAATCTGGGAGGTTACAAGTCCCACCTTGTGTAATTTTAGTGGGGTTAGTACATATTGTACATAATTTGAAATTAGCGAGATGTAATTTGTCTTGCTTAATGTATTTGTAATTCATGCTCCAGACTTTAGTCCAGAATTCTACTTCTGCCAGTAGGGAGAGCTCCTGCACCCAGTAATAACAGATTCCAGTTTGGAAGACTATGATCTAAGGCCTGCATTTGTTTATATATCCTCAAAACTATGTAAGTATTGTCTGTTCTTTGGAAAATTTGTTGGAGCCTATGAAAGGACTAATCAGACCAGTCCTGCTTGTCATTAAAGGCTACTATCACATTCCTGAATTGCAAGTATTTAAATATATCATTGGGGCTAAGCTTGAAATGGGACTGTAAAGTTTGAAAAGGAGCCACAGTATTGTCTTGCAGAAGGTCTGCTAATGTACTGTGCTTAAGCTGTGGAAGGAATGAGGATAGGATGGGACGATGGTCAATTTGAAAATGTAGATTACAAAAGAGGGGTTGAGCAGACGATATGTGCCAACTCACTGAGAGGTACTGAAGGACTTGTTGCAGAGCTTTAAGTGACCAGGCCATTAGGGTAGGTCTAAGTGACCAAGAAAGTTTAGAAGGTTTCGTCTAGACCAAGGCAGCCAAAGAACCATTTACGCTGTGCTCTAATTCACATTCAGTATTTAACCATGCAGGGATATAGGTACCTCCCCTTGCCAAAGAGTCTGCCTTGTACCAAAGGACTATTCTACTAAGGTCTTGGGCCCCACAATAAGTAAAAAGGGAAGAGAGAGCAAGCCCTCCCTGCAATTTAGGGACTGTTAACTTAAGGTACACCTTTCTAGCTGGTTTATTTTTGCAGAGAAAGTTGTTGAACATTCTCTGCAATTTCACAAACCACAATTTGGGAATATAAAGGCCCAAGTGGGTATAGAAGCCTTGGCAGGATGCTCATTTTCAGAATGTTGATATGCCCCATAATGACATTGGCAAGGCACTCCATCTATTTAGTTCAGCTTGCAAAATTTGTACTAGGGAGGCTAAGTTATCTTTGAACATGGAGGAATGCTCCAGGAGACCTTAATCCCTAGGTAGGTGAAGGTTCAATATTCCCAGGATAAGCCCAAGGCATTACAGTTGGTTCTGTTAGCCCAGTGATTCAGAGGAAACACCTTGGTTTTGGAAAGATTAAGCTTATATGCTGAAATTTTGGAAAATGTATCGATTTCCCCTAAGAGAGCTGGTAGGGAGACCTCTGGCTCCTCAAGATGTAGCAGTAGATCATCCGCATAGGCTGAATATAATAATAATAATAAAATAATAGTACATAACACTCCCCATGCAGTTGTATACCCCTCAATGAGGGGAAGGAGATGAGTGTATGGATGAGTGGTTCAAGGTAGCAGTTAAAAAGAAGAGGGGATAAGGGGTATCCTTGACCAGTACCTCTTTCGAGGAGAAATGGTTGGGATAGGTGCCCATTGCACCACACCCGAGCATTGGGGGTAGTGTATAGGATTTTGACCCATGTAAGGAAGGTATCAGGCATGCCAAGATGCTTTAGAGTAGCAAACAAGAAGCATCAAGAGACCAGATTGAAAGCTTTCACGGCGTCGAGAGAGATGAGGACTGAAGGGACCCCTGACTACCTCAACACCGTAATCAAATGCATATGTTTTCTCATGAGGTCTCCAGAGAGAGGTCCAGCCATAAATTCCACTTGATCATTGCCAGTAATCTCTCCTAGAATTGGGGCTAAGTGGTTGGCTAAGATTTTTGCTAAAATGTTAACATCCGAGTTTAATAAAGAAATTGGACGATAGCTTCCTGGGCATAATGGATCCTTATCTGGCTTGGAGATAAGGGTGATAATTGCCTCTAGGAAACTAGAGTCTTTTATCCCCTGATGAAACCACAAGTTGACTACATTCATCAGCAAACTGGAAAGTTGCTGGAGACAGGCCTTATATAAGTTATTGGGTAAACCATCTGGTGCCAGGGGTTTTATCGTGAGGTAGCTGTGTAATAGCCTTTTCCACTTCAATTAAGGTGATTGGGGTGCCAAGTTGTTCTGCCACATATGGAATTAGGGTGTAAAGGTTAGCGGAACAAAGATAATCAGTGATGTCTTGATCAGTCACATTTGTGGGATCATCAGAGGAGTAAAGACCCTTATAGAAATCACCAAAGGCTGTTACAGTATCTTGGGGATGGGAAATAATGCCACCATCTAGGGGGGATCTCAGCCCTGGAATAAATTCAGACATCTAAACTTGCCTTAATCTAAGGGCAAGAAGTTTCCCTGCCCTCTCACGAGATTCCAGATATTTCAGTTTAGTGTGATGGATGGCCAACTCTGCTTTCTGTGCCATTATATCATAATAGGATGCTTGGAGATGATGAAGCCTGGCCAATCTTCTTGTGGTGATGTCTTATGTATTGTGTGGTCTAATTTCTGTATCTCATCTAATAAAGATTCTAGCACTAATTTATTTTTCCTGGTTTGGGTGGCGGCAATGCTTATAAAGTTGCCTCTTAGGGCATATTTGAGAGCAGCCCAAACTATGTTAGTCCTCTCCACTGAGCCCAGATTGGAGTCTAGGAAACCTTCTATAAATTCTTGTGTGAAAGTTAGGGTCTCTGGGTGCTTTAGCAATTGCATATTGAGTTGCCAAAGAAAATTTCTCTGGGTCCCCAGCCCCAGAACAAAGGATATGCCAACTGGGGAATGATCTGAGAGTACTCTGGGGTAGATGGGTGCATTGAGGATACCAGGAGGCAAAAAGTAGACTAACCAACAGTCTATTCTGGAAAAAGTGGTTTGCAAGGGTAATAGTAGGTGAATTGCTTTTCCTCTGGGTTTAGAGTCCACCAAACATCCACTACACCTGCTCCGGATAGGAGGTCTCTAAGGGTGTGCTGTGTGGGGAAAGCCCCACCTTTTACTCTGAGCGATCTAGATCCACCCTTGGGAGAAGGTTCCAGTCCCAGCTCAAGAAAGTTAAAATAGGTGGGCTTGACACTACCCTTGTTAACATATGTGAAAAAGGGTGAGTCTATGTTTGTGCCATACATAGAGCCAATCAAAGTTGGGGTAGATTCCAAGGTGCCCTGTATTATGCTGTAATGGCCTTCTGGGTCACTCCATTCCTGCAATTTAATTATGGTACATTTTGGCTATCAAGATAATGGTGCCTGCTCGCTTAGTGGAGTTGGCAGAACCAAAGACTTGTCCCACCCTCCCCATTTGAAGAGTGGATATTGTTCTTGTATAAATGGGTCTCCTGAAATAGGCAATCTCTGCCCCAAGATGAGCAAGATGTTTGATAATCATGCATCTCTTTTGTTTACATTGGGCTCCTTTTATATTCCAGCTCACGAATTTGTAGAGTCCCCCCATTAACAGCAATCAGTTAGTGGATAGGTTAAAAAGCCTCTAAATTCAGTTGTCTTGCTGTGGATAAAGCCCCATGAAGCCTGTGTGTGCAGATCTGTCCCTTCCCCCTCAGTTGAAAATTACTATTATTATTAAACAGAAGTAAAGGGGACACCCATGTCCCTTGAGAACAAAGGAAGAAAAAAACCCCTTCTACCTTCCCACACAAAAATACAATATATTAAACTACCCCAGTTCTAAAAACCGAACTCCAGTTATACAAGACAGTATGTGATTAAGATTATTCACCACCTGAACCAAATCAAGTTCCTTCTCCACCCCCCAACCCACTAAGAATATACAGTTGGCTAAAAAAAAAAGAAAAGTTTTTCAGATGCAATCAAAAGTTTCATCATGATGCTCTCCAAAGAACAGTTAAAGAGTTCTACCCTTTTTCAGATGAGGGGTAACAAAATGTTAAGCAGGGCAGCTCAAAAAACAATACATGTCTGTACAGCAGCTTTTCGTCTGCTCTTTAATTATGCTACCCTACTTATTAATACTAGTAGCAGGACACTAAAAAGAAAGAAAAAAGAAGTTAAACCTGGAGTTTCAATATCACTCCTGATTTACCCAGAATTACTCTCTCAATAAACGAACTTGTAGTCCATGGCCTTTAAACTGATAATGTAGACAACTTAATCAGGCATGGAGAGTCTCATTTGTCAAAGAACACCCTTCCACTGTTACAGCTGTGTATCTGAATATGAACTGCGAATCATCAATTTAGGAAAAGGAGAAAGGAGATTGAATGTTTGTTACACCAAACACAGTCCAGTGTAGTTCTCCATTACCAGTGAACTGCGTAGCCAACAACGTGGAAATTGGACAAAGAAAGTTGAGTGTCCATTCCACCAAGCCAGTCCACTGTAGATTCCAAATACTGCTCCTCAGAGGCAACCTGGAGTCTCTGGTTTCTAACAGCAAAAAAAAAAAAGTTTTTGGATCCCATGCCAGGCCGTGATGATTGGTAAAGTACCTGAAGAGACATAGTCTAAACAACCCAAAGCATCAGTCGCTATTAGCCAGCTTGCATTACCTAATCAGAAAGGCCCTTTTCACTTGAAAAGATCTGGGAATAAATTACGGAGTTCCTCTGTGGCCTGCTTGGGTGACTCCACAGTGATCCACTTATCATTATGCTTGACTTGTAGAGTTTGGGTACTTTATCCAAAAGGCTTTCCCAGCAGCTAACAGTCACAATACCAGGTGCTGAAATTCTCACCACTTGAGTCTTACTGATTGAGGTAAATCCTGAGATAGTCTGAGCTATTCCTTCCCACTGAATCTCTTGTACTTTTAATTTTGGCCAAAATGTGCTGCTTGTCCAGAAAGTTAGTATTTGAACACTAAGGGCCTAGGAGGTGCCCCTGGTTATGGGGGTGGCAAGGAATGATGTGCTCTTTCAACTACATAGATGGTATTATTAGGTGAGGGCCCTGCTATTCTTTTGCAGAGCTTTTGCACAAATAAAATAGGATTATTACCCTCTTCTTTCTTTGGCAGGCTGAAAATGATGAGGTCTGCAGCCAACTGCACCCCTCTAGGTCCTCCAATTTGTTCTCCATTCTTGGATCCTCTGTCTTAATATGGAGGAGTCCAGATCCCTTTCTCCTCCATTTCTACTGAAATCAATCGTGCATCTACGCCTCCCACTCGGGAGGTGATGAATCAAGATTGACATGGATTCGTTGCACATCGCTAGAAATTGCGGGAATAGAATCCTGAGGGGCTGCATAATCTTCATGAAGCGTTCTTCCAACAAGGCTGTGGCAGTCATGGCAGACTGAGTAAATGTGGCCATCTGTGCTTTGGGCATTTTGCAGCCTTGTCTTTCTCAGGTGAGGGATGTGGTGTATGGCATATGGAGCTTTCCGCATATCTACATCCATTTCTATCCGTAAGTGATCATCTCTGGAGAACTTTCCACACTGAGATTAGTAGAGATTATAAGTTGAAATCTACAAAAAGGGTGAAATTGTGGGTTTAGCAGGGAGCGAGGAGAAGTTGCGACTGCAGTCAGGCAGCCATCACGCTCTCATTAGTCGGTCTATCTGGACTCTGAACACGGATTGTGTCCCCAGTCTGAGTGAATGAGCACTGCTTACTAAAGAAAATATCTGTAAGAACTGTAGTGCTTCAGAATATAGCCTCCACAATTGTAGTTTCTCACCTGGTAAGGCAATTGTGGGAGGTGCTCCTCTGAGGCACTCCACATATCACCTGAGAAGACAGCACATGAGTGGACCAGGGCACAAGATTATGATTGACAGGTATGCCACATGGGTTGCAACTAGTTAATCTGTAGCTGGAATTGGGTAATAAAGTTGCAAAATGAATTAAAGTCATGAGCAATTATAGGTCACAGGCCATTCTCTATCTAGCTAGTTTAATTTCAGATGAACAAGCATAGGAAGACATTGAAATTGGTCTTGGCGCAGTATGCAGAGGGATGGAGCTCAGAGTTCAAATTTGAATCCTACGTGGACTGACAGCCTATTAGTTGGACCCTAAATATCCTATCTGTGAGAACTGAAGTACTTCAGAGGCTTACCCCATGCAATCACCTTTACCAGGTGAGAAAACTACCACTACATGAACAACAGATCCACCATTGCAGTTTGACAGTAAACTTGTCAACCGCTTTACAGCAAAAACCTAATGCCAACAGTCAGAATTTTGCCATCAGGAAACATTGTTTTTTGGTGGGAGGCTGTACCATCCGCACTGCCCAGATTTTTAAATAATCAGCTCCAGGCTGGAGTTGCTGCAGGGAGGTGGCACAGGTCCCGGAGACACCGTGTCAATGTACCACAAGACCATTACAGTGAGCTGCTGATTTTATTGCTGTAATGGTCTTCATGGTGTTAGTTTTGTGGTAAGGTCGGCATTATCATGAACAACCTTAGGGCATTGTTCTTGTCACTTTTTCAATGCTGCATAAATGAATACGTACTTACTTCTGCATTGTTTTATCCCTCCATCCTGCCTACTTGTTCTCTTGATGTCTTCTGGACTGCTATAGTTCCATGCACTGTCTCCCACTGGTAAAATTGTTTCTCTACTAGTTTATTTTGTTATTAGAGTCCTCCCCATTTCTGTTATGTTTTACCCCCCCACACACTTTTCCTGCACCTGTGTACATTCCCTCGTCCTTGTAAAGTTGTATTGATTGCTACTTTTGCTACTTACTGTATTTTGAAATGTACTTGTGTTTTGCCCAATTAGTTCTGTACTCTCCCAGGTTGTGCCTGAAAGTAGTCATCATGTTGGGTAGCAGACTTACCTGGTGTAAACAACGACTAAATAAATAAAATGTTCTGATATTCAGATCCTAATTTGTCACAATGTTTTCTGTGCAATTAGTCACATTAACTATGCTGTTGGTACTACAATTGATAAATTGCCTTGCTTTATAACAGATCCCAGTCACTAAAGGTTTAAATGTGGCACACATCTGTACTGATGTACAAAATGAACAATGTCCGCGATCTATGAGAACTTTGTGGATGGGGGTCTCATGTTATTGCTTCTTCAGATTTGTGTATGCTACTAGTGATTTTGCATGCAGTGTTACTTGTAAAACAATGTGTATAAATTATTTGGAAACATTCTGCAAGTTCTCTTCTGCCTGTAAAATATGTCAAATATTTTTAATCATCGAATGTACAAGCTGACTCTGTGGAGTAAAAGTTGTAATACAAGTTAATCAGTTTGCATGCAAATTTCTGTTTACATTTTAAGTCAATAACTCTGTTATTTGCATATTTTCCATTCTATTTTTTGTGCATGTTTCCCATGGCAGAAAACAATGAAACAGTGCAGTTACCACATTCCAACTGCAGATCTTGTGTCAGCTGGCCAAGACCACAGTCCCAGGCTACTTTTAAAATCTTTCCAGAGACCAACAGAGTCCACATCCAGCGGACCTAGCAGAGGAAGCAGCACTGTCCTCTCACACCAATCCCCTTCAAGAAAAGCCCCCCGATGTGAGTTTTTCAAGAAAAGCTCCCAGATGGGAGCTGCCAATAAGGGAGTACTCATGGCAACGCTCTACATACTGTCCCTTCTTTGGGAGGACAGGATCATAGGCCTAGGGGACCCTGATAACAAGGGACCTCTGGATCATGACACCCTTTCCCTCATCTACTACGATGGCACACCCCACCCTAGCATATATGCTCTCTTGATAGCCTTTGATCTAGAAAAGGCATATGCTACAAGATGCTCCACTTTGCAAGCAGGATGTGCTGAAGTAACGAGTCACAACAGCCAGCTCCAAGTTACATTGCCTGCTTGAGGTGCTGCTACTCCTGTCAGGAGATATACAGCCCAACCCTGGCCCTCCTTCTGCCAATCTCCAAATATCTTCCCCTTTGGACCCCCATTGGGTATCCATGAAGTGGTTGAAGATAGCGCATATGAATGTCTGCAGCCTCAGAACAAAAATATAAGAGGTACAAGCCTGGCTTGAACTTTACAAGCCAGACATCTCACCATCTCTGAGACCTGGCTTAAGGCCCACATCCTCTGTCACTAGATATTGACCCAAAGATACAGCACCTTCTGAAAGGATAGAGAAAGTTAAAGAGAGAGTGGTGGACTCATATATGTGAAAGACACACTAACTGTATTGCACCTCAGTCTGCAGCAAAGCACCTGCCTGGATGGCGAATCCATATTCATTCGTGTTACTCTCGGTCACTCAAAGCATCTCACAATAGGCTGCATTTATAACCCCCCCAAGTCTGCTCTCAAATCCCTAGAGTGAATCTTAAAAACTACAGCCAATGATGTCACTTTGAAGCTCCTGATCTTGGGGGACTTTAACCTAAACTGGGCCCATGACCATAACAAAGTCCTCTTGTCCATGGTCCAAGAGGAAAATCTGGTACAGGTTATCTCCAAACCTACTAGATTAAATTACAAAACAGGGAACCACGCTACCCTTGATTGGGCTCTGGTGTCTAACCCCGCCAACATCCAGAAAGCTGGTGTTATGGCTGACTCCCTGAGTGACCACTCCCCTATATTCTGTATATGGAAGATCAGAGCTCCCAAGGTCCAACCTACATTACTTACTGTCCTTAACTACTGAAATTTAACAGCAGTGCAATTTAATGACTACCTCAGCAACCTGGACTGGAGCCCTATAAAGCTCCTTCCTATATTGGAAGAGGCTCTAGATTACTCCTAGAACTCAGTTATTTCAGTAGCCAACCTCTTTGCCCCACTGAAAAGACTCAGAACAAAGGGTAGTTGCTACAAGTGGATCTCCCCAGCCCTAAAAACCCTGATTATTAAAGGTGACAAAGCCCGGACAAAATTCAAGTGTACCTCTGTTCTGGCCAATCTTGTGACATACAAAGCCCTAAAACACAAATGCAAGAGAGCCACTAAACTTGCAAAAAGGAGTATGTTACTCACCTCCAAAAATACAGCTTAGGCAACCCAAAGCTATTCTGGTCTAACATAAATGACCTGATCAAGGGCAACACCAAGGCTGAACCTTTTCCCGTTGAGGTCAACGCCCAGCTTACAGATGACTACCCACAAATTGCTGCAGCCTGAATGCACACTTCACAAATCTTGATGCATACAAGGTAGGTCTATCCCTTCATACCATGGCTCCAATTGCAACTGAGCCCCTCACACAAGGACCATCCCTTATTCCACCTAAGACTGATTAAGATGAAGGAAGTCCAAACCCTCCTAAAAGCATTGAAAGCCAAAGGCTCTGAAGGACCTGATGGGACAAACTCCTGATTATTTAAGGCCAGAGCCCAAACCCTCTCTAGACCCCTAACCTGGCTTATTAACAGATCCTTAATGGAAGGAAGTGTTCCAAACCAGTGGAAACAGGCCAATGTGGTCGTGATCCACAAGGGTGGCCCCAGGAACACATAACCAATTACAGGCCTATCTCCTTGCTCTGTATACTTGTAAAACTCCAAGAAAGAATAGTCTACGGCCAACTCTGAGACTACTTGAAGATGAACCAGCTCTTAGCCCCTCCCAGCATGGCTTCAGAACTAACCACGGCACTGACACTGCCCTCACTAATTTCTCAGCAGATATACCAAGTAATGGATAATGGGACACCCACAGGCACAATCTTTATAGATTTGTCCAAGGCCTTCAACCTTGTGAATCACAACCTCCTGTTAGCAAAGCTGGACAAACTTGGACTGGACCGCTTAGCCCTCTAGTGGTTTAAGAACTACCTAACTGGCCATACACAGAGGGTCATCTGGAAGGGTGAGCTATCTGACTCTCTTCCCCTAAAAGAGGGAGTACCACAGGGATCAAATCTTGGCCCCCTTTTGTTCTATTTGTTCATGAGAGACCTAATCCTCCACTGCAGGGGGAGCTCGGCCATTTAGTATGCAGATGACAGTCATTTACTGCTCACTGGGCGAATTGACGGATCTTGGTCCCCTCCTCCAAGCTGATCTTATGTCACTGGAGGCTTGACTAAAAGCCAACAGAATGGTCCTGAATACAGGCAAAACAAAAGCCATGCTATTTGTAAACCGATCCCTTGGTCAAGACAGGACTAAATCCTTACAGCTTACTTCACTCTCAGGTAATGGTATTAAAGTGATCGACTCTTTAAAATACCTTGGACTCACACTTGACCAAGGTCTTACTTTCAAGAACCATGTTGACCGAGTGACCAAGACCATCCACTGTAAATCTGGCACTCTGTATCGCTTATAGGACCAGCTTATCCCAAAAGCTAGGGTCTTCATCATCTCCAGTGTCCTGCTCCCGACGCTGGCCTATGCTGCACCTATTATACAGGGCATGGCCAAGCAAGAGGTCAACAGGATGCAGATACTTTACAACAAGGTAGCCCAGTTTGCTACCCATGGTCACTTCAAAACCCACCACTGTGACACACTAGCCCAATTACAGTGGCCTTCACTGGTCACATGACTACAGTACCCCCTGCTGTGTCTGGCCTTTAAGCTCCTCTGCCTGTCGGCTCCATCCAGCCTAGCAGAAACTATTGTTATCAAGCACAGCTCCTGGAGCCTACATACTTCAGGTTGAACACTGCTAGTGGTTCCCAGAGTCAAGTCCAATGCTGGCAGCAAATTCTTCTCTTATACCACCCCCTACCTGTGGAACAATCTTCCACCCTCAGTACAGGAAGCTCCCTCACTTATGAACTTCCATACTAGACTCAAGGCCCACATCATAGAAGCTAGCACTTGCCATTGCTTTGGCACATGACAGTCCCCCCCCACATCTAACTCCAACACTGTAACCTGGGCTACCTATGGACAGTAAGGTCTCTAATCCCCCTAGTAACCACTGCACTGACCCTTACCAATACCACTACTGTAATGCTTACTATAGAAGTTATAACAACAATAACAATGACTGTTACCTGCATAACCATTGGACAAAACTATGTAACCAGCATCTTTCTGTATTATACCTTTAAGTTATTCCTGAGTCACCCTGAAAAAGGGACCTTCAGGGATCAGTGGCCCTACTCGGTCATCAAAATTTAATAAATAAATAAGATGACCATGGTTCAATATAAAGCCACAAGCAGAAGGGAAGGAGGGACAGGTGGGAGTCATTAGAATCAGAACAAATTGGGGTAGATACACAAAGCTGAGACACAAGTTCATCCTGGATGCACAGGCTGTGATCTTTGTGGTTTGGGTTCAGCCAGCACACATGGCAGAGCTAGGCAGAGCTGGGGGGAAGCCAGTGAAATGGAGGCCTACTCTCCCCGAGTGAGTGTCTTTAGGTGCTGACAGCTCAGGCGGTAATGAAGTGAGCTGAGATCCAGAGTAATCCTTCAGAGGAAGAGTAGAGAATGGCAGTGCTGGATTCTTTGATGGTCCGATTTGGTCAAATAGATTGTGTGTCAGGACAGAGGCTTCCATTGGGCTGCTAGAAGTCAGAAAGGAGGGGGAACCCCTATGGTGGCTGAGAGAGTGATCACTTTCCTTCCTTATTCCAATGTGGACTTCCGTCTTCTGTCTTATGTGTCTTCAGACCATTTTTTCTGAGGCCAGTGGGAATTTTCTTCAGGGGATGGGCCAAGGCACACATAAGTCCATCTTCCAGCATTGGAGCTGTATCCATGACAGCAACAGTTGAGGATTGAGGAGGATGTTCAAAGGGAAGAGAGAACACATAGGCTGGCCCTTGTCAATTAATGAACTCCTCAACTGCAGCTGGGGAATCAAACTGATATGTCACCCATTAACTTTAACCCATAGGATGGCAGGATAACACAAGGCAATGTTGGCAACTAAGTGGTGGAGCTTCCACTTAACCATAATGCAATCCCATTGATGGCTGGGAGAGTTCAGTGGAAAAGTCTTCAAAAAATGAGATTTTGTGACCCTCCTAGTGAAGCAGTCATCTTTCATATGCCAGTCTAAGGATATTCTCCTTGATAGAATAGCATAGGAGCTTGAGCAGTATAGTCCATGGTCGGCCCCCAGACTCGGGTTGGGAAGACAGGCATCTGTGTGCTCACTCTATTTCAAAAAGCAGACAGTTACAGAATTGAGAACCATAGGGTTTAGACATTGTAAAAAAGGTATCAAGTCTGTACCTCCAGCAGTCCCACTAGATGAAAAGTATTTCTCTGGGATCTATTTTCAAAAGTATTGATCTTTGAGAGCAGGAACTGGATGGAATGACCCTGCTGCTAGCATGTAAGTTCCTACTCCCTGCTTTTGACCTGGTACAGGTACCACTCTGTGTCCTCCAGTCTCTCCCAGGCAGAGAAGGTCACTGTTAGTTTTTGCCACTGCCTGCCTGAGATCAGTCATGTCAGGGAAAATATGCTGGACCAGGACTGTAATCTTGGCTAAGTCTGGGGTGATCACCATTGCTGTGACCATGCTGCTGACGGGTGGGAAAAGAGCTGGGTTGGACAGTGGAGCAGGGACATATGAGGCACACTTTCACTTTCAGAGACCAGGCTGAGAAAAGTAGGCAGATGTTTAAAAACAAAATTCTAGCTGCAGAACTGCACCGAGAAAGCACAACAGGGTCTCAAATGAATCAACACTTGACAAGCTATCGAATTCTGCTGGCAAATGGAGCAGATGCCCCCGATAGTGTTCAGATTTAGAAAAGTTCTCATGTGCTAAGAACTCCAGTAGAGAATTAGCCTACCATCTTGTTAGTGGCTAGCCACACTCCCTGTGCTGGCCCAGAGCTGGTTGGTTCAGAATCTCTGTAGCACATGTGATGTGCTCGAGATGATGTTATGGTGAGGCACCAAAGGTCCGAATTAAATGTGGATAGGATAACTGCTATCCGGACAAGGAGAGGCAGGAGTCAGCTTAGTATTTCTATGCCTGCAGGGTGTTTATTTGGTACCAAGGGGTAGACAGACACAGTCACAAGAAGGAGGAAGGGTTGCCCGATTAACAATAGGGCAATGGAACAGGGAAATACTGAAATACTTTTTATCTACCACTTTTACAGTTACTACTACAAGCATAAATTCTAGGCCTACTGCCACTCTTATTCTAATACTAGTTTATACTGTGCTTCTATACTCTAAACGAGATTCCAGTTACATAGGCTACTCAGCACTACATTAGGGTGATCAGCATCACACATTTCCGTAAGAGTCCAGATTTTACAAGATTCCAGAGATCCAGCGTCTTTGTGTACACCGTCATTCTTCATTGGTAGCTACAAGGGAAATAAAACAGGACTGTAGAACTCTAATCTCAATTCCCAGCAAGGACCTAGATAAGGCCACTGGGGTGGTGAGAGGTTTGGTAAACAGACCATATATCTTCGGCAAAAGCCCACTTTCTCCAAGGCTGCCGGAATGTAGAACCAAAGCAACTGGTTCCTGAAATAACAAACTGAAACAAAGGGTTCCTCAGCCAAAACCCACTTCCAGGGTTGCCAAGGATGAAGAAAGATCAAGATCTGCATGGCGATGAATCCAATGGAGAACTACCATGACCTGACCAATGCTGCGGCACTCCAAGGGCCAGCTGGACTCGGAAGGAACTCTGACAGGACCAGGAACCATAAGAATCTGAAGAGATGATGGTAGACTCTGCAATCCTAGGATCAGGAACTAACACAAAACAAAGAAACAGTGGACGCATCCCGGACTGGGCTTCGACAGACTCGACTTTCGGCGAACGACCAGGTGGGGGCACAGAACAGGTTCTCCAAGATGAACTCTCTCTCTTCTGTAGCTGGCGACCAACTTCGGGACATCTGGAACAGGAACTATACGGAATGACACTGGCACGGCTGTCATGATGTGTTTCGTGGATCGCATTTTCAAGCTGCTGTGAAAACAAGAAAACGGGGAACATTTGTAATGACTGATGACGGATCGACTCGGAAGCGGGCAACACAAACGGACGGGATGAGCTGATGGATGATCTTCCCAGGAGTGAAGAAGGCTGGAAGGATGTCTTCTTCTGAGTAGAGACTGATTCTGAGCAGGTGGTGTTACAGACCACACTAGGAGACTGCAGTGTGGTAGAAAATTGAGACTGTCTTCGTACAGTAGTAAACATATAACTGAAGAATGCCCAAAGAACTGTGGAATGGTACAATAATTTGCCGGGGGAGAGCAAATTATAACTTCAGGGGTAATTGTTACTGATAAGGGCCAATGTCCAGGTGCTTAGAGCAATAGTTCAGGTACTTGGACCAATAGTTCGGGTACTTCGGACAATAGTTCAGGTACTTAGGGCAATAGTTCAGCATAAGCGGTACAGTAATCACAGTAGTTTCACAGTATAGGCAAATAGAACACTCTTAAATGAACCCCTGTTTCTATAGGTAGGGTATTCTGGAATAGGATCCCTTACTGTACATTGTGGCTAGGGAGTCCTTTAGTACCACTAGGCTGGCTTGCCCTATTCCGCTAGGCCGGGGCCTCCCTTTAGTACCTCTAGGCTGGCTTGCCCTATTCCGCTAGGCCGGGGCCTCCCTTTAGTACCACTAGGCTGGCTTGTCCTATTATGCTAGGCGGATCCTCCCTATAGTACCACTAGGCTGGCTTGCCCTATTCCGCTAGGCCGGGGCCTCCCTTTAGTACCACTAGGCTTGCTTGCCCTATTCTGCTAGGCTGGGGCCTCCCTTTAGACCAGGCTTTACCTCAGGCCTAATGCCCTACCTTTACCTCGGGCCTGAAGCCCTACGTTAGCTTTGGCCTGGTGCTCCACCTTAGATTGGGCCTGGTGCCCCACTTTACAATGGGCCTGGTGCCCCTCAAAATACTGGGCCTGGTGCCCCAATTTATAATGGGCCTGATGCCCCTCAACACTTTGGGCCTAATGCCCCACTTCACAATGGGCCTGGTGCCCTACTTTAAATCTGGGCCGGAATCGCCCTTTTAAATGCTGTTGCCCTTTTAAGTCTGCAGGCTCCCAATGCCTGCTGTCATTTATTTAGCAAAACCCCTCCTCCGTTCCACCCCCTGTTGCATATTCAAAGGCCTTTTACCTGGCCTTAATGCACTGTCCCCTCCCTGTGGGTGTCGCTAGCCCCGCCTCCTTCTTTAATATTAAAATCACGGGTCCTAATGACCCGATGCCCCTGCGGTGCTCAGCCTCCTTCTGCAAGCACCTACTGCGCTTTTAAAACAAAATACAGTTCCCCTAGTAAAATTGGCGGGTCACTAACGTGTGTTGCCACCGATCTGACCGCCTACGTCTCCGGGAAGTCAGCTGCACTGGGATGTGGGAGGTGAGCTGGCAGTGGAGGGAATTACACAGGCAGCGGTAAGGGATGGTTCGGGGCCTCCGACGCCAAAATGACGCGCTGCTTGTTTGCTGCCGACGGGGACCGGAGACAACTTTAAAATCACTTTGGGGGCTAAAATAAATAATCGGAGGGCTTAAAAGCCCTTAAAACATGGAGGAAATGGTGTTTTCATCTTTGTTGTGCCCCGATGGCACCACCGACTACAGACTGAAGAAGCAGAGGAAATCTTCGGGCAGGGGAGGCAGCACAGGACCACAGCAATTCCAGAGGGACGGCTTCAAACAAAGGTAAGTCTAAACTATCCCCCTGACTTCTGGGTCCTGTCTCCTCAACCTCTGCCCAGGATTAACTGTCTCCAACTGACTAACTGTAGAATGATTTTTGAAACTTGAACCTCCCCAGGGTTCTAGATTGGTTGAAGTGGAATGCTGGGCATGAGCCACCCAGCACAGCATTCCATCCAGACTATTATAACACACATTGCTTTTAAATTCTGACGCTTGATTAAAGCTGTAAGTGCACAGGGCACTTTTCTATTATTTACAGTATTTTCCCTGTAATGACCAACTTTGGGGCATTACATTCGGGCCCGCCTAAAAATACATGTCCCCATGTATTCCCTTAACATTTTATAAAATCTATCATTTTAACAACCTCTAAAATCTTACTTAATACTCTATGAAAATCTTACTTAATACTCTATGAAGTCTTACATTAATAAAACACTCTTAAAATCTCTAAAATATTCTTACTAAGCCACTCCAACTTTGGACTCCTTGGATAAATTATCTCTATCCTACCGACTACGCCAGAAATTTTTTCTAATGTGCTCGAGATGATATGATGAGGCACCAAAGGTCCAAATTAAATGTGGATAGGATAACTACTATCCGGACAAGGAAAGGCAGGAGTCAACTTAGTATTTCGATACCTGCAGGGCGTTTATTTGGTACCAAGGGGTAGACAGACACAGTCACAAGAAGGAGGAAGGGTGTTCGATTAACAATAGGGCAATGGAACAGGGAAATACTGACATACTTTTTATCTACCACTTTTACGGTTACTACTACAAGCATAAACTCTAGGCCTACTGCCACTCTTATTCTAATACTAGTTTATACTGTACTTCTATACTCTAAACGAGATTCCAGTTACATAGGCTACTCAGCACTACATTAGGGTGATCAGCATCACACATTTCCGTAAGAGTCCAGATTTTACAAGAGTCCAGAGATCCAGCGTCTTCGTGTACACCGTCATTCTTCATTGGTAGCTACAAGGGAAATAAAGCAGAACTGTAGAACCCTAATCTCAATTCCCAGCAAGGACCTAGATAAGGCCACTGGGGTGGTGAGAAGTTTGGTAAACAGACCATATATTTTCAGCAAAAGCCCACTCTCTCCAAGGCTGCCGGAATGTAGAACCAAAGCAACTGGTTCCTGAAATAACACACTGAAGCAATAGGTTCCTCAGCCAAAACCCACTTCTAGGGTTGCCAAGGATGAAGAAAGACCAAGATCTGCTTGGCGATAAATCCAATGGAGGACTACCACGACCTGACTGATGCTGCAGCACTCCAAGGGCCAGCTGGACTGGAAGGAACTCTGACAGGACCAGGAACCATAAGAATCTGAAGAGATGATGGTTGACTCTGCAATCCTAGGATCAGAAACTAACACAAAACAAAGAACGCAGACGACCCCGACTGGGTCAATGGACTCGACTTTCGGCGAACGACCAGGTGGGGGCACAGAACAGGTTCTCCAAGATGAACTCTCTCTCTCTTCTGTAGAGGGCGACCAACTTTGGGACACCTGGAACAGGAACCATACGGAACAACACTGGCATGGCTGTCATGATGCGTTCCGGCGGACGTACTTTCAAGCTGTGAAAACAAGAAAACGGCGGGTACGACTGGTACGACTGACGACGGACTCGACTTCAGCAGACGACACAAATGGACGGGATGAGCTGATGGATGATCTTCCCAGGAGTGAAGAATGCTGGAAGGACGCCTTCTTCTGAGTAGAGACTGATTCTGAGCACGTAGTGTTACAGACCACACTATGAGACTGCAGGTGGTAGAAGACTGAGACTGTCTTCGTATAGTAGTAAACATATAACTGAAGAATGCCCAAAGAACTGTGGAGTGATACAACAAATTGCTGGAGGAGGGCAAATTATAACTTCGGGGTAATTGTTACTGATAAGGGCCAATGTCCAGGTGCTTAGAGCAATAGTTCAGGTACTTCAGACAATAGTTCAAGTACTTAGGGCAATAGTTCAATTACTTAGGATAATAGTTCAGGTATTTAGGGCAATAGTCCAGGTACTTAGGACAATAGTTCAGGTACTTAGGACAATAGTTCAGGTACTTAGAGCAATAGTTCAGGTACTTAGGGCAATAGTTCAGGTACTTAGAGCAATAGTTCAGGTACTTAGGGCAATAGTTCAGGTATTTTGGACAATAGTTCAAGTACTTAGGGCAATAGTTCAGCATAAGCAGTACAGTAATTACAGTAGTTTCACAGTATAGGCAAATCAAGCACTCTCAAATGAACCCATTTCTATAGGTAGGGTATTCTGGAATAGGATCCTTTACTGTACGTTGTGGCTAGGGAGTCCTTTAGTACCACTAGGCTGGCTTGCCCTATTCCACTAGGCCTGGGCCTCCCTTTAGTACCACTAGGCTGGCTTGCCCTATTACGCTAGGCCAGGGCCTCCCTTTAGTACCACTAGGCTGGCTTGCCCTATTACGCTAGGCCGGGGCGTCCCTATAGTACCACTAGGCTGGCTTGCCCTATTCCGCTAGGCCGGTGTCTCCCTTTAGTACCACTAGGCTGGCTTGCCCTATTCTGCTAGGCCTGGGCCTCCCTATAGTACCACTAGGCTGGCTTGCCCTATTCTGCTAGGCCGGGGCCTCCCTGTAGTACAACTAGGCTGGCTTGCCCTATTCCGCTAGGCCTGGGCCTCCCTATAGTACCACTATGCTGGCTTGCCCTATTCCGCTAGGCCAGGGCCTCCCTTTAGACCAGGCTTTACCTCGGGCCTAATGCCCTACCTTTACCTCAGGCCTGAAGCCCTACGTTAGCTTGGGCCTGGTTCCCCACCTTAGATTGGGCCTGGTGCCCCACTTTACAATGGGCCTGGTCCCCCTCAAAATTCTGGGACTGGTGCCCCAATTTATAATGGGCCTGATGCCCCTCAACACTTTGGGCCTAATGCCCCACTTCACAATGGGCCTGGTGCCGTACTTTAAATCTGGGCCAGAATTGCCCTTTTAAATGCTGTTGCCCTTTTAAGTCTGCAGGCTCCCAATGCTTGCTGTCATTTATTTAGCAAAACCCCACCTCCGTTCCCCCCTGTTGCATATTCAAAGGCCTTTTACCTGGTCTTAATGCACTGGCCCCTCCCCGTGGTCGTCGCTAGCCCTGCCTCCCTCTTTAATATTAAAATTGCGGGTCCTAATGACCCGATGCCCCTGCAGCGCTCGGCTGCCTTTCGCAAGCGCCTAATGCGCTTTTAAAACAAAAATGCAGTCCCCTTTGAACACAGGCGGCCAGCACAACGTGTGCTGCCACCGACTCACCGCTTGGCGGTCTCAGGAAGTCCGTACGGCTAATTGGAAGGCGGGAGGTGAGCTGCAGTGGAGGGAAACAGCAGGCAGCGAGGGATGGTTTGGGGCCTCCGACGGCCAAGGAAGATGCAGCTTGCTTGCTGCCAACGTGGGACCGAGAATAAACTTTGTAAAGTGACTCGGGGGATAAAATAAACAATCGGAGGCAAAAACAAATAAACGGAGGGCTTTTAAGCCCATACAGCGCGACGGGACGGCCGTTGGCTTCTTCAGGCAGTGGAGGCAGAGCAGGCACACAGCTAAGTCCTCAGGGACAGCTTCAACCCCCAGGTAAGCCCTTTCCTTGTCCCTTTGACTTACTGTGTTCTCTCTCCTCAACAGCTGCCCAGGAACTGACCAACTGACTAATTCAACTGTTAATTTTAAAGTTAAACTTGCCTAAGTTCTAGAATGGCTGGATTGGAATGCTGTCAGTGCCTACTCAGCACAGCATTCCATCCAGGCTATTATGACATGGAATGCTTTTTTTCTGTCTTTACTAGCTACAAGTGCACAGGGCACTTTTCATTATTTACAGTATTTTCTGTGTGTCAGGAGGTTGACTCTCTATGTCTAGGGGCCCTTTAGTACAGCACCCTGCTGCCTACCCTGCAGCAGGTACCCTGAGCACCTGTGTACTCTGTGTTTATTTAATTATTTTATTTATTTTCTGTAATGACCATCTTTGGGGCATTACACATTCTAGAAATGGTGCTGAATAGAAACTTCTTCGGCTGAAGCTGAGAGACCAGAAGTGAAGATGACCATGTCATCCGCATACATGTGGCTAGGCGAAGTGACACAGACAGATGGGAGGTCATTTAAAAAGCCTGAAAATAGGATGGGGCTCAGAATGAAGCCCTGGGGAACCCAGACTAATGGGGAGGGGGGCAAGTACCCCATCAATCAGTACTGACTGGAGATGGCAGAAGTGATAGGACTAGAACCAGTCAGTAGCATAACCAGAGAGGCCAGATGAGCTCAGCTTATCCAAGAGAAGGGGATAGGCTACCAAATCAAAGGCATTAGTGAAGTCAATGAAGATGGCAGCTGTAATATGACCCTGAACCCTCCCAGTAATGATAAAGTCAGTGACTCACAACAGGGAGTAGACTGTGGAGTGATGTTTACAAAAGCCAGTCTAGAAGGGAGAGAGGAAATTGGAGGAGCAGATAAAGTTGGCAAGCCAGAACAAGTTAGATTGTCTAGCAGCTTTGTGAGATAGGTGAAGTTTTTCAAATGCCCCTGAAACGTATATGTGCAGTTGCTTCATGAAATCACATTTCAGGTAGTACTGAGGCCATCCCTCTGGCGAAGAAGGCTAAGGCACCACATACATGCCTTACCTATCCCCATGCCAGTGACCTGAGTTTGGGAATGAGATAGGATTGCCAGGAGTCGGCCAGGGTAAGATAGGATCAATCATCCAATGGGAGGTTTTCTCCCCGGGGGAAGGAAGACATGTCAGCCTGGCCTATGACTGCCACAAGGTGGCGGCCTGCTGGGAGTGCAGCATGGGCAGCATTAAGGGAGGTAGCCAAGGAAAGTTCTTTGTTAGTGCCTCCATGTACATGCTGGACATCCTACAGTAAGGATTGGGAAAAAGTAGAAAAGAAGTCAAGGGCTTGATGGAGCCTTGCCCAATCTGCCTGAGTCTACACCATCTCCTGGGACTGAGCCTCTGTCTGTTCTGCATTCACGTATCGGGTATCCCATGTATTAGGTGACTTTGACTGAGCACATTGAAAAGAGGCTGACTCAATCACAGCACTTTTACACAGGGCTACAGGACAGGAAGGGTGACCGGATAGAGGGTTTGGCAACTATAGCTATAGGATGTTGCTATGTATACACATGCTTGTTGGTGAGGAGGACTGTGCCATGCAATGGGTGGAAGAGGAGAGGGTTTGTGGGGCATAGTGTGGCAGTGGGCTGCCGAGCTGGCCATGTGGCATGGTGGGTTGGTGGCAGGCTGGGGTTGGTGGGGTGCTGGGATCTGTTCTGGGTGTGCTCTTTTTATGCTGGGTCACCGCTTTTCTTTCTTTTAGGTTTTGCACCTCCCCGACATGCACCCCCTGGAGTTGAGAACTTTAGTTGGTAGTGGGGGACACAGCCCCATGCATAAATAATGCAGTGTAAGTCTCTGGCACCGTCCTTGATTTTGGCAGCAAGTCTGCATTGCCAAAATTCATTTTCTGCACTGTAGACTTGCCCAAATGGTGACTGTTATTAACGCATTTGCCATCATCACATGGAACTGCAGATTGGTGAGGAGGATGGCTCTCATCCTCCTGTGTCACCATGAGGGTATATTCATTGGAGAAACTGACTGAGGTAGGTCCTGGGGGGGTGGTGATTGGCTCTGGGGAACGAGGACAGGGCTGAGAAGCCACCATTGATGCCTGGGAACATTAGAAGCTCTTATAGCAAACAACAAAAATAATTCACCAGTCTTGTTAAGAAGGTGGAGTGATATAAAGGCTATGATGAAAATTTGTGGTCAGAATTATTTTTTTTCAGTGTTTATTCATCTTTGTGAATTATGTAGATTTTGGCCCACTGTTTTCTTCATAGCCTCTTTTAACCTCACCTCATGAAAATGACAGATGTCATTTCTGAAATTCCTCTGAAACATGTTTTCGCATTCGCTGGGAAATCAACTTTCAGTGGGAGTTGCAAATTCCAGCTGCCTTGATCATAAGATTGGTTCATAAAAAGATAATGTTGAGAATTTGGGGTCAAATGTCAAAATCAAAACAAAGTTATAAGGAAACATTGCATTTTTTCAATGTTTACTAATAACTTTGAGATTTGTACAGGTGCTGGCCCCAAATGTGTAATACTGCCCAATTTGTTACCCCTTCTAATGAACAAGACAGGTGTTAATTGAGGAGCCCACCAGACAGACTGAAATTCTTTATGTGGTGCTGCCCAACTCAGAGGTAGTATGAGTTGAGAGAATAGGAGAGCCATTAGGTGACAATGGCCATAATTCCATTTGGTTTGAACTTGCCTTGAGTCTGATAAACCACAATCGAGAGCTGAAATCCTTTATTTTAGAAGGACAGACACTAATAGGCTGAAAGAGCTGCTCAGGGATAAGTTACCAGGGATGAACAACATAGATAGAGTGAAAGAGATGAGGGTCAATTAAGGGGGAAATTCTCTGGGCATCTAAGGTACAGTATGCGTGAAAACAGTAACCAAAAAGAGCGAGTTCAAGAGACCACTATGGTTCTTGGCAAGAGTCAGGAAAGTGGTGAGGGCCAAGAAAAGAGCCTTCTGCAAATTGGAAAAAAAGCAAGGGGACGAGGAATGGGAAGAATAGTTGCTGAAAAATAAGGAGGCAAAACGGGAGGTTAGGGAGGCAAAAACAAACACAGAGCTGCATATTGTGGAGGGGGTCAAGAGTGGAGAAAAACAGTTCTTTAGATATATTAGTAAAAAAAGGAAGAAAGGAGGGGGAATTGTGAGGCTCACAGAGGGGGACAGGGAGATTGAAACAAATGGGCAAATGATTACTGATTACTTTTGCTCTGTATTCACTAGGGGGGTGGTTGGCCTTTGCCAGAGAGGGGCCCCAAAGCTGCCATTAAGAGGGTCCCAGAGAACAGGCAGCCAGCATTTACCAGTGAAAGGGTCTGGCAGCCCTAAAGATTGATATGGCCCCAGGTCCAGATGGGTTGTATCCAAAGATACTCAGGAGTTGGCAGCAGAACTGACTGATATCCCTGGTAGGTCTGTTCAACAGCTATCTAAGGACTGGGTTGGTTGCAAAGAATTTGAGGGTGGCAGAAATAGTTCTGTTCCATAAGGGGCAGGCAAGGAACAAGCAGGAAACTACAGAGCTGTCAATATTACCTCTATTGTAGAAAAACTGATGGAGTCACTGGTCAAAATGGATCTCGGGAAGTACTTGGAGAACAATGGCTTCCAGGATAGCAAGCAGCATGGATTTGTGGTAGGGATGTCTTGTCAGACTAACCTGATAGTTTTCTTTGGCTGGATGATGATGGAACTGGATAAGGGCCATGCTGTGGATTTACTCTACTATGATTTCAGCAAGGCTTTTGACTTGGTACCCCACAGATGCTTGCTTAGGAAGATGGAGGAACTGGGTGTGGCTAAGGTCACAGTAAACTGGGTGGTAATAAGCTAAAGGGGAAGCAGCAGAGGGTACTGATCAGCAGAGTTAAATCAGAAGAGAAGGCGGTCACAAGTAGGGTTCCACAGTGATCTGTTCTGGATTTGTCCACTTCAACATTGTTTCTCAGTGACATTGGTGAGGGAACCAGAGCAATCTTTGTCTCTTCTCAGATGGCACTATGCTCTGTAGAAGGGTGGAGTGACAAGGGAATACAGCAAATGCAGAGAGACTTGCAAAGCTGGAGGGTGGTCAAAGGTTTGACAGTTGAAATTCAACACCAAAAGAGCAAGGTGATGCACCTAGGGAACAAGAATCCCAGGACAAAGTACTGAATGGGATGGTGAGAGTCTGTACCATGGCTGAGGAGCAAGACCTTGAGTGATCATCAGCAAAGCCTATGAGCAACTGAATCAGTGCAAGAAGGCTTATAGCAAGCCAAACAGGCTGCATGGATGTAATCGGAGGGTACTGATAGTTGAAAAAGAGTGGCAATACTAATACTTCTGATCCTTGGTGAGGCCACACATGCAGTACTGCCTCAGTCTGGGGTCCTCCCCTCAGAAAGGATATGGATAGGCTCAAAACGGTGCAACACAGGTAACAAAAATGATTCAGAGTGGCAGGGCATGTCCTATGAGGAATGCTTCAAGACACTGAACAAGTACTCTCAGCAGACCAGAAGGGAGAAGGGAGTCATGACAGAGACCTTCAAATACCTAAAAGGATTTAACAGAGTGAATTGCTGGAAACTATTTAACTTGAATGTCAGTCTGTAGTCACATGGTCATGAGTGGAAGCTAACAGGAGGGAGGTTCAGGAAGGAAGTGAGGAAATATCATTTTATAGAAAGGATGGTAGAGCCATGGAAAAGGCTGCCAGTGGAGGTGATGTATGCAAAACCATTAGTGGTTTTAAGTATGACTGGTACAGAATGAAGGGCATTATGGTTACTCAGGATGTCAGACTTTGGGAGGAAAATGGAGGGGTGGGGTGGGATGGGCTAGTACCCTTGAGTAACAGTAAGCTTCAGGTCTAAATAGGGAACTCAGAAAGACTGGATGGATAGTTGGTCTTTTTCTGCTTCATTGTCAATGTTCCTATACTTCTACATAATTTTATAAATCCCTTTCAAAATGTGTTTTTGCAATCCCACAGTGAAATCACCTTTTGGATGGGATTCAAAAGATTCTGCCTGCCTTGATCATAAGAGGTGGGTCTTAAAAAGGACTGTCTTGAGCCAGCCCAGTGGCATGGAGGGCTGAGACAGTGATGCAGTACCTCCTGCTATGCTGACAACCCATGTTTCCAGTGTGAGTGGATCATCAGGGGTCTGCTGGGGAAGGAGAGGATTGAGCATCTAGAGAACAGCTCTCTTCTCCTGGGGAGGGTGGTGGACAGAGACCGGCACCTGCCTGACTCCTAGCAGAGAATAAAGGCACGCTTGGGACCTGGGCAATGGGGACAGAGAGGAGAAGCAGCTACCAGAGTGCTGCATGCTAACATGAGTGCAGCACAGCCATTGTCAGCACTGCACATCATCCTCCACAGGTGCCACCCCTGAGAAGACACCTCCCCGATGCTGGATCCAAATCTGGCAGGTTGAGTTGGTGGTTCCACACCACCCAGCCATGGAGGGTAAGCTATGGGGGAACACAGGAGGGGGTCTGATGTTAGAGGGACAGGGCTGGGAGGACAAGCAATGAGTAAGGGCCAACCAGGACAGGGGAAACAAACGTTTGTCAATGCCGAATGTTGTCTCGCTGGCATTAGCATTGGTAGTGCAGGAGTTAGAGACGCATAATAGGAATGGCAGTGAAGTATTGAAGTGACACCAACCTCTTCTCCACCCTGCAGAGAGCAACAGGCATTGGGGTGTGCCTTTGTGTCATCAGCAATAAAGCTCATGCCATTTTACTTCACCCTACCCTGTAGACACTGACAAGTGTTGTGGTGTGCTTTGGGGTCTTTGGGCATTATACTTACCCCATTCCATAAAGAAGTACGCTGAGGTGGGTGCAGTATAGGAGAATGGGGTGAACTTTGTTGCCAAAGACTGCAAGGCACACCACGATGCCTGTCACTGGCTGCAGGGTGGGGGTGGGGGTAGAATAGCTTGAGCATTATAGCCGATGATCCAAAGTCACACCCCTGACGTCTGTCAGTCTCTACAGGGTGGGGTGCTACAGTTGGAAATCCTAACACCTTAGGCGTGTGTTGGTATTTTCACTCCGAATTTTCAACATAGCCTTTTTGTGAGCCCACCTCAAGAAGAGCGGCACTATCAGTTTGTTAGGCTGAAAGGTGGTTTTGCACAGCAGCTATGCCATTTGGTGACACAGGGACAAAACACATTTTGGGCAGTATGTGAAAATGATAACTGCATTGTTCATGAGGAGATGTAAAAAATGGCAACGTTGAAAATCTGGAGTGAAAATATGAAAACTGGTGAAGTCATGAACATGCATAGAAACTGTGCAACATAGGTCCATAACCCAATTATTTGGGGATTTTTCAACCACATTTTTAACATAGGCATTTTGGGACCTCCCCTCATGAACAGTGGTACTGTGATTTTATTAATTTGTCCCAAACGTTGATTTCCCACAGTGACCCTGCCATTGTGTGCCACAGGTGCAAAAACACATTTAGGGTAGGATGTGAAAAATGACAGCTGCATTGTTCATAAGGATGTGTGAAAAAATGGCAGTGATGAAAATCTGGCATGAAAATATTGCAAATTTGCCAAGTTACATGGGTGCGTGGAAACTGCACAACACACACTTGTAACACAGTCATTTTATGGAATTTTGTCACCAGATTTTCAACATAGGCATTTTAGGACCTCTGTTCATGAACAGTGCCACCATCATTTCCTCAAACTGTCCTGAAAACTGATTTCATACAGTAATTGTGCTATTCTGCGCCGGACATGCAAAACCACATTTTGTCAAGGATATGTAAAATGACAGCTGTACTGTTCATAAGAAGGTGTGGAAAAATTCCAATTTTGAAAATCTGGAGTGAAAATATTATAGATTCACGAAGTTATGAGCGTGCGTGGAAACTGAGCAATGCATGCTCATAAAGCAGCCATTTTTTTGATGTTTCCCACCAAATTTGCAACATAGGCTTTTTGAGAGCCCCCCTCATGAACAGCGGCACTGTTGTTTCATTGATCAGTCCTGAAAGGTGAATCCACACAGTGACTGCAAAATCACCTTTCGGGACTGAATAACACCATGACAGTGGCTAAATTCATGAGGAGGGGGTCCCAAAAACCCCATTTTGAAATTTTGATGTCAAAATTCCTCAAAATGCTTGTGATATGCACCAAAGTTGACAGAACCCTATTTATGCCATTATACAGTTTACCGGCATTTCTTCAGTTCATGGTCGGCTTTGAAGAGTGCAGGCATGTTCCCGGTTCACCGAAGATCATCGTGCCATGCTCTGCAGATAAGTATGGGGTGAGGGGGGTGGGAGGTGGGTGCACAGAGGGTGGGTGCGGGTTGGGGAGGGTGCAGGGAGACTGCGAGGGACCGCTTTCTGTTTTGCAGGTAAAAAGAAAAAAAAATACATTGCGGGACATTTTTTGTTTACAGGGTACTGTGGCACGCTGGGGTGGGCTCCCAGCATGCTACCTGAGTAGTTTTTTTGGAGAGGCCTGTAGACGATGGGGGATTGGACACCCCCCGTCAGCAAATACCAGTGGTGCGGGAGAGCCGAGGGGTATTGGGCACCCCCCTTGGCACACAACAAACAGGGAAGGACATTATGAAGACCGGGAGTGGGCTCCCCATCAGCAGATTGAACTGGGAAAGGGGGGACTGAAGCCGACGGGATTGGGTCCCCGCTGCAAAGAAAGACTTTTTCGGGGAGTGCATGGGGCAGAAATGGAGGGGATATTATGCCGATGGGGAGTGATCCCCATCGCACTGTGACAGGCGGTAGCGGCAGTCACTGCTGCTATGTTGCTTGCATGTTGGGAGTGTTGTGGTCCCACTGCATGAGCTTCACTCTCATTGCAGGGACCTTTCTTAGATCTGGTGACCACATTAGAAATGCATGATGTCAGTGCCTGCTGCTGGCTTACTGGGAATGAAGGACACACCTACGATGCATGCTCTGCATTCACCCATCAGTGAGTGTGCCTCCAAATCTGCTACTGCCTCAAGATGTTGGCTGCACAAGCATGAGCCAGCATAAAAGTACAGGACAGAAAAAAAAGGACTATGTTGAACATTTTGGATCAGAAAGTAAAACAAAAAGTAATGAAGAAATGTTGAATTTTCCCAGTGTTTACTCATACCTTTATTATATTTTGCACATTTTGTCACCAAATCTTTAACATAGCATGTCTTATCCAGTTTCACTAAAGCTCTTCAACAACAGAGTTGTCAAAATCCACTACAGTGAGGGCAGGAATTTCGACTGTCGAAATTTCACCTGTCACAGAGTTACGTATTTTGGGGGGTGCTGTGCCCCTCCACACCCCCCATGAGGTGGGCTCTGCCCCCAGCACCTCCCGTTATTTTAATAATCAACTCCAAGTAAGAGTAGATATGGGAAGTGGCAAAACACCAGTGAAATTGGTGCCAGTGTACAGTGGGACCATTACAGTGACAGTCTCTAAATTGTCACTATAATGGTCTTCACTGTAAAATAATCACGGTTTCAATGGTATACCATCTTATCCCACCTTATGAACATGGTAAGTACCATTTTTTATATCCATTCAACATGTTTTCAAAGTCATTCTGCCAAATCCCCTTTCAGACTGGAGTTGTCTTGATCATAATATGGTGTCATAAAAAGACTGCTGTATGTTGAAAATTAGGAATCAAAATGCAAAAAAAAAAAAAAGAACCAAGCTGTTAAGAAACATTGAGGCAGGGTTATTAGTGGATACCATAAGAGACCAATATGTAGTCTTCTGCCACTGGAGCTCCAAAGGCTAACATTCTCCATGGTTTTTGCAATGACTAGGAACACTAGAAAGCTCAACATCGCTTCACTTAGAGAAACAGTTAGCATGATCAACTGGCTGACTTTGGACCTCACATCCCCAGTAGATGTTATGTTTCTCCAATTCTACAATCTGTTCACAGCTGCCTGTGATGCTTTAGTACCTTTCATGAAGCTTCAAATCAGAGAAACTGACAGGAATGGGTCACCCCACTTATTGAACTGATGATGACAAGGACAAAAATGGAAAGAGTACAGAAAATTGTCCAGCAGAGCAGCCCTGCTGGATACACACAGCTATGCAACATATGTAAATCCATGATCTGAAGGTGGAAGCAGGACCTCTTGTTCCAAAAGGAAAGAGAGTTCACTGGCAGATATGCTGCAGCCACATGGAGAGCAATCAACAGCATGCTGAGAAACATCAAGACCTGCCCCATCATCTGAGTCACTGAATCTGCACCACACTGATCCCCTTAAGACTAATGAAGAATTCAATTCATATTTCACCAACCTAAAGAAATACATTCCTCCTAGCATGAGCTGTGTCTAGGTGCCCAACACAGGTCTCAGAATTGTGAATCCCATTCATTCAAGTTCTACTTCAAGGCCCTTTCTCCCAAGGAAGGCCTAAAATACCAAACCAAATTGATCTCTCAACCCCAAGTGGGTCTAGGTAAACTAGACTACAGGCTGATCAAGGCCATGGCTGATCTGTTGTGCTACCCTATCACTTCTTGTGCACAAGTCAGTTTCCAACACTCCAGAAAACAGATAGTTAGCCCGAGTGCACAAGCTGGAAAGCACATCCTGCATACAGAACTACAGGCCCATCTCTTTATTGCTCCTCTTGCCAAACTGTGTGAATGCATAGTTTTTGACCAGTTCCTTGACTTACTGAGCAAAACAGGAACTCTGTCCCCTGCCCAGCATGGCTTCCATCCTGGCCACAGTACTGAATTAGCATTGGTGGGGTTCACGCAGGTCATCCAACAGTACCTGTGCCAGGGTCAGCTAGTAATAGCAGCTTTCATCAACCTCCCCAAGACCTTTGACCTGGTGAGCAACCAACTTCTAATCAGGGATCTTATTGACCTTGGCTTCTCGATGGAAGTGCTGATCTGGTGTCGACATTACTTAATGGGATGCATGCAAAACAAACATCACCAACTGTCTGTCCATTATGCTACTAGTCTTCATTGGAGTCCAGCAGGGATAATTCTCAACCAGTCTGTTTTTCATTTTATTCCTGAACACTCTCCCACTGGCATGCAAAGTGACTGAAATCCTAACCTTTGCTGATGATGCCATGATTTTCACTGGCTGCACTAACACTAATGACCAACAAAGCACCATCCAAGACAATTCTGACTCAGTACAACAGTGGTTCACTGATCACAAGCCTGAGCTATACTCTAATAAAATTAAATACAATACTTTCCACAACACCAAGAAAAAAACTGCCTGAAAGTCTGAGCACTTCAATCTTTCTTCTGAATGGGTACAAGCATTGAAAAAGTCCCAGTCTTCAAATACCTGGGCCTCTATTTTGATTTCAACCTAACCATTAGTAGCCACATACTCACCTGATAAAAACAATGCACCAGAGACTGGGTGCCCTGTACCAGATCATCCCTTTCCTGTTTCCCGCAACAAGACACCTCCTGGCCTAATCATCCTGCTCCCACTTATTGACTATTAACCCTCTACTCTGTGACAGCCAATTCTGAGCTCCACAGGGTCAAATCCCTGTATAACCAAATTGCCAGATTTGCTACACAACTCCCCACCCTGACCCACCACTCTGATCTGCTCAAAAAGACCAACCTGCCTCCCCTGTCTACCAGAGTTAAGTTTTATTTGGGTATCATGGCAAGGAAAATAATCATGAATAAAGCACCACTTGTCTACAAGTCCTTATTCCAACCCAAAGCCCCTCTGACTCAAACCAGATCAGCAGCCACTGCCTACTACAAAATCCCCATACTTAGAACATGTGCTGGCCAAAGGGCCTTACTATATCAGCTGACTTGCCACTATAGCTCACCTCACTTCATCAGCATGTGACTGATCAAACCCTGTCTTTCTCTCTTTTCAAATTTAAATTGTGGGACTGGTTATATAACATGGATACTTGTAAATACTGTAATATGCTGGTTGTATACATTGCAAATGCCACTAAAATGCTACCTGTATACATTATAGAGGCACTTCTACTGCCTGCTTGTAATTTTCCACTTGAACTGTAAGCCTCTCCTCAAACCTGGTCAAGTAAGAAAACAGGCAGAGTTTGCTCATAACCTCACCAAATGTTAAAAAATAAATTTAATAAATAAATAAAAAAAAACAAAAAAATTAAACAAAGGCATTTTTCCATTTTCTCATAACTATATTGTTGCAGATTTTGGGCCCAAATTCTCAACATATCTTTTATATTATCCCACTCGTGAACATGACAGGCATCATATTTCAAATCCCCTCTGAAATATGTTTTTTTTTCATTTGATCCACAAATCATCTTTCAGATGGAATTGAAAAAATTCCACCTGTCTTGACCATAAAGTAAGGTCATAAAAAGACTATGTTGGAAATTAGTGGTTAAAATGGAACACAATTAATGAACTCATAGGCAGAACAACAAAAGATGAGCAAATGACCCATTCCAAGGAAGGTTGTCTCATCAATGATCCAAAGGAGGTAGTGAACCTCTTTAACATCCATTTTGGTAACTTAGACTAATACAAACCCTCCATCCCCTATCACAGTAATCCCAGCCCAGCCCCAACCTACCACACCATTCTTCTTCCATTTTCACCATCCTCACCCCTCTCAAGTAACAAACTACATAAAAAAGAATGACCCAAATCCCAGCCTCAGTACCGACGCAACAGACTACCGCATCCTCAAAATCGAATGCTAACACATGGCTATTCCTCTCACAGACATACTTAATCATTCTTTCTGGACAAGAATTACCTCCATAAATGGAAACTCACCACAATCAAACCCCTCCACAAAACTGGCTCCAATACTGAAGTTAACAACTTCTGACCCATCTCCCTGATAGCTCCCCTCTCGAAAATCCTTGAAAAAAACACGCTTGATCAAACTATGGGATTCCTTGAGCAATACCATCTCCTAACAGACTCACAACACAGTTTCAGGCCGGGCCACAATATTGAGACCATCCTATTTAAACAAACAAGATTCAGGCAAACAAGATGATGGGATGCATACCTAGGGGGATCAGTAGTAGGAGAGACGAGGTTATACTGCCCTTGTACAGGTCACTGGTAAGGTCACATCTAGAGTATGGAGTTCAGTACTGATGCCCATGCCTCAAAAAGGACATTAACCTCCTGGAGAAGGTACAGAGGAGGGCTACAAAGATGATAGCTGGTCAGCAAGTCAAGGCATAAGAGGAGAGGTTGAGGGCACTGATCATGTATTCCTTGGAAGAGAGGAGAGAGAGATGGGACATGATTGGGACATTCAAGTACTTGAAAGGGATAAATAAGGTTGATAAGGAGAGTCTATTTAAGCTGAGTGGCAACCATATCATAAGGGGGCACAGTCTTAAGCTGGAAGGTGGGAGGTTTAGGAGTGAGGTCAGGAAGCACTTCTTCAGAGAGAGGGTGGTGGATGCTTGGAATGCACTGCTGGCAGAGGTCATCTCATTGAAGACAGTGGGAAGCTTTAAGAGAGGCTGGAATAGGTGTAGGGGGAAGGTAAGGCTCACGGGTAGGGAGGATGGGAGGTGTGGGAAGGGAGGGAGGGCATTGACATTAGCTCAAGCTGTGGACCCTGCAATATGAGCAGACTTGATAGACCAAATGACCTTTTTCCGTTGTCTCCTTTGTATTTTTGTATGTTCATATTTAAACTCATCAACTTCAATGACAACACCATTGATAATGGTTTCTACACTGGCACTGTTTGTGTAGACTTCACCAAGGCCTTCAATCTTGTTGATCACCACATACTCCTCCAAACTCTCTCCCGTCTCCACTTCTCACAGGAAGTCACACATTGGTTCCAAGACTACCTCAGTGATAGATCCCCTTTCACCATAATTGATGGCCAATACTCCAACATACATCATATCAAATATGGCGTTCCCAAGAATACATTCTCTGTCCCCTGTTTTTCTTTTTAGCCATTAACTCCTTCCCCTGCATCTGTACACGCACCAAACTAATTCTATAGCTGATGATGCAGCTCTTTTCTACAAGTATATGTGCCCTACTACAGCACAATAACAGTCACCTGCACTCCTGGTTCTCCACTAACGAACTAGTTCATAACACCAAAAAGACTAAGTCCATGATTTCCTCTGGCCTCAAGAAAACCTATGATTTTGATTTTACACTCAGAGATAATGATGGCAACCACATTGACAGAGTCAATGAATTTAAATATCTTTGCATCTACCTGGACTGGCACCTATCCTATAGACACTGCATCACCCAACTTATTAATAAAATCCACCAAAGACTGGGTATGCGCTATAGAATTAAGTAATCCCTCATCCCTGAAACTCGATCACTTTTAACCAACAGCTTCCTCTGCCCTCTCCTCGACTATGGTATTGTCATTTACTCCTGTACCTCATCACTTAAAATGTTTGGCAAGCTTAACACTGCATATCACTGCATCATCAGGTTCGTCACTGAACTCCCAAAAACATCCACCACTGCCACCTCTACCAGGATACTAACTAACTCTCACTTGAAGATAGAATAAACTCCAAAAGCCTGACCTTCTTCTTTAATGTTCTCCACAGCCTGCTTCCCGTCAGCATCACCTCCTGCTTCCAGAAGCCAACCAAGACCCACATCACCAGATCCTCCTTTCAACTGTCCTTCCTTGTTCCCTTTTACCAAACCACCCAGGGACTTCACTCCCTCTCCTCCAGACAGAAAAGAGTCTTCAACCTCACTCACCCACCCACTCTACATCACTTGGAGCATTCAAACATCAAGCACCACCTTCTCAGAAAGTCCAGCTGTTCCTGTCTCTCACCCTCCATACCCGCTATTATTTATGTCAATGTTAAGGCAAAGTATCAAAGTTCATGTAAAGTATCTTATTTTATTTGTTTTTTGTGGTGTCCTTTTTTTGTATGTTTGTTTGTTTTTTTTTCACAAAGCTTTGTGAAAAAAAACCAAACAAACATACAAAAAAAGGACACCACAAAAAACAAATAAAATAAGATATTATGTCTCCACTGTACGATCCTTAATAAATACAGTATAAAAATGACTACACATAGGATCTTTTATATATATATATTTGTAAGATTTCAGAATTACACTCCTCTGAGTCATGGACTAATTTCCAAAGGCTCCACATGATAATACATATATTTTTTATTTAACCAGGTATAGCACACTAAGCTGAAAGCTTTTTTACAGGAGTGACCTGGGAGCACAAGGAGATTAAGTGACTTGCTCAGGGTCACACAGTATACAAGTGGAAGCTGTGGGATTCAAACCCAGGTCTGGTCTGCTGGATGTCACCAGATTTGCAGCTCAGAGCCTTAGACCACTGCGCTATACTGCCTCCTCACATTTAGATGCAAAACAGTAGTTTGCAAAGGGAGGCATGGATGAGGCAACACATTTAATGAGTTATTACAATCACACTACAACTGATATGAGTGGAAAACAATGAGTACAGGGGAGTATGTGAGCCTGTGTGTTAGCCTATGCAAGGATTAGCTAAGCATTTATTTACACTGCAGCAGGCATATTACTGTAAAGACAATTTTAGATGCAATCCAGTGTTAACACTTTGTCACTGGATCTAACCTGTTCTAACATAGATTATGGGCTGAGTGGTGGCCAGGTGGCTTCCGGCTCATTGTTGGGGGTGCCTGCAGGAGCAGGTTGTGAGTAAGTGGTTCCTGAGGCGACTTTGAATGCACTAATTTTTGGTAGATTGGTGACGGATGCAGGGAGGGAGTTGAACCAGGATGAGGCCCTGTAGGAGAAGGTCCTCTGGGCTAGGGAGGTCCTCACCCTAGGGATCGCTAGAGAGAATTTATCAGCACTACAAGTGGAGACGGGGGGGGGTTGAGTAGTGGAGGGAAGATGCAACTCAGGGTGGTGTTAGTCCAAGGAGGGTCTTTTTGGTCATGAGGCAGGACTGGTATGGGAGCCTTTCCTTGAAGTTGAGTATTTGCGTGAGGGAGTAGAGGGTGCAGGTGTGTGTTAGCCAATGAGTACTAGACAGGAGCCTGCATGCTTTATTGATGGACACTTTTATCTTCCTGAGGGCAGTGGTGTTCGCAGCTGCATAGCTCAGCAGGTCTTAGTCAATTAGGGACAGGAATGATGAGGTGATGGCTAGCTATAGTGCTTCAGGTGACAGGCAGTCTTTGTGGTGGTACAGGAGGCCGCTATGTGCATGAATCGCGGATGTGAGTGCATTTATGTGAGCATGGAAGGTGAGATTTGGGTCAAAGGTTATGCCCAGGTACTTATAAAGGTGACCTGTTCAAGGGGATGGAGGAAGCTGGAGAGGCTCTGCAGGGAGGCATTTTTAAGTTTACTTTGGTGGTGGGTGAATATCATGGTCTTGTTGTTTTTTAGGTTCATGATCAGTCTATGATCCATGAACCAGTGTTCTGTCTGACTGAAAGAGTGTTGGAGTAAGGCCTGAAGACTGGTTGGGCTGCCATGGGAGGCACAGAGGACAGTGTCTCCTGCATAGAATAGAACATTGTCTGCAATTGCGTTGGTAGTGCATTGAGGAACAGACTGAAAAGTAGCAGTCCCAGGATAGAACCCTGGGGTACTCCTGAGTGGATGGGGTGGGTGCTGGAGAGTGTCGTGTTGATCTTCACACCTTGTGTCCTTGAGGATAGGTAGCTCATAAACCAGGCCAGGGGGCCTTGAGAGAAACCCACTTGCAGGAGGGAGTCAAGTAGGAGAGGGTGACTGATGTTATCAAAGGCCTTGGAGAGGTCAATGAACATGGCTCCTGCCAGATGGCCCTTGTCAAGTGTAACATGGAAGAAATTGGAAAATTCAAGTAGAGCAATAGTGGTGCTGTAGCATGAGCAGAAACCATGCTGCTCCTTGCAAAGTAGGTCATGGATTTTGAGGTAGTTGGCCAGTTGGTCTGCCACTACCTTTTCCAGGGCTTTGGAGGGGGGGAATGAAAAATTGGCCGGTAGTTCCCAGGGGATAAATTGTCCCCTCCTTCGTAAATGGGTGTTATTACTTTGGTCTTCCAGGCACTGAGGAACTGCCCGAGGCAGAGGGAGTGGTTTAGCAGGCCAGTAAGGGGAGGAGCAGCATGTCCTGGGCCAAGTAGAGGAGCCTTATATCTAAGTGGTCTTTTATGAGGCTGGACCCATTGAGGCCTTTGGCAAGATATGGCTTGGCTTCCTGGGTAGTGATTATCCAAAGGTAGGGGTCCAAGAGGGAGAGAGAGAGTGCCTGGCTTAGAGATAGTTATTGGGTTGAAGAAGTTGTTGGGGAGCACCAAGCTTAGGTCTGTAAAGTTAGTGTTGAGACTGTCTGCTATGCCCTGTGGGTCGGTGGTGATGGTGCTATTTATAATGAGCTGTGCGGGGGGGCCTTGGATTTGCCGTTTAGTATTTTTTTATTATCCCAAAATTTACAAGATGACCCCCAGGAAGTGGTTAGGGTAGACCGGTAGTATTTGGATTTTGCCTTGCAAATGGCCCAGGTGTATTTGTTACGTTCATCTCGGTATGCCTGCATTTCAGTCAGTTTGCCTGAGTCAGTGGCTCTGTGCTATAGCTTATCTCTATTTCTGAGTTGTAGGAGGAGGGAATGGAGTAATCCAGGGTGCATTGTGTTGTTTAGTGTGGGTATTTTTGAGGGGGCAAATGTGTCACAGGCCAGGGTGAAGGAGCTGAAGAAGTAAAGCACATCAATCTTGGTGGCATGGTATACTGGGGACCAGTCCCAGAGGGCAAGATGTTGCTTGCATTTTCAGATGGTCCTGGGCAGAGGCATCATCGGAGAGTGACTTTTGGTATTTGTTTAGGTAGCCTACCGGAACACAAGAAGATTACTGGGGAATGGTCGCTGAAGGAGTTTGCTAGGACCGAGACGTCCACAATTTTATGGGACCAGTTGAAAGTACAATGTCCATCAAGTTGTGTGTGCCAGTAGAGGGGTTGCATCTAGCTGAGTAACCACTTGGGAGAGGTCTAGGGCTGCAAGTGTGTCCTTGGCCAAGGTAGCAGAGCTGGCAAGCCAGTTTACATTGAGGTCACCTAGTAGGATGTGCTCAACCTTGTGGGGAAGGCTGGTGATGTATTCCATGAGGGAGAGGAGTGCAGGGGTTTGTTTCTGTGGTGGGATATAGGCCACTGTGATGATAAAAGGGTCTTTGAGGGATCAGGTGTGACTTTTAGAGACATAGCTTGGGTGCTGTGATCCAGTTTTGGGGGGGTAGAGCATGGACTATTAAGGTGTTGTGCAGATACATTGCGCAGCCCCAACCCCGCTTGCCCATTCTGTCCTCCCTGAAAAGAGAGTACCCAGGGATGAAAATGAAGGAGTCAGGGTGGACTTGGAGAGCCAGGTCTCAGCCATTGCAAGGATGTCTGGTTGGTGCTGCATGATCCAGTATTGTAGGGCAGCAGGTTTCTTTAGTATGCTGCATATATTCATAGATGTGATGTGAAGTCCAGAGACGGGTGGGGAACATGGTAGGCCAAAATTGCCAGGGCCTGCATTGGGGTGGATGTTACCAGATAGCACGAGAAGCATGGAGATAACTCTAAGCAGAGGGAGGCATTATATTATCCCAGGGGGAGATATGGGTGTTGTTTATTGGCCTGGGGCATGGTATTGGAAGGAACCATAGGGTAGGAATAGCAAGGAAGAGGGGGAGCCATGGGGAGCTTGGGTGGGACAGAGGCTGGGATAGGTGTGCTGATGGGTGAGGAGGGATATAGATGTGGCCAAGGTGGGGAGCTACTGGACTGAGAGGCAGGGGAGCAGCTGGGGTGGGACTTTGGGGGGTGGTGGGCACAGTAGTGGGAGGGATAGTAACAGGAGGGGGGCCAGGCTGCAGAGGTGGGCACCAGCTCCCATTGCACTGAGTTGAGATCGTTCAGTAACTAAGTATAAGGGTAACTTACTGACACCCTTGAAAGAGGGTGTCACTGTGGCAAAGTGGCAGGGTGATGAACTATGGTGCAAGAGGTACTGGGTTTGAAACCCGGGAGGGTACTCCTTGAAATGCTTTAGAAACCAAGCAGGGCCATGGGAAGTGTCTCATAAAGAGGTGGGTGGCAGGCTGGGAAAGTAGGGAATGGTAGTGACTCCTAATGGCACAAGAGGAAGGGCAGTGAGAGGGTGTGAGGGGATTGGATCAAGGTAGTAAGGAGGTTGGCAAGCAATGGGAAAGAGGGGAGAGACAGGGTAGTATAAGCTGAGTGGGGAGAAGAGAAGAAAGGCATACTAGAGAGTCAGGTAGTAGAAAGGAGGTGAGACAAGTGACAGAGAGGCTAGGAGGTTCAAAGTGGGAGAGTGTTGATAGCTCTCTAATGGAGAGTTAGAATAACCTGCTATGGGGAAACTAGAGACTCAGTAAAATGCTGGGCAGGAGGTCATGTGACCAGGGTGGTCCTTAAATTGAGGGCTGGCCCTGGGTGGGAGGGAGGCTGGGATGAGCTACCACCCCACCAAAACAAGCTGGGTAGAAGGTTGCTGAAATTACCTCTTAGCACCCTGTGGTCTGTCCAGCCCCAGGGTGTGAGCTGCTTCCTGGCTGTGTAAGAGTGCTGGGGAATGAGGTCCTGTGAGGCATATAAGGGGATGAAGAACAAAGAAAGGTTACTCAATATGCAGCGAGAAGGTCTGCATCATATAGCTTGGCTCTACTGTACATGTGCAAGCTGTTGAGATTGAATGTCGGGATAGTCATGTTACTGTGCATGCACAGACTATGCCATTTAGGGAATGCCAAGATGGAGTCCATGGAGCCTGTTCTAATGCCACCACAGTAAGGAGGGCCTTGTGCAGAACTCCCCAGTCCGGTGAAAATGAAATATTTAATCTCAGCTGGCCTATTATGGGAAAATATATTTCAAAAATGGATAAAAGTAGGACCCAAAGCTAGTGTGTTAGCACAATAGCAGTAGTACCACTTGCTATGCTGGTGATGTGCATTTGGGAATGAGCATGGACTGTCAGGAGCTGACTTGGAGAGGAAGGACTGAATGTTCCACAAACTGCTCTACTTCCTTGGGAAGTGGAAGATGCTGTTCCATCTCATGACTGCTGACTGGGGGAGGCTGGTCAGCAGCACAGTAGAGAGCACCATAATGGGAGGTGTTGCCACCAGACATCAGTCACACATGTGTGCCACCAGGTGGATATACTTTGTAACTTTGTAGAGGTGGGAGGAGTAAAAGGCAATAGGCCCATGAAAACTGCTGTCAATCACACATAAAACCCTAAGGAATTATTGTCTAGTTGAAAATTGTCTAATCTTTTTTTAAATATTTCTTTCGGTGTACTAATAACTATCTCCATTGAGAGAGAGTTCCATGGTCTGATTATATGTTGGGATAAAAAAATATTAGCATTTATGAGTTCTGACCCATTCCCTTTCTAATTGTAAGGGGTGGCCTCTTGTTTCAATATTAATTTGTTTAAATTCTAAGCCAATTTCTGTCATAAGGCATTCATTATTTATGATTTCTCTAGTCAACAAAAGGTCACCTCTAAGTCTCTTAAGTCTCCTTTTTTAGAGGGACATTAAGCGGAATTTATGCAGTCTTTGTTAATAATTTAAAGTCTCTGATCCTGTGATATATTTAGTTATTTTTCTTTGTATTTTTTCTATTCTTATGATGCCTTTTTTTATGTATGGGCTCCAAAATTGAGACTCATTGTCCAATAATGGCCTGATATAGGTACTATACAGTGGAAGTATAACAGATTTTTTTTGATTGTATATTGCAACGTATAGACCACCAAATACTATTTGCTTTATTTATGTTTTCTGTAATCTGGTTTGTAAATGAGATATTGTTTTGTATTATGATATCCAGATCTTTTTCAGTTTCAGCTATCTTTAATACTTGTCTATTTACTGTATAGTTAATTTCTGGATTGTTTAATCCAAAGCGCATACCACTGCATTTATTTGTATTAAAATATAGTCCTCATTTGTTGGACCAGTCTGTTAATTTATTTAAATCATTTTGTATGGATTCAGTTTCAGTAGCTGTTTTGCATTTACTCCCAGTTTGCAGTTGCTGGCATATTTTATTATCCATTTTTTTTTGTTATCAGAGAGGTCTGTTATGAAAAGTTGAAATATTAAAGAGGCTAAAACTGATCCCTGTGGGACTTCATTTGTGACCTGTCTCCAGTTACTGTAGATATTTTTCCTTCTATAAGGACTCCCTGGGAACAATTTAACAACCAATTTGATATCCAGTTTAAATATCCGGAGTGTCTGTTAAGGCTACTTAGTTTCCCTAATAATGCCCAGGTTGGAGCTGAGTCAAACGCTTTTTTAAAGTCTAGAAATATAACATCAGGTGGAGATCCACTATCAAGATTTAGCTGTACTTGCTCGTAGAAGCATAGTAGATTTGATATACAAGAACAGCCTTTACAGAAACCATGTTGAGTTACATAAGTAAAATTTATATCACTTATTATCCTTTCTTTAATTATTCCTTCTAATATTTTTTGTAGTACATAGGTGAGGCTGATGGGTCTATAATTATGATCTAAACCTGTCTCTCTTTTATAAAGAAGAATAACATTAGCTGTTTTCCAGTCAGTAGGTACAGTACTTGTCCTGTTTTAATGCTGGTCTTATATAATATGTGTAATAGTAAATGTAGAAACATAGAAACATAGACTTTGACGGCAGATAAGGACCGCTTGGCCCACCTAGTCCGCCCATTTCCCTACCTAGAGGATAAACTGCAGATCCTATTTAACCAACAGCCTATTTCTTCCTACTCCCCCACAAAAATTGCCTTATGTCTATCCCATGCATTTTTGAATGCTCCCACAGTTTTAGACCCCACAACCTCCTCAGGAAGGCTGTTCCATGTGTCCACCTCCCTCTCTGTGAAAAAATACTTCCTGACATTGCCCCTGAGCCGTCCTCCGTCTATCTTCAAATTGTGTCCCCTTGTTCTTGCACATCTCTTTTTCTGAAAGATGCTACCCTCTTGGACTTTGTTTATTCCACTGAGGTACTTAAACGTTTCTATCATGTCCCCCCCTCCCTCCTTTCCTCAAGGGTATACATATTAAACTCCTTTAGCCTCTCCTCATATGGCTTCTCTTGCAGACCCTGCACCATCTTAGTTGTCCTCCTCTGAACTGCCTCCATCCTGTCTATGTTCTTGCGGAGATGGGGTCTCCAGAACTGGATGCAGTACTCCAGATGGGGGCTTGCCAACTGTCGATACAGGGGGATAACAACTTCCTGTTTTCTGCTGGTGATGCCTCTCCCTATACATCCCAGTATCCCCCCAGCCCTCCCTACTGCCTTCTCACATTGCTTGCCAACCTTAAGGTCATCTGATATGATTACCCCTAGGTCCCTTTCCATTTTTGTTGTTGTTACTCCCCCCCCCCATTGTGTAGTCTTCCCCTGGGTTTTTGTTTCCCAGGTGCATTACTTTGCTCTTCTTTGCATTGAATCCAAGCTGCCATACTTCTGACCATTCCTCCAACCTTGCCAAGTCCCTTCTCATCCTTTCCACGCCTCCTTGTGTATCAATCCTGTTGCAGATCTTTGTGTCATTTGCAAAGAGGCATCCTTTTCCTTCCAGTCCATCTGCTGCAATGTCACTTATAAAGACATTAAAAAGGACTGGACCCAGTACTGAACCCTGTGGTACCCCACTAGTAACCCCTCTTTCTTCAGAGTGGACTCCATTTACAATTACCTTTTGTGTCCTGTTGTTCAGCCAATGTTTTACCCAGGCTACCCCCCTGGGACCCAATCCAAGGCTGGTTAATTTGACTACTAATCTTTTGTGTGGGACTGTGTCAAATGCCTTGCTAAAGTCTAGGTAGGCCATGCCCACAGCCCCTCCCTGGTCTACTACTTTGGTCACCCAGTCAAAGAAATCAATTAGATTTGTCTGACATGACCTTCCCGCTGTGAACCCATGCTACCTTGGGTCCTATGCCCCACTGGCCTCTAGGTACTCAACAATTCTTTCCTTCAGAAGTGATTCCATCACTTCCCCTACCACAGAGGTCAAACTGACAGGTTTGTAGTGTCCTGCCTCTGTCTTGCTCCCACTTTTGTGAAGGGGAACCACATCAGCCTTCTTCCAGTCCTCAGGTACCACACCATCCTCCCATGATTTGTTATAAAGGGTAGTCAGTAGTGTCACTAGTTCTCTGCTTAATTCTTTTAGAATTCTGGGGTGAATTCCATCTGGCCCCATTGCTTTGTCCGCCTTCAGTTTTAGGAGTTCTTTCAGAACCCTTTCTTCTGTGAAAGGACTGGGATCGACCTTCCTCTCCAGAGTGCTTCTGTTAATTGGATTAGGCACCTCCCCCACTTCCTCTTTAGTGAATACTGAACAGAAGTATTCATTCAGTATCCCTGATTTTTCACTGTCACTCTCTGCCCACCCACCATTCATTCTATTCAGCCTCACTATCCCCCTTTGTCTTTCTACGCTCCCTGATATACCTATAAAAGGTTTTATCCCCCTTCTTAACTGAGTTGGCTATCTTTTCCTCAGTTTGTGCCTTAGCTATTCTGACTACCCTCCCTTCTTCCTTCTGCCTTAACTGGTACAGTTCTCTGTCCTGCTCCTTCTGTGTTTCCTTATACTTCCTAAATGCTATCTTTTTCTCCCTAACCTTCACCGCCACTTCTTTTGAGAACCATAGTGGCTTTTTCTTTCATTTTGATTTGTTTATTTGCTTCACACAAAGGCTTGTTGCCTCTGTGATGGCAGTTTTGATATTTCCCCATTGTTGCTCCACCCCCTTTCTAGCCTGTTTGCTAGTGCTTTTCTAAGGCACTCTCCCATCTTGCCAAAGTCAGCCCTCCTGAAGTCCAGAACCTTCACTTTTGTATGGCTTGACTCTGTAGATGAGTTTATCATGAACCACACTGTTTGGTGGTCACTTGTTCCCAAATGGCTACCCACTTCTACATCTGAGATCTCTCACTGTCCCCATTTGAGAGTATGAGGTCTAAGATTGCTCCCTCATGAGTAGTTTCCAAAACTAGCTGTCTGAGGCATGCCACCTGAAGGGCATCAAGAATGGCCCTGCTTTTGGATGTGGCTGCAGCAAAGATGCTCCAGTTAACATCTGGCATATTAAGGTCCCCCATCAACAGTATCTCCCCTTTCTCTGCCATCCCAAGTATGCCTTCTATCATATCCTTGTCCATTCCCTCCCCCTGACATGGGGGTCTGTATACAACCCCTGTGTGGATTGTGGTGCCATTTTCAGTCTCTAAGGTGACCCACAGTGCCTTCTCTCCTCCCTGTTTACTCTTTTGTTCAGTTGCTTTCATCCCTTCCCTTACAGAGAGATCTACTCCCCCCTCTCTCCTGCCTCCCTATCTCTCCTGTAGGTTGTGTACCCTGGTATGTTAACATCCTAGTCATGGTTCTCTGTGTACCATGTTTCTGTGACTGCTTCAATATCCATGCATCCCTCTTCCATCCAGGCCACCAGCTCAGGGAGCTTGTTGCCCAGACTACGGGCTTTGGTACTCATTACCCTCCATTTCGTGATGGCCTTACCCCTTTTTGCCCCATCCCTGTCCTTATTACATTTGTCACTTTCTCCATTTACCCCTGTGCTTCTCCCTATTGACATCTCTATGTTGGTGTCTACCTCACTTAGTACCCTGATCTTTTTTTGGGGGGGCTAGAATTTCCCTGCTCCTTTCCAGTGCCTCCCCCCTTGGCTAGTTTAAATGCTTGCCAATGAAGTATTTAAACCTATCACCTAGGATCCTGGTTCCCCTCCTGGACAGATGTAGACCATCATGTCAGTATAGGCCTCCATCCGTCCAGGTGGACCCCCAGTCCCCAATGAAGCCACATCCCTGAGCTCTGCACCAGTTGTTCAACCACTGATTGAATCCAAGTGGTTTTGCATTAAGTGGTTTTGCATTAATTTAGCATATCAGGAGTAACATCATCTGGACCTAGAGAAGAACCTGTTTTAAGTAATTTTAATTTTTTTAAAGATCAAAACTTCTGTTATTATTATATCATATATGTTGTTTGCTATTACTGTTGGAGTACTCGTGGTAGAGTTGTCATAGGAGTTACAAAAATGTTCATTTAATATATTTGCCATTGATGTTGGTTTGGATCGTAGGCCATTGTCTGTTGTTAATGGCCCACTTGTGTTTTTTAAGGAATTGATATAACTAAAGAAGATTTTATTGTTACCTTTGTTTGCCTGTGATGCTAAGCTTTGTTCCATTTGATGTTTAGCTTTTCTTATTTCTATCTTGTATTTTTTTTGTGCATGTTTGAAGGTTGATTTCCTAGTAGGAGAGTTATTTTTCATAAACTTATTGAAAAGATGATTTTTCTTACTGACTAGCTTTTTTATGCAAAAAGATAACCATTTAGGAGTAACTTTTGCAGTAGTTTTCTTTATGATTTTTGGTATGTCTAAATTTGTTGTCTGTAAAATTTTTGATTTGATGTTTGACTACATAGTTTCTATAGAATTGTTTGCCAATAGAGCATTCCAATCATGTTCCTGAAATGCTTTAGCAATCATATTTATGTTTGCTTTTTTATAATGATATACTTCCTTAATGTTACAACTAGTAGATAAATTTAATAAAATATCAAATATGCAGCTACTTCATTGCACCATGCCACCCCATGGGAGAACCTCAATTGACAGAAGAAACATGTCAGCTATTCAGTTTGGTACACCTGGCAGGCTCTTGCACATCCAACAAAGCTGGCCACCACCAAACTGTGGTCATGGCTAAGTAGTGAATAACCTGTATGTCCTTAAGAATGTCAGTGATGGGGCTCGGGGGGACCCGCTAAATGAGACTAGAATGAGAAACAGCATTGTGGAAAATAACAAAAGAAAAAGGACCCCACTGAAAACAAGTTATTGCATCTTAGATGTACTATCCTGGGTTAATACAGTGTAAAAAATGTAAAAGCAGGACTGCATTGAAAATGAAATATTGCTGTTGTTGTAACAGCATGCTATGAAATATGTTTGGCATTGACAAATATTTAAGTTTACTTGCTAAAAGCTAGCAAACATATTGCAATGAACTTCAAGAGATCCTTTGGGGGTTCAACTCTTCTCCACCTGTAACAGCTTCAGAATATCCAATATCCTCCCCAGCTCCGCCCACTCTCTAACATTCTGCTGCTTTTCCTTTGAAGTACTTGACCAGGCACAAGACTGGAAACTGTAAGGTGGAAGTGGGTTTTCTTGTGCAGCTTGTACTTCCAACCACCATTTCCTTTGCAGTTTGTTCTGCTTCACTGGTGCTGTATAGTACAATGTTTTTCTGCTACTTCCAGGATAGCAGAGGTGTTGCACAATGGTCATAGCTTTTTTCTGTCTGTGGTTGTCATGTCAGCATACAGTGGTCCAAATTCTTTAATGGTAGGCGGCTCTCAATCCCTCCTCCAGTATACCTCTCTCATCCCGCCTAACACAGCAATTACAAAAAAATTCCCCGTATTAAAACGTTTGCCTATCTCAGCTGCACAACTTCTATATAGGTGATGGGTGATTTATTCCACCACTGATATCACCCCCTCCCATCTAATCATGGTAATACAAATAAAAAGCTGCAAAAGTACTGTACTGGCTGTAGGAGATAAGCCCCACTGCTGGTTTCATCCCTTTCCATCCAACACAGCTAATACAAAAAAAAAGCTGCAGAAATACTTTACTAGTAGTGGGTGCATAATCTTCCAACCAGTACTCCCCCACACCTGGCCCAGGCACACTGTCTGACACTGAGATACCCAACTTCTAGTGCTGACAAACAACCCCCCACCACAAAAAAAAAAAAACTCCCAACAAAATCCAACACTGAAATGCCACACCCCTGCTGCCGGCAAACAACATCCCCCCATACATACATAAGCAGCCGCTCAACACACTCTGACAACCCCTAGTGCTGGCACACACCTGCCCCCACATTATGTGATAGTGAGATGCCTAATCCCCCTGTGCATGCCTACCAACACACTGGCATTGGCATGCCCAGTACCCAGTTTCATAAACTGAAAAAAAGAAAACCATATTTCATTGTTACTTTTTTCTTCAAACCTCTAATGAAGAAAATTGTCTGGCAACATCCTCTTGACCTCCATCTCCCCCACCCTGACCTCCTCTTAGCACCCACCACCCCACAAGCCCCCACTTTCCAGTTACCTAACGGGTCCAAAGAAATTATCCTGTCTTTGAACAGCGAAGATACTTCTGATGCTGATCCCTACTGTGAACTAATTGAATACAAGATAAGTATGATTAATGACTTTTTTTGCAGTTAATTTCTTTATGCTCTCACTGGTCCAGGCAGCTCACTCATTAACCCAGACACCCCAGCCCTATCATCCTGAATTGTAACTGTGACTTACCATTGTGCTACTGTAGCATGGCCTGGGTGCTTCTCAGGTGTGGGGACTACAGTGGCTGGAAGTCCTCAAGCTGCCTGGAACCATGTTTTCCTATTTTGCAGTCCTCCCACCACATAGGAGCCAGTCTGCAATGATGCCAATGGCAACCCAAGACATGCTGTCATGTACTGCATGTCGTGTCTGCCACTCCTCTGCTTTAATTATGTAGTCATGGCGCACTGCAACCTATCCACTGCTAATGGCCAGTCAAGCACCAAGCTCCACAGCTCCCCCACCCCAGAGGAGGAGGGTTTTGATCTTTGTTCATAATGTGCTTATTTTTTTTTCCCAAATAGACCTTTTTTTGTTAACCGATCTTATAAATGAGACGTGTACATTTCCAAATCTCCTCCTTCGCAGTCACTCTGTGAAATCATCTTTTGGACAAAATATTAAAAATGACTGCTGTCTTGATTGTAAGGGGGGGAGGATACAAAGACTATGTTGAAAATTTGTGGTCAAACACTCCCAAAAAAATAAAGTTATAGTGAAAAATTGACACAGTTCAATGTTTATTCATAAGTTTGCCATTTTTTTGAGATTTTGAGCACATATTTTCTACAGCCTTTAATTTTATTTGTTTGTTTTTTGGTGTTTTTTGCATTTTGGACAAGAACTTTTAACTTGGGACCAGTTATTCAAAACTTTGCCCCAGGGCTAAATTTAGCAGTGCCTGGTGTGCTAAATTAGCTGGAACCAATAGCCCGCTATATTCAAAAGGGATAGCCCCGGTGTTAAACCTGCACATATAGTATGCTAAGAAAGCCTGGCAAACTGGGCTGGGAGTGCAGTGCAAAAATAGCCAAGGAAATAAGACAGCACTGAATATAGCAACCAGGAAGTGCAAACCACCACAGCAGCCCAGTGCACAGCAATGTGGAGGAAGGTAAAGTTGAACTATGTGGCCAATGTGTGTGCTATAAAAGGAGTGGATTCATTACAGCTGCAAGCACCAGCACATGTGAAATTCTGAAGAAATGTACCATGTTTCTGAAATGTTTGCATAGTGCAGACACATTTGCGCAGGTTTTGTGCAGAGCTAAGACGTATGCCTGGCGCTGTCCCATTTGCCCAGGGCAAAAATTTGCTATATTCAAAAGTGACAGGCAAATGAGCCTACTTAGGCAGTCTGTGGGCAAACATCCAGATTAGCATCCCATTATAGTGTATGGTTAGGGCTTATTCTAGATGGAAAACAGTGGCTTCCCAAATGTTGTTGTAGGACAGTTCAAAGGTCAAAAAAGTTGTTGTACTACCGTTCTGACGTCAGATCGATAGTACAGCAACTTTTCAGCCATGAGCTGCTACATGATTGGCTGAAAACAGAGCTGATCAAAAAATGCACTCTAAAATGGCGGAGGTGTCTAACGATCAGTTGGTAGTGCCATTCAGTCAGATAGTTGGGACATGGACTGCCATATTCGGCTTCGTGTTCCCAAACTATCAGTTTGCCAGTTTTTTTTTTTATTTCTTTTGCGAGAGCAGGACCGCGGGAAGCAGTGAAGCACGGTATCTTTGGTGTCAGAACTGGATGGCGACAGCAGCATGGACGTGAGGGAAGCGACTGAAGCAAGCGGCGGGACAATATTCTGAGTATGAACCTTGTCAAAAGTCAAACCTCCACAGTTTGGGAACCATATACTATATAAAATAGTATAAGGTTCCTTAAACTAACAAAGCATTGTTCATCTCGGGAAGTGATTGCAGTCACAGACCTCTCGAGCTTTGCTCTCGAGGTCTGTGTGACGTCATCACATCTCCTCGATGGCAACATAGCCTTGTTGTGTATGAGCAAACATACACTATTCTATATATGTCCTGATTTGCATGCAGTTTCTCAGCACCATTGCAGTGTCCCACAGCTCCACCTGTAGGTCAGTCTGGAAGTACAGGGGCTGGCTAGGTCTGCCCACATTTCCACCTGTAGGTCAGTCTGGAAGTGCATAGAGGTAGCTGTAGGCTACATTTGTACAGAACCACATAGACTATTGTGCCCCAGGGTACTACACAGGACAGGTCCAGGGGTGGTGCTGCATGCAACAGTCAAACTGTAGTTCCTGCTACAGTGTACAGCAGACATTACTGTAACAAGTGGGCCATTAGTGTGAGGGACACAGCAATGCCTACAGTGTGTAGGGCATCAATGATGGCTGCACTTTACACAGTGACAGGCCTGTCTTGCAGGTGTGTACTGACAGTGGAAATTGTTATTATGCTGTTGTGGAACCCACTGATGCTGCACCACTGGCATGGGATACTCACAGTGACATATACATGGCTGGCTGTGTGTGCTGTGGTGTCTGTACAGATGTGTGGAATGTGGCTGGGAGGGACACATAGCATCAGACAGGCATACTGGTTTTGGGGTATTCCCTACACTGGACCATTTGCACTGCGTGGATTGTCCCAGCCTTGTGGCAGCACCCAGTATGTGGTGAGACTGGCCACCTTTACACCCTCCCCTCAACACCCTCCATGCCCCCAGTGCTGAATGTATGTGCTGGATTCTGTTGGTTTCCACTGAAGGGTGGTCTGCGGGTGTGTCCTGTATGGACACACTGCCATGTTGTCCACTTGGTGCCAGGTCATCAATTAATGCCTGGCATGGTTGGGACCAGTGGCAGATGATGGCAACAAAGGAGGTGCCATACGTGTGCAGCATGTTTCTTCCATGTCTGATTTCTTTCTATGTTTAATATTTACTGGTTAGGGTCAATAAACCACTGCTGGAAGACCCTCACAAACTCCATAATTCACACTTGTGAATTAAAGAGTTCCATAAACAATGGTTCTATGTCATAGGAACATATGGACATAAGAAATTTGCCAGCAGATAAAGGCCTAGAGGTCTGTCAAGTCTGCTCAAATGTGCAGCTAGCACCCCTTATTCTGCAGCTGCCCCTCCCTTCTACCCTTTCCCTTCATTGACCCTCCTCCTTGTCCTGTCCCATCCCCGTTTGAAGCAGTTTACTGTTCTACTGGATACCACTTCTGCAGGTAATGCATTTCACCCAGCTACCACCGTCTCTGTAAAAAAGTGTCTCCTCATCTCCCTCCTGAACCTTCCTCCCTCCAGTCTCATATCATGGCCCCTGGTGTCCCCCCTCTCTTACTTTGAACAGCTTCTCTGTACCTGTTTTGTTTATTCCTTTCATGTACTTAAAGGTTTCAATCATGTCCCCCCGTCCCTCCTCTCCTCCAGCGAGTACATGTTCAACTCCCTCAGCCTCCTCTTGTATGATAAGTCCCCTAGCCCCTTAATCATCTTTGTCACCCTGCATTGCACCCCCTCCAGTAACTTAATGTCCCTCTTCAGATACGGTCGCCAGTACTGCACGCAGTACTCCAGGTGTGGTCTAACTGACCTATACAGTGGAAGAATCACCTCCTCCCTCCTCAAGGATATACCCCTTGCAATGCAGCCCAGCATTCTGTTGGCCTTTTTTGTCTGCCTTCCTACATTTTGCCGAGTTGTTCACTGACCATGTAATGAGCACCCCCAGAACCTTCTCCTCCTGTGTCTGGGCTAGCTGCACTCCACCCAGCTGGTAACTCCTCCTTGGGTTCTTCACCCCAAAAATGCAGGACCTTGCACTTTTTGGCATTAAACCCCAGTTGCCAGGTGTCTGACCAGGTTTCAAGCTTTGCCAGATCATCCTGCAACCCCTGCCATCCCCCTAGGTCGTCCACCACCTCTCCAATCTTGGTATCATTAGCAGACAGACTCATCTTGCTCTTGACGTCCAAAGATATGTCTGCAATGAATATCCCAAACAACACTGGTCCCAACACTGAACCCTGTGGAACACTGCTCATGACTACCTTTGGGTGTGAGAGCTGCCCACCTACCACCACCCCCCTCTGTTGTCTTCCCTGAAGCCAGTTCCCTACTCATCTCACCAGCTGTGCACCCACCCCTGTGCCTTCTAACTTACTTCCCAGCCTCCCATGCGACACTGAGTCAAATGCCTTACTTAAGTCCAGATACAGGACATCTGCTGCATGGCCCCTGTCCAGTTGCCTAGTTACCCAGTCATGCAAAGTCATGCAAAGCTTTGCAAAGCCACAATGTCATGCAAAGCTGGTTTGCCCAGAGTTAGGACTACCTTTTCCTGTGTGGTAATTTGCACCGTGCAAAATGTTGTGCTAAGTCACACAAAAACACTTTGCATGGCATTAATGCATTGAATATAGCATTGCACCAGAATTTATGTATACGCCTCCTCTTTTTGTCCCTTGCATACATTATACTTTTGTCCGGTGCTAATGCAGTTTGTCCTCACTATTTGGCCTTTTGAATATAGTGGACCCATGCAAACCCAGCTCAAACCAAGCACAAACAGTCTGTGCCCAGTGCAAAGTATTGAATATCTGGCCCATAGTCTTTTGTTTACCCCACATCATGAACATGGCAAGTATAATTTTCAAATCCCCCTCCTAAACCTTTTTTTACAGTGGTTCATCAAAATCATGTTTTGGGTGGGATTTGAACCTGGAAACAGTTCCAAAATGCCCAGATTATCATAGATTAAATAATGGTTCATAGTAACACTTCTTGGTAGAATAAGACAGCAAAAAAAAAAAAAATAAGGTTCAACAGCTACGTAGTACCAAAGTTTATTTATTTTTTCATCCACTACACTAATCAAATGTTCATGGCAATGCCAATTCTTTATGACTGGTGGTTTCTTACAATGGTTGCTTGCAAATGGTACTTGATTGCACATTCCAGATATAGTTTAAATGGTAAATCAGCTTTCAAAACCTCAGAAGCTTCTGACAGCAGGGAGTTGGTCTGTCCTGGAACACTTTGATCATTACTGCAGCTGTTCAGTGGCAGGAATGATTAATGATTAGGTGCCCAGGAGGTATACAAAGCAGATTTACCTTAAAAGCTATATTCAGAATGTTCTTTCCCATAGTGTTTGAAAGAAACCTTTGTAGGAAACTACCAGCCCTAAAGAAGTGGTATTGCCATGAACCGCTGATTATATCGGTGTAAGAAAAAATAAATATACTTCTACATTATATAGCAGTTGAGCGTTCAAGTTTTTTGTTTGGGGTGGGGTGGGATTTGATCAATAACACTTATCAAGTTCATATGCTGGAGTAATAAAAATGCAACATTGAAAATCTGGGGTCACAATCCCAGAAAACAACAACATTGTGTGTGAACCTCTTCATTTTCCAATCATGACAATTTCAGTATGAAATCTTGGGTTATTAAAGTGTCATTTTACCTTCTTTGCTATCTATGCCCAACAACTACCCAGCAAATAAAAGCAAGGTGTCATGATTCGAACCACAGTGGAAGGGCACCATATAAATAAAAATTTTGCTTCTACTCCTCATACTATTCCTAACAGGTCATCTTAATGCTCCTGCTCCTCCCTGGCAACATTCACCCGAACCCAGGCCCACTCACTTCAACAGGCCCCAGTGTTCTTAAGGTTAAAGGCGTAAAAATAGCCTCACTGAACATCTGCAGTTTAACCACAAAATTTGACTAACTTCAGACATGGATGGCCCTCCATACCCCTGACATCCTCTGCCTAACGGAGACTTGGTTGACCAGTAGCATTAAAGATAGCGAAGTTGCCCTCAAAGGCTTCCAAGCATACAGGATTGATTGAATAGGCAAGAGAGGTGGAGGATGTTTCATCTATGCCAGGGACTCTCTGCAATGCACTGTCCTCCCTGGAACCAGGGTGGCTGAGGACCATGAGAAAACAGTGATGAAGACACAGGTCAGTCAGAATGGTAAAACTCTCATCCTTGCCACAATCTACCTACCCCATGCAAGAAAGCCACAGCAGGCTTTTCTGCAATTATGGACATTATCAGCACCCTTCCAAAGGGGATGGAGCTTGTCATTACTGGAGACTTTAACATAAACTGGGATGGAAAGGAGGCTGCCCCTTTCAGGGATCTGATAGCCACCTCCAACCTGACACAACTTGTCATCTGCCCCACCAGGCAGAACTATAAGACAGGAAGCAGTACCCTCCTTGACTGGATCCCAGCAAGCTCACCACCCCGGATCTCTGAGATCAAGGTTCTCCTAGACCCGCTAAGTGACCACTCCCCAATCACCTTGTCCTGCATGACTGGACTCTTATTGACCTGGCGCATACCCTTGATCAGGCCCTCAGTTACTTCATTAAGGGCTTTAGCTCCATCTGTGACATCTTTGCCACGCTCACCAAAAGAAATATTTGGGGGCAGGCAAATGGCTGGATTGATGGGGAGCTCCTCTCCTACATGAAAGATAGGGACATTCTCTGGGAGAAGGTGAGAAACACAGGTAGCAAGCATGACTATCAGTGCTACAGAACAGCCAGGAACCACTGCACCAAGCTAATCCAGCTAAACAAAGCCAACTATCATAAGGTCCATCTTTGCAATTCTTGGGGTGATGGGAAAAGATTCTGGGATAACATCAAAAGTATCCTTGGAAAGGAGGATGAGAAGCACCCTCAGCTGCTCAGTAACAGTAACACTCCCACTACAGACCCTCTAGCTATTGCAAATGTCTTCAATAATGCCTTCACCGATCTCACCCCAGTACTACCACCTGCCTATTTTCAACCTGATTTGAACCACTCTAATGACGTATCTACTGAGTGTTCTCACCCGACCTTCTACTTTAAAAGGGTGATGGTGAAGAAGGTCCTTACTATGGTCAAGAAAATACTAGGTAAGAATAGACTGGGCAGTGATGGGATAGACATGAAACTTCTATCCCTCACCTTGGACATTCTTATAGTACCCATTACCATGCTGTACAATAAGTCCCTGGCCTTGGCCCAGTTCCCAGTGGTTTGGAAGCATGCCCTAGTTACGCCAGTGCATAAAGGAGGTGACAGGTCTCTGGTAGCCAACTACAGACCCATCTCGATTCTCTCCCCCCGTCCAAGGCACTGGAAACAAATGTGGTGGGTTAATTCATTGACTAGCTCAATAAGTATAATCTACTATGCCCCAACCAGCATGGTTTCAGACAAAATCACAGTACCACCACTTCCCTGCAGGACTACACAAACTTTACACAAAAGGCCCTGGATTAAAGCAAACTGGTGGGGTCTGTCTTTATTGACCTCACCAAAGCCTTCAATACAGTCAACCACCCCCTGTTACTGACCTAACTGCAAAACATGGGTGTGGCACCCAATGCCCTTTGCTGGTTCCAAGACTACCTGTTACAGAGAAATCAATGTGTCAAAATTGGGCAAACAGTATCCTGTGCAAGAGAGGTATCATTAGGGGTACCCCAGGGATCAATACTGTGGCCTCTACTCTTTACCCTCTTCTTAAATGACCTTCCCATAGCCTGCAACACCAAACTCATACTATATGCAGATGATGCTGTGCTCCTGAGCAGCAGCATGTCTCAGGCTACCCTACAATCTGAGCTGCAGAACTCCTTCTTCAAACTCGAGGACTGGTTCTGTAGTCATAAATTGCTACTAAACTACAAGAAGACAAAGGCCATGCCTATGTCTAGCCCCCACAACAAAAATAAGCACTACCCCTTCATCATCTCCAACTCATGCAGTAAGCTGCTGGAACAAGTTCACTTGTTTAAGTATCTGGGTGTCATAATAGATGATACCCTCACATTTGCACACCATATTGACTCTTTGGTCAAGACAGTCAATACCAAGATTGGTGTCCTGTACAGGCACAAGCAACACCTCTCTCTGGGGGCCCTCCACCTCTCAGTTCACAGCTCAATTATATCTACTATTGACTATGGACTAGTGGTCTATGGAGAGGCAATAGATACAGCACTCAAGAGGGTTCAGACTGCACTCAACAAAGCCTGCAGACTCACACTGGATGCTGAGCATGGCACTCACACCTGTACTCTGTACGAATGTGCAGATTGGCTGTCATTAAGAAACAGGGTCAAATTCCAGACTTGCATCCTAGGGAAGAAGGCTCTATTGGGTAAAACACCACCTTGTGTAGGCAATTTGATCAAGTTGGCTAACTCATTACAGGTCACCAGAGGGAGGACTAGAGGGGCCTTGGCCATCCCCTTCCATCACCTCACTTGGGTAATGTGCATTTGCTTACTGGGCCCCCTGTGGATTAATTAACTCCCTGGGCACCTCTTGGCCACCAATTGGCTGGCTTAATTCAAAACTGACCTCAAACAGCACCTAATAACACTCTCTAAGTGCACCTGCGCATGAATCCAGCCACACCTACTTTCTCTGCCACCCAGCAAGCACTAGGCAGGCCTCAGGTACCTCCTCCCTCTGTCCCTTCTCATGACTTGCCTCAGCAATCAGTCTGCAGCATGCTCCATCAGCACCCACCACCCCCACCTTCCCCCAACTTACAGTCCTGTGGGTTTCCCTAACAGTCACTACTAATGCAGGCTGCCTGACCATGACCCCTCACACCCCACCATTTACTTTAGCATGTGTTCTCCAATCAGCCTCCCCTCACCCCACCATTTATCCCTATACCTTATCACAGTTCTTGCCCCACCCTTCACCGCCACTGTATTACATACCTCTCTCTAGTACCTCATTTTTTCACCCCACTGTCAGCTATCCTCATCCCTCTGAACTACTGACAAGGCACTCTGTGGCTGCTTATCCCCCCTCACTCTCATAAAGTGTTTTTCTTATTATTTTAACCCTTAGGCTGCCGCTGACAAGATATCTTGTCCTAAAAACCTATACATTCTAAATCTTCCGGCAGCCTAAGGGTTATTTTGTACCTATGTTTTAAGCTATTCTGTAAGTTCTGAATCCAAGCTGTATCATTCATTGTAATGCACCTTTGCTTTCTCCTGTTGTTCTTTGTTTTGCAATCTGTGACATGGAAACTTTGTAAAATAGCTTGCACTCAAATGTCTTTTCTGAATCATTAAATAGATAAATAAATAAATAAAACATTCATAATAAATCAGTTGACCATGTTGAGATTGCTTTAGTTTCATTTGGCTGCTGTTCTTGGCCACACTTGCTATAAAATCCTTCATACATCTACATGTATTATGTCCTTTCTCAATATATTTTCTGAATCTTCTGGACATATCTCGGATAACTATGTTTCATCCACATGTGACCATGGTCTGGTCATTGTCATAAAGGCATGGGCAATCATCAGTAAACAATCAAACTTTCATACTTTAAATGCAAAACAAAGAATACATACTTTGACACATTAACTAAAATTAATGATAAGAATAACAATTGTTTTGATTTATGATAAGAAAATAAGGTGTAAATGAAGAAATGAATGCATTTGACAAAACAAACTTAGGGAAATCACCACATCTTAACCCTTAGGCTGCCAGAAGATTTAGAACGTATAGGCTTTTAGGATGTATATACATGTCTGCTGCACAGCAAGGGTTAAAAGATTTTTATTGTATTGCCATGCAAACAGCTATTAGGCCATTCTGTTAATTATGAATGAGAAGCAACTCTATTAGAAAGAGGAACAAAAGAAGAAATGTGTATTTAAAAAATATATGTAGATGTAATGGGCTGGTTTTTCATATTGGTGGATATTGCACTTGTGTCTGTATTTCAAATGTATGCTGTGCCCATGCAGATGTGTCCAGATCTCAGCACCCTATACAAAGGAATATGGATGCATTTGTGACATTTGCCTCAGTTTATGGCAATTTTTGCTGCAACTGCAGGACTTGCATCCATTTTTGTTGAATTCCATCTGGGAAGATAGACTAACCTTTTGTGGTATAACTTTGCAAGTGCATTTTTGCACACGCATCAGAAAAGTGGATCCAGGACTTTGAGAATGCCACCTAATATGTTTATTACAGAATGCTAAAGGTTTGGGTGCAAAACTGAAATCACTTGACATATGTAGAAATTTGTTTAATAACAAAGGAAACATCCACAATTACCAACCATGGATACAAATTTTCAAACTGGATCGGTAAGCTGGGACCTTCCCCTAAGTGTTAACCTGGCACAACTAATAGGATCAAATGCCAACATAAACATGTCCAGAACAAAACAAAATCACTTCCTCTCCCAACTGTATGATACCCACACTTGTCGTGTTTATCCCAGAACTCTGCCAGAACACAGATACGTTTTCAAAAGAATAATTTCTCCCTTGTACTGTGCCACAAATACATTTCTACAGCATAACACCTCCCTTCAGATATGCCACAACTGATCACCAAAAGAGAAAAATGGTTCTTTCCTCAATGTTACTTACCTACCTTTTTATTAAACTTATTTCTGTGTGTAGAGAACTGCCAACCATTAAGAAGCCTGAGCTTCAGCTCACAGTTGCTAATTAGCTTGCAATTAACATCGGTATTAGCAGACAGGGACTAACATGCTGCTCTCAAAGGATGCTTCCCAAACACTGAAAAAAGAGAATTTGAGTGTGATGGGTATAGGGGATAAACAGCTTCTTACACCACAGGTAGCATGGATAGTATGCAGCTTGGTTTTAGATGAGTCAGTCTCTAACGTTGCCAATTTTCCAGGCCTTCTTTGGCAGTTTCTGCATCTTGGAGCTACAATATTGGCAAAGTCTAAATCTGAAAAAAAACAATGCATGGATACAATTATAGAACATATCTATGAGGCCAGCCACATTAGTCTTGCAGCTGTGTCATTTGAAGACTGACAAAAGAAGAAGGGGATTCACATTTCTGCTGTTCCAGGCAAGGGAAGGGGAGCAAAAGTAATCCACTACTTTGGCCTACTGCCTATGGCTAAAGCCACATACTCTTTCCAGGCAAAAATTATTATTTTTGCAATTCAAAGCCATGTTCACGATTGTACTATGAGTGTGCCAGCTGCCTCTGTTGGATTTCAGCACATATTTGTTCTGAATATTCATTAAAAAATGTAAGTTGGTATAGCAGCAGTGATACTTCTAGACGTATTAGTTATTTTGTTTGACTTCTAACCCTGCAGCTTCAGGGCACCTTAAACAATAAGTTTACCGTCTAGTACAGCAGTATATCATTTCCTAAACTAGACTACAACTGTTAGAAAAATACACATTAATTCTAAGCTAAAATATCTAACTCAGGTAGACTCCAAATTAAATTTCAAATCCAGGCCCCTCGCTGTGTTAATACTAGATCTTAATAAGCAAAATCCAGATTATACAGATGGCACTTCAAGCGCTTTCTAAATTGTTCCACTGGGGGGGGGCTTATCTCAAGGAATGAGGTAGTATGCTCCATAGCAATGGTGCAGCCACCAAAAATGACCGATCACTGGGCTGCTTTAATCATGAGCAAGGAACCATAAACAAACAAGACTCAATTGAGCAGAGAGGGCAACCAGAAGCATATGGAGACAAAACTTATTTCAGATAGTCCAGGCCCAGATCATGAAGAACTTTATATGTTGACAAACCTGTCTTGAAACTGATGCACCACCTTACTGGCAGCCAGTTCAACATCCATAAAATCATGGAGGCATGATCAGAATGAGAAGTTCTTGGCAATTACCTAACATTTTGCACCAGCTGCAAGTGATGACATCAGACCTCCTGATAACCCAAGATAAAGAGTGTTACAATAATCAATTTGGATGTGATCAAAGCAAGCACCAGTGCTTTTTAGTCCTCAGACACCTGATAAGGGTTAATCTGGGTGATGTTTCTCAGATGAAAATAGCCACTGAGGACTACAGCTAATATCTGATGTTCTAGATTCAGAAAAAAATGTTGTTTTTGCTGTGCTCAATCTCTAAATACTGAGCTAAAGAGCTGAGGTGCAAGTTACCAGGATCAGTACATCATGATTATAGTCACACAGTGAATTGTCTGAACCGCACTCTCCTAATGCCTACAGGAATACAAATATTAACTTAGCTGTACTACATAGAAAAAAAATGTTTATTTCTTTAGGTTGATGAATTCTGAGGAGTGGCATACTCCTAAAAATGGTTTAGGCAATTGAGCCAGGAAACAAGGAAAATGAATGGAAGGGGGAAACCGGACCCTAGATAAAAAAACAACAAACTGGTACAGTGAAAATTTTTCATATAAATGAGAAACTTGGTGCAGCCCAGAGTAAAAAGAAAAGAAGGCCACACAAAAAATAACATAACTAAGTGCACCTAAAAGAAATAAATAAACCAAAAAGTTTGTTTCTATGCCCTACAACTAAAGGAGTATTTGTATTCTTGTAGGCATTAGGAGAATGCAGTTGAGCCAATTCACTGTGTGAATATATTCATGATGTACTGATCCTGGTAACTTTCCCCTCAGACCATTTAACTCAGTATTTAGAGATTGGGCACAGCCAAAACAACTTTTGTCTAGTTTACTAGTATTTAAAAAACGTACAGGGTGGTTGAAGTCTGGTGCTTCAAAAGGTCATGTCAATTAACTAACAGTGCACTTAGCTAAGGAATAACATGGCAATGCAGGGTAGGGAACCCCAACTGGGAGTGTTAGCTTTCACATAAGAAGAATGGAATAACTTGACATTCTTGGCTGCAGAATTTATTTTATTTAAAATTCTGGTTACCGGATAGGGCCACTGAGACCATAATGGTCCTTTTTTCAGGGGTGACCCAGGATTAATTACAGGCTACAGGAGAATAAACATTAGGAACAGCTCAAGGGAAATTGAGAAATACAGACATTACAATCAGGACATGATGTATGATTCACAGACAGGTTAGGTACATTTGAAGAATAACACAATAAGAAAAACCATTGCACATGAATGACAGTTACACATTGTTCATTGAAACAGAACAGTTTCACAAGAATTACAGTTACAAGTGCCTCATCAGTGGGTAAGGGTCCCAATATGGGAGAAAAGGCATGCCAGGCGGCTGACAGTAGCTACGGGGGTAGTCCTAATGTAGTGTATTGATCCTCAGCGGTAGCATGCACAAAAGCTTAGCCCCAACAGGTAGGTCTTGAGGCCTTTGTTAAAGCCTCCAGGAGAGCTGCAGTCTTGGAAATTACTAGGAAGGCCATTCCAGAGGGATGGAGTGTAGGCCTCGAACGATTGAAGACTTTGACATGTCCGGACTCTAGGGACATGGAGGAGTTGCCGATTAGAGGACCTTAAGGTTCTTCCAGGCTGCTTAAGCATTAAAGTGCAACTCAGACTAGGGGGGCATTAGTTTGTAGAAGTTTGAAGGTCAGGCATAAGGAGGGGTACATCAACCTACCCTCAAGGGAGGACCACTTTAATGAGTGCAATACATTACAGTGGTGTTCTAGAGGTGGGGTACCCAGGGCAAAGTGCCCGACTCTGTGATACAATATTTTTAGTTTTTGCATCGCTGTGTTTTGTAGTGAATGTAGCACTGGGGCCCCATAGAACAGGGTGGGGAGGAGCATGCCAGTGGCTACCCTTAACTTGGATGTCTGAGTGAGAAAAGGGCTCAGACTATACAGGAGACCAAGCTTCTGGTTTAGAGTCTTGGTTAGTTGATCAACATGACCCTTGAAGGAACAGTCTTGATCAATATATATGCCCAGGTATTTAATGTAGTCCACAACCTCTACAGGAGAACCAGTGGACAGGCAGGGGAACAATAAGCGTGATCTATCTGGGCCTAGCCTTTTGGGTCCAAATAGGATGGCTTTGTTTTTTTTTTTTCACATTAAGGACTAGCTGATTAGTCAGGAACCAGTTTTCCAATATGAAGAGGTCCTGGTTCAGAAACTGATTTAACTGTGCCGCATCAGGAGCTAATCTGTACAACACGGCATCATCAGCATAAAGGGTCACCTTGGCACCTCCACAATCATTAGGCAAGTTATTGATGAATAGGGAGAATAGGAGGGGTCCCAATATTGAACCATGGGGGACCCCTTCAGAGATGGAGCTCGTGTCAGATTTTGCCCCCAGTCATTTAACTATTTGAGATCTACCATGCAGGTAATCTATGAACCTCTGTAATGAGTGGTTGTCCAATCCACAGGATCTGAGCTGCGAGATGAGCAGTTTGTGGTCCACCAGATTAAAGGCCTTGGTAAGGTCTATAAAGATCGCACCAGTTAGTTGGCCATTATCTTGGGCTACGAGAATGTCAGACATAAGACTAACCAAGGCAGTATCTGTGCCATGTAGTTTTCTAAATCCGTGTTGACGTGGAGTAAGGAGGTTATATTGTTTCACTTAGTCCTGGACTTGTTAGCACATGATTCTCTATAGCATTTTGCTTAGTGTGCAGACTATGGAAATCTGCCTGTAGTTCTCGACCAACTTGCTTTGCTCCCCCCTTTGGGGATGGGGGTAACCAGGGCAGTTTTCCAGGCTGTGGGAACTTTACCTGCCATCAGCGACCTGTTTAATGACCATGTGATTGGTGTGGCAATTTCTCGGGCTGCTAATTTGAGTAACCTAGATTCTAGTTTGTCACACCCTGCAGAACCATCAACCTTAATGTTCCTGATCAGCTTTAGGACCTCTGTTTTAGACAACAACTTAAGGTGGAAGTTAGGTGATGAGGGAGGATCCTCTGTGTCATCAGCAACTGTCTGGCTAGGGCTGCAGGGGTGAACCTTATATTTGTCAAGATCAGTGAGGAATACATTAAAGGCATTAGCAGCGTCTTGTGGGTTTGTGTTGTGTACACCACCAACAACAATGTCACAGACATTTTGCATGTAGTGCCCCTTCAGAAGCGTGTTGATTTAAGACCAGAATTTTCTGGGGTCAGAGAGATTTTTTGTTTGCAGCTTCATGAGGTACTGTCACTTGGCCCATTTTAGGTCTCTTTTGCAATTGTTCCTGAGCATTCAGTACAAGACCCAGTCACTGGCCAGTTTAGTGGATTTATACCTCCCCCCAGTCCTGTGTCTTTCCCTCATAAGCTTTTTTAGATCATGTGTCAGCCACCTGGATTGCTGCCCTTTGACCCTCATTTGTTTAAGGGGGGCATGTTTATTAGCAGCAGAAAGAAAATTCTTGTTGAAAAGGTCCAGGGCTATATCTAGTCTAGGGGCAATTTTTAGCTGAGCCCAGTCCACTGCCGATAGGGTATCTCAGAAGGACTTAGCATCAAATTTAGAGTAGTCAAGTGCCAGAAAGGTTCGGGGGGAGGGGTTCGATAATCATTTTTCCATATACCAAAGGTAGGGTCATGGTCGCTTAAGGAGTTGGCAAAAGTGACAGCCAGTTTGAATCTATTGGGGCTGGACACCAGGATCCAATCCAGTGTGGTGTGGTTACCAGATTTTAAATTCAGTCTGGTAGGTTCCTGGATAAGCTGAGTCAGGTTGGCCTCTTGCAAATTGGACTTAATGTCACTTTTGGTCGAGGGGCCCCAGTGGAGGTTAAAGTCACCCAGTATTATTTTCTCCCAGGAAGGTAGGTCAGGGATGAGTTTGGCAAGGGCCTTTAGTGCTTCTACTGCAGTCTTAGGAGGGTTGTATACACAACCTATCAGCAAGGGCTTAGTACCACCCAACAGTAGTTTATACGGAAATGTTTGGCAGTGCCAGTGGAAACTCAGGAAAGAAGTAAAAGCAGACAGTGTGGAAAATCTAATTAAAAATTAAATTATGATGTAAGTACTTGTGGGACAAGTAAATAACCAGGGGGCTAAGAATACAAAAAGCCCCTTCATTCAGAGAAGCGGACAAGGAGTATATTAATGACTGGGAAAGAATATTAAATATGGCATCAAATGATTTAATGCTTACTACAAATAGAAAGGCAAAGAGAGGCAGTGAAAAATTTGAAAATTAAATTACAAAGTTTTAGGAGGTAAGTAGCACCCATAACAAATCAACTCCAGTAGGACTATTAACCAAAATAGAAAGTCCTTTAATTTAATATAAAAAATTGTACAAAATCATATTGCGTAAACAGGAATCAGCATACAGGTGGTGAAGCTGAATTAATGACTAACGTTTCACATGGCAACTGCCACGCATTCTTGGAGTAGTCTGCACACTATGTTTACTGGTCAGTTTAAATACATTCAGATCACGTGACTAGGTTAGTGAAAAATCCAGTCACCTCTGCCTTAACCATATATGGTGCTTCATTCAAATATTAATCACATAAAGGCTGGCCCATTGGTGCAGCAGTTGGATTTCCACTCATGACGCCTGCGACCCAGGTTCGGGAATGGACCAGGGTCGCTGGAGAGCAGGTGGGGGGAGAGGCCTGCTCTCCTTCATCGAGGGAGGGTGGGGAAGTGCCCAGTGCATGTGGGACCCCTGGCAGAGGCCGGGAGTTGCACAGCTACTGGTGCTCAGTTTAGACAGGAGGCGGGGCAGACACTGGACTTCATTGCATGGCCCCACCTCCCCCAGAAAAATGGAAAAAGAACAGCCGCTGGCTGCCCTACATGAAGCCCTGCCATGGCTTCAATTAACCCCTCAGGCCAAGCCCTCTGACCTTTCTGAAGGTCTGCAGTGTGCAGGGAGAGCGCCGCAGCCCGCCATGGGGGGGAACCACGGAGCTTCGGAGGGACCCATCGGCCGATATGAGGGGTGGAAATCATGGCTCCATGATTGTGCTGAAAATGCCACGTGACTAGCGGCTTGGGGGAGTAGAGAATATAGAATTAAAAAAATATATATATTAATCACATAAAACACCAATGCGGTTATACAATACAGACTGAAACATTTTAATTCACCAAACATTTTCTGTTTAAAAATCAAACCTCACATGTTTATACTCCAATGAACATGTAAACATGGTTAGGCACCAGGTTTGTTGCTAAACATGCCTAAATGTCTTATAATATAACCTCCCATGCTCGGGTGTAGGATTAAATATTATAACTTCTATAGTTAATAATGCACTAGTGCTTACCCTGTGCCTAATCTGGGTACCACTTTATTAAAAATCAGTGATGGACAACAAGATAAAGTATTTGATTTAGTGGGAACACATTTCAATATCTATATTTATACAGATAGAAAACTCTAATTAAATCATGGTACATTATCAGGGAATCATTTACTAGATTTTAGCACCTATATTTTTTTTTTAAAAGGCTGCTAGATCAACATTATTATTGAGACCCTGTCAAGCTCTGGCTCCTAATTCATAGATCCAGAAACTCTCCCTTCTCCCTATCAATTTTTCTATGTCTCCTCCTCAAGGTTCTAAAACTACCCATTCAATGCCACTGAATGATATTTCATGTGAACATTCTGGGTGAGCAGATACATGCTGTACTATTGCATAAGTCATCTCCTTGTGTTGTAAGGCCCTGATGTGTTCCCCTATCCTAACATTAAACTGCCTAGTAGTTCTGCCTATATAGAAAGCTCTGCAGCTACTAAACAATGTATATATCACCCCCTTACTGCTGCAGTGGTGATTGGATGTTTCACTAACCTAGTTACATGATCTGCATGCATTTAAACTGACCAGTAACCATGGTGTACAGACTACTCTGAGGATGCATGGCAGTTGCCATGTGAAACATTAGTCATTAATTTGGCTTGACCACCTGTATGCTGACTCCTGTTTATGCAGTATGATTTTGCACATTTTTTTATATTAAATAGAAGGAGTTTCTATTTTGGTAAATAGTCCTGCATGAGTCCTTTTGTTTTGGGTGCTATTTACCTCCTAAAACTTTGCACTTCAGATATATTTTAGCACCGTAGCCAGTTTTTGTATCCTGGTCCTCTATCTTCAACCCGAAAATGAAATTAAAATAAAAAAGATGGAATTATTTAAAGGTGTACAGAAAAGTGAAGAGACAGAAATAATAAAAAGATGGGAGTAAACATGAAGAAATTTAGTGAAGAACTGACAGAATATAAAAGAGAAACACTATAGGGATGCACAAGATTACAGGGAAGGAACCATATACAAGTGGCATGGAAAAAGACACAGAATTACCAACAAAGGGAAAAAAGGTTTGAAACTGGTAAATTTGATACGGATCTAGGATCAGTCATCGACAAACATTTGTTGAATGATATTATAGTGAAACCATCATGTTGACTGCATTTGCAGTTGGCATATGGTTTCTCACTTACTAACATGTTTTCTTTGGGGGGCTTCTCCTTCCAAGCCCCACTGTGCCCCTCACCCCCCCCCCCACTAAATATAATCAACTCCAAGTCGGAGATGATTGGGGAAGGTGCAAGACCCCCAAAATACAGTGCTGGGGTCCAGTGCCAACACTACAGCAACCTTGCACTGTAGTTGCTTTAGTGTCAGTTGCTGTTGAAATGTCACTGTCAGAAGGGTATACCTTTTGATACAACAGATGATAGAGGTCAAGATTCTGTAAGAAGTGGGCAAAGAAATGTAAGACAAGAACTAGGTTTTCAGGAAGACTCCTTGGAAGGCCACAACACAGGACCAAACAGAGAAGGAGGACCAAGTGTGATGGGACAAGAAGAAGAGGATCAAGATGGAGAGGAGGAAGAGGACAGAGATAAGGCTCTGAGGGCTATTGGGGAGAACAGGGCACCAGGAGGTCAACGCACAACAAACAATGGAGCTCATAAACCTTACAGAAAATACATTATCAAAGGCACGAGAAGATCTACTAAAAAGAGACCTTTCTTTCTTAAAAAAGCAGAAGGTAAATGTGTTCAATGTAATTTATATAGGACATATAGTGTAGACAGCTGCATTTAAAATCATATTTTTTAAAACAACAGGCTATGAAAACAAATGTCTCCACCATTATCATTATAAGAAACAGTTTTGGTAGAAGAGTAATAGGAAACCATCTAATGTCAGAGAGAGAGAAAACACTTTTTAGCAGAAAATACAAATGTGTTCCAAATATGTTGGGCAACAGTGCTATGAACACATTTATTAAGTTGGTGGACCAAGATCTGGAAAAAGTGTTAAAAAGTTTTGAGGATTTGCAAGGTAAAAATAATCTAAGCAAGAAAGAGAGAGAAGCATTAAAAGAAATAAAAACACTTCCTGACGCAGTCATAAAGAAAGCAGATAAGGATAGAGCAGTGGTACTTTAGGGGAAAGATATGTACGTAAAAGAAATGCAAAGACAACTGGAAAAGGAGAAGTTTTACTGGAAACTAAAAGCGGATCCAACAAAACAGATTAGAGTGGAAATCAAACAGAAAATTTAGAAGGAGCATGACAAAAGGTGGATCACAGAAAAAGAAAAGTTATTCTTACTAATAGAACACCCGGTTACTGACAAATGTGAGAAGCTACGAACATACGTACGAACATATGAAATTTGCCAGCAGATAAAGGCCTAGAGGTCTATCAAGTCTGCTCGAATGTGCAGCTAGCACCCCTTATTCTGCAGCTGCCCTCCTTCCACCTTTCCCCTTCATTAACCCTCCCCCTTGTCCTGTCCCATCCTCGTTTGAAGCAGTCCACTGTTCTACTGCATACCACTTCTGCAGGTAACGCATTCCACCCAGCCACCACCCTCTCTGTTAAAAAGTGTCTCCTCATCTCCCTCCTGAACCTTCCTCGTGCCAGTCTCATATCATGGCCCCTGGTGGCCCTCCCCTCCCTTACTTTGAACAGCCCCTCTGTACCTGTCTTGTTTATTCCTTTCATGTATTTAAAGGTTTCAATCATGTCTCCCCTGTCTATCCTCTCCTCCAGTGAGTACATGTTCAACTCCTTCAACCTCCTCTCATATGATAAGTCCCCCAGACCCTTGATCATCTTTGTCGCCCTGTGCTGCACTCCCTCCAGTAACTTAATGTCCATCTTCAGATACGGGCACCAGAACTGCACGCAGTACTCCAGGTGTGGTCTAACTAATGACCTATACAGTGGCAGAATCACCTCCTCCCTCCTCGAGGATATACCCCTTGCAATACAACCCAGCATTTTGTTGGCCTTTGCAGCTGCCTTCCTACATTGTGCCAAGTTGTTCATTGACCCTGTGATGAGCACACCCAGATCCTTCTCCTCCTCTGTCTGGGCTAGCTGCACTCCCCCTAGCTGGTAAGTCCTCCTTGGGTTCTTCATCCCAAAATGCATCACCTTGCACTTTTTGGCATTAAAGCCCAGTTGCCAGGTGTCTGACCAGGTTTTAAGCTTTGCCAGATCATCCTGCAACCCCTGCCATCCCCCTAGGTCATCCACCACTGCGCCAACCTTGGTATCATCAGCAAACAGACTGATCTTGCTCTTGATGTCTCATGATATGTCTGCAATGAATATCCCAAACAACACTGGTCCCAACACCGAGCCCTGTGGGACACCGCTCATCACTGCCCTTGGGTGTGAGAGCTCCCCACCCACCACCACCCTCTGTTGCCTTCCCTGCAGCCAGTTTCCTACCCATCTCACCAGCATTGCACCTGCCTCTGTGCCTACTAACTTCCTTCCCAGCCTTCCATGTGGCACTGAGTCGAATGCCTTACTGAAGTCCAGATACAGGACATCCACTGCATGTCCCCTGTCCAGTTGCCTAGTTACCCAGTCATAGAACTCGACCAGGTTGGTTTGGCAGGATCAGCCACGTATGAAGCCATGCTGTCTGCTGTCCTGTAGTCCTTTGGCCTCTAAGAGGCCACCAGCCTCTCCTTCAAGATAGTCTCCATTAGCTTACCCATGATGGATGTGAGGCTCACTGGTCTGTAGTTTCCGGTTCATCCTTGGGCCACTCTTGTGGAGGGCACCACATGAGCCATCCTCCAGTCCTGAGGTACACACCCTGAATGTAGTGAGGCATTAAATAGGTCTGCCAAGGTCCTGCAAGGACCTCTGCCAGCTCCTTCAGTACCCTGGGTGGATGCCATCTGGGCCTGGTGCCTTGTCCACCTCAGTGCCTTCAAACCCTCTCGAACTCTGCCTCCATGATTTCCCATCTGTCACCACTTCCCCCTCGTCTGCCATTTCTCCCATCTTGGGTGTCACCCCCTCTTCTCTTTAGTAAATACTGAGCAGAGTACTCATTTAGTGCTTCCGCCTTTTATCGTACCCTGCTTCCACCAGCCCCCTCCTTCCTAATCCTTACTGTGGTCCTTAAAGCTCCTTTTCTCCCTGATGTACTTAAAGAAGTCCTTCTCCCCCTTCTTAATGCCTTGTGCCAGCCTGAGTTCCGTAGATGCTTTGGCTCCCCTTACTGCCCTTGTCACCTCCTTCGATTCTGTCAAGTACTCCTCTCTGTCTCCCCCCCCTCCCTGTTTTCTTGTATTTCCTAAAAGCAGCTCTTTTCCTCCTTACCTTTTCCATGACCTCCTTGTTCAACCAGCTCGGTTTCTTAGCCCTAGCCTTCTTGCTCTGGGCTTTGCAGCAGGTTTTGGTTGCCTCCACTATCCCCAACTTTATGAGCTCCCATCTCTGGTTAGTATCCATACTAGATTGAATTCTGGACAGGCACCCTTTTACCACTTTCCCCATCCTCCCAAAGTCGGCCCTCCTGAAGTCCAGCACTCTTGTGCCAGATTCCACTCCTTCCTTGCCCATATCCAATGTGAACCATACTGAGTGGTGGTCACTCCCTGACAGCGGTTCCTCCACTGTAAGTTCTCTCACAAAGTCCCCATTTGCCAGCACAAGGTCAAGGGTATTCCCTAACCTGGTTGGTTCACTGACCATTTGCAGCAGGAAGCTGTCCTGGAAGGCATCCAGCAGTACCTGCTCCCTTCTGTTCCTGGTTGTTGGGGTGCTCCAGTCCACTCCTGGCATGTTGAAGTCCCCCACAATCACCACACTACCCTTCTCGCAGGTCCTCCTGATCTGTCCCGCTAGTTCCCTGTCTAACTCCTCCATCTGAGATGGTGGCCTGTACACCACTCCCATTCTAAGACTCCTATTCTTGGAATCCTGGATTTGCACCCAAAGTGACTCTGTACTACCTCCTCCCTTCCTCCCTTACACACTTCAGTCCTTCCTTCACATATAGTGCCACCCCTCCTTTCCCAGTCACCCTGTCCCTACAAAATAACCTGTACCCTGGTACAGACAGGTCCCAGATCATTATATTGGGTGGCCCATGTTTCCGTGATGGCTGCAATGTCACCTCTCCCTCTGCCATGAGAACCTGCAACTCTGCAGTTTTCCTCCCAAGACTCCTAGCATTAAGGGTAACCATCTTCCACCCTTTCCCCCTCCTCCCATCCTGCCCTCCTTTCCTAGCATCACCAATAGTACTTGCCATTTGTCCTTTGTCACTGTTATGGGGGGTAAGCTCGTATGATTTCCCAACCTGTGGTCTCTGCATATCTCTTCCCCAACTGCCACCCCCCACTTCTAGTTTAAACTCCCAACTTCCTCTATATATTCTTCCATCCTCTGCTTCAACACTTTCTTTCCTTCCTCACTCAAGTGTAGTCTGTCCTTGGCATAGAGACTACTGTCCACCCAGGTCCCTCCCACCCCCAACAGCCATACCCTTTAGCACAACACCAGGTTCTTAGCCATCTGTTAAATTCCTCTATTCTCAGCTTTCTTGTTGTGCTTGCCTTTGCCTGGAGTATCTCGGAAAAGTTACTGATCTTCCTGCCCCTCACATAATTGTGCTAGTTCCTCAAACCTCCTCTGGACTATATCCACTGTCTTGTCAGCCAGGTCGTTTGTCCCAAGATGTATAATTAAATGAGGCTTGTCCCTACCCCTTCTAGCATATTTCAGAACAGACTGTCCCACCCTTTCCGCTGTCATTCCTGGCATGGCCTCCACCCAAATGCGACTATGCCTCTCATTTGCTACCCCACCTAACTCCTCTTAGTATTGAGTCCCCCAGCACTAAGATTCCACCCCTCTTACTCCCTGCTTGCTTCCTTTCATCTCCCTCCCTCATTTCCAGCTCATCTTCTTCCTCCTGCACATTATTATGCCCTTTTACCCCTGTTGCAGTTCTCCCAGCAGAACTACACCCATTATTCTGCTTCACATTTCATTCACTCCCATATTGATTATTGTTTTGCACAAATAGAAAGTCTGTCACGAGTAGTCAAAAGTGACATTGAGGCATGTGGCTATCAGACCATGCCCCCATGAGCACCTACTGGGTGCTGGGACTGGAGAGACAATTAAAAAGATGGTGATTGAATGCTTACAGTACCTTATAAAATTGGCCCCTTGCAAAACTTTTATGAAAGAAAAACTTGTGGAAATCTTTGCCAACAACCCCCCTCCCCCCCAGACACTTTAGCTGCAATCAGATAATACACAGTGAAGGCAATGTTATGCGACCACCTAAGAGCAAAGACAAAACCTGGAATCCTCACTCCACTTCTTGCAAATGGCCCACCAGTAGGGAGACAACTCAGTGCTCCCACAACTAACAGACACCAAGACTGAGCAGGATAAACTGGTCCAGGAATAAACTGTGATTGCCCTTACATTTCTGAGGCAACGCTACTCCGAAATAGGACCTAAGTCTTCCAGACTACTAGCGCATCAGTTGCATAGACAGCATAAACTGTTGACTATTTTAGCCATTTCCCATCCACAGAAAGGGGCAAAACTAAAAACATATAATGAAACAGCCAAGGTGTTTAGATCCTACTATGAATGTCTATATACCCCTGACCACACTCCAGAACAGATGGAGATAGATATTGTTTTAGCAAAAATCACCCTCCCCAGCTGTCCATGGAGGCAGGGCAATGCCTTATGTGACCAGGCTCAGCAGTTGAAATCCAAGCAGCAATATCTAAATCAAAGACTATGAAAGCTCCTGGCACAGATGGCTATGGGGCAGAATTCTATAAGCTCCTGAGTGAGGAACTTCAGCAGTGTCTACTGGAAATCTTCAATAAGGCACTTGCAGGAGACCAAGTTTCACCCACCTGGAAGTATGCTAACATATCGGTCATTCCAAAACCGGGCAAAAGCCCACTGTAATACTCCCCTTACTACCCAATTTCAGTGTTGAATTCGAACTATAAGGTATATATGGCCAGCTTAGTTCAGCGAGTATAGGGGCTTCTTCTGAAGCTTATTAAAAAAAGACCAAACAGGCTCCATTCAGTCCTGTACCACCATGGATAACATCAGATGTATACTGCATCTGGTACATCAAATGCAGCAATACCCTTGCCTCTCAGTGATGCTCAGTCTGGATGCTGAAAATGTGTTTGACTAAGTACAATGGTCCTTTCTATATGCCGTTTTAAACAAACATGGCTTCCCAACCATATTTATGGAATTATGCTGAAATATCTATGATTCTCCACAAGCCTGTATCAATGTTAGTGGACATCATTCTGACTTCTTTGGACTTTGGCAGGGCACCTGTCAGGGTTGTCCCCTTTCCCCACTGTTATTCACAGTATATACTGAACCATTCACTCAAGTAATTAGGGAACTGGAAGGCTTTGAAGGGGTTTCCCTGGGAGGGGAAAAGCACTGGATAGCATTGTACGCTGATGATGTCCTACTGTACATACAACACCCAGAGACATCCCTAGCTTTAGTGTTTAATCTCATACAAAGATTTGGTAGAATATCTGACTACTGAATTAACAAAACAAAAACAGAGTCCCTGTGCTTTCATTTCTTGCCAACAACAGCCTTCCAAGCAGCATTACCATTCAGATGTGACTTGCAGAAACTTCAATACTTAGGAATCTACATATCCCCTGAAACAGACACCTTCATGCAAAATAACTACACACCATATACCCACCAGATGGTACAGGATTTTAGGAACTGGGGGCCCTACCATTATCTTTGACCTGGTTAATAGAGATTGTCCGCATGGTCACACTACCGAGAGTCCTGTATTTATTCCAAAGGCTTCCCTTATACCTTCCAGCACACATCTGCAATAGATGGAACAAAGAAATATCCTACTTCATATGGGTAGGATGGAGGCCTCAGATAAAATTACAGCAATTGTGCCTCCCCCAAAATTAAGGAGGCTTGGCCCTCCCTTCCCTTTAACTATATCACTGGGCATTGCTTATCCACTTTATATTATTCAGGCAAGTGGAAAGTACAGATGCATTTTGGTTAAATATAGAGAAGGATATTTTTCCCCTCCATCACTTTGTGCAAAAGATGTATCATAATGACCTTCCTGCAGGGGACTCCCCCTTTGTAAGCCCATGGTTTAAAAGCCAGACAGCCATGTGGCACATGATATAAAAGGACCTCCACCTTACACCATTCTTACTGGTGCTCTATCCCATACCTTGTCTTGACAGATTCCAACCGGCCTCACAGGATAATCAGTTTCACAGCTGGACGAGACTATCATTAAAATATACACATCACTTCTATAATGGCCTGACACTGCAGTCCTTCACGGACATGCAGACTCAGTTCCATCTCCTACGTACTGACTTTTTCCGATACCTTCAAGTGCGCAACTATAACCTTTGTGAACCCCTAATGACACGTAATCCCATTGGTCACTCATGAATTATAGCACACTTTCTGGAATCACATCATAATAGTGACCCAAAATGAGTGACTAGACTAGAAATATAGTGTCTCATTTTGGGTGCTATTATTGTGGGCTACCTTGCAAAATAGTGAGGGTATGGGACAGCAACTATAGGGAAGGGAGAACGGAAGGGGGGGAATGATGAGGGAAAGGAGAGGGACAGGGAAGGGGTTTTTAGGGACTGGAGTACCTGCTTCTACCGAGCTAGCCATGTGGTGTGGTGGTGTGGGAGGCTAGCTCTGGCAGAGCAGGTACTGGGTTTGGGACTGGCAGGTACAGCACTTAATTTTTGCCTGAAATCCAGATTTTTCCCACTGCCTGACATGCATCCCCCTGAAGTTGAAAATTCTAATATTCAGGCGGATGCTGCGGTCAAAGCTCCCCACAAGAACTCTTTTGGTATCCAGATGTCGGTTTGCCTTAAAGTGTATAGTGCCGATTTGCTTTTCGGTGATATACACTCGCCATAATAGTGATGACATAGAACCCATTTTCTCACCACCCTGCAGATGGGAATGCAACTGCATATGATTTCACAACTGTATCATGCCCCGCAGGCCACCACAGCAGTCTCCACAATAACAGTAGCCCAGAAATGGGAATTAGAGATGCAAGTCCCAGTTATGGATGAAGACTGGCTCAGGGCCTGCAGACACCCTCCAAAATTTCCTTCTCGCATCAGTGGAGAGCTTATGCCTGGAAACAGCTAATAAGATTCTTCAGGACCCCAGTCATTATAGTCCACTATCACCTGGCAGTGACAGCAGCCTACTGGAGGAGATGTGGACAACAAAAAGTGACTCAATTCCATATTATGTGGTCCTACCCAGTGATTAAGCCCTTTTTAGAGGACATACAAAAAGATTTCCAAGAAATCCTTGACCAGTCCCTTACATTAACCCCCTCATTGTACATTCTATTACAATACCACCCCCCTCAGGTAGAGGTCACCAAGTGGCTAGGTATCTATTAGAAATACTCATTATACTGGTGAAGAAAACCATCATGAAGTTGTGGTTAACACCCACACCCCCATGCCCACAGGAGCAGAGGAAGCTGGTATGTCAGGTGTACCAGCTGGAAAGACTAACAGCATCATTCAGTGATTGCACAGAGGCTAACACAGGCAGATGGCAGTGATGGCTGATTAAAGCCTTGAGTTGAGACCCCAATATTATTCACTAGACAAAGCAATGATTAACCAGGGGACCCAGCATAGTTATTTATGTTATTTAGTTTTTGTTGACCGGGTAAGTGCACTAGACAAATTCTGCCTATTTTCAGGCATGACCTGGGAGAGGGAAATACAGATGAATGGCAGCTGACTTTGATCCAGATTAAGCTGTTTGTGGTATTTTAGTGAATGGGGTGACATCTGGCCATGGTACCGAGGAAATTCCCCTACTAGGGCAATAGGGGGAACCGCTGTCTGAGAAGATGGCCGCTTCATGCCAGATCTCGGAGAGTGAAGATGTGCAGGAGGCAGGGGAGCGGGTCTCCTCCCTTACCTCAAACTACCTAGAGACTGAAGAAAATAGAAAAATATTGTTTTTGCCTGGTATGGAGAATGATCCAGATAAGATCGCAGAATGAGAAATACAGCTTGGGGATGACTTCCAAATGGAAATAGAAATTGACTCATCCCAGCCTGTTGTTAAAGAAAATCCGATCGGATCAGGACAACACTGTAGGTTTGCGGTTTGACATTTCCGAAGATCGGGAGCAAAAGAAGACAGGACCTAAAATTGCTGAGTTGGAGGATGGAAAAAATAAAGATCATGCTGTCGAGGGTAAGAAAACCTTTTTTACCAAAATGACAAGTGACTGTGAAGCCTTGCAGCAGGAGCGAGTAGTGCCACACCCTGTCTTCAGGAGAATGCTGACTTGGCAGCTCAGCCTGCTGAAGCAGTGGAGAGTTTAGACAATCTGTTTGTACTGGGGCTTGAAGGAAAGGGCTGCCACAGAGAAAAAATTGGGGATACAAAACAGAAGACAACATAAAGAAAGAAATTGGAATCCAGACGATGCGCTTCAGGATGCAGGCTAGATAACAGATAAAGATGGCTCTTGGAAACCAGATCCCTCATGTCCAGTGGTAGCACATTACTAACATGTTGAAATCATGGCTACAGGTAAACTTATACAGTCACCTAAAAGAGCTGTAGTTCATACAGATGTGCAAGCCAGAAATTAAGTTTTGCATTTAGAGGGGGTGCAAGTGCAAGAAGAAAAACAGAGTGTACTACCTGGGCCTAGTACCAGCTTAAATCACATTATGGCATAGCAGACTAAAGTGAAGGGTCCAGAGAACAGAAATAGTGCATTTAAACAAAAAAATAAGGATGTGGATATTGAGGTGAAAGATGAGTTAAATGTTCCAGGCACATCAGGATTTGAGCAGATAAGAAGAGAAGAAAACTTATATATAGGGATTGGGGTGCAAGGCTTACAAGACCCAAGTAAGGGAAAATTTTTTAAACCCCTGCTTCGGATGGCGGACTTGTTCAAAAAAAGGGGAACCAGCACCCCATAGAAATGCAATCAGACTGCTGTATAAAGAAGTCTATAGACCCCTGCTGACCTAGTGTATATGGGAAGAAATTCACTGAAAAATTAAATGAAGTTTTATGCATCCAAAATATTTGCACTTATTCATACTGATGAGTATAATTAGGATGTAGGCTTCAAAACAGTGGAAGTTCTTGATAGATTTTGGGTGAAATATAATGAAGTCAAACATTCACCTATATGGACCCTTTTTTTACCTATCACAAAACTGGCAGTATGCACTATAACCATCATTTTTAAGAATGAATGTGTGAGCATATCTGATATTTTATACTGGTTAAAAAAGAGCTGTGAAGTGCTGGAACAGCCTATCTGAGTCATAGATTCAGAGCTAATATGGACAGGAGGATGGAGGGTGAAGTGTAAATTATTTATGTCAAATGCAGAAATTGTGCATCTTCCAGGTTGTTTTTTTCTGGGTAAAGACAAAGGGTCCCTTTTGTACCCAGGCCAGCCTAAGTCATGTCACAGATGTGGTTCAAGGCTACATTTAAGTAATGCTTGCAATACACAAAAATGCACACACTGTTTGGAAATCAGCCATCTTGCAATATCTTGTGTGAATACGTTTCATTGCAACTTGTGTGAAGAGAAAGGACACTCATGTTAGGTGTCCATGGGCCTCACGTAATGGAGAAGATGTAGATATATACTGTACATGAAGCTTTAATTACTCAGGCACAGAGAAAGGGCTGTGCAGCGGCCTCAGAACACAGAATGCAAGAAATCTTTAAACAGAAAGAAATAGAAAAGGAAAAGGAGAAATTGCAGGAAGTAGAAACAAATGAAAGACAAGAAGAGGGTGGGCCAGAACCACCAATCCACAAAGGAAATCAGCAAAGGAACTGCCCTATATCTCCAAAACAACTATTTTGATACAGGAGGGTGAAGCATCAAACAATACAGAATAGGAAATGGAGATGGTAGATAATACCAACTTTACAGTACTACAAAAGGAAACAGAGCTTTCGCACCTGGCACTTTCCCAACCCTAGCCTGCTACCAATCCACCATGCTAATGCCAGCTTGGCAGCCCACCACTGCATTACACCCCACAAACACTCCCTCCCCTTCCTCCTGCATGGCATGGTCCCTCCCCCATGTGTGTGTGTGTACATATGGAGTATCCTTTTGCTATATTGAGGACCCCCCATCTGGTCACCCTCCTGCCTGGTTGCCCTGTCACAGGCACCATGAATGAGTCACCCTTTTTGAAAGTGTACAATCATGGTCACCATAATCACAGGCTATCCTTTAGGCTCAAAGCTGTTGGCACCAATCTACCGCATCCCCTCTGTTAACTGCTCTATCTCTTTTGTTGCTGCCCCTGCCCCCCGATTTAGCTCCTATTCTGACACATTTCTAAAGCCCATCTCACTAATACCTTCCCTCTTTTCAATTTCCCCCTCCTGGTGCTGGTCTAGCCCATAACCAGGCATTTTGCTGAATCCTCCCTGGCAGCAGTGGCAGGAGAGCCAGCCCAGCCATGTCTCTTCGCTTGCCTGCAGACCTTCACCAAAATCAGGTACTCTTTGCAGGCTTCCCCGGGACTTTGTTCATTTATTCATTACAAATCGAGTTTACAACCTATCACTCAGAGACTCATTTACAAAGACACCTTGTCGCGGCGGGGGGGGTGGAGACATCAAGACAGTTATTACGGTGCAGATTAAAACAGAGGATAACATTACAAGTGCAGAAAAAGGAACATTTAACATAGATACACTTAGGTTACATAATGTAGTAGTTTGTATGTTACTTAGGTTACATAATGTTACAAAATTGTGAGCTACACTCATGGATATAGTAGGTCCTCAGAGAAGACAGCGGGTTACATCCCTGTTTGGACCTAGTAGGGAAGGAGTGGGTCTGGGGGAGGGAGAAGCTGTCCAGTGGATGTTGTCGAGCCAGGGGGCAAGGTGGGCGGGTGGGTGTGCATGGACGCTGATTGGCTCAGCCTTCCAGATCTGGCCCACTACTGGATGTTGCACTTTACAGCTTTGCCTGGGATTGGTCCATTCTCTGAAGCAGTCTCCTGCACTTGGTGGCTCACCCTGAGTGCCAAAAATTGCAAATTCCAACTGCCTCTTTACTAAGTTCTCTAGCTTAACTTTGCTCTCTGTCTTTTTGTCCTGCCTGCCCTCCTCAACCCCAGCCTCTATTAAAAGCACCTTGGCCACTCCTATTTTACCCTCCCTCACCACTCATTGACTCAGAAAAAGCTCCTTGTGTTCAAAGATGTACTCTAACCACTTACTTCTTGTTTACACTGACTCCTCTACTATTTCCTAGAGGACCATCTCTATCTCTCCTTTCTCCTAGGCTTTCACAAAAATGTGCTGCTTCTGGCAGCTGTAACTGGCATCTACTACTAGTAACTCTTCTCTGCCAGCACCACTAATCTACTCCATTCTGCTCACTAGTACACACAGAATAATTTAGCTCCCTCAGTTACATACAATGCCTACCTCTCTTTCCATGCTTCCCCTCCTTCTAATTCTTCTCTCAATTTGATATGCCCCAGCACCATAAGCTCCCCATTCCAAAAAAAATTCCCACCTTTCCCCTCCACTCTCTGAGCCCCTACCTTCATTCTTGCCATAACTCCTACCCCTCCTGTAATATTCTGGACTCATTTCACCCACCTCCCCTGTGCCACTTTATTCTCAGTACCTAGTCACCTAGCTTTCCTTCACCTCCTAATCATCCACTCACCAACCCCCCCCCAAAATAGTTCCGAAAGGCACTGGGTCATAATGTCACAAGACATTATGCCTCATGTCAAAATCATGCTGCCAATGCAGTGCGATTTCTGCCATGAGGCATAAGTCTTTTTTCCGTAGAGGGTTCCGCCCCCCACATACCCCAAACCCTCCCACTAAAGATTATCAACTCGGGGGGGGGGGTTCAACTTGGAAAGCACACAAAAGAGGGAAAAATAAAATATTCTGGGACCGGGAATCAAACCCTGTCCCAGATGTAGTGCCTGGGTTCCTGCTGCTGTGGCTCAGTCCTGTGAGCCATGGCAGCTGCTTTGTGGAACCCACTCCCAGCAGAGGTCATATTCTCTGCCTGGGAAAGCACAACTGATGCAATACAACATACAGCAGTTTACGCGGTATTGCACCATTAGTGGTTACAGGCTACGCTGTAGCCATTTAGCCATAATGTTGTAAGCTATTAAGCATGTAACATTATGACCAGGTAGGGTTCCAAAATACCTGGCCAGCCACAAATGTCCCAAACTCCACTTCTGCATAATTGCACTCCTCTTACATCAGGCAATGTTCACCCTAACCTAGGCCCCACTACACCTACCTATGCCAACTACAATCCTACCACTACCAGACAAACTTCCTGCTCTACTCCTGCCCTTCCTAAGAGCCTGAAATTACTCCACTTAAATATCTGTAGTCTCATCTCTAAAATTGACCTTCTGCAACCTATTATAATGTCCCTCACACCTGATATTCTAATTATAACAGAAACTTGTTAAATGCTAAAATGCCCAATCTCTCCATTGCTATCCCTGGTTCTCCATAATCAGGCAGGATAGGACTGGCAGGGGAGGTGGTGTAGCCATGTATGTCCTGGCCTCCTTCAATGCTCAACCATTCTCTCATCCTCCTTACCCACTGCCTATGAGGCCCTTGTAGTAAGCATTGCCTTGCCTTTCTCCTCCCCTGTCTTCATAGCTGGTATCTACTGCTGCCCTGGATCCAAGACATCTGACACAATGGATCTCATTACTTCTGTAACTACGCTGTCACAAAAAAGTGAGCTATACATTTTGGGAGCTATAAACCTAAACTGGCTGTCTCCTGCCACTTCCAAGGCATGAAATGACAACACAGCCGTCAGTCTCTCCCAACTCATCCTGGAACCTACCCACCTTAATCATAAAACCCTTAATCACTCCCTGATGGACTGGGCTCTCATCTCCCACCCTCACTGAGTCATTAAATCAGGCATCCTCCCAGATGCCTTCAGTGATCATCACCCAATCTTTGTAGTCAGAAAGGTCCATAGACCAAAACTTCTGCACAACATCCTGCTGCTCCACTCCTTCAGCTCCCTATATCTCAATCCCCTCTTAACCAGCTTTAATTGGTCCCCAATTGCCTCTGCCCCTTCCATTGACCAAGCCCTTGCATACTTCAAAGATAAATTTTTAGCTTGTAGGAGCTCATGCTCCATTCAAGCGCACTAGAGTTCGTGGCAACCATCATCCCTGGGTCACCCCAGAATTACTAACTTGTCTCAGAGGCAAGACAATGCTTGGAGAAAACACAATACTTACCAGCTTCCATCAGGCTATGTTAAGTATTGCATGATAAGAAATGCCTGTACAAAAGCTACCAGACTGGTCAAGTCTGAATATTTTAAATCATCCTTTCTCAAAAACATCAACTCCCTCTCCAAATTTTGGAAAGTGGTTCATGCTCTATCTCTCTCCCCCATCCACCACCTCCAGTGCTTAAAATAATCAACACACAGGTCTCTGAATTATTCTTAGTGGCTGAAGAGTTTAACACTTACTACACCTCCTGTGCCACAGTCCTTCTAATGTTCCTCCCCTAAAGTCACCCCATTCCTCATCATCCTGCTTCCAGCACTTAGTCCCCCATGCCCACCCTTCCTTTTCATTCTCTGCTGTCTCCCCTGAAGAAACACTACTGGCCCTTCTTGCTCTTAACCCTTCCAACGGCTCCTCACTGGATGACCTTGACCCTAAATGCCTCAACCTTTCAGTTTTTGCTATTGCCTGCTCTCTTTCTCCTTAATCCTATATCTCTTCTTTATGTCCTCAAAGTCCCTTCATCCTGGAAACACATGGTGGTCCCTCTCTCCCAAAGGGTGGTGATCCCTCTTCCCCTGCCAGCTTTCACCCAATCTCCCTCCTCCCCATCCTTGCCAAGGTCCAAGAACACCTGGTCATCTCTCAACTAACCTCCTTTCTGACTGACTCTTCCTTTTTTACCTCGTTCTAATCTGGCATTAGGAAGAATCACTCCACTATCACCTCCCTCCCTCCCTCCTGAGGTTCACTGACTCTATCCTCACTGGGATGGATAATGGCCTCATCACCACTGCCATTTTTGTTGACTTCACCAAGGCTTTTGACACTCTCTCCCATGCCCTGCTTCTTGACTCCCTTACTGCTGCTGGCTTGTCTACTCCTGCTCACAACTGGTTTAGAGCTTACTTCTCAGGCAGAACATAATCAGTCAAGATCCAGGATGCCATCTCTCCTCCCCTCCCAGTCTCCACAGGAGTCCCATAGGGCTCTGTGCTTGGTCCCATTCTCTTCTCAATCTTCCTTAATGACCTGCCTTCAGAATGCTCCCCTTCCTCCTCAATCCATATGTATGCTGACAACACCATCCTGTCCTACTCTGGTAAATGCCATGTCAATGTTGCAACCACCCTCCAGCATGATTTCAACCAGGTTCAGCTGTGGTTTGCCTCATAGCAACTATTCCTAAATGCCAAAAAGACTGTCTCCATGACCTTCTCCACAAGACAGAGACTCTCTAGGCTTCACCTCTTGCCTTCTTTCCATATCCTTGATGGGACAATCCTAGAGGGCACCTCCTCATTCAGATACCTTGGGGATTGACTGGACCAACACGTCAATTTCTCTGGCCACACTGACACCATCCTGAAAAAACTGTGCCCCAAGCTTGGTGCTTTATTTAGGAACTATAGTTGTAGCCCCCTAAAGCACAGCACAAACTAATCCAGAAGATGATCCTCCCCATTTCTGACTACTACGATGTAGTCTATGGTGCATTTCCCAAATCCTCCCTAACCAGATTGGACACTATCTTTAACTCTTTCTGTCACTTTGCCCTTGATGCTCCATCATGCACCCATCATTGCAACCTTTACCATGCCTTGTCCCTTCCCCCACTTGCCAACAGTCATGTCTCTCTCATTGTGCCAAACTCACTTCTAAATTTTGGCTAGGAGAGCTTCCCCCCTACCTCTCAGGTTCCCTCTCTTCTCTGCCTCCTCCGTCCCACTCCATCAGATCCACAGACACCTGTACCTTGTTGGTCCTCCATTGAACCACTGTCATCAGACAGTCAGGTTTCACCCATCAATTCCTGAAAATCTAGAACTCCCCCGCAAATATGGTACTCCTCCTTCTCTCACTCCGTAGCCTCTGCCCTACATAACTTTCTGTCTCCTAGCTGCTCCTGCTTTAATCCTGCTTAACTGACCTCCCACTTGTCTGCTTTGCTCCATGTCTCATCATCCCTTACTCAACCTTCCCTCCCCTCTGATCCTGACCCCCAGCATACTCCACCTCTACTACTTACCCCCTATTTCTACCTCATCCTCACATCTACCCCCTCCAAACACCATTACTAACTTGCCCTTGCTTAGTTCATGCCCCCTGCCAGGGTTCTCAGCATCCTGGAGGGGCCTAGCTCTTGGCAATGTCTCCCTCCTTCTGTCCCTTTTCTCCTCTATCCTTTCTACCCAATCCTGCCCTCACCTAATTCTGCCTTCTGGCAGGGATCTCAGCATCCTGGAGAGGCCTAGATTTAGGCAAGCTTCTTCCTTCCCTCCTCTACCATTTATACCCACTTCCCATTTCTTTATCCTCCTACCTAATCTATTCAATCTATTCTTACCCTATCCTGTCCCTTGCTTTACTCCCTCTCCCCCTCCATTCAAACTCATTGCCTCAGTTCTGCTTCTGGCAGGGCTCTCCACATCCTGGAGGGGCCAGCTTTAAACATGACTTTTCCTTCCCACCCAATCCCTCACCCCCACTTCTCTCCTGCCCCATCTCTCTACCCTGCTGCAGTTAAATGCCCCTCCTCTTTGCCCCTTTGCACTTAAATAGCAAACAGTAATTAGTTCACTAGAGCTAATCACTTGTACTTTCTGTTCTGTCTAGGCTGCTTCCAGCTTGCACTAGCCCTGGTCTCACTTGTCTCTCACAACTGGTTTTTATTAGTTCTGTCAGTGCTCCCCCCAGCCTATCACCTCACCTTTCACCCTGATGGGATTCCCTGACCCTCATGGATGTCCTTACCACGGCACCTCATTTGTTAATTGCCATGTCATCTGTCTCTTAACTGTAACACAATCCTGCAAAGAGTTGGCTACAGTGTTGTATAAAAATGTCTGTACATAATCCTCAGGTATGTCAATTGTATGTATGTTAACACTGCAGGTATGTTAAATATTTTCTGTATATTAAAAATGTAACTTTGTCTTTTAGGCAAATGCAATTGTATGAAAAATGTTCTATGTTATGATAAATGCAAACTGTATGTTCAATCCAGACACCCCACTGTACCTGCCCCAGGTCACTCCAGATGAGCAACTTGTTAAGTGTGCCTTCCTGGTGAAACATTTCAATAAATAAATAAATAAAAGGTTATATTTAGACAATTGATCAGTCATATTAGCTATGAGGTGCTCTGTTTGCAGGGCAAATAATATTTCCTTATACCATTCAATGTATTAGGGTGTACTTTGATCAAGCCAGAGCCTAAGAATAACTTTCTTCGCACATGCAGAAACTAGTGCTACATACAGTCTCTGGTTTTCAACCATGACATTAGCATATTCCCCCAAAATACATATTTCAGTAAGGAAGACATCAGATAAACCTAGTAGGGGATCAAGGTGTGCACGTATCACATTCCAAAAAGGAAATACCTTCTCGCAAGACCACAGGATATGCAAGAGAGATCCTGGTTCCTTATTACATCTGGAGCATGTGCCTTCGGGTAGTTTACCCATTTTATGCAATTTAACTGGGGTATAATAGAGGTTGTGTAGAATTTTAAATTACATAAGCCGGTATATGTCCCCTTTAATTTAGGTATAAAAATGTTTCCAGATGATATATCAGTTCTTAGTAATATTGGAAGGCTAGAAGGACTGGTTCCTTCTGTAGAACTGGGGGCCATCCATGGCAGCTATAACATCTTGCAAGGCTCGATAGTAATAGGAAATGTAATGCGAAGTGGGAGCCTGACAAATAAGGGGGAGAACTAGAGTACCTAAAGAACTAGCCCATGGGCCAGGAAACAGTGGGAGGTAGGCCAATGGTGCTTATCACAAGCTTCAAGGAATGACAACAGCTTTTGGTTAGAAGTGAGGTCCCCAGCTGTGCAAACACCCATATTCAGCCAAAACTGTTGAGAAAGGGGGTGTCCGGCTATACATAGATTAAGGTTTCCAAGCAGAGTCGGGGATATACCTTTGTATGGGCAAATTTTTAAAAATGAGCAAAGTTGGAGGTGGATACAGACAGATGCATCCAAAGGTGAATCTCATAAGGACTGGGGAAGCTTCTTCCTAGGCAAGTAAGGAAGTGATCAAATATCCAATCCATTGTGGGCACACAGGGAGCCCTCTATGTCTACCCATTGTGGGGTATAAGGTCTAGATGGATCGTCCACTTCTCATCCTAACCAATAATAGAGATGGGTAAGATGCAAAGCCAAATAATAAAGAAAAAAAATGTGGAGCTTGCAATCCTACATCAAGTTTGGCATGTATTAATTTGCTTAATGCTCTACGGGTAGTTTTATCTTGCCACAGAAAATAAGAAATAATTCTATTAATTTGATGGAATCATGAGTGGGGGAGGGCAATTTTACACATGTGAAGAGGGTATAATAACTGGGGTAGGATGTTCATTTTAATAATATTCAAGCGTCCCCACAATGAGAGGGGTAGCAAAGGGCAACCAGCTAAATCTATCTTAATTCAGTTTATCAAGTAATCAAGGTTGAAGTTTTGAATCTTAAGGGGGACGTACTAAGATAAATCCATAAATATTTTTATTTATCTTTTTTCCATACTAGACCAAGGTGTTCAGTATCAGCTTTGAAAGTAACAGTATTGAGGGGCATAATTTCAGTTTTAGCAAGATTCAATCTGTAATTGGAGAAGGTGCCAAATTGGGAGATAATCTGAAAAACAGCAGGCAGGGAAGTAGAAGGAGAAGAAATATGCAGCAAAAAATCATCAGCATAAACTGACAGTTTGTAGTCAGTAGAGCCAATAGTATACATGAGATCTGAGGAGATAAGTTAAACTGACATATAAGAGGTTCCAAAAACTGGTTAAACAAATAAGGGGAAAGAGGATAACCCTGCCTGGTGTCCTGGTGAAGAGAGAATGGCGAGCACAAAACCCCATTACAAAGGATCCAGGCTGCTGGGGATGAATATAACACCTTCATCCATTGAATAAACATTTAAGGAATATGATATTTGGGTAACAAGATAAATTAGTAGTCCCACAAAACCCAATTGAAGGCTTTTTCAGCATCCAAGGATACCAAAGCCGCAGGAACGGAGGAGCCCCTGGAAGCCGATATACGTTAGGACAATTTTCTAAGGTGATTGGATGAATGTCTACCCTTAACAAAACCCACCTGTCATGGCTAATTAGGGAATCTCACACCAGCCCCAATCTACAAGCCAAAATCTTAGCTAGATTTTTTATATCAAAGTTTATAAGAGAAACTGGCCTGTAACTGGATACCAGAAGGGGATCCCTGTCTGGCTTAGGGAGCACTACTATGGTCACCACAGTGAGAGAAAGGTCTGAGAAGCCAGCCTTAAGAATATAATTATAGGTATCCAAGAGGATAGAAGCCAGTTGGTCTTTAAAAGCCTTGTAAAAGTTGGTGGAAAACCCATCCTGGCCAGGCGATTTATGAGGGGCCAAGGAATCAATAGCTTGGGAGATTTCAGCTAAGGTTAACGGCACCTGCAAAAAATTGCTACCTGTGGGTCTAAAAGGTAAGGGAGAGGTATTTCTTGCAAACAAATTACCAGCTCGGCAAGACAGAATGGAGAAGAGGGAGGTATGCAGTACAACTGTTCATAAAAGGTCCTAAATGAGTCAACAATGTCACGCAGGAGATGAGAAGGGAGTCAGAGTCAGTATGAATAGAAGTGACAATTGTATCAAGAGTTTGGGACCTTAACTGAAGGGCAAGCTGTTTCCCTGTCTTTTCTCCCTGATCAAAATATTTCACCTTGGAATGGAGTAAAAGGTGCTCAGTCCTTTTCACTAGAAAGATGCTATATTGAATGCGAAGATGTTGTAACTGTTCCCAATCAGAACGTGGAAAAGCTTGTGAAGGATGTTCTTCCAGGGATCAAATCTGAACTAGCAAGGAGGTTAAGGTGGCTGAGCATTGCCTCTTCCAGGTAACTGCTAAACTGATGAATTCCCCTCTACAGCACATTTAAGCGCACCCCGGAGAATATCCAGGATGGGCACAGAGGGAGAATTAACCTCCATTAATGTGGTAATGAAAGACTGGAGGTGCTTTAACAGATCTTCTAGTTTAAGTAATTGATTATTTAGAAGCCATGTTTTATCTCTATTTGACAAAGGAGTAAGGTTTAATTGGAGAACAGCTGGGCTGTGATTGGAAATTGCCTTAGCCAAATAAGGACACAAAAGGAACCCAGGAAGACATTCTGCTCCAATTAAAAAATAGTCGATTTGGGAAAAAGAATTATGTGGTAATGAATGAAATGAATAGTCACAGCTATAGGGGTTCAAGGTCCTCCATGGGTCCACCAAACCCACATAGTTCATTAGTTCCCTGAGTGCATGTTGATTATGAGAGAGAGCTTCACAGGCCCTCCTAGTCTGACCAAGATCATTAGACTGAACCAAATTCCAATCTCCCCCAAGTATTATGGGACGGGAAGTCCAGGGAGCTAAGAGGGACATCAACGTGATGAAAAAATATGGGTCTTCTTTGGCTGAGACACAGACAGTTCCTAAAATCATCTTTAAATGACCTAAAATAGTACAGAGAATAAAGTAGCAGCCTTGGGGTCCACTATCTCCTGCAGGAGACAGAAGGGAACTCGGCTCTCTATTAGTATTGCTACTCCCTTCTTACAGGAGTCTGAGCCAGCACCAAACATCTGTCCCACCTAGGTTCACCTCAAAAGGAGAACCTGGGATGGGAGCAAGTGAGTTTCCTGGAAAAAAGCTATGTCAACTTGTAGCTTTTATAAATGGATTAAAATCTTAGCTCGCTTAACAGGGGACTAAGCTTACCTTAATATTCCAAGTACACAATTTATAGTCAGCCATAGAACAGTATCATATAGTTATCAGGGGCCATAATAAGATATAGGGGAGGAAACAAGACCACATTAACTAACCTCTCCTGGAGTGTACATCTTCTGGTGATGACATCCCCTCCAACCCCTTTCCTCCAGTGGTGCCCGCACTCCAGAACCACTCTCCTCGAAAACCAACCAGTATGTGAAAAAAAAACATCACCCACAAAAACATCCCCTGAAAGCCCAAAGATGCCCCTCCTGCCCATCCCCAGAATCTTCCAGCCTCAACCGGGATTAAGCCCAAACCCAACAACCCAACATCCCCCAAAAAACAGCTACACCAACACCCCAAGCCCCAACCACCAGACTTCAGATACCAAGTGCCCCAAAACCCAAGAGTTAAATACCCATAAGTTGAGCATAACTGCCAATAATAGGGGGCAAACCCACCTAAATCAATGTGTGTGCTCTACAGCACTGTAAAGAACCTGTCAAACTCAACCCCACCCACAGAAAAAAAAACAAGAAGAGAAATCTGTATGCAACCTTTAGTGCAATATAACTTCACTCTACTCTAACCCTACCTAAACAAGCTATAATAATCTTCTAACAGGCTGAACTAACAATAAGCTCCCTCATCATAACAGAACATCAAGATGGTACTAGTGTGTAGCTATATGTACCACACTGTAAATTCAGCTGATACATTGCTGCCACAGACACATACTACCAAAACCAAATACGGTGACAAAAATATCTCTTATTTTCTTTATGTGCAGGAGACTCTGCATCCACACCCCTGTTATGGGGGCTGCACCCAAACCCTCCCCATTAAAATAATCAACTCCAGAAATTCTATTCAGCGAAGAGGACAAAAAACACACGATTCAGAAAAATAAAGAAACTGAAGAATGCAGCTTCCAAAAGTCTAGGACAGGATTCAAGCCCTTGTGCACAGATGCCCAGCACCCTCCTGTAGTGCCGTGGCTCATCCCACTGAGCCATGGTGGCAGCTCAGCGGACCACCTCCCAAATGGAGGAGTTCACCTCCACAGAACCCCTTCTCCACCCCACTCATGCATGATAGGGTACAAAACCACGGATTCACTATATACAGTATGTCTTATGAGGTTCTGTACCCTGTTGAACTAGTGAACTGCATGATGTATTCTGTGCAGCATTCTCTGTGCTGTATATTATGCAAAATCTTTACCCGGTAGGAGCTTCATCTAGTACTAACCAGAAATTAATATATAAAATGAAGCAGGGAAAACAAACCAAGAAAGGCACTCCCTAACAGTATATAATTGCAAGGAATAAACAAAAGCACTGAAACTACCAACCACAAAATTCATATTTACACAACTAACATTAATAGTTGTAGAGAATGGAAAGAAATTCCTACCAGAGCATAAACTAGGATCTAAGTAACATCACATAATTTCTAGAGAGGTGACAGTGTCTGAAGAGGTCCCCAAAAATTATGAGAGAACAGATGTAGCCCAGATGTAAACAGGGAACCAGTAGCCAAGATATGGAGAACGATGCCGTAGAGACAAATCCAGGTCACAGGTAAAGGCAGTCCAAGTACAAAACATCAGGAAGGTACAAAGTGAGATGGATGTTCAAAACAGAATTAAAATACTCCCTGCATGAGAAGTGTAAAGATCCAGACACCATCACCCCCACGCTAATCCACAAAAGGCAGGCAGCAGAACATGGAACAAGTTGGGGGAAACCTCAGTCCTTGAGCCATCCCCATAAAAGTTCAACTAGCTCTGCAAAGGAGCAGAAACAGGAAGGCTCATAATAAAGAGACTTCTCCACACAGAGCTCGTAACAAAATAAGGACTCAGACAGAAACTGACTGTCAGAATAGACATCCAAATTAAAGGATTCAGGTAATCTTGCAAAAAACCTCCAACACTCATTCAGAGCTCCATAGATAAACTGCTTGCAGGGGAGATAAGCAGAGGAATGTAGAATCAAATCCCACACAGGTGAAATCTCACATGAGCAGGAGTGTGAAATAGAGAGCCCCAATACAACTCCACAAAGGCACATCAGAATAGCAGCCACTGTCCACTATGCATCCACATGCAGAGATACTGGAGGCATAAAATAAAATTTGCCATAGAAGATGTTGTCAATGAAAAACATCAGGGGCCTGAAAAATAAGCTTCAGTGCTCCTTAAACAGATCAGAAATAAAGATTTAAGTTCCTTCAGGGCATGGTCTGCTGAGTCAAATGTGTGCTAGGTGGCATAGAAGAGAATTTGCAGCCTTGCCAGATACAAAACTCTAAAGAGAATAGTCACAGCAAGAAGCTTAGTAATGATGGGGTGATATGCCACCTGTTTTCATCGGGTGGTGGCAGGAAGATCCTAAGTTATCCCAAGGTGGGTCCCCTCCCACAAGATCTCTTTTTACTCTCAAATTTTAGATAACACATACTGCTTCTCTGAACAGTTAAAAAATTTCAGAATAAATGGGGGGAGAGAGACTCTTCTGGATAATGGGGCCTCAAAGAGCAGTAGGCCCCCTTGATGACATAAGCAGTGTTGTGAGGAGATAAACCCAGAATTTTAGCTAGCAATTTTTGAACAAAGATACTGGTATTGGAGCTCTCCTCAGACTCTGGGAGGCCAAAATGAGAATGTTGTTTCTTCAGCTCCTCCCTTCCAAATCCTCTAACTTGTCTTCTAGCATCCTCACTGTTTGGTGGGGATTATAAACTTCAGGGTCCAAATGATCCCTCTACCTCTCTAGATAAACAGCCTGGGCATTCACATCACCCGCTTCTATATTAAGGTCCTCAAAGTCCTTTCAGGTAGATTTAAGTTCCATTGTAAGCTTTGCTAAGAAGTCCTTGTGGGGGTTAAAGACTTCCATGAAATGCTCCTCAGATAATGGGGCCTGCTAGTAGTGGCAGTTGAAGACTTCACTGAGATGGCAGACTGGACCCTGGGCCTTGTGCTGAGTGAAGGGTGGAGTATGCCACGGGGGTGCCTGCCGCATATCTGAATACACCTCCAGCCATCGATCAAGGAGCAGACACCGATGATATCTGAAGGTGTTCACAAGATGTAATCCAGGAAGAAAGTCCAAGACAAGTGAGGCAAATGATGAAAAATTAGATCAATTAGTTGGTAGGTGGCAGGAGGTGAGGGAAAGAGCTTTCACTCAGGCTGCTGCTTCATGTGACTCCCAGAAAAAAACATCTGTTAAAAGTAAAAGAGGCTGTGATAAGATCTTCAAAAGCAATTTATATGTTTGCTAAACAAATTGGTAGAAATGCTTTTGTTACATGAGGTCCCTGCACCCTGATTGGTACCCCCAGAAGTACTCTGCAGACAGCTAGTATTTAGGTATATGTTATACTAACATATAGGGCTAAGGGCATCTACTGTATAAGAGTAGATGTCAGTATATGTATCTATATAATTGCTATACACTTTACTTTCCAATATAAACATGTATTTCTTGCTTACAAGATGCTAGGACATCTGTGTCCTTGTAATGATTATGATATATGAATAGGCATTGCCATCTTCTGATGTTTTGTATTACTACATGGCTATGTACAATCTGTACCTTTTTGTTTCCCCAAAGTGATGACTATTTCAAAATTGTATAATGTTATCTTGGACTGAGGAGCCACCTCTAATTTAGCCAATAGGGCTCATCTCTGTAACTAGAAATGTTTCTATCTTACAGTAACCATGGTAATTATCTGAGGTATATAATGTAAGACATTACATCTTCTACCTCGGAGACCCTAGGAGACACAGAGATTCCTCAAGGTATAGGGAATGCTTAGCACTGGCTCCCAGTTCCTAATGGTAAGAACTTCTTAGGGAAACTGTGATTTTCCTTTTGGTAGTAATAAACAAACTTTATTACTCTTATGCAACATGTCTGTGATTCCTTGCATGCCCATTATTGCCAAGAACCTGAGAGTGAGGTTTAGACCTCCTCACAATCGGTGACCGCAAGCAGGCAATATTTGGGTTAGTAAAGTTTTACTTGTTGCTACAACTTTCCCTTCCTAACGGGGACTGTAGATGTGCTTTTCTACATCACCTATCCCATTCTTCACCCACTTTGTAATCCGTTGCAAAGTCTGGCTGCTTACTGGGTGTTGTTGATGCCGACTCACTTCACCTCACAGCAGTTTTGAATTGCAAGCTTACAAGTGCACAGTAGCCCGACTGTGAACTAGTAGATCGATACACAGCATGGCACCTTTTCATAGTTTGATTTGCATTCCCTCCCACACAATGGCCACCGTATCAAATATTTGCACAGATCTGAGACTCGATGTCTCAAACTTCCTTGTCTCCCATGGAGGATGGGCTGACTTTGCGTGGGATGCAAGTCAATCCGAAAATCCCATGCTGGGGATTTCAACCCAGTACTCAGAGACGAGACAAACAGCCAGAATGCCAGAAGCTAAAGGCCTGTTGGTTGTGGCTCTATGTGCTGCTTTGAAAGCATCTGAAGTGAGGTTTTAACCCTTGGACTGTAAATCTAATCTCTTAAGCAGGAGATGGGATTGCAGGAAACTGAATGCGTAAGACATGAGCATGATTTGGAGTCGGAGCTCCAAACTCTGTGGAATGAAAAGGATTCGATTTTGCATCATTCTGCTCAGGCAAGTGAGCAGGAACTTTGTATGTTGAAGCAGGAGTGTGAAAGTTTGAGACAGGATAAGGGGCAGGCTTTGCAAATTAATGACTTTTTAAACAGAATGAATGATCAGATGTGTGAGGAGTTGGGAGAGTTACAGGACGAGAAAAACCTGGTATGTAATGACTTAGGAGTAGCTACTAGGGACAACCACAGATTAAGCACTGTGTATAGAGTGTTACAGAAGCAGATGCAGGATGATGTGGATCAGAATGTTGCACAAGAGAGTCATAAGTATTGTGAATATAAAATGGCGAAACTGCACCATCAGGGAGCGGTGCTGGCTGGTCACGTCAAGGCAATGGGAGGCATAGCCCCTGCCTTGTCAATGTCATCTGAGGAGGAGGAGTCAGATGATAACATTTTCTAGTACAACACCCAATCACACCCCTACTATGGTCCAGACACCCCTCCCCACCATCCACAACATGGTGACCCCCGTCATGTGACACCACATCCCTACGTCATCGACGGCATGACGCTTATCATGGGTGATGCCAACATGGTGAGTCCAAGATAGGGGAAGCAGGCCAAGGCCTGGTCTCAAAGGCACCACCGATAGCCATTATTAATGTGGAAGACAGGCAGGAGATAGAGAAAATGATTGAGAATGCCCTAGGCAATGTGTCAATCCCTGATAAAAACAAATGGGTCCTAAAGACCCAGATTAAGCAGCTTCTATAAGAAGCTGGCACAAAGGAGGGAATGGTCTGCACTGTGGTTGAAGCTGCAGCTCAGGCAGCCCTGCAGGACACCCAAGATAATCTTCCTCCACCTGATCGTCCCAATAATTCCATACAAATAGCCCACTCTGTTCAGCAATGGTCGACTGAGCCCGTCTGACAACCTCAGTTGCCTCTTGGAGAAGGTGTGTGCTAAATGTGAAATGCTTAGTCTCACTGCACACTACCAGGTTCAGATCCTACACCAGACCATTGATCCTGGCCTGTGGGCAAAACTCCCCAATGTTGTCCACCAGGACAGCCATACCACATTTGATGAAGTAGTATCTGAACTCATCACTGCACACAACCCAGGTGTGGTAGGAGGAATGCTTGCATACTCTGTGAAACAGAATGCAAAGGAAAGTCCAGTGACCTTCCACCAGAGGCTCTGGATGGCCTACCGAGTGGGGAAGCACCTTGCAGGAGAAGCCGCAGACGTGGATCTCATTGAATACAAGACCCTGTTCCTTAGGAACTTGATCCCTGCAGTAAGAGAAAAGGTAGAGCCAACCACCTATCACAACACAGAGAGATTTGTTTATATTCTTTGGAAAACAGAGAGAGTTTATCAACCCTACATCTGTGATTCAGGTTCCTGCTCCAAGAAAGTAGCTACCATGGAAACCATCCTGGAGGCTATGACACTCTACACAGTGGAGGGGCAGGCTCAAGAGAAACAGCCCCTCCCCACAGATAACTAACACCCCCAGCAGACCCCACAGCAACAACAACAACAACAACAACAATCCTGAGGAGAGGAACTGGAAGTATCACAAAATTAAGAAACACCATAACAACAATAAGGGTAAACAACAGAGACGATCCCTTCATATAGGGAAGTAATGGATGAGAACCAGAGTCTCCGAGACCTCCTTGGGAAAGTGCACTCCATAGCAGATGCTGTTCCAGTATGGGCCCTTGCTGCAATACAACCAGGAGAGCAGGCTTCCACAGGTCACGGGGATAAAGGAAGTCCAGGCTCTCAGGCTCTTACAGGCCTGAACCCAAAAGTGACTCCCTATATAGCATCAGTACAGCATGGTGAGATGGTTCACAGGACCCAGGCCCAGACTGTCTTTCAAGAGCTCACCCATGCTTCCACTGGTACAGATTTGCAATTACAGGCCCCAGTCCGTATTGTAAACAAGCTGGTCTTGGATACAAATGGAAGGCCCTGCACGGAGGCCGAGGTCTGGGGCCGCCTACTTGAAGTACTGCTGGATACAGGTGCAGCTGTTTCTGTATTACAGGATGACAGCCCAGACACATCACCTTGGTCTACTGGATGGAGGACCAATATATCTGGTGTAGACAGAACTAGGTTACCTGCACACCGTTCCTACCTGTGACTCTGGGACACCTGAAGGCATATCACACCTTTCAGTTGATGGTATTGCAAGATCACCATTGTATAACTGGAATTGACTTTTGGCACCACATGGCTGTGTGTGGACCTAGCCAACATGTTACTGATACAAATTCAGGGACAATATCACACCGTCATGATCCCTGACTCACTGTGGTTGCAATAATATCTGCTAACAGCAAAGATTATGACGTTATAGATTTGTTTAAGAACCATGAGCTTTTCCCAAAGCTTCTTCCCATCCTACAAAGGCTTCTGGAGGCATTTCCCACCAACAAGCATGATTGTGGCAGGATGAACACTGTCACTGAAGTGACAGGCCTAGCACATGACAGGCAACGACAATACCCCTTTCCTCCTAAGGCCTTGCTTTCTCATAGGGAAACAATTAAATCACTCCTCAAGCAAGGTGTAATCAGGACACGTGTCTCCACTGCAAATTCCCCTCTGTGGCATGTAAAAAACCCACAGGTGCCTGGAGACTTACTATTGACTACAGGAAACTAAACCAGAGCACCCCCAGTTGTGCCCCAACTGTGGCATCAGCATCAGATGTTCTAAGATTACTGACCCCTGACCAACAATGATTTAGTGCCCCAGACACCTCCAATGGTTTCTGGCTATTGCCATTGGTCACCAAAAGTCAATATAAGTTTGCCTTCACCTTCAAGGGCTGGCAGTGCACATGGGCCTGCTTACCACAGGGGTTCCATAAAAGCCCCTCCCTCTTCCATCTGCACATGATGGACACCCTTGAGGGTTTCTCTACACCCCAGTGCCTCTTGCAGTATGTGGACAACCTGTTGTTGGCAACAGCCACACAGGAACAACATCTGGATCTCTTAGACAAACTACTGACCCTCATCCAGTGGGCAGGCCTCAAATGTAACCCAGCAAAATCACAACTATGTCAGAAAGAGGTACTCTTTCTTGGCCTGAGGATAACAGACCAAGGCCGAAGCCCTACCTGGAAGATGATACAGGGACTGCAAGATTTGCCATTGTCCACCAGCATGACTACCCTTAGGAGGTTTCTAGGTATGGTAAATTATTCTAGAGATTATATTTGTGATTTTGCTCAGAAGGCTGCTCCTCTTTATGCACTACTGAAAAAGGTGTCCCCTGGACTTCAGTCCCCATTCACACCCAGGCTGTGATGTCACTGAAACAGGCCCTGGTCTCAGCTCCAGCTTGGTTAATCTCAATCCAGCCTTGCCATTCCATCTGGAATCCGCCACCTCTGACACTGCTATGTCTGCAGTGGTGGCCCAGAAGGTCCATGGCACCCTGAGACCCATTGCATATGCATCACAGCCCTTGACCCCAGTGGAAAGAAGTAGATCCTTTGTGAAAGCAACATTCTGGTCACCTACTTGGCTGTCAAGCACTTTCTGTATATCATTGAGTACTCCCCCCGATCATCAATATGAACCACACCCCAACAGCATTTTTGCTATCAGATAGAGTGAATGATAGGTCAGTCTGTAGTACCAGACTGACACACTGGTCCCTCCTTCTCCAGGACAGAGACATCTCAAGAAATTTGCACACAAACTCTGTGTACACAAGGTTAAGGCCCACTCCATTCATGACCCTTACCATGCCTTCAATGACACTGCTGACACCTTTGCCAAGGAAGGGGCCCGAGGGAGGGACATCTGGATGATGGATCATCCAGAGGCCAGAGCAGCTGTGCATATAGCAGCTCTCAGGAGAAACCTGAACCCTTCTCCCCTTGGATTTGTCAGAAGTCCAGCATGCTGACTCTGAACTCAAAGATGTGTTCAGATTCCTAGACAAAGGTATTGAGAAGAATTTACTGTCCCATAACCCCTACGAAGGCATGAAGGTAAAATACACTTGTCCTCAGATGACAAGCTCATCTGGTACCAACCAGATGACACCCCCACCAAATTGTGGGTGGTCCTTCATCATCTCAGGTCTGAATGTCTGCACCAAGTGCATGATACCCTACTGGTGGACACACTTCAAAGGTTCAAGACCACTGCCTGGTGGCCTGGTGTCACCAAGGATGTTGAACAGTACATAGACAACTGCCTCATTTGTGCACAGAACAACCCCATTCCAACCAAATGAAATGCCAAACTACTACCACAATGGCATTCTGGCCCTTGGCATGCACTACAGATCAATTTTATCAGTCCCTAACCAATAATAATAATAATAATACATTTTATTTTGCATAAGCACCTTTGGGCCATCAAGGCGCATTACCAAAAGATAAAACAACCATATAAAACAGTAGACATAATAATAAATAAGTAGCATACATATATAATAAATAACAGGGAATCAAATTATGTGGAGCCGTCATAGGCAAGGCTCCATAAAAGATTTTCAATGCCTGTTTGAACCCCTTCAGAGTGGTGCACTCCTGAAGCTAATGGGGTAGAGAATTCCAGAGGGTTGGGGCTGCGTGCATAAATGCACGGGCCCCAAAAGATTTCAGAGACACCCTCTGAATCTCTAGTAACCCCTCCTCAGCCGATTGCAGCTGTCACACCAGGTGGTAAGAAATGAGAAGCTCTTTCAATTAGTCGGGCCCAGTCCATGTAGGGCTTTATAAGTCAGTAAACCAACTTTAAAGGTTATCCACCACCTAATCGACAGCCAGTGCAGATTGCGCAGCACGGGGATAATATGAGATACTCGAGAAGACCCTATTAACTATCATGCTGCTGCATTCTGCATGAGCTGCAGGTGGTGGATTTCAACCCCAGAAAGCCCTAAGTACAGGTAGTTACAATAATCGAGGTGTGACGTCACAAAGGCATGGACTAATGTAGGCAAGTCCCAGGATGGAACCAGGTGCTTAATCCTGGAGATATTCCTAAGATGATAAAAGGAAGACTTGATGAAGGCCAACATCTGAGATCATAAAGTCAGCCCGTCGTCAAACATTACCCCAAGGATTTGCACTCATTCAGAGGATAGGAGCTGAGAGCCCCAAGAAATATTCCAAGGGCTGATCAGCCCTAAACCCCTCTATCCAGTGACCTGGGTCCACTACCATCTCCTCCATCTTTCAGGCATTCAACTTTAACCAGCTCAAGTTCATCCAGTCCTGGATATCAGCGAGGCAGGTATTAAGTACAGAGACAGATCTATCCTGGTCAGGGGCAAAAGACAGGTAGAAGTGGGTATCATCTACATAGCAGTGAAATCTCAGCCCATACCATCTTACAATGTCTCCTAGAGGCAGCATATACTCTGCAAAAAGCATGGGGGACAGCACTGAACCCTGAGGAACCCCACAAGGCAGGGAGAAAGGGTCTGAGGAAAAAAATCCCTGATACCACTCTCTGACTCTGGTCAGTAAGGAAAGATGTAAACCACCTAAGGACTGTACCTGTCAGTCCACAGATGGACCTCAGATGTCCAAGCAGCACCCCATGGTCTACAATGTCAAAAGCTGAAGAGAGATCAAGGAGCACCAAGATAGAATAGTTCCTCTGATCCCTTGCCATCAGGAGATCATTGAGCACCTGAACCAGCACCATCTCAGTACTGTGCCTCTTATGAATACCGGACTGGAGAGGTTTGTAGATGTTATAGGTAGTCAAGTGGTCATCCAGCTATATTGCCACTGCTTTCTAAATCACCTTCCTATAAAGGGAAGGTTTGAGATAGGTCTGTAATTGGCCAGAGAGTCCGGGTCCAAAGAAGCTTTCTTCAGGATGGGAATTACCACTGCCTCCTTCAGGAGCTTGTAAACTCACCAGATTCCAAGAAGCACTAGACTATCCGAGCCAGGACCAGGTCGATCATATCCAACAACCCAAAATCAAAGATCTTGGGCCCGGATCCAAAGTACAGCATGTAGGGTGCATACTCTTGATAATCCATGAAATCCATGAGCTCGGGCAAGGCAAAATTACTCCAGAAAGCTTGAGGTGAGGTGACCAAGCAACAATCATCAGTAACCCCCACAGAGTGAGATGAACAAACTTCTGACCTGATGTCGGCCACCTTATTGGCAAGAACTGAGCAAGCTCATCTCACTCTACTTGCAAAAGGTCTTCAGAGCTGCAGACAGTACTAGCTGAAACAACAAATATGCCCTTCTGGTAACAGATCTCTTTACAAAGTGGGTTGAAGCTTTCCCACTAAGACATGCACTGTTAAAATCATTGGTGAAATTCTGGTGTAACAGATTTTCTCCAGGTGAGACCTACCTCTCAAGGCAGACTCAAACAAAGGAACCAGTTTTACAGGTGAGTTGATGAGAAAACACTTGAACTCCTTGGAGTTCATCAGAAATTCCACATACCCTGCCATCCACAATCCTCCAGGTCAAGTAGAGGGGCCAAAGATGGATTAAGCAAATGCTTTCCAAATTAATTGAGGACAATCCCAAGGATTGGGATTCCCTATTGCCATTACCATTATGGCAATTAGGGCACATCCTCAGCCACCACTAAGTTGACACCCTTTGAGGTGATGACTGGTAGAAACATGAGATTACATAAACACCTGTTGTTTGACCTGCACACCCACTGCAGACCATGTCTCAGTGGACCAATATATGAAAAAATCAGAAAAGAGCTCATACACACTCATTTTTATGTTGCAAACTGCATGGGCAAGGCCAGCAACAATCAAAATTCAGTTTGACAAACACGCACAAGAAGTGGATTGCAAGTTGGAGATCAGTTAATGGTTCTCAGATTTGTGCATCAACACATTCCTTCTCCAGTAAGTGGGAAGGACTCTGTTCAACTGTCAACAAACTTAGTCCAGCAGTCTGTCAGGTTAGAATCATGCAAAACAACAAACTGACTGACAAATGGTTACAGCACATGCAAACCAGTTGAAACTGTATAAAGGAGTATAATTACTTTTTCTTACCCCATTGGATGGAATAGTACTAATTCACTAATGATTGATTTTTCCCTTACAGATACACTGACAAGACGGCTATCTTGTTCCACTTTCTCCTCATCTCAGGAGTTATCCCCTGCATCCAAGGCAAGGTAAAGCACATCCTTTCTCACCTTGATTCACCTGCAACTACCCCAGAGGGAGTCTCCATCAATATCCCAGACAATTTGATTACTGTCCAGGAAGGTTCAGATGCCTACCTCACTGCCTCGGTTGTTGATCCTGATAAATCTACCCTACAAACTGAGTGGCAAACCAAGTCTCAAGTACAAATATTCCCCGTGGCCAAACTCTCCAAAGGAACTTTCCATGGATGGCCCAAGGTAAAATTATCCCAAAATGGTACTTTGTCCTTTCTCCAGACCTTTCTTAGACATTCTGGTTTATACAATATCACTGCCTTAATAGACCCCTCATATTGTGATTCGCTGTCTAAAGACTCTGGCAGGAAATGTTGTGGTGTACACAACATGGCCTCAGCTGCCATGTACTTATCTGTGTTACCCCCTACTGAAAAACAGATTTTGGAATGTCCAAAACAAAGCCCTGGTCCTTTATACTGGTCTCACAGCCACGGCCTTAGCTGGCTCACTTATTAACAACTTACAATATATGCATATACCTGTTTTATTTAATTTGACTTACTGGAATATGAAAGAATTTGGTATGTGTCATACTACTAACACATCATTGTTTTATAGTACTTTGTTACTTGATAGCCTAGCAGCTTTTCAGATTCAGTAACCAAGACTCTATTGCCAGGGTACATATCACCGAGCATAGAGAAATTTTGAAGAAAACCTACAACAGATTATCAAAGTCATAAAAGAAATACGTGCACATCTGATGTCACTGTGCCACAGGTACCTGACTGGTCTCTTTGGTTCTGCAATGTCTATCTGGAATAAAGCGGACATTGCTACTATCAAAGCACATTCACAGAAATTTGAAACAGGCATGATCAAAAAATCATACCCTCATTATTGCATGGTGTAGATGGCCTTAGTCAGGAAGAAAGATATACTGTTTACAATATGCACAACCTTGCTAAGGCATTTACAGATTCCAAAGATAAGAGTAACTCCCTTCTTGCCCAATACAATAAGGAAGCAGATAAGCAGCACATGGCCCATGAAATACTATGCTCTGCTTATGGATCATATATTATCACTACCATCCACAATCTCTTCCGTGTTCTGGAATCCAGAAGAATCCCCAATATCATACATGATAGACGTATCTCTAAATGGTATTGTCCTCAGTGCAAATCCCCTAACTGTGTTGCCATGTGTATGTTACAGTACCTTACAATTCCTATTGCTACCACTCGGAATTTAGGTTTTGTGACCAGACACCCCAATACTGGTCCTTGCTTCACCTCTAAGAAATGTTCTATTAAAGATACTATGTTTGTGTCTTTTACTGTCTCTTTACCACATTTTTAGCCTACTACGCCTATATTCAATAAACTAGCATCCATTCACTCCATTGGGCACCTTGAAGATGACATCTACAGAGAATGCCTTGACTAGCCATGTTTGTTTAAATAGGATGGTCTCAATATTGTGGCCCGGCCTGAAACTGTGTTGTGAGTCTGTTAGGAGATGGTATTGCTCAAGGAATCCCATAGTTTGATCAAGCGTGTTTTTCAAGGATTTTCGAGAGGAGCTATCAGGAGATGGGTCAGAGTTGATTAACTTCAGTATTGGAGCCAGTTTTGTGGAGGGGTTTGATTGTGGTGAGTTTCCATTTATGGAGGTAATTCTTGTCAGAAAGAATGATTAAGTATGTCTGTGAGAGGAATAGCCATGTGTTAGCATTCGATTTTGAGAATACGGTGAGTCTCGTTTCGGTACTGAGGCTGGGATTTGGGTCATTCTTTTTATGTAGTTTGTTACTTGAGAGGGGTGAGGATGGTGAAAATGGAAAGAGAAGAATGGTGTGGTAGGTTGGGGGCTGGGCTGGGATTACTGTGATAGGGGATGGAGGGTTTGTATTAGTCTAAGTTACCAAAATGGATGTTAAAGAGGTTCACTACCTCCTTTGGATCATTGATGAGACAACCTTCCTTGGAATGGGTCATTTGCTCATCTTTTGTTGTTCTGCCTATGAGTTCATTAATTGTGTTCCATTTAACCACTAATTTCCAACATAGTCTTTTATGACCTTACTTTATGGTCAAGACAGGTGGGATTTTTCAATTCCATCTGAAAGATGATTTGTGGATCAAATGAAAAAACATATTTCAGAGGTTTGAAATATGATGCCTGTCATGTTCTGAGTGGGATAATATAAAAGATATGTTGAGAATTTGGGCCCAAAATCTGCAACAATATAGTTATGAGAAAATGGAAAAATGCCTTTGTTTAATTTTTTTTTTTATTTATTTATTAAATTTATTTTTTAACATTTGGTGAGGTTATGAGCAAACTCTGCCTGTTTTCTTACTTGACCAGGTTTGAGGAGAGGCTTACAGTTCAAGTGGAAAAATTACAAGCAGGCAGTAGAAGTGCCTCTATAATGTATACAGGTAGCATTTTAGTGGCATTTGCAATGTATACAACCAGCATATTACAGTATTTACAAGTATCCATGTTATATAACCAGTCCCACAATTTAAATTTGAAAAGAGAGAAAGACAGGGTTTGATCAGTCACATGCTGATGAAGTGAGGTGAGCTATAGTGGCAAGTCAGCTGATATAGTAAGGCCCTTTGGCCAGCACATGTTCTAAGTATGGGGATTTTGTAGTAGGCAGTGGCTGCTGATCTGGTTTGAGTCAGAGGGCTTTGGGTTGGAATAAGGACTTGTAGACAAGTGGTGCTTTATTCATGATTATTTTCCTTGCCATGATACCCAAATAAAACTTAACTCTGGTAGACAGGGGAGGCAGGTTGGTCTTTTTGAGCAGATCAGAGTGGTGGGTCAGGGTGGGGAGTTGTGTAGCAAATCTGGCAATTTGGTTATACAGGGATTTGACCCTGTGGAGCTCAGAATTGGCTGTCACAGAGTAGAGGGTTAATAGTCAATAAGTGGGAGCAGGGATGATTAGGCCAGGAGGTGTCTTGTTGCGGGAAACAGGAAAGGGATGATCTGGTACAGGGCACCCAGTCTCTGGTGCATTGTTTTTATCAGGTGAGTATGTGGCTACTAATGGTTAGGTTGAAATCAAAATAGAGGCCCAGGTATTTGAAGACTGGGACTTTTTCAATGCTTGTACCCATTCAGAAGAAAGATTGAAGTGCTCAGACTTTCAGGCAGTTTTTTTCTTGGTGTTGTGGAAAGTATTGTATTTAATTTTATTAGAGTATAGCTCAGGCTTGTGATCAGTGAACCACTGTTGTACTGAGTCAGAATTGTCTTGGATGGTGCTTTGTTGGTCATTAGTGTTAGTGCAGCCAGTGAAAATCATGGCATCATCAGCAAAGGTTAGGATTTCAGTCACTTTGCATGCCAGTGGGAGAGTGTTCAGGAATAAAATGAAAAACAGCTGGTTGAGAAATTATCCCTGCTGGACTCCAATGAAGACTAGTAGCATAATGGACAGACAGTTGGTGATGTTTGTTTTTTGCATGCATCCCATTAAGTAATGTCGACACCAGATCAGCACTTCCATCGAGAAGCCAAGGTCAATAAGATCCCTGATTAGAAGTTGGTTGCTCACCAGGTCAAAGGTCTTGGGGAGGTTGATGAAAGCTGCTATTACTAGCTGACCCTGGCACAGGTACTGTTGGATGACCTGCGTGAACCCCACCAATGCTAATTCAGTACTGTGGCCAGGATGGAAGCCATGCTGGGCAGGGGACAGAGTTCCTGTTTTGCTCAGTAAGTCAAGGAACTGGTCAAAAACTATGCATTCACACAGTTTGGCAAGAGGAGCAATAAAGAGATGGGCCTGTAGTTCTGTATGCAGGATGTGCTTTCCAGCTTGTGCACTCGGGCTAACTATCTGTTTTCTGGAGTGTTGGAAACTGACTTGTGCACAAGAAGTGATAGGGTAGCACAACAGATCAGCCATGGCCTTGATCAGCCTGTAGTCTGGTTACCTAGACCCACTTGGAGTTGAGAGATCAATTTGGTTTGGTATTTTAGGCCTTCCTTGGGAGAAAGGGCCTTGAAGTAGAACTTGAATGAATGGGATTCACAATTCTGAGACCTGTGTTGGGCACCTAGACACAGCTCATGCTAGGAGGAATGTATTTCTTTAGGTTGGTGAAATATGAATTGAATTCTTCATTAGTCTTAAGGGGATCAGTGTGGGTGCCAGATTCAGTGACTCAGATGATGGGGCAGGTCTTGATGTTTTCTCCAGCATGCTGTTGATTGCTCTCCATGTGGCTGCAGCATCTCTGCCAGTGATCTGTCTTTTCTTTTGGAACAAGAGGTCCTGCTTCTGCCTTCAGATCATGGATTTACATATGTTGCATAGCTGTGTGTATCCCAGCAGGGCTGCTCTGCTGGACAATTTTCTGTACTCTTTCCATTTTTTGTCCCTTGTCATCATCAGTTCAATAAGTGGGGGGTGACCCATTCCTGTCAGTTTCCTCTGATTTGAAGCTTCATGAAAGGTACTAAAGCATCACAGGCAGCTGTGAACAGATTGTAGAATTGGAGAAGCATATCATCTACTGGGGATGTGAGGTCCAAAGTCAGCCAGTTGATCATGCTAACTGTTTCTCTAAGTGAAGCGATGTTGAGCTTTCTAGTGTTCCTAGTCATTGCAAAAACCATGGAGAATGTTAGCCCCTTTGGAGCTCCAGTGGCAGAAGACTACATATTGGTCTCTTATGGTATCCACTAATAACCCTGCCTCAATGTTTCTTAACAGCTTGGTTCTTTTTTTTTTTTTTGCATTTTGATTCCTAATTTTCAACATACAGCAGTCTTTTTATGACACCATATTATGATCAAGACAACTCCAGTCTGAAAGGGGATTTGGCAGAATGACTTTGAAAACATGTTGAATGGATATAAAATGGTACTTACCATGTTCATAAGGTGGGATAAGATGGTATACCATTGAGACAGTGATTATTTTACAGTGAAGACCATTATAGTGACAATTTAGAGACTGTCACTGTAATGGTCCCACTGTACACTGGCACCAATTTCACTGGTGTTTTGCCACTTCCCATATCTACTCTTACTTGGAGTTGATTATTAAAATAACGGGAGGTGCTGGGGGCAGAGCCCACCTCATGGGGGGTGTGGAGGGGCACAGCACCCCCCAAAATACGTAACTCTGTGACAGGTGAAATTTCGACAGTCGAAATTCCTGCCCTCACTGTAGTGGATTTCGACAACTCTGTTGTTGAAGAGCTTTAGTGAAACTGGATAAGACAGCGGCTATGTTAAAGATTTGGTGACAAAATGTGCAAAATATAATAAAGGTATGAGTAAACACTGGGAAAATTCAACATTTCTTCATTACTTTTTGTTTTACTTTCTGATCCAAAATGTTCAACATAGTCCTTTTTTTTCTGTCCTGTACTTTTTTATGCTGGCTCATGCTTGTGCAGCCAACATCTTGAGGCAGTAGCAGATTTGGAGGCACACTCACTGATGGGTGAATGCAGAGCATGCATCAGTAGGTGTGTCCTTCATTCCCCAGTAAGCCAGCAGCAGGCACTGACATCATGCATTTCTAATGTGGTCACCAGATCTAAGAAAAGGTCCCCTGCAATGAGAGTGAAGCTCTCATGCAGTGGGACCACAACAAGCCTCCCAACATGCAAGCAACATAGCAGCAGTGACTGCCGCTGCCTGTCACAGTGCCGATGGGGAGCCCACTCCCCATCGGCATAATATCCCTCCCATTTCTGCCCCATGCACTCCCCGAAAAAGTCTTTCTTTGCAGCGGGACCCAATCCCGTCGGCTTCAGGTCCCTTTCCCAGTTCAATCTGCTGATGGGAGCCCTCCCGGTCTTCATAATGTCCTTCCCTGTTTTGTTTGTGTGCCAAGGGGGTCCCAATACCTCGGCTCTCCCGCACCACTGGTATTTGCTGGCGAGGGGTGTCCAATCCCCATCGTCTACAGGCCTCTCCAAAAACTACTCAGGTAGCATGCTGGAGCCCACCCCAGCGTGCCACAGTACCTGTAAACAAAAATGTCCTAATGTATTTTTTTTCTTTTTACCTGCAAAACAGAAACGGTCCCTCGCAGTCTCCCTGCACCCTCCCCAACCCGCACCCACCCTCTGTGCCCCACCTCCCACCCCCTCACCCCATACTTATCGCCCAGAGCATGGCACGATGATCTTGGTGAACGGAACATGCCTGCACTCTTAAAGCCGACCATGAACTGAAGAAATGCGGTAAACTGTATAATGGCATAAATAGGGTTCTGTCAACTTTGGTGCATATCACAAGCATTTGAGGAATTTTGACATCAAAATTTCAAAATGGGGTTTTGGGACCCCTCCTCATGAATTTAGCCACTGTCATGGTGTTATTCAGTCCCGAAGGTGATTTTGCAGTCACTGTGTGGATTCACCTTTCAGGACTGATCAATGAAACAACAGTGCCGCTGTTTATGAGGGGGCTCTCAAAAGCCTATGTTGCAAATTGGTGGGAAACATCAAAAAATGGCTGCTTTATGAGCATGCATTGCTCAGTTTCCGCATACGCTCATAACTTCGTGAATCTATAATATTTTCCTCCAGATTTTCAAAATTGGAATTTTTCCACCTTCTTATGAACAGTACAGCTGTCATTTTACATATCCTTGACAAAATGTGGTTTTGCATGTCCGAGCAGAATAGCACAATTACTGTAAATCAGTTTTCAGGACAGTTTGAGGAAATGATGGTGGCACTGTTCATGAACAGAGGTCCTAAAATGCCTATGTTGAAAATCTGGTGACAAAATTCCATAAAATGACTGTGTTACAAGTGTGTGTTGTGCAGTTTCCACGCACCCATGTAACTTTGCAAATTTGCAATATTTTCATGCCAGATTTTCATCACTGCCATTTTTTCACACATCCTTATGAACAATGCAGCTGTCATTTTTCACATCCTACCCTAAATGTGTTTTTGCACCTGTGGCACACAATGGCAGGGTCACTGTGGGAAATCAACGTTTGGGACAAATTAATAAAATCACAGTACCACTGTTCATGAGGGGAGGTCCCAAAATGCCTATGTTAAAAATGTGGTTGAAAAAATCCCCCAAATAATTGGGTTATGGACCTATGTTGCACAGTTTCTATGCATGTTCATGACTTCACCAGTTTTTCATATTTTCACTCCAGATTTTCAACGTTGCCATTTTTTTACATCTCCTCATGAACAATGCAGTTATCATTTTTCACATACTGCCCAAAATGTGTTTTTGTCCCTGTGTCACCAAATGGCATAGCTGCTGTGCAAAACCACCTTTCAGCTAACAAACTGATAGTGCCGCTCTTCTTGAGGTGGGCTCACAAAAAGGCTATGTTGAAAATTCGGAGTGAAAATACCAACACACGCCTAAGGTGTTAGGATTTCCAACTGTAGCACCCCACCCTGTAGAGACTGACAGGCGTCAGGGTGTGACTTTGGATCATCGGCTATAATGCTCAAGCTATTCTACCCCCACCCCACCCTGCAGCCAGTGACAGGCATCGTGGTGTGCCTTGCAGTCTTTGGCAACAAGTTCACCCCATTCTCCTATACTGCACCCACCTCAGCGTACTTCTTTATGGAATGGGGTAAGTATAATGCCCAAAGACCCCAAAGCACACCACAACACTTGTCAGTGTCTACAGGGTAGGGTGAAGTAAAATGGCATGAGCTTTATTGCTGATGACACAAAGACACACCCCAATGCCTGTTGCTCTCTGCAGGGTGGAGAAGGGGTTGGTGTCACTTCAATACTTCACTGCCATTCCTATTATGCGTCTCTAACTCCTGCACTACCAATGCTAATGCCAGCGAGACAACATTCGGCATTGACAAACGTTTGTTTCCCCTGTCCTGGTTGGCCCTTACTCATTGCTTGTCCTCCCAGCCCTGTCCCTCTAACATCAGACCCCCTCCTGTGTTCCCCCATAGCTTACCCTCCATGGCTGGGTGGTGTGGAACCACCAACTCAACCTGCCAGATTTGGATCCAGCATCGGGGAGGTGTCTTCTCAGGGGTGGCACCTGTGGAGGATGATGTGCAGTGCTGACAATGGCTGTGCTGCACTCATGTTAGCATGCAGCACTCTGGTAAGCTGCTTCTCCTCTGTCCCCATTGTACAGGTCCCAGCGTGCCAACACCTATTCTCTGCTAGGAGTCAGGCAGGTGCCGGTCTCTGTCCACCACCCTCCCCAGGAGAAGAGAGCTGTTCTCTAGATGCTCAATCCTCTCCTTCCCCAGCAGACCCCTGATGATCCACTCACACTGGAAACATGGGTTGTCAGCATAGCAGGAGGTACTGCATCACTGTCTCAGCCCTCCATGCCACTGGGCTGGCTCAAGACAGTCCTTTTAAGACCCACCTCTTGTAGTCAAGGCAGGCAGAATCTTTTGAATCCCATCCAAAGGTGATTTCACTGTGGGATTGCAAAACACATTTGAAAGGTTTATAAAATTATGTAGAAGTATAGGAACATTGACAATGAGGCAGAAAAAGACCAACTATCCATCCAGTCTTTCTGAGTTCTCTATTTAGCCCTGAAGCTTACTGTTACTCAAGGGTACTAGCCATCCCACCCCCCCCTCCTTTTTCCTCCCAAAGTCTGACATCCTGAGTAACCATTATGCCCTTCATTCTGTACCAGTCATACTTAAAACCACTAATGGTTTTGCATACATCACCTCCACTGGCAGCCTTTTCCATGGCTCTACCATCCTTTCTATAAAATGATATTTCCTCACTTCCTTCCTGAACCTCCCTCCTGTTAGCTTCCACTCATGACCATGTGACTACAGACTGACATTCAAGTTAAATAGTTTCCAGCAATTCACTCTATTAAATCCTTTTAGGTATTTGAAGGTCTCTGTCATGACTCCTTCTCCCTTCTGGTCTGCTGAGTACTTGTTCAGTGTCTTGAAGCATTCCTCATAGGACATGCCCTGCCACTCTGAATCATTTTTGTTACCTGTGTTGCACCGTTTTGAGCCTATCCATATCCTTTCTGAGGGGAGGACCCCAGACTGAGGCAGTACTGCATGTGTGGCCTCACCAAGGATCAGAAGTATTAGTATTGCCACTCTTTTTCAACTATCAGTACCCCTCCCGATACATCCATGCAGCCTGTTTGGCTTGCTATAAGCCTTCTTGCACTGATTCAGTTGCTCATAGGCTTTGCTGATGATCACTCCAAGGTCTTGCTCCTCAGCCATGGTACAGACTCTCACCATCCCATTCAGTACTTTGTCCTGGGATTCTTGTTCCCTAGGTGCATCACCTTGCTCTTTTTGGTGTTGAATTTCAACTGTCAAACCTTTGACCACCCTCCAGCTTTTGCAAGTCTCTCTGCATTTGCTGTATTCCCTTGTCACTATCCACCCTTCTACAGAGCATAGTGCCATCTGAGAAGAGACAAAGATTGCTCTGGATTCCCTCACCAATGTCACTGAGAAACAATGTTGAAGTGGACCAAATCCAGAACAGATCACTGTGGAACCCTACTTGTGACCGCCTTCTCTTCTGATTTAACTCTGCTGATCAGTACCCTCTGCTGCTTCCCCTTTAGCTTATTACCACCCAGTTTACTGTGACCTTAGCCACACCCAGTTCCTCCATCTTCCTAAGCAAGCATCTGTGGGGTACCAAGTCAAAAGCCTTGCTGAAATCATAGTAGAGTAAATCCACAGCATGGCCTTATCCAGTTCCATCATCATCCAGCCAAAGAAAACTATCAGGTTAGTCTGACAAGACATCCCTACCACAAATCCATGCTGCTTGCTATCCTGGAAGCCATTGTTCTCCAAGTACTTCTGAGATCCATTTTGACCAGTGACTCCATCAGTTTTCTACAATAGAGTAATATTGACAGCTCTGTAGTTTCCTGCTTGTTCCTTGCCTGCCCCTTATGGAACAGAACTATTTCTGCCACCCTCAAATTCTTTGCAACCAACCCAGTCCTTAGATAGCTGTTGAACAGACCTACCAGGGATATCAGTCAGTTCTGCTGCCAACTCCCTGAGTATCTTTGGATACAACCCATCTGGACCTGGGGCCATATCAATCTTTAGGGCTGCCAGACCCTTTCACTGGTAAATGCTGGCTGCCTGTTCTCTGGGACCCTCTTAATGGCAGCTTTGGGGCCCCTCTCTGGCAAGGCCAACCACCCCTAGTGAATACAGAGCAAAGTAATCAGTAATCATTTGCCCATTTGTTTCAATCTCCCTGTCCCCCTCTGTGAGCCTCACAATTCCCCTCCTTTTCTTCCTTTTTTTACTAATATATCTAAAGAACTGTTTTTCTCCACTCTTGACCCCCTCCACAATATGCAGCTCTGTGTTTGTTTTTGCCTCCCTAACCTCCCGTTTTGCCTCCTTATTTTTCAGCAACTATTCTTCCCATTCCTCGTCCCCTTGCTTTTTTTCCAATTTGCAGAAGGCTCTTTTCTTGGCCCTCACCACTTTCCTGACTCTTGCCAAGAACCATAGTGGTCTCTTGAACTCGCTCTTTTTGGTTACTGTTTTCACGCATACTGTACCTTAGATGCCCAGAGAATTTCCCCCTTAATTGACCTCATCTCTCTTTCACTCTATCTATGTTGTTCATCCCTGGTAACTTATCCCTGAGCAGCTCTTTCAGCCTATTAGTGTCTGTCCTTCTAAAATAAAGGATTTCAGCTCTCGATTGTGGTTTATCAGACTCAAGGCAAGTTCAAACCAAATGGAATTATGGCCATTGTCACCTAATGGCTCTCCTATTCTCTCAACTCATACTACCCTCTGAGTTGGGCAGCACCACATAAAGAATTTCAGTCTGTCTGGTGGGCTCTCAATTAACACCTGTCTTGTTCATTAGAAGGGGTAACAAAATGGGCAGTATTACACATTTGGGGCCAGCACCTGTACAAATCTCAAAGTTATTAGTAAACATTGAAAAAATGCAATGTTTCCTTATAACTTTGTTTTGTTTTTGACATTTGACCCCAAATTCTCAACATTATCTTTTTATGAACCAATCTTATGATCAAGGCAGCTGGAATTTGTAACTCCCACTGAAAGCTGATTTCCCAGCGCGAATGCGAAAACATGTTTCAGAGGGAATTTCAGAAATGACATCTGTCATTTTCATGAGGTGGGTTAAAAAGAGGGCTATGAAGAAAACAGTGGGCCAAAATCTACATAATTCACAAAGATGAATAAACACTGAAAAAAAAAATAATTCTGACCACAAATTTTCATCATAGCCTTTATATCACTCCACCTTCTTAACAAGACTGGTGAATTATTTTTGTTGTTTGCTATAAGAGCTTCTAATGTTCCCAGGCATCAATGGTGGCTTCTCAGCCCTGTCCTCGTTCCCCAGAGCCAATCACCACCCCCCCAGGACCTACCTCAGTCAGTTTCTCCAATGAATATACCCTCATGGTGACACAGGAGGATGGAGAGCCATCCTCCTCACCAGTACACGGTTCCATGTGATGATGGCAAATGCGTAATAACAGTCACCATTTGGGCAAGTCTACAGTGCAGAAAATGAATTTTGGCAATGCAGACTTGCTGCCAAAATCAAGACGGTGCCAGAGACTTACACTGCATTATTTATGCATGGGGCTGTGTCCCCCCCCCCACTACCAACTAAAGGATTCTCAACTCCAGGGGGGTGCATGTCGGGGGAGGTGCAAAACCTAAAAAGAAAGAAAAACGGTGACCCAGCATAAAAAAAGAGCACACCCAGAACAGATCCCAGCACCCCACCAACCCCAGCCTGCCACCAACCCACCATGCCACATGGCCAGCTCGGCAGCCCACTGCCACACTATGCCCCACAAACCCTCTCTCCTCTTCCACCCATTGCATGGCACAGTCCCTCCTCACCAACAAGCATGTGTGTATACATAGCAACATCCTATAGCTATAGTTGCCAAACCCTCTATCCGGTCACCCTTCCTGTCCTGTAGCCCTGTGTAAAAGTGCTGTGATTGAGTCAGCCTCTTTTCAATGTGCTCAGTCAAAGTCACCTAATACATGGGATACCCGATACGTGAATGCAGAACAGACAGAGGCTCAGTCCCAGGAGATGGTGTAGACTCAGGCAGATTGGGCAAGGCTCCATCAAGCCCTTGACTTCTTTTCTACTTTTTCCCAATCCTTACTGTAGGATGTCCAGCATGTACATGGAGGCACTAACAAAGAACTTTCCTTGGCTACCTCCCTTAATGCTGCCCATGCTGCACTCCCAGCAGGCCGCCACCTTGTGGCAGTCATAGGCCAGGCTGACATGTCTTCCTTCCCCCGGGGAGAAAACCTCCCATTGGATGATTGATCCTATCTTACCCTGGCCGACTCCTGGCAATCCTATCTCATTCCCAAACTCAGGTCACTGGCATGGGGATAGGTAAGGCATGTATGTGGTGCCTTAGCCTTCTTCAGCCAGAGGGATGGCCTCAGTACTACCTGAAATGTGATTTCATGAAGCAACTGCACATATACGTTTCAGGGGCATTTGAAAAACTTCACCTATCTCACAAAGCTGCTAGACAATCTAACTTGTTCTGGCTTGCCAACTTTATCTGCTCCTCCAATTTCCTCTCTCCCTTCTAGACTGGCTTTTGTAAACATCACTCCACAGTCTACTCCCTGTTGTGAGTCACTGACTTTATCATTACTGGGAGGGTTCAGGGTCATATTACAGCTGCCATCTTCATTGACTTCACTAATGCCTTTGATTTGGTAGCCTATCCCCTTCTCTTGGATAAGCTGAGCTCATCTGGCCTCTCTGGTTATGCTACTGACTGGTTCTAGTCCTATCACTTCTGCCATCTCCAGTCAGTACTGATTGATGGTGCTACCCCCCTCCCCATTAGTCTGGGTTCCCCAGGGCTTCATTCTGAGCCCCATCCTATTTTCAGGCTTTTTAAATGACCTCCCATCTGTCTGTGTCACTTCGCCTAGCCACATGTATGCGGATGACATGGTCATCTTCACTTCTGGTCTCTCAGCTTCAGCCGAAGAAGTTTCTATTCAGCACCATTTCTAGAATGTGTGTAATGCCCCAAAGATGGTCATTACAGAAAATAAATAAAATAATTAAATAAACACAGAGTACACAGGTGCTCAGGGTACCTGCTGCAAGGGTAGGCAGCAGGGTACTGTACTAAGGGGCCCCTAGACATAGAGAGTCAACCTCCTGACACACAGAAAATACTGTAAATAATAGAAAAGTGCCCCTGTGCACTTGTAGCTGGTAAAAGACAGAAAAAAAAGCATTCCATGTCATAATAGCCTGGATGGAATGCTGTGCTGAGTGGCTCACGCACAGCATTCCAATCCAGCCATTCTAGAACTTAGGCAAGTTTAACTTTAAAATTAACAGTTGAATTAGTCAGTTGGTCAGTTCCTGGGCAGCTGTTGAGGAGAGAGAACACAGTAAGTCAAAGGGACAAGGAAAGGGCTTACCTGGGGGTTGAAGCTGTCCCTGAGGACTTAGCTGTGTGCCTGCTCTGCCTCCACTGCCTGAAGAAGCCAACGGCCGTCCCGTCGCGCTGTATGGGCTTAAAAGCCCTCCGTTTATTTGGTTTTGCCTCCGATTGTTTATTTTATCCCCCGAGTCACTTTACAAAGTTTATTCTCGGTCCCACGTTGGCAGCAAGCAAGCTGCATCTTCCTTGGCCGTCGGAGGCCCCCCAGAGCCATCCCTCTCGCTGCCTGCTGTTTTCCCTCCCACTGCAGCTCACCTCCCGCCTTCCAGTGCAGCCACGGACTTCCTGAGACCGAAAAGCGGTGAGTCGGTGGCAGCACACGTTGTGCTGGCCGCCTGTGTTCAAAGGGGACTGCATTTTTTTGTTTAAAGCGCGTGATAGGCGCTTGCGAAAGGCAGCCGGCGCTGCAGGGCATCGGGTCATTAGGACCCTGAATTTTAATATTAAAGAGGAGGCAGGGCTAAGCACCCACGGGGAGGGCAGTGCATTAAGACCAGGTAAAAGGCCTTTGAATATGCAACAGGGGAACGGAGGTGGGGTTTTGCTAAATAAATGACAGCAAGCATTGGGAGCCTGCAGACTTAAAGGGCAACAGCATTTAAAGGGCAATTCTGGCCCAGATTTAAAGCAGGCACCAGGCCCATTGTGAAGTGGGGCATTAGGCCCAAAGTGTTGAGGGGCATCAGGCCCATTATAAATTGGGGCACCAGTCCCAGAATTTTGAGGGGACCAGGCCCATTGTAAAGTGGGGCACCAGGCCCAATCTAAGGTGGGAACCAGGCCCAAGCTAGCGTAGGGCTTCAGGCCTGAGGTAAAGGTAGGGCATTAGGCCCGAGGTAAAGCCTGGTCTAAAGGGAGGCCCTGGCCTAGCGGAATAGGGCAAGCCAGCATAGTGGTACTATAGGGAGGCCCAGGCCTAGCGGAATAGGGCAAGCCAGCCTAGTTGTACTACAGGGAGGCCCCGGCCTAGCAGAATAGGGCAAGCCAGCCTAGTGGTACTATAGGGAGGCCCAGGCCTAGCAGAATAGGGCAAGCCAGCCTAGTGGTACTAAAGGGAGACACCGGCCTAGCGGAATAGGGCAAGCCAGCCTAGTGGTACTATAGGGACGCCCCGGCCTAGCGTAATAGGGCAAGCCAGCCTAGTGGTACTAAAGGGAGGCCCTGGCCTAGCGTAATAGGGCAAGCCAGCCTAGTGGTACTAAAGGGAGGCCCAGGCCTAGTGGAATAGGGCAAGCCAGCCTAGTGGTACTAAAGGACTCCCTAGCCACAACGTACAGTAAAGGATCCTATTCCAGAATACCCTACCTATAGAAATGGGTTCATTTGAGAGTGCTTGATTTGCCTATACTGTGAAACTACTGTAATTACTGTACTGCTTATGCTGAACTATTGCCCTAAGTACTTGAACTATTGTCCAAAATACCTGAACTATTGCCCTAAGTACCTGAACTATTGCTCTAAGTACCTGAACTATTGCCCTAAGTACCTGAACTATTGCTCTAAGTACCTGAACTATTGTCCTAAGTACCTGAACTATTGTCCTAAGTACCTGGACTATTGCCCTAAATACCTGAACTATTATCCTAAGTAATTGAACTATTGCCCTAAGTACTTGAACTATTGTCTGAAGTACCTGAACTATTGCTCTAAGCACCTGGACATTGGCCCTTATCAGTAACAATTACCCCCGAAGTTATAATTTGCCCTCCTCCAGCAATTTATTGTATCACTCCACAGTTCTTTGGGCATTCTTCAGTTATATGTTTACTACTGTACGAAGACAGTCTCAGTCTTCTACCACACTGCAGTCTCATAGTGTGGTCTGTAACACCACGTGCTCAGAATCAGTCTCTACTCAGAAGAAGACGTCCTTCCAGCATTCTTCACTCCTGGGAAGATCATCCATCAGCTCATCCCGTCCATTTGTGTCGTCTGCTGAAGTCGAGTCCGTCGTCAGTCGTACCAGTCGTACCCGCCGTTTTCTTGTTTTCACAGCTTGAAAGTACGTCCGCCGGAACGCATCATGACAGCCATGCCAGTGTTGTTCCGTATGGTTCCTGTTCCAGGTGTCCCAAAGTTGGTCGCCCTCTACAGAAGAGAGAGAGAGTTCATCTTGGAGAACCTGTTCTGTGCCCCCACCTGGTCGTTCGCCGAAAGTCGAGTCCATTGACCCAGTCGGGGTCGTCTGCCGTTCTTTGTTTTGTGTTAGTTTCTGATCCTGAGATTGCAGAGTCAACCATCATCTCTTCAGATTCTTATGGTTCCTGGTCCTGTCAGAGTTCCTTCCAGTCCAGCTGGCCCTTGGAGTGCTGCAGCATCAGTCAGGTCGTGGTAGTCCTCCATTGGATTTATCGCCAAGCAGATCTTGGTCTTTCTTCATCCTTGGCAACCCTAGAAGTGGGTTTTGGCTGAGGAACCTATTGCTTCAGTGTGTTATTTCAGGAACCAGTTGCTTTGGTTCTACATTCCGGCAGCCTTGGAGAGAGTGGGCTTTTGCTGAAAATATATGGTCTGTTTACCAAACTTCTCACCACCCCAGTGGCCTTATCTAGGTCCTTGCTGGGAATTGAGATTAGGGTTCTACAGTTCTGCTTTATTTCCCTTGTAGCTACCAATGAAGAATGACGGTGTACACGAAGACGCTGGATCTCTGGACTCTTGTAAAATCTGGACTCTTACGGAAATGTGTGATGCTGATCACCCTAATGTAGTGCTGAGTAGCCTATGTAACTGGAATCTCGTTTAGAGTATAGAAGTACAGTATAAACTAGTATTAGAATAAGAGTGGCAGTAGGCCTAGAGTTTATGCTTGTAGTAGTAACCGTAAAAGTGGTAGATAAAAAGTATGTCAGTATTTCCCTGTTCCATTGCCCTATTGTTAATCGGGCAACCCTTCCTCCTTCTTGTGACTGTGTCTGTCTACCCCTTGGTACCAAATAAACGCCCTGCAGGCATCGAAATACTAAGTTGACTCCTGCCTTTCCTTGTCCGGATAGTAGTTATCCTATCCACATTTAATTTGGACCTTTGGTGCCTCATCATATCATCTCGAGCACATTAGAAAAAAATTTCTGGCGTAGTCGGTAGGATAGAGATAATTTATCCAAGGAGTCCAAAGTTGGAGTGGCTTAGTAAGAATATTTTAGAGATTTTAAGAGTGTTTTATTAATGTAAGACTTCATAGAGTATTAAGTAAGATTTTCATAGAGTATTAAGTAAGATTTTAGAGGTTGTTAAAATGATAGATTTTATAAAATGTTAAGGGAATACATGGGGACATGTATTTTTGGGGCGAATGTAATGCCCCAAAGTTGGTCATTACAGGGAAAATACTGTAAATAATAGAAAAGTGCCCTGTGCACTTACAGCTTTGTCAAACGTCAGAATTTAAAAGCAATGTGTGTTATAATAGTCTGGATGGAATGCTGTGCTGGGTGGCTCATGCCCAGCATTCCACTCCAACCAATCTAGAACCCTGGGGAGGTTCAAGTTTCAAAAATCATTCTACAGTTAGTCAGTTGGAGACAGTTAATCCTGGGCAGAGGTTGAGGAGACAGGACCCAGAAGTCAGGGGGACAGTTTAGACTTACTTTGTTTGAGCCGTCCCTCTGGAATTGCTGTGGTCCTGTGCTGCCTCCCCTGCCCGAAGATTTCCTCTGCTTCTTCAGTCTGTAGTCGGTGGTGCCATCGGGGCACAACAAAGATGAAAACACCATTTCCTCCATGTTTTAAGGGCTTTTAAGCCCTCCGATTATTTATTTTAGCCCCCAAAGTGATTTTAAAAGTTGTCTCCGGTCCCACGTCGGCAGCAAGCAAGCCGCGTCATTTTTGGCCGTCGGAGGCCCCGAACCATCCCTTCTCGCTGCCTGTGTAATTTCCCTCCACTGCCAGCTCACCTCCCACATCCCAGTGCAACTTGACTTCCCGGAGACGCAGCGGTCAGTCGGTGGCAACACACGTTAGTTGACCGCCAATTTTACTAGGGGAACTGTATTTTGTTTAAAGCGCAGTAGGTGCTTGCAGAAGGAGGCTGAGCATCAAGAGGGGCATCGGGTCATTAGGACCGTGATTTTATTATTAAAGAAGGAGGCGGGCTAGCGACACCCACAGGAGGGGACAGTGCATTAAGGCCAGGTAAAAGGCCTTTGAATATGCAACAGGGGGTGGAACGGAGGAGGGGTTTTGCTAAATAAATGACAGCAGGCATTGGGAGCCTGCAGACTTAAAAGGGCAACAGCATTTAAAAGGGCGATTCCGGCCCAGATTTAAAGTAGGGCACCAGGCCCATTGTGAAGTGGGGCATTAGGCCCAAAGTGTTGAGGGGCATCAGGCCCATTATAAATTGGGGCACCAGGCCCAGTATTTTGAGGGGCACCAGGCCCATTGTAAAGTGGGGCACCAGGCCCAATCTAAGGTGGAGCACCAGGCCAAAGCTAACGTAGGGCTTCAGGCCCGAGGTAAAAGAGTAGGGCATTAGGCCTGAGGTAAAGCCTGGTCTAAAAGGGAGGCCCCAGCCTAGCAGAATAGGGCTAAAGCAAGCCTAAGTGGTACAAGGAGAGGCCCCGGCCTGGCGGAATAGGAGCAAGCCAGCCTAGTGGTACTATAGGAAATCCGCCTAGCATAATAGGACAAGCCAGCCTAGTGGTACTAAGGAGGCTGACCTGGCAGAATAAGACAAACCAGCCTAGAGGTACTAAAGGGAGGCCCGGCCTAGCGGAATAGGGCAAGCCAGCCTAGTGGTACTAAAGGACTCCCTAGCCACAATGTACAGTAAGGGATCCTATTCCAGAATACCTACCTATAGAAACAGGGTTCATTTAAGAGTGTTCTATTTGCCTATACTGTGAAACTACTGTGATTACTGTGCAGCATGCTGAACTATTGCCCTAAGTACCTGAACTATTGTCCGAAGTACCCGAACTATTGGTCCAAGTACCTGAACTATTGCTCTAAGCACCTGGACATTGGCCCTTATCAGTAACAATTACCCCTGAAGTTATAATTTGCTCTCCCCCGGCAAATTATTGTACCATTCCACAGTTCTTTGGGCATTCTTCAGTTATATGTTTACTACTGTACGAAGACAGTCTCAATTTTCTACCACACTGCAGTCTCCTAGTGTGGTCTGTAACACCACCTGCTCAGAATCAGTCTCTACTCAGAAGAAGACATCCTTCCAGCCTTCTTCACTCCTGGGAAGATCATCCATCAGCTCATCCCGTCCGTTTGTGTTGCCCGCCCAAGTCGAGTCCGTCATCAGTCGTACAAGTCGTACCCGCCGTTTTCTTGTTTTCACAGCTTGAAAGTACGTCCACCGAAACACATCATGACAGCCGTGCCAGTGTCATTCCGTATAGTTCCTGTTCCAGATGTCCCGAAGTTGGTCGCCAGCTACAGAAGAGAGAGAGTTCATCTTGGAGAACCTGTTCTGTGCCCCCACCTGGTCGTTTCACGAAAAGTCGAGTCTGTCGAAGCCCAGTCCGGGATGCGTCCACTGTTTCTTTTGTTTTGTGTTAGTTCCTGATCCTAGGATTGCAGAGTCTACCATCATCTCTTCAGATTCTTATGGTTCCTGGTCCTGTCAGAGTTCCTTCCGAGTCCAGCTGGCCCTTGGAGTGCCGCAGCATTGGTCAGGTCATGGTAGTTCTCCATTGGATTCATCGCCATGCAGATCTTGATCTTTCTTCATCCTTGGCAACCCTGGAAGTGGGTTTTGGCTGAGGAACCCTTTGTTTCAGTTTGTTATTCAGGAACCAGTTGCTTTGGTTCTACATTCCGGCAGCCTTGGAGAAAGTGGGCTTTTGCAAGATATATGGTCTGTTTACCAAACCTCTCACCACCCCAGTGGCCTTATCTAGGTCCTTGCTGGAATTGAGATTAGAGTTCTACAGTCCTGTTTTATTTCCTTGTAGCTACCAATGAAGAATGACGGTGTACACAAAGACGCTGGATCTCTGGAATCTTGTAAAATCTGGACTCTTACGGAAATGTGTGATGCTGATCACCCTAATGTAGTGCTGAGTAGCCTATGTAACTGGAATCTCGTTTAGAGTATAGAAGCACAGTATAAACTAGTATTAGAATAAGAGTGGCAGTAGGCCTAGAATTTATGCTTGTAGTAGTAACTGTAAAAGTGGTAGATAAAAAGTATTTCAGTATTTCCCTGTTCCATTGCCCTATTGTTAATCGGGCAACCTTCCTCCTTCTTGTGACTGTGTCTGTCTACCCCTTGGTACCAAATAAACACCCTGCAGGCATTAGAAATACTAAGCTGACTCCTGCCTCTCCTTGTCCGGATAGCAGTTATCCTATCCACATTTAATTCGGACCTTTGGTGCCTCACCATAACATCATCTCGAGCACATCACATGTGCTACAGAATTCTGAACCAACCAGCTCTGGGCCAGCACAGGAGTGTGGCTAGCCACTAACAAGATGGTAGGCTAATTCTCTACTGGAGTTCTTAGCACATGAGAACTTTTCTAAATCTGAACACTATCGGGGGCATCTGCTCCATTTGCCAGCAGAATTCGATAGCTTGTCAAGTGTTGATTCATTTGAGACCCTGTTGTGCTTTCTCGGTGCAGTTCTGCAGCTAGAATTTTGTTTTTAAACATCTGCCTACTTTTCTCAGCCTGGTCTCTGAAAGTGAAAGTGTGCCTCATATGTCCCTGCTCACTGTCCAACCCAGCTCTTTTCCCACCGTCAGCAGCATGGTCACAGCAATGGTGATCACCCCAGACTTAGCCAAGATTACAGTCCTGGTCCAGCATATTTTCCCTGACATGCTGATCTCAGGCAGGCAGTGGCAAAACTAACAGTGACCTTCTCTGCCTGGGAGAGACTGGAGGACACAGAGTGGTACCTGTACCAGGTCAAAAGCAGGAGTAGGAACTTACATGCTAGCAGCAGGGTCATTCCATCCAGTTCCTGCTCTCAAAGATCAATACTTTTGAAAATAGATCCCAGAGAAATACTTTTCATCTAGTGGGACTGCTGGAGGTACAGACTTGATACCTTTTTACAATGTCTAAACCTATGGTTCTCAATTCTGTAACTGTCTGCTTTTTGAAATAGAGTGAGCACAGATGCCTGTCTTCCCAACCCGAGTCTGGGGGCGACCATGGACTATACTGCTCAAGCTCCTATGCTATTCTATCAAGGAGAATATCCTTAGACTGGCATATGAAAGATGACTGCTTCACTAGGAGGGTCACAAAATCTCATTTTTTGAAGACTTTTCCACTGAACTCTCCCAGCCATCAATGGGATTGCATTATGGTTAAGTGGAAGCTCCACCACTTAGTTGCCAACATTGCCTTGTGTTATCCTGCCATCCTATGGGTTAAAGTTAATGGGGTGACATATCAGTTTGATTCCCCAGCTGCAGTTGAGGAGTTCATTAATTGACAAGGGCCAGCCTATGTGTTCTCTGCTTCCCCCTTTGAACATCCTCCTCAATCCTCAACTGTTGCTGTCATGGATACAGCTCCAATGCTGGAAGATGGACTTATGTGTGCCTTGGCCCATCCCCTGAAGAAAATTCCCACTGGCCTCAGAAAAAATGGTCTGAAGACACATAAGACAGAAGACGGAAGTCCACATTGGAATAAGGAAGGAAAGTGATCACTCTCTCAGCCACCATAGGGGTTCCCCCTCCTTTCTGACTTCTAGCAGCCCAATGGAAGCCTCTGTCCTGACACACAATCTATTTGACCAAATCGGACCATCAAAGAATCCAGCACTGCCATTCTCTACTCTTCCTCTGAAGGATTACTCTGGATCTCAGCTCACTTCATTACCGCCTGAGCTGTCAGCACCTAAAGACACTCACTCGGGGAGAGTAGGCCTCCATTTCACTGGCTTCCCCCCAGCTCTGCCTAGCTCTGCCATGTGTGCTGGCTGAACCCAAACCACAAAGATCACAGCCTGTGCATCCAGGATGAACTTGTGTCTCAGCTTTGTGTATCTACCCCAATTTGTTCTGATTCTAATGACTCCCACCTGTCCCTCCTTCCCTTCTGCTTGTGGCTTTATATTGAACCATGGTCATCTTATTTATTTATTAAATTTTGATGACCGAGTAGGGCCACTGATCCCTGAAGGTCCCTTTTTCAGGGTGACTCAGGAATAACTTAAAGGTATAATACAGAAAGATGCTGGTTACATAGTTTTGTCCAATGGTTATGCAGGTAACAGTCATTGTTATTGTTGTTATAACTCTATAGTAAGCATTACAGTAGTGGTATTGGTAGGGTCAGTGCAGTGGTTACTAGGGGGATTAGAGACCTTACTGTCCATAGGTAGCCCAGGTTACAGTGTTGGAGTTAGATGTGGGGGGACTGTCATGTGCCAAAAGCAATGGCAAGTGCTAGCTTCTATGATGTGGGCCTTGAGTCTAGTATGGAAGTTCATAAGTGAGGGAGCTTCCTGTACTGAGGGTGGAAGATTGTTCCACAGGTAGGGGGTGGTATAAGAGAAGAATTTGCTGCCAGCATTGGACTTGACTCTGGGAACCACTAGCAGTGTTCAACCTGAAGTATGTAGGCTCCAGGAGCTGTGCTTGATAACAATAGTTTCTGCTAGGCTGGATGGAGCCGACAGGCAGAGGAGCTTAAAGGCCAGACACAGCAGGGGGTACTGTAGTCATGTGACCAGTGAAGGCCACTGTAATTGGGCTAGTGTGTCACAGTGGTGGGTTTTGAAGTGACCATGGGTAGCAAACTGGGCTACCTTGTTGTAAAGTATCTGCATCCTGTTGACCTCTTGCTTGGCCATGCCCTGTATAATAGGTGCAGCATAGGCCAGCGTCGGGAGCAGGACACTGGAGATGATGAGACCCTAGCTTTTGGGATAAGCTGGTCCTATAAGCGATACAGAGTGCTAGATTTACAGTGGATGGTCTTGGTCACTCGGTCAACATGGTTCTTGAAAGTAAGACCTTGGTCAAGTGTGAGTCCAAGGTATTTTAAAGAGTCGATCACTTTAATACCATTACCTGAGAGTGAAGTAAGCTGTAAGGATTTAGTCCTGTCTTGACCAAGGGATCGGTTTACAAATAGCATGGCTTTTGTTTTGCCTGTATTCAGGACCATTCTGTTGGCTTTTAGTCAAGCCTCCAGTGACATAAGATCAGCTTGGAGGAGGGGACCAAGATCCGTCAATTCGCCCAGTGAGCAGTAAATGACTGTCATCTGCATACTGAATGGCCGAGCTCCCCTGCAGTGGAGGATTAGGTCTCTCATGAACAAAGAGAACAAAAGGGGCCAGATTTGATCCTGTGGTACTCCCTCTTTTAGGGAAGAGAGTCAGATAGCTCACCCTTCCAGATGACCCTCTGTGTATGGCCAGTTAGGTAGTTCTTAAACCACTAGAGGGCTAAGCGGTCCAGTCCAAGTTTGTCCAGCTTTGCTAACAGGAGGTTGTGATTCACAAGGTTGAAGGCCTTGGACAAATCTATAAAGATTGTGCCTGTGGGTGTCCCATTATCCATTACTTGAGTATATCTGCTGAGAAATTAGTGAGGGCAGTGTCAGTGCCGTGGTTAGTTCTGAAGCCATGCTGGGAGGGGGGCTAAGAGCTGGTTCATCTTCAAGTAGTCTCAGAGTTGGCCGTAGACTATTCTTTCTTGGAGTTTTACAAGTATACAGAGCAAGGAGATAGGCCTGTAATTGGTTATGTGTTCCCTGGGGCCACCCTTGTGGATCACGACCACATTGGCCTGTTTCCACTGGTTTGGAACACTTCCTTCCATTAAGGATCTGTTAATAAGCCAGGTTAGGGGTCTAGAGAGGGTTTGGGCTCTGGCCTTAAATAATCAGGAGTTTGTCCCATCAGGTCCTTCAGAGCCTTTGGCTTTCAATGCTTTAGGAGGTTTGGACTTCCTTCATCTTAATCAGTCTTAGGTGGAATAAGGGATGGTCCTTGTGTGAGGGGCTCAGTTGCAATTGGAGCCATGGTATGAAGGATAGACCTACCTTGTATGCATCAAGATTTGTGAAGTGTGCATTCAGGCTGCAGCAATTTGTGGGTAGTCATCTGTAAGCTGGGCGTTGACCTCAACGGGAAAAGGTTCAGCCTTGGTGTTGCCCTTGATCAGGTCATTTATGTTAGACCAGAATAGCTTTGGGTTGCCTAAGCTGTATTTTTGGAGGTGAGTAACATACTCCTTTTTGCAAGTTTAGTGGCTCTCTTGCATTTGTGTTTTAGGGCTTTGTATGTCACAAGATTGGCCAGAACAGAGGTACACTTGAATTTTGTCCGGGCTTTGTCACCTTTAATAATCAGGGTTTTTAGGGCTGGGGAGATCCACTTGTAGCAACTACCCTTTGTTCTGAGTCTTTTCAGTGGGGCAAAGAGGTTGGCTACTGAAATAACTGAGTTCTAGGAGTAATCTAGAGCCTCTTCCAATATAGGAAGGAGCTTTATAGGGCTCCAGTCCAGGTTGCTGAGGTAGTCATTAAATTGCACTGCTGTTAAATTTCAGTAGTTAAGGACAGTAAGTAATGTAGGTTGGACCTTGGGAGCTCTTGCTTCCATATACAGAATATGGGGAGTGGTCACTCAGAGTCAGCCATAACACCAGCTTTCTGGATGTTGGCGGGGTTAGACCCAGAGCCCAATCAAGGGTAGCGTGGTTCCCTGTTTTGTAATTTAATCTAGTAGGTTTGGAGATAACCTGTACCAGATTTTCCTCTTGGACCATGGACAAGGACTTTATTATGGTCATGGGCCCAGTTTAGGTTAAAGTCCCCAAGATCAGGAGCTTCAAAGTGACATCATTGGCTGTAGTTTTTAAGATTCACTCTAGGGATTTGAGAGCAGACTTGGGGGTTATAAATGCAGCCTATTGTGAGATCTTTGAGTGACCGAGAGTAACACGAATGAATATGGATTCGCCATTCCAGGCAGGTGCTTTGCTGCAGACTGAGGTGCAATACAGTTAGTGTGTCTTTCACATATATGAGTCCACCACTCTCTCTTTAACTTTCTCTATCCTTTCAGAAGGTGCTGTATCTTTGGGTCAATATCTAGTGACAGAGGATGTGGGCCTTAAGCCAGGTCTCAGAGATGGTGAGATGTCTGGCTTGTAAAGTTCAAGCCAGGCTTGTACCTCTTATATTTTTGTTCTGAGGCTGCAGACATTCATATGCGCTATCTTCAACCACTTCATGGATACCCAATGGGGGTCCAAAGGGGAAGATATTTGGAGATTGGCAGAAGGAGGGCCAGGGTTGGGCTGTATATCTCCTGACAGGAGTAGCAGCACCTCAAGCAGGCAATGTAACTTGGAGCTGGCTGTTGTGACTCGGTTACTTCAGCACATCCTGCTTGCAAAGTGGAGCATCTTGTAGCATATGCCCCTTTTTCTAGATCAAAGGCTATCAAGAGAGCATATATGCTAGGGTGGGGTGTGCCATCGTAGTAGATGAGGGAAAGGGTGTCATGATCCAGAGGTCCCTTGTTATCAGGGTCCCCTAGGCCTATGATCCTGTCCTCCCAAAGAAGGGACAGTATGTAGAGCGTTGCCATGAGTACTCCCTTATTGGCAGCTCCCATCTGAGAGCTTTCTTGAAAAACTCACATCGGGGGCTTTTCTTGAAGGGATTGGTGTGAGAGGACAGTGCTGCTTCCTCTGCTAGGTCCGCTGGATGTGGACTCTGTTGGTCTCTGGAAAGATTTTAAAAGTAGCCTGGGACTGTGGTCTTGGCCAGCTGACACAAGATCTGCAGTTGGAATGTGGTAACTGCACTGTTTCATTGTTTTCTGCCATGGGAAACATGCACAAAAAATAGAATGGAAAATATGCAAATAACAGAGTTATTGACTTAAAATGTAAACAGAAATTTGCATGCAAACTGATTAACTTGTATTACAACTTTTACTCCACAGAGTCAGCTTGTACATTCGATGATTAAAAATATTTGACATATTTTACAGGCAGAAGAGAACTTGCAGAATGTTTCCAAATAATTTATACACATTGTTTTACAGAAGTAACACTGCATGCAAAATCACTAGTAGCATACACAAATCTGAAGAAGCAATAACATGAGACCCCCATCCACAAAGTTCTCATAGATGCGGACATTGTTCATTTTGTACATCAGTACAGATGTGTGCCACATTTAAACCTTTAGTGACTGGGATCTGTTATAAAGCAAGGCAATTTATCAATTGTAGTACCAACAGCATAGTTAATGTGACTAATTGCACAGAAAAACATTGTGACAAATTAGGATCTGAATATCAGAACATTTTTATTTATTTAGTCGTTGTTTACCAGGTAAGTGCGCTAGCCAACATGATGACTACTTTCAGGCACAACCTGGGAGAGTACAGAACTAATTGGGCAAAACACAAGTACATTTCAAAATACAGTAAGTAGCAAAAGTAGCAATCAATACAACTTTACAAGGACGAGGGAATGTACACAGGTGCAGGAAAAGTGTGTGGGGGGGTAAAACATAACAGAAATGGGGAGGACTCTAATAACAAAATAAACTAGTAGAGAAACAATTTTACCAGTGGGAGACAGTGCATGGAACTATAGCAGTCCAGAAGACATCAAGAGAACAAGTAGGCAGGATGGAGGGATAAAACAATGCAGAAGTAAGTACGTATTCATTTATGCAGCATTGAAAAAGTGACAAGAACAATGCCCTAAGGTTGTTCATGATAATGCCGACCTTACCACAAAACTAACACCATGAAGACCATTACAGCAATAAAATCAGCAGCTCACTGTAATGGTCTTGTGGTACATTGACACGGTGTCTCCGGGACCTGTGCCACCTCCCTGCAGCAACTCCAGCCTGGAGCTGATTATTTAAAAATCTGGGCAGTGCGGATGGTACAGCCTCCCCACCAAAAAAACAATGTTTTCCTGATGGCAAAATTCTGACTGTTGGCATTAGGTTTTTGCTGTAAAGGCGGTTGACAAGTTTACTGTCAAACTGCAATGGTGGATCTGTTGTTCATGTAGTGGTAGTTTTCTCACCTGGTAAAGGTGATTGCATGGGGTAAGCCTCTGAAGTACTTCAGTTCTCACAGATAGGATATTTAGGGTCCAACTAATAGGCTGTCAGTCCACGTGGGATTCCAAATTTGAACTCTGAGCTCCATCCCTCTGCATACTGCTCGCCAAGACCAATTTCAATGTCTTCCTATGCTTGTTCATCTGAAATTAAACTAGCTAGATAGAGAATGGCCTGTGACCTATAATTGCTCATGACTTTAATTCATTTTTGCAACTTTATTACCCAATTCCAGCTACAGATTAACTAGTTGCAACCCATGTGGCATACCTGTCAATCATAATCTTGTGCCCTGGTCCACTCATGTGCTGTCTTCTCAGGTGATATGTGGAGTGCCTCAGAGGAGCACCTCCCACAATTGCCTTTACCAGGTGAGAAAACTACAATTGTGGAGGCTATATTCTGAAGCACTACAGTTCTTACAGATATTTTCTTTAGTAAGCAGTGCTCATTCACTCAGACTGGGGGACACAATCCGTGTTCAGAGTCCAGATAGACCGACTAATGAGAGACGTGATGGCTGCCTGACTGCGAGTCGCAACTTCTCCTCGCTCCCTGCTAAACCCACAATTTCACCCTTTTTTGTAGATTTCAACTTATAATCTCTACTAATCTCAGTGTGGAAAGTTCTCCAGAGATGATCACTTACGGATAGAAATGGATGTAGATATGCGGAAAGCTCCATATGCCATACACCACATCCCTCACCTGAGAAAGACAAGGCTGCAAAATGCCCAAAGCACAGATGGCCACATTTACTCAGTCTGCCATGACTGCCACAGCCTTGTTGGAAGAACGCTTCATGAAGATTATGCAGCCCCTCAGGATTCTATTCCCGCAATTTCTAGCGATGTGCAACGAATCCATGTCAATCTTGATTCACTCACCTCCCGAGTGGGAGACGTAGATGCACGATTGATTTCAGTAGAGAAATGGAGGGAGAAAGGGGATCTGGACTCCTCCATATTAAGACAGAGGATCCAAAGAATGGAGAACAAATTGGAGGACCTAGAGGGGTGCAGTTGGCGCAACGACCTCATCATTTTCAGCCTGCCAAAGAAAGAAGAGGGTAATAATCCTATTTTATTTGTGCAAAAGCTCTGCAAAAGAATAGCAGGGCCCTCACCTAATAATACCATCTATGTAGTTGAAAGAGCACATCATTCCTTGCCACCACCCCCCCCCCATAACCAGGGGCACCTCCTAGGCCCTTAGTGTTCAAATACCTAACTTTCTGGACAAGCAGCACATTTTGGCCAAAATTAAAGAAGTACAAGAGATTCAGTGGGAAGGGAATAAGCTCAGACTATCTCAGGATTTACCTCAATCAGTAAGACTCAAGTGGTGAGAATTTCAGCACCTGGTATTGTGACTGTTAGCTGCTGGGAAAGCCTTTTGGATAAAGTACCCCGCAACTCTACAAGTCAAGCATAATGATAAGTGGATCACTGTGGAGTCACCCAAGCAGGCCACAGAGGAACTCCGTAATTTATTCCCAGATCTTTTCAAGTGAAAAGGGCCTTTCTGATTAGGTAATGCAAGCTGGCTAATAGCGACTGATGCTTTGGGTTGTTTAGACTATGTCTCTTCAGGTACTTTACCAATCATCACGGCACGGCATGGGATCCAAAAAAACTCTTTTTTTTTTTTGCTGTTAAGAAACCAGAGACTCCAGGTTGCCTGCGAGGGAGCAGTATTTGGAATCTACAGTGGACTGGCTTGGTGGAATGGACACTCAACTTTCTTTGTCCAATTTCCACGTTGTTGGCTGCGCAGTTCACTGGTAATGGAGAACTACACTGGACTGTGTTTGGTGTAACAAACATTCAATCTCCTTTCTCCTTTTCCTAAATTGATGATTGCGCAGTTCATATTCAGATACACAGCTGTAACAGTGGAAGGGTGTTCTTTGACAAATGAGACTCTCCATGCCTGATTAAGTTGTCTACATTATCAGTTTAAAGGCCATGGACTACGAAGTTCCGTTTATTGAGAGAGTAATTCTGGGTAAATCAGGAGTGATATTGAAACTCCAGGTTTAACTTCTTTTTTCTTTCTTTTTAGTGTCCTGCTACTAGTATTAATAAGTAGGGTAGCATAATTAAAGAGCAGACGAAAAGCTGCTGTACAGACATGTATTGTTTTTTGAGCTGCCCTGCTTAACATTTTGTTACCCTCATCTGAAAAAGGGTAGAACTCTTTAACTGTTCTTTGAGAGCATCATGATGAAACTTTTGATTGCATCTGAAAAACTTTTCTTTTTTTTTTAGCCAACTGTATATTCTTAGTGGGTTGGGGGGTGGAGAAGGAACTTGATTTGGTTCAGGTGGTGAATAATCTTAATCACATACTGTCTTGTATAACTGGAGTTCGGTTTTTAGAACTGGGGTAGTTTAATATATTGTATTTTTGTGTGGGAAGGTAGAAGGGGTTTTTTTCTTCCTTTGTTCTCAAGGGACATGGGTGTCCCCTTTACTTCTGTTTAATAATAATAGTAATTTTCAACTGAGGGAGGACAGATCTGCACACACAGGCTTCATGGGGCTTTATCCACAGCAAGACAACTGAATTTAGAGGCTTTTTAACCTATCCACTAACTGATTGCTGTTAATGGGGGGACTCTACAAATTCGTGAGCTGGAATATAAAAGGAGCCCAATGTAAACAAAAGAGATGCATGATTATCAAACATCTTGCTCATCTTGGGGCAGAGATTGCCTATTTCAGGGAGACCCATTTATACAAGAACAATATCCCACTCTTCAAATGGGGAGGGGTGGGACAAGTCTTTGGTTCTGCCAACTCCACTAAGCGAGCAGGCACCATTATCTTGATAGCCAAAAATGTACCATAATTAAATTGCAGGAATGGAGTGACCCAGAAGGCCATTACAGCATAATACAGGGCACCTTGGAATCTACCCCAACTTTGATTGGCTCTATGTATGGCACAAACATAGACTCACCCCTTTTTTTCACACATATGTTAACAAGGGTAGTGTCAAGCCCACCTATTTTAACTTTCTTGAGCTGGGACTGGAACCTTCTCCCAAGGGTGGATCTAGATCGCTCAGAGAGTTAAAAGGTGGGGCTTTCCCCAGCACAGCACACCCTTAGAGACCTCCTATCCGGAGCAGGTGTAGTGGATGTTTGGTGGACTCTAAACCCAGAGGAAAAGCAATTCACCTACTATTACCCCTTGCAAACCACTTTTTTCAGAATAGACTGTTGGTTAGTTAGCTCTTTTTGCCTCCCTGGTATCCTCAATGCACCCATCTACCCCAGAGTACTCTCAGATCATTCCCCAGTTGGCATATCCTTTGTTCTGGGGCTGGGGACCCAGAGAAATTTTCTTTGGCAACTCAATATGCAATTGCTAAAGCACCCAGAGACCCTAACTTTCACACAAGAATTTATAGAAGGTTTCCTAGACTCCAATCTGGGCTCAGTGGAAGGACTAACATAGTTTGGGCTGCTCTCAAATATGCCCTAAGAGGCAACTTTATAAGCATTGCCGCCACCCAAACCAGGAAAAATAAATTAGTGCTAGAATCTTTATTAGATGAGATACAGAAATTAGACCACACAATACATAAGACATCACCACAAGAAGATTGGCCAGGCTTCATCATCTCCAAGCATCCTATTATGATATAATGGCACAGAAAGCAGAGTTGGCCATCCATCACACTAAACTGAAATATCTGGAATCTCGTGAGAGGGCAGGGAAACTTCTTGCCCTTAGATTAAGGCAAGTTTAGATGTCTGAATTTATTCCAGGGCTGAGATCCCCCCTAGATGGTGGCATTATTTCCCATCCCCAAGATACTGTAACAGCCTTTGGTGATTTCTATAAGGGTCTTTACTCCTCTGATGATCCCACAAATGTGACTGATCAAGACATCACTGATTATCTTTGTTCGCTAACCTTTACACCCTAATTCCATATGTGGCAGAACAACTTGGCACCCCAATCACCTTAATTGAAGTGGAAAAGGCTATTACACAGCTACCTCACGATAAAACCCCTGGCACCAGATGGTTTACCCAATAACTTATATAAGGCCTGTCTCCAGCAACTTTCCAGTTTGCTGATGAATGTAGTCAACTTGTGGTTTCATCAGGGGATAAAAGACTCTAGTTTCCTAGAGGCAATTATCACCCTTATCTCCAAGCCAGATAAGGATCCATTATGCCCAGGAAGCTATCGTCCAATTTCTTTATTAAACTCGGATGTTAACATTTTAGCAAAAATCTTAGCCAACCACTTAGCCCCAATTCTAGGAGAGATTACTGGCAATGATCAAGTGGAATTTATGGCTGGACCTCTCTCTGGAACCTCATGAGAAAACATATGCATTTGATTACGGTGTTGAGGTAGTCAGGGGTCCCTTCAGTCCTCATCTCTCTCGGCCTTCGAGCTTTCAATCTGGTCTCTTGATGCTTCTTGTTTGCTACTCTAAAGCATCTTGGCATGCCTGATACCTTCCTTACATGGGTCAAAATCCTATACACTACCCCAAATGCTCGGTGTGGTGCAATGGGCACCTATCCCAACCATTTTCTCTCGAAAGAGGTACTGGTCAAGGATACCCCTTATCCCCTCTTCTTTAACTGCTACCTTGAACCACTCATCCATACACTCATCTCCTTCCCTCATTGAGGTATACAACTACATGGGGAGTGTTATGTACTATTATTTTATTATTATTATTATATTCAGCCTATCGGATGATCTACTGCTACATCTTGAGAGCCAGAGGTCTCCCTACCAGCTCTCTTAGGGGAAATCGATACATTTTCCAAAATTTCAGCATATAAGCTTAATCTTTCCAAAACCAAGGTGTTTCCTCTGAATCACTGGGCTAACAGAACCAACTGTAATGCCTTGGGCTTATCCTGGGAATATTGAACCTTCACCTACCTAGGGATTAAGGTCTCCTGGAGCATTCCCTCCATGTTCAAAGATAACTTAGCCTCCCTAGTACAAATTTTGCAAGCTGAACTAAATAGATGGAGTGCCTTGCCAATGTCATTATGGGGGCATATCAACATTCTGAAAATGAGCATCCTGCCAAGGCTTCTATACCCACTTGGGCCTTTATATTCCCAAATTGTGGTTTGTGAAATTGCAGAGAATGTTCAACAACTTTCTCTGCAAAAATAAACCAGCTAGAAAGGTGTACCTTAAGTTAACAGTCCCTAAATTGCAGGGAGGGCTTGCTCTCTCTTCCTTTTACTTATTGTGAGGCCCCAAGACCTTAGTAGAATAGTCTTTGGTACAAGGCAGACTCTTTGGCAAGGGAGGCACCTATATCCCTGCATGGTTAAATACTGAATGAATTAGAGCACAGGCGTAAATGGTTCTTTAGCTGCCTTGGTCTAGGCTGAAACCTTCTAAACTTTCTTGGTCATAGACCTACCCTAATGGCCTGGTCACTAAAGCTCTGCAACAAGTCCTTCAGTACCTCTCAGTGAGTTGGCACATATCGTCTGCTCAACCCCTCTTTTGTAATCTACATTTTCAAATTGACCATCGTCCCATCCTATCCTCATTCCTTCCACAGCTTAAGCACAGTACATTAGCAGACCTTCTGCAAGACAATACTGTGGCTCCTTTTCAAACTTTACAGTCCCATTTCAAGCTTAGCCCCAATGATATATTTAAATACTTGCAATTCAGGAATGTGATAGTAGCCTTTAATGACAAGCAGGACTGGTCTGATTAGTCCTTTCATGGGCTCCAACAAATTTTCCAAAGAACAGACAATACTTACATAGTTTTGAGGATATATAAACAAATGCAGGCCTTAGATCATAGTCTTCCAAACTGGAATCTGTTATTACTGGGTGCAGGAGCTCTCCCTACTGGCAGAAGTAGAATTCTGGACTAAAGTCTGGAGCATGAATTACAAATACATTAAGCAAGACAAATTACATCTCGCCCAATTTCAAATTATGTACAATATGTACTAACCCCACTAAAATTACACAAGGTGGGACTTGTAACCTCCCCAGATTGTTTCCAATGTAAACAGGCCCCAGGCTCTCTCTACCACATGTTGTGGAAGTGTTCCTGCACTCAGAACTTCTGAAAAGCAATTCAACAAGTGTTGGACCCCACCCTAGGCTTAGACTCCTTATTTACCCCCAAATCATGCTTGCTGGCTGTATACCCTCAGGGAACGCCATTAGTACATCAGGCCCATCTGACCTTAATTGCCACTATTGCAAAATTGGCCATGCTTTGACACTGGAAGAAAGATTCACTTCGCATGACACTAGAATTGTACTGTGAAATTCTCCTTGCTATCCAATTAGAAAAGCATATCACAACTTTGAGGCATAGACCCCAATATTATCAGACTACTTGGGAGCCCCTTATGACTCTGCTCTGCCCATGGAAACCATAGTGACTTCTCAACCTCCCCATTTCAACCCTGTAGTATTTTGGTGTTAATTTACCCTGTCTTTTCCCCGTATTACTTTTCCCCTTTGGTTTTTCCTTTTCTTTTCTCCTTCTTTTTTATATTTCTCATCAATGTGCAGATCTGGGAAAAGGGAGGGGATTATGGGGAAATGGGGGGGGGGGTCCTGTATGTAATGTTTTGTTTTGGTTATTTGATTTCATATGTCTCTGTTTTTTGTAATTCTTGCTTTTCTTTATATTGTTCATTTTTTCTTGTTTTTGTTCTTGTCACATTGTTGAAAAAACAATAAAGTATATTGAATTAAAAAAAATAGTACAGATAGACTTCTGCTTGTAGTACCAAGCGACCAAAGTAAATTGAATGGTTCTGTGAAATGTCTACTCTGTAATATCTAATAAATGTGTGTATGTATGTCCAAGTGGCAGCTGCCCATATTTCCTCTGCTTTGGGAATGTTTTTTCTGATCAACATGTTGCCACTGCTCATGTAGATTGGACATTGATGTATGTAATGGCTATCTCTCCAAAGAATTTTTCCTCCGTAACGGGACTAGACAAGGTTATTCCTTGTCACCAATTTTATTTAATATTTATCTGGAACCCTTGCTAAGAGCACTATCTATGGAACCCAGGGTTCGAGGGATTGAGGTTCAAGGGATGGAGCTTAAATTTTCGGTATTTGCTGACGATATCTTGTTGCACTTAAACAATCCGGCTGACAGTTTTCAACACGCCTTGGAAATTATCAGGGAATTCTCAGAGGTATCAAATTATAAAGTAAACTTAAGCAAAACCCAAGTTATCCCGCTTACGGTATACACCCTCAGATCAGATTTTGAACACCTCCAGATCAACTGGGCCTCGGATAAAATTAAATACTTAGGAATTTGGATTAGAGCCAGGTCTGAGGATGGGGTGGAGGACAATAGGGGTAACTTATTGGCCACAATTAAAAGCGATATTTTAAGGTGGAATAAACTCCCTTTAAACTTTACCGCCAGACTAGGAATGATTAAAATGAATCTATTACCCTGATTATTATACCCCATATACCTTCTATCATACAATATCCCGAAGGGCCGGTTTACTAGTATCCAAAGGGTAATTTCAAACTTCCTATAGGATTCTAAACCCCCAAGGAGGAAACACGCTGCCTTACGCCTCTCTTATCCTAAAGGAGGTAAAAAACTCCCCGATTTGTTTTTATATTATGTTGCAGGACAGCTTGGGCTGATGGGGCAATGGGCAAGAACCAGGGAAGAAGGAGGGTATACATCAACCTGGCTGCGAATTGAGCAGAGCATTTTAAAGGATTTAAAACTCTCCCCGGCTGAATTGTTGTATACGGATCTGGTGGCTTTGCCTACTAGGGAGGAGCATACACCAATCGAAAAGTCAATGAAGGCTTGGTGGGAGCTATAAAACCAGGCTCAGAAGAAGGCTCAGAGGGGAGCCAGAGACCAATCCATAGTGGGTAACCCTAATTTTCATCTAGGGGGATTGGTAATTAGCCCCAATGGGCACCACAATTGGCCAAGTTAAATCTGGTAGATTTTATACTCGATGATAAGGTGAGCCTACCAGTTCATACTAGGAGTGGAATTTTTTTAAAAAGGTCCAAATTAAAAATATGATACAGAAGTTCATATGAGACAATAAAGTAGTGGGACTGACCCCATTTACTTGGGACTATTTGAAGGAGTTTGATCTCCTACAACACCCCCTTTCAAAAGGTTTATAGGGTACTGTTGGATTTTTTGAACTAGAGTCTAAGGCCCAGGCAGCATACTGGGATAAAACTCTATCCCCCCCGAGGTCTGACTGGAAGGAGATTTGGAAAAATGTTAAAATCTTACCGGTTCCGAAGTACAGGACTATGCAATTTTTCATATGTTCGAATATTTATTATACCCCTGTTAAACTATGTTCTAGAAAACTCAGACAGACAGATCTGTGTTTTAGGTGTGGAATAAAATCAGGGGACCTATTGCATGTAATGTGGAGCTATTCTAAAATCCATTCATTATGGATCCAAATTGGCCAAGAAATGGATCCCTGCTAAATTACACTGAATATATTAAACCGGAGATCTGTCTCCTAGGGGACATGAAAACAGTATTGAGGGACTCAGCCAAATACCATGTGTCTCTGATGTCTGCCTTGGTTAAAGCATTTGTTTTGAGACACTGGAAGAATGGTAATATATACACTTATGACCAATGGGTCAGCGATCTGATGCAGGTCTTGGGCAGACTTAAAAGGCAAATGGCTGTAGAGGGGGAAAAAGAAATTATATGCTAGAAGGTGGGGGGTCCTAGAAAAAGTATACTCGATACAACAGAAGGGTCCCCAGGCTCTGATCTGTCTGTCTGAAGGGGAGTAACTTGTAATACTCTTGTAAAAGAACGTGATAAGTAACTAGGATTGTATGGAGATGTATCATTTTCTTTAGGGTATGTCTTTAATTACTGGGGCATAACACTCTCACGGGATTGACTCTAATAGGGTCAGAAGTTTTTTATACTATATGGTCAAGAAGGGTTCTCTCTCTCCCAGGGACACAGTTATTAAAGGTTATCCTCATGTAGTTACTTTTACCTCAAAGCTGACAGAGCTATATAAATCTGATTATGGCCAAGAACCGGGTTAGACTATAGCCAACTTTGAATGGAATAGATATATTTGTTCTATCGATATAAGGGGACTCAAGTTTTTTCTAGTGATTTCATATAACTGTGATTGTAAATAAGTTTGGGGATGTATATAGTTTCCATGTCCAGTTTGGGGATGTGTGCCCAGGTATCCATCCTGGGATGTATGTGTTTATGTCTTATTGCTGAAAACATAAAATTCTAATAAAGAATTTCAAAAAAAAGTTTAACAAATGCAAGTTGCTGGATGAGCTTTGGGTCCTGTATTAACAAATGAAGCTCTGGGGATCTACTGGCAGGGTACCACACTGGGACAGTGAAACTGTTAGCAAACATTTGATGCCAAAAGCATAACAAATTGGATGGCTGTCTGAGTATATTTGTTTATTGATAAAACATGGAACTGAAATTTTCATAATTCTGGGAACAGAGTGAGGGTCTGGTTTCCAGCAAAAGGCTATATAGTCCTGTTTAAAAACAAAATGTTTGATCTGCAACAAACATGTCCAAGTGAGAAAGGTGAAAAAAAAAACAGATGTGTACTGAGACACTTTGGATTTTTCTTTATAAAAGGAGGATCTCATTGTGAGCCAGGACAGAAGGGGTCAGTATGTAGGTGCAACAAGCTGACCAATGATATGCGACTAGAAAGTGTGAACTCTGATGTGGTTCAGGTTCTCCAAAGACAACAGACTATGCTAATGTTTTATATCTTCACCTATAAGTTTGACCAAGCTATAAGAAAGCAAACCTGGAGACCTGGGTTTGAAACCCACCAGACACCACTTGCATACTGTGTGACCCTGAGCAAATCACTTAACTTCCATTTTCTCCCAGGTCGCACCTGGAAACAAGTTCTGGCTTAGTGTGCCTTTCCTGGTTAAACAATTTCCCGTCTCCCCTTTCCTAAGTCTGTGTTTTTATGGTTTAAAGCTTTTTTTTCAATTTTTTGTCCTGTAAGCATCTTTGTTCTATTTTGGAAAATGTGTAAGCACATTATGTAAATAAAGAAGTTCTTATTTAGAACATTATACAGACTAGTTGTGCATTTTAATAAAAAGGCTATAGTTTGTGAATTTCAGAGGTAACTGTCATTCCGAAGAGACACACTAACTTTATAATTTAAGCAATTTGAAAACCACATTCCTTCCTGCTACAGGGAAAGGAGTGTAGTTGTAGTACCCCAGAGTTGAGGGGCACCACAAAGAGAGAGAGAGAGAGTGATGGGAACCCTTCTCCAAGTGAGGGATCTGAACTTCGTTCTCCCGCTTCTCTCACTCTTTTTTTTTTCTTCTTCCCCAGCCTTTGTTCTATTCATGCCTTCTGGTGCAGCAGGGAGGCCAAGAGAAGGACTCAGCCCTGCTGGGAGACCCTACCCCAGGTATAAAAGCCCCAATCCCTGGGTCTACCAAGCATAACCTACCCTACCCTAGAAAAGGGTCCGGGGAGTGGATTTAGGCAATAGTTGTGGCTCAGCTAGTAGAGTGCAGGATGTAGTGAGCGCAGATGCCTAAATGTACCTCTAGTGAGACAGTGGCTCCTCCAGTGTCACTCCCTTCCAGCTGGAGTCTGAAGGCAGCAGCAGCAGTCAATTGGGTGGGAGTGTGGCTTCGCAACATGATCTGTCCTCCTCTCCCCTTCTCCCAAGTCCCGATCGGTGGTGGAAGCAGATTCAATGACAGACAGAGGTATGCATCAGGAATTCAGGTGTGGTTGTAAACATGTTCCCTGGATCTTTTGTTCCACACCAGCCCCTTCAGCAGCAGAGCAGAAAAACACTGGTGGGAACATGGTTCCCTGGCCACTTTCCCAGATACCCAGTAATTGCAGCGGTCCCTGGCTGTGGTGGTGAGTGGTATATGTGCCCAACTTATTTTACTCACATCACAGGCTCTCTAAAGATGGGAAAGGGGGGAAGGAAAAGGAAGCAGTGGGCTGAGTGCCCCTACAGACATAAAGGAGGAGGGGACCAATGGCATTAAAGGGGTGGGAGCCCAGACACTATAGTGGTAACATCATTGCAAGGAGTAGGGGTGGGTGCATTGGGCTTGTAGCCCTTTGTTCTGGTTTTGCACCATGAGTGTGGAGTGGGCCCAGCAGCAGAGGACCTTATCTATATGCATATGTGAGGCAGGACCAGTGCCTAGCATTCCATAGGAGCAGACATAGCAGCCTTACTGATATTAATTGAGAGGCAACTTTGTTCCTAGGGGCTGTGCAGAAGCAGCTAGAGGAGGGAAAGATCCTTAAAGGTGCATCATCCTCTCAGGAGGAAAGGGGAAAGATCCACTAGCCATAGGTTGCATGCAGAGCAATGTGATGTGTACTGAGACCCATGAACAGAATTTTGCCAGAGCATGTCAAGTGCCCCTAGTAACAGAGTTTGTTTTCTAAAGCAATGACCTGAAATGCTTGCAACCCTAGCTGTTATTGGACTGTGTTCCCTGTGTACTGGATGTTCAGCTTTGGCTCCATTGCTAGGATCAGTTTCTTCATCACTCGACTCTGACTTAAGGGGGGTACCTGACCACTCCTCCATCTTTAGCAGACCTGCCTCCAGTGCCATTGACCTGCTTTAAATCTCTGCCTCAGATTCCAGCATCAGTACTGCAGTGGTAAGTTGTAGAGAGCTGTTAGTCAGGTATTGAGAAGTGAGTCAACTTAGGATCCACCCCAGCTCAAGAGTGAGGGATTGCAGTTAACATCGTGCATGACTATTTTCTTAATTTGGTGCCTGTCCACAAGTCGTGCTCATACTAGTGCTGCTCCGCAGAGTCTGTACGGAGGATCACATCACCAATAATCTTCTTGTTAGGAGGTAGCCTGGGTGCTAAGGACATACAACAGGCCATTGTTGTGGATTGTACAGAAAATCATATGCCAGTAGACCCCAGATCCTTACCAAGAGTCACAGAGGATTGCCAAGTTCTTCATCATTCAACTTGCAGTGTTCTTCTTTGTTCTCTATTTGTATGGGGGATGCCCCATTATGGCATGTGTATGAAAAGTGTTTTGTGGAGTCAGTTTCTAATTGCTGATCAGTCAACGCATCACAAAGCCCAACTTTGTTGTCTTCTTGTCTCAGCAAAGTACATGTAGGACTTAGACTGAAAGAGATTAAACCCCTGTTATGGTACCTGGTGAATATGTTGTGGCAATTGTAGCACAGGAAAATCCACCCTAGAAAAATAGCATTTCATATGACAGCTACAAGGACAGCATAGCTCAAGTCAGTTACTGCTATCCCTGTAGCTGTCATGATATGGAAGGAAGAGTACAATTGGAGAAAAAGTGTAGCACTTTGCTGAACTGCGCCCATGGTGCAGGGGGTTAAGGCAGCAAGCAGCTGGGATAGTGGAAACCAGGGTTCTGTTCCTGGTCTCCTGTCTGTGGTGTTTCTCCCCCCCCCCCAGTTTTATTTTTTGTGTGTTTTCCCTGACCTTGCACATTTGCTCCAAACCCTCACAAATGCAACCCCCAAGTTCCTCCCCATCCACGAGTTGCAACCCCATGGAGTTTGATATATTAAGTTCAGGGGCTGCAGGGATAAACCCCGTGAAGGGTACAAAATAAATTTAGTTGTTAGTTAGTCATGGTAATGATTTGTTTGTTTCTTGACTGCTACCATTGACTTTGTCATTGCAGTCTGTTTTGTTTAGCACTACTTTGTAAAGCACAGTTTTTCACATACAGTTTTTGACCACACTATTTCTCTTTGAATTTTTTTATTTATTTATTTAGTTTTTATTGACCGGGTAAGTGAGCTAGACACATTCTTGTATATTTTCAGGCATGACCTGGGCGGGGGAGATACAGATGATTGGCAACTGACCTTGACCCAGATTAAGTTGTTGGTGGTATTTTTTTTTGTGAATGAGGAACACTTAGCCAGGGCACTGGGGAAATTCTCCTACTCTGCTAGTAGGAGGAATGTTGGCATGAGCATGAAGGCCACTTACTGTGCTCTGGATGAACAGATGGACGTGTTGGAGCCTAGGGAGTTAGTCTCCTCCTCAGCCTCATCAGCTTTTGAGACTACCACTAGCGGAAATATTTAATTTTTGTCTGCAATTGATCTCACTTCTGGAGAAGCAGGAAAATCAGAACCAAATGGAATAAATTAGGAAGCACAGAGGATTCCTGATGTCGTCAGGAATGTGGTTATTCACTCTGAAGGTATGGCAAGTAAAAATACAGACTGCAAGCAAGAAAAAGAGAAAGGAGCACCTGAACTAAAAGACCTGGATGATCCGTTGGTGACGGATGGGGAATCTGTTGATGCTGAGGAAAATACTGAGAAATGCCCTGGTGGGAAAAAAGTGACAGTTACTACAGCAAATCGTGGATGAGGAGGAGAAATTTCGAGTGGCGACAGAAATTTTACACAAAGTCTCAGGTTGCAGAGGCAATGAAAATGGATTTGAATCTCTTGACTGATGAGACCACACCCATATGCAGCATCCAGGCCATGACAGACAAAAAACCTGTGATGGAAATAAAGACTAAATCAGATGACTTACCCCAGAGGAAAACCCTTAGGATCACTTCCAGATGAAATAAACCAGGAAATCTGAAAGAAATGAATGATTCTTCAGAACAAACATCAGAATGGTCAGCAGCCTCGGCCTTGAAAAATGCAGGATGGGTAGGAGAAACAGGTGGGTCTTGGAAACGGAACCTGAGTGATCCAAAGGTGCAAGTATGAGGACATTGAGGTGATGACTACAAGTAAATTAATTAATTCTCCTAAAAAGGGATGTTGCACTCTTGATGCTGCAAATGACATAGAAATAGAGGAGATACAACAATTTGAAGAGACTTCCTGAAATATGGGGCATTTCTCTAAATGGGTCAGCTAAAAGAAGAAAAAAATGTAGAAAAAGCTAATGATAAAGGATTGGCCCCACTTCTTATTAATAATACTGAAGCCTCAACTTCAGTGTAAACACTAAACATAAAGCAGGTAGCAATCAGGGTTACCTTCTCAGAGGTGCTGCCAGTCCATGGCAGGGGTGAGGCTAGGGTACTGCACACCATGCAGTTTAATGAATGGTTGCAAAACTGGTGCAGAGCACAGGGCTTTGGCTTCATTGGGGACTGGGGGTACACCTGGAGAGATGAAGGTCTATATTGGCACGATGGTCTGCATCTGTCCATGAAGGGAACCAAGCTCCTAAGTGACAGGTTTAAATGCTTCCTTGGCAAGCTTTTAAACTAGCCAAGGGGGGAGTTGCTGATAAAAGGCAGGAAATTTCAAGCCTCCTCCCACAAAACATGGCAGGTAGTAAAGTAAACCCTGAGGTACAGAGCTCAACAGAGGGCAGGACAAGGGTAAATGGAAAAATAGACAAGGGCAATAAAAGCAGGGATGGGGGGAAAAAAGGATAAAGCCAACATTAAATGGAGGGCAATGAGTACCAATGCCTGTAGTCTGGGAAAAAAGCTTCCTGAGCTAGTAGCCCTGATGGAAGATGAAAAATTGGGTATTGTGGCAGTCACGGAAACATGGTACATGGAGAACCATGACTGGGATGCCAACATACCGGGGTACACAGTCTACAGAAGGGACAGGGAGGGTAAAAGAGGAGGTGGAGTAGCTCTATACATAAGGGAAGGGATCAAAGCTACAGTACTAAAAAGTAAAGGGGGAGGACAAGAGGCACTCCGGGTCACCTTGGAGACAGGGAATGGCATCACAATCTGCACAGGAGTTATATACTGACCCCCGTCTCAAGGGGAGGAAATGGACAAAAAAATGATAGAGGACATTCTAAAAATGGCTGAAAAAGGGGAGATACTGTTGATGGGGGACCTGAATATACCAGATGTTAACTGGATAACATGTACTGCAGCCACATCCAAGAGCAGGGTTATTCTTGATGCCCTGCGGGAGGCAGGCCTTAGACAGCTAGTGTAGGAACCCACTCAGGAGGAAGCAGTACTAGACCTGGTACTCTCAAATGGAGAGAGGAGCACAAATTTAGAAGTCAGTAGACATCTGAGAACAAGTGACCACTGCACATTGTGCTTCACAATAAGCACAACCATGGAGACTAACATACAAAAACAAGGATACTGGACTTTAGAAGGGCTGACTTTGGCAAAATGGGTGAATAACTGAAGAATGCACTAGCAAATGGCCAAAAAGGAGGGTTGGAAGAACAATGGAGAAAAATCAAAACTGCTATCATAGAGGCAACAAGCCTTTGTGTGAAACAAATAAAGAAAACAAAGCGGAGTTAAAAAACACTATGGTTCTCAAAGGAGGTGGCAGGGAAGGTTAAGGAGAAAAAGGCTGCATTCAAAGAGTATAAGGAATCACAGAAGGAGCACGACAGGGAACTGTATCAATTAAAGCAGAAAGAAGTGGGGAAGACAGTCAGAATAGCAAAGGTCCAAACCGAGGAAAAAATTGCCAATTCGGTTAAGAAGGGGGATAAAACCTTTTATAGGTACATTAGGGAGCATAGAAAGGTTAAGGGAGGAATAGTGAAGATTAATAAAGGAGAGGGGAGGTGGGCAGAGGGAGACAGTGAAAAGGCAGAGATACTGAATGAATACTTTTGCTCAGTATTCACAAAAGAAGATGAGGAGGAGTTACAATCCAGACAATAGAAGCACTCTGGGTAGGGGGGTTGATACCAGTCCATTTATAGAAGAAAGAGTCCTGAAAGAACTCATAAAACTCAAGGTGGACAAAGCAATGGGGACTGACAGGATTCACCCCAGAATCCTAAAAGAACTAAGGGAGGACCTAGCGACACCACTGACCACACTTTTTAACAAATCAAGGGAGGATGAGGTGGTACCTGAGGACTGGAGGAGATCAGATGTGATTCCCCTTCACAAAAGTGGGAGCAAGGCAGAAGCAGAAAACTACAGACCTGTAAGTTTGACCTCAGTGGTAGGGAAAATAATGGAATCACTTCTGAAAGAAAGAATTGTTGAGTACCTAGAGGCCAGCAGAGCACAGGACCCAAAGCAGCATGGATTTACAGTAGGAAGATCATGTCAGATGAATCTAATAGATTTATTTGACTGGGTGACCAAAGTAATAGACCAGGGAGGGGCTGTGGATATGGCCTATCTAGACTTTTGCAAGGAATTTGACACAGTCCCACACAAAAGACTAATAATCAAGTTAGCCAGCCTGGGAGTGGGTTCCAGGGTGCTGCCTGGGTAGCAAACTGGCTGCACAACAGGACACAGAAGGTAATAGTGAATGTAATACATTCCAAAGAAAGGGGGGTTACAAGTGGAGTACCACAAGGCTCAGTACTGGGTCCAGTCCTCTTTAACATCTTTATAGGTGACATTGCAGAGGGTCTAGAGGGAAAGGTATGCCTCTTTGCAGATGACACAAAAATCTGTAACAGAGTTGATACACAGGGGGGAGAAATGATGAGAAGGGACTTTGCAAGGTTGGAGGAATGGTCTGATATATGGCAACTTAGATTCAATGCAAACAATTGCTAAGTAATGCACCTGGGAAACAAAAACCCAGGAGAAGAGTACACAATAGCAGGGGAGGTACTAACAACAACAAAAATGGAAAGGGACTCAGGGGTAGTCATATCAGATGACCTAAAGGTGGGTAAGCAATGTGAGAAGTCAGTAAGGAGAGTCAAGGGGATACTGAGATGCATAGGAAGGGGCATCACAAGTAGAACAAGCATTTGTCAATGCCGAACGTTCGCTTGCAGGTATTTGCAGTGGTATTTGGCACTTGGACATGGCTTAAAAAAATCAGTGACAAAGAAGTACAAGCATTTGTCAATGCCTAATGTTGCTTGCTTCTATGTGCTGTTTAGGTATTTGGAAGTCATTGGAGTGCAAGTATTGAAAATTCGCGAACTTACGAGCATGCGTAGGAACTGCACAACGCACGCTTGTAAAACAGTCATTTTTAGGAATTTTTTCACCAAATTTTCAACATAGCCATTTTAAGACCTCTGCTCATGAACAGTGTCACTGTGATTTTCTTAATGTGTCCCATACATTGATTTCGCACACCGACTGCGCCATTGTGCGCTACATGGGCGGAAACACGTTTTGGGAGGATGTGAAAAATGACAGCTATACTGCTCATAAGGAGGTGTGGTAAAATGGCAATGTTGAAAATCTGGAGTGAAAATATTGAAAATTCGCAAACTTACGAGCGTTCATAGGAACTGCGCAACACACACTCGTAAAACAGTCATTTTTAGGAATTTTTAGCAAATTTTCAACACAGCCATTTTAAGACCTCTGCTCATGAACAGTGTTACTGTGATTTTCTTAGTGTGTCCCATACATTGAATTTGCACACCGACTGCGCCATTATGCGCTACATTAGGCAGAAACACGTTTTGGGCAGGATGTGAAGAATGACAGCTGTACTGCTCATGAGGAGGTATGGTAAAATGGCAACGTTGAAAATCTGGAGTGAAAATATTGAAAATTCGCAAACGTACGAGCATGCGTAGGAACTGCACAACGCACGCTCGTAAAACAGTCATTTTTAGTAGTTTTTTTCACCAAATTTTCAACATAGCCATTTTAAGACCTCTGCTCATGAATGGTATCACTGTGATTTTCTTAATGTGTCCCATACATTGATTTCGCACACTGACTGCGCCATTGTTCGCTACATGGCGGAAACACATTTTGGGTGAGATGTGAAAAATGGCAGCTATACTACTCATAAGAAGGTGTGGTAAAATGGCAATGTTGAAAATCTGGAGTGGAAATATTGAAAATGCGCAAACCTACAAGCGTGCGTAGGAACTGCTCAACTCACGCTCATAAAACAGTCATTTTTAGGAATTTTCTCACCAAATTTTCAACATAGCCATTCTAAGACCTCTGCTAATGAACAGTGTGACCATGATTTTCTTAGTGTGTCCCATACATTGATTTCGCACACCAACTGCGCCATTGTGCGCTACATGGGCGGAAACACGTTTTGGGCAGGATGTGAAAAATTACAGCTGTACTGCTCATAAGGAGGTGTGGTAAAATGGCAATGTTGAAAATCTGGAGTGAAAATATTGAAAATTTGCGAACTTACGAGCCTGCGTAGGAACTGCGCAATGCACGCTAGTAAAACAGTCATTTTTTGGAATTTGTGCACCAAATTTTCAACATGGGTTTTATGGGACCCCTTCTCATGAATGATGTCACTGTCATGGTATTAGTCGGGCCCGAAGGGTGATTTTGTGCAGTGACTGCAAAATCACCCGCGGGCCAGATATGCCATGACAGTGACATCATTCATGAGAAGGGTCCAAAAACCCATGTTGAAAATTTGGTGCAAAAATTCCAAAAAATGCCTGAGATAGGCAATAAAGTTGAAAACCCCCATCTAGCCCATTATACAGCTTACTGGCATTTCCTCAGTTCACGTCGGCTTTGAAGAGTGCAGGCGTGTTCCCAGTCCACAAAGATCGTCGCGCAAGCTCTGGAGAAGTAGTATGGGGTGGGGGGTGGGGAGGCGAGCTGTGCAGTGGGTGGGTGAGGGTTGTGGGAGGGGGCCTGGGACAAGCACCATGGGACCGCTTTCAATTTACAGGTTTAAAAAAAAACAGGCGGCGTGGGATGTTTGCCACGCTGGGGTGGGCTCCCAGCATGGCAGAAGGATGGCTGGGGGCATGGAGCCGACAGGAGTTGGGCATCCCGTTGGCAGGCACCGCAGGGCGGGGCGTTTGCCACGCTGGGGTGGGATCCCAGCGTGGCAGGAAGGATGGTGGGTGGGGGCCTGGGGCCGGCGGGGATGAGCACCCCGTTGGCGGGTCTGTGGTGGTTGGCAGCCACTGGGGGTGAGCTCCCAGCGGTATGCATTGAGGTGGGGCGGCGGGCTGTGTATGACAGTGGTGGTTTTCTTTGAAGAGAAGACCACTGCTGTCATACAAAGCACCAGCGTCCGATGATGCAGGACTGCCACGCCTGCTCAATGGAGCAGGGATTGCAGTGAGGGGCACACTTCCAAAGTGTCCCATTCTCCCAAGACGTTCCATGCTCATGCATGCAAGCGAACGTAAAAAGGGAAGTGGTTATCCCTCTGTACAGACAGTTGGTGAGGCCCCATCTGGAATACTGTGTGCAGTTTTGGAAACCCCATCTACACAAGGACATAGACAGGATGGAAGCAGTCCAGAGGAGGGCTACTGAAATGGTGCAGGGTCTGCATCAGAAACCATATGAAGAGAGACTGAGAGAGCTTAGTATGATACCCTTGATGAAAGGAAGGACGGGGGGACATGATAGAAACTTTTAAGTACCTTAAGGGAATCAATAAAAAATAATTATAACAATTGTTTTAAAGTCTAATACAAGAAACAGTGCTGAAAAATAAATAAGACCGTAAGCAAATATATAGCAGCAAATAAATGGGAAGGGGGGGGTGAGAAGGACACATTCAGGGGATATCATGACTCTATTATCTCTCTTCCAGATATGGCTTAATCTCAAAGCCCACATTCAAACCTGGATGTTTATTTGCCCTTACTTTAATAATCCAAAATGTCTCTCTTTTTAAAACCAAATTGTTGTAATTATCCCCACTGGGGTTAACATTTACTTTGTCGATGGCCATATATGAAAAATTGTGTATCAAACCATCTCTACTGTTAGCAACATGTTCAGCAGTAGCAGATGGCTCTCTGGTATTCCCCCAACCTTACTTTAAAACAGCGGTGGGTTTTGCCCATGTAAAAAGTATTGCATGTGCAAGTGGCGAGGTATATTACGCTACTTGTGCTACAAGTTGTCACTTGTCTAATCATGTAGGTTTTATCAGTACTAGTCATTCCAAAATTGCTTCCAGTCTGAATATACCTACAATAAATACAATTGTTACACCTATAACAACCTTTAGGTCCGGTCAGCCAAGTAGTCGAGATGTTGTTGTCTTGAAAATGACTGTGGACTAACATATCCTTTAGACTAGCTGCCTTCCTGTATGCAAACCTTGGTCTTTCTGTTGCTACATCTTTTAGACTTGGCTCTGCAGCCAAAACATTCCAATGTTTGTTTATAATAGCTGAAACCAGACCTGAATGTGTTGTGTAGGTAGTCTATAAATTGCAAAAAACAAAAACAAGGCGCTGCATCAGCATGTGGTCTAATAGCAAAACAAAATGGTTATATTAAAGGCACGCTGAAAATAGAAAATAGAGTTAAAATCTACCATTTGGACCTTAGGCCTTCTTCAGGAAATATCTAAAGAGAAAAAACAAAGTTAGTCACTACATTCATTATGTTAGCCCCCTCTGCTCCTCCCCTTATTTCTCTATTATCTAAAAGATACTTCCTGTTCACCATCTCCACAGAATCTCTAGCTTGTTGGATTTTTCTCCTGCTATATCCTCTCCCCAAAAACCTATGCGGCAGATCATCAGCTCTTAGCATAACTTCCTTCTGTGCTGCAATTACATTTCATTCGTAAAAATTCCCCTCTAGGAATGTTATTTATAACGTGAGTAGGATGGCAACTCGACACTATCAGTGTTGTGTTGCTATCCACTAGTTTCTGGTATGTTTCTGTATCAATACTGCCCTCTGGTGTTTTAGAAACCACCAGCTCTAAATAGGGAACTTTGCTCTGACAGCATGCATAAAAGAATACCAAATTTCCATTTACGAACATTCGAATATGCCAGCAGAAACAGGCCACTCGGTCTATCTAAGTCTGCTCGAGTGTGCAGGCAACACTGCTAGTTTGCAGATGCCCCACCCCCCCTTTGTCATCCCCTGCCACCCCCACCTCCCCCACCCTCACTCTCCCTTGTTCCCTGTCCCATGCCCTTTCGAGCTATTCACAGATTTACATGATACCACCTATTCTGGTAGGGTGTTCCATTTTGCTACCACCCTCTCTGTGAAATAGTGTCTCCTCATTTCCTTCCTAATCTTCCCTCTATTCTTAGCCCATGCCCCTAGTGGCCCTCCCTCTCCTAAACTTAAAGATCCCATCTGCCCCATCCTTATTGATTCCCTCAGATACTTGAATGTCTCTATCATGTCCCCTGTCCCTTATATCCTCCAGGGTGTATATTCAGATCTGCCAGCCTGCTGTCATAGTGTCTCCCCTCCATTCCACTTATCATCTTTGTTGCCCTCCTCTGCACCCCCTCCAGTAGCGTGATATCACGCTTTAGGTATGGCCTCCAAAACTGCACAAAATACTCTTAAGTGCAGCCTTACCAGTGACCTGTAGAGGGGCAAGATCACCTCTCTTTGCCTGGATGAAAACCCCCTCATTAAGCACCCCAGCATTTTGCAGTCACTCTCCTGCACTGGGCTGTGTTGTTCATGGTCCCTGTTATCATTATCCCTAGGTCTTTCTCCTCCTCAGTGATCCCCAGCTTAACCTCCCCCAGACAGTATTCTCTCCTTGGCTTCTTCATCCCAAAGTGCATAACCTTACACTTCTTTGCATTGAACCCCAGGTGCCACCTCTCTGACCACACCTCTAGCTTGTGTAGGTCCCCCTGCAGCTGCTTCTGTCCCTCCTCTCCATCCACCACTGCTCCAATTTTGGTGTCAGCAGAGAACAGACTTACCTTGCTCACCACCTCATGTACAATGTCTGATATGAAGAGCCCAAATAATACTGGCCCCAACACAGAGCCCTGTGGCACCCCACTCATCACCGGCCTTGAAGTTGAGAGCTCCCCTCTCACCACCACCCATTGCAGCCTGCCACCCAGCCAGCTTGTAATCCAATTCATCATTTTTACCCCTGCCCCTACCCCAGTTAGCTTTTCATCTGCCCAAGAGGCACTGAATTGAAGGCATTGCTGAAGTCCAAGTAAAGAACACCCACCGCTTGACCCTTATCCAGTTCACCTGTCACCCAGTCATAATATTGTATGAGGTTGGTTTGACAAGACTTCCCTGAAACAAATCCATGCTGCCTCACATCCTGGAGGCCATTGCCCTCCAGGTATGACACCAGTCTTTCCTTTAGTTTCATTTCCATGAGTTTGCACACTACGGAGGTGAGACTTACAGGACGATAATTACCTGGTTCATCCCTTGGTCTGCTCTTGTGTAAAGGTACTACATGTGCCACCCTCCAGTCCAGTGGCACACATCCCGATTCCAGTGAGGTGCTGTGCAGATCTTCCAGCAGGTCCACCAGCACCTCCATTTGTAGAATGTCCTTAGTTTAATAATCAAAAATGTCTCTCTTTTTAACCCCCTCCCATTTATTTGCTGCTATTTCTTTGTTTATGGTCTTATTTATTTTTCAGCACTGTTTCTTGTACTAGTTTTTTTTTTTGTATTATTTATTTTCCTCCCTATGTGCTCCAGGACCCACCACTCCTTCAGGCTGCCATGGTCTCTGACAACTGCCTACTATCCCTCAAGCCTCCTTACCTGATCTCGAAGCATCCCTGGGGTAACTCGGCATAACCCTTCACCGGGTGGGTCCCTCTCCTCCAAGTGGAAGGCATCAGTGGGGACAGTCAGCACACTCTTTCTCTTGGCCCCAGGGTACTGCTGAGGTGGACATGGCTCCTTTGGGAGTTTGGGAAGCATCGGCAGACCGGCAACTATCATACGGCCAATCCTGAAGTGTTTTTTTTTTACTTTTTCTGATGTTTTCCCTGTTGCAACACTCATGCAGTGCTCCCGGTCTCCACCGGGGCCACTGCAGAGAAATGCAGCCCTGCTACCCACCTAAGGAGAGGACAGCAGTCATGCAGATGCTCAATCGCCTCTCCCTGCCGATCCCCAGTGCCCTGATTCAGTTCCCGAACCCGGGTCACCGGCATGGTGCGAGGTAAAGCGCCAATGCCTCAGCCCTCTAGCTACCGGGCTGGCCCTTATTAGATTTTAAAAAATTTTGATAATGATTTTTTATTGTATTAATTGCTATATGAAGATGTATTTATTATCTGACATTATAGTTTTCTTTAGAATGTCTCTTCTCCACAGCTGTTCGAATAGAATGTATGTATGCTGCAGTCCTTTTGGCATTAATCAGTTTAGCTTTGAACTATCCATTTGAATTGATTGAATAAGTGATGCCCTTATGACATCAGTGGTCTTTGATTATAAATGTTCAGCTTTGTATTCTACCTTAGCCTTTGGGAAAGGGTCCAGTATGAAACCTGAAACGAGTCAGGTGGGTTTGCTTTAAAATGAAATAAATTATTTTTAAACTTGACAAAGGTGTCAGCAACAAATGTGGTGATGAGTGTCCAAGTTATTTTTGTGTTCAGATGTGAGGTAACCAGACTGTAGATCCCTGCCTGTTCCTTATCCCCGCGCCTTTATGTAGCCTAACCATGTTGGCCATTCTTGTGTGTCTAGGATGCACCCCCTGTCTTTAGTGAGCTGTTGAATAGTTTTTCCAGAGGATCTGATATTCTCAGATAACAGCAAGTGCTGCTATGCAGAAAGCTGAATCTAGCAATCAAGACACCCTTTTGCGACTGAGTGATTGGAATAGCAGGCAGAATACTGAACAACTTCAGTTTGTTACTATCTGCATAGTCCAATAACACAGTATGGCAGAAATCATCAAAACACTGTTTTGTTTTCAAACTGATGCCATTCTGTACAAACACACCAATAACCCTTCTAGACTTGTCTACAGAAGAGGACAAAATTATCAGATAAACTGATCAATAGTGTTTAGCCGACTGTCAGGGGAGCACCTGATTACTCAAACCACCAATGGGCACAAACAAGTGTGGCAATTGTATTCACTGTTCCTCTGTTAAAAAATACTGATTTTTGTGGTGTGCCGGGGTACTTAAGACTTTTTGGATTCATGATTTCATCCACTGGTAGTGTAATTTATCTTACACGGTGTACTTGTAATGAGTTCTGTGTGGGGAAAAATAGCACAAAAGTTTAAAATCAGAATTGGGGAACATTTAAGTGAAATCAGTAGGGTGGTTTAGAAAATGCGCTGGCCAGACACAACAGGGAAAAGGGACCAGGCCATGTCTTTACATTTTTAGGGACAGAGAGGGTAGGATTGAGTCCGGGGGGGGGGGGCAACTTGATGGTTTCCTATTGAAGGGGATCAGTGTGGATTTATTACTTAAGAGCTTGCCAGCACCTGGTCTCAACAAATAAGTAGAACTGATGACTTTTTTTTTATTAAAATGAAATCGTGTATTGTAGCTGTGTTTAGCATAATTTATAAATCTTGTATTATTATTATGCTTTCCTCTGCTTATATAATATTGATTGCTATACACTTATGCAGTTTTCTTTCATCTTCAGCTGTCAAGTTAAATTGCAGTATTTGTGTTGCTTGGCTTGATTACATCTCATACAGCTTAACCACTTATTTTTTCCAGATGTTGTCAATGTATATAAAGTGTTCTACTGCTATTTTTTATTTTTTTTAATTTTGTCATTTGTTAACCAGGGAAGTACACTGGTCCCAGGGACCATTTTCAGGTGTTACCTGGGACATATAGACGCACATGCAACACAAACAAAACACATTTGAGCACTGCAAAATGTTGACCAAATACTACACACGAGGCTCATCCAGCCATAGACTAAAATATCAGGGAACAGTACAGGAAGATACAGTGCAACAGAGGAGAGAAAATTACAGGAACCAATACTAATTATGAAGGCAGTTAAGGTACAACAGGAGGGGAAACAAAATTGTAGCAGTTATAAACAAAACAGGGTTAGAAAGTGAAAAAATACTTATCTACAATATTATGATGGTCTGTCAAACTTAGATAAGTACAGTGAATCAGTACAGCAATACGAAACTCAGGAGAAGGTGTATAATTTACGGGGCTGACAGGCAAAGTGCACACGTAAGATGACTAGCCAGATCAACTGCCAGGCTGGGAATCAAAAGGGGTGTACTTACAGGCTGAGGCTGATAGCAGGGTACTTATCAAGTTTGTTCTGAAGGCAAGTGGACAGCATAATGAGTGGACTGAAATGGGAAGGCTATTCCAGAGTTTTGGGGCAGCCATGGGAAAGACTCTTTGTCCCATGTCCATATAGTTCCGGGGGTGGTTAAGCAGTGGTTGGGAGGAGGACCTCAGTTCCCTTGTGCCTTGTTTAAAAGTGAGAAATCTATCTAATGGGGATGAGGCAGCAGTGTTAAGGTATTGATGGATGAGAGTACCCATGCAGCGGTCCCATCAGGCCTGGGCAGGGGAAGCCACCTGAATGAGGCATATAGAGAGCAGTGGTGGCTAAGCAGGGCTAGTAGTACAAATTAACAGATGCTGTTTAAGGCAGTATTGAGACAGGCAAGTTGGTGAGTAGAGGCTTGATATATGACAGGGAGCAGTGATCTTGTAGTGGAAGTAATGTGCCCTGCCCAATTACCAGGTGCACATCAGAAGTCATGAGGTATCTCAGGTGACAGCATGCATCCTGCTGTTGGTTGGTCCATTTTACGGTCATCCCAATGTGATCCTGGAAAGTTAGGAGGAATCCAAGTGACTCTAAGTATTTGTAGCTAGAGACTTGTTCAAGGGTTTATCTGCCTGGGTCCTGGATGTGAAGGGAGTTGGTTTGTCTCCTGGGGCATTTTGCAAGCATGTGTTTCTACCCAAGAAGCATGGTTTTCATTTTTTTGGGGTATTTACAAGGAGTCTGTGGTAGGGCGCAGGTTTATGTGGGCAGTTAAAGGAAAAAATGTCTCACCAATTCTTGCAATTTTCTTCAATTTTAATTGATTCTTCTTTCAAACATCACTCATATCAGGATAACATCAGAATGGCACAGTATTTTTCTCATTTTTCACTTCAATTTCGATAGCAAACATTAGAGCATCTGGCATCATCTCATTCTTTATAAGTCTTTAGGTGAGACAATATAAAGGCATAAACCTCACACAGGATATTCTGGCAGTTTTAAATCTTCCATTTGGAACATGAATCAAAACAGTTTTCCAAATAACTCCATAGAGCACTTTTCAGCAGCATCTAGAGCACATCTAGGCTCACTACAACAGGATTTAAGTCTCCACCTGTTTACACCTCTCTGACGAATCTCACCTCTAGCCATCTGTGCTGACAATCTCCTACTGAGTCAAAGGTTCACCTTTTATATCCAACTAGAGTCAGGTGACCTTCAAACTCCACCTTCACTTACAACTTTTAATTACTTTATCTTGTATTCTAATCCTTTATTTTATTCCAACAAGCTTATGTATTTTAAACTCATTTAGTAACTTATTCCTCACTCAGAGATAAGTTATTTCTGTTCTGAACATTTTAAACTCCTTTTTCCAAGACAAGAAAGCACCACCCCTTCCCAACAATACTTAAGAAGGGCGTGCATGGCCAGCCGGCTCCTAGAACAAACAAGGACGCTGGCAGTTGAAAGCACAACTCCAAAGCTCCACAAACACCCGAAAACCCCAGGTTTCAAAGCCAAAACAAAACAAAGGGAATTCATCTTCAATAGGTAAGCAGAAATAAATCTCCTTATTTTAAATGTCTAAAGCTTAAAGTTTTTAAAGCGCTAATAAGCCTTATGTCCTCACAACAGTGCAATTACTAATTGCACTAACTCAGGGTAACAAAATCACCCATTTCCCCTAATAATGACCACAAATACCACTTGTGGCCAGCCTTCACTTAATAGTGAGCTGCAACCGCAAGTAATTAGATTTCAGGGCTCCAAAATGCCCAAAACGCCGTAACTCCCTCGCTCTAAGAAAATCTCAGAACTACTCAAAATTAAGCAACCTCCACTCCGGAGGATATTCAGAGCTGTCCCTAATAATTTTAGAATAAAGTCATTCCATTTAAACAGTATTAGAAGGCTAAATGCCTTCACAGCCATGCTGATAGTCGAATGTGGCTTCCTGTTAAAGCAGCCCAGAACCAAAGTACTAACAGCTGCTAAAACACCCACCTAGCCTGAAAACAGCTTTTACAACCATTTAGTCCCCAAACATAATTTCCCACCTAAGTCTCTACCATAACTCTAAATGTAGTAGGAAAGCACTACTGCTTTTTGCTACGGGGGGGGGAATCTCCCTTTTCTCTTATCCACACTCAGTATAATCAGGACAATGAAGTTATTGTTTAACCAGGTATAGCACACTAAGCTGAAAGCTCTTCTACAGGAGTGACCTGGGAGCACAAGGAGGTCAAGCGACCCGCTCAGGGTCACACAGTATGCTGGCGGAGCTGGAACCCAAACCAGGTCTGGTCTGCTGGATATCACCAGATTTGCAGCTCAGAGCTCCAGACCACTGCACTATACTGCCTCCTCTCTGGGGGGGAAACTCCCATATGTGCTAGGAAAAGGAAAAACAATTCTCTAGCCCCATATTACTAACCTTGGAATTTCAAACCTCACAGAGCCACTCTGTGACATTCCTCCCCACCTAAGAGGGCAACCAAATCTTTTTGGTTGGCCAAATTTATCGAAATTCTTTTGCTTAAAATAAAAAGAGGGGTGGTTAACCTACCAGAGCCCTGACCCACCCACTTCTTGAAACTCTAACCCAAGAGTCCCTTACCATATCAATTATTTTACCTCGAGAAAATACTCAAGATTATTTTATCCTGCATCTTACACTAAATATTTCCTGTCCATATTCTATATCCCAGATTATGAACCATATTAAGTATCTAACTATTGCCAAACTTAGTCAGTTTTAAGTAATCCCAATAACATAAGATTTCATATCTAAATTATTTTACATGAATTTGATTTTTTTTCACATAGCAACATCCATCAAATTCTATGCACCATTTATAAATAAAATATTTAGATTTTGTTTGAGAAATATAACTTCCATACACATATAAAATATATTCCAGATCAACAGAGTTTGTGTAGGAGGAGATCATGGTATCTGAGGTCAAATGCCTTAGAGAGATCAGTGAAAATTGCCCCTGTGAGCTTGTTCTCATCATTGCTCTAAGTACTTGGTTGGTGAAGCAGACTAGTGCTGAGGTAGTACTGAAGTCCTTGTGGAAACCATGTTGATTGGTAGAGAGCAGCCCATGTTTAATTATGTGGTCTGGTGCAAGAGAATAGATACAGGCCTGTAGCTATCCATGACCTCTTAGGGTCAATAGATACATGGATGGGAACTACTGTGATCTGTTTCCAGAGCAGGAGGAAGGAGGAGGTGGACAGGGATATATTAAATAGAGAAGCTAGGGGGTTCACAATCAAGGCAGTGGATAGTTTCAGGAGCTGGGGATGGGGCCATCGCCCCTGCACAGCTAGAGTTAGGGAGAGCCCTGATTAGGTGACTGACTTCAGCTGGAGTGACTGCTAGGCAGTTTTTACAATTATAACATGCATGAAGTTATTACTACATGGACCTCTTTGTATTAATATTACTGCCTAGCATATCTGTATGTTTTAACCATTCTCTTTTATTTTTGCATTTTTAATTTTTTATTTTAGCTTGTTTTGCACTTTTTAACATGAATTGACAACCTGTTTATCATGTGACATGTACAGTATGAACTGGATTGTTTCTGAGATGCAACTATTCCCATGATTAAGCACCCGGTATATGCACAAAACATTATTTTTCCCCCATTTGCCTGCACATCACTTGGTCTGCCTGAAGCTTTAATAAAGTGAATTTTCTTGCACTTCACAACATGGTCTGTGCATGACTTTTATGTCTGGTAAGTCTCATTATTATATTATATAAGCTGCACTCTGATCGATGGTTTCAAAATTCTCCAGGACCCAGTCTGGGTCCCAGCTACTCTGTAGTGACAAGAACGCTTCAGTAGCTGGCTCAGCATCAGAAATGATGGCAGAGCTAGCAGTTTAAGAATTTTTAGACCCAATGGTACTAAGGGTAAATTCAACAAGATTTGCAGGTGGTGGTGAATTTACTGTTGAGTAAGTTTGAAGGTCGTGAATACTTATTTTTATTTTAGTTTTTGGTAACCAGGTAAGGCTCGCTAGGCACTACTGCCTGTTTTCAAGCATGACCTGGGAGCTTTGGGGAAGTTAAGTGACTTGCTCAGAGTTACACAGTACGCAAGTGGAGGTTGTGGGAATCAAACTCAGGTCTGCTGGATGTACCAAGCTCATTCACAGCTAGTTACTGTAACCTCTAGGCTGTATTGCCAGCCCTAACTATTAGTAATAGTAAGCCTACCATTGTTTGTTTATGGGCCAAAACATTTTTAGCCTAAGTTTTCTGAAGGTCTTCTCAAGATCAAGATAAATGGAAAAATTATCTATATGAGGTTCAGGGAAAAAAGATAGTCCTCTAGATAAAAAAAGAAGCCTGTGCTGTAGTTAATTCAATATCAGAAATACCTAGGCCTTGTCTTTCATTTGCAGAATATGTTGCTTGGGTGGGGATGAGACTGCTGTTTTCGGTTGTTTGTTTTTGCTGCTACTGCGTTCCCATCTAGTTTTGTCCCTTTTAATGTGGTCTTGGGTATGGCTGAATAAATCAAGTATGGCTCCCATGCATATGCATCATCTTGTGTCTATTTAGGAATTCCTTCTTTAAAAATAACTCACTTTATTTTGAAAATTAGATGACTGAGTTGAATTTAGTCTGTTGGAATTCACACTTCTGTTCTTGCTGCACAATCTTGATTTTCTGCTGCATGATCTACCTTGGGCCTCAGACTGAGAAATCTTATTTCTCCGACAGAATTTATTATTTTTATAGTCTGTTGTATCTCATATAAATTGGTGCTGTTGTTTTGCTGTTATCTGCTTTTCATGTGACACAATTTTATCATGAAGTTTTTTGTTAAGTTCTTCAAACTCTTCAGTTTGTTTAGACTATAACAGTTCCTCTTCTGTATGTTCAGTTTCTGATAGTATCTCCCAATGTTTTTCAGTGTTTTGAACAAGGAGAATATTAATAAGGGTGGAGGAACATTTGTCTAAAGTGCTTCCTACCTTTTTGGTCACAGTCTTTATAGAACCCTCATGCCATTCCTTTATCTATGTGTAGTCCTCTGGGTAACTGATTAGTGTCCTTATACATTATAATTATAGACACAATAAAGTGTACTACAAATTAGTTTCAAATGCAATGAGCCTTTCTAATCAGTTAATCAAATCATTCTGGCTGGCTGAGAGGTCAGGTGCTGCTTTGAATTCCTCAGTAACAATGTCTCCTGCTTGTTTGCATTACTCAATCAGATCAGCTGTTCATTGTAACCCCCCCTTTTCTGGAGCGTGTTTCCCTGTTGCAAGTAACTGCCAGATTCTCCAATATAGTCTACATTTCAGACTCATCACTGCTCATCCTGTAAAGTTAAACAGTAAAGTAGCTACCGAAAAATCACAGTGAGTGTTCAGAGTGATTCCACAGGACAAACCCAACTACAGAAGTGTGCAGCTCGAGGAGGACAAAAAAAACGAATACTAACACACACACACCAAAAAAAATAATAGTAAGTAGCAAGCGAGAAAGCTACATTCATATATCAAAGCCACACTAGTAATATCAGGCAGAATCTGAAATTAAAGTTAGCCGAGTAGCTTCAGATTACATGTAGTGGCATCTATGCTGCCTGGGTTAAATAACCATTGCAGAAATAACAAAACACGCTGCACTCAGGAGGGAGAGATGCAGCATCTAAAACAAACTGCCAACAGAGAACCAAGTAGCTGCTCAAGCAGAAGCTGCTAACAAAATGAACTAAATGCAAGTGTGGGGGCTTTTATTGGGCTGTCTAATGACAAAAAACAGGCTGACAAAACCTCATTGCTTTGAACCCCTACAAGTTCTATGTTAGGCAGAGGAGTGAGCTCAGGTGCTGGTACAGGCTTAAATGTAGAAAATCTTAATGGAGCAAAACCCTTCTGTCTTCTGAAAGAGGCAGGTACTCTGACAGGATCAGGTACTAGAGTAGTACATTAATGATGTCCTATGCATCTGGCAGGGGAACACAGCTTAAGGCAGGGGAGGGCTTTTCTTTAGTTGAGGCCAGTGATTTTGTTGGTAATCTCAATTATAATGACTATAATTTACATTTTTCTTATCATATTGATACAATTTTGGTAACATTTTTGGATCTCAAGCTTATTGTTTGCAGATTGATGTATAATAACTAACAGCTATAGGAAACCTTAGCAGGTAGCACCTTGTTGAGTTATGACAACTGTCATCCTCCCCATCTCTTACTTTCATGGTATCCCCAAAGGACAGTTTCTGAGGTTAGGAAGAACCAGTTCCACTGAAGCCACATACCTTTATCAAGCTGATGAGTTACAGGGTTGTTTCATTGATAGAGGTTATGCTTCTCAGCTTCTCAAGGAGTTAATAGCCATGCTCTTCTCAAGTCCATGGCCCTTTGACACCTAAGTTACATGATACTTCCTGTAAGAAACAAGTTAACTTCATTACTGAGTTTAATCCTATTGGCCCTAAAATAGCAGGAACTATCAAAATATATTGATGTGTTCTAAAAGCAGATGAGGATCTCAAAGGTGTCGTGAGTAATTCCCCTTGAGTTGTTTACAGCAAGGAAGAGAGCACTGGAGATAAGGAAGTTAGGAGCCATTTTTCGTCCCATAGAGGCATGCCACCAACAGTTTTCCTTGCCAACCCTGTCAGTTGCCACCAGTTTCACCAGTGTAAATTCATGAACAAAAGCACCATATTCACTAGTCCTATGAATGGGTCACATGATGAGGTACGCCAGTTTATAACCTGCTGTGCACCACTTGTGATTCATGTAGAGATGGGCAATGTGAATAAAATTCGCTTCACAAATAAATTCTAATTAATTTGCAAATTAATAAAAGTGCTGACTTCGCAAAGTTATTACAAGGCAAAGCTGCTCTTTTTCTAGGCGAATTGACTTAAAATCATCTAACTTCGCCTAACTTCACCTTAACTTCATCGCTTTTCTAGGTGAAGTTAGGTGGAGTTGCAAAATGGAAACTTTATGAAGCAAATTTCACAATCTTGCTGCAACTTCTCCAGTGAGGTAAAACTTTGCAACATCTCTAGATGCACGCATTATGGTGCAACTGTCCCTCTCTTTATATAGGTAAGAACATTCATCCTTTGAAAGACAGGATGTATTAGCATAACAATATCAAATACAAAAGGAAAAAATGGAGAAATCCAAAACTAAAATGAAACATTTTACTTCATGTTAAAATAAGCTACTGTCATCTATAGATACTTACTTCAAGCACTATTTATTTACCTGGATAAACTCCTGAGCGGCTGAGCCTTATTAGTGCAACCTATTGCTCCACACGCAACACCACAGGTGATACTCTACAGGAATGTCCCCCCCCCAGTATTACTAAAACAATCAAATAAATAAAAAGAACAACTTAAAATATATTTTTAGACCATATGCACACATTTTGTACAGATAATTCCCTATAGCAATACATATAACTTATAATACAATAATGGCCAAAAATATTTTAAAGGGACATGAAATGACCTATGGCTCAAGCCATTTAAAGGGTATCATCTATCCTGCCATGTTTTAATACTAACTATACCACATTCACATCATTTAATATTCTGTAATTCAATTTTAATAATGAAGAATAGTTCTAGGGGACATTGTTGTTGCAATACCAGTTTGCACTGGCTTTGCCAAATCCAGTACAAAAAAAATAGCCATCAGAACTTTGAGATAGAGATGTTGTGAAATTAAATTTCACCTACAAAATTGCAGCAAAGTCAGCAATTTTGCTGTGTGAAATGTTTTGTGAAAATGTGGCATAATTTTGCAATTTTTCCCTGCATTTTCACTCTCTGAGCAGTCCACCAACAATGGCGAAATTTCACCTGAAAGTGATGAAATTCCACCAAAAATGGTGAAATTTTGCGTGCAGTGATGGAATTTCTCCCACAGGTGCAATTTTGCTTGCTTGGGGGTGAAATGTCACTCACAAACCCGGGTGAAATGCAAAATATTTTGTGTAATGCGCTAATTCCACTAAATATTTCACCTGGTGAAATATTCCAATTTTGCACAAGACTTCTCTGAGACTACTATCATTATATTTTAATCATATTTGTGGACTACAACCTCTATAAAGCATATCTGAATTAATACCACCAAAATCATTTGTGTGCCATTGTACAGCCAAAATGGACCAGAATTCCACAATGTAGAGACACTGAAGGCATAAATGATCCATTGCTTTTAATTCTGTCATGCATGTATCTCTGGGGAATACCATTCTATGATTTTTATACTTATGATTAGTCCTAATGTTAATTTTCCCATGAACTCCCAGCCATACTACATCTTGCATTTTCTGGGAGATTCTAGTTTCTGTCAAAACAGCTTTAATAGAGATTTGAACCGACAGGCAATAATGTTCAAAGGAAAAGCTGGATAATTATCCTTACTATTTGGGTGTACTGGCATTTCTTTGAGATAGTCAATAACCCTTGACTAGTCATTTCCATTTTTTAAATAATCAAAACAAGCTGTCCACCACTGATTTAATTTATATTTATGTTTATTTTTGTATTGAAACTGATTTATCTCCCATTATTTTAGTATATCCATGACCAAATGAAATGCTCACAAGGTCCAATTAGCTCCAGACTGTTTCAATAAGGGAATTTAATGAATATAGAAGAAAACAGACCAAAACAATACTAGGGGTTTAGCATTCCAACACCTCTTTCCTTCCTTGATAAATATGTTACTGATCTCTTTATGGGGTTCATGCAACTGCCCCATAAACAAAGAAAAAAACATGACAATATTACTGTTTCTCTATACTTAGGGATGGGGAACACATTGCTAAGATATAAAAAACACATCAATCAAAAAGGTTTTAAGCAGATACACCTGCTTTTCCTTACTCATATGCCATTTGTTCCAGTTTTTAAATATATTTTGACCTTTTTTCCAATTGCATATCCCAGTTATAGGTTTGCATATCTCCATGGCCAAAATAAACTCCCAAAATTTTACAAGGCTGCCTAACAATGATAATTTCTCCCAACCTTTCTTCTAGGTCATTAGTAAATTAAACTGGGATACAACTACTCTTTTTTTGTATTTATAGCTGCTCCAATCATCCCTGACAATGCCTGTATCAGCTGGCAAGACCGGCTGCCAGACTTTGTATTTTGAACAGTTAGTACCAGATCATCTGTTTAAGCAATAGATTTAATATTAAACCTCCCTTGATAATTTATACCCTGTATATTTGGGGAAATATTAATTATCCTAATTAAAGGGTCCATAGCAATAATATATAAAAGTGGTCTAATGGGGCATCCTTGACATACCCCTACCTGAACATAACATTTCTCTCTCACCCATTAGTTATCATAAGGTTGAACAAATGCCTTTGAATAACTGTATCCAACTGATAAATTGCTGTGGAAACCAGTAAGTTATCAGACATTGCCATAAATAAGTATGTGACACTCTATCAAATGCCTTTGATTGGTCCAAATTTATCAAATAGCTCTCAGTTTCTTTTATATCCGTCTTATACAAAATGTCTTGAATGAGCAGTAAAGCATCTGTAATCCGATGTCTAGAACTGAACAAAATTGTGAATAATGCATTATTGAACCCAGAACCTTAGCTAACCATATGCTTAATAATTTAATCAGAATCTTAAAGTCCGTACTTAAAAGTGTCATTTGCCTCCAGTTGTTAAGGTCAGTATGGCCTCCATTTTTATAGCTTCAGTCCATTAACATCAGACAAAACACCATGAGCACAACACTGCAGAAAGAACAGTGCAGGACAAAACATTGTGGCGTACACAACAATACAGAAAAGAAGTGCTGCCATGGTGAATACCGCTACCCACAATGGTGCAGCGGCGATGTAATGTGTGGCAGAAGGAGACTAAACAGGGTGAGATGGACCCACCAGGGTGGGCAACTAGGAGCCTGGCCACAGTGCCAGTGTGATGGTACAGCCACAAACCACCCCATACAGGCCCAATACAGTGCAGTGTATACGGGGACAGTACAGAACCCACACACCAACTTGATGCAACCACAGAGACAGACCCCTGCTGATCAGAGCCTGAGCAATGCGCTGGATGCAAGGTGGGGTGATGGCAGCACAGGGCAATGGCTGCAGTGAGTGCCCGAAGGACAAGGCGTGGAAGTACTGGCAGGTGTAGGTGGGCAGACCACTGGAGGATATGAGGGAGGTGGGAGTGACGATGCACAGTCATCATTTTGGATGTGTTCCAGCTGCAGGGAGGCACTGGGAATGGCCATCAACAGCTAAGGAGGGAGGGGGTTGCCATCATTCAGGTTGCTGTGGTGTGGTGGCAGGGTCTGTGTTTGGCCACCTGCGATGTACCTCTGTGGCCCTCCAGACCATGGCTGTTGCTTGTGCCTGGTGCCTTCTGACCCTGGCACACATACCCTCTCCTGTATGGTGCTGAGGGCATGCTGTAGTGTGGTTGCAGTCACCATGGGGCCACTGCTGGGCTGCATGGAATTCCTGCTACTGTTCCTGATCCACCTGTCCACTCCCACACTTCCGCTGCACCATGGCCACCTGTTGTTCCCTCTGGGTGGTGCTTCTGTTGTGGGTAGGCATGCCTGTTGGCACCTATGGTAGTTGTCCTGTGTCCCACCCACCTCCATGGAGGTTGACCCCTGCCGTGCTCCCTCCCCATGCTACTCTATGCTGTTCGCAGGTGCTGATGCCTGCAGTTGGGCTGTGCCATTTTGGGTGTTTTTCACAGTGGGCAGTGTTTGCTGCCTGTGTGTACTCCATCCTGTGGTGTCTTGACCTGCACTGTAGTCTACCATCGACATTGCATGCGGTGATGTGTTTGCTGCCTTGAAGTGTCCGGCGATGTCATGTCCCATGATGTTACTGGCCTGAAACCTTTTATATAACAAGGTCAATAAACCCTCACTCATTTGTTCCATAATATTCATTTTGACAAAAGGTTTGAAAAATAAGTAATATTTAATTTGGGATCATCAGGTCTAATACTTTTTACAGCTCACTGGGCAACCCATCTGAGCCTGGTGCAACCCTGGTTTTAAGTTGAGAAATAACAAGTTCCAATTCAGTAGCTAGTATAGGTTGTATTAATTCCTGAGACCATAAAGTTTTATCTTGGGCAAGTCTGCTGCCTGTAATATCTGTAAAATCTCAGATTTTGCTAGTACTGGCCACTTATTCTGGTTATGTAAGAAATTGTCAATTTCCCTTAAAATAGAGGCACTATCCACAAGCAATTGCCAATTACCAGCATTTAATTCAGAAATGTTCCTTTTATGTAATCTGGTACAACAATCATCTAAAGGGTTAGTCTGGTATTTACTTCCCTGTGTACCAAACCGTTGTTCCATTTCTAAGGATTTTTGCCTATCATATTGTACTGACAAAATTCCATTTTTGATGTTACTAAACTGAGGTGTGAGATCAAAGCCTTGTTCAGCCTGTTGTGATAATAAACCTAAAAAAAATATATTCCGTATTGTTTTGATTAGTGCACTGTGGTGAAACATTTTGAAAAAGAGCTGTACTAGCCGGTTTTGTATCTGACCACCACTGAATAGGGAAATTGTGGAGGAACATAACAGATTGTCGTTTAAAACTGTACCAAGATTCTGAAGGACACTCAGATCCTGTAAGAGACTAACATTCAATCTCCACACCACACAACCGCTTGCTCTAGGTAGGGAAGTTTTTTCAAGCTGTCTGCATCACACTTCTTTCACTGTAAACGAGAGGTGTGTGTGGTGGGGTGATAGCAGAGCAATCTTGCAACATGTAGTACTCATTGTCTTCCTTTAGTCAGGAGGTGGTGGCTTTTGAGAATGTTATTTATATGCCTCATGTGCCTGGGTTTGATACCAAGTGAAGCCATCTAGCACTACATCTACAGCCACGCCATATCCAAATTCAGCAAATGCATGTGCAACAGTAAATTGATCAGTGCTTATCTGAGGATTATTTTTTTTCATTTTCAATGTCTAAATAACTCAAAACAAGAAAGAAGGGGACAATGCAAATCAAAAGGGTTGGTTAAACTATATCAAAAGACTATTTATTGTTTCCAAAATGGTGGTGATATGCACTCAGAGATGGTTATACATAAACTAGCACTTAGCCACTATGTGGCATAAATATGGATGAATTGCTGAATCTGACCGCAGTTTATGCACTAGTACAATAATTTTTTCCTGTATTCGAGCAATCATACATAGATAGAGACATAGAAACATAGAAACATAGAAGTTGACGGCAAATAAGGACCACAAGTCTCATCCAGTCTGCCCATTTCTTTTTCTACTTTATGAATGTGCCATCGGCCTTTGCTCTGTCAATGGCTTATCTATTCATACTCATCTGTAGTGCTCCTTAATGCCTAGCCCATGCCTGTTTGAAGCCCTGCACTGTATTCATATCCACCACTTCCTGAGGTAGGCTGTCCATGCATCCACCACCCATTCTGTGAAAAAGAACTTCCTCATCACACCTTAATCAGCCTCCTCTAATCTCATGCTGTGTCCTCTTGTCCTATTTTTCTTATATTGGAAACATGTTAGACTCTTTCACCTTGTTAATGCCCTTAAGGTGTTTGAATGTTTTGATAATATCACCTCTCTCCTTCCTTTGCTCTTGGGTACACATATTGAGCTCTGTTAATCTGTCCTCATATGTTTTCTGATGCAGTCCTGCACCATTTTGGTTGCCCTTCTCTGGACTGCCTTAATTTGGTTAACTTTCACATTCACTAAAAATACCACCAACAGCTTATTCTGGTTCAAAGTCAGTTGGCATTCACCTGTATCCCCCTTCCCCGGGTCATGCCTGAAAATAGGCAGGATTTGTCTAGTGCACTTACCCGGTCAACAAAAACTAAAATAAAAATAAAAATAAAAAAATGTCCTTGTGAAAGTGTGGTTTCCAGTACTGCACACAGTACTCCAGATGAGGCCTAACCAGTGTCTTGTAAAGAGAGATTATTACCTCCCTCTTACGACTTGTGATACCCCTACTAATACACCCCAACATCATCCTAACCTTACCTACTGCTTAGTGGTCTGCTTGGATGATTTCAGGTCATCTGTGATGATGATGCCCAAGTCTCTTTCTTCCCCTTTGACTGCCAGCAACTTCCCTCCCAGCCTATAGGTCACTTCAGGGTTTCTCTTCCCTATGTTCATGGCACTTCTTTGCTTTAAACCTTAGTTGCCACTCTTCTGACCATTTTGCCAGTTTATCCAGATTTCTTCTCATTCTGCCCACCCTATCTGGATCATCTACTCTGTTGCAGATCTAGGTGTCATCTGCAAATAGACACACCTTACCCTCCAATCTGTCTGCAATGTCACTGATGAAGATATTGAAGAGGACTGGCCCCAGGACTGATCCCTGAGGTACCCCACTTGTGACTTGCATCTCTTCTGACTGTAAACTGTTTACCACCACTCTCTGTTTTCTCCCCATCAACCAGTTTGCCACCCAGTTGAGCAACTTCTGACCCACCCAAGCCTACCCAGCTTATTAATCAATCTTCTATGTGGAACAGTATTGAAAGCTTTGCTGAAGTCAAGGTAGGCGACATAAACTGCTCTCCCTTGGTCCACCACTCTGGCTACCCAGTCAAAGAAATCTATGAGATTCGTTTGACAGGACCTTCCTGTTGTAAACCCATGCTGTCTTGGATCCTGTGCTCCTATGAATTCCAGGTGTTGCACTATCCTTTCCTTAAGGAGTACCTCCATAATCTTGCCGATAATGAGGTAAGACTGACTAGTCTGTAGTTCCCTGCCTCCTCCCTGCTACCACTCTTGTAGAGCAGGATCACATGAGCCCTTCTCCAGTCTTCTAGGACCTCTCCTGTGCACAGAGACTCACTAAACAGTTCTGATAATGGGTCTGCTAGTTCCACCTTTACCTCCTATAGTTCCCGGGATGTATGCCATCAGGTCCCATTGCCTTGTCCACCCTGAGCTTATTGAGCTCTCGTAGGACCCTTTCTTTTTGTGAAGGGACTAGTGCACACTTCCGTCCCCCCTGTGTCCATGGTGCTGAGCTGTAGGCCCTGCCTACCCTTCTCTTCAGTAAATACTGAGCAGAGTATCTATTTAGGATAGATGCTTTACATGGTCCTCCTCACACAGTTCCTTATCCCCTTTGATCTTAGCAATACCCCATCTGGATTTTCTCCTTTCACTAATGTATCTATAGAAAGTCTTGTCACCTTCTTTTACTGTTTGTGCTAGTGTTTCCTCAGTTTGGGCCTTTGCCTGCCTTACTGCCTTCCCTGCTTCCCTTAGGGAAGTTTGGTATACCTCCCTATCTTCATCCCACTGAGTTCCATTATATTTCCTGATGGCCGGTATTTTGGCTCTGACCTTTTCTGCTACTGTTTTTGAGAACCAAAGTGGTTTCCTTCTTTTTTTGCACTTCCTTTTCTCTCTAACACAATGGGATGTTGCTTTAAGTATTGCATCCTTAATGCTTGCCCACTTTGCCTGTACCCCCTCACCTGTATTTTTTTTTGCCAGGGCAAACTTAACTCTATTGGCCATCTTATCAAAGTCAGCTCCTCTGAAGTCCCATATTTTTGCCTTGGAATTGGATGATTTATTTCTAGTGACCAAATTGAACCATACCATGTGATGGTCACAGGCCCCCAGGTGACCTTCTACCTGGAGATCTGTGATCCTTTCCCTGTTAGTAAGTACTAGATCTAGGATAGCCCTGTCTCTTGTGGGTTGTTGTACCAGTTGTTTGAGGCCCTCCCCCTTTAAGGAATCCACTATGTGTCTAGTTCTGGCAGATGTTCCTGCTGGTATTGACCAATCTGTATCTGGCATGTTGAAGTCTCCAATTCTCAGAACCTCCCCTTTAGCTGTCATGTTTTGTATATCTTCTAACAGTAATGTGTCTGTAGACAACCCCAGTTCATATGGCTGTCCCATTTCCTGCTTCCAGGGTGACCCACAGTTCTTCTGGCTCCTTATGTGTATTCTGAATTCCTGTAACTTTGATATTTCCATAGACATAAAGGGCCACTCCACCCCCCCCTCCTTTTTGCTCCTTGGTCTCTTCTGAACAGTACATAGCCTGGTACCGAAGTCTCCCAAGTGTGGTTACTGGTAAACCCTGTCTCGCTAATGGCTACTATGTCCAGTTTAGCCTCTGTCATAATTGACCGCAGGTCTGGGATCTTGTTTCCGGACTGCAAGCATTTGTGTACATGATTTCCATTGACCAGATTTTGTTAGTTGTTGCGAGGTCTGGCATTTCCGGGTGCATTGTATGGGGAGCCGGACTATTTTCATACCTGGTGATGCAAATGAACTACAAACATGCTGAACTCCTGTTTGACCACTAGCTGAGGAGGGGAGGGTGTTCTTCCCATTCAACGTATCGGGTGCTGCACCCATCTCTCCATTTATTAGTTTAAATTTTCTGCAAAGATGTCAAACCTCTGCCCCAATGCAGACTCCCTTCTTAGTCAGATGCAGTCCATCAATTTTAAAGAACTTTCACTCCCAAAACTCTTGCCAATTCCCTACATATTTGTGTCCTTTTTCCTGGCACCGGCCCTTGAATCACATGTTTAGCTCTATTATATCCCCTTCTCTGACCTTCCGTCCATCTTCCCCATTCTGCAAGACTGGCAGGATCTCAGAGAAGGAGATGCCGGCAGGAAATGGATGACAGTTTGTCACCTAGCCGGTCAGGTGTTCCTTGGTCTCCACAACTGACCGGCTGGTGAGATCGTCCCTATGTATACCAGGATGTCAATGTTTTCTCCTGGTTCCTGTACAATTTTAGCAATGCGGTCAGTTTCTCTCCATGCTAATGTACCTAGGAGACATCTGACCATTACCTCTGGCTGGAGATAGGTATCAACTCCTCGAATCATGGGCTGTCAGCAAAAGGCACAATGCTAGCGGCAGGGCTTGACCATGAAAACATGGAGTGGATCAAGTACACTAAGTTTCCACTGCTGACAGTGAGAATGGGTGGTTGGTGTATGTGCCGGCAGCAAAAGTGGAAGGCTGGTGTACTTTAAGAACTTCATGCATTCATGTGGCTTGGATAGCACTATTAGGGGGGATTTTATGAGCACACTGGTGGGTCAGGAGGTCCTTATCTTCTGACAGAATCTATGAATTGTAAAGCCTTGCTGGCTAGCATTGTGCCAATAATTCTACTGAACTACTCCTGCCTAAATTCTCGTGCATGATTTAGTTGCCTCAGAATTGTTTCTCTCAGTTTGTCTCAGTTCAGCTTCCTCATCCAGTTGAAGTCTGCTCTTCTAAAATCTAGAAGTTCTGTTTTGAAAGGGTCATTCTAGTCCCAAGTTCCAGACTGCATCAAACAGAGTAATGGTAATTGGACCCCAGTGGTTCCCCTCCTCACACCACTCACCATCTCAGCTTGGTGAGCACCAACAGAGAATGGGCACCTGTCTAATGGGGTCCTTAACCAGCTCCAGCAGCAGACAGTCCCACAATGTATCCATTTGGACATGACATCTGGTGGACATGACTTCTGTAATAACCCAGTTGATATTTGGCAGGTTTAGATCACCACCACCATTTTCCCCTTTTTCTCTCCCTTGCCAGCTCTTCCCTGAGCTCTCTATATCTCTTTTCCCTTTGTCCTGTCCTGGTGGTCTGTTGACCACCCCCATCAGTATTTTCTTGCCTGAGGGCACCATGAGGTAAACCAAAAGTGACTTCACTTCGCTCCTCCTGATGTGTTTGTCTTCCACGGCCTCTGTCCTTTCCCTGGAAATATGGGCAATGTCCTCCTTTGCTTTTCTTGCTATCCTGTCTAAAACTCTGTGTAACCTGGGACAGACAAGTCCCAGTCATTATTCTCTGCCCAGGTTTCTGTGACGATATAAGACCCACCTCAGTGTCTGCCACCAATGCCTGTAGCTCACTGGCTTTATTACCCAAGCTCATGACATTAATCAGACCCCTTCCAATTAGCTCCAGATCCATTTTTGCTGATTTGTGATCCTACACCTGTATTCCTTTTCATTTGCCTTACAATCTTCATTTTCCTATTACTTGCTGACCCTGACAGCCTTCTCCCCTTGGCCTCTTCCACTACTTCTATTTGAACCGTATCCTTATTTTACACACCCTACCCCAGTATAAGGGAAGCACTAATTAGGTTCCTCTCCCTCACTCCTTTTACCGTGGTTTCCCTAGCCTCAGTGTCCCCTGCAGTCAGTTTAATTGTGTAATGTAAGCATTAGACTTCTTCCCCAGCATGTTTGTCCAGGTAAAAGCTATTGGAGAGCCTTCTGTCACAGAAGTTCCCCCACTCCCCCCCCAAAGTGTTATCCTTTCTCCTTCCACCATCTCTTTAACCAGCCATTTAATTTCTCTGTCTTTTCCCTCTTTACTCTGCCCCCCACACACACACACTCCACACAGGGAGGACCTCAGAAAAGGTCAGAGAGGCTGAGTGTCCCAGGCTGCCTGTACACCAGCCTGTGACAGTTCTGCTTCTCTTGTTCCACAGGCTGGTTCACCTGATCATTAGCACCCAAGTATGCCAGCACACACAGACTCCCCTCCTCTGCACTATCTCCCAATTCTGTCTATAACCCAGATGGCCAATGCCCCAGGAAGGCACATGACTATCACCTAACCCTATGCCCACACTCACCACCCTCTCTACTCACCAGATCATAGAATCCTTGACCACTAAGACTCTCCTAGGTGTGTTCTTCTTACTCTCACCACTGGGAGCCACCAGGTTATCATTCCCAATTCTCCAGACACAAAGTCCCTCCTGGTGGAGTCATGTACCTGAGTCTTCTCCAGAGGTGCAACTGTGATTTCTATGTGGGATGTTGTTGGGTTGGTTGACCTTCCTGCCCTTCCCTCCTCCTCCTCACCATTCTCCTCCCCAACCATGGGGACTCTGGGGAGTGGGGTGTGGGGTATAAGCTCCAGCTGAGCATGTACTATGGAAGAGATATCTCTTTCCTCACTGTTATTAACTGAGTGTGGAGCTCTGCAAAGATCCTGCAGAAGGGGTATTAATCCATCCTCCATAGTGAAACCCTGGAGAAAATTGCTCCACAGTCCTTGCAACAGACTTGCTCCCTACTAAACCTCATGAGCTTTAGCTGGCTCTACCCTCTTCTATCCCTAATTCACTGGTTCTGAAATCAGAAACAAAATGGATCTGGGGAAAAAAACTGAGACTTCTTTCCTAGTTCACAGGCCCATCCCCTTTTCCTGACTCAGGTGAAAAATGGATCCAGCAGGGGTAGCTTTGGCTGGCTGTACCACTCTGGTCTCCCTAATGTACTGCTTCTGAAAGCAGAAACAATAACAAAAGAGTGAATAAATACAAAATCATTGTCTTTACCTAAATAATAAGGGCTGACCACCATTCCTGGAGGATAATGACCCAAGGGAGGAGATTTAGGCCAAAGGCATAGCCGAGTGCCTTTAATCACCCTCAAGTCATTGTCCTCCAGCAAAGCCCTCATCATTAGCCCCTATTAGTATTATGAACTTTTTTCATTTTCAAATTGTCTAAACCAAAACTGTATTAGTTGTTGCAAGGTTCTTTATTGTGGCCATAGCAATTAATTGTCAGAATGAACTTTAGGCACATTTAAGGGCATTTACTACCCAAAAAGACATTGGCTTGACTAATCAACATGGGATTTAAGAGCTGGCCTGCTTGCACAGCAGTAGCACTATCACTTGCTGCACCGATGACCTGGGTTCAGGAGCAAGGCAAGTGCATTGGAGGGTGGTCCTGGTAGAAGGTTCAAGCATCTGATGGACTGCTTATCAACTCTGGGGTGGATAGGTAGAGGGCTTCAGCAACAGTTCACCTCTCAGTGGTGGCTAGGAGGTACTGCATCAATAGCTCTCCATAGCAGGGGATGGTAGGCTACGGCAGATGTCAGTGAGACACATATGGGAACGTGTGCACCTCCCCCTATAAATCATTGCACGTCCGTATTCACTGATGGGGGGGGTTGTATCATGCTCAAGAACAATGAAAAGCCCCAAGAACTGCATAGATGACATCACACCATAGCCCATGCTCACCACTGGATCCTGCCCTTCTGGGTCCCAATTACCTCAATCTTCACCTCCACCTGCAGACCATTGAATACTGGTAAGGAAGTTCTGAGGAGCAGAAGATGGCACCACCTCAGGGGTGCAAACTGGGGGTTGCCTCAGGATGTGTCATGGGTCAGTTGGAAGTCTGGGGGTCCCCAGGTAGAGAGGGTCTCAGGCAGGGCAGAAGTTGCTGGGTGATGTCTGAAGGAGGGTCCAGGGGTTGGTGACTGGAGAGAAAAGGAAAAAAAAATGCAAATTTTAGTGGAAGACACTGAGACAGTTTGCACTGCATTATGAAATCTGATTGTTAGCAGTCACTCATGTTCACACAGTCAGTTTTTTTTTTGTGTGTGTGTTTGTGTCAGATGCCCTGCTGTTTCCAAAATGTTGACAGTTACAATTCTCTCTCTCTCTATCTCTCTCCCTCTCCCTTCCTCCCCTGACCTCTCTCACTATCTCTCATTGATACAGTACATTAGTTGGGCTGATCATCAAATTCTGTTTGACCAAGGAAATATGACTGCATTCAAAACTTCTCCCAAGGAGAAAAGACTATTTCTGTATTGTTCTTTTGTAAAAATCAGTTCTTCATCTATTCAGTTTTACAGACATTTTATTTTTTCACTTGACTGGGTTTCAGTTTCACACAAAGTAACAAGCATCTGTCAATGCTGAATGTTTGCTTGCTGGTATTAGCACTGGAAATGCAGGAGTTAGACAGATGCAGAATAGGAATGGCAGTGAAGTATTGAACTTCACGCCAACCCCACCTCCACCCTGCAGAGACAGCCAGGCATTGGGATATGTATTTGGATCGTCGCCCATAACATTCATGCCATTTCCTTCACCCATCCTGCAGACACCACACATGTTGCGCAGCCTTGGGTGTTCAGCTTACAGTCACCCCACCCATAAGGACATACGCTGAAAAGGGTACAGTTTAGAAGAATGGGGTGAACTCTGGGGCTGAAGAGTCCAAAGCACACCTCGATGCCTGTCACTGGCTGCTGGGTAGTGGGGTGGGGGTGGAATGACATGAGTATTACAGTTGGCAATCCAAAGGCACACCCTGATGCCTGTCAGTCTGTATAGGGTGGCACGTTATGGTTAGAAACCCTAATAGCCGGCGCTTGTTGGTATTTGAACTACAGATTTTCAACATGGCCTTTTGTGACTCCCACCTCATGAAAGCATTTGGGACCTCTTCTCATGAACAGTGGCACTGTGATTTTGTTAACGTGTCCCGAACTTTGAGTTCCTACAGTGACTATGCCATTCTGAGCCAGATGCATGAAAACACAGATCGGGCAGGATGTGAAGAATAACAGTCATACCATTCTTAGAGGTGTGAAGATGGCAATGTTGAAAATCTGTAGTGAAAATATTAAAAATGCTTGAACTTCTGGGCTTACTTGGAAACTGCACAACGCATGCGCATAACACAGTCATTTAGTGGAATTTTTTCACCAAATTTTCATCATGGGCATTTTGTGACCTCTGCTCATGAACACTGTCACTATGATTTTCTTAATCTGTCCCGAACATTGATTTCCCACAGCGACAGCATTATTGAGCACCAGATGTGCAATGACAGCTGTACTGTTCATAAGGAGGTGTGAAAAAATGCCAATGTTGAAAATCTGGAGTGAAAATATTATAAATGCACAAAATTATGAGGGTGCATGAAAACTGCTCAACTTATGCTCATAACACAGTCATTTCATGGACTTTTGTCACTAAATTTTCAACATAGGCATTTTAGCACCTCTGCTTAGGAACAGTATCACTATGATTTTTTTAATCTGTCCCAACATTGACTTCTCACAGCAACCATGCTATTCTGCATCAGAAGCTGAAACACATTTTGGGCAGGATGTGAAAAATGACAGCTGTACTGTTCATAAGGAGGTGTGGAAAAATGCCAATGTTGAAAATCTGGATTGAAAATATTACACATTTGTGAAGTTATGAGCATGCGTGGAAATTGCACAACGCATGCTCATAACGCAGTCATTTTATGGACTTTCATCACCAAATTTTATAGGCATTTTAGGACCTCTGCTCATGAACACTGTCATTGTGATTTTCTTAATGTGTCACAAACACTGATTTCCCACAGCGGTCGTGCTATTCTGTGCCAGAAGTGTGAAAACACATTTTGGTTAGGATGTGAAAAATGACAGCTGTACTGTTCATAAGGAGGTGTGGAAAAATGCCAATGTTGGAAGTCTGGAGTAAAAATAATACAAACTCACAAAGTTATAAGTGTGCATGGAAACTGCGCAATGCATGCTCATAAAACAGTCATTTTTTGGATTTTTGTCACCAAATTTGCAACATAGGCTTTTTGAGAGCCCACCTCATGAACACTGGCACTGTCATTTCGTTAATCGGTCCTGAAAGGTGATTCCATGCAGTGACTGCAAAATTACCTTTGGGACAGAATAACGCTATGACACTGGTTGAATTCATGAGGAGGGGTCCCAATAACTCCATGTTGAAAATTTGTGCCAAATTCCCAAAGATGTCTGAAATATGCACCAAATTTGAAAAACATATTTATGCCATTATACAGCTTACCAGCATTTCTTTAGTTCGCAGTCAGCTTTGAGATCAGAGACGTGTTCCTGGTCCACTGAAGATCGTCGCACCAGGCTATGGGAGGTAAGTATGGGCTGGGGTAGAGGGATGTAGGGTGCACAGTGGGTGGGTGCAGGTTGGTGGAGGGACGGCGACTGGTGTGGGACTGCTTCCTTTCTTTCAGGGAAAAACAAAACAAAAAGACATTGTGGGATTTTTTTTTCATGCTTGCTTTCAGCACACTGGGGTGGGCTCTCAGTGTGCCACCTGCCTTTTTTAGGGTGGGGAGAATTAATCTGATGGGGATTGGTCCCCCTGTCAGCAAATAATGATGGTTTGGAGTGGGCATGATGCCGAGGGGGATTGGGCACCACCTCAGCACACAACAAATGGGGGAGGAGGTTACATTATGCCGACGAGGAGTGGGCTCCCTAGTTGGCAAATGAACTGGGTCAGGGGCATGCCGATAACGGGATTGGCCACCCCCATTGGCTTTCATGGGTCTGTGAGGTGGCAGCAAGCTGCTGCCATGTTTACAGAAAATGTTACACTAGGCAAGGTACCACCCTGCAATGACAGGTCGCTTCCTCTTTGCAGAGGGATGGCTGAAGCTGCAATGACGAGGCAGCCCCTCACTGCAGCGGCAAAATCGTTTCAACTTGGTGGCACTTTTGGAAACCAATGTCACTCATCAGCACAGTGTCCCTGTATTGGTCCACTAGTGCCAAGCCCCCAAATGCAGTGCCGCTGTTGGCTGCCACAGTGCTGCACCTCCACAACCAGCTTCTCTCCTAAGTTGCCACATAATGTTTGTTGTGCATGCACACAAGCAAACATAAAAATTGCCAGCAGAAACAACTTAATGGACTCCATCTTCCAGGGAGGTGGGCAGCTGGAATTATGGAATGTTCAATGTGCTTGGAAAAATCCAAATTAAGGCTGTATTTAGGCAAGAAATCAACCAGCTATTATTTCATGAATTTCCAGTGCCATAAATCACAGGGACAGAGCAGTGTCATCCAAGAAGGCAATAGTAAGTAATCAGATTCATGAGAATAACACGAAAGCATCTGAAATTTAAAATACTGTGCATGTCGTATCAGTGAGTACGCTACATATCAAAACCTCCTCCCATTTTCAGACAAGTATTAGCACATGCCAACAATGTTTGTATTTGCGATTTCTGTGCACGAAGGGCTGCTGTGTTCAAGCAGGGCTGGGACGGGTACATGGGTTTAGTGAGTGGCATGGGGTGGGGGGGGGAAGGTGGAGACTGGGAGATGAGTGTTCAGTAGGAGAATCTGTCCCAGTGGTCAGGTACAAATAGCAGACTGCATAGACAAAATTCTTCTGCAGGTAGTTTTTTAATGTTTCTGTTATGTGATAGTTCAGTTGTTTGGTTTAGTAGGTTGTCATTTATTATTTTGTGAGGAATGTTCTTTGGGTACCAGGTATCTTCCATGTTTGTTTATTTATTAATTTATTTAAAATTTGGTGATGGATATAGGAACACTGAGCTCATTGCTTCAAGGTGTGACCAGAGGAATGGAAACAGCAGGGAGTGAAACAGCAATAACAAAGTGGACAAACTATAGCTGCATGAACATGTACAATCAAATCACAGTACATGGAGAGAATTTCATAGAAACACAAAAGCAATGTAACAAGTGTGCATCTATGTCAGTTATGGGTAGCCAGGCTGACAGCTAGGGAGCATGTCACCAATGTATGGTTAAATATTTGTACTGAACCACTGAGGCATACAATTCAGATTATGGAGTACAGAGTCATAAGCTTATACAGCTGAGTAGGCAAAATGGGTAAAACAGGTAAAATGGGGGGGGGTGGAAAGGACATGGGTTGTTGTAATGGGGAGAGAAGAGACAGAAGCCTATCTGCAGGTGCATTCTTTTCATAACTGTGTCAGTCAGAGTGGTTTGAGAGAGTGCAGGTAGAAAGGATGGAAAGAAGAAGGTTGTTCCACAGTGTAGGAAATCAGATAGAGAAAACCTAAGATACATTTACTGCGAGAGATATGAAATGAATGAGCAGCAAATGAATGGAGTAGGAGGAGGGGATGGCAGGGATAAGGAGAGAGGAGAGGTAAATGGAGTAGTCACAAGTCAGTATTTGCTCATGATGAAGCAACAGTTTGAGAGACACCAGGCCTCAGGACAGGAAAAAGAAAGATTTGCATATAAAGAGCAGTGATTGGTGAGAGATGGAGTATTAAGAGCAAAGAAGAAGGAATGAAAAAGGGTGTCCAGCCCAGCAAGCAATGACTTTGGAGCAGTTATGGACTAGAAATGTATACTGTATATATATACATATATATATATACACACACACACACACACACACACACACACACACACATATATATAAATATATAAATATAAATATATATATATATATATATATATATATACACACACATACACACACACACACATATATATACACATATTATATATATATGGAACTCTTTACCCCTTCACTTAGAACTCTATCAGCCTTTGGCCCATTTAACATGGAACTTAATAAATATGTATCTGCTTATGTACTAGGGTGATGGCCTACATTCATCCAGGTAGGGGACCATTGTCCTCAGTGAATGTTTTAAATACGTCATTGGAAAGTATGTAAATTAGCTGGGGGAGTGGTGGAAGGAAGCAGGGAGAATCAAACTGCCCATCCCCACAGTATAGTGCAATCAACATGGAGGACCATAAAATTATGATATCACCACAGGTAACTAAACTCATAAAGGAGAGGGACAGCGGAGGAAAGGAGAAAGGGGGTTAAAAACAAGAAGGACAAACAGAGAATGCAAAAGGGCAAAAAGGGGGACAAAAAAAGGAGAAATGGGAAACATAGAAAGCTATGTACTGTATATGAAATGCCTGCAGCCTAGGAAATAAAATCCTACACCTGGTGGCCTTGCTGACGGAGGCTGAACTGGACATTGTAACTATTACTGGGACATGGTATACTGGAAACCATGACTGGGATGTAGCAATACCAGGTTATACTCTGTTAAGGAGAGACAGGGAGGGTAAAAAGGGAGGGAGGGTATTAGAGTGACTAAGATACAGGGAATGCGGGGGGGGGTGGAGTTATTGTGGGTCACCCTTGAGATGGCCAATGGCACAGCTATTCGCATGGGTGGGATATACAGACCTCCAGCACAGGGGAGGATATGGACAGGGTTCTAGTAGAAACCATCCACACAATGGCAGCTAAAGGAGATGCTGGTAGGTGATTTCAATCTCAACAAAGAAAAATAGAAGTGCATTTATTAAATCACAGGACTACTCAACTGAAAAGAGGGGCTAGTTTTAACTATTCTAATCAAATATAACCATAATTCCACAAAAACATGGTGAGCAAATAATGGGTGGTGATGCAAAAATCCACAGAAGCACTATAAATATGCAAAATATATAACTAATATTTTATTTTTACAATTAGACATTTGCAATAAAGTGCTCCATATAAGTATACTCGCCATCTCTAACATTCCAGGCTATAGGTTTGTTTCTTCTTTATAAAATGTAAATTTGAGTATTTTACTGTGTACATTTGGTGTTAGGTATTAATATTAGAATAAAGACTTTTGTATCTGGTGGACATCGAAATATGATTTTTGCACATTGCATTTAGGTTAATTGTATGTTGCAATAGGAGGTCTAAAAATACTTTTTATATGTTAAAAGATTGTTTCAAGCAGGATAGTTATTATGTGTTAAAATTAAGTTATCAACATGACATATATTTTAAATTATTCATTATAAGGTGGAATTTGTAAAATGAAATGTTAATTCAGAATGTTACTGATTAAAGAAAGCTGTTAGCATAGGTAAGTGATTGTAAATTAGTACCACATGCACTTTGGGTATTTATAGATGTAAGGCTTTGAGACTGCACCCCTACAGCTTCATTCTAGTGAAGCGCAGGGTATATCAGTGCTGGCACGTTAGGACTGGGGTAGGTTTTGCTAGTATATATCTGATTATATCCAGTCTACCTTGTCTTATTGTTTAGAATGTTAGAGACGACATAGTATACTTATATGGAGCACTTTATTGCAAAAGTCTAATTGTAAAATAAAATATTGTTATATATTTTTGCATATTTATAGTGCTTCTGTGGATTTATTTGCATCACCACCCATTATTTGCTCACCGTGTTTTGTGGAATTAAGGTGATTTCAATCTGCCAGATGTGAGTTGGAGCATCCCAGCTGCTGCCTCAGCCGTGAGCAGGGACATCCTGTACTCCATGCAAGGGAAGACCTCAGGCAGCTAGTGATAGCTAAGGATGTAAGTTTGTCATGGCAGTCACAGACGCATGGATAACATGACGCTTGGTCTTTATTCAAGAATCTGCGACTTCTACTAATGTCATCAAAAAGTAGCAAGCATGACAGTGCCAGGAATTTTATTAATATTTCCATGACCAACCAGTGAGTTATTAAAACCTTATCCATGACAAACTTATATCCTTAGTGATAGTGCCTACCCAGCAATGTGCAGTTTTGGACCTGGTACTCACAAACGGGGACAGAATTGCAAAAATCAGGGTGGGCAGACACCTGGGGTCCAGTGATCATTGCACAGTGTTCAGTATAAGAACAGTGGCAGAGTTAAGCAGGGCCGCAGTAATGGGGGGTGGGAAGTGTCCGGTCCCAGCTCAGGAGGGCCCACCTGAGGAACTGGCATTACCCCTTGCATTAGCTGGTTTGGGAAACGGACCCATTTCAAGCGACTTGTCCAGGGCCCCAAAATTCAGAGCTGCAGCCCTGAGTCAAGCCACACAAAGGTGAGGGTCCTGGATTTCAGGATGGCAGACTTTACTAAGGTGGGATATGTCTCAAGAAATGTCCTGGCAGGGAGGGACAAATTGAAGTTGAGAGTTGGGCCCATCTGAAAGGAGCCATAGTGGAGGCGTATAATCTTGGGCAAGTAAACAAGAGTAAGAGAAAGAGAAAACCACTATGGTTGTAGTTCCTCAGAGTTCCTGGTGCCTCTAAAATTGGCATCCAGGTGCTTCAGGGCTGGCTAGACAGGATAGGGGGCCCCAGAGTTAGGGAGGTACTCTGTAGTTACAGTAGGTGCCCCAGCATTGTTGCCCTGGGTTAAGTTAGGCACCCCCTCAAACGGGAAGCCCCAGATGGGCTTACAATTAAAAAACAAAAAAATATTTCTGTCTACTCATTTTCCCTGCCTGCTGTAATCCTGACAGAACCCCAATCCTCACTCCAGTTATCTAGCACCAAGCACCTACACGCATGGGCCCGGTTGTAAGGGCAGGCAAGCAGTGATGGGCTCGTGAGGATTCTGAGACAGAATCCTCTGCCCTGTTTTGAATGGCAAAAGCCGTTCACCACTAATTTGGTTGTAGCAGAAGAAAGAAGCAGCAGCAGCATGGAGAGGGGAGCATTAGTCCAACCAGGGCTCAGCCAAAGGGAATTGACTTATCTGATGTCTTGAGGTCCCTGCTGATGTCCCAGCCAGTCCGTAAGTGGATCACTTCTTCTCCTCTGGTGGTGGCAACAATCCTTCAGATCTCCGGTGCCATGGTGGCCACAAAAGTCTTATTGGGAGGGGTAGTGGGTCCAGGCTGGCCCCTCCAGCATCCAGCAGCAGCAGGAAGTTTTCCTGGAGCGTCGGTGGCAGCAGAAGAAGGCTGCCCCCTCCATCATCAGCAGCCGCTGAAGCTCCGTGGATGGAGGCAGGTCCAGGCCTCCCCACGGTGGTCCAGCTTCAGTGGAGGCCATTGGGAGGAGGCCGGTCTAGACCTTCCCACCAGCAGCAGTAGCAGTCTGGGCACTGAGGGAAGAGGGTGGCAGGGTGAGTGGCGGCAACATCCGGTTCAGGTGCTGGCCACCATTCGATCAGGAACTTTGTTTTTTTAAATAAAATTAAATAACTTTGGTGCTTCTAGGTGCCAGCAGCATTGATTTGGGCCAAGCAAGGCCTCAGCAAAAGGACCACCCTCGGGGCAGAGCTTGAAGAGGCTTTGCAGACCAAAGGACCTGTGGGGGTGAGCAAGGCCCCAGCAACAGACCATCCATGGGGCAGAGAAAAAGAGGGGCTCCCTTGAGCCAAGTGATTGTGTGGGCGGCAAGACCCAGCCTTAAGATTGCCCATGGGGCAGAATAATAAGACAGAGCCCCATAGACAGTGAGAAGGAGCAGGAACTTTAATTAAACAAATGATGACAGAGGTTTTAAAGGGGCAACAACAGGCCCACCAGCTAAAGGGGCCAACAGATCAGTCCCATGATTTTAAAGAGGCCCAAACTATGAATGCTTAGACTAAACTGAAAGGGGCCAAGCAAGTGCAAGGTTCCATTGAGCCAGGAACTGTAAACAGTTTGTTGGCATAAAGAATGTGAATTAATGCCTGACAGCAGAGTTCAAGTGGCCTGCATCTGAGGCCAGGTTTAAAGGTGCAATGCACCCACACGAATGTACTGTTTGTAAATATGTATAAATGACTAATGGTAATGTTTTGGGGCCCCTGTTATGGTGTGATCCACTTTTCCAGTGTCTGTTTGCCATCGGGAGATGGTCACCAAGAGGCAGTGCCCCTATGATTTGACTTAATCAGATGACCTAAACTGTTTTATTGTTTGTAAAGTGCCCAAACTGATTAATGTTTTGCTAGAAAAAAATAAACCAACACCAGGTTTAATAAAAGAAAAGTTTTATTTGTGCCACCACCCCTCTGCCTGCATGTGGTCCCAGGTGACCTGACCCTGTTCTACCCCGACCAGCTATCCTGTTTGCCCATTTGTCCTTATGGCTCAGCAGTCCACGGAGGGGCTATAGTTGGGCGATGTTGGTAGACAAGTTCCTGGAGGGGTGTCTTTTTCTGGTGGTCAATGGAGACCTGTAAGCCAAAGATTCACCAGCCTCTGAATAGTCTTGGCTCCTTTCCTGTTCTATGTTTTCTCCCTACCCTAGATAGGTGGTTCCCCATCCTGTTTTCCTTCCCTGTTTAGATACGCAAGGGTGGCTGATTAAGATTACAGGTCTTGGAAGCTTGCATCCATGATTATGCTTGATTTACCGTATAGGATGTTGTGTAATAATTTAATGATGTTATAGTTCTTTTACCTTCTAGAGTTTAGAGTCTAGATATTTATTGTAAGGTTATTTCAGTATGTTCAATAAATGTTTGCCTTATTTTGTATTCAAGTCAGCTTCATGCCTCTCCTTGTATTCCCAGCTACTGGCTATTAGGCTTGGGCCCCCCTTCCCAAAATTTCTCTGACATCCACTGTCTGGGCATCACCTTAAAAAGTCCACCTCCAGGTGGTTGGCATAGTCAGAATTCCATGTTTTCCTTCCAAGTCATAGCTGGGGTGGACTTTTGCCCTGATCTGACCAGGCCATTTTGAGAGCGGTCGGCATCAGTGGCTTTCTTTGACTATTACATGGTTCTCAAGGGAAGCAGCTGGGAAGGTAAGGGCAAATAAGATGGCTAACAGGAAATACAAGGAAACACAGGATGAGGACAGGGTAGTGCACCTGGATAAAAGGAGGGAGGCAAGCAAAGCACTTAGGAGTGCAAAGGTCAACCAGAGGAAATAATAGCATAGGAGGCAAAAAAAAGGACAAAACTTTTTATAGGTCCATTAGTGAAAGGAGAGAAAATGGGTGGGATTGTAAGGCTTAAAGAGGAAGAAGAGGAGTGTGTGGAAAGGAGCCTGGAAAAAAAGTATCAATACTGAACAAATATTTTTGTTCTGTATTCACAGAAGAAGGAAAAGGTGAGGGACCGCAATTAGGTAACATGAACGAATATGGGAGGGAGGTGAACTCCATCCATTTACAGAAGAGAGAGTCCTAAAAGAACTCACAAAACTGAAAGTGGACAAGACAATGGGACCGGATGGGATACATCCTAGAATATTAAGGGAACTATTGGAGGTGCTGGCAGCACCACTGGTAACCTTGTTGAATGAATCACTTGATATGGGAGTGGTTCCAGAGGACTGGAGGGGGGCAGATGAAGTCCCTCTTCACAAAAGTGGGAGGAGGGAGGAGGCTGGCAATGGGAGGGTTTAAACTGGAGGAGGTTGAAATGCTCCTCCCACAAACTCTATTTAACTCCCATCACTCACACACCTCCCTTGCTTAGGGAGTGTTTTTCCCAGAACTCCCCATCATGGCTCATATGGCTGTGCTGTTTCCTGCACCTACTGCTGCTCTGTCTGGTTTCTTTCCCCTACCTCGCATCACCCCTTCCCTCTTATTGTTTCATTATCTTTTCACAGTTTTTACTATTTGTTCTGTGTTCTTGCTGGTCTCTCCTCCTTGGCAGCTATGTTCCACCTCCTTGTTCCCTTCCTTGCTCATCTCCATCCTCGCCGATCCTGCATTCTCCCTTTGAGTTTTCATTTTGGGCTCCCCGCCTGCATCTGGATGCCCTCTAGTGCCAATGCTTCCGAGCATCCCCAGCTTCATCTCTGTTTTCCAGGGCTTGCCTTCATCTCTCCTCCCAATGCACACCCACTTCTGGTCCATCCCCTGCAGGCATCCCATTATCCTCTTCGACTTCTCCTGCTCTGCAGCATGCCATCTCTCCACTGCACTCGCATTGGATTCCTATCACCTTTTTCCCCATAGCCTGCCCTGCTCTGTGCCAGTAAGTACCACTGACTTTGTCATTCACGCTTGGCCCATAGCTACTGCACTGGGCTGTGAATTTGAGATTCGACTGTGTAACTGCCGTGATTATGCTGACTCCACCCCTGCTCGCAAGGGTTTGGTGGGTTACTGTGCTTGCTCGGAGACGTTCCTAACTTTCACAGCACATATACGATGATCTCTATCTATTGTACCTATTTCAGGGTTGACTATGGACTAGCAGCAGCTGACGGATGCTCTGCTGTCCTGCTGCTCCACTTGCAGTGTGGTACTGGTGGATGTGGGGGAGGGTGTGAGTCTGGCCATCCTAGGAAACTTTATTGCACTTTGGACATATTCTTTGGAGAGCTGTGATTATCTCCTGCTGCTCACTGTATAATTTTATTCTCTTGGCCAGATGCTTATATTAACCATTCCTTCCTGGACCATTTGCACTACATGCCTCAGGACGTTGGGGGAGTGCTAGGGGTGGTGGTCCCATTCTTTGAACCTAGTTGTTCCAGCTTAACCGCCCCTACTACCTATGACCTCAGTCACTTCAACCACATAATTCTCTCCCCTGGTTCCTGCTTCCATTTACAGTGGGATCTTCCTCTCCCTACATTGCTGCTGCTTCCAAGGCCAGACCTTCCCTCTATACAGCAATGCCTGTTTATGTGCCTACCTTTGCTATCATGCTACATATGTCTTACCACATCTGTGTACTATTCATCATGCCTATCTAATTCCAGTTTCCTGATCTACTCTCTTTCTAAGACAGTGTTCTGCGCTTTCTGCCAGCCCATACCAGCAGTACTCTGGACTCCATCCCTAACTCACACCTTCTGAGATGCTGAGTGAAGGTAGACTTCCCCTGTCTACCAGGGATGGTAACCATCACACTTCTACTACCAGACAACTCTGCTTTCTACCTACATTCAGATTGCAACATTAAGGCAGAGTCTGTCCTCATCCTCCACTTGCATAGTCTCTATCCTGTACCCTGCATGCTGAGATTCTGTACCAGACATACCCTGTCTTTGGGACGGGAGCCTGGGTGTACTGACTTATTATTCCCTTATCTGCCCACTGGTCTCCATATTGCTGTGTTCACATCTTTCACCAGTTGAGCCCTGTCTCCAACCTATCTGGACTGTCATCCAATTTTACTATGGCGTGATCCCAATCAACTGAGTCATCCTACATTCCATCGGGCATTACTGTTGCAACCCTATCTAACACAGCAGCTCTGTCCCTTGCCCACTGGAATGCAAGCCAATGGCTAACTTTTCCAAATCAGACTGGGCAGTGTCTCGCCTTATTGTTGAATTTAAAAATAACATGGTATTCCTCATGCAACCTTGGCCAGAAAGAAAGAATTATTTGACCTTTTCATTGCTTCTCAACCTGGACCTTCTCTTCCCCAAGTTCCTGACCAAGATGGCCAGTCAATTTCTAATGCCTTTCTGGCCAAAATCGAGACTTCATGATGCAGTTTGGATTCCTGTATTTTGCTCTCAGACCCGCCTCCTCCTATACCAATGTTCCAGTCCCAGTGGACCTGCCCCCACTTCCTGTCATGACTCACGTGCCAGTTATTCCTGCTCCTCCATCCTCACTCCCTTCTGCTTCCTTCCAGCATACCAGTTCCTCCACTTCCTGTAGGTATGTTATCTTCAACCTCATCTCCCATCATTATTCCTGCTCATCTCATTTCTGCTCATCTCTGTAGAGACAACAAAGTTGGAAAGGACGTCAATCTAGCTTCCCTTCTTATTGCATTTTAAAATGTTGTGGAAAATCAAATAGTAGCCTGTGGTGACATCTCAGTAGTGCTTAAATCCAAAGCCCCCACCTTCTTCACAAGTTAACCCTCTCGAATTCATTTTGGCCTTCAGCCTATACCGGGCACTTTGTTCGGCATTTCTCTTGCGATGTGAGGAGTTTGACTCATACCTGTACCTTTATAACTGACCTTAGTATCCTGTACGGGGAATGCATTTTTATGAATATCAAATAATTTTCAGCCAAAGAAGCAGCATCTCTTAGCCATTATGTCTCAAACTTAATTGGGCCATCCTGGACACCGAGCTTACTCCTGCTCTCTGTGTGGGTCATTCAATCACATTGCCCCTCCTTTGCTCATTGTCAGCTTCCTCATATGCTTCTTCTACCAATCTGGTGCACTCCGACAGGCAACCTGCCTCTTCTGACAAGCCAATAGCCAGATTGGTTCGTACCATCTCAATCCCTCCGCCCGTGTGGATCTGCATGGCTGTCCTGTCAAGCACTTCAGTGGCAAGGCTGCGCGTAACAACTTTAATGAATCTGGCTGTCTTGTGTATGGCTGTACCCTGCTGCATGTTTGCACCTTTTGTGGAGACGTTCACCATCATTACATAGGCCCTAAGGCTCCCAAGGACCCACAATGACTACAGAGTCATCATCTATGCCCATTTACATCCCAGCTTTGGTCCGTCTCTTGGAGCACCATACATTTCCATCTATTGCTCTCCACCTCAGTTCTGTGTTGACTCATGAATTCCACACAGGCATATCAGTGCTCCCTACAGATTCCTTCATCTCTCCCAACCTTCACTCTGCCACCAAAAAACCTTCCTTAGTCATTCAGCTCCTACAAAAAGAATTGGAAAAATAATTCATTATCAGACCGTTTCATGCTCCCCCTTTCCCTTCCTTCAGGGTTAACCCTATAGGCATTGCCACCAGAAAATTATCTTGCAAAAAGTGTCTGATCATTGATCTCTCAGCTCCTAGGAACACAGCAACTGCCAGTATTAATTCCCTGATACCTTCTGAACATTATTCCCTCTCTTATGCTCAAATTGACGATCCATCTCTGTCATAAAACACTTGGCCCTGGTTCCTGGCTCACTAAATCGATGTTACCAATGCTGTCAAGCTCCTCCCAATTCACCTCCCTCTCTCTGGCACCTATACAGCATGCAATGGCAGGACCAATTCTGTTTCACCACCCATTTGACCTTCGGCTGCAAAATAGTCCCGAGCTATTTGACATCTTCACTGAGGTCCTTTGCTGGGCATTGTTGAATATCGTCACCGTCCATCAGTCATTCATCAACAAAATCGAAAGGGACTTGGGAGTAATTATATCAGATGACCAAAAGGTGGCAAGATATGTGAGAAGGCAGTAAGGAGGGCTTGGGGGGACACTGGGATACACAAGGAGAGACATCAACAGTAGAAAACAGGAAGTTGTTATCCCTCTGTACAGACGGTTGGTAAGACCCCATCTGAAGTACTGCATGCAGTTCTGAAGACCCCATCTCCACAAAGACATAGACAGAGCGGAAGCTGTTCTGAAGAGGGCAACCAAAATGGTGCAGGGTCTGCACCAGAAGTAATATGAAGAGAGACTAAAGCAGCTTAATATGTATACCCTCGAGGAAAGGAGGGAGAGGGGGGATATGATAGAAACTTTCAAGTACCTCAAGGGAATTAACAAAGTCCAAGAGGGCTGCATCATTCAGAAAAATAGATGTGCAAGAACAAGCAGGCACAATTTGAAGATAGAGAGGGGATGGCTCAGAGGTAATGTTAGAAAGTATTTTTTCATGAAGAGGGTTGTGGATGTATGGAACAGCCTTCCTGAGGAAGTTGTGGAGTCAAAACCGGTAGGGGAATTCAAGAATGCATGGGACAGACATAAAGCAATACTAATGGAGGGTAGGAGGAAGTAAGCTGTTGATTAACTAGAATATGCAGCTTATCCATCAGGTAGGGAAATGGGCAGACTAGGTGGGCCAAGTGGCCCTTATCTGCTGTCACATTCTATATTTCTATCTTTCTATTTCCTGGATGGCTTTCTCCTTATCAACCCTCCAGACTTGCCACTAGTTGCAGGTACTACCACATTAGTGGCCTTGTTCAATGAGCTTGCAGTACCTTTGTAGAAAGAAAAGACTCTGGGCCCCGTAACCTCCATTGAGTTCCTTGGCATCATTCTAGACTCCACCATCATGGAAATACTGCTACCATTAGACAATTTGCATTGCATACACAAATTGATAGACTCCTTTTCAACCAGATCCAGCTGCACTCAATGAGAACTCTTGTCTCTGTTAGGTTTTCTCAGTTTTGCAATGCAAATTGTCCCTCAAGGCCATTCCTTTATTTCTTATCTTCTCTCCTTGGTGTATTCTGGAGTTGATCTAATCATCGTGTCACCATCACGGCTAAAGTAAAATCCAACCTTGCTATGTGGGCTCGATTCCTCTCCTGTTGGCCTGGATGCTCCATGTTCTACCATGATCCTTCTTCCAATTATCAGCCCACGATCCACAAGACACCTTACAGTATCATGGCTATGCAGTCATTTTTGGCAACTCCTGGATCGCTGCCCCATGGCCCCGAGAAGCTTCTTCTCTCCCGGGATTCTCCAGATCATTGCCTCTCTTCAAAATTTATCCTGTATTGAGGCTGCCTTTCTAGGGGGGGTCTCGCTGATCATTTCAAACTATCTCAGTCTTCACCAATAATCAACCCACTGTGGACATCATTCCAAAGGCAGGTCTCCACCACCATCCCTCCTCCTCTTTCTCCAGCACTCTTCTCACCCTTTTCATGGGCCTTCAATTCCCTACAAATTCCTACTTACATACCTACTACTCAAGGGTGGGAATACAGTAAAGCCACAAAAGTATTACAGATTACACAAGCACTAATAGCCCATTACTATTTCCAAAACATTGAAATATAGACCAGTTAACCTCACCTTAATAGTGGGGAAAATTATGGAATGACTATTTAAAGAAAAGATTGTGGAACACCTTGACTCCAAAAGAGCACAGGATCCAAGACAGCATAGATTCACAGTGGGAAGGTCATGTAAAACAAGTCTAATTGATTTCTTTGACTGGGTGACTAGGGAAGTGGATTGGGATGAGCAGTGGATGCGGCCTACCTGGATTTCAGTAAGGCCTTTGATACTCGTTCACATAGAAAACTTGTGAACAAGCTGGAAAGCCTGGGAGTGGGTCACAAGGTGGTAAACTGGTTAGGAACTGGTTGCATGACAGAAGACGGAGGGTGGTGATAAATGGAGCTCAGTCTGAGGAAAGGAGGGTGACCAGTGGAGTGTCACAGGGATCAGTTCTGGGACCAGTCCTGTTTAATATCTTTATAAGTGACATTGCAGAGGGGCTGGAAGGGAAGATGTGCCTCTTTACAGATGATACTAAGCTCTGCAACAGGGCTGACACTCTGGGAGAGGTGGAAAAAATGAAGAGGGACCAAGGTGAACTGGAGGAATGATCTAGAGTGTGGGAGCTGAGATCCAATTCAAAAAAGTGCAAAATCATGCATTTCTTCATTAATTATTTATTTGCTTTTGGTAACTGGGTAAGTGCGCTAGACAGGATTGCCTATTTTCAGGCACGATCGGGGAGATTACAGTTCAAACAAGTTATAAACAATAGTACAGGGAGGAGCCGATACAATGCAGTGCATAAAGAGGTCAACAACCTTACATGACAGTAGAATTACTTAGCACAAGAGTGATGGCAAATATAGCATAAGCATTACAGTACAAAAGAGATAAAAACAGCTTGCAGAGATCAGTAACATAAGTGCATAACAGCAGTGCTGGTGGCATAGGATGAGGATATGGGACAGGGAAGGGGATAGTAGTGCAGCAGCAAGTAAGAAGGCATGTTCCATGAACTAAAGCAAGTAAAGAGGTGCAATACATGAACTCAAGACATTTACATGCATCTAGGGAGGTGAGGTAATTAAGGAGTGCATGCTTGAAGGCAGAGTGAGAACTGGAGCTTCTAAGGGAAAACAGAATGGAGTTCCAGAATTTGGCAGCATAGACAGAGAAGGCAAGTTCACACATTTTGGTGGAGCAATTAGTGACAGTGATCAGAGCTGAAACTGAGGACCGGAGGACTTGGGACAGTCAACTAGGGTGAACATGGCTGCAAGGGAGGAGGAGGGAGAAGAACAAGTCATATTGTCTGTCAGGCAGCCTATGGAATATAAACACTGGGAGGAGGGGGATAACCAGTGGAGGTCAGAGTAAAGTGTCCAGCAGTGTTTAAGCTGATGGGCAGACAAGGCAAATCTGCAAACATTGTTATAGGCAACATCCCACACTTGAAGGACGTTTGCCTGCACTTGAGCAAAGACCGGCAGTACATAGCAAAGACCAGGGAGCAGAAGTCCTTGGGCGAAGAAGATCTTAGCAGCAGGGGTCAGGGCAAAGTGGACATAATAAGCCAACCCAATTTTGGCATAAACAGACTTGCATACCGCATTGATATGGAGAGAGAAACTGAGACATTGATCCAGAGTGACCTCTAAGTATCTGAAGGTGTGGTAACTTATACCTGAGAGCCATTGAGACAAGAGACCAGAAATGAGGAGTTTAGGGCACTGAGCTTCCTGTGGGACCTGAAAAGCATGGCCTGGTCTTGGCAACATTTAATATGAGGTGATGAGATGTGAGCCATACTTGGATTTGTTGCAGGTCAGAAGAGAGGTGGGAATTAATGTCAGAGATGGAGATAGAGGAGGTATAGAGGACCAAGTCATCAGCAAAGAGTGAGGTGTCACAGTGGATGGGAATGGTAGGTAGATTGTTTATAAATATAGAAAAGAGCAGGGGCCCAAGGATGGAACCTTGTGGAACACCAGTGGATAGAAGGGCAGGGGAGGAGAGGACTCTATGGTAGGAGACAGACTAGGTACGATTGTGCGGGTGACCGGAGAACTAGGCAATAGTGGCCTGGGAGGAACCCAGTGAACCTAGCTGATGCAAGAGCAGTAAATGGTTGACTGAGTTGAAAGCCTTCGTTAAGTCAATAAATACAGCCCCCATAAGTTGCCTTCTATCCATGGTGGTTGAAGTGTCATTAATGAATTGCACTAGGGTAGTCAAGGTGCTGTGGCCTGGTCTGAAGCTGTGCTGAGCAAGAGATAGAAGGTCATAGTTGGCTATAAAGTCTGACACCAGATGATAAATACATTTCTCCAGAGATTTACTAAAGGTGGACAGTAGATAGGGCAGTAGTTTGTAGGGTTTTTAGGGTCACCCTTTTTAAAGTCAGGTATAACCCTGACTTGTTTCCAGGAGCAGGGCATGTGCCAGAGCTAATGGAGGGTTGAAGAGGCACAAGATAGTGGTGGCAAGAATGGAGGTACCAAGTTTGAGAATGCTAGGTTCCAGACTGTCAGGATCAGTGCTGCCATGAGGAGACATAGTATTGAGATAAGTAGGACATCAGTTCTAGAGACAGGGCTGAGAATAAGGGGATGGGGCAGAGGAGGCCTGGGAGGCAGAGGAGAGAGGATGGAAAGAATGGCTGTATTGGAGGTCGAGGAAAGAGGGAGTAAAGTTTGAGTTAAAGGTGTTTGCTATGATGGGGTTATTACAAGAGACATTGTCAATTAGCATGTCATGAGGGCTTCAGAAGTTACAGACCCAGAATGTGGTTAATATTGCCCAGTACCTTTTTGAGTAATGGGCACAGGCATGAAGAAGACCCATATAGTAATTGCTTTTGGCAGAGCGTATTCCTTCTTGCAAGAGTTCCTAGAGAGAGATAGGCAACAAAGTCAGAGAGAAGTGAGGAGGTTTTCCACCTGGGCCAGAGCTTGTCATGAGATTTAAATAAGTGGAGAAGGAGGCTGGTCAACCATTTGGTGGAAGGCCTCAACCCTGCACCTAATGTAAGAAATGTGCTTGGATTGCAGTGAGTGCAATGTGTTGGAGAAATACTCCGCTGCCAGGTCAGTGTTGTCTGTAGTGAAAAGGGGAGACCAGTCAACCTGCTGGAGATCGGATAGAAAAGCCAAGGGACTGAAGACAGAAAAATTGGCCACAGAAATCATTTTAGATGGGTATGAAGGTGAGCAGGCATCCCAGACACAGGTTACAGGAGAATGGTCGCTAATAGAGTCAGTCAAAATAGTAACTGAGAAGATCCTGTCCGCCTATTGGTGATGACCCACCAACCAGGTTGTGACTAGTACCACCACTGGAGTACCTGGTAGGTTCAGTGATGAGATGAGTTAGATTGGCTTTGGCCATGTTAGTGTTGAAGACAGGAGCTGAGCCAAGCCAATCGCTGATTGAAGTCACCTAGGCAAAGTACATCATTGTTTTTGTGGTATGGGGTAGAAATTCCAGAAATTTCTTAAGTTCCAATTTACAGGATGCAGGAGGAATGTAGGCACATACAATGTGCAGCTTCTTGGTATTACCTAATAGAAGCAGGGCATGAAGTACCTCACAGGACGCAAGTTGGGGGAAGACTGAAGGGTCAGGTTTAGGTGGGACTTAGAAAAAAATGCCAGGCCACCACCCCTTTTGGATGAGGCCTGATCAACCTGAATCATATTATAGCCAGGATGGGCACACAAAGAGTCAGGGAGAGAAGGCCTAAGCCAGGATTCTGTTATTCCTAGGAGGTTAGGCTTATGGGTGGCAGCCCAAGCCACCAGGTTGGCATGATTTGCCACAAGGCTTCTTATATTTAGTTGGGCAATCTTGAGACTGCTGGGTTGGGGCCTCACATTAAAACTAGCTTGAAGGAGTGGGAGCCTAAATGCCGCTGGGCCTGGGTTGGTCTCAATATCACCTGAAAGTTATAAAGAGAGGATCATATCCATGTAGTCACAACCAGGCAGGCAAAGGTGATCCAGGCTTGAGTGGTACGCTTAGATCGGACAAGGTACCTGCAGAGGTAGAAGCACAGTTTAGGTATGGTGGTGTCTGGGAGATGCTGTGGAAGAGGCAGAAGTTGGAGAATAAAAAGTCTGTCAGGGTAGTTACACGGCCAAGGAGAATGATAAGTTGAGGGGTAAAGCAGTCCAGTGCAATAATTCAGCAGATAGTATAGGAGGAAGGCTGCATGATGAACTGAGAGATCAGGTAAGATAGGAAGGGACAAAGGAGGAGAGAGACAGAGAGAGAGAGAGAGAGAGAGAGAGAGAGAGAGAGAGAGAGATATAGAGACTGCTGAAGGACAGGGGACTGAGAATATCAGTGCAGGTCAAATTTCACAGAGATTGATCCCACCCCCTACTGGGGTGCAAGAACCAAGGGAAGGATTACATGATGGTGGGGAAGAGATAGTGACAGTCACCAAACAGGCAAGAGATTTAGGGATAATCATATCTGATGACCTAAAAGTGGCCAAACAATGTACCATGGCTGTGGGGTGAGTCAGTGGGATGCTGGGGTGCATGTGGAGAGGTATCACCAGCAGAAGAAAAGAGGTGGTGATGCCACTGTACAGATCATTGGGGAGGCCTCATTTGGAGTACTGTGTCCAGTTCTGGAGGCTGTATCTGTATAAGGACATAGACTGGATGGAAGCAGTTCAAAGAAGTGCAACAAAGATGGTGCAGAGCCTGTACCAAAAAGTCATATGAGGAGAGACTGGAAGAACTAAATATGTATCTTCTGGAGGTGAGGAAAGACAGGAGAGATATGATGGAACCCTACAAACATCTAGAGGACATAAATAGGGTACTGTAAGGTAGCATCTTTCAGAAAAGGAGATTATGAGAGGGCATGAAAAGAGGTTGGAAGGGGTTAGACAAAGGGGTAAGTTGAGGACGTATTTCTTGACAGAAAGGGTGGTGGACGCATGGAATAGACTCCCAGCAGAGGTGGTGGGGCCAAAAACAGTGGAGGAATTCAAAAATGCATGGGACAGAACATAGGGTCATTCTAGTGAAAGGAACAATAAGGCAAAGCTGGAGATCAAGTAGCGTCTGTGACGTTTTCAGTAGGTAGGGAAAATGGGTTGTCTGGATGGGCCTAGTGGTCCTTATCTGGAAGTCAATTTCTATGTTTCTATGTTTTTGATAACTGTGCCTAGTGCCACTGATATAAATCTTCATATTTTCTATAAGTGCATCTATTCAATTGATAATGCTTACATAAAAATGCTCATACAAAATATACATACAACTTAATACTGTACATGGACAAAGCACTATGGTGCAGACTATCAGCAAAAATTAAACATGAGAATAACATTAGGGAAGCAGTATAGCGCAGTGGTTTAAGGTTCTGAGCTGCAAATCTGAAGACCTGAGTTTGAATCCCACAGCCCCCACTTGCACACTGTGTGACCCTAAGCAAGTCACTTAACTTCCTTGTGCTCCCAGGTCGCACCTGTAAACAAGTTTTCAGCTTAGCGTGTCTCTCCTGGTTAAACAATTTAAAAAAAAAAAATACAAAGTTCCAGTTTGTCTGTAAGACAATAGGTTTCTGTCCTATAAGTGATAAATGCATTCATGTAACAATTAAGCAATGAGGCATGGCAAGGTGTGGTATTAAAGGTGGATAATGGCCCACCTTGGGTGGGTTGAAGCACAAAGCACAGCCGAGGGCTTCCACCATCTGAGAAGGGCCAAGTAGCCACCATAACACACCCCTGGAGTGCCTCATTGTAATTATGAAATGGGTAATTTTAGTAAATTTTATGCATTTTAAATAATACTTTCAGCTGGGCCGTAGTGTTGGATAATGGACAGGCTGAAAGCAGTTCTCAACCAATCAGAATTCAGCATTCTTTCTACCCATTTCATAATACAATTACAAGGGTCACTTGGAAAATAAATTAAAGATAAGCATAGATCCAATACACAGAAGTAATATTGCAGCAATCTTTAGATTCCAAGAAAAGGTCTGGTAGAGCTATATCTCAGGTATCTATGAGCTAATATTAGACAACTTAAACAGTGTAACATGAAATCAGGTGCAGAGAGGTTCATGCCTAGTTACCTACATTCCATTACATAAAGCTGATAATCTCTTAAATAAATGGAAGCATCATAAGATGCTATAAAATCGAAACCTTGAGACACCCCTACCAAAGCTTTATTCAGAGAAAATATTTAGCTAAGAATAGATGAGGACTGATTGAACAGGTCCATTACAGTTCCTCTGAAGTTCTTGTGCTCTCCTCAAAAGAGTGCAATCATCTTATTGTTTTCTTTATTATAAAAGGGATCTTACAGCTAAATGTTTAAGATTGTCAGGCACGTCTAAAGAGGATTTACAGTACCCTTTTTGTCACTAGACTACAGTAAATAGTTACTACTACAGTATGTATAGTAGTTCTAATCTGAAACAAGTTATGGCTTTTCTATCTTAGGATTCCCAAGGTCTGTCATGTACAACTCACTGCATAGAAATATAAAATCTGATGGCAGATAAAGACTGCTTCGCACACCGAGTCTGCCCACTAATCTCTACCTACAGTATCACTGTAGACCCTAATCATTTTCCATCTCTTTCTCCCTCCCCATCCCTTTCACTATGATACTCTTATGTCTATCCCATGCATTCCTGAACTCAACCACTGTCTTTGCCTCCACCACGCGATGGAAGGTTGTTCCAGGAATCCACCACTCATTCTAGGAATGAGAATTTCCTCATATCTCTCCTGAATCTACTCCCTCCAGCTTCATAGCACATACCCTTGTTCTTGAGCTCCTTTTTTTGTGAAAAATACTTACCTGTTGTACCTTATTTACCCCATGACATATTTAAAGGTCTCTATCATATCCCGCCTCCCTCCTGTCTTCAAGGGTATACATATTGAGGTTGTTTTAAGCTCTTGTCATAGGGCTTTTGGTGCAGATACAATTGTGGGATCACCATGTTCCCCTAATAAAATGAAAGGTTAAAAACAAAAGTATGAGTTGGTACAATTTGTATTTATATAAATTAAAAAAAGAAAGAGAAAATGGCAGAAAGCCAAAAGCCTTGTGACTGGCATTCTTACAGACAGACAAGAAATAACTATTTCAAAGAAATAAGGTTAGTTTTACAAAAGCACTTTAAAATTAAATTACAAGGCACCATTAAACAGAATCCACATGCATTTTGGAACGCGATGCCTGGTATGATGGGTAGGAAAATAATGTAGCAATAAAGGATAATAAACAGGTGAACCCAAAGAGAGGAGGCAGCCTTGGAGACTCTGTCAAAGCTATAGGGATAGGTAATAGGGGCTGCTAGGTACAGACAGGGTGGGGAAAAACAGAGTTGAGCAAGTGGAGGGTGGGGGGTGGGAGTACAGAGTACTCCACAACCCTCCTCCCAGAGTAGAACAAGTGGAGGGTGGGAGGTGTGGGTCAGAGCACTCCAGAACCCTACTCCCAGAGTAGAGCAACTGGAGTGTGAGAGGGGAAGAGTACAGAGGAGAGAGGGATGTGGAATAGGAGAGAGATGGGAAAAGCAAGAGGGGTGGGATCAATTCTGCATGTTGAGGCGTAGGAGCACTGTAGTGGAGCGTCACAGAGAGGGCAGTGCCTATTAGGTGAAACAGTCAGAGTTGCTGTTAGCTGTGAGAAGCTGACAGAGCATGTGTTTGAATGGGCCAAATTTTGGTATGGAAGAGATATCACAGTACATGGTGTTATACCTAAGAAGTGCTTTATAAGTGAAGAATTGCTGTCCTTGGGTTGCCCTGCATCTAGGAATGAAAAGCAGTTGATTTACTGAACTTCAAGTATGTTGTTAGCTGCAAAAGGGGCTTAGTAGCTTTTCAGCACCCGTGGGTGTGAGTCCGAGAAGTGCTTCCTTTGTAGACTGGTTTGGTATTGAATCCTACCATTTAGTTGGAGCCATCCAGTTAGAGCATACAGGTCACAAGTGTGCATGAGGCGAGCTGCACTGGTGAGGAGGCTGCATGCTTTATTGAGTGCCACAGATATCCTATGGAGGGACATAGCAGAGGCTGAGCTGTAAATGACCAGCCCATAAACGATAATAGAGATGATGGAACTATATATTGCTAATCTTAGGGCCTCAAGCGTCGGGCTGTGCTTATGTCTGTGGAGTAACCCAATCCTTATATTGATAGCTCTGGCAATGTTCTCAATGTGCTGAGCATAGGATAGGGAGTGATCCACAGTTGATCCAAGATATTTGAACTGTTGGATCTGTTCTAGTGGGACTCAATGCGGTTTCTGATGGTGAGAGTTTCGGACTTGTGCTTGCTGTGTGAGCTGCTAGAAAGCCTGACTTTAGTTTTTTTTTTTTTTTAGTTCAGCACCATTTGTGGCTACTGAACCACTTCTCCACTTTCTGAAAACTGAGCCGTAGCTGCTGTTCCAGGAGTTTAGGGTTATGGTTACTAGAGAAGACGACAGCATCATCCACGTAGAGGAGAATCTGTTAATGACAGGAGTGAGTGAGGTTGTTCAGAAAGAGGCTGAAAAGAAGAGGTCCCAATATTGAACCCTGTGGCACTCCAGAGTGGCAGGCTACCGTTCAGAGGTGACATTAGCAATCTTCAGCTGTTGGTAATGGTCTTCTAAGTAACTTTTGAACCAGTACATCATTTTCTTGGATAGTCCAATAGAGGTAAAGTGCTAGGAGTTTGAGGGAGTGTGGCAGGCTTCCTCGGGCTCATGTAATTCCATCTGCACTGTGAGCTTTCACCGCATGTGTGTGGCCAATTACAGGGGAGTCACTATTTGGAAATTTTATGGCTGGTTGGATCTGAAACAGTCCCTACTTGAAGGAGCTAGTAGGAAACAAGCTGACTGTTGCTGCTGCTGTGCTGTAGGAGAACGTGACTATTTCCACAGCCTTGTTTTGTTTTAAATCATTATTTTAGACTGTTGCTGAAATTGGATGTATGCCCTGTTGCTGTGATTTCTGACTGTGCAATTAAAGTGAATACTATCAGCTGTCAATTTGGGATTGTGCAATTGATTACACAGAATTGCTTGCTGCCTTAGTGTGCTTCATAACATTCTGTTGGGGACTATAGCATATACATAAGCATACTCTGCTGCTGTTAATGAACTTGTGCAAGACTTGAATTTCTTTTCTGCAGCTATACAGTAATTTGATCATTTGTCCCTTTGGTTTTATTTGGGGATTTAGTGTCTCCCTAGTAATCTGACTAATCTGCCTGTAAATTTCTGCTGCCTGCCATGACTTCTCCCCCCCATTGGTGGTGGCAGCCCAATGGGAGGGGTTGAGTGGGTTTAAAACTGTATCCAGCTTTCAAACATGGTGGCGTTTGAAGCGGCGGCTCCACCAGTTCCAGCGGTGAAGTGCAGTAAAGTGCTGGGAGTTTAGGAGGTTGGTGAGGTTTGGGGCTTGGTAATATTGTTTGCAGATTGAGGTACCATGATGGTTCCTTTTGCTTTATTCAATTCATGGCAGAGTGTGTTTGTGTATTGGTATTGTTTATGGCTATATAATTGTAAATGACAGAGTTGTGATAGCTAATAATTAGGCACCCCTTATAACAGCAGGGTTAAGTGATTTCTCTATGTCTAATTTACTCATTAACCGGGATAACAGTTTTAACGTTATTTGTTTATTGCATTCTGAAAACTTTGTCTTGCGTGAATTAGGTTTTATTTTTGTTTGGGGTTTTTATTTTATTTGTATAGGGGTATTGATGTGTGTTTTGGTTAAATCGGTAAATGTTGTTCTGTTTGTTATTATTAATAATATTAGCTGGGAATGTAGAATCAAATCCAAGTCCACCATTTGTAGATGATTGTGATAATTCTACGTGGTATTTAAATCATGGAATTAGGTTTCTTCATGTGAATGCTAGGAGTTTGTTTCCTAAATTGACCCATAAAGAGGCTTTTACAACTTTATATAAACCTCATTTGGTTATGATCTCTGAATCTTGGTTAAACCTCCAATATCTGATAGCGCTTGTGAGGTCTCTGGTTATAAATTCTTTCATTCAGATCGAAAGGGTAAAAAATCTACTGGTGAAATAGCTGTTTACTGCATAGATTATTTATATTTTTTGTTGCTTTCTAGTCAGAACTATACTTCACAAAATGATTGTTGTTATTAAACATGCTTTTTGTGTGGTGTCAAACAGGTGGTGTGGGATGCTTGTACAATCCACCACAATGCGGAAAGCAGGTTTACAGGAATTCCTTAACATTATAGCCTCAAGTTTATTGGACATGGATTTTGTTTTGACTGGGATGTTAATTTAAATTGGGCAAAAGCTGATGTTTCTGGTTATAAAAAACTATTGCAATCCTATAATATGTCACAGTTAATTATTCAACCTACAAGGCTGAATTATGTATCTGATACTCATTCTATTTTAGATTGGATTATTACTAATAACAAACAAATGGTTTTACATTCTGGGGTTCTGGGTGACTCGATAAGTGATCACCAGGCAATTTTTGGAGTATTAAACTTTAAAATGTTGAGATTATCTCCTCGTATAATTTTTTTCTCAGAACTTTAAAAATTTTCCATATAGATTATTGTATCAGGAATGTTGTGCTCTGGATTGGTAATTTCTCAACTCGATCCCAGACCCAGATTGTGCTGTTGATTTTTTCTGTCAACAGTTATTGGGATTACAGGAACAATTATGTTCCCTGTGTAAATTAAGGGTGCAGGGGGTTCAAAATGGGTGGTTTACCCCTGCTCTTAAAATGCTTGTGAAACAAAAACATTTGGCTTGGATAGCTTATAAGCTATCTTCCACTGAAAACGTTATTGCAGGCCTATTGGTCTGCTAAGAATTTACCTCTAGTAAAATTAAACAGGCTAAAATTGATTATTTTAAACACAAGATTGAGACTGCTTCTTCTGAGTCTAAGCATTTTGGGGAGCTTTAAATTCTTTGTTATCCCTTAATGTAGGTCAAAATTTCCCATTTAATCTCTACTGATGGTTTGATTACCTATCCTTTTCTGATGGCAAATTTGTTGAATGCTATATTTAAGAATACCAACGATCTTATTTTTGATGCTTTAGGATGTGATAGTGATGCAGGTAATTGTGATATTAATTTAAATGCACCATCACTGGCCAGCCTATCTGAAGGTCTGCCTGGTTTTCAGTTAAGTTGTATTAATTCATCTAAAGTGTTAAGATTGTTATGTCAATTACCCAGTAAGTTTGGTGACTGTGGAAATGGGTTGGATATAAAGTTTGTGAAATTGGTTGCACCTTTCATTGCAGAACCACTTTGTTCTTTATTTAATTTATGTTTGTTAACTGGGAGTTTCCATCTGCTTGAAAGATGCAAGGGTGGTGTCTATTCCAAAAGGTTAGAGCGGATACAGTGGATGATTATCTATATTGAATCCCTTAAGCAAAATGTTAGAAACGTTAGTGGTTAAACAGCTGAATGATTTTTTGGAACTAAATGGTTTGCTTTTCTTGGAACAACATGGGTTCAGGAAGGGAAGGGGTACGGGAACAGCACTGGTCAGGTACACAAACACCATCCTCCTCGGGTGTGATAGAGGTTGTTTTACAGGGGCGGTGTTCATGGACCTGATCCGGGCTTTTGATTTAATAAACCATGCCTTGCTTTGTTCTAAGCTTAGAAGTATGGGTTTTTCTAGTTTAGTGATGTCCTTTCTGAAGAGTTTTTAGAAGGTAGATCTCAACAAGTGTTTATTGAGCCCTCATTACCTGATTTAATGATTAAATCCTAGAGGTGTTCTACAGAGGACCATTCATGGTTCCCTGTTATTTTCAATATTTATAAATCAAATCCCCCCTATTTTTTTCAGCTAGTCATTGTCTTCTCTGTTCAAATGACTTGATTTTGTATGACCAGGATTCAAATATTGAGTTGGTTAATATTGGTTTACAAAATGATTTTCATAAACTTGGTCATTGGTTGTTAAAATATCTAATGATTTTGAACGTAACCAAGTGCATGGTATTTGGGAGTGCACCTCAATTAAAGTTAAATCCTTGCTTACACATACTTGATAGATGTGGTGACTTATTAGAACAGGTTAATGAATTCAAGTATTTAGGAGTTCTTCTGGATCCTTGCTTGGGATTTTTCCCCCAGGTTAAAGCAGTTAGTAGGACTATTAACTCAAAATTGGACTTGTTATACAAATTCCAGGCTTATTTATCATTAGAATCTCACAAAACAATTGTTATGGGCACTTTGTTGCCTCATTTTAATTATGTTTCTCCTTTGTATTTTGGTTTGGGAGAAAGGGAGGATAGGCTTTTGGATGTGGTTTATAATAATATTTGTCAATTTGTTCTTGATGTTCCATGAATGGCACATCATTGTGTCTGATATTCTTGTTTGGGTTGGCTATCACCCAAATTAAAGTTTGCCTATGCACTTGATAATTTGATACATCATGCTATTTACGCTAGGAACTCTTTCCCTTTATCTGATTTGGTAGTTATCAGGGATTCTCAGGTAAATTTGCGTTCAAATCAAAGGGTTGTTTTGAGAGCTATTGTTAAGGGAAATTTTGGTTCTCGATCTTTTATGTCATCTTCTGCTCATTCATGGAATGATTTACCTCTGTCCCTTAGATGTATTACTCAGTAATGGGATTTAATGTTAAATTTAAATGTTATTGGTTATCTGTTGATGTATATAATTGTTAGTTATATTGTTAGTTATGTTTTGTATGTTTCTTGTTGACCTGTCTTTTGGGTCGGACCTGAAAAAGGGCTTTTCCCAGTGTCCTTATCCGATTAACTCATTTAAAATAAAAATAAAATAAAATAAAAAACAGCTACTTAAGTAGCAGTGTGTTGTTAATTGTATCAAAGGCCTTTGATAGATCAATGAAAGCTGCACCTTTTAAGTTACCTTGTTCCAGTGAGTTATGGATGAAACCTGTAAATTTTCCAACAGTGCTGTAGTGGTGCTATGCTCTTGTCTGAATCCATGCTGCTGCAGGCATTGGATTTTGTATTTTTCCAGATAATCCACAAACTGGTCTTCAACTATGCGCTCAAGTGCTTTGGACAAGTGGTGGGGGAGGATGGAGACTGGCCTATAATTGGCATGTATTATTTAAATTAAATATATCACTAAGGCTCTGGGTTTGGATAAGATACTACCTAGACCTTTAAAAAATGCTGCCCCTTGCATTGTTCAACCCTTATTGATGATTTTCAACTTATCATTAAGGACAGTAGAGTACCCTGAGGATTGGAAAATAGCGAGAGTAGTGCCTGTCTTCAAGGCTGGGTCCAGGAATGAAATGGGCAATTACAGATCCATTTCAATATTGCCACAAGTGTCCAAAATATTTGAAAAATTAGCATCATGCCAGATAAAAGATTACTTGGAAGCACAAAATAAGTTAAGTGAGTCCCAGTCAGGATTTAGATCTGACTATAGTACACAGACAACCTTAATTAAGGTAGTCAGTGACATACAATTGAGCCTGGACAGGAGGATGAATGGTTGGAGCTTTGTTTATAGACCCATCAAAAGCATTTGATACGTTTCATTTTTTGCTATTATTTTTATCCTCCTGCTCCAAGGCCTTCAATCAGGAGGGAGCCCAAATCCATCCCCTACTTCCACCAGCAAACGAGGCACTGCTACCTCCAGGGCTTCATCTCCCAGCGGGCTGGTGGGGGCACCCAACCTCACCAAAGACCACATCCAGTGTGGTCGGCACTGTGGCTAATTGGGGGATGAGACCTGTGAGCTCCATCTGTCATCCAGCAAAGAGCTCTTTCTACCAGTTTTACCCCTCAGGGGTAGGACATGCAGCGACACCAGTGACGGTAGCACACACTCTCCCATGTGCATCCCGTCAGGCATCTGCCCTGCCTCTGACCCCAAGTCAGCAGCATCGGTATGCCAACCGCTAGCCTCCACTAGGGGCCAGGCATGCACTGACAGCTGATCACCCCCTCCCTGGAGACAGCTTTCCTTTAAAGAATGTTTAAACATGTTTGTGAATGTAGTATTTATTGTTATTTGTGATATGTAATATATTTATTAAGATGTATCTATGTTTCTAGTAACTGTATGTCTATTCTAATGGGACCTCATTGAAAATGAGCTTCTGCTCAATTGAGTCTTATCCCTGTTCATGCCTTTCTATCATGAATAAAATATTTTATTACTATTACTACTACTATGAGACCCTGCACCACTTAACAGCTCTCCTCTGGACAACCTTCACTCTATCTATGTCATTTCAGAGATGTGATCTGCAGAACCGGATACAGTACTCAAGGTAGGGTCTCACCAACAATCTACACAGGATCAACACTGCCTCTCTCTTTCAGCTGTGACAACCCTCCACATTCATCCCAGCATCCTACTAGCCTTTTCAATTATCTTGCCATACTGCCTGGTTACCTTTAGGTCATCAGATATGATTACCCACATCTCTTTTCCTGCTTGGTGCTCATCAATAGCACTCCCCTCATTTTGTACTCCACCCCTGGCTTTCCGTTCCCTAAGGGCATTATTTTGTATTTTATCACATTGATATGTAGCTGACATTCCCTTCACCACTTTGCAAGCTTTTTCAGGTCTCTGCTCATTGTTTCCATCCCACTACAGTGTCCACCCTGTTACAGATTTAAGAGTCGTACAAAGAGGCAGGTCTTCCCTTCAAACTTCCTTTTGGAGTATTCCACTTGCTTCTCTATGCACTTCTTGGGTGTTGCTATTCAGATAAAAGAAAGAGGTACAGTACAAAGATTGTTATTGTTTCTTCTGTCAAGGTACTTACTGGGTGCTATCCTAATTCTGTTTATACGAGAGTATACAGTTTAGGTCCTGAAGAAGGTGTCTATAAATTTTATTTTGTATTGTTTCTACATTTCTGTAATCACAGTCCACATACTTTCTGCATTGTATAAACCTGCCAATTTTACCTTTGTTGTCTATCTATTAGCATCGTGATCTGATTTTGCACACGTATTAATTTTTTTGTTATCTGTGCTAATACCATTAGTCTGGGGGTGCTCCTGAGAAAGGAATGTGTTCCTGTGAGCTTACTTACTTAACAAATAAAGTTAAACTATTATCTCTTTTTATCAGTTAACTACAGTATATTCTGTATGCACTGTCTTTGTAATGGCACTGTATCTGTGTAATTACTGTATGTCATGTTCAGATCAGACTACTGGGGGAACAATGGATGGCAGGAGGTGAGGTGGCTCAAGGGGACATGAGAGGGTCCATGGAATGCAGAATTAGATTGTCAGATAGGTACACCCCTTTTCCTGCTAGAAAGAACTAGGGAGCTCTAGGGGAGTCTAGAGAGATAACAGATATGAACAATGCATCACGAACTATCAAAGCGAAAAGGGGAGACCGAGGCGAGGTTTGCAGAGGACAGGCAAGGCAAGGGATAGCCAGGGGAAAAGATGTGGCGAGTAGTACACTTGAGGGTGAAGCAGAAAGACATGAGGCAGGAGATAATGTAGAGTATAGAAAGGGAGAGAAAGGGTGAGCATCACTTGGTGAGCAAAGCAGTATGCAAGAAGAGCACATGGCTGGGGAAAAGAAGGAGTGTTTAGGATAGGAACTAGCAGGTAAGCAGAAGAGCCAAGCAGGCAGTGTGGGCATCAGTTGCCAGGGGAGGGGAGGAACAGAGGGAGCAGGGATGACAGGGATGGTGTGGTGAAAGACAGCAGCAGGAACCAAGGGGAACCTAGAGATAAAGAGGAGGAAGGGCAGCTGAAGGAAGTAGTGTAGGGTCACCTGGGGTGATTTTGCAATGGACAATCAAGGGAGGTACTAGGATCCTCGGTAAGGACCTAATTGGTCCAAGGGAGTACAGAGGGACTGATGATACCTGACAATATGGGAAACAAGACCAGGGGGGGAGAGGAAGGAGGGAACAGTCCATGGAGCGTAAAGGGACAAATTGTACTGAGGTTAATCACAGTGAGCGAAATAAGGTTATTGTACTGGGGTACTCCATAACGCAGGGTATCAGGTGGGGGGGGGAGTGGCAAGGGTAGAAGAAGCTGTGTCTGGGTGGACTTCATGCCTGACATGATATAACTCAGTGCTAAGCATGTTTTTCACTCCATTGTAAGGAAGCATGGATGGAATCCCCACTTAGTGGTCCACCTAGGCACAAATGACCTTGAAGAGAATAACGGACAGGAAGTGCAGGCCTGGTTCAGGAAGATTGCCAGAGTATACAAAAATAAAGGGAGCACGGTTGCATTTTCAGAGGCCAGTACCAAGGGTGAGTACTGATAGGAAAGGGAGGATACGTGTTTTTATTGACTAGTTAGGAAATTGGTGTAAGGAAGATATGTGGTTTGGACTGGTAGGAAGCTGGGGAGTGACGTGGGAGAACAGAGATCTTCATGTCAGGACCACCTTGAACATGAGCTTGCTCAATGGTGTTTATGCCTGGTTAAATAAAGTGATTGATTGATTGATTGATTGAATGATTGATGTCAGAGACAGACTGCATCTGATCAGGAAGGGGGCAGGAATTTCAAAAAGAAAGCTAGGGGGGTTCATTGCTAGTAGATATGGTTTAAACTAACAGAGGGGGTGGGCCTAAATTTGCAGAGCAGGATTATAAGTATAGTTTAGCAAGCCTAATGTCTCTCTCCCCAGCTGGTAACTTGGTGGGAGAGAGGTGTTTGCATGTGGATACACTAAGGGGGCAAGCTAAGTACAAGGGGGTTCAGGTGGTAGGTTGCAGGGTGGGGGTTCAGAGGGTTGACTGGAGGGTGCTTTCCACAAATGCGGGGAGCATCAGGAACAAGATACCAAAACTTCAATCATCGATGGTGGAAGGAAGGGTGGACAAGACTGTAATCACAGAAAACAAAGGCGACCACACACCACAAATGAGATTTGACAATCCCAGGTTACAAACTGTACCAGACTGATAGAAAGCATGTGAGGGAGGAGGGGGGTGAAATATGTACAGGAAGAGACTGAGTACAGCAGGGAGGAGGGAAATGACGGAAATGAGGAAATGTTGTTGGTCACCATGCAGGATGCTAGGGGTAGCAGGGTCAAACTGGGGGTAGTCTATAGACCACCATCTAACTCAGAAGAGCTGGGCAGGGAAATGGTGGAGAAGATAAGAACTAACTTTGTTAAGGATAGGACAGTGGTGGTGGGTGATTTTAACCTGCTAGAGGTTGACTGGGCTACCATGACATCTGCCACGTCTAGGGAGCAACAGATACTAGACATCTTCCAAGATGTGTTCCTGGCACAACATGTGGAGGAGCCAACCAGGGAGGGGAACATCTTGGACCTGGTACTGGCAGATGGGGACCATGTAAGGGATGTGGCAGTACTCGAACCACTGGCAGGGAATGAACACTGTACAGTGTGGTTCTCCCTATACCTGGGAAGGGAAGACAATGGGACAAATACAAAGATACTGAACTTTAGGGGAGTGGACTTCAGCAGAATGGCAGCAGTACTGGCAGCACACTTAGAAAAGATCACCCCAGACATGAACACAGAAAGCAGGTGGGAAATAATAATTATGATGGGCCTGCTAGAAGCAACAAGAGCTGGAGCTAAGTCTAGAAGCAGAAAAGCAGGGTCAAAGAAACCCAGCTGGTGGTCCAGGGCAGTACAGGAGAGTGTGTGGAAGAAAAGGCTGGCATTCTGTAGATACAGAAGAACCCAGACGGGTGAGGACAGGGAGGTTTATATCCTGAAATCGAGGTAAGCGGACAGGGTGGTTAGAACAGCCATGGCAGTCAAGGAGCTGCAGTTGGCACATGAGATTGGGGGGAAAAAAGAAATTCTTTATATTAGGGAGAAGAGGAGGAAGAGTAACCAAATCACCAAGTTAAGCGGGGGGCGGGGGGCAGATGGGCAGAAACTGGGAAGGAGCAGGCAGAGATGTTAAATGAATACTTCAATTCAGTATTCCTGAGGGAAAAGGAAAGGCCAATCCCTCATAAGGCGACAATGAGAGGGGGGTGGATAGAAGTGAACTGACAGATGGGGAAATCCCAATGCATAGGGTCAGGGAGGGTCTGAATGCACTGAGAATAGATGAGGCACCTAGACCAGACAGAATCCACCCTAGGGTCTTGAAAGAGCTGGTGAGATCCTATCTGAACCCCTAGCAGAGTTATGCAAGATCTCCTCAATTCAGGATGTGTACCCCTGGACTGGAGGTTGGCACATGTGATGCCTCTTCATAAGGGTGGACCTAGAGATGAGCCAGGAATTATAGACCAGTAAGCCTCATGTCTATAGTGGGGAACTGCTTAGCCCATCTTGAAAGAAAAGCTGGTGGAGTTCCTGGAAGGAAGCAACCTTCAAGATGGCGGCAACATGGAGTCATCAAGGGAGATCTTGTCAAACCAATCTGGTTGAGTTCTACAACTGAGTAATAAGATCTCTAGATGGGGAACAGCTGGTTGATGTCCTATATCTGGACTTCAGCAAGGCATTCGATTTGGTGCCACATGGGAGACTAGTAGGCAAGCTGAGAAACTTTGGGGTGGGAAGTAAGATGGTCGAATGAATTGGGAGCTGGTTGGGTAATAGACAGCGGAAAGTGGTGGTGGTGGGGGGAGGTCTCACCTTCGAGGAGAGTCACTAGTGGAGTCCCACAAAGGTCTGTTCTGGGCCCAGTTCTGTTCAACATTTTCATAGCAGACATTGCAGATGGAGTGGCAAGTAAGATGAACCTGTTTGCTGATGACTCCAAAACTGGGAGCAGTAGTGGACAGTGAGAAGGGTAGAAGGACACTCCAGTCAGATCTGGAATGCTAGGATCAGTGGTCACAAAAATGGAAGCTGAGGTTCAATACCAGGAAGTGTAGTATACTACATTTGGGAACTAGAAATCTGGGTTACAACTATCACCTAGGGGAGAGGGAAGCAGTTATCCACCTTGGAGGAAGAGAGAGAGGTCTGGGTGTGGTGATTACAGGCAAAATGAACCACTCAAAGCAGGGTAGGAAAGCAGCAGCAAAAGCAAACAGAGTACTGGGTTGCATTGCAAGGTGGATTACGTCAAGAAGGCAGGAGGTTATCCTGCCACTGTACAAGTTCTTGGTGAGGCCTCGCCTGGAGTACTGTGTGCAGTTCTGGCACCTGTACTTAAAGAAGGATGTCATGTTACTGGAGAGGGTCCAGAGGAGGGTGACAAGGATGATCCATGGTTTGGGGAACAAGACTTACGAGAAGAGACTGAGGGGGCTCAACACGTACTCCCTGGAGGGCAGAAGGGACTGAGAAAACATGATTGAGACCTTCAAGTACCTGAAAGGTATCAACAGAGTTAAAATGGAGGGTTTGTTGAGTCTGAGAGGGAAAGGAAACTCAAGGGGGCAGAGCATTTATCTGGTGGGGGTTATTTAGAAGGGAACTTTAAGGCACTACTTTACAGAAAGGGTGGTAGCACTATGGAACACACTACAGGAGGAGGTGGTCTCACTGGGGTCAGTGGGGAGCTTAAACAGAGGATGGGATAGATAAAGGGGGAAGATACAGGTGCGGAGGGTGAGGGACAGTGGTGGAAAACGAGAAGAGGACTGTAGGGAGAAGGGAAGCACAGAAGATGGGTGGGAAGCAGAAGCTTCTCAGCTGTGAGCTGAGCTCGAGCAGACACAATAGACCTTATGGCCAAAATCTGCTGGCTTAGTCGTATGTTTGTATGTTTGTATGTTCGTATGTCATGAACTTACTAGAATTACACTGGTACTATTACTGTATAACTCTTATCCTACCAGCCCTGCTCTGGCATTATTACGCTAATCCTATTAACCCTGCCCTAGTGTTGTGACACTTATGACATTGTGCACTGCTCTGCCCTTTCTCCTCTGAGCCTACAGTACATGTTCTGTGAGCGTATTAGCCCTGCTCTTGCACTATTACTCCAGAATCTACCAACCCTGCTCTGCACTATTATCCCTGAGCTTATGAACCCCTGCTCTGTCACTGTTGCCCCAGAGTTTAACAGCCCTGCCTTAGTGCTTTACCCTGAAGACTATGAGCTCTGCTCTGACACTATTTTCCTGAGACTATGAATCCCTACCGTTGCACTATTATCGATTAGCTAATCAGCCCTGTTCTGACGCTATTATTCTACAAGCCTATGAATGGATTACCCTTGCCTGATGTTTGGTGGGGCAGCATGAGCGATCACCACACCCCATACCAAGTGCTATAAGAGTGCATCTGTCCAAGTGTCCACCAGACTATTGTTTATTTGCCTCTGGCCATGCGTCTGTCTGATTTTTGTCCTGCTTGCTATGCGGGTTTGAATTTATTTTGCTGCTTGCATTTGTATGGTAGTGGCAGGGTCCTGTGGCCCTGTCTGCTACTTCTGTCTCATAAGATGGCTTCCTCTTGCAGTGCCTGCTTGAAGTGCCTACTTTTGGCATTCCTCTGGCCTCTCTCATTTATTTATTTATTAATTATTCTTTGGCAATTGGGTAAGGCCCACTAGCCACAACTGCCTGTTCTCAGGAGTGACCTGAGAGCACTAAAGTGGGTAAGTGACCTTTTTTTGTTGTTAATATTTTAAATCAGTGGTGACCTGTTCAGACTCACACAGTATACAAGTGGAGGTTGTGTGAATCAAACCCAGGTATACTGGATATATCAAGCTCATTCACAACTCATTATTCTAACCTCTAGCCTATACTACCAGCACTGCTTGCCACTATCATGGGTCCCATTTTACTTCCTCACCCTGCTGTCCATGTGGTGACATTCCACCTCTGCCTGCTGCTACTCTTCCTGCCTGACTTCAGTGAATGGTCCTCCCTGTCTTGCTGGGCTGCCTCTTCTACTGCTTGTGCCCCCTTGTTCCTGCCCATTTAAGGGGCTGCTGGAATGTACTGCTGCCTGATCACTTTTCTTCCTCTCACCTTTGCCTTGCTGGCCCTACCTTCCACCAGACTCCTGACTTTTAGCAGCTGTTGCTGTGGTTATGCTTTCTCTGACTATTTGGGACTTTCTTCTTATTGTCCTGACACTTTTCTGCCTTTTTTCCTGCTGGGTTTATTTCTTCCCTATAGACCACTGGTCTCTAACCCCACAATAACCAGGCTAATGCCCCAATGGCTCTCGGGATTCACCCCAGTGATATCCTCAGGATTCTGTATGCATCAGTCATTCTGTTATTGCACTGCAACTAAACAAACCTCTCCAGGGTTCACTACTTCACCCATATGATTCCATACTGATAACCTTTTTCACTCCCCTGGGATCAGTTAGGGACTAGTTTTCCCTAGGATTCATTGAGGGCCTAGTTTGATAGGGATGAGTGGAAGTCAGAGTTCTTTTTTTTTTTTTCCATTAAAATTTTATTAACCATTTAAATACAGAGAATGTATCAATTACACACAAAATCTCCAGGTAAACAGTAGTACATGAACCCATAAACCACGTAAATCATATGATACATGTAATACATCCTCCACCCTCCCCCACACACCCCAACCCAACCCCCACCCACCCCTCCACAATGCTCTGAGGTACCTACCAACACCATGAACCAAAACCAGAAAAGAAAGGAAGAGAACAACATCTCTATACAGTGTAGCAGGCATATAGGGGACCCCATAATTTATTAAACCTAGGGAACTTATTCTGAAGAATGGCAATCATCCTCCGTCCGCAGATTGGCAAGTAGTTCCTCTAACCATTCTGCGTAACTAATCACCACTGAATCCTTCCAATGTCTGAGAACCAGACTCTTAAGGGAGGCTGAAATCATCAAAATATGAGACCTCCTACTCTTAAAAGGAATAGAAGCTACGTCTCCCATTAGACAAATTTCGGGGGTAAAGAGGTCACCCAGCCCCAAAATCGAATCTGCCCCATTTTTGATACTGGTCCAGAGCGGCACAATCTTAGGGCAGTGCCAAAATATGTGCAACAAATCCCCCACCCCCCTGCTGGCACCTCACACAGGAGGCATCCCATATCAAGTTCAAGCTCCTCAACTTCTGAGGAGAATAATATATATTATGAAGTATTTTGAACTGGATCAATCTTAACCAATCCTGAGAAATCACCTTATGACAGCTGTGCCACAACCCCGTCCAATCCAACTCCCCATTGGGAAACACCGACGCCCAATAAGAAGTAGGGGCTAAATTCTGGGAATAGGCCCAACCAAACAGCGTGGCATATATCTTTGAAACAGCATGCGGGCATTCCCGCCATAGGTCGTAACGTCTTTGAAAACTCAATCATTGGTCTCTGTAATACTCTCCTACCAAATTTACTAACTATAAGATGACGGAGCTGGTAAACCTGAAAGATCGCCGAGGATGACAACTTAAACTTGGTTAGAATCTCAGGTGCCGAGAGCACACTACTCTCTGCCGAGATTATGTCCCTTACACAACACTCCCACTCCTGCACCAGCCAGGCTGCCCTTACAAATCTACCTCCTATACAAAATCTTGATTGCCCCTATGGGCTGAGACGGTCAGTCACATGAAAATGTTTCAAAACCACACAGCTGGGCGTGAGCCTCACCGAACCCCAATCGGGAGTTCTTGAGGCCCGGCAAGAGATTGGGACTGACATACAGGAGAGCCTCAGGAACAAGACCTGCCCCTTTAATGAGAGCCAATTCAATCTGTAACCATAAGGGAGTATACGAAGCCTGTACGCCCTGCACCCACCTCAGATATTTGTTAACTTGACCTGCCCAATAGTAGAGTCCCAAGTGCGGTAATCTAAGTCCACCCAATAATTTGGGAGCTGCCAACTTATGATAAGCCATTCTAGCTTTCTTGTAACCCCACACAAAGTTGGCGATAAGCCCATGGACCTTTTTGAACCATGAAAACGAGAGGGATGTTCCAAAACACTGAGCGGATACAACAACCTGGGGTGAGTTATTTTCTGTACTGTAGTCTTTAGGTCTAACTTTAGCTGTTCTGTAGTCTGAGGTTAGTGTAGTTGTCCTAAAGCCCAAGCATTTTGTAGGAGTGTAACCTAGTCATTGATTTCATTTGGTCATATGACTGCAACTCTGTGACACCCTCAACCTATTAATCCCAGGAGGTGCTTGAGCAGCTTGTTTGCTTGACAATGATTTGTCCACTGCGCTATGTAAATGCACCGTCTCTACCCATATCCCTTCCTTTAGTGTGTCCTTGTTCCCAGGGACTTTATTCATATCCATGTGGTGGAGTCCCAGCACTGAGGGCTCCTTCAGTCATATGACTGAAATTCTGTGACACCAACCTAGGTTTAGGCATCCTATGGGTGTGTAGGTTAAGAATTCCTATGTAACAGTTTTCAGCTCTTACAGGAGGCTTTCTTACTTTATGATAGAAGCAAGCCTCCTTCCTCCAAGGATGAGGTCTTCTCTGAGTCCCTTTATTCATACAATATCAGTTTTGTGACACCTTTAAGGATGATCACCCTGTTAGATGGATGGAGTGAGTTCCTAATTTCTCCAAAGTATGCCAATCCTTTGTTCCTTCCTTGATTACACAAAAGCTTTAGCATTTCAAGTTGCCTAGTTTTCATCTCCTTCTGTCAATTTTCAGTGTCCCTTATGCACAGAACAAAAGACAAGCATGTGGCCTGGAGGGATGGCAACCTAAAACGTTGGTTCCCAGAAGTATACTGTATTGGGGGCGTCCTCTTGTCAATACTGAACTAGTAGACAGGTAATTTGTATTCAATGGGGCAGGGTCTGCATCAAAAGCCCTATGAGCAGAGAAAAAAAGACCCAGATATGTCCACCCTGGAAGAGATGAGGGAGAGATGGGATATGATACAAACCTGTAAATACTTCATGGGGGTAAATAAGGTACAGGAGGAAAGTATTTTTTTCAGAAAAAAAAAGGTTCTTAAGAACAAGGGGACATGCTATGAAGCTGGAGCGGGGTAGATTCAGGACTGATGTAAGAAAGTACATCTTCACAGCTCTTATCTTTTTATCGGGACTTCTTGTACCAGAAGTACGAAAAGTATTCACTTTAAATTCCAAGTATCCTAACAACTTCATAAGGTCATTATTTCTATGCATATTGTAAAATTGCATGATATCCCCTCTTATTTGTCATTTCTGAAAGCTAAACAGATTCAGAGTATTTTGCTTTGTATTTGTCTTACAGGATTTCCCGGTAAAATATTTTATAATACATATTCCACATCCAGGTTGGACATAATTCATGAGAGCCTGCCAGAGTTCATGATAATCCTGGAAATTAACTATCCTCAAGGACCAGCAACTATATTGGTTTCAATTCCTTCTGCATTCCCAGCTGCAGCAGCTCCTATTTTAGAAAACTGTTTTTATAGCCAAAAAATTCAGAACAAGTTAGGAAAAGGTTCTGCAGCAGCTGGGTGAATTGCCTTGCAGGTTTTTGAAAAACAACTATAAGGGTTCTTGTTCACAAAAGCTTCTCAAATTGTAAGCCTTAAAGAACAACTCTCCTTAAAAGCGCTTAGATTTATACTAATTATGTTTTAATTTTTTTGTTTTCTAGTTATTTATTTTACTTTCCTCTGCTGTTGGTCTTCTAAATGTTGTAGCTAATGCAGCAATTATTTTACTGATTCTTAAAAATGTACCCGACACTCGACTGCTAACCACACAGCTGCTGTTTGTGACATGACAGAAACATAGATTTGGTCAGCAGAAAGGACTTTAGGCCCATCCGATTGGCTCTTTGTCACTGCTTACTTGTCACCACTGACCATAGTTGGTCATAGGTGTCACCTCTCCCCCTTCCACTTCCTAATATGCCCTGTGCCTATCCTAAAGATGCTTGAGCTCACTACAGTCTTTGCACTCCACTACTTCTTCTGACAGGCTGTTTCAATCATCCACCACCCTTTCTGTGAAGACACATTTCTGCACATTTTTCCTAGACTCGCCTCTTAGCTTCGATGCATGCCCTCTTGTTCTTGTACCTTCCTTTCTCTGAAATAGACCCTCCACTTTCACCCTATTCACTCCTGTGAGGTACTTGTAGGTTTCAGTCATGTCCCTCTCACTCTCCTCTTTCCAGGGAGTACATGCTGAGTTCCTGCAGCCATTCCTCCAATGGCTTCTCATGCAACCCCTCACATTTTGTTGCCTCCTCTGTACTGCCTCCACACTTTCATCTCCTTGCAGAAGTGCAGCCTACAGAACTGGAGACAGTACTCCAGGTGCAGCCTCACAAATTAGAAATACAATGGCAGCACCACTTTCCCCCTCCAGTTAGCATTCCTTCTCCAGTGCACCCCAGCATCCTGCTTGTCTTTCCCACTGCTTGTTCACACTGCCCGGCTACCTTGAGGCCATCAGGTATGATGACCCCTAGATATCTTTCTTGCTTGGTGACTGTAAGCTCCACTCCACCCATCTTATACACAGCCCCTAGGTTCCACAGCCTTAAGTGCATAACCTTGCACATTTTGGCACTGAAACCCAGCTGCTGCCTAAACCATTCCTCTACTGCTGTTTCCCCTGATCCCTTTGCATTCTCTCCATGCTTCCTGACTGTCATCCTGTTGCAGATTTTTGTATAATCTGCAAAGAGACCACCATACCTCAAGCTCCTCTGTAATGTCACTTTGAAGACAATGAAGAGGACGGGTCCCAAACTGAACCCTTTGGCACCCTACTAGTCACTCTCCCATTGCCTCAGGGGCTACCATGTATCACCACCCTTTGCCTCCTATCCCTTAACCAGTTTTTTTTTATTTTATTTATTGAAATTTCAGATAACACCTTTGAGAACAAGCTCATTTCATAGGTTCCATGTCAGACGAACAATACATATTGGAAAAGCATGAGACGGAGAACAAACAAAACAAGGACTTATACAAAACATTACAACAGTATATAACTGGAGATGTTCTAATACATGTGACATTGTACAATGTATGCTAAGGTGTATATTTGATTAAAACCTGGAATTCAAAGGGTCATATTAGAGGGGGTGGGGTCTTATGAAACGCCCCTTTACAGGAAAATGAGAACAGATTCAGCTTAATATCTAATAATCAACAAGGTAAGGGTGGCATCAGCCCAGGGGCCTCATCAGAGCTGAGAAGGTATGGGACAAAGCATTTTAAAGTGAGCAAGGGAGCTCATGAGATATAACAAGAGGGAGGTGGGATAGAGGAAGCCATAGAGGGGTGAGAGGAAAGAGTGGAAAGGATCAAGAGGAAATGTGAAAGGAGAATGATTAGCAACTTAGAACAGTTATTTGCATGCTGAGAACATCTATGCATAAGGTCAGGATAGCATAAGGTTAGAATAAGTGCTGGTCATAAGAAATAAGGTTATTGGAAGCAGTCACAACTGGCTTCAGCAACTAACTGTTGCTTAAGTTTAACCTTGAAGGAGCCAAGGTGGATGCTGAAGTGATATCATGGTGCAGCGAGTTCACCCATAGCAAGGCATGGTAAGCAACGGACCTTTGTCCCAGAGAAGTTCGACAGAGGGATATATTAAAAATCTGGCTAGTAGAGCTTCTGGTGCAATGACAGTTGATAGTGGGGGTAATAAACTTTTGCACTTCTGGGGGGCATTTTGCCTAAGCTTACTTTTTTTTGGACAGCAAACATGTTTGGTACATGAGTCTACCTTTGAATTGGAGCCAGTTAGCCTGAGTGTACATGTTGCAGGTATGGGACAGACAGGCTGAACTGGTAAGGAACCAGCATGCTTTGTTGAGTGCAACTATGATGCAGCGAAGAGTTGTTTCAGTAGCTGATCCATAGATTGGTAAGCCGTAATCAATAAGCGAGACAAGTGAGCTTTGAATGGCCAGGTTAAGAGCCTCTGGGGTTAAACATTGCTTATGCCTATAAAGTAGCCCAATGTGGGTGTTAACAGCCTTAGCAATGTTGTCAATGTGATAGGCATAGGTCATCATACTGTCAATAGTAATCCCCAGATATTTAAAGAGCTGAACTAGCTCCAGGCGAGAGCCCTCTTCATTGGTGATAGAAAGAGGGTAAGTTCTGTGCCTATTTTGGGAGTTGGAGAACAGCATAGTTTTAGTCTTGTAATTCATAACTAACTTGTGCTTATGGAACCATCTTTCTACAACTATGAAATTACTCTGTAGCCTGGATTCAAGAACCTTAGGGTCTGGATCACTGGTAAATGGGATAGCATCGTCAGCATATAAAAGGATGTGACCCTGATAGGAGTAAGAAAGGTTGTTGAGGAAAATGCTAAACAAAAGAGGGCTTAAGATGGACCCTTGAGGAACTTCAAATAGGACAGGTCTGCTATCCGAGAGGGTGTTACCAGTCTTCACCTGCTGTATACGGTGGTGCAGGTAACTTTCAAACCAGGCTAGGCTAGGCCATGAGCTAGGCCAATGGTGGTAAGCTGTTTGACCAGGAGGGCATGATTCACTGTGTCGAAAGCTTTGGTTAAATCAATGAAAGCAGCACCGACCAGGTGTCCTTGATCTAAGGAGTGGTGAATAAAGCCTATGAACTCCAGAAGGGCAGTAGTGGTACTATGACCATTTCTAAACCTGTGTTGTTGCGGGCATTGTAGCTGATATTTTTCTAAGTATTCAACCAGTTGGTCAGCCACTATACGCTCAAGAGCTTTCAAGAGTGGGGGCAGGATAGAGATATGCCTGTAGTTCCCAGTAACTGTGTGATCCCAAAACTTTTTATACTTTGATACCAAGATTGTCACTTTCTCGCCTACCCCCAGTGTCACCCCCACAATCTGTTGTCATGGTGATCTCTATGATGTCTTAAACAAAGACACTGTGAGGTTAACTGGGAGAGGCAAATGTTTTCAAATATTTTCTATACAGACTTTTTAGATGCACTATCAAGATATGCTGTAAATACTGGAAAGGAACATTGAAAATGAAAAATGTATTCTCCAGTAAATTGTAACAGCCAAAACATCTTATTTATGAAAGCACATGCTGAAGTGTAGAGGTGCTTTATCACTGACTGCTGCCAAGCATTCTTTGTTTCTTTGTGGTTATTTATAACTGCATTTAGTTATAAATTGATTTATCTCTGTAACCCACTTTGAGTGCCTTTTGCAGAAGTATGCAGTATTTAAAAGAATTTGAAGCCTCTGCTTGCAACATCACAGTCTTTGTGTTGGAACTCAGAGAGATATTAGAAGTAGAGAATGGTGACCTCATGCTCTGAAATACATCACTGCAAAATTAACTTTAAAACATGGACCACATTTTGCTGCAGATATGCTACAGAACAGAATGGTTTCCAATTCAATTTTTTGTGTGTTTGCCATGCAAGCAAGCGCAGCAAACACCTTGGTATGAGAGTGCCTTTTGAGGGGTGTGACACTGTCCACCCAATGCAGAGCAGTGTTGCAGGGACCCAATAGTGCCACACCAATCAGCACCCAGGCTGACTATGACAGAGTTTCTGGCTTGCTGGGAGGGGATGACACCAACTTCAAAAGAAGTTAATATCCCTTTGATCCGCCCAGCAAGCCAGGCTGATCTGTCATGGTGAGCCTGGAATGCATGCCTGCAACAAAGAAAACCATCCCTCGATGTCTGTTGCTGGCGGCCCTAACTGTCCCCCAACTCAGCCCTCCCTGTCACTGCCCCTCCACACACACACATAAACAGTGATGACATTGGGGTGCTCAATCCCCCAGTGTCTTTCCTAAATAAAGAAAACTGCCCCTCATCGTGTTTTTTATCCCCCTGAAAATAAGAAAACTGTCCATTGATGTCTGTTGCCCCCCCCAAAAAAAACATAACACACTGACACTGGGGGTGCTCAGTCTCCCAGTGTCCTTAGTTATTGTAACAGTATCCCTCCCAGTGAGTGACACTGGGGGTGCTCAATCCCCCAGTGTCCTCCATTAATAGAAAACTCCCTGAAATAAAGAGAACTGTCACTTATTTTTTTTTTTTACACCTAAAAAAAGAAAACCATCCATTGCTGTCTGCTGCACCATTACCCATACCCCCCACACCATACTTACCCACCGGAGGTCTGTCCCCATACTCTTTTTCTGGACCACAGACACATCTTCACTCTTCAAAGCCCAACTGCAAACTGAGGTAAGCACATCAATGTATTTCAATGAGGTTTTCAGTTTAGTGGCATAATTTGGCCATTTTTAAATATTTTTGCCCCAAATCTTCAAAACACCTTTTTTGGGACCCTGCCTCATCAACAATTAAGTGACAGTAGGCAATTCTGCCCTAAAAGGTGATTTCGTTGTCACTGTGCAAAACTGACTTCTGAACAGGAGTTGAACATTTTCTCCACCTTTGTTCATGAGGTGGGGTCATTATAAGGCTATGTTGAAAACGTGGTGTAAACATATTAAAAAACAATGAAGTTATGAGCCTGCATTGAAATTTGTGAATGCAGGCTCATAAGGCTGGCAATTTTCAATATTTTGACTCAAAATTTTCAGCATAGCCATTTCTTCACAGCAACTTATGAATGTGACAGCTGTATTTTTCAGATCCTGTCCGAAATGTTTTTTTGCATCCATAGAAACATAGAGAAACATGGAAACATAGAGTTTGATGGCAGATAAGGACCACTTGGCCCATCCAGTCTGCCCATTTCCCTACCTGTTGGATAAGCTGCAGATTCTAGTTAACCAACAGCCTACTTCCTGCAACCCCCACTGTAATTGCCTTATGTATGTCCCATGCATGTTTGAATTCTCCCACTGTTTTAGACCCCACAACCTCTTCAGGAGGTGGTTCCATGCATCCACCACTCTCCGTGAAAAAGAATTTCCTCATTACCCCTGAGCTGTCCCCCCTCTAACTTTAAATTGTGTCCCCTTGTTCTTACACATCTCTTTTTCTGAAACATGCTACTCTCCTGGACTTTGTTGATTCCCTTGAGGTACTTAAAAGTTTCTAACATGTCCCCCCTGTCCCTCCTTTCATCAAGGGTATACATATTAAGCTCTCTCAGTCTCTCTTCATATGGTTTCTGATGTAGACCCTGCACCATTTTAGTTGCCCTCCTCGGGACTGCTTCCATCCTGTCTATGTCCTTGTGTAGATGAGGTCTCCAAAACTGCACTCAGTACTCCAGATGGGGTCTCACCAACTGTCTGTACAGAGGGATAACCACTTCTCTTTTTCTACTTGTGATGCCCCTCCCTATGCATCCCAGTATCCCCCTGGCTCTCCTTACTGACTTCTCACATTGCTTTCCCACCTTTAGGTCATCAGACATGACTACACCCGGGTCCCATTCCATTATTGTTGTCATTAGTACCTCCCCTGCTATTGTGTACTCTTCTCCTGGATTTTTTATTTCCCAGGTGCATTACTTTGCACTTCTTTGCATTGAATCTAAGTTGCCATTTTTGTTGTTGTTAGTACCTCCCCTGCTAATGTGTACTCTTCTCCTGGGTTTTTGTTTCCCAGGTGCATTACTTTGCACTTCTTTGCATTGAATCTAAGTTGCCATATGTCTGACCATTCCTCTAACCTTGCCAAGTCCCTTCTCATCCTTTCTACCCCCCCTTGTGTATCAACTCTGTTACAGATCTTTGTGTCATCTGCAAAGAGGCATACCTTTCCTTCCAGACCCTCTGCAATGTCACCTATAAAGATGTTAAAGAGGACTGGACCCAGTACTGAGCCCTGAGGTACTCCACTAGTAACCCCCCTTTCTTCAGAATGTGTTCCATTCACTATTACCTTCTGTGTCCTTTTGTGCAGCCAGTTTGCTACTCAGGCTACCACCCTGGGACCCACTCCCAGGCTGGCTAATTTGATTATTAATCTTTTGTGGGGGACTGTGTTAAATGCCTTGCTAAAGTCTAGGTAGGCCATATCCACAGCCCCTCCTTGGTCTATTACTTTGGTCACCCAGTCAAAGAAATTGATTAGATTCATCTGACATGACCTTCCTGCTGCGAATACATGCTGCTTTGGGTCGATGTGCCCCACTGGCCTCTAGGTACTGAACAATTCTTTCTTTCAGAGGTGATTCCATCATTTTCCCCACCGCTGAGTTCAAACTAACAGGTCTGTAGTTTCCTGCTTATGCCTTGCTCACACTTTTGTGATGGGGAATCACATCTGCCCTCCTCCAGTCCTCAGGTACCACCCCATCTTCCCATGATTTGTTAAAAAGTGTAGTTAGTGGTGTCACTAGGTCCTCCCTTAGCTCTTTTAGGATTCTAGGGTGAATCCCATCAGGCCCCATTGCTTTGTCCACCTTGAGTTTTAGGAGTTCTTTCACGACTCTTTCTTCCGTAAATGGACTGGCGTCAACCCCCCCCCCACCCAGAGTGCTTCTACTGTTTGGTTTAGGTAACTCCTCCTCTTCTTCTTTTGTGAATACTGAACAAAAGTATTCATTCAGTATCTCTGCCTTTTCACTGTCTCCCCTGCCCACCTCCCTCTCCTTTATTAATCTTCACTATCCCTCCTTAACCTTTCTATGCTCCCTAATGTACCTATAAAATGTTTTATCCCCCTTTTTGACCGAGTTGGCAATTTTTTCCTCGGTTTGTGCCTTTGCTGTTCTGACTGCTTTTCCTACTTCTTTCTGCTTTAATTGATACAGTTCTCTGTCGTGCTCCTTCTGTGATTCCTTATACTTTTTGAATGCAGCCTTTTTCTCCTTAACCTTCCCTGCCACCTCTTTGGAGAACCATAGTGGTTTTTTCCTCTGCTTTGTTTTCTTTATTTGTTTTACAAAGACTTGTTGCCTCTATGATGGCAGTTTGGATTTTTCTCCATTGTTCTTCCACCCCTCCTTTCTGGCCATTTGCTAATGCATTCCTCAAGTATTCACCCATTATGCCAAAGTCAGCCCTTCTAAAGTCCAGTATCCTTGTCTTTGTATGGCTTGTCTCCATGGTTGTATTTATTGTGAAGCACACTGTACAGTGGTCACTTGTTCCCAAATGTCTACTGACTTCTAAATTTTTGATCTTCTCTCCATTTGAGAGTACCAGGTCTAATATTGCTCCCTCCTGAGTGGTTTCCACTACTAGCTGTCTAAGGCATCGAGAATGACCCTGCTCTTGGATGTGGCTGCAGTCCATGTAGCCCAGTTAACATCTGGCATATTCAGGTCCCCCATCAACTGTATCTCCCCTTTTTCAGCCATTTTGAGAATGCCCTCTATCATTTTCTTGTCCATTTCCTCCCCTTGAGATGGGGGTCTGTATACAACCCCTGGGTGGACTGTGATGCCATTCCCTGTCTCCAAGGTGACCCAGAGTTCCTCTTGTCCTCCCCCTTTATTTTTAGTTCTGTAGCTTTGATCCCTTCCCTTATGTAGAGAGCTACTCCACCTCCTCTTTTACCCTCCCTGTCCCTTCTGTAGATTGTGTACTCTGGTATGTTGACATCCCAGTCATGGTTCTCCATGTACCATGTTTCTGTGACTGCCACAATATCCAAGTGTTCCTCTTCCATCAGGGCTACTAGCTCTGGAAGCTTGTTTCCAAGACTACGGGCATTGGTACTCATTGCTCACCATTTAATATTAGCTTTATCCTTTTTTACCCCATTCCTGCTCTTATTGCCCTTGTCCATGTTTCCATTTGCCCCGTCCTGCCCTCTGTCAAGCTCTGTACCTCAATGTTTACCCTACTACCTGCCATGTTTTGTGGGGGGAGGCTTGAACTTTCCTGTTTCCTATCAGCACCTCCCCCCTTGGCTAGTTTAAAAGCTTGCCAAGGAAGCCTTTAAACCTGTCACCTAGGAACATGTTACCCTTCCTGGACAGATGCAGACTATCATGCCAGTATAGACCTTCATCTCTCCAGGTGGGCCCCCAGTCCCCAGTGAAGCCAAAGCCCTGTGCTCTGCACCAGTTTTGCAACCATTCATTAAACTGCATGGTGTGCAGTACCCTAGCCTCACCCCTGCCATTGACTGGCAGGATCTCTAAGAAGGTTACCATGCTTGCTACCTGTCTGAGGCCCCTCCCCAACTCCGCAAATTCATCCTGCACTGCACTGATCTCATGTCTAGCTAGGTCGTTTGTCCCGAGGTGGACAATGATATCTAGTTTCCTCTCCTGTGATGCTGCTTCTGCAATCCTGAGGATTTGCTTCCTGTCCTTCCAAGCCATGGTACCAGGCAGGCACCTTACTTCTCTCTCTCTCCTCTCCCTTCCCCAGGTCTACACCCCTAACAATTGAGTCCCCTATCAGAAGCTGTTTCTTTCCCCTGTGGTGTCCCTTGCCACTCTTTTGTGGGTCTCCCTCGTGGATGTCCCCAGCATTCTTCTTGGTCTCCAATGAGGGTGTCATCATAGAGGAACCTTGATTAGCCAGACTGACATATGATTTGTGTAGAGGTACAACTTGGGGGCTATGCCTCTGTTTCATCACCCTCACCCTCCCAGAACCTACTGTGGTCCATCTGGTCTTACATGGCAACCTCTGAGGCAGTGGTTGTGGAACTGGTGCTCTTTGGGTGAGGAGGCCTCCTAGTCCTTGCCAGTTCAGCCTGGAGGTGGGCAACCTCCTCCTCAGAGCTGACAGTTGCCTGCAAATAGGGCAACAATGCAGGTTCCAGAATGTCTCCTGGAAAATTGCTGCCCCAGCGCCAGTGCATTGCACCACCCCACATGTCCTCTTCCTTATAATATACAATGAGTAGTATATAAATTATTTTTTTGTGTGTGTGTGTGTGTACTTACCCTTTATGCACTGTGCTGGGTAATTAAGAATATGAAGTTCTGCCTCAAGACCTGTTGAGGCTGTGATGTCAGAACCAGCTATAAAGGAAATGCCATGCCTGGGGTGGGCAAGGTGAGGGAAGGTGGTTGGGTGGCCACAAGCACTGGTGACTGTTAGAAACAATCAAATACACCACTGATCCACCACCCTGGTGAGTATTGCCCTTATAGTAAGTCAACCAACATCACAATTTACTAGACCATTGCTCCTACAAAACCACTCTACTGAGTCCAGGATAAAATGAACTCACTGCTCAGCCAGCTGGACGCTTCTAAAATATTGCACAAATATCCTTCCAAATTCTATGTGTCTAGCACAGAAATCAAGCACTTTCAGTTGTATTTCACCCCTCTGGTTATAAAATTACTACACTTTAATGGAATCCTGCAATTCTTAATGCCAATAAGAAATAATGAAACTTTCAGTAGAAAGCGTAGCGTAGCTTACCTTCCTATCTAGTCCCCAACAAAATTATGTTTTACCAGGTTCCCAGTTCCTCAAATGCATTCTAGTTTGTTCTCTGCAGTATAGTAAGTTTTCCAGCTTCCAACAGAAGCAGGCAAGTCTTTTCTGACTGGCTTCTCCCTGTGCAGTTTGCCTAAGACAGCTCAGTGATAAAAGCCCCACCCAGAATCAATTGATTGACTAGTGACACCTGTGATGCAAGCAGGCCTTTCAGTGAAGACAATTTGCTATGTCTGCTTCTAATACACACACAAACCCTTTATCTGAAACCAGGGATAAACTCACTGCTCAGCCAGCTGGATACTTCTAAAATATTGCACAAATATCCTTCCAAATCCTATGTGTCTAGCACAGAAATCAAGTACTTTCAGTTGTATTTCACCCCCTCTGGTTATAAAATTAGTACACTTTAATGGAATCCTGCAATTCTTAATGCCAATAAGAAAATAATGAAACTTTCTGTAGAAAGCACAGCTTATCTTACTATCTAGCTCCCAATAAAATTATGTTTTACCAGGTTCCCAGTTCCTCAAATGCATTCTAGTTTGTTCTCTGCAGTATAGCAAGTTTTTCAGCTTCCAACAGAAGCAGTCAAGTCTTTTCTGACTGGCTTCTCCCTGTGTAGTTTGCCTAAGACAGCTCAGTGATAAAAGCCCCACCCAGAATCAATTGATTGACTAGTGACACCTGTAATGTAAGCAGGCCTTTCAGTGAAGACAATTTTCTATGTCTGCATCTAATACACACACACACACACACCCTTTATCTGAAACCAGGGATAAACTCACTGCTCAGCCAGCTGGATACTTCTAAAATATTGCACAAATATCCTTCCAAATCCAATGTGTCTAGCACAGAAATCAAGCAATTTCAGTTGTATTTCACCCCCTCTGGTTATAAAATTACTACACTTTAATGGAATCCTGCAATTCTTAATGCCAATAAGAAAATAATGAAACTTTCAGTAGAAAGCATAGCTTACCTTCCTATCTAGTCCCCAACAAAATTATGTTTTACCAGGTTCCCAGTTCCTCAAATACATTCTAGTTTGTTCTCTGCAGTATAGCAAGTTTTTCAGCTTCCAACAGAAGCAGGCAAGTGATTTCACAGTCACTGCATGAAATCACCTTTCAGGCAGGAATTGAAATATTTTTTGTACTTGTTCATGAGGTGGAGTCATAAGAAGGCTATGTTGAAAATTTGGCCCAAACATATTAAACAAAAAAGTTATGAGCAGACGTTGAAATTTAAGAAAGCAGGCTTGTACTGTAACTTTGGTAATTTTCAATATTTTGACCCCAAATTTTCAACATTGCAATTTCTTCATAGCACCTTATGAATGTGACAGCTGTCATTTTTTAGATCCTGGCCAAAATGTGTTTTTGCATCCCAAAGGTGATTCTGCAGTCACTGCATGAAATCATCCTTTGGCCAGAAGCTGAACATTTTCAATGCACTTGCTCATGAGGTGGGGGTCATAAGAAGGGTAAGTTGAAAATATGGGGCACAATTAACAGACAAAGACAGTTACACCGCCCAGTATCATCACTTCTACTTTGCATTCTTTAATGTTAATAAAATTATTCCTTCACTGAAGCAATTTTCAAACACACACCTCGTATGACACCAGTGCACACAGCGAACATTTGGCATTGATAAATGTTTGTTTTTAATTTAGATTACTTTTTCCTTTTCCTCAGAAACAGCCCCCATTCGCTGTGCCCCACTCTTACCACCATCACCTACTTTCTCCAGGACTCACCTCCTCCAGCTGTTCCTCCCAGGCTTACCTCCCCCAGGCAGAGTCTCCTTGTTCCCCTCTTTCCTTTCGATCCTCAGTGTCCAGAGGAAAGCCTCTGATTCATCTGAGCTGTAGTCATGGAGTGAGGCAAGAAGCATCCTGCATGTTCCTGCTTTTTCCCTTGATCTCCCCTTTCCACATGACTTTGTGCAAAGGCATGTGGAGGCAACATCCTCCATCCCTGCTCTAACGGGACCAACTGCATCTCCCACTGTGGTCACCCAGGGGGCAGTAGGGCAGCAGCCTCCATTCATCTTCCTTCCCCAAGATGGAAAGTGTTCGAGCTGATGCTCTGCTCACCTCCCTTGGCTGACCGTCTGATAACCAGGGCTCATTCCCAAGTCCAGGTCAGCAGCATTGCGGGCAGTAGTAATAGTAGATTTTATTTATTTGTGGCACCCTTCCCCAAAGGCCCAGGGCTCAATTACATAACATTTAACAATATTCATGAACAGTAAAACATCTTATCATAATATTCTACCCTACAGACATAAAAATAAAACTCACACTTATAAAATCCAAAGACTTGGCAAAAAAGAAAAGTTTTAAACCATTTTTAAAAATTCTGCAAAAGGGGCCATCCTCAGGGATCCAGGCAATGAATTCCAGAGGACTGGGGCAGCCACTTCAAATGCCAAATCCTCTCAAGATTTTAGCTTGGCTCTGGGGACCTCTAGGAGCCCCCCCCCGCCAAGTGAAGAAAGTGTATCTGGGCTTAAGGATGAAGGTGCTCCAATAGGTAGCCCGGACCCATCCCATTAAGGGCCTTATAGGTCAACAGACACTACCACAACCTCCACCTCTGTGCTGGTGGGCCAACCACCTTCAGTTCAATTAAATGTTGACTTGATGTATAGAAAGATCTGCCAATGCTAAGTTTTCCTCTTGTACTAGTAACTGGAGCCCCTCTTTAAAGCAGAACATTTACTTAAGAAACCCAAATAAGTATTGTGTAGTGCTGCCCTAAGTTTTCACTTCTAGTAGAAAAAAACAGATTTTTTACTTAATTTTATTTTTCATTTGGTCACTTCTGCCAATCTTTCAAGTGTCTTGATGTAAATAAAGGTGCCTGATGGTAACCCACCCCACACAGCTGAAGTCATGGCTAGGGGTCAGCCACTGAAAAGAAAGCTTTGTAGACCAGTTCTGAAATCAGCTGGGGGGATTGAGGGATGCCACTAAATAACTTTGTGTAAGAACACTAGAAAGCAATGTCAGGAACAACCAAGTTTAAAGTGCAGCTCTGCACTTCAGCATACCCATTCCTAAACAGCTTTCAGCTTTTACAGTTTGTTGGAGAATACATTTTTTTAGGGCTAAGTTTTCTTTTTCAGGGTTTACACCACATCTTCACAGTCTGTCTAAAAAGGCTGTTTAAATCATATTTAACAACCCTTTACTGATCTCATAAAGCCTTTCATGACATCATAATGCACAAAATACACAAGGCCTTTGACTCTGTGCCCCACAAAAGGTTGGTCAGTAAGTTGGTGGATCTCGGGGTTGGAGATAAGATGTCCAGATGGGTGGAAAACTGGCTGAGGGACAGAACCCAGAGGGTGGTTGTGAGGGAAGAGTTATCTGGCACCAGAGCGGTCACCAGTGGGTTCCCACAGGGCTTGTTGCTGGGGCCGGTGTTTTCAATGTCTTCATCAATGGCATTGGGGATTGCATTAAGGGCTAAATGTGCCTATTGGAGTGCTGTGGAGGACCCAGTCAGATTACAACCTGGCCTTGCGTACTCACTACCATGAGTATCTGGGGCAATCAACAGTAAGAAGACAAAGTTCCTGTCCAGGGAGATTGCTGAAGGGAAAAACAGACCATTTCAGCTATTTCAGACTATGGACAGACTTTTGCATCCAGTCTGTCTACAGCCGAGAAATCTGTTTTTCTCTGACAGGGTGTCTTCCATGCAGGTGGGGATCCGGTCAGTGAGGCAATTTTTGTCTCACATTGATTGGCCTGAGATGAACAGAGGCACTCTGTCAGTCTGCTATGAGTTCAAACCAGTGGAGGTAGTCGAGGTCATTGAGGTGATCTTGAAGCTAAAGCACATTTATTGTGAACTGGACCTGGTCCTGACTTGTTTCTTGATGACATGTGTCAGGACCATTGTCCCGGTGTTCGCTGGGATTGTCCTGTGTTCGATGTTGGAGGGAATCTTTCCACTACCTTGAAAGAGTCTCTGGTGAGACTTGTCTTGAAGAAGCCATCTCTCGACCTTGACATCCTGGTGAATTGCTGTCCAATCTCCAACCTTCCATCTTTGGGCAAGGTTGTCGAGAAACTAGTGGCACAACAGCTTGAAGAACATCTAAGGTCCTTTGATATCTATGAGCCATTCCAGTCCAGTTTCAGGGCCAGGCATAGCACTGAAATGGCAGTAGTTAGGGTGCATAATGACCTCTTCAGGGCTAGAGATAGAGGAGACAGGTCAGTTCTTGTTCTCCTTGATCTCTCTTCAGCTTTTGATACCGTGGATCACATTGTGCTTCTTAATCACCTTTGAGAGTATTGCAGACTCGCTGGTACTGACATCAACTGGTTTGAGACCTGTCAAAAGGGCAGGGAGCAGCGAGTGGTGATGGGAAATTTCTCCTCTTCTATGAAGCCCAGGTCATGTGGAGTACCTCAGGATTTGATATTGTCGCCGTTGTTATTCGCAGTATACATGCTGACCCTGGGTGAGCTCATTTGGCATTATAGTGTGAGGTTTCGTTACTATGCAGATGATACCCAACTGTATTTATCTTTTGCCCCTGGAACACATGATGCCATGGAAGTGATTACCAACTGCCTGGCTGAGATCAACGACTGGATGTCCTACAGCTGTTTGAGACTGAACTCAGACAAGATGGAGGTACTGGTGATTCGCCAGGTCACAGGTGTGATGGAGTGCTTCGGACTGGAGTGCGGGATTGTTTCTTGGACCTGCTCCGTTGATGGCCTCCCTTAGGGTGTGAGATCTTGGCATTGTTCTGGATAGCAAATTGACACTTGAAGCTCAGGTGTCATCTGTGTTAAAAGTGCTTTTACCACTTGAGGAATATTGCCAGAATTAATCCCCTAGTTCCGTCAGAAGACCTGCCATCACTGGTGCATACTTTTGTGACTTTGAGGCTTGATTACTGCAATGCTCTATACTTTGGGGTCACAGGAGGGACACTCCACCAGCTGTAGCTGGTGCAGAACACAGCAGCACAGTTGCTGACAAGCCTGGCAAGGTCCACTCATGTTACCCCAGTCCTGAAGACTCTGCACTGGCTGCCTGTCAGGAGGATCCTATTCAAGGTAAAGTAAGTAAAGTAAAACTTTATTTTTATAGTGCCTTTCCAGAACCAAGGAACTGAACATATTTAAAATACACAGTCACACCATAAATTTTCAATACAACAATAGATACAAAGTTAATTAAGAACAATCAAGGAAGGCTAAAGTAATTAAATATATTTTAACACAGATTTAAAACTGTTGACAGTCAGGCACTCTCTTAACCAACGGTGAGAGCATTCCACAGGGCTGGTGCTGCAAAGGAAAAGCATGGCGCCAGAAAGTGGTCTTGCTCACCTATAAAGCCCTATGGGCTGGGCCCAGGCTATCTGGCTGATCTCCTTATACCTGCCTTCTCAGTCCATTCCCTCTGCTCCTCAATTTGGAGGCCTCCTTGATGTTACCAGGGTCAGGCTCAAAACATCTGGTGACCATTCATTTTAGTGTCGCTGTGCCGACCCTGTGAAGCTACTTTGCCAGCTGCTGCAGGAGGCCCCAACAGTCAGGTTGTTTTAAAAAGGGGCTAAAGACTCATTTGTTTCATATGGCCTTTCCTACAAGGCAATTGACCTGCACTAATTACTATTTGTAGAATGTAACCCCTAGATGGTGCTATCCCAGGGCTACTACCCCACCTGATTTGCCACTAGGTTGAGGGCCTGGATCCAATGGCGGGTGCCTCTACCCAGAGGTCAGGGTTGCAATAGTTAAATTAACTTGGTCACAGCCCTCTGGGACATTGAAACCCCCCTTTCTTCCCACTAGTGGCCCACACAGTATATCAGAATTACCTTCACAGTATACACTTACCCCCAGGACTGGTTCAGGCACTGGGACCCCCTGTAAAATAAGAAGATACAGTGCAACAATCACAGTACAATACTTTAACATAGACAAATACCTCAGGCAGTATAACTTTGCTGAAACAAGCAGCTCTGATTTATTTAGGGGGATATAACAAGGACAGGGGGAAATCAGGTTAATTAGCTTATCACTTTACTCATCTACCTATGGCTCTGTGCACAGGCTATCCCTACCAGTTACTGTCCCTGGGTACCCAAGCCCTAGTGGCTAGTCCAAACCGTGGCAGCTGGTAGGGGCCCTTTCACACAGAGAAAAGAAAAATTAGTTAAACAGTCAGCAGTACAGTAATTCCATTTGGATTCAATGTGGCAATTCAACAGGGAGCGACCCTGAATTAGTACTCATGACCTCCAAACAAGATAGGGTCCTTCAACGTCAGCAGGGGCTACTCTTGAGCTCCACGGACTCCTCACACATTTATATGACAAACTGCAACAGGCAAAAGTCCTTTAATGGCAGCAGGATTCACTTGAGCTACACATGCCTCCTCACACATTTATATGGTAAGAAAGTAACAGGTGAAAGTCCTTTAATGGCAGCAGGATTCACTTGAGCTACACAAGCCTCCTCACACATTTATATGGTAAACAGTAAAAAGCGAAAGTCCTTTAATGGCAAGGATTCATGAGCTACTCAAGCCTCCTCACATTTATAAGGTAAACAGTAACAAGCAGAAGAAGTCCTTTAATGACAGCAGTATTCACTTGAGCTACACAAGCCTCTCACACATTTATATGGTAAAAGAAAGTACTATACCAGGCAGGCTGCTTCTCTATCCCGATCGCAATTACTGCACAATACCGGGAGAACACACAGCAGATTCAGTTCCTGACAGACCGAGCGCAATTCAGCAATTTCTCCAGTCTTCTACAGGGTGAGCCTGGTTTCTACTCTTCAGATATCCTTTGATTCTCTTCACAGGATGGATTCAGTCCTAACAAGCAGTTACACAAGCTGCAGACGGAACTCTGAGCCTTACACATTCCTACTAAAACTGCACACCGAAAAGCACAGGACTCCTTCCCTCTTCACTGCCAGAGCTCAACTGAAACTCCAGCAGACAAAACCGGGCACTTCCTTTAAGTTCCTCCCAGTTCTTGGCCGGATTGGCTGTCACTCACAAGAGACTGCCGCTGTTGGTCCAAAAAGGCGCCAGTCCAAACTACATCTCCCAGAGTCACTGCCCATACAATCCTCTTGTGGCTGGCTCAGATTCTGAGTTCAAGTTCTGATTTGTCCAAGGCACCATTTTAAAGCTACCTTAACCCCACACTGATTGGTCCAGTTCAGCAGTTCAAAACTAGAATGGGAACTAGGCAAACACAGTTCTGACTGCAAAGAAAGCAGGTTAGACAAACTGTATTTTCATTATTACTCTAAATGATTTCTGGCAAACAGTTATATCTTTCAGATAGGTTCCCTTTGCACTCCTAGTGACTGCAAAAATGGAGTGAATTGTCAGCAGCTCAAGTGGTACTCAAGCAGAGAAACACACAGTCCCCCCATACAAACTAATTATGTCTGCAAGCAGACAGCACTTAAAGACACAGTACCAGAGGCTCTAAAAACACTCAGATAAATGGCTTAAACGCCAAACACCATTCAGGCTTGGAGCATTCAAGCAAGCTCCTGGAAGTCTTTTGGGAACCCCCATTTGCAGCGGGGTTACACCCTTCCTGGCCTGGGAAAGTTTCACTTCCGCGTCAAGCAAGTACCCCCATAAGTTTCAACTGCAACCATATACATTTGCATTAGGCTCACACATGTAATCATCAGTCAATATATCATTTTACCAAGAACACATTTCTGAAACATTGGTATCGTCACTCTTTACACAGTATTACACACACATTGTACCATAACTCAAGTTATTACCTCTTGTACATGAAACCTGAAGAGGGGGCCCTTTCCTATCAGTTACCTTTGGGGCTGGACGGGGCAAGGGCACCATACTTAGAGGGCAACACAGCACTGGAGTTAGCACTGACGCTTAGTTTGGGCAATGAGCTTGGGATACATACACCCTTTATGGACAACATTGAGAGGCAAGTTCACAGACCTCCCAAGGGAATCATAACTGAGGTGCACCACAGGTTTTACAGCTCGACCAGTTTCTAGGGGAACTGTTACAGTCTCTGCACTCTGAGCCTCATTTTCAGCATTGTCATCACTTGTCAGGGGAGTCTCCATGGGGGGGTAGAGAGGCTAGAACTTGGGGCACTTTCAGCTCCAGGAGTTACAGTTTCTGGAGTCCACAACATTTGGCTACATGGAGAGCTGGACACTGGCAGTGGACCGTCAGGGCACTCAAAATACTTTTCTTGCTCTGGTGTATCACCAGTCTGCCCTAATCCATCATTTTCCTCCCCAAAAGCTCAAACAGTTCAACCATGCACAATGATTCCATTCTCATCTGATCTCGATGCTTGCACTTCACTTTCTGGGAGTCATTGGCTCAGAGACGAAGCTGGGGCTTAGACAGTCCAGAAGGCCCAGTCTTCATCTGCAGTATGACTAGGGACTGTCTCAAACAATTGACTCAGTCTCGTGAAGAAGGATAGTATTCAAAGTCACTTTCACTTTCTTCTGATATGGACTGACAGTCAGTGCTCAACTGGGACTTGTGAGAGGGAATACTTAACTCTGCTTCTACAGGTGCATACTTTCTGATCTTTTCTTAGCAGCAGCTCTAGTCACTGTCCAGAGGGGCATCTTCTGGGCTCAGACTCAATCAAGATTTGTCCAATGAGCAGTAAATGATTTCTATGCATTGTTTTACATCTTTTGAATTATTCTCAGGCTCTTTCATAGCACTGGCAGCGAAATCTAGTTTGCCCACTACAATGTGAAGGAGATGGTGCCATCTGTCAGCAATCTTGTGTTATGCCAAGTCCCAGATTTCTTAGCAATACCCGATCTCCCTCCTGGAGTTCCTGTGCTTTCACCTTTTATCATACTTTTTTGTTGGCCAGATTTCTTTTGGCAGCCATGGTTTGAGCCAGTTGGTGCGCATGAGTTAGCTGGGCCTTTAACTTTTGCACATACTGTAAATAGTTGTCAGCTTGAACCCCATCAGGAGAGACCCCAAACGCACATCTACTGGTAGTTGAGCTTCTCTTCCAAACATCAGGCAGTAGGGGGAGAACCCAGTGGCATCACTTTTGGTACAGTTATAAGCATGTACCAGGGTGCTAATTTGTTGGCTCCATCTAGGCTTGTCCTTTGGGTGCAGGGTGCCTAGCATATCTAGCAAAATGCAGTTGAAATGTTCAGGCTGTGTGTCCTCCTGGGGGTGGTAAGGAGTGGTTCTGGACTTTCGCACTCCCCACAGAGAAAGCATCTCTTTGATCAGATGACTCTCAAAGTCTCTCCCTTGATCAGAATGGATTCTTTGTGGAGCCCCATAGTGAACAAAAAAGTTTTCTACAAGTATTTGGCCACAGTGGATGCTTTCTGGTTTTTGGTGGGGAAAGCTTGGGCATATCTCGTGAAATGGTCAGTGACCACCAGCACATTACTGAAATTTCTTTGATCTGACTCCAAACTCAGAAAATCAATACAGACCAGCTCCATGGGTGCACTGTTGGTGATGTTAACAAGGGGGCAGCCCTCTGGGGCAAAGCTTTCCTCTAGGCAGTGACTACAAGTTCGAATGTGTTGCTCCCATCAGCCCCCATCTTAGGCCAATAGAAACTGGATCTCACCAAGTCAAGTGTTCTGTCTATACCAAGGTGCCCCATGTGGTTGTGCAAGGACTTCAATACTCAGTCTCGAAGGCAGTGGGCAGCACTAGTTGTTGTTTGTCTACTTGTCCCCTCTGTCTACTGTTTCTCTGTATAACAGTTTATTGATCAGTTTCAACTTAGGACCTTCTTTGTATAACAGTGCAGTTCTCAAATCAGTGGAGCGAATTTGGACACATCTTTTCCTGCACAGAGGGCTTCTAAAGTTGATTTGATCATGGGATCGCGGACTGAGCCGCTGAATACTGTCATTGTCCAGCTGAGGCAGTGCACCAATGTCTGTTGCAGAAAAGTGGCAATAAGCAGCAGGCATGCAATTCTCAGAGGGTCCAAAGCAATCCACCATGCAGTCCACTGCATCCGTGGACATTGTTCCTCCCTGTCAAACTTCCGCAGAGTGCCAGAATGTCAGGTTCTGCCAGTCTGACCCAATCATTCTGGGAAACAGGCCTCCAGGAGAGCATCAGCATCTATGTGGTTCAGACCTGCTTGGTATTCGAGAACATAGTCGTATGTAGATAATGCAGAAAGCACCTATGGCCAGTGGCATCCAACTAGCTGAGGTCTGCACATAGGTCAAAGGATTATTGTCAGTTTTACTAGTATTTAGCCCCATACAAGTACTCATGGAATTGGTCAACAATAGCCCACTTCAAAGCTAGGAACTCTAACTTATGTACAGGATAGTTCTTTTCAGATGGGGTCAGGCTTCTACTGGCAAAGGCCACTGGTCTCAGGCCATTCTCGTGCTCTTGGTACAACACAGCCCCCAACCCTTGCAAGCTAGCATCAGTGTGCAGGATGTAAGGTTTTCTTGGATCGGCATAGGCCAGCACTGGAGCATGGGTAAGTTGATATATGATCTCATGAAAAGCAGTCTCACAATCAGGGAGTCCAGCGGGCCCCAAATACTTCACTTGGATGAAAATACACTCTTTCAGTCTTGAAGGACGCTGACTTTTGGTATTTTTTGTGGGTTGGGGGATACCCTTGAGTATGGTTAAGTTAAGGGCGGATCACTCTTGAATAGTCCTTGATGAAACGCCGATAATAACCACAGAATCCCAGGAATCTTTGCAGTTCTTTTAGATTTTTTGGGCTGTGGCCAGGTGGTCAAGGCCTCAACTTTACTTGGGTCAGTCTCTATTCCCTCAGTGGATACTATGTGTCCCACATACTTTACTGATGTTTGAAAGAATTGACACTTATCAATGGACAGTTTAAGGCCAAAGTCCTCCAGTCAGTCCAATACCTTAAATAATCTGCTCTCATGTTCCTCCAGTGAGCTGCCAAACACAATAACATCATCTAGGTATACCAGGCACTCTAGTAAGTTCATGTCCCCCACTGCACGCTCAATCAATCATTGAAAAGTGGCTGGGGCACCTGAAATCCCTTGAGGCATCCTCATGAATTCCTAAGAAATAGCGGACAGATAAAGGCTGTCTTCTCATGGTCCTCTGGGGCCATGCCGGGATCTAGTAGTACCCACTGTGGAGATCCAACACAAAGAACCACTTGCTCCCGTTTAGGCAGTCCAAAGCACCCTGAATGCGGGGCATTGTGTACTGATCAGGAATAGTCCGCCGGTTTAAGGTGCGATAATCCACGCATATCCTTACTGTCCCATTCTTTTTCCTCACTACCACAATGGGGGATGCATAAGGGCTTCTGGATTCTTGTATTACACCAGCAGCTAACATCTCTTGCAGATGCCGTCTCACATCATCAATGTCAGCAGGTGCCAGGCGTCGAGACCTCTCACGAAATGGTCTTTTGTCATGCAGCCAGATATTGTGCTCAGCTCCTTGCACGCATCCTACGTCCCATTCCTTTAAAGAAAACACCTGGTCTCTCTGGGCAAGCTTCTCACTGATCCTCACTTTCCATTCAGCTGGCAACGGGGAGTCGCCGAAATCAAACAAGTCAGGCGTTACTCTGTCATTCTTCCTCGAACTCTTGCTGCTGGGTAGTACTGCAGTGTCTGCACAATGCACATTAGCCAAGATGCAACCTCTATTTACTCGAATGTCTCTTTCAGACACATTATGAACTTGGACCATTACCCTTCTGGCATAAGCATGGGCTCTAGCGGGCAAAATACTAGGCTTGACCAGCAGTCCCTCTGGCAATTTTCCATCGCCTGGTGCATCCAACATTAATATTTTATTCTTAACATCCTTTCTGATACGGACCTCTCCCTGTAAGGTACACTGGGCATTTGGTGCCAGGATCAGAGACTCAGGATCCTTCTTCCATACAATTCCGACCGGTTCCTCTGGTTCTATTTTTCAGCATCTCTCTGTGCCTCATTGGCCTTCTTAATTAAAGCCGGAACTCTTAAGGTCTACTAGTCTTTGACCCTGTTTTCATAACACAACTGTGCCAGCCTTCCAACATATGAGCATTTGTTCCAATCAACAAAGGAACACCATCATACAGTCCAGTGGGGGACACACTAAGGCTAGGGTCTCTACTTGTTTGCCACTCCAGCCATGGAGGTGGGAGACAGCCAAATTCGGATATACCCGGAATAGGGTAGCCTTCTCACTTAACCCCCATACATGCAGTCCTTCTAGTGGTTGTAAGGGTACATCTGAAAAATGCTTCTGATACCAATCCTGGAATATAATTGTCACTTGGGAGCCACTGTCTAATACAGCTCTTGTAGACACTCCATTCACCTTTACAGTGGTCTCCATGGAGGGACCCACTATTCTGGACCAGTCTGGAGAGACGAGGTGGGGCCTGGGCAACTGACCTTGCCACAAAGGGACGTGAGTTAGCATTTTTGGTGCCCTCACTGGGATCATTTCGTGCACCTCTTAACCACTGATTTGTTCTCTGAAGCTTTCCTTGTAGCCTATATGCAACTTTGTCAGTGTCTTTTGGGACGGCATTCCCTTTTCATGTGCCCATCCTTCCCACAATTTTAGAAAACATACTTTCTGGGTTTGGGCTGGCCGAGGTGCCACACTGGGAGCCAGAGGGGGGTATTACTAACTGGAAACTTTGGTGCCATCTCTGTCTGCAGCGTGATAAGCATTTGGAGACATCTCATCAGTTTCTCCCCTTCCATGGTCAAGGAATCTAGTTTGGAGCCGTTATCAGCAGGAGATACATGGGTGGGTACCCAACCCCCATAGCAGATGCAGTCGGATATAGGTCAGGGCCCGTACTTGCAGGCGTGGCCTTCATAAAGGGACTGTTTTTGAATTCCCGGATCTCTCTCAACAGTTCGCCCCATTGTGGCATATCTTTTTCCTTGTCAGAGCACTCATTGACTGCCAACCTCTGCCCCTGAACTTCACTTGATGGGTCACCCCCTCAGTCACTCAGGTAGTAGCCGCAGCTATTAGTGCAGGTCCCTCCCGAGGTCGCCTTTTCTCAACTCCTAGAATTTCTCTCATTAACTCATCATAGGAGGGTGGGGGTTCCAGTCGATTTACCAGGCGTAACTGAAGCAACAGCAGTTCTGAGAAGGGGCAGACTTAAGGATCCTGCCCAGCCTGGTTCGGTCCAGTTCAATCGCTGGCAAACTACCCTTTCTGAGGCATTCTTGCAATAATTTTTCCAGCCCGAGATACATACACAGACAACAACTCCCCTTGGTACTGTTGTGCATTTCTTACTGTCACCATAGGTCCTCATCAGAATCTGGGCTCCCATACACATTCTCCAAGGCCTCAAGATAGGCCTGTGCAGTCACTTCAGGGTTACTGGCCCGTTTAGCATGGATGGTAGCCAGGGCAGGACCTCGGAGGCTCTCACTAACCCTCTTTCACTTTTCGGCTTCCGAGCATTGCCATTCTAGCACTTGGGGGGCAACATAGTCTATCCAGGTCTCCCAGTCATCCTCCCCTTGGGGGGTGGGGAGGGTGCCAGAGAAGATCCTCAACTTTCGGTAAGAGTCGGGACTAATGGCAGGTGCAGAAATAGGAGTCTGCATTGGTTCAGCCACCATTACGGGTACTGGAGCTGGAGAGGGTGTTGGTGGAGGAACACCCCCAGGTGGCAAGAATAGTTTCTTCAAGTCCTCCAGAGTTTTCCCTTCCCCCAGCAACCATTTAGAAAATTTCTCCTCAAACGTTTCAGATAGTGGTGGGGGCTCATTCCCCCCCCGGGTCTTTACTGTTCTTAGTTATAACTCTCCAAGCAGTGAGGGCTTCCTCTGGGGTAATGGTCTGTGGCACTTTGGAGCTATCTATGGGATCCTTAAACTCTACTAGGGCCAGGAAAGTGTGGGTGAGCAGATTAGCATGCCAACCCACCACCACAGGGTTTTGTAAACCTTCCACCTTGGAAAGTACTCCCTGTACAGTGTCCGTATTGATACCCAGGGGGATGTCCAGGATAAGCATAGCATTTTGGGGGGTTGATCTCTTCCCCAGTACACCACTCCACCAGCCGGTGCACAACCACTTCTGTCGGGGTACCCATTTATTATTTTTCCTTAATAGTGGTTTGTAAATATGGCCACTAGAGGACACACAATCCCGGCAGTGAACCTCCAAGATGTAACCCCTAGATGGCGCTATCCCAGGCGCTACTACCCCTACCTGATTTGCCACTAACAGGTTGATGGGCCTGGATCCGATGGCGGGTGCCTCCACCCAGAGGTCAGGGTTTGCAATAGTTAAACTAACTTGGTCACAGCCCTCTGGGACACTGCAACCCCCCTTTCTTCCCACTAGTGGCCCACACAGTATATCAGAATTACCTTCATAGTATACACTTACCCCCAGGACTGGTTCAGGCACTGGGACCCCTTAAAATAAGAAGATACAGTGCAACAATAACAGTACAATACTTTAACATAGACAAATGCCTCAGGCAGTATAACTTTGCTGAAACAAGCAGCTCTGATTTATTTAGGGGATATAACAAGGACAGGGAAATCAGGTTAATTAGCTTATCAGTTCACTCATCTATTTATGGCTCTTGTGCATAGGCCTATCCTCACCAGTTACTGTCCCTGGGTACCCAAGCCCTAGTGGCTAGTCCAAACCGTGGCAGCTGGTAGGGGCCCTTTCACACAGAGAAAAGAAAAATTAGTTAAACAGTCAGCAGTACAGTAATTCCATTTGGATTCAATGTGGCAATTCAACAGGGAGCGACCCTGAATTAGTACTCACGACCTCCAAACAAGATAGGGTCCTTCAACGTCAGCAGGGCTACTCTTGAGCTCCACGAGACTCCTCACACATTTATATGACAAACTGCAACAGGCAAAAGTCCTTTAATGGCAGCAGGATTCACTTGAGCTACACAAGCCTCCTCACACATTTATATGGTAAACAGTAACAGGCAAAAGTCCTTAATGGCAGCAGGATTCACTTGAGCTACACAAGCCTCCTCACACATTTATATGGTAAAAAGAAAGTACTATACCAGGCAGGCTGCTTCTCTATCCCGATCGCAATTACTGCACAATACCCGGGAGAACACACAGCAGATTCAGTTCCTGACAGACCAAGCACAATTCAGCAATTTCTCCAGTCTTCTACAGGGTGAGCCTGGTTTCTACTCTTCAGATATCCTTTGATTCTCTTCACAGGACGGATTCAGTCCTAACAAGCAGTTACACAAGCTGCAGACCGGAACTCTGGGCCTTACACACGTTTCCCGACTAAAACTGCACACCGAAAAAGCACAGGTCTCCTTCCCTCTTCACTGCCAGAGCTCAACTGAAACTCCAGCAGACAAAACCGGGCACTTTCTTTGAGTTCTTCCCAGTTCTTGGCTGGATTGGCTGTCACTCACAATAGACTGCCCCGTTGGTCCAAAAAGGCGCCGAAGTCCAAACTACATCTCCCAGAGTCACTGCCCATACAATCCTCTTGTGGCTGGCTCAGATTACGAGTCCAAGTTCTGATTCGTCCAAGGCACCATTTTAGAGCTACCTTAACCCACACTGATTGGTCCAGTTCAGCAGTTCAAAACTAGAATGGGAACTAGGCAAACACAGTTCTGACTGCAAAGAAAGCAGGTTAGACAAACTGTATTTTCATTATTACTCTAAATGATTTCTGGCAAACAGTTACATCTTTCAGATAGGTTCCCTTTGCACTCCTAGTGACTGCAAAAATGGAGTGAATTGGCAGCAGCTCGAGTGGTACTCAAGCAGAGAAACACACAGTCCCCCCATACAAACTAATTATGTCTGCAAGCAGACAGCTCTTAAAGAGACAGTACCAGAGGCTCTAAAAACACTCACAGATAAATGGCTTAAACGCCAAACACCATTCAGGCTTGGAGCATTCAGGCAAGCTCCTGGAAGTCTTTTGGGAACCCCCATTTGCAGGGGGGGTTACAGGAAGTTATTTTACTTATGCTGAGATTTATTTATTGTTTTATATTCTTGCTGCCTTGTTTTGTATACGTTTTATAATGTGTGTGTGTTGTAATGACGTTACCTGTTTTAAAGTAAAGCACCCAGAAACCCTGGGATTGAGCACCATATAAATAAAGTTGCCTTGCCTATTAGTGGAAGACACAAAGCTCTGAAGGAGAGTTGACACAGCCGAAAGGATACAGGACCTACAGAATGATCTGGAAAAGCTGTGGAGGTGGTCTGGGATCTGGCAGATTGTCTTTAATGTTAAGAAATGCAAAGTTATGCACATTGGAGCCAAGAATCCCAGGGCAGAGTACTACTGGGGTGGAATCCAGGCATTTGCATCAGAGAAGGAGAAGGACTTGGAAGTAATGATCACTATTGACCCAAAGCACTCTATGCAGTGCAAGAAAGCAGCATAAAGGCCAAACAAGATGCATTCTGGGATGCCTAGCTAGGTGGATCAGTAGTAGGAGAGAGGAGGTTATACTACCCTTGTACAGGTCACTGGTAAGGCCACATCTAGAGTACGGAGTTCAGTACTGGTGCCCACACCTCAAAACGGACATTAACCTGCTGAAAAAGGTACAGAGGGGGGCTACAAAGAAGATAGTCGGTCAGCAGGGTAAGACATATAAGGAGAGGTTGAGGGCACTGAACATGTACTCCCTGGAGGAAAGGGGAAAGAGAGAGAGAGAGAGGTGACATGATTGGGACTTGAAAGGGATAAATAAGGCGAATAAGGAGGGTCTCTTTAATCTGAGTGACAACCATAACATGAGGGTACACAGTCTTAAGTTAGAGAAGGGGAAGTTTAGGAGGGAGGTCAGGGAGCACTTCTTCTCAGAGAGCATGGTGGACACTTGGAATGTGCTGCCAGAGGAGGTGATCTCATTGAATACAGTGGGCAGCTTCAAGAGAGGTTGGGATAGGCCTAGGGGAAGGTAAGGATCATGGGTAGGGAGGATGTGAATAGTGTAAGGGAGGCAGGGACTAAGCTCAAGCTGTGAATCCTGCAGTGCAGCAGGTAGATAGACCAAATGCACGCTTCTGCTGGCCTCTTTGTATTTTCTCGATAATGGCAACAGAATGTGCTGTCACAAACTGCAGTTGTGAAATAGGTGGGGAACTGTCAGGGTCTTTTGAGAGGCACAGTGAAATCAGTACTGAATTGTCTGAAATATTTAATAGATTTTACAAGAAAGAATTGAAAATGACATGAAAATGTTAACTTTTTGTATTATTCTTTTGGTAACCAGGTAAGTCCACTAGACACAGTTGCCTGTTTTCAGTGGTGACCAGAGAGCACAGGAGAAGTTAAGGGGAAATCAAACCCAGGTCTGTCTGCTGGATATACCAAGCTCATTTACAGCTCATTACCCTAACCTCGAGGCTATACTGCCAGTCCCAACATTATGGATAATTACTATAAAGATAACTATTTTAAGCATTTTATTTTAGCACAGACTAGAATTTTAATATAAAGTTAATGAAAAATGCATCCAGCTCGAAGGGTAAATCAGGGTAACCCCTCACAATGTAGGAGGCTGCCTACTTTCGTACCCTTAAATGTAACTAAAACAGACTGATTACACAATATGCTATGAAAGCAGTACAGCACCACCTAGTGGCCTAAAGGAAGAACATTGCACATCCATGCCAGTGACCCAGGCTCCGGATCAAGCTTATGAGCCTGCACCTGGGCATCCAGGATGGGGGAAGCATAATGCCAATGGCAGCAGGTCCCACGGTGGAGTGGTAGAAATGGCATGCCCTGGCACAGCAGCAGCAGCAGTTTCTGCTGGTGCACCAGGGAGCTTGCTTTCATGGCAGGAGCACACAGTGTGTGTCCATGGTGGCCTTCCAACACATAAGTGTGAGTTGCCTGGGGGGGGCGAGAAAGCAGGAGGAAAAATAGACACTGGACCACAGCAGGATAACTGACTGACCTGTCACTGACCCCCACCACACACCATGGGTTCATCTTACCCCACAATCCTGACCCTGGAGGAGAAGGAAAAGGAGGACAACAGGTCCTGTTGGGACTGCCACCTATGGAGATTGGGTAAATCCTAGAGATGGCATAGAAGTAGCTGGGGGGCTAGGGTGAAGAGGCAGGGCATGAACATAAACACTTAAATAAAAAAAACAGCACTAAATGATAACGATTTCAGTAAAATCAACCATACACAGCATTCATTCAATTTAATGAGAGCTAAACACAGCTTAAAGCATAATAACATAAAGGCCTGAGGGGGAGCAAATCCTAAATAGAAAACAAGAACTTCTGTACCACAGAAATGAATATAAGTCTTCAAGGCTGAAACTTGCTATGTGCTTTTGAAATATAACCAAGGCAAAAGAAATGCATTTTAAGCACTTGAGAATTACTAGTATTTCAGCTGCATATAAAAATACATTTTCTAAGAAACTGAGAACAATTTAAACTGTCCCAGTTCTCAAATTGTTTCTAAATATGTGTAATATTTGCTAAGCATTTTAAGCATTGAATAGCTATCAATAGGCGTTAAAGTTTACCAAGCACATGGGTCAAATTATTTAAATGAGATACTTAAGCAATAATACTCGACAGTGTGGGTGGTATTGGGCAATACTGGACCACCCAGGGGCATAATAAGGCTCGATGCTGAAGCTCCTAAAGATCCAGAATTGCCCATACCGCCCACTCTGGAGGGTATTATTGCACTTAAAAAATGGACATCTGTGTAAATTTTAATTAAGCAATAAAATAACTGAGGAATGACTGTCAAAATTAATAGAAAAACTAGAAAAAAAAATGTTTTATGTAAAGTATTCCCTTTGTTTCTCTGCTGTTATATCTTTGTTGCTCCCCAGACACAGTCATTCTCTTGTACGTGTCCCCCCAATCTACCACCTCCAGAAGAAGGATGGAGTTTGTTGTGCAGTTTCCCCATGCAATCTCTTGGCATCATTTTTGATAAAAAATACCCCCCCCAAAGAAAATAACAGTTCTGTGCCCTTGCTGCAAAACTTTTTTTTGTTAGTTTATTTTCCAGTCAGAAGATGCAGGTGTTAGGCACGCAACCTTGTGTGATCCTGCTACCTGTAACCCGGAAGTGGAGATGTAAATCTATGAGGTGAAACAGCAGCTCTTGGAAGTTTTTCTATAAGTTTAACAGAACAGTGGTCTTACATTTTATGTTTGCTTATGCCAGCATGCGCCAGAAACATTTTGTCACAGCTATTTAGAGAAGTAGGTTTGGAGTTGCACTGTGGAGGCCATAATGGCCCCAGTGCCTTTTGAGGCTTGGCCCGCTTTCACCAATGCAGTGGCATGCTGCTGCTGACACTAGTTCAGCCAACGTGCCACCACCTTGAAAAGCTTTGCCACTGCAATCGGGGATGCCTCATCATTGCAGTGTCAGATATTCAGCTGCACTGAAGGAGAGACCAGTCATTGTAGGGCTATACTTGCAGTCTGCATGCCCGACCCAGTTTATTTGCCACTGGGGCAGTCCACTCCCTTGCATACTGTAACCCCTCCCCATTTGTTGTGTGCAGAGGGGTGCCCAATCCCTTGGAATCACGCACCTCCCAACAGTCTTTCTTTGCGGCAGGGGGACCAATTCCTGTTGATTTCAGTCCCTCCTTCCCAATTCAATTTGCCGATGGTGGAGCCCACTCCTGTTGGCAGTCCCCCAATTCATTGTGTGCAGAGGGGATGCCTAATCCCCTTGGCCCCTCGTATGTGCCGGCAGGTGCCCAATCCCTCATCAGCTACAGCCCCCAAAACACTCAGGTGGCATGCTGGGAGCTCACCCCAACATGACAAATGTCCCTGAAAAAAAGTTCCACAATGTTTTTCATTTTTCATTTTATTTTAAACCTGTAAAACAGAAAACGTCCCTCATTGAGTTTGGTGGCCCTCCACCAGTCTGCAACCACCCTCTGCGCACTCTGCTTCCCCACATCCCCCTCACCCCATACTTACCTCTGGAGCCCAGTGCAATGATCTTCAGTGGATCGGGAACACATCTGCACTTTTCAAAGCTAACTGCAAACGTAAGAAATGCTGGTAAGCTGTATAATGGCATAAATAGGGTTTTTTTCAACTTTGGTGCATATCTCAGGCATTTTTGGGAATTTTGGCACCAAATTTTCAACATGGGGTTATTGGGACCCCTCCTCATGAATTCAGCCACTGTGATGGTGTTATTCCATCCTGAAAGGTGATTTCACGGTCAGTGTGCAGAATCACCTTTTGGGACCGAGTAACGAAATGACAGTGCCAGTGTTCATGAGGTGGGCTCTCAAAAAGCCTATGTTGCAAATTTGATGGAAAAATCCAAACAATGATTGTTTTATAAGTCTGCATTGTGCAGTTTTCATGCATGCTCATACCTTCGCGAATTTGTAATACAGTATTTTCACTCCAGATTTTCAACATTGAAATTTTTCCACACCTCCTTATGAACAGTACAGCTGTCATTTTTCACATCCTGATCAAAATGTGTTTCCACACTTCCAACACAGAATAGTGCAGTCACTGTGGGAACTCAGTGTTTGAGACACATTAAGAAAATCACAGTGAGACTGTTCCTGAGCAGAGGTCCTAAAATGCTTATGTTGAAAATTTGGTGATGAAAGTTCATAAAATAACTGTGTTACGAGCATGCCTTGCACAGTTTCTACGCATGTTCATAACTTCGTGAATTTGTAATATTTTCACTCCAGATTTTCCACACTGCCGTTTTCCACACCTCCTTATGAGCGATGCAGCTGTCATTTTCACATGCTGGCCGAATGTGTTTTGCACTTCGGCACAGAATAATGCAGTCACTGTGGAAATCAGTGTTTGGGACACATTAAGAAAATCATAGTGATACTGTTCATGAGCAGAGGACCTAAAATGCCTATGTTGAAAATTTTGTGAGAAAAGTCAATAAAATGACTGTTAGGTGTGTGTTGCGCAGTTTCACATATGTGCAGAAGTGCCCAAATTTGTAATTTTTCACTCCAGATTTTTACATTGCCATCTCTTCACCTCCTATGGATGATACAGCTGTCATTCTTTACATCCTGCCTGATCTGTGTTTTCACACATCTGGTGCAGAATGGCACAGTCACTGTGGGAATTTGAAGTTTGGGACACATTAACAAATTCACACTGCCACTTTTCATGAAAAAGAAGTCCCAAATGCTTTCATGAGGTGGGGGTCACAAAAAGGCTATGCTGAAAAGTTGTAGTGCAAATACTAACCCACGCCCCAGGTCGTTAGAGTTTCTAACCATAACGTCCCACTCTGTACAGACTGACAGGCATCAGAAGTGTAACTTTGGATCACCAGTTGTAATGCTCATGCCATCCCACTCCCACCCTGAAGCCAGTGACAGGCATCAAGGTGTGTCTTGCACTCTTCAGCCCCATACTTCGCCCCATTCTCCTGTACTGCACCCATTTCAGCATATGTCCTTGAAATGGGGTGACTGTAAGCTGAACACCCCAAGGCACACCTCAACACTTGTCGGTGTCTACAGGATAGGGTGAGTGAAATGCTGTGAGCATTATGGGCAACTACCCAGAGACACACCCCAATGCCTGTCAATCTCAGAAGGGTGGAGATGGGATTGGTGTGAGTTCAATACTTCACTGCCATTCCTATTCTGTGTCTGTCTAACTCCTCCATGTCCAATGCTAATATCAGGAAGCAAACATTTGGCATTGACAAATGCTTATTACATTTGAGAGATCAGTATGTATGATAGGAGTCAGCAGGTTTGCAGGTCGGTTGTTCTACGGTTCCCTGTCATTTGGAGGTTGATTGGGTTCAGGGATGAGTGTGACAGGAATGGAGCTGTGGCAAATAAAATGTAACCTGAATGTTCTGGTTTTGGAACAGTAGGAAAGAAAACTTTGTTCAACCATGAGTAGCACACTAAGCCAAAGCTTTTTCCAGATGCAGCCTGGGGCACAAGGAAGTTAAGTGACTTGCTTAGGATCACACAGTATGCACCTAGGCAGCTGAGCAATTCACATCGAGGATCTATCAAAGAAGCTTAAAGCATGCTTGGGTTTCTTCTTTAGAAATAGGACCCTCTTTTCTCTACGACCACGCAAAGACTTGTCCAAGCAACATTCCTTCCCTTGCTTGACTACGGAGACATTATCTTTATCTCCTCCCCAACCTTGAGCCTATCTAAACTGGATGTACTCTATCACCGTGCTCTTCACTTCATTACTAACTCTGCGTATAGGACCCACCACTTGATCTTTATGCAGCAGTTGGGTGGACCTCTCTTGCCATAGGCGCCTCCTGCATGCTGGAATTTGGACCCTCAAATTACTACTCCACAAACTGCCTGTCTTTTTTATCGTCTCATACACATCTCGCATAGCGCCTACTCCCTAAGGAAATTCAACCTTATCCTACTAGATGTTTCCAGGACACGTACCACAGCTGGCCAAAGAGCTGTCTCATCGCCCTCTCAAACATTTGGAACCAACTACAAGCCATGCAGAAGCTAACCAGCATCGTGTCAATTAACTCCTACAAAACACTAGCTATCTCTAAATTAAAAGACATATGTAGGTGCTACTTAGGCCCCAACACCAAGTCAACTTCCTAGGTACCAACTGGCCTCTACTTATTAAGCTGAAATGTGTTGCATAATTTAGGGCAGGTTAAAGCTGGAATGTACTGCATACATAGCATAAGGACTTCTATTGTGTATACCTCTTGTATTATATATATTTCTTTCTTTGTTGTTCTACATTTTATATCTCCTGTCTATGTAATTGTGAACTGTATGTGTATGTGCCTCAGGATCTCCTTGTGAATGAGCTTGCCCAATGGAGTCTTTCCTGCAATAAACTTGAACTTGAACTGAAACCCAGGTCTCCAGATCTGCAGCTGAGAGCCTTAACCCACTGCACTATACTGGCTCCAACAGTAGGCAGTTTTGTATGTTTTCTTTATTTATTTATTAAGGGAATACCCTCAATTTTCCCAGTCTTCATTTTTATGTTTGCTCGCGCTTGCGCACCAGCCAACATTTTGCAGTAGTAGCAGATTTGGAGGTGCAGTCACTGTGGGCAAATGCAGGGCACACATCAGTAGGTGTGTCCCTCATTCTCCAATAAGCCAGCATGCAGGTGCTGACACCAGCTGTACGTAAAATGGCCAACAGGTCTAAGAAAAGTGCAGCTACAATAAGAGGCAAGCTCGTTAGTGGCACATTAACATGCCTCCCGACGTGCCTTTCCTGGTGAAGCACTTCAATAAACATGGTGGCACTGACTACTGCCGTGCAGAGTGCCAACTTCAGGGGTGCCCAATACCCTGTCTATATGCCGATACACTTCATTTGCAGACCGGGGTGCCTCCCTGTCGGCATAATGACCCCTCCTCCCATTTCACAGTAGGTGCTCAGGGGCCCCCAATCCCCTCGGCATCATGCACCTCCCTCCAAATAGTCTTTCTTTGCCGATGAGGCCCAATCCCCATTGACTTTAGTCCCCCCTTCCCAGTTTATTTGTCAATGGGGGAGCCCACTCCCCTTCAGCATAATGTCTTCCCCCATTTGTTGTGCCAAGGTGGGTGCCCAGTCCCCTCGGCTTTTGTCCCCCCTCCCTTTTGCCTTCGATATGTGCCTATGGGGTACCCAGTCCCCGTCGGCTACACACACCCCTAAAACACTCAGGTGGCATGCTGGGAGCCCACCCAAGTGTGCCAATGCCTCTGTAAAAAAAGTCCCACAATTTTTTTAAAACCTGTAAATTAGAAAATGGTCCTCGTGGTCTATCCTGCTCCTTCATCAACTCACACCCACCCTCTGCATACCCACCTCCCAACCCCCACCCCATACTTACCTCCAGAGCCCACCATGACAGTCTTCGTGGACGGGAACATGTCTGCACTCTTCAAAACTGACCACGAACTGAAGAAATGCCAGTAAGCTGTATAATGGCATAAATAGGGGTTTTTCAACTTTGGTGCATATCTCGGCCATTTTTTGAGAATTTTGGCATCAAATTTTCAACATGGGGTTATTGGGACCCCTCCTCATGAATTCAGTCACTGTCATGGCGTTATTTGGTCCCAAAAGGTGATTTTGCAGTCACTGAGCAGAATCACCATTTGGGATTTATTAATGAAATGACAGTGTTACTGTTCATGAGAATGGCTCTCAAAAAACCTATGTTGCAAATTAGGTGTCAAAAATCCAAAAAATGGCTGTTTTATAAGGGTGCTTTGTGCAGTTCCACGCTCACTCGTAACTTCATGAATTTGTAATATTTTCACTCCAGATTTTCAACATTGTCATTTTCCCACACGTCCTTATGAACAGACAGCTGTCATTATACATATCCTGGCTGAAATTAGTTTTCACATGCCCAGCACAGAATAGTGCGGTCGCTGTGCGAAATCAGTTTCCAGGACAGTTTGACAAAATGACAGTGACACTGTTCATGACCAGAGGTCCTAAAATGCCTTTGTTGAAAATTTGGTGATGAAAGTCCATAAAAAGACTGTGTTACAAGCATGTGTTCCGCAGTTTCCACGCACCCTTGCAACTTCTCAAATTTGCAATATTTTCATGCCAGATTTTCAACACTTCCATTTTTTCACACCTCCTTATAATCAATACAGCAGTCATTTTTCACATCCTGTCCAAAATGTGTTTTCGCACCTGTGGCATACAATGGTATGGTGGCTGTGGGAAATCAACTTTTGGGACAGATTAACATAATCACAGTGCCACTGCTCATGAGGGGAGGTCTCAAAATGCATATGTTGAAAATGTGGTTAAAAAATTCCCCCAAATAATTGGCTTGCGGAAGTGCGTTGCACAGTTTTTATGCATGCTCATGACTTCACCAATTTTTCATATTTTCACTCCAGATTTTCAACATTGCCATTTTTTACACCTCCTCATGAACAACACAGTTGTCATTTTTCACATCTTGCCCAAAATTTGGTTACGTACCTGTAGCATCAACTGGCCCACTCGCTGTGCAATATCACCCTTCCGCTAACAAACTGATAGTGCCGCTCTTCATGAGGTGGGGACACAAAAAGCCCATGTTGATAATTTGGAGTGAAAATACCAACACATGCCTACAGCATTAGGGTTTCCAACTGTAACACCCCACCCTGTAGAGAATGACAGGCGTCAGGGGTGTGACTTGGGATCATCAGCTGTAATGCTGCCACCATTCCACTCCCACCCAAACCCTGCAGCCAGTGACAGGCATCGAGGTGTGCCTTGGACTGTTTGATCCCAAAGTTCACCCCATTCTCCTATACTGCAGCCACCTCAGCATATTTCGTTATGGAATGGGGTAAGTATAAGGCCCAAAGACCCCAAAGCACACCACAACACTTGTCAGTGTCTACAGGGTAGGGTGAGGTAAAATGGCATGAGTGTTATAGCTGACAACCCAAAGGCACACCTCAATGCCTGTCAGTCTCTGCAGGGTGGGTGTGGGGTTGGTGTCAGATCAATATTTCACTGCCACTCCTATTATGTGTCTCTAACTCCTGCACTACCAATGCCAATGCCAGCGAGACAATATTCGGCATTGACAAATGCTTGTTCTGAGTAGCCTTACCCCCAATTTGTGCAGTTGTTAGCCTTTTTTTATTTGAACTAACCTGCATCCTTATGTTTTTCAGCCTTTTTCATCATCCTTGATGTCCTGGGGTCCCTGGTTGCGGTGCACCATTTCATGATTTCTCACCACACTGGAAGTCCCTCAATACGCGTTCAGGCCCCTCATGTTTAGTGATGCTTGCTTTTAGGTGCTGTGCACGTCATCAGCAGCTGTCATCAGGCATGTGTAAAGCAGAGTTTCGCATTGCTGTCTGCTGGTATTCCTGCCCAATTGATGAGATCTGCTAGCCAGTCGAGCTTGCTGCCATTAGAGTTCTGTCTCTGCATTCATAGCTTAAATCACCACTGCTCATTGTTTCTCTTTGCCAAAAGTGTACAGCAGAAGGGAGGATAACAAGCCATGTGTCAGGTGCTTAATGCATTGTGCCAGTCACAGTACAAGAAAATGCCCCTCTGCATGGTGAATGGCTGTGCCAATACTTCTGGGAAAGTAAAGTTTTCCAGGAAAGTTAGTTTCCATCACCTCCCATGCAGCGCTGAATTAAGACAAAAGTGTCTGTCATTTTTACAACACCCAGACATTCATGTACAGGGATTTATTCCTAAGAAACACAAGGTGATCTGTTCTGATCATTTCCAAGACTCTGGTTACTTCGTAAAAAGTAAGTGCTATTCATCAATTTACTGAAAGATTTCCCAAGTGAAGTGCTAACAGCACCACTTTTATTTTTTTGTTTGGTTTTCCAATTACACTCAATGGACAGGTACTATTATGTGTATTCTCAGTATACTGTGCTTTCACATTAGAAATACAGTCAGGGAAGTTATGTGTGGGTCTCACCTCAGATTGTACATGCATAAGCAACCAATATGTGTACTTATTGCCTTGCGACACACTGTGTTGTTGCTTCATTGTCAGTGTGTTGCTTCTAGTATCACATTGGCAGTTTCATGTGTATCAGTGGAAGTGTCTCTTTGCTCATTTTCCTGCTGCCACTTATACATGGTCATATGGTACCCCTCACTTGCCATTACCTCAGTACCAGCACTGACAATGGTGATGTTGGAATGCGGTATTCTCACTGTGTTCTGTTGTGTGGTGGCAGTGCACCATGGTACACTGGCAATAGTACGTCTGCCTGCAGTAACCCAGTGACTATGTACCAACCAAAGTGCCCCTGGGTTATTTTTCCACTGCCCTGGCCATGTGTCATTTGTCAAGACACTCTGTGCAGTGCTTCTCTACTGCATCTGGTCTGAAGTTGTCTAACAGGTCACCCTTGTTCAGTTGCCTGTTGTAACTGGTCAGTTAGTGAGACAGGTCGCATGACTTGTTTTTATTTATGTTTTGATAACTGGTGAGCAAACTGATCCAAAGGATCATTTTCAGTTGTGACCTGCAATGTACAGTGGCACAGACAATAGGTACAAGTTATAACACAGTAGGTACATATAATACAGTGAGTACAGTGGTATCAGAAACAGTGATACATAAACAGCATATCTTTAAAATAGGGTTAAGGGCATAAAACCAAGTTAATGACAAATAAAGCAATGCTTCACTGCTTGCAGAGAATTAAGACATTAAGTTGCAGCAAATGAGGACAATATTCAGCCAGTCCAAGCTTTACAAATAAAGTGCATAAGGGATTACACTATAGCAATCAAGATTTTCACAATGGAGTCAAAAACGTGTCAATTGTATATGTAGTAGCCAGTACTTAGGAAGTAAGGCAAATGGTACACTGGGCCCCTAAGGCAGATGAGGATGTTTTCAAGGGAGCAGGCACAGGTGGCCTGAGACATGAGCCAATCTCTTAACTTCAATTTGAAGGACTGATGAGAGGGTAACATACAGATGGCAGGTGGTATTCTGTTCCAGAGGTAGGGGACAGAGACAAAGAAAGCCTTGCTCCCCATGACAGTAGATACACGGGGGACCAACAGGGGAGAATGGAAGAGACCCTGAGACACCATGTTACCACCCTGTCAGTGAGAAGCAAGGATTACGGGGACTTATGTGAGCTTCTGAGAGAGATGTTGACTGGACAGCCCATAGCATATTCAAAATGGCCTTGAGAGACAGCCAGCCTAAGGACTGATATAGAGAGCAGTGATGAGTAGAGGAAGGACCTGAAGAGTAAAGTGACAGAGAGTTGTATGTGATATTTAGATGAGACAGAAGTGAGGAGGACATGGAGGAGAATACTGGGAGCAATAGTCAAATAGGGGCAGTAGATTTCCTGGGCAATTGCAAGATGAGCCTCTGGGGTGGGGAGGTGGTTAACATGGTACACTGCCCCCAGATTCTGGTGGACTCTCTTCATAGTGTTAGAAATGTGGTCATTGTAGGCAACGGAGGGATCAAGAGTCACTTCTAGGTATTTGAAGGAGGATACAGTAACAGTATCAAGAGGAGGGCCTGCAGGGGTGACTATGTGTAACAAGGTTTTTGATTTGGTGGCCTTTGCAAGGTATGACTTTGAGCCAAAGAGCATGGCCTTCATTTTTTTTCTCATTTACAAGAAGTTTTTTTGAGAGTAACCAATGATGAGCTGATCCATAGTTTGTAGTGAGTATAGAAGATATGGATTCAAGGGACTTGGTGTTATAGTAGATGACAAGGTCATCAGCATAGAGGAGTGCATTACAGTTTATGCTTTCTGCAGGAAGATCATTTATGAACAGTGAGAATAATAGAGGCCCCAGTGTGGAGCCCTGGGGGATACCAGTATGGATGGGTAATGCAGCAGAGGTATCTTTGTCTATCAGAACAGACTGGGATCTGTTAGCGAGGTACCGATAAACCAGCGGTGGTGTCTGGAGGGCAGCCTACGTTTAGCAGGGTAGATTGGAGAAGGTGGTAGCCAACAAGGTCAAAGCCTTTTGATAAGTCCACAAACACCGATCTTTGCTCATACCCATGTCAATATTTCTAAGGACATGGTTGGAGAAAAGGTCCAAGGCTGAAGAGGTGCTGTGGTGTTTGCAGAAGCCATGTTGGAGGGGGCTCAGGAGGTTGTAATTATCTAGATGCTTGGATAGCTGGTGGTGAATGATGTTTTCTAATAGTTTGCTTAGATGTGGGAGGAGGGAGATGGGGTGGTAGTTTTCCAGGGCAGCGGGATCGCCGGATTTGAAAATAGGCACTATGTGCACATGCTTCCATAAGTCAGGCATGGTAGAGGAAGAGAAGGCAAGGTTAAATATGTGGGTCAGTGACTTTACAAGGGAAAGGGAGAGGAATTTCAGAAAGGTGGGATTCAGACCATCGCTACCTGGACTGCTCCTGGAGGGTGGCATCTTTACGAGTTTTCGAGTGACACTCTGATCAATGGCTCTGTGGGCAGCATGGCTGTTTTTCTGGTTGGAGGGAGGATGTGGAGGAGTTTTTCTGGTGTAGGCGGTAAGGTCAGTGAACATTCTCAGCCCTTGATGAACCAGTGGGTGTGTGCCCAGAGAACAGAACCAAAGTCAGTTGTCTGTTGGAACTTCACTGTAATTAGCTTGTCAGTGCCACCTCGCAGTACTGTTGTGCTGCAGATGAACATGTTGCATGATACTTGCATAAGCTATCCAATGTCTTTTGACTTGTGGCAGTGTTCTGAGGTTACTAAGCAAGACTGTCACTGCAGTGCTTCTGTACTGTACTTCACCTGTGCACCATGTAACAACACAACTGACCTGCGTATATTGACTTCTGCAAGTGTTCCATGGTCACTTACCAAGAGTGTAACTGTATGATTTGTCTGCCTCTCTGATCTGTGGTTGGTGTACTGGTACACTGGTGAAATTACCCTGGTTCACTTGTCAGCTAACACTTGCTTGCTGGCACCGTCAACAGGTCACTTGTTGCTGTGTGGGCTGGGGTAGAAGGGGCCACCTTGTATCAGCAGGCCAGAACCTTTGTGATTGCAGTATTCAAAGTGGCCCAGAGTCATTTTGTCAGTATCTCCCAGCTGTACTGTTGTGACACAACAGAGCATGGTGCGTTGTATTCTAGTGACTGAACCTGTGTCAGTTGTCAGCTGTCAGTGTCCAGGTTTCATTTACCAGCACAGTTACGACACTGGAATTCACTAGCTAGGTAACTTCAGGAGGCACCATCCACAGAGTTTTTCAAAAAAACATCTTAAAACCTTCCTGTTTGAACAAGCCTTTGGGACCTGATGAATTTATTCAAAGTTTTAAGACAGCTTGGGAATTAATCTGTTTATGTTTTTAACGGGGTTTATGCATAAAATTTATATATTTTATGTTGACTGTTTCCTAATTGTTAAATATGTCTATTTTGCTGTAAGGGCGCCCTGAGCCTACGGGGAAGGGTGAACGAAGTAAATAAACTCTACTACTACTGCTACTGTACTATTACTAATACTATTGTACTACTACTATTACTGTACTACTACTACCACTATGGGCCAGACGGATGGAAGGTCAGAGAAGATAAGATAGGGAGCTAAACATGTGGCTCAAGGGCTGATGCCAGGAAAAGGATACAACTTTGTAGATAACTGGCAACAGTTTTGGGAGCGAAAGTTGTTTAATTTTGATGGACAGCATCTGACTAAGGAGGGAGTCAGTGCATTGGGGCAGAAGTCTAATGTCTTTGCAGAATATTTAAACTAGCAAATGGGGAGAGGGGTGCAGCATCCGATACATTGGCTGGGAAGAACACCCTCCCCTCAGCTAGTGATCAAACAGGAGTTCATCATGTTTGTAGTTCATTTGCATCACTAGGTAAGGAAAAAGGTCCCGCTCCCCATACGAAGCGCAGGGGAAAAGTTGGACCTCGCCCCACAACTAACGTACCAAAATCTGACCAATGGAAAATCATGTACACAAATGCCTGCAGTCTGGGAAACAAGATCTCAGACCTGGAGGCAACAATGACAGAGGCTAAACTGGACATAGTAGCCATTAGCGAGACATGGTTCACCAGTAACTTCACTTGGGAGACTTCAGTACCCGGCTATGAACTGTTCAGAAGAGACCAAGGCGCAAAAAGGGGGGAGTGTCCCTTTATGTCAATGAAAATATCAGAGATAATGAAATTCAGAATACACATAAGGGGTCAGAAGAACTGTTGGCCAACCTGAAAACAGAAAATGGGACAGCCATACGAACTGAGGATGTCTACAGGCCTCCAGACCACGGGGAGGACATAGATGTATTATTGTTAGAGGATATACAAAACATGACAGCTAAAGGGGAGGTTCTGATAATGGGAGACTTCAACATGCCAGATACAGATTGGTCAATACCAGCAGGAACAGCCACCAGAACGAGACACATAGTGGATTCCCTGCAGGGGGAGGGCTTCAAACAATTGGTACAACAACCCACAAGAAACAAGGTTATCCTGGATCTAGTACTGACTAACAGGAAAGGATCACAGATCTCCAGGTAGAAGGTCATCTGGGGGCCAGTGGCCATCACATGGTGTGTTCAATTTGGCCACTAGAACTAAATCATCCCAAGGCAAAAATATGGGACTTCAGAGGAGCTGATTTTGATAAGATGGTCAACAGAGTTAAACTAACCCTGGCAAGAAGAAATACAGGTGAGGGGGTACAGGCAAAGTGAGCAAGCATTAAGGATGCAATACTTGAAGCAACATCCCATTGTACTAGAGAGAAAGCCAAGAGCAAGAGACAGAAGAAACCACCTTGGTTCTCAAAAACAGTAGCAGAAAAGATCAGAGCCAAAAGGCTGGCCTTCAGGAAATATAAGGCAACACAGCAGGATGAAGATAGGGAGGCATACCAAACTTCCCTAAGGGAAGCAGGTAAGGCAGTAAAGCAGGCAAAGGCCCAAACCGAGGAAACACTAGCATGAACAGTAAAAGCAGGTGACAAGACTTTGTATAGATACATTAGTGAAAGGAGAAAGTCCAGAGGGGGTATTGCTAAGATCAAAGGGGATAAGGGGGAGTGTGTGAAGGAGGACTAAGGAAAAGCATCTATCCTAAATAGATACTTCTGCTCAGTATTTACTGAGGAGAAGGTAGGGCAGGGCCCACAGCTCAGTACTATGCACATGGGGGGGGGGCACAAGTCCCTCCACAAAAGAAAGGTTCCTACAAGAGCTCACTAATCTCAGGGTGGACAAGGCAGTGTAACCTGATGGCATACATCCCAGGATACTAAAGGAGCTAAGAGTGGAACTAGCAGAACTGTTTAGTGAGTCTCTGAGCACAGGAGAGGTCTCAGAAGACTGGAGAAAGGCTTGTGTGATCCCATTCCACAAAAGTGGCAGCAGGGAGGAGGCTGGGAACTACAGACCAGTCAGTCTTACCTCAGTAGTGGGCAAGATTATCGAGGCACTCCTTAAGGAAAGGATAGTGCAACACCTGGAATCCATAGGCGCAAAGGATCCAAGACAGCATGGGTTTAAAACAGGAAAGTCTTGTCAAACCAATCTCATAGATTTCTTTGACTGGCTAACCAGAGTGGTGGACCAAGGGGGTCCAGTTGATATCGCCTACCTTGACTTCAGCAAAGTTTTCGATGCTGTTCCACATAGAAGATTGATTAATAAGCTGGGTAGGCTTGGGGTGGGTCAGAGGTTGGTCAACTGAGTGGCGGGCGTAAAAGAGAGAGTTGTAGTAAACAGTATACAGTCAGAAGAGATGCATGTCACAAGTGGGGTACTTCAAGGATCAGTCTTGGGGCCAGTCCTCTTCAATATCTTCATCAGTGACATTGCAGATGGACTGGGGGGTAAGGTTTGCCTATTTGTACCAGGGGAGGCAGTATAGCGCAGTGGTTTAAGACTTTGAGCTGCAAATCTGGTGACATCCAGCAGACAAGACCTGGGTTTGAATCCCACATGTTCCACTTACACACTGTGTGACCATGAGCAAGTCACTTGACTTCTCTGTGCTCCCAGGTCACGCCTGTAAAAAAGCTTTCAGCTTAGTGTGCTAATCCTGGTTAAACAACTAAAAAAAAAAAAAAAAAAAAGTAAACAACAACTGTATTTGCAAATGACACCAAGACTTGCAGCAGAGTAGATGATCCAGACGGGGTGGGCAGAATGAGAAGAGATCTGGCAAAACTGGCAAAATAGTCTGAAGAGTGGCAACTGGGGTTTAATGCAAAGAAGTGCAAGATCATGCACATAGGGAAGAGAAACCCTGAAGCTACTTATAGGTTGGGAGTGGAGTTGCTGGCAATCACGAGAGAAGAAAGAGACTTGGGCATCATCATCGCAGATGAACTGAAATCCTCCAAGCAGACCACTAAAGCAGTAGAGTAAGGCTAGAGGATGTTGGGGTGTATTAATGAGGTATCACAAGTCGTAAGAGGAGGTAATAATACCTATTTACAAGACACTGGTTAGGTCTCATCTGGAGTACTGCATGCAGTACTGGAGGCCGCACCTGCACAAAATGGAGGCAGTCCAGAGAAGGGCAACCAGAATGGTGCAGGGACTACATCAGAAAACATATGAGGACAGAATAAGGGAGCTCAATATCTATACCCTAGAGCAAAGGAGGGAGAGCAGTAATATTATCAAAACATTCAACGGGTGCTGTGAAACTGCAAAAGTCATCATGTGTAACGTGCTTGTATGGCACTGGCACAGTGTCATCTTCCCACACTGCCATCGCAGTACCTGTGTGGTGTTGTAGGGAGGGAGCGAGGCTATTGTACCTGCAGAAGAGCACCTGTGTGACTTGTCTGCTGTAACTGCCTCTGGGTTACCTATGTGGTATATGTTGTTAGTACATTTTGATGCACAAGAATGGAGTGCACTGTCTCTGTTTAACTGACCCCATGTCCCTTGCCTGCTGGCAGTGGTCACTTTCCAAGAGCCTCCCTGCAGTGCTTGTGTACTGTACCTGACACAGGAATCATGCAACTGCAGCACTGGCCACTCCTTATGTACCGTATGTCGGTTGTAAATGTTCTGTAAGCCACAATTTCATCGTCATACTTGTGTGAACTGTTGTGCCTGGGCTGTATGACATTGGGGTGCTTTGTACCTTCAGATGGCAACCCTTGTCATTTGTCTTCTGCAACATGCCCCTGGTCAATGTCCCAACTATCACTGCATATGTTGTTTGCATGGCCTGACATGGTGATAGTGGTAGTGGTGTGGTGTGGTGTGGGGGGTTCTGTCTACCTGCAGAATACTGCCCAGGTTAGTTCTGTGTGGAAAGTGACCTGGTGTGAGCTGATCAGCATCTCCTCGTTTTACTGATATGTAGTGGCTGAACATGGTACGGTGTGCCAGCAGAACTGACAGTGGTCCAGTCGCCTTGTGTCACTGGCCTTGCGTCACTTACCAAGACTTTGCCATCATTGCTTGTTTACTGTATGTGACACAGTTTCTTTGTACCAAAATAAATGAATATGTGTCACTTACCTGATGTTACTGGTCCATTGGTACTGACACGTACACTACCAGTCAAAAGCTTTAGAACACCCCCATTTTTCCAGTTTTTATTGAAATTTACGCAGGTTAATGTCTCAATGTACTCTGAAATTAAAGCATAGAACAAATAAACAATTGGAGATAAAAAAGAAATCATAGAATCATTTTGTTTAACAAAATTTAATCTAAATTTTTGACTCATCAAAGTAGCCACCTTTTGCAGATATACTGTAACCGCCAAACACACTCGTGGCATTCTTCCTACAATGGACATCAAATATTGTTGGAAGTTCTTTCCAACACTGTTGCAGAAGTTCCACAAATGTGTTGCCTGAGGTTGCTTTGCTTTCACCCTTCTGTCCAGTTCATCCCAAACCAGCTCGATGGGGTTTAAGTCTGGAGACTGTGCTGGCCATTCCATGATTTGAAGCCTACCGTCTTGTTCTTTTCCTCGAAGGTAGTTCTGACATAGCCTGGAGGTATGTTTTGGGTCATTATCTTGCTGTAGGATGAACCCTGACCAACTAGGCATAGACCAGAGGGTATTGCATGGCGCTGCAAAATGCTGTGGTAGCCCTTTTGGTTCAGGGTGCCAGTCACTCTGTGCTGTTGTCCTGTGGGCTGCCTATCACGCAAGCTGTTGACTCTCAGAAACTTGTCTTCTGATTCTGTTGTGGCTTTGGGTCTGCCAGATCTCTTCCTGTCAGAGTTTCCTCCAGTTTCCAAGTGCCTTTTGATGGTGTAGGAAACTGTACTCACTGACACCTTGGCTTTCTTTGCAATTTCTCTACAGCAGTTTTTGCCAACCTAAACTTTTTTTTAACCTCTAGCAGTTTACCGATTACCTTTGTACCATTTCAGGTTATTCACTGGACTTGAATTGCTTAAATTTCAATAAAAACTGGAAAAATGGGGGTGTTCTAAAACTTTTGACCAGTAGTGTACTTTGATGTCATGTCTGGTCTTCCATGCCATGGTGCTGGGTACTGTACATGCAAAACACTACCTATGTCACTGCAGTGTTGGAACAGGCCCTGGGTCAGCTGGTTGTTTTCGACCTTCCGTACTGGTGTTCAGCGTGTGAAAATGACACAGTCTACCTGAGGAATTTACCTTAGGTCACTTACCTGCTGCCAGTGTGCAATGGTCAGTTTACCAGATTCTCCACGCACCGCTTGTGTACGGGGTTCCATGTCTTAATAGTGAAGATTTATCGGTGAGTTCAACAACAGAGAGTACACATCACTGACTACAACAACGGTGATGCACACTATGCAGAACATGTAAAAAAGTGGCGGTCGGAAACAGTCCATTACAAAACAACATACATTTCACATTATTTTATGTGGGAGCTACACCACCCGCACCCCCTGTTATTAAATTATCCAACTCCAAGGGGGGACCTGTCACTGCGTTAAAAAAAATATATAAGTTCAACAGCAATAGTGTTATAAAAATATTCTTCCCTGCCTGGGTCCAGACCTAGATCCTACTGCACCAGAGGCTCTCACTGCCTCCACTACACCACATGGACAGCTCAAAATGCCCTGGCCAGACACGCTCCCATATTGTTCCACAAAAAATCCCACCAGAGTTGCTGTATCCCTCCTGTTGCTGTTTTGTTGTATCCCATAGCTGAACCCTGTCTCACTATGCTGTCCCTCTTGCTTTTCTCACAGGCACTCAGTTGAGTCGCTCATATTGAGTCATTCAGTTTGAGTCACCAATATCACGGATACCTGTGGACCGTGGGTGACAGGGGTACTGTGTGACCTTCATACAGACCATTGTGACTTGCTGGCTTTAACATCACTGTGGTCATTCAGCAATGTTCCCCTTGCTGCCTTTCTGCTGGCAATGATCTAGGGCCTCTGTAACTGCGTGACTGACCACTCTTCCCTTGTCTGCCAGCAGCACTCTCTGTAAAGTGCCTAAATCACTTTGCTTTATTTGTCACTTGTGTATGGCCCTTGCAGTATGTGTCAACACAGTATGCCATATAATGCAGGACACATGTAATGGAAACAAAACCACTGTTCAAGCGGCTATGACATTGAATATTTAGAGTCTCATTAACATGAAACTAAATTGAAACACATAGAGCCCCTGTTCCTTATGGACTGTGCACATATTCAGCACTTGAGAACTGAGTATTATCACTGGACAGTAAATGTACAGTGCATGTCGTGACATTCTGCCTTGACAGGAAATTATAATTTTTTTTGTAATCATGTTTGCAGATGGTGAAGAGAACTCCAGACATCTAAAGCCATATGCGGTGCCATCAATATTTCAGTCTACTACGGTACATATGGAGATTTCTCACAGCCCATGAAGCACATGAAGTTTAGATGTGACCTGCCTGTCTTTGCTGGAACCTTTCATTTGGAACTTTAGGGAGTCTAACTTACCAACTGTTACTGTGACCAGATCTACACTTATAACATCGGTGAACTTATAGTGTGCATCCACATAATAATAATTTTCTGGTGCCACCACATCAAGCGTGGTCAAGTCACTCTTTCCCTTACGTGGGTGGAGCAACAATAAAGAAGATGTGGTACAAATAATATGACGGTGGCTAAGCACCGCTGTGTCACTTCTCAAACTGGGAACATTGCTATTTTGTGGAGAAGGGTACATTACCCACCAGTGGAAAAGTATGTTGCTCTACAGATGTGGTTGCTTTCAGCCAACACTGCCATGCCACCATTGCTGATTTGCGGCCACCTTCCAAAATATCCCCTATGCAGTCCACATAATAAAGGTACCTAGTTGGAAGTGCCACCATCCTCTTCCCAGGTTCACCTACAGAATTGTATATCCTGTGTGTGTGCATTGGTCATACTGAACATAAAAAATATGAAGAGCCAGCAGAAAAAGGCTATCTGGTTATTCTACTCTGCTCATGTTGCAGTGTTCACAGCTGGAGCTACTATCCCTGCCATCCCTCCCCACTCCTCCCATTCTCCCTACTTGTGATCCTTACCTTCCTCCTATTTCAATCCCAGCCTCTCTTGAAGCTGCACGGTTGTCAATGAGACCACATCTTATGACAGCACATTCCATGTGCCCCCAACCCTCTTGAAGAATAAATGCTTCCTGACCTCCCTCCTAAATCTCCAGACTCTCCAGTTTAGACTGTGCTCCTTGGAGGCATGGCCTGTGCAAAGGCAGGATGGCAACATAATCCATATTTGTTGTACTAATTCTCCCCCTGTAACTTCTATGTACTTCTCTGTATCTGGGTTGTGCCTGGAAACAAGCCACGGCTCAATGCACCTTTCCATTTCAACAAATTTTAAATAAATAAAATAAATAACTAAAAAAATAATCCCATAGCTCTGTCCAGTACCAGGTACAATCCGCGGGAATCTAATGTGATCCAATTGTTTCCCTTGGCCCCCGCGATGGGGCATTTCTAAACAACTCCCCCCCCCACTGACTGCCTTTGCCATCTCTTTTGCCTCCAGACTAGTTTTTAAATGTGAGCTGCTAGTCTGTCTCAACATAAGCGCCATCAGCAGTAGGCCACACAGGTCCCGACATTAGGTATTCACACTTGCACTTGAGGTTGGGGGTATCAGATCAGACCCATGCAGGGTAATGGTCCTCTAAGTAGACTGCCCTTTCTCCTTACTGGCAACATTTTTCATCGAAACTCACAGTAGCAGATCATGGCTGAACTGCCCCTGCAAGCCACCACCACTTCTGGCCCTAGTTCAGACCACCCTCCTCAACAGCACAAGTTGGTGACTCCCTAACCAATATTACCAAAATGTTAGATGTGCTGCTGAACTGGGTGGACAAAATCAGTACCACCCTTACTGGGAATTTCACCGCTGTCCAGGACTCAGAGGATAGAGTGAATGTGGTGGAACAATGCACTGATGACCTGGAGAGCCATCATGGCCAAATGTGGAGACATGTCCAAGAACATGAGCAAAAACTGGTGAGACTGTGGGAGAGGGCCAGGGATCAGAAGAACCGCGGACGCCAGAATAGTATCTGGATACTCGGCATCCCTGAGGGTGCAGAGGGTCCCAATATGGAGAAATTTCTCAATGACCTACTGTCCAAACTGCTAGAAGAGCACTGAAGAGACTCCGTAGAAGTGGAGTGAGCCCACAGGCTTTTCTCCAAGTCAGACCCTTGCACCTCTCCCTCAGCCCATCATAGCATACATCCTGTGATATTCTACTAAAAAGCAGATCCTAAAGGGACCAGGACCTGGGACTATCATGGAAGGGCTCTAGCATATCCTTCTTTCAGGACTATTCACATGAGGTGGCCTCCAGGCACAAGGAGTTTGTCCCCATTAAGAAGATACTTCAAGAACACAGTTTTAAATATAACTTCAAGCAGCTTACTCTCTCTGTGGTTAAGGATGGAAGAGAGACCCTGGTGCAGTATCCCCAGGAGGTAGAAGGCTGATTAGCCAAATATTGGCCTAATGTTTTGCAGAAAACTACTCTCTCCAGGAGTCTTTGAGTCCCAGGAGTGCGTGAGCAATTAAGTAGGAACCAGAGTAAAGGGAAACAGCTGCAAGGGGAATCTATTGTCAGTAGGAACGTCCAGCAAATAACAGCACTCACCAGGTCTAGAGCAAAAAAACAGCTAAACTTCTCTGACTCCCCACCTACTGGTGATATATCCCCTCAGACCCTTCCCAAGACATCTGATTCAGCTTCTGAGTCTTCATCACCACCTCGACTGAACAGGCCCAGACAGAGATCCGGGAATGACACGAGACAGGCTGGGAACCAGGCAGTCGCCTCCCCTCCAGTCTAGGCTACTTAAGGGAGACACGCTTCAGATGAGGATGAGTTACTAAATAGGGACATGAACCTGAAGATATGGACACTAGTGTTCTGTTGGACTGGGTGGCCAAATCAGAAAATGTGGCAGAAGAAGATGAGAGGATGACCCTCCTTGTTAATTATCTCCTTTGCAACATCTGTGGCAAAGGACCTCCCGCAGCATGTACCTCAGGACTGTTCTCCTTCCAGTACTGAAACATAGAAACATAGAAACATAGAAACATAGACTTTGTCGGCAGATAAGACTACTTGGCCCACCCAGTCTGCTCATTTCCTACCTACTGGATAAGCTGCAGATTCTAGTTAACCAACAGCCTGTTTCCTGCAACCCCACTATAATTGCTTTGTGTCTGTCCCATGCATGTTTGAATTCCCCACTGTTTTAGACCCAACGACCTCATCAGGAAGGCTGTTCCATGTATCCACCACTCTCTCTGTGAAAAGAATTTCCTCACATTACCTCTGAGCCGTCCCTCTATCTTTAAACTGTGCCCTTGTTCTTACACATCTCTTTTTCTGAAAGATGCTACCCTCCTGGACTTTGTTGATTCCCTTGAGGTACTTGAACGTTTCAATCATGTCCCCCCTGTCCCTCCTTTCATCAAGGGTATACATATTAAGCTCTCTCAGTCTCTCCTCATATGGTTTCTGATGTAGACATGCACCATTTTAGTTGCCCTCCTCTGGACTGCCTCCATCCTGTCTATGTCCTTGCGTAGATGAGGTCTCCAAACTGCACACAGTACTCCAGATGGGGTCTCACCAACTGTCTGTACAGAGGATAACCACTTCCTTTTTCTACTTGTGATGCCCTTCCTATGCATCCCAGTATCCCCTGGTCTCCTTACCGACTTTTCACATTGCTTGCCCACCCTTAGGTCATCTGATATGACTACCCCAGGTCCCTTTCCATTTTGTTGTTGTTAGTACCTCCCTGCTAATGTGTACTCTTCTCCTGGGTTTTGTTTCCCAGGTGCATTACTTTGCACTTCTTTGCATTGAATCTAAGTTGCCATATGTCTGACCATTCCTCTAACCTTGCCAAGTCCCTTCTCATCTTTTCTACCCCCTCTTGTGTATCAACTCTGTTACAGATCTTTGTGTCATTTGCAAAGAGGTATACCTTTCCCTCCAGACCCTCTGCAATGTCACTTTTAAAGATGTTAAAGAGGATTGGACCCGGTACTGAGCCTTGAGGTACTCCACTAGTAACCCCCCTTTCTTCGGAATGTGTTCCATTCACTATTATCTTCTGTGTCCTGTTGTGCAGCCAGTTCGCTATCAGGCTACCACCCTGGGACCCACTCCCAGGCTGGCTAACTTGATTATTAATCTTTTGTGTGGGACTGTGTCAAATGCCTTACTAAAGTCTAGGTAGGCCATATCCACAGCCCCTCCCTGGTCTATTACTTTGGTCACCCAGTCAAAGAAATCAATTAGATTAGTCTGACATGACCTTCCTGCTGTAAATCCATGCTGCTTTGGGTCCTGTGCCCCGTTGGCCTCTAGGTACTCAACAATTCTTTCTTTCAGAAGTGATTCCATCATTTTCCCTACCACTGAGGTCAAACTTATAGGTCTGTAGTTTCCTGCTTCTGCTTGCTTCCACTTTTGTAAAGGGGAATCACATCTGCCCTCCTCCAGTCCTCAGGTACCACCCCATCCTGCCATGATTTGTTAAAAGTGTGGTCAGTGGTGTCACTTGGTCCCCTTAGTTCTTTTAGGATTCTGGGGTGAATCCCATCAGGCCCCATTGCTTTGTCCACCTTGAGTTTTAGGAGTTCTTTCAGTACTCTGTACTCTTTCTTCTGTGAATGGACTGGTGTCAACACCCCTACCCAGAGTGCTTCTATTGTCTGGTTTAGGTAACTGCTCCTCATCTTCTTTGGTGAATGCTGAGCAAAAGTATTCATTCAGTATCTCTGCCTTTTCACTGTCTCCCTCTGCTGACCTCCCCTCTCCTTTATTAATCTTCACTATCCCTCCCTTAACCTTTCTATGCTCCCTAAAGTAGCTATAAAAGGTTTTATCCCACTTTTTGACCGAGTTGGCTATTTTTTCCTCGGTTTGTGCCTTTGCTATTCTGACTGCTTTTCCTACTTCTTTCTGCTTTAATTGATACAGTTCTCTGTCGTGCTCCTTCTGTGATTCCTTATACTTTTTGAATGCAGCCTTTTTTTCCTTAACCTTCCTTGCCACCTCTTTTGAGAACCATAGTGGTTTTTTCCTCTGTTTTGTTTTCTTTATTTGTTTTACACAAAGACTTATTGCCTCTATGATGGCAGTTTTGATTTTTCTCCATTGTTCTTCCACCCCTCCTATTTGGCCATTTGCTAGTGCATTCTTCAGGTGTTCACCCATTTTGCCAAAGTCAGCTCTTCTAAAGTCCAGTATCCTTGTTTTTGTATGGCTTATCTCCATGGTTGTGCTCAGTAAGAGCACACTGTGCAGTGGTCGCTTGTTCCCAGATGTCTACCGACTTCTAAATTTGTGATCCCCTCTCCATTTGAGAGTACCAGGTCTAGTATTGCTCCCTCCGAGTGGGTTCCAGCACTAGCTGTCTAAGTTCTGCCCCTGCAGGTATCGAGAATGACCCTGCTCTTGGATGTGGCTGCAGTACATGTCCTCCGTTAACATCTGGCATATTCAGGTCCCCATCAACAGTATCTCCCCTTTTTCAGCCATTTTGAGAATGTCCTCTATCATTCTCTTGTCCATTTCCTCCTCTTGAGATGGGGGTCTGTATACAACCCCTGTGTGGATTGTGATGCCATTCCCCATCTCCAAGGTGACCCAAAGTGCCTCTTGTCCTCCCCCTTTACTTTTTAGTTCTGTAGCTTTGATTCCTTCCCTTATGTATCGAGCTACTCCACCTCCTCTTTTGCCTTCCCTGTCCCTTCTGTAGATTGTTACTCCTGGTATGTTGACATCCCAGTCATGGTTCTCAGTGTACCATGTTTCTGTGACTGCCACAATATCCAATTGTTCATCTTCCATCAAAGCTACTAGCTCGAAAGCTTGTTTCCCAGACTACGGCATTGGTAGTCATTGCCCTCCATTTAATGTTGGCTTTATACTTTTTTCCCCCATCCCTGCTCTTATTGCTCTTATCTATTTTACCATTTACCCCCATCCTGCCCTGTGTTGAGCTCTGTACCTCAGTGTTTACCCTACTACCTGCCATGTTTTGTGGGGGAGGCTTGGCGTTCCTGACTTTTATCAGTACCTCCCCTTTTCTAGTTTAAAAGCTTGCCAGGAAGCATTTAAAACCTGTCACCTAGGAGCTTGGTCCCTTTGTGGACAAATGCAGACTGTCATACCAGTATAGACCTTTATCTCTCCAGGTGGACCCCAGTCCCCGTGAAGCCAATGCCCTGTGCTCTGCACCAGTTTTGCAACCATTCATTAAACTGCATGGTGCCAGAAGGTTGATTCGACAAGGACTGGCTGCGGGGTTCAGTATATCTATTTACTTTTGCTTATGTATATTTTGGGATGTATGATTAGTAAGAGCAGTAGGGACCCCCCCCCTTGAATTGCTGGTTTCATGGAGGGATAGGGAGGATGCTCCCCATTGAATTTGTGCTGGAGCGCTAGTCCCTCCCCAGGGTGGCAGAAATGAGTGCATGGGGTGGTGTATTTGCTACTGAGGATAGTTTTGTTTTCATCCTCACCGCGACTGCCCCAGGCAGTTTTCCAAGGATCTATATCCCCTTTCAGTACCGTGGGTAGGGATGAGCTTTGCCATGATCTCTTCCCTATTATCCTGTTAACGTGTCATTTTGTACCTTTGCCTGGCTCTCCATTACCCCCCCCAGTATTAACTATTCCGGGGTAGACCTTGGGGCAGCAGTGGCTACCTATGACCTCCTACCCTATACGCTATGCGCCCTGCTGATTGGACTAAATATTTGTTGGCTCTTCTCCTCTATTATATATTTGGTTCTGACAGAGCTGAACCCCTGTTTTATAGGGTTTATTAACTCTGTTAGATGGCACCGGGTTCCCCGCCCCATTCCCTCCTTATTCCTTCCTCCCTTCTTTCCTCCACCCCAACTCTGTCTGGTTCACCCTCTTGGTGTACAGACCTGGTAGGGACAGGTCATTGTTTTTCTGACCCTCTCGTTACCCCCATTGTGTGTTGTGAGCCAACGTTGCTCAGGTTTGCCAACATTCTCTGGGCATCCCTAAACATGTTTAACTCCTCACCCATAGTGGTTACACAAATTAGCAGTTATTGTCAATCATTATTGCACTTATTAATGGTTACCTGTTCATTGCCACTTGCATTGTACCTTATGCTATCGTGCTTCTTTCTTTAAACAGTTTATTCCTCTTTAAGTTCTCCTGTACTTTGTTGCATCACTGACATTTGCTACAGACCTTCTAGGTGCTCCTTTCAAGTGCTGGAAAGGAATCTAACTGACCTATCATATAAAGATAAGGTAGCTGCCCTTTTCACCTCCAGTGGTTCATCTTAGAGGTAGGTTTTATTGCTCTCCTTTACTGTGTCGGTTATGCCTGTCACCAGACCCAGTGCCATGAGGTGGGTATCATGTAATGTCAAAGGCTTGAACCACCCGGCAAAACAACAGACAAAGGTTCTACAACTTCTACGCTCCTTTAGGGCAGACATAGCACTTATCCAGGAGTCCCACCTCATGGCTAAGACAGTTACGTGGCTTCAAAAGATGCAGGTGGGCAGGAACTTGCTAGCTCTGCCCTACCTAATCTAGGGAGTAGCCATATTAGTGCACAAGGCATGCCCTTGGATAGTGGAGAAGGTCAAAGCTGATGCACAGGGCAGATGGGTGGCAGCCAGTTTCTCTCACATGGGTGGCAGCACTGTGATTGCTAATGTTTACGGTCCAAACACTGATTCTTTGGATGCCTTAATGGGGGTCGGCCAGGCACTCACCTCTCTCACCAAAGATCACCCTAGTATACCAGTTATACTTAGTGGGACTTTAATTTAGTCCTGGATGTATTTTGGACAAAACCAACTCCACCCCCAAACACACCCTAAGGCCAGGGCAGCACTGCAAGAACTAATTGAAGAATGGGGCCTTATTGATCCCTGGCAGAGGGATAACCTTAGTGGCAGAGTTATACTTTCTTCTCGCCAGTGCACGCTTCTCATAGCCGCATAGATTTCTGGCTGGCCAATTGTGCAGCTGCTCGAGGAATCAGTGACACCAAGGTAGATAATCTGGTGATATCCGATTACGCTCTTATCCTTTTAAACTACCTCCCTGCCGGACAAAGTCCCGAAAGTACTAGATGGCGATGTAACGGCCCCCACCTCCTGCTGCAGGACAAAGAGTTCCACACGGTGATTAAGGAAGAAGCTAAGGCATACTTCCTGAATAAGTAGAGGTGAGGTAGTTCGAGCATGATAGGAGGCCTTCAAGGCAGTGTTAAGAGGAGGATCATGTCCTACTCAGTTGCAAAAACAAAGCTCTGAAGGAAGAACTTGATAGCCTCAGGCCGAGTTTTCTACCTTGGAAGCTCAATTTAAGGCATTACCCATGGCCTATAAGAATAGTTTTCTGGTCTCCTTCATCACAGGACTCAAGTGCGGGATCAACAGCTTACTCCAGAGGCGTACTAAATGGTAGCTCCTCAGAACTAAGCACAGATATTGGGGGGGGACAAGGGAGGCAAGCTCTAGCTTATGAGCTCCGAAACAGCAGGCCACCTCAAGAATCTATGCTTTGAGGGATATCTCTGGCTCAATTGTCTCAGACTCCAAAGATATTAATAGAGTCATGAGTCAGTTTTACCAGTCACTTTACCAGTCTCGGATCTATGGATGCCACAAGCTTTCAACAGCACTTCAGAGTTCTGCGCCTCAGCAGACATACCCCAGCTCTCTTGAGACTCAGTGGAACTGCTGGAAAAGCCCTTTACAAGTGAAGAGCTCCACTGAGACCTTTTTCAGATGGCCAAGGGGAAAACTCTGGGACATGACGGGGTGACCGAGCTGTACCAGCTTTCCCATGATGAGATTTCACTTCCCCTCTTAAAGGCACCACAGGAGTCCCACCTTCGCAACTCCCTCCCTCCGACTATGAGAGAGGCCCTGGTTACCTTACTACCTAACAAATCTATGGATCCCCTAGACTGTACCAATTTCCTTCCCATTTCACTCCTCTCAGTCAATACGAAAATGGCAGCCAAAATTCTCTCCAATTGACTGATTTCGGTCCTCCAATCTATCATTCATCCCGCTCATGCAGGGTTTACCAAGGGAAGTCTGGTGTGGATAACCTCAGGCAGTTTCTCAATCTCAAGTGGCTGGCTACACATTCTTCCGAGTCAATGGCAGCCCTAGCAATTGACTATTCTAAGGCCTTTGACGCCGTGGAATAGAATTATTTGCATGAGGTGCTGAAACTCTATGGCTTTGGTCCGTATTTTCTGGGATGGGTCTCCGCCTTATACAACTCACCCCTCACCAGGATACTAATAAATGAGGACATATACTCCTCCTTCCAACTGAATAGGGGCACCCATCAGGGTTGCTCTCTTTCCCCGCTACTTTTTCTGTTTGCCCTGGATCCACTAACCAGGAAACTTATACAATCCAAAGATATCACAGGCATAGAAATCAGAGGCCAGTCTTATCTGGTGAATGCCTATGGAGACAACCTTCTACTAACCCTCTCTTATCCAAAGATCTCCCTGCCTAGGGCCCTTGCCATGCTTCAAGACTTCATGGACCTCTCTGGCCTTATGGTCAATCAAAAGAAAGCTATCCTGGCCCCTCTGAACAAGGCCAGCACTAGGGATAGTCTGGATGGGACGGAGATCTCTTGGGTTTCCCAGATCTTCTCATACCTGGGAGTAATAATTCCTACTAGATGGCGAGATCTCAAAATGCTAACTTCTCCCCACTACTTGTCTCACTTATGGTAGAATTTGACAGGTGGCGTAAACTTCACCTATCACTCTGTAGTAAACTGGAGTTGTTCAGATATTCAGTCCTTCCTAGACTTTCTTACCTATTTAATAATCTTCCCATTCGGCTCTCCCTCGACTTTTCCAGTCACTAGATAAACTGGTCTTGTTCTTTGGGAAGGAAAGCCACCTAGATGGGGGAGGGCAAAACAATGGGTGCATTGGTCTTCTGGAGGTATGGGGCTCCCATAGTTTTCAGGGCTACCAAGTGGCCTACTTGGCAGCTCATGCCACCAAACGATTTGTCCCCTCCCCACCTGTGTGGGTTAGGTTGGAACAGAGCCTGAACAAGGATGCGCCACTCTGGTCTCTGCTTGTTACCACCCCCTTGCTGGCTAATAGAAAAAGGGACCTTCAGGGCCCAATGGGCCTACCCGGTCACCAAAATTTAATAAATAATTAATAAATAAATAAATAAAATAGTGTCACTGTAGTCATGCTGGAGACAATGAGGGCTTGGAGAAGATGTATGGCTTTGTCACGCATGCAGCCTAAATCCAGTCATCTCCCATTGGAATACACCAGAGTTTGGAACTGTTTGATTTTGAAAGCAGCACATGGGAAATCATCACAGAGTTTGGAACTGTCTGATTTTGTAAGCAGCACAAGAGAAGTCACAGAGTTTGGAACTGTTTGATTTTGAAAGCAGCACAAGGGAAGTCACAGAGTTTGGAACTGTTTGATTTTGAAAGCAGCACATGGGAAATCATCACAGAGTTTGGAACTGTCTGATTTTGTAAGCAGCACAAGGGAAGTCACAGAGTTTGGAACTGTTTGATTTTGAAAGCAGCACAAGGGAAGTCACAGAGTTTTAATTTAAACCTTATATCTCAGCAGGAGTCAGTGTCTGTTAAGATTAAGTAGACAGATAACTTTATTAGAAGTAGAAGGGGTCTTATTTAGGTTAAAAAAAAGAAAGAAAAGAAAGAAAGTCTGTGTGTTCTGTGCAGGGAAGGGTACTGTATCAGCTGACTTTGTTAAACCAGTAGGAGGAAAGAGAGCTTACCTGGGGTGTGGTTTAGACACTATAAAAGCAGGAGAGTCAAATTACAACTTCCTGTTGCTAGCCTTTTTCTTAATAATTGCCCTCCATCCCACCCAAAGCCAGTTCTACTTTTATAGCTACTAGATTTGACTGTTAACAGGAACTTCCTGTTTGGCAGTAGGAAGGAAAGGATCATACAGAGACATTGGCTTTGTCAACCCTAAAGGAAAAAGTAGCTCACTCCCCAGCTGCTGGTGGTCTAATATTAACAAGGAAGAAGGAGGCTACTGAAGAAGATAGGAAATTGCTGTCCCAGAACAGGAAGGGTGAGAGTTGTAAGGAGAGGAGAGAATAAGCATCCAGAGAAACAGTAGAGAGGACACAAAATAAGACATGATAGGAGTGGTGCAGTGCAATGGCTGTGGGGCGTGCAGTGTTCCGGAGACATTCTGGAGGCTGTGATGCTGCCCTATTTGCAGGCACCTCTCTGGTCTGAGAGAGGAGGTTGCCCGCTCCAGGCTGACCTGGCTAGGATTCAGAAACCTCTTCCCCACTCCAGGGACCACCAGGGCCACGCCACTACCTCAGAGGTTGCCAAGAAAGAGAAGAGGCTGGACCAGGGTGGGCTCAAGGAGGGAGAGGGTGGTGGAACAGAGTTGCATCCCTCCAGCTGTACCTCTCCACAATCCATTCACTCTTCTGGTGGATAGTGGTCTTCTTGGAGGCACCTGCAGTGGAGACCAAGGAGAATGCTGGGAACCTTCACAAAGGAGACCCATAGGAGGGTGGCATGGGACCCACAGGGAAGGAAACAACTCCTGGTGGGGGACTCAATCATTAGGGGGTAGAAATGGGGAGGAAGGGAGAGGGAGGCAAGGTGCTTTCCTGGCGCCACGGCTTGAGGGACAGGAAGCGAACTCAGGATCATGGGAGGAGCTGCACGAGGAGGAAGCTTGGATGTCATTGTCCACCTAGGACAAATGACCTGGCTAGGAATGGATCAGAGCAGTACAAGAGGAATTTGTAGAGTTGGGAAGGGCCTTGAGAAGTAGCGATATAGTAACCTTCGAGGTGCTGCCTGTCTATGGCAAGGGAGATGCTAGGGCACTTCTCACCAGGGAATTCAATGAGTGGTTGAAAAACTGTGTGGAGTTCAGGGTTTTGGCTTCATTGGGGACTGGGGAGCGACACTGGAGGATGCAGACCTATACTGGTGTGATGGTCTGCATCTGTCCAGGGGGAACCAGAATCCTAGGTGAGAGGTTTAAATGCTTCATTGGCAAGCATTTAAACTAGCCAAGGGGAAGCACTGAAAGGGAGAGGAAATCTGAGCCTCCCACAAAACATGGTGATTAGTGAGGTAAACACCAAGGTACAGAAGTTATGGGAGTAGAACAGATTTAAATGTAAAAAAGGCAAGGCATTAAGGACAGAAATGGGGCTAAAAGGGTAAGGCTATCAAAAAGTGGAGGGTGATGAGTACCAATGCCCATAGTTGTGTAACAAGCTCCCTGAACTAGTGGCCTTGATGGAAGAGGGTGTGTGGATATTGTGGCAGTCACAGAAACATGGTACACAGAGAACCATGACTGGGATGTCAACATACCAGGATACACAATCTACAGGAGGGACAGGGAGGTAAAGAGGAGGAGGAGGAGGAGTAGTAGCTCTCATGTAAAGGAAGGATCAAAGCAACAGAACTAAAGAGTAAACAGGAGCAGATGAGGCACTTTGGGTCACCCTGGAGACAGGAAATGGCACCACAATCCGCATGGGGTTGTATACAGACCCCCATCTTAGGGGAGGAATGGACAAGGAAATGATAGAAGGCTTTCTTAGAATGGCAGAAAAAGGGAGATATTGTTGATGGGGACCTGAATATGCCAGATGTTAACTGGAGCACCTTTGCTGCAGGCACATCCAAGAGCAGGGTCATTCTTGATGCCCCACAGGGGCATGCCTCAGACAGCTAGTATTGGAACCCACTGGAGGGATCAATCTTAGACCTGGTACTCTCAAATGGGATGGAGAAAGAATCTCAGATTTAGAAGTGGGTAGTCATCTGGGAACAAGTGACCACCAAACAGTGTGGTTCACGATAAACACAGCCATGCAATCCAAGCCATACAAAAGCAAGAGTACTGGACTTTAGGAGGGCTGACTTTGGGAAAATGAGAGAGTGCTCAGAAGCACTAGCAAACAGGCAAGAAGGAGGGGTGGAGGAACAATGGGAGTGATCAAAACAGCCATCACGGAGGCAACAAGCCTTGTGTAAAACAAATCAATAAAACACAACGAAGGAAAAACCATTATGGTTCTCAAAAGAGGTGGCATGGAAGGTTAAGAGAAAAAGGACAGCATTCAGGAAATATAAGGAAACACAGAAGGAGCAGGACAGAGAACTTTATCAGTTAAAGCAGAAAGAGGCTGGGAAGGCAGTCAGAATAGCAAAGGCCCAAACCGAGGAAAGGATAGCCAATTCTGTTAAGAAGGGGATAAGACCTTTAAAGGTACATTAGAGAGCAAAGAAAGACCAAAGGAGGGATACTGAAGCTTAATAAAGGGGGGGAATGTGGGTAGAGGGTGACAGTGAAAAAGCAGGGATACTGAACAAATATTTCTGCTCAGTATTCACAAAGGAATAGGAGGGGAGTTACCTAAACCAAACAAGAGAAACACTCTGAAGACGGGCTCGATAACAGTCCATTTACAGAAGAAAGGGTTCTGAAAGAACTAATAAAATTGAAGGTGGACAAAGCAATGGGGCCTGATGGGTTCACTCAAAATTCTAAAAGAACCAAGGTAGAACTAGTGACACGCTTGACTACTCTGTTTAACAAATCATGGGAGGATGGGGTGGTACCCGAGGACTGGAGGAGGGCAGATGTGATTCCTCTTCACAAAAGTGGGAGCAAGACAGAGGCAGAAAACTACAGACCAGTTAGTTTGACCTCAGTGGTAGGGAAAATGATGGAATCACTTCTGAAGGAAAGAATTGTTGAGTACCTAGAGGCCAGTGGGGCACAGGACCCAAGGCAGCATGGATTCACGATGGGAAGGTCATGTCAGACAATCTAATAGATTTCTTTGACTGGGTTACCAAAGTAGTAGACCAGGGAGGGGCTGTGGACATGGCCTACCTAGATTTTAGCAAGGCATTTGATACAGTCCCACACAAAGATTAATACACAAGATAGCCAGCCTTGGGTGGGTCCCAAGGTGGTAGCCTAGATAAAAATTGGCTGAACAACAGAACTCAAAGGGTAGTAGTAAATGGGTACACAGTACGAAAGGAGGGTTACTAGCGGGTACCGTGAGGGTTCAGTACTGGGACCGGTCCTTTTTAATGTCTTTATAAGTGACATTGCAGAGGAACTGGAAGGAAAAGTATGTCTCTTTGCAGATGACACAAAGATCTGCAACAGGGTTGATACACAAGATGGAGTGGAAAGGATGAGAAGGGACTTGGCAAGGTTGGAGGAATGGTCAAATGTATGGCAGCTCAGATTCAATGCAAAGAAGTGCAAGGTAATGCACATGGGGAACAAAAACCCTGGGGAAGCGTACACAATGGGGGTGATACTGACAACAATAAAATAGAAAGGGACCTGGGGTATTATATCAGATGACCGAAAGGTGGGCAAGCAATGTGAGAAGGCAGTAAGAAGGCTGGGGGATACTGGGATGTATAGGAAGAGGCATCAATAGTAGAAAACAGGAAGTTGTTATCCCTCTGTACAGACAGTTGGTGAGACCCCATCTGGAGTACTGTGTGCAGTTCTGGAGACCCCATCTCACAAAGACATAGACAGAGTGGAGGCTGTCCAGAGGAGGGCAACCAAAATGGTGCAGGGTCTGCACCAGAAGACATACTGAAGAAAGACTAAAGGAGCTTAATATGTATACCCTTGATGAAAGAAGGGAGAGAGGGGACATGATAGAAATTTTCAAGTACCTCGAGGGAATTAACAAAGTCCAAGAGGGTAGCATCTTCCAGAAAAAGAGATGTGCAAGAACAAGGGGGCACAATTTGAAGATAGAAGGGGGACAGCTCAGAGGTAATCTGAGGAAGCATTTTTTCACTGAGAGGGTTGTGGATGCATGGAACAGCCTCCCTGAAGAGGTCGTGGGGTCAAGAACAGTGGGGGACTTCAAGAATGCATGGGACAGGCATAAGGCAGTCCTAGTGGGGGGTAGGAGGAAGTAAGCTGTTGGTTAACTAGGATCTGCAGCTTATCTGTTAGGTAGGAAAATGGGCAGACTAGGTGGGAAAAGCGGTCCTTATCTGCCGTCAAATTCTATGTTTCTATGGCACAACAAACAGATATCCATTGGCAGCTGGTCAGTGTACTGGTTTGATTGGGACACTTGGCATCAGGGTTATCCAAGACCTCTATATACCTGGGACCACTGATTTGATGTCCTTTGAGCAACTGTGGGTGCATTACCTCCTCCTTAACAGGGATTTCTGAAAGTTCTTGCAAATTCACAGTATCATTAAGTCATGCCAAGCCCAATTATCAGTTGACCTGAGGTGGCTTTGGCTATGCTTTCTTCATAAGGCAAGTTCTCAGCAGGGCCTTGCAGGTGGGTTTACAGGACCATGCGAGATGCTCAGCCTGATCCTACTGAGTCCTGCAAGAGATATGTGGAGGCCGATCTTGGGATGTCTCTCTCTCTCTCTCTCCTGCCACTTGGAGCCACTACCTCAAGTTGGTCCACACTGCCTATCAGGATGCCAAAAGCCAGAATATTCAGCTGAAGATATTACTTTGATGGTACAAGACCCCTATGGTTTTGCAGTCCATGGGTCTGCTCACTCAGGCTAATTGCCTAAGGTGTCAACAACCTTCTGCCCACCTTCTGCACATTCTCTGGCTGTGCCCAAAATTTACCCCCTTTTGGAATGCAGTATTTGCAGACTGTTCGAAGGTAGTCGGCCACTGCATTGGGCATCCTAATGTGATGTTGCTTTTGGGTGATCCTACCTCTCTGGATGTGTTGCCATCCCCTCTCCAAAAGTGGATCCTAGTGGTCCTGCTTGAAGTAAAATGAGCTATTTTGATGAACTGGAGAAAGCCCTTCTCCCTCCTTTGGCAACATGGAGATAGGCCCTAGCACAGGCTACCACCCTCAAGAGGTTCTCTTACTCTCAGCTGGGACAAGCCACAAAGTTCCAGAGCAAATGGGGTGCTTATTTACAGTCTCACTTATGCGCGACATCATCCCCTCTACCTGCTAGCCCTCCGGTGTAAAAGGGTAGCTCTTTGCTATATGTACGTCTGAGGTACTTTCTCTACATCCTCCTGGAAGTGTCTGTAGCAAACTAATCTACTGAATTGGATAGCTCTAGTTAACTATTGAAAGGATGTTCAGTATGCCATTAATAATTTTCTAATATTTGATGGTAGTTTGATTTTAAGAGCTGATGTGATATTGTTTTTCTTATTGTTCTGGGCTTCTGTTTTACAACATTATGTGTGGTAGCCTGCCTCAGATCTCCTTGAGTGACTTGTATCCACATGTGCTAACTTTGCCTGTGTGTATAGGTATTTGTGATTCAGATCTATGTAAAATGGAATAAATAACAAAATCATACATGTTAAAAAAAAAGACTACCTCGTGTTATGGTTGCCTCTCATCTTAAAGACACCCTCCTTATCCACCTTATTTATCCCTTTCAAGTAGTTGAAGATCCCAATCATATCCCCTCTGTCTCTTTTCCTCCAGGGAGTACATGTTCAGTGCCCTCAACCTGTCCTCACATGCCTTTACCCTGCTGACCAGCTATCATCTTTGTAGTCCTCCTCTGGACATTCTCTAGCAGGTTAATGTCCTTTTGAGGTGTGGACTTTAGTACTGAACCCATACTGTAAATGTGGCCTCACCAGTGACCTGTACAAGGGCAGTGTAACCTACGTGCTCTAACTGCTTATCCTTCTAGCTCTGCATCCCAGCATTTTGTTTGCCCTTTCTCTTGTTTTAATGCACTGCATGGAGTGCTTCAGGTCACTGGTGATCATCACTGCCAGGTCCTTCTCCTCCTGTGATGCCGATACCTGCACTCTACCCAGGTAGTACTCAGTACTGTGATTTTTTGCTCCAATGTGCATAACTTTGCATTTCTTGGCATCGGAGCCAATTTGCCAGATCATGAACCACCTCCACAGCTTTTCCAGATCATCCTTTTAGGCTCTGTATCCCTTTAACTGTGTTCACTGTCCTACAGAGCTTGGTGGCATCTGTGAATAGGCCCCTTTTTTCACTTAATGGCATGCCCAATGTGATTGATGAAGACATTGAACAACAGCAGCCCCAGCACCTAACCCTGTTGAACCCCACTGGTGACCTCTCTGATGCCATGTAACTGTCCCTACACAGCCACCTTCTGGTTCTGTCCATCAGCTAGTTGACTACCCATCTGCACATCTTTTCCCCAACCACATGATCTGCCAACTTCCTGATCAACCATATTGTAGGGCACTGAGTCCAAGGACTTTCTGAAATCCAGATAGGGGATATCTACTGCTTTTCCCTTGTCTACTGTCTTAGTGACAAAGTCAAAGAAGTCAATCCTATTTGTTACACAAGATCTCCATCATATGAACCCGTGCATCCTTGCATCCTGGAGATCATGGTCCTCTAGATGGTCTACCAACCTTTCCTTAAATATGGTCACTATGAGCTTGCAAATTATTCAGGTTACACCGACTGGTATATAATTCACTGGATCATTCTTGGGACTGTTTCTTTGGAGTGGCACCACATGTGCTATTCTACAGTAAAGCGGTTCCATGCTCAATGCCAGTGAACTATTAAATAAGCATGCCAGTGGCCCTGCCAGCTACTCATCCAGTTCCCTTTGCACCCTTGCATGTACTCTGTCTCTGACTCATGATTTATCCACCTTCAATGCTAGCAGCCCCTCCCTCACTCTATCCTCCTTTATCAATACCTTTGTGTTCACCTCCACCCCTGCTACTCTTCTCACTCATGAAGATACTTGTATGTCCTTTTCCCTGCTGAAGACGGAACAGAAGTATTCATGTAATATCTCTGTTTCCCCCCCAATTATCCTCTACCCACTCTGTGATCTCACTTCTGTTCATGCTGTGGTGATCAGTCCCAATTATGTTTCTGCTCCTGATTTTCAAGTGCTCCCCCACCCACAGCCAACCACCCATGCCCACTGAACAAACAACACTTTCAACTAAGAATTTTTGTCATGGTTTGTCCATCAAGAAGTGCACTCAACTCACCTCAAGGGATGTCTGCTGATTGCTGTTTGAATGAATGAGTACTGTATACCATATGCGCTGATTGACTCACATGTCAGAACTCATTTCTCACTGAATTCTGTAAACAATGCTTGAATGCTTATTCAGTGATTGGCAGTGTTAGCAGATGTACTGCCGTGACACTTTTCTGATCCTGGATGGCGCATGTGTTGTGCCATGTTGGTTTGGCGATCCCAGATGGGTTCTGGTTGTGTTAGGGGAGTTGTCGCCCTCAAATGACAACTAATTACTCTCATTAGCACTTGTGTGGGCAATCATAGAGGTTGTCAAGTGGCATGCCAGAATTTACCTCTTCTAAGTATCTGGCTGGGATGTACTGAAGGCATGAGTGCATGTCAGTTAATCTGTAATTTTGAATTCCCAGAAGGTCTGCATCACTATGTCTTTGGATGCCATAGTCACGGCTGCATATCATGATGGCTCCACCATTGATACTGGTTTCAGCATTGGTCTACCAGTTTCTCTGCATAATGGTATGTTCTTCTGGACAGCTCTGGAGCATGAACATCCCACTGGATCACCCTTTGTTATGTTTGTTACTTCTGCAGACTGTCATTTCCAATTTATGTCTCCAACCCCAATTTCTGAGGTGGGGTTTAATCAATTACTAAGATTCTGTTGTTGAGTAGTCAAACTGGACAGTACTTTAACACATGGTACTGCTTATGTGGCACTACAAGGATGTGGTGTTGCCAGTAGCATGGCAGCATGTGTGGTGCAACTGCACACTATTCATGTGCCACCATCAGCAGCACCACCATCCCTGTACAGCACTGAAACTGGTTAGTCAACATGTCCGATGTCCCATTGTGAACTTTATCGCAGGGCAACACTGCCCATGACATACACAAGACATACAACAGGGTCAACGTATGCTGTGACTGTCTGATGTGTAGCCTGTTGAAACATTTCAATTTAGTTAACAGTCTTGTTGGAACCATACCAACTTTTCTCTCCTTTTTTTCAGCTCATGCATGACAAGGTGATCAGAACTGATGTCTCAGTATCCATGCAGGAGACACCATCATATTGCCAAGGCACAAGCAACTGCAGAAGGTGTCACAGAATGTAGCCTACACATAGTGTATGAAATGTCGGACAAGGCACACAAAGGAGTCTCAAGAATGCCATGTTCCCAAAGGTTGACCATCATAGATACATACATAGATACATAGACAGTGTCAGCAGATAAGGGCCTATGGCCCACCCAGTCTGCCCATTTAAGTTTGTAAGTTCAGTTTATGTTTTCCAGGAAGTCTGTTGCCCCTTACCCCGACCTCCAGAATTCCTTTGTGTCTATCCCATGCATTCTTAAATCCCGTGATTGTTTCAGCCCCCACCACTTCCTCTGGCAGGGTGTTCCACTTGTCCACCACCCGTTCTGTGAAGAAATTCTTCCTCACGTTTCCTCTGAATCGTCCTCCCTCCAACTACATCCCATGCCCTCTAGTCCTGGAACATCTTTTTCGCTTACAAATAGTGCATTCCTGCACCCTGTTCCTCCCTGTAAGATACTTGTATGTCTCATCATATCCCTCTCTCCTCCTCTCCTCCAGGAGTACATCAGTATGATATATGGCATTTGGCAAAATCTATTGTCAAGAAGATAATGGCAAAGAGCAAGCAGAGACAATGCCAAGACTTAATGGAATGGACTAGGTCTGTGTCCAACCATTTCTGGTGATCAGCAGCAACTTGTGATGGTAGCGAGGTAGTGCTGTGTAAGAAGTGGTTGTACCAAACAGTGAATGTCCATTCATGGACTGTAGGTCTAGAGGTCCACCAGTGCCAACAACTGCCAATTTTTGACCTTGATGTAAGGGAAACCATCTGGCTGGAAACTGGAAGTGTGCTTCATGATGCCTTCAAGTCCATTATGAGGGAATCTGAATTGCTGAAAGACATTTCCAAGGTGACAAAATTCTACCACGTGGGCAAAATGAAAATTTTTCACTCACTCCTCAACAAGTACTGCTCCAAACATCAGCACTTCTCCTACTGTATGCTGGCATGGTGGCACAAACTTAACTGGCCATGCTAGATTATTCTAATAACTGTAACAGGCTGCAAGCTGTGGTGTCAACAGCGATCAATAAAGGCAGTCTAAAATATTGGTTTGTTTATTCAAAACAAACCAAGCGATGGATACAAGCCAGTATCGGCATCCAAAACATACCACTTCCTGGAGAAAATGCTTTCTGAGGTGCTGCAAGTAAAAGCAGAAATTCTCAAGATTTTTCCCACCATTGATATGCTTGTGCTTCTACGCAACATAGCCCCCAAGGAAAGATCAGTCACAGAAGAACTAATTAGGAAACACTACTGTTAGTTCCCCAAAAAAGAGGCCAATGTTGAGAGAAAGTAGTATTCAGAGACATACAAGAAATATTCATTACGTATTCTGTCTAACACTTCTATTGATTGTAACGGGGGCCACATACAAAGTACACAGTTGAGTTGTTTGGTATTCATACATACACATATACTCACACGTTATTGGAAGTTAAGGACACATACAGCCCACCTAGTCTACATGGTTATCAATCTGCAACTGGGTTCCTTTTCCCCCAAACCCTCCAAGTCTACCATTTTCCTTTACCAACCAGGATTATCTTATAACTATACTGAATGAATACTTTTGCTCAGTATTCACAAAAGAAGAAGAAGAAGAAGAAGAAGAGTTACCTAAACCAAACAATATAAGCACTCTGGGCATGGGGGTTGACACCAGTCCATTCACAGAAGAAAAAGTCCAGAAAGAACTCCTAAAACTCAAGGTGGACAGAGCAATGGGGCCTGAAAGGATTCACCCCAGAATCCTAAAAGAACTAAGGGGGGCCCTAGCGACAACACTGACCACCCTTTTTAACAAATCGTGGAAGGGGAGGTCACGTGATGCAGTGTGCCTGAAAGCAGCTCTCTCCTGAGCTCCCCTGCCTCTACCTACCAAAATCGCTATTTTCAACTATAATATCGATATTTTTTCAAACTATAGCGACCCTAAAGGCTTCCTGACTACCTGCAGTATCTTTGGGCTGATTTTTAGGGCGCTTGAAGCTGTTTCCAGGGATTAACAATGATGGAGGCTGACATGAAACAGCCAGTGTGAAACACACTCCGCCATCAACGCCTGAAAAGGCTTCTAAAAAAGCTAGGAACACCAATCCTGCTCATTCTACCAAGCAAAATACACCTACAACCTCAAATACCCCATTAACTGAGGATCGTTTTCTTCAAGTAATGGCACCTTTCAAAGAATCATTGCAGGAGATATCAAGTGAAATTGAATCTATTAGAAAGGACTTCTCAGATTTATCCAGACAAGTTGGAGATCTGGAAACCAATGTCTCTTCACTGGACCATTGGAGAAACAAAGCAGAACCAGAGATTACCAAATTAAAACAACATATAAAGAAGCTAAAGGCTAAAACAGAAGATCTTGAGGGAAGGAGCAGAAGGAATAATATCCTTATCTTGGGGCTACCGGAAGCTGAAGAAGGGAATGACACCATCAAATTCGTCCAACATTTTCTAAATAAAGTCGTTGGTCCCTCTCCGATAAACCAGTGCTACCATATCGAGGGAGCCCACAGATCACTGAAACCCAAACCTCCACCGAGCGCCCCTCCCAGACCAATCATCATTAAATTCTTAAGTTATATTGAGCGTCAACATGTCCTAATGAAAATCAAAGAACTGGACTCTGTGCAATGGAGCCACGTTAGGCTGAGAATCACTCAAGATCTACCTTTCGAGGTCCGAAAGAGGAGAGTGGCATTCCATCCAATTGTTGGAAAATTAATTGCTGCCGATATTAGATTCAGGATGGTCTACCAGCGAATTTGGGGTCTCCTGAATGACAGCTGGCAGTACTACGAGGATCCGGACCACGCTTTGGCCGACTTGTCAAGAGGCTCCCAACTTATTTAAAGGGACTGAATTGCTTAGCTACACAATAGGCAGTTTGTGACTTCTACATATATAAACACTTTCGTCCCAATTATCATCCTTTTATTGTCTTCCCCCAGTTAGGCATGATTAGCTTCTGGTCTGGCTTACCTGGGCCCGGGAGGGTCACGGTCGATCTGGGGTAGCTGGTTAGTGGAGGCCGGAATAGGCCGCGAGGCCTATGTAGTTAGCTAGGCCCGAAGATCGGAGGTTCCACACTTGCTGGCTTAGTCTGGGGCCGGAACATGAGTGTGGGTTTGAGTTTCCGGGAGGAACCTTTAGCGCTCGGACCGTTGCGGTCTGTCCCAGTTATTTCTGACTCGCGCTTCCTCCTAATCATCGCTCCGGTCTAAGGTCTAGGCCTCACAGGGGTCATCTACTGGCCAGCGTGCTTGAGGGTCTCCTGCAGGTAAAGACTCCACTTTATTGGTTTTGCTGGTTTGATTCAACTCCTGTTTGCTGTAAATTTGCCTCTATTTGGGTTCAATGGGAGGTTGTAGTATGCCCTCCACTTACTTGACTCATACAGCTGTTACTCCAGAATATGTTTATTTTAAAGATATCGTTCACTTAGATTGTTGTTGGTGGGGGGGGCAGGAGGTGAATTAGGCTTTTAGAACTTGCCTCACGACTGTAGATGGGGCATTTGGATACCATGGCTTTTCTATGTTACTAAGCCTAGTGGTTTTAACCCTGAGTCTAAGGGCCTTGGTAAGTGGCATTTTAGTTTACTTTTCGTTCGAGTACTCAATGAACCAAGTGCTACACCATGGTATCGAGAAGGGGGGGCTCTGAAATCAAGTGTGCTATTTTTGGACTTACAATGTTATCTGTTATGGGGGTGGTTTGTATATAGTTGTCTGTGTTTAAGTGAGGTAATAGGGAGGGGTGGGCTAGGGACCAGAAGAGCAAACTCAGAGTTTTTTATACTAATTGTTTCTGGGTCCATGACTTGGAGGACATTCTGTTTAACCACTTTATGTTACACCTTAGTATGCTCTGTAGCTGATTTTATACTGCATTATAAATGTTTTGAGTTGACCCAAGCTGTGTACTTGGGGGGGTGGGGAGGATGCCGCCGTCACTAAATCTTTTAAGAGGTATCAAGTGTTAATCTCAAGGTCAAATAGCTCGTTTACTGGTAACAATGGCGTTAAATCATGTTAAGTTTGCTACCTGGAATGTGAGGGGATTAAGGAGGAGTCCAAAGAGGTCAGATTTCGCTAAACTGCTCATTAGTAGGGGTAGATATACTTTCCTTCAAGAGACTCATATTATGGTAACGGAAATCAATTTACTAAGGTTTAAAGGTTTCTCATAAGTTTTTGCGTCAGGTCAGTAGACCAACAGTAAAGGGGTTGCTATTTTGATCAGACGCAATATACCCTTTGTGATGAAGAAACATGTACAAGACTCAAACGGCAGATATGTATTTGTTCAGGGTACGCTCTACAACACTGAGGTTGTTTTAGGTTCTATATACGGTCCTGTTGGGGGTGACTCCATATTCTTGATGGGTCTGGCTGACCTGCTGAGTGTTTTTCTCCCATCTAACTTTGTTTTAGGGGATTGGAACATTGCACCTTCACAGATACTAGACAGATCTGTGGGTTGTACTAGAACTACGTCATCCGCTCAGCTAGCTCTAGCGGATCTATGTTCGTTGCTGGGTTTGGAGGATCCTTGGAGACTCCTGAATCCTTCTACCAGGACTTATTCCTTCTACTCTCCAACTCATAACTCTTGGTCACGGATAGATTACATTTTAGTGAGCACCAACTTGTTAGCTAATATTTCCTCCACCAACATTGAGCCTGTTGTTATCTCGGATCATGCTATGACATGGGTCAAGCTTGCTCCGGGTCCTCCTGGTCAACGGGACACCACCTGGAAGCTCAACAACCAGATCTTAAAAGATGAGCGGATTACTTCACTTTTCAAAGTTTTGATTTCGTCCTTTTTGGAGACTAATCAAGGCTCGGTCTCCAGGTACGATCTAGTTTGGTGCTCACTGAAATTTTTCCTCAGGGGTGACCTTATTAAGGAATCATCTAGACGGAAAGATTGAGAGTAGAAAAAATCAATTCCTTAGCTAGCCAGATCAAAGCTGTTGAGGAGAAACTCTCTGCCTCATACTCTCAAGGGGTTCTAGAAAATTTGTATAGGCTTAAAGACGCAGTCCGAGGACCTAATCAGAGAGAAAACAGAATACATCATTTTGAAATCAAAAACGAAATATCTCGAACAGGGCGAGAAGCCAGGTAGACTACTAGCACTTAGGCTTAAAGAAGTGGAGAGTTCGAGATTGATTCCCGGCATCAAAGCTGGTGATGGTTCCAACAAAACCAACCCGAGGGATATCGCCGGGTCTTTGAAGATTTTTTCAGGAACCTCTACAGGACTAAAACCCCCCCAGCGGTTCTCCCGAGTATAGTAGAGTTCTTTGAGAATACCCCCCTTCCCAAGCTCAATGCTGATCAACGTGAAGTCCTGTTAGGCCCTATAACTCTAGAGGAAATCACAGAAGCTATTCATGGTCTCACCCTGGGCAAGGCCCCTGGCCCAGATGGATTTTCTCCAATTTCTACAAATCCTTCTGTACCGAGCTAGCTCCGCATTACTAGAATTGTTTAACTATATCTTGACTTCTGGACCTCTGGATCCCTCTTTATTAGAAGCAACTATCATCTTAATACCTAAGTCAAATAAGTCGGCTTTTAGACCCTGCTAGTTACAGACCAATTCCTTGCTTAATTATGATATCAAGATTCTGACTAAAATCCTTTCATTGAGAATTAAACAAGTGTGGCATCCTCAGTGTGGAGCAAGTGGGCTTTGTTCAGGGGAGATCTGCAGCTGATCATATGAGGACTCTTGCACATATTTTCCACGCGCTGAAGACTCCCAACTCCTATGGCTTTGGTAGCCTTAGATGCAAAAAGCCTTTGATCGCTGGAGCTGGGAATTTTGTGGGCTACCCTGGATAAGATGGGCTTTCCAACACAGTTTATTCAGTGGATTAAGGCTATCTATGGTTCCCCTTCTGCGAAAGTCTATTGTAACGGGTATTCTCTTCCAGATTTCCTATACCGGGTACTCGCCAAGGTTGCCCATTATCACCGGCACTATTTAACCTTTATCTGGAACCCCTACTGGTGCGTATCAAATCCTTACCTGACATTACGGGTTGTATTATCGGTCAGCAATCACTAGCCATATCAGTATTTGCAGATGATATCCTGTTACATCTCACGAATCCAGTTTATTCTATCCAAGGGGTGTTAAGGATTGTCACACAATTTGGGGAGGTCTCTAACTATCGGTTGAACCTGACCAAATCCGAAATCTTTCCGCTTAACCCATTTGTTTTCCTAGCTGAGGTAGCCCATTTCGGTATGAAATGGACGCCTGATCACCTTAAGTATTTAGGTATTTATTTAGCCCGAGACACTAACACAATTAAGAAACTTAATCTGGATGATCTGACAGATAGGGTTCGGAGTGACCTTAGTAGATGGTCAAACCTTCCCTTATCTATAGGTGGGAGAATTAACATAATTAAGATGAACATACTTCCGCGTTACTTCTATCCTTTAAGCCTGTTAAACATATGGCTACCGAAATCCTTTTTCCAAAAAATCCACTCAGCTTTAATTAAATTCATCTGGAAAGGTAAACAACCAAGAAGATCCTTTTCCAAATTGTGTGTGCCCAAAGCTAATGGGGGACTTCGCCTACCCAATTTTGAACTTTATTATCGGGCCAGTCACCTGGCGAAAATGGGTAAATGGCTTTGTCCCTCTCATGGTCCTTATAAGCCTAAATGGTTGCAGCTTGAGAGAGAACTTGAAGAATCATAATATAGACCCTCAATCCTTGTTCTACTGCAACCTCTCAGTGCTACCAACCCGAATAGGCAGCTCGTGATTGGGACTCAGTTAAGGTTTTAATCAGCACTGCAACTCAGTCAGAATTAATAACTCTAAGGATCCAGCCCAACCTTTGGTTCTTAATCCAACATTAGGCTTGGTCTATGCTGTTTGCTCCTCCTGGCTACCGAAATCCGTGATTGTGCGGTGGAAGATTTTATTTTCAAGACTTACTTGGTTCCTCCGGTGACCTGATGATTAAATTCGATATTCCTTCACAGTACATCTTTAAGGTATACCAATTGAGACACCTCATAGTTAAGGTTTTTGGTTCGGTGAAAAGGACGCCCAGTGTTCACCCTTTCTGAATCGCTTAAATCTCAGGCAAATGAGCCCCATACCATAGCCAAACTCTCACGCAGCTCCTTCTTAGTAAAGTCCTGAAGCTTTATCTGGCTCCAAGGGTGGGAATCATTGATTGCCAACTCTCCTCTGCCCTGGAATCAGGTGTGGACAGATTTCCATAGGTTTTCTCTCTAGATAGGTACAAGCTCACGCAATTCTATATAGTCAACAACATGTATTATACTCCGTGAAACTATTTAAACTTGGGAAAGTAAATTCTCCTAAATGTACTAGATTGGAGAGGATCAGGGGATATACTACACATATTCTGGGCCTGTGAGAAGGTTGCTCCCTTGTGGAGACATATTCGGGGTAGTTTGGATCCATTATTAGGCTTAAAGTACCTATTCACACCCAAAATTTGTATACTAGGAATTTATTCCAGTATCAAAGTTAATGAAAGGAAATACCACATGGCGCTAATTTCAATGGCTGTCAAAAGATTAGTTCTTCGCCACTGGTTAGATCAATCCGAAATCTCATACCAGGATTGGGTGGCGGAAATGTCCCAAAGCTTTAAAATTGAAAAACTGATTGCCAGTTCCAGGCATGCCTTGTCAGCATTCCACAAGAAATGGGGCAAACTATACGCCCTATATCTCCACTAGGATCCTATTGGGGGTTCCTTATATTTTCCCTCCTCCTTGTTACCAGTATTATGAAACCCGACTTGGTCAGTCTTTTTACCCCCTTTCCTTCTTTATACCTAGACATTAATCGCTTATTGGGGCTCATTGGCTGTTGGTGGCGGCATCCTCCTGGGGGAGGGGAGGGGGTGGGTGGGGTTTGTTGTTTTTGTCTTACTTTCTTGATGTTTTGTTACTTTATTAATTAGCTGTTCTACCATGTTGCTTGCTATGAAGGTATTTTACTTATGCTTGTTCATCTGCTTGTTAAAATAAATAAAGTGTGAATTTCAAAAAAAAAAACCAAATCGTGGAAGGATGGGGTGGTACCTGAGGATTGGAGGAGGGGGGATATGATTCCCCTTCACGAAAGTGTGAGCAAGGCAGAAACAGGAAACTACAGACCTGTTAGTTTGACCTCAGTGGTAGGGAAAATGGTGGAATAGCTTCTGAAAGAAAGAATTGTTGAGTACCTAGAGGCCAACGGGGCATAGGACCAAAGGCAGCATGGATTCACAGTAGGAAGGTCATGTCAAATGAATCTAATCGATTTCTTTGACTGGGTGACCAAAGTAATAGACCAGGGAGGGGCTGTGGATATGGCCTACCTAGACTTTAGCAAGGCATTTGACACAGTCCCATACAAAAGATTAATAGTCAAGTTAGCCAGCCTGGGAGTGGGTCCCAGGGTGGTAGCCTGGGTAGCAAACTGGCTGCACAACAGGACACAGAAGGTAATAGTAAATGAGTACCTCAGGGTTCAGTACTGTGTTCAGTGCTTTTTAATGTTTTTATAGGTGACATTGCAGAGGGTCTGGAAGGACAGGTATGCCTCTTTGCAGATGACACAAAGATCTGTAACAGAGCTGATACACAAGGGAGGGTGGAAAGGATAAGAAGGGACTTGGCAAGGTTGGAGGAATGGTCAGACATATCGCAGCCTAGAGTCAATGCAAAGAAGTGCAAAATAATGCACCTGGAAACAAAAACCCAGGAGATGAGTACACAATGGCAGAGGAGGTACTAACAACAACAACAATAATGGAAAGGGACCTAGGGTAGTCACAGCAGATGACCTAAAGGTGGGCAAGAAATGTGAGAGGTCAGGAAGGAGAGCTCGGGGGATACTGGGATGCATAGGTAGAAGCATTACAAGTAGAAAAAGGGAAGTGGTTATCCCTCTGTACAGACAGTTGGTGAGACCCAATCTGGAGTACTGCATGCAGTTTTAGAGACCCCATCTCCACAAGGACATAGACAGGATGGAGGCAGTCCAGAGGAGGGCAACTAAAATGGTGCAGGGTCTGCATCTGAAACTATATGAAGAGAGACTGAGAGAGCTTAATATGTATACCCTTGATGAAAGGAGAGATGGGGGGACATGATAGAAACTTTTAAGTACCTCAAGGGAATCAACAAAGTCCAGGAGGGTAGCACCTTTCAGAAAAGGAGATGTGCAAGAACAAGGGGGCACAATTTAAAGATAGAGAGGGGATGGCTATGGGGCAAAGTGAGGAAATGTTTTTTCATGGAGAGAGTGGTGGACACATGGAACCACCTTCCCAGGGAGGTTGTGGGGTCTAAAACAGTAGGGGAGTTCAAACATGCATGGGACAAACATAAGACAATTATAGTGGGGGGTAGGAGGAAGTAGGCTGTTGGTTAACTAGACTCTGCAGCTTATCCAATAGGTAGGGAAATGGGCAGACTGGGTGGGCCAAGCGGTCCTTATCTGCCATCAAAGTCTATGTTTCTATGTTTCTATCACAAGTGTACATGAAAGAAAAAAATGCCCAAATGTTTGCTTACCGTAACTGTCTCAGTACTGTCCCCCTTGATAAAAGCAAGGTCCAGTATAGTCCCCTTCGCTGCTTGATAGGTTCACTAGCTGCCTCATCCAGGCCCCCTGCACTGTGTCCAATAAAGCTCTGCCCCTGCATGTTACCGCTACTGGGACATCACAGCGTATGTCAGTGAGGTTTAAATTCCACAGTACAAATTCCCACCTTGTGTGCCATCCTGGTGATATCCTGGAGAAGTCCTTGTCCAGGACTGTGTCTGCTAAGGGTGACTATACACCACACCCACCAGGCCACCGAACCCTTTCCAGGTTAGCCAACAATAACAGTTTTACTTCTTTACCACCCTGTAGCTCAGTGACCGTGATGCATTCGTTGATGGACAGTGACACAATCCACCCCAAAAGTTTCCTACCCTGTCCCTCCTGAGCACCATGAAACCCAGAAAGACCATGTCCTAGTCTGGATGCTCCGTCCACCAGGTTTCTGTGAGTGCTATGAGGTGTACACCTTCTGGTGCTGTAACAGCTTCTAAATGCAATGTCTTGTTCTCCAGGCTATGTGCATTTGCACACATTGCTCACCACTGAGAAATCCACTCCTTTGTTTCAACCATTGCCATTTTCCCATCACCTTCTTGTTGGTGAGTGACAATTTAGACAATTGCCCCCCCATTCCCTTTGTAACAGCAACAAACTCCCCCAGTTGTGGCTGAAAGGTAGGACCTCCTCCATATGCCCCCTGATGTTTTGCCTGAGTAAAAGGGTATGCTTTGTGGTCAGATGTAGCATGTGTTTGGCTAACATCCACTCACCCTGCAAACTGTTTCCAAATGCACCCATGTATCCAAAGCACTGCACCTCAGAGCAGCCTTCAAAACAATTCTTAGACTGAAAGATTATAACTTTCTTTGTTAGCTGCTACTGGAGAATGCAATAACTTCTGATCAGTTTCATGAGCAAGACACTAATGTGCAATGTCCCCTAATTCCATGAAACACTGCTTCACATTAGGGAGCTCTTTTCTGTCTATGTTGTTGGTCCCAGGGTGAGGTAAGATGTGCAACTTCACCGACACCCTACCTGCTTCCTGCATAATTCTCAATTCTGCCTTGCCTGCTGGCATGACACACCTTACCACCACACCTCTTATTTGGGTTCAATTGTTTTTCAGTGAATGACCTTAATGTTGGAGTCTCCAAACAGTAATACTCCTTGCTGTCCCACCTCTGTATAGTGCCTCTCTTCCTGTCCTCATCCACCTGTGGTCTCCTACTCCATCCTCCCTATATCCCACCTGTCCCACCCCTATGCTCTGCATGCTGTCTGTCCTGTGCCAGACTGGCATGGTATATTTTGGGACCTCACTCCTCCAACCCTTCCTCCCATCCCCACCTGCACCTCCACATTTGTTCCGACTTCAATTGCATATGTCTAGTTACTCACCTCTTCAACTCCACCAAGGTACTGTCTCCAATTTGGTCACCTGAGCTCACAGCCCTATGCATTCCCACTCCATGGTGCTTTAACCAACCTCCATTGTAGGTCTGCCTTAGTTGTGGTCTGTGCACCACACCTTAAGTCACCAACCTTCGTCCTTCCACCAAACCTTACTTGCATTGTTATCCCCACAACTCCCTTGGTCACATCTGCCTGTTCCTGTCTCACTGCAACATTGCCCTTGGCTTGAGCAACATGACTGTCAAGTCCATCCTGGTTATGTGTCTCTGCCTCACCCTCTCCAAACCCTTCCAGTGGTGAAAACATGTTGGAGTAATCAATCCTTTGTCCCACTGTTAGGTTCATGGCACACACATCCATACCCCGGTGTGATGGGAGCACTACCCTGCTTATATCCTTACCCACACTCTCAACTCTGTCATACTGTTTTCAGGCCCAAGCCTCTCCCCAATTCATGCTGCTCTATGATCCGCGTGAAGTTCCTCTCCATTTGTTGTCACTGTATGCTCATGTGTTTGTTTTAAGGCCCATGAATAACATTGGAGAAGGAGGTATTGTTGTGGTAACTATAACTGCTTCACAAAGCTAGCACCATTTTCTCATGTCATGCTTTTTGTGTGTTGACACATAACACAAGCAACATATGCCTCACAGTCAATGTAAGTGGACTACAACCGATTTCCTCTGCCCACCACTGTGCCTTTATTTCTGTTGCACATACACAGACAGACAAGTTGCTGTTCTTTTTTTTCATTATTACCAAAATGTATTCAAAAAGCTGAATGTAACCCTCCTGTGGGGGCTTACCTTATTTGATCCCATTCTCCCGTTTGCCTCTCATTTTAATCCTGGTGTTCCTCCCATTCCCCCTCTATGGACTGCCACAGCCCAATTCTGCCTAAAACCTCTGTCCAGCCCCTGCTTCTCCTAGAAGTCCCTGGATGGGGGCCAGAGGAGCTCAGTCAAGATTTGCCGCATTCCTTTTTTAATCTCTCTGGAGTTCTGACCATGATTATGATCAAACAGATGGCTTTCCAGTGATCCTGATCCCTGTTTGGAGCACTTCAGTGGCTGAAGACCTGAACAAGGCTTAATAGAAGCCTCCATTCATTTTAAATAAAGAGGCAAGATGCCCTGTGTTGCTAGGTCCTTCATGAATATTAATGAGAGCTAGCAAAATATTAATGAGATAGTATGCCTGCTGCTTGGGGACTGTATATTTTGGCAGCGGCAACAGGCTGCAGATGGCAGCAAAATGTTAAATAATGTAAGCACTTGTCAGGGCACAGTATCTGCTTTTGTGCAGTGTGGTACAAAATAAATAAATATGTTTATACTGGCTGCACCATAACTTTAAACTGGGGACATTGTTGGACTGCTTGGGGACTGTATTTAAACAGCCACGTCTGCAGCCTTTGACCTATCGTCAGCCAATGGGAATGCTAGAATTTTGGGCAGAGACCTTTGGAACAGTGCCAAAGCCTTATGGGGGGAAAAAGCAGGGACAAATGTTGGTGCTTAAATTAGGAACCTATTAGGCATCAAGGAAACATAGAAACATAGAAGTTGATGGCAGATAAGGACCTCAAGGCCCATCCAGTCTGCCCATTTTTTCTACCTTATAAATGTGCCATAGGCATATTCATTTTCAGATGGGCAAGTAACTCAGCCAATCAGGAGCTGCCAAGATCTCCCAAAATCCAGGAGGCTTTTAATTATTGAGTCAGTTCAGTGGGAGCCCCTCCACGGGGGCTCTAGCCCTTGCCAGAGAAATATGGCTGCAAGAAATGGAGGTAGCTGGCCTCGGGTTGCCAGATACATGTCCTCCAGGGCTGGAATTTATTTTTCCATATTTGGGAAAAGTGTGGGGAAGAATCCTGAGTTAATTTCAGCTATTGGAGAGCTGCAAGAAGTCTGCCAGCAGTTGTGAGAGAGCTGCAAGAAGGCATCCACCTCAGCAGTGAGAGTGCTGATAAATCCTGTAACTTCAGTTAATAGAAAGCTGCATGCAGATCTTGAGTGAGTAAACTTCTACAAAATGTACAAGGGACTCGGAGCAGAGACTCTTGGGGCCAAGAAGCCAAGAGTTGTTCAATGTTTGTTTGCACCCCTGCATCTGATCAGCACCCACTGAAGGGTGGACACCTGTCTAAATGACCATGGAGGGTCTTGTATTTTTAAAACGCTTGATGTGACTGTTTAGTGTGCCTGCAGGGATGGAAGGAAAGTATATTGAGGTCAGATCTTTGCCAAAAGTTGCTGTGAGCACTGTAAATGTACTAATGGGAGCTGCCAAATGCCAACTGCCAAAAGGAACTCTGCTATATGATTTGACTGGTGAGAAGCCAGTCCCTGTGTTTGTAGAAGCTACTTTGAAAGTATTTGCTGATGAGTAAAGTTCTTAATTTAGTTGGGAGCCATCTAAAGCTCTGTCATCTGTTTGGTGAGAGCCATGCTTAAGCTCTATTTCTGCAAAGAATTTGTTTACTGTAGTGGACTGTGCAAGATTTGGTTCCTCCCTAGCGCAAGGTGATGTACTCATATTTCTGCAATGGTGTCCTGTATTACAAAAGGACCACATCTGCCATGCCGGCCATGTGCTTAAATTTCTGTGATGGCTCAAAGCAACTGAATACCTGAATCTGAATAAGAGACTGTCTTTTTAGACTGCCCTGGAAGTCATCCTGGTAGTGTGCCAGTCCTGGTACTGCCATATGCATCCCCCTGAGGGGCATAGTCTAGATGTAGGGGTCTGAGGTGTGCTGGTCCTGTTCCCATCCTAGTCTGTTCCAGAAATGTGACTTCAAGTCCAAGAAGAGGGGCACCTGCAAAGAAGCAGAGAGAGTTCCAGAAATGCAGCTGAAAGAGCCTGTTTATAAAAGTGGTCAGCACAAGCCCCTGCCTGCACCTCAGCTTAAAGCTTATCTCCTGATTTGCATCTACTACATATCTAACTGAAAGAACCTTTCCGCACATGATGATAGCTATAGAATCATGAGTATGCAGACTAGCTCTGCACGTAGAGAAACTCAACCTTGGCTAGACCTACAAGACAGGGGTAAGTAGCCCTTCGATACTTGGCACCAGGATCACATGAACAGTTGTTCAATTTGTTACTGCACAGCAAGCAAGTTACACATTGCATTTGCAACACAATATATACTGAAGGTGTGATTCTTTTCCAGTATACATCATTAGGGTAATATGGTAGAAATATACCAAATGGCATCACTATGCTTTTTTCAATATACAGTATCTCATGAACATCACAGCCACTGCTGTGGTCACAACATTGCTGCTTTCCTGATATCAATCATATGGAAGTGACAATCACCAAAAAAGGTTGGTGGTTGCCACACGTTCTTCCACATTTTGAAAACCATAATTTTAATATTTCATTGAGTGATTAAACCCCAGCACCCCCCACCCCACCATGCATTATGAGACCTGCACATGAGCTTAAAGAACTCAAAATAGGGGTTAGAAGGACCAAGAAGAAAATATAGCACCATAGGTTAGATGGTTACTTACATACTGCTGTGTTCCTTTCGCCTGTAAATGATATAAACCAAGTTTCTAGGATTCAAAGGTCTCCATAACTTGTTAAACCTCCCAATTGTATTAAAACCTGCCGCTTCAATAGCTACCTACAATGTCTGCTACGTGCTGACAACCTTATCACATCTGCACAGTTAAGGCTTTGAAGAAGCACTTTGTTAATATTATTTCAATCATTAATTAGTAAGGTCCCCACACAGACAAAATTAACACTCCGGAATACTGTCACTCCAGTGATGTCATCCTGTAAGTATGTAGTGGCAGGCTTGAAAATGATCAGGGGTTTGTTAACAAGTTATGGAGACTGTTGAATCCTTGCGACTATGGATTTATGACATTTGCAGGAGAAAGGAGCACAGCATCATGTAAGTAACCATCGACCCTATAGTGCTGCATTTTCTTAGGGTAGATTTGATAACTATTATTTATGATTCAATAATGTCAATTTCATCCGACAGTACTAACTAGCAAAACTACACATGGTCTACATGAGTTTGAAAACACATGGTGACATTTATACTGGATGACCAGATTCTGCTTCTGCTGTGAGCACTGTGTGTGACAGCATGAAATGTCAGTATGACAGTCACTGAGGGGGGCATTATCCAATATGGAATAGTCAGACATGGTTCAGCAACTGGATATATAACCGTGCACTGTGTCCATGTTTGCAACAAAACATCACTGTAGGCAATATCAATGGCACAACACTATTTGGTGTGATCACGATTTGGTCACATGATGGTTGGGTGGCCAGCTAGCAGTAATGCAGCAGTCACAGAACAGGAACATACAGTGACACACACAATACTAAACACAGGTCAGTGTCAATGACCTGAAGCATGTGTTTGGCAATGCTACATACAGGTGTCCTTTGTGCTAGCTGTATATCTTATGTGCATGACAAGCCTTCGAAATCATGGTCATGCTTTCTGAAAATGGTATCCAGTGTTGCTTGTCCAAGTCATTGACCAAATTTATCTGTATCCATCATCCATCATCATGCTGTGAGGATGGCTATTGAGTGACTTTCTTCAGTGCAGTAGTGCACCATTGCATGCTCACTAAATGGTTCTGAAATTGACATAGCAAAGATGTGGAGGGCAAGCCGTTTCCTTCCCAAGTTGCTCAGTTACAGTGAGTAACAACAAATAATATTGTGTTCATGATTACAAACTACTGATTGTGAAATGTTTTCATAACTTTTGAACCATTTTTAAAAACATAACTGCTTCTGGTTCAAAAATATGCTGTACTGAAAATAAAGCAATATCTACCTATCCACATGCCTGCTGTAATGAGACCGCACAAGACTACTACCTTTCGAGCAACATGCATGTATGTTACTGAAGAAGACATGCAGGTCCTCCAAATAACATCATGACAGTAGGATAGGCACTATTCCTCTTATTGATGTCACACTAAGATCCTGTTTACAAAAACAGGCAAATGCAGACAAGTTACTTTCGTGTGCCAACTGCCATCTGCTGAGCTGTGATATGCAGCTACTGTAGGTCCAGGCTCAAGATGTTTAAAGGAAAGCAGTCAAACCATGCACAGCACCCATCCTCCCAAAAGCCTTCCACACCGATTTGGCTTAATACTATGATATAGCATTTTGTATGCATTATATCTCACTTGTTTTACTGTTGAAAAGTCCACAAAGAGGTCACATAGTGGCTGCAGCATGGCATCATTTCAAGTGACACAGCAGCGCTGCATACCTGAGTTCCAGGATTTGCAATGGAAGTGATCAGTGAGCGCAACAGTGTCACATGAAATGCTGGTGTGCAGCATTCGCCATAGTGCCTCCTCACAGACTTTTCAAGTATATCATTGAGTTACAATGCATACAAAATGGTCTCCTGTACTGAAAGCATAATCGTGGAGGACAGCTCGGGGGGGGGTGGTGTTTATGGTTTTCACACTTTTCCTGTAATGTGGCCTTCCACGCTGAGATCCACTGATGGGAAAAGATCTGAAATGAAGAAGGTCCACAAATATGTGATTTATAAGGCATTCGTTGTGTACCAAGGATTAGAAGCCAGCACAGCCACCTCAGTAGAAAAGCAAAAAGTTTCCATTAAATGGAGTAGTCCTGTTACCAATCAAGCAAATATTCACGTATATACAGATTGGTAACAGCTAGGACTCACTCACCAAAATAAAACAGATATTCACTCTTTTTGTATAAATATTCACAGCATTTTATTTTTCATTACAGTGTTAAACAAACATTTCAGACAAAATCCTTAATCGGTGTGAACACTGCATCGAATAAATAACAGCCTGCTGTGTTCTTTTCAATATGTATTTTATAATATTTTGCTGCTGGTACCTATTCCTTTTATATTTGTATTCTTTCTGGCATAATCTTGGCAGTGTTTGAAACTTTCCCCTGCCTTGTAATTTGTTTTAAAAGATTTTTGTACTCTGGTGTAGCAGCACGACCTCCTGCTTTCTCTCACCACCGATTGCCATAAATCCTCCTCCACGGCCTTCCTACATCTGCCCACTGTGCTTGCCTTCTGTAGATACCACACTTTTTGCCTAATGCACACAACTGTGTGCACACCCACCAATAATGTAAATACAGCATGGTCCTATGAAGTAGATAGGCATGGAGGCACAAGACAGAAGTGCAATCTTGTGAAGAGCACAAAGTGTTCATGAGAGCCGCACAGTTAACACCAAATGGTGCACCCCTCCATGGAGACAATAATTCATGATTTCTAAAACAAATAAATATAATTACAATGTCTGCTGCTTTGCAATAACATACAACATTTAAGGATCTTAACTGTGGCAAATGCAGGATTATGACTTTTTCCTTAAATGCAGCTAAGACAAACTTGGGGAGGGTCTTGGCTAGCCCAACTCTCCCACTAATTAGCATGTCAGTTTACAGGTTAACAGTGCACTAAGTGGGATTACCATGGCTGGATGGGGTGGGCCATATTCAGCAGCCTGGCACTAAGCTGAAAGTGTGTGCACATAATAGCTGCATCCACACAAATGAGTGCCCCCCTTTCATACAGTGTGCAGTAGTACATTTAGTGCTTTTAATGCTCTAAACAGCCACTGTCACAATGTTGTTTAATGCATTCAAAACCCTACTCATACCAAAGTGCAAAGATGTGGGTGTTGCCTCCCCACAGTGGGAATGTGGCAGAGGCTAACATCATGGGCTGCAGGTCACTGCCAGTACCTTCCACTCCCTGGATTGCCAGTCTATAGCAGCATTGAATTGAAATCTTATAACAACCAAGAACTGTGTCCCAGCATGATCCACATTCTTACATTCAAGTTTACAGAACAGTAGTTAAACATTTCTTGGGCATAGTGAATTGAGGCAGAGGTTCTGAAGCAGAAGTCCCCCATCCCTTGCACTAACCATTTTGAGAGTCGTCCTATCACATGTGCATCCATGCCAGAGACAATCTAGGGTGTGAGCACCTGGGTTAAAGAAGATCACTGTAATATTCTAATGCGCGGTGTACTTGTGCATCTTCTCTCAGCCTTTAAGGGTATGGGTGGAGTTGATTAGAAGGTGGTATAGTGGGAGTGGAAATTGTGGGTGTGTGGGAGGGGGGCAGTTTGTCCTAATTTGACTCATCGCCCAGGTACAGATGAAGGCAGATTGGGTCTGATAGGCAGGAGGCAGTATAGTACAGTGGGTTAAGGCTCTGAGTTGCAGAATTGGAGACCTGGGTTTGAATTACACAGCAACCTAGGTACATGCTGTGTGATCGTGAGCAAGTCACTTAACTTCCTTGTGCTACCAGGTTGCATCTGGAAACAAGCTTCAGCTTAGTGTGCTACTCCTGGTTAAACATAGAGGTACAATTCTTGGACTCAGATCTCTGTGCATGAGCCTGTTCGGAGAGGGCATTGCTTTCCTACCATTGTGTCATCCTGTGTTCCCTTCCCACCAACTGTTGTCTGAGCCTTGCATGAGAAAATAAGCCAACTGAGTCACGCCATGGTCTGACTCCCTCTGCCTAGCCTGGTGATGCCTCCCCCACAGTATTTATGTATCTAGTCATCCTCCTGGCCTCCATGTTCTGTAATCTTTTAGGTGGGTATTTGTTATGTTGCTGGACAGTTAATTCATCTTGCTGAGAGCATGCCTCCATCAGAGAAAAGATGGATTATTTGCAGTGTAAGTTGATGGTTTATGGTTTGGGGCTGAGGGAGTGAGCTCCTTAAGTGGTGTATTGTGTATAGGTTAGGCAGATCAGATGTGATCTAGCTGCCTCCATCACTCAGAGGGTAGCGTAGTTGCTTGATTAAAATTGTTTGATTGGCAGTGGGGAAGAAGCAGCTGTTCATGACTGCATTGTCTTGACTAACGGGCTGCTGTAGGGAAAAGACATGAGCAAAGTGATGTGAATCTCTGGGCTAAACTGTGGGGTCCTATATGCCCTAATAGTTCATGTAGCCAATGTCAGTCCCCACCCATGTGTGGTGTGTAAAGTGTTGGTAGCAGTGAGATGTGTTGCCATATAGCATATAGGGCATTTATGGACTCTGGGAGCCTGGCCATCTGATTGCATGCTACCGCTCAGCTCTGCCCTGATGTGAGAGAGCCAGGGGTTCTATCAAGTTAATTTGCTCAGGCAGCATTGTGCAGTGCACATTGCGGTTGAGCTATGGGAGCTTCTAAACTCAACTGGCTATTACTATCTGTATGGTAGTTTCAGGCTGTAGTGGATGGGCATTCAGGATGTCTCCTCACTTTGGCATTATGGAGTCTCAGTACAGCTAGCTTAGCACCAAAGTCACAATTGGGCTTCCCAGTTGACACAGCAAGGAGGTTGTGTTCCGTTTACGAGGGTCAGCCATCCTTGTGAGGTCTTTTCCTCACTTGCTTGCATTAACATCTCACCCGTCCTCCAGTTGATACCACCATTTGTTTTGACAGGGAGTGGAATTAGGAGAGCCCTGAAAAGAGGTGCTCACCACTGCTTCAGTCTGCCCAGGTCAGGCTACAAGGCAAACGTGTCCGAATCCCTCATATTGCCTTCAAAAAACAATGTCACCACTCTCCCACATTACCCATGGGCTCTTCAACCAGCACAACAGAACCTGAAATACCTAGGGGTAGGATTCAAGTGAAAAACTGCTTTGATGGGGCAGCTTAATCTTAGACAGTTACAGAAAGACCTGCCTTGGTTCAATTTTAAATGAAATATATACAAGATCTTGGGAAGAAATCAAAGGTACCGTTATAACCCAGGTAAGAGATACTGACATAGCAAAAAGTTTTGGAAAACTAAACAATTATAAATGCTATAGATGGTATAAACAAATTAATGCACAACCTAGAAGCTTACCTAATTAAACTGACTAACCCAGAATCACGGGGTATAATATACAGGATAATGCGTCATGTACAGGTGATAACCACGGTGTAATCACCTTGAGAGGTTGCTGGGCATCAGTAAACCTCGAGAGCACAGCTTGAGAGGTTTATCATTGTCCTAGGAACCACGAGAGGGGATTACATCCATAGTTATCACCTGCACATCAGGCATTGTCATTTATAGTGCATGGGTGCTCGACATGAGAAGTTACACCCGCCAAATACAAGAAATTTAACTTTACCTTGTTAATGAATCTGCAACACATCCATATGCTTGTGCAGGAAAAAAAAAATATTAAGATACACAGACTGAAAGACGACAACTAACAGAAGGTATCTTGGTAAAACAAGTAAAACGTTCAAGTAAACAAGGTCAGTCTAATTAAATATGAAAGTTCGTTCACAGCCCAACAAAAAACATCCAGTTAACAATGCAAGGTCATGTTGACAGGTGTAGAGGAGAACTGTGGGTAGAGATGCTGCATGCTCCGATTGGGCCCAAACATCCGGTGACTGAAGAGAAACATTTTGGCCAAAAGATCAATAGTTGAGATCTTGAGGTAATACTGTACTGAGAATAACAATCACACTGTCTGTGTAGAATGCTGATTAACACTGGCATTCTGTTTTGTAAATCCACTGTCATGACATAGATGAGAGTGGTTTATAAGGTTTTGACATCATGACAGTGGAAATACAAGGTTATAAATTATTTATTTTCAGTGGGCAATAAGGGCTCCCCATACATTATAACAAAATATAGAATGGAATTACACAAAGCAAATTATTTGCATTTTATCCAGAAAAGGCCTAATATTTTCACACCTTATTGTAAGTGTGGAAAATCATTGGAGGATAATTTGAAGCACATTGTCTTATATGCCCATTGTACAAGAAAAATAAGGAAAAATGGACTGGAAAAATCTTATGTTCATTCACTACATCTGCTGATAAGATTATTGTGGAAATATTCAATGGCCAAGATAAAAATATACTGTTGCATGTGGCTAGCTATGTACATACTATTTACCTGTAAATGTTATAAGAATTATATTGGAATCTTGACTATTTTATTGATTATGAAGCATGGAAATGCAATGTATTTATTGGACAGTATACATGTACAACCACGCTTAAAACATTTTAATGTTTTATATTGTAATGGTTTTAAAAGTGATCAATAAACTAAACTGTACAGAAAGACCTGGCCAAGGATCTGGACAGATGGAGCAGACTACACCTCTCGCACTGGGGTAGGGCACATACATTCAAGATGATAACAGCATCCTGGATACAATACATGATGGACAATCTCCCCATCAGAATCAGTGCAGGCACCATTTGTGAGCTACACTAACAGATGATGACCCCCATCTAGGGAACAGGCCCCAAAGAATCAGCCAATGTAATTTAACCGAGCCCCAAGACTGGGAGGAGATTGAGCTGGACTTCCTCCTGAAGCAGCGAGGTGCACCCTAATAAGCGCCAAGTTGCCACAAAATACCCAGAACAGGTAATGCAGGTATCCTAAATAGGCAAGTTGTGAAGTGCATGTATTGGGGACAGATGTATATTGAGCAATAATGATCCAGAACCTACCAGCAGCACTAACGACACACCCCACTCTTCCTCTCATGAAGACTGCCTGGGCCAAACACAGAAAAGCAACCAAATGGGAGCCAACAAAATCACCCCTATTCCCCCTGTGGTGGAGCCATCACATCAAAACCAGTATGCAACCTCCCAGCTGGCAAGGCTGGATACGGAAGGGCATACACAGCTTGCACCAAACTGTGCACCAACTTCAGTCAATTCCAAGATGAATTTTGCCTGCAAAAAATGTAACACTGGCAAATACCTCCAGCTGTGACAGACACTGCAAATCATGCTGGGCCCTCAATACAAGCTAAAGGGAAAGCAGCACCTGGATGGCCTGATACAATACAAAGCTCCTACACCGCCCTCAGCTAGGATTATGTATTCAGAGCTCCAAAATCTACAACCAGACCACACAAGTATCCTCCAACAGAAATGGAGCACAGAGCCCACAAGGAAATCACTCTCAAAGATTGGGCAACAGCATGCAGGAACAATTGAGGGTGGCAAGTGACACAAGAAACTGGTTTACCCAATTAAAAATTATACATTGGTGGCATAGAACCCCCAGCAATTGTACAACTGGGGTCTATCTGCCTCTTATCAATGCTGTAGATGCACACAAGCACAAGGTTCCTTCACTCACCTGCTGTAGAGTGCACAGTGGTCTGTGCCTTTTGGCAGGGGCAGATGATTCTCAGGGAGATTATGGGCAGCCAATCACACTAACTGACACACTAGTAATGCTGGGTCTGCCCACAAAGGACTTAGAATGGCTCACTTTATTACAAAGGAGATGCAATGGGGTGTGTGGCTTGGATGCCAAGATGGAGACTGCCTAAATCTTCTGCTTCCTATCCTACCTGCCTATCCTTTAACATCCTAATAGTATAGGGAGATTTAAATGAATTAAAAGTACAGCATCTTGAGTAGTAACATAGAAACATAGAATCTGATGTCAGACAAGGACCACTTGGCCCACCTAGTCTGCCCTTTCCGTACCTAATGGATAAGCTGCACATCCTAGTTAACCAACAGACTACTTCCTCCTACCCCTCACTGGAATTGCCTTATGTCTGTCCCATGCATTCTTGAATTCCCCCACTGTTTTTGACTCCACAGTCTCCTCAGGAAGGCTGTTCCTTGCATTCCCAACCCTCTCTATGAAAAAATACTTCCTCATATTACCTCTGAGCCATCCCCCCTCTATCTTCAAATTGTGCCCTTTTGTTGTTGCACATCTCTTTTTCTGAAATATACTACCCTCTTGGACTTTGTTGATTCCCTTGAGGTACTTGACAGTTTCTATTATGTCCTCCTTCTCTCTCCTTTCCTCAAGGGTATACATATTAAGCTCCTTTAGTCTCTCTTGGTATGTCTTCTGGTGCAGACCCTGCACCACTTTAGTTGCCCTGCTCTGGACAGCCTCTGCCCTGTCTATGTCTTTGTGGAGGTGAGGTCTCCAGAACTGCATACAGTACTCCAGATGGGGTCTCACCAACTGTCTGATCAGAGGGATAACAACTTCCTGCTTTCTACTGGTGATGCCTCTCCCTATGCACCTCAGTATCCCCCCAGCCCTCCTTACTGCCTTCTCACATTGCTTGCCCACCTTTGGATCTTCTGATACAACTACCCCCAGGTCCCTTTCCATGTTTGGTGTTGTCAGTATCTCACCCCCCATTCTGCCCTCTTCCCCAGGGTTTTTATTTCCTACATGCATTACTTTGCACTTCATTACGTTAAATTTAGGCTTCCATACATTTGACCATTCCTCCAACCTTGCTAAATCCCTTCTCATCTTTTCCACCTCACATCGTGTATCAACCCTGTTGCGGATCTTAGTGTCGTCTGCAAAGAGACATACTTTTCCTTCCAGTCCCTCTGCAATGTCACTTATAAAGACATTAAAAAGGACTGGACCCACTACTGAACCATGTGGTACCCCACTAGTAACCCCCCTTTCTTCACTGTGGAATCCGTTTACTATTACCCTCTGCATCCTGTTGTCCAGCCAATGTTTTACCTAGGTACCACCCTGCGACCCACTCCCAGGTTAGCTAATTTGTTTATTAATCTTTTGTGCAGGACTGTGTCAAATGTCTTGCTAAAGTTTAGGTAGGCCATGTTCACAGCCTCTCCTTGGTCTACTACTTTGGTCACCCAATGAAATCAATTAGATTCATCTGACATGACCTTCCCACTGTGAATCCATGCTGCCTTGGGTCCTGTGCCCCAATGGCCTCTAGGTACTCAACAATTCTTTCCCTCAGAAGTGATTCCATCATTTTCCCTACCACTGAGGTCAAACTGACAGGTCTGCAGTTTCCTGCCTCTATCTTGCTCCCACTTTTGTGAAGGGGAATCACATCGACCCTTCTCAAGTCCTCAGATACCACACCATCCTCCCATGATTTGTAAAAAAGGGTAGTCAATGGTGTTACTAGTTCTACCCTTAGTTCTTTTAGAATTCTGGGGTGAATCCCATCAGGCATCATTGCTTTGTCCACCTTCAGTTTTAGGAGTTCTTTCAGAACTCTTCTTTCTGTGAAAGGACTTATATCGACCCCCATCCAGAGTGCTTCTATTGACTGGATTAGGTACCTCTCCCTCCTCTTCCTTTGTGAATACGGAGCAGAAGTATTTGTTCAGTATTCCTGCTTTTTCACTGTCTCTCTCTGCCCAACCATCCTCCTCTTTATTCAGCCTCAGTATCCCTCCCTTTGTCTTTCTTTGCTCCATAATGTACCTATAAAAGGTTTTATCCTCCTTCTTAACCAAGTTGGCTATCTTTTCCTCAGTTTGGGCCTTTGCTATTCTGATTGCCTTCCCCACTTCCTTCTGCCTTAACTGGTACAGTTCTCTATCGTGCTGCTTCTGTGTTTCCTTATACTTCCTGAATGCAATCTTTTTCTCCCTAACCTTCCCCGCCACCTCTTTTGAGAACCATAGTGTTTTTTTCTTTTGTTTTTATTTGTTTATTTTCTTCACACAAAGCCTGTTGCCTCTGTGATGGCAGTTTTGATGTTTTCTCATTGTTGCTCTACCCCTCCTACTTGCCTGTTTGCTGGTGCTTTTCTGAGGCACTCTTCCATTTGACAAATCAACCCTCCTGAAGTCCATTACCTTCACTTTTGTATGGCTTGACTCTACAAATTGAGGCATCCACTGATCTAACTGGTTTACGTATTACAGAGCAACTACTTACCTGAATTGAGAGAGACATTTTGATTCATTTGACAGCAAAGGGGCTGGTGAGATACAGCAGCATGGCTTCAGACATGGAGGATCCTGCAATGTATCCCCAAGTGACCTAATACAAATCTGAGGGACGTTTGCCTAACTGCTTACTGAAATAGGAGATTTAAAATACAAAACTCTCAATCTAAGCAACACATAATATCCATTTCATGGAGCATTACAGACAATGAGAGGGAAATCTTGATCCAAGAAAATGTCACAGACCACATGGAAACATACATCAGAGACCAAGAATATAGATACAGGCAAATGATGGACAAAACAGATGACTTAGACAACAGGGGCAGGAGAAGCAACCTCCATTTTGTGGGGATTCCGGAGGGGGCAGAAGGCTGGGACGCCATATATGTTCTTCAGCAAATGCTGCCAAACATGCTGAAACACTCAATGACCAGCTCTGCTGGAGTTCGAGAAGGCCCGCCTCCCTGCCCTTTCCAAACCATGGCAGCATCCCTGGTTGATCATTGTCAGACTTCTCAGATTCCAAATTAAAGATAGAATTTTAACACTGTAAGAGAATACAGGCCTCTGCACTGGCAGGGACACCTCATCTACATTTTTCCCGACTACTCCGGCACTCTCAGAGCACTATAAAGAATACACTCCAGCCAGACATGCCCTGATGGCACCTCAGGTACCATACAGCCTCGGTACCTGGTGACACTCTGTATATCCAGAAATGGTGTGCAACACTCATTCCAGGACCCAAAAGTGCTGAGGCCTTTATTAAAAGATTGTGGCCTGAAGCACATTTTCCAGAACCGGGCAGTTGCAGAGGCCCAACTCCTATGGAGCAATCACCTAGCTCACCTCATGCTCCAGAGCAGCCAGCAGTGAAACAATCCAGTGCTATGGTGGAAGACTAGGCTTGCATGCAAAGGCACCTAGCTTCACCTGAGCTCTTTTCTTCTAGGTTTGCTTGTAAGGATAGAGCAAGGAACATTATCAGAGCAAGTAAAATGATTAAGGTTTCTTTTGACTAGGCAGATTTACTGTGTGTTATTATTTTCTTTTGTACTCATAAAGTTTGCTACTGGTTGTTGCTAACATTTTACTGCTTTACTGTTCTCTGATTCAAATTGCTGTTGCAGGATATACTTTCTGCTGCATTATTATGGGGTGTGCCTACAGGGTTGTTACTGTTTGGTGCTTACATATTACTGCTTTAATCTTCTCTGATCCAAATAGTTTTTTGCAAGATATGTCTTCTGTTACTGCTTTATTTTTCTCTATAGCAAAGTGTGTTTTACGGGGTATCTCTTCTGTGAAATTATTACAGGTGGTGCTTACATTTTTATGACTTTTTATCTATCGTTAGGCTTAGCAAAATTACTGTTTACTACTATTTTATTTTTATTTTGCTGAAAGGTTTTTGGTTTGGTGTCAAAGCTGTTGCAGTCTCTTTCTCACATTAAAGGAGCTAATTCCTTTCCTCCCACAGCTCTTCCAGGGGATTAGGTGTGTAACAGGGGGTGTGGGTGTGGAGCTGACAAATTCATAGTAACTCCCAACAGAAGGAAGGGTTAAAAGGTCAGGTTAGTTGGTGTTTTTGAGGTGGAAGACTAGGCTTGCTGGCAAAAGCACCTAGCTTCCCTGCGCTCTTTTCTTCTAGGTTTGCTTGTAAGGAGAGAGCATGGAACATTATTAGAGCAAGGAAAAATATTAAAGCTTCCTTTGGCTAGGTAGATTTACTGTGTGTTATTATTTTGTTTTGTACTCACAGGGTTTCTTACTGGTTGCTGCTAACATTTTACTGCTTTACTGGTCTCTGATTCAGATTGCTGTTCCAGGGTAAACTTTCTGCTGCATTATTACAGGGTGTGGGATTGTTTTTTGCAAGGTATATCTTCAGTCACTGCTTTATTTTTCTTTGTAGCAAATTGTTTTTTACAGGATATATCTTCTGTGAAATTATTACAGGTGATGCTTTACGGGTTTTACAGTTTTATCTATCATTAGGTTAAGCTTTCAGGGCTACTGCATGTTTTGTTGGTTGATTGTTTCTGCTCTTACCTCCTTGTTTCTTTTATCCATGGTTCTTCTTTTTTGGCAGGGGAAGGGCCCAGCCACCCACCTCCATCCCCAACCACCACATGCTACACTCCTTTTATAGGTTAGCACAGTCATGACATTTCCTATATCAAAGCTGGAAAGGGAGGATCACATGGGTATCCACACAATGACCTCACTTATATTGGCACAAATGATTTAACTTGTTAAAACAAGTTATACAAAAACAAACAATAAAAAAATAAAACTTTTGCTTTCATTTTCCTCCTTCTGATTACTTGGACCAGGTTATAAATCCAACAACTCATCTAGAATTGATATTATTAACTGCAGGTACTGTGAGACACTTTTAAAAAGGGCAGTTATATGGGATTTAGGATGCTGTCCTACATACTGGACCATTGGAGATCTAAGGGTTCAGTTCCAGGCAGCATGGACAGAGACTGTGAGCCTCAAATTGCATATTCAGGAGAAAATATTTTAAAAGAACAACATGCCATTTCTCCAACATCCAATTGAAGCATCTTGACCACAGAGGGTAGTTGGTCCAGGAGGTTGGCAGGTGGTTAGGAAGGGAAAATCAGGTGCCCATCACTGAATGCTCTCCAGCGTATCACCTCCACAAACCATATAAAAACTACAAACTGGTATCTGCTTCTATCTCTGAAATCAAACAAAGGGGCACAGGACACTGCAGCACAGGAGCTAGTGCAACAAAACTCACCCAAAGCAGGGAACAAAACAAAAAAGCAAAAAGGAAATCCAGAACTCTTCTGATCATAGGAAACTCCATGATTCAGGGAATTGGTAAGTACCTCCAGCCGGGGGTAATGCTTAGATGTCTCCCAGGTACATCAGCATGGAGAGACACTGACTGCATTGCTAAAATTGTGTAGGAAGCTGGAGAAAAAATCAATGTCCTGGTACACATAGGGACTAACAATCTCGCCAGCCAGTCAGTTGTGGAGACCAAGGAACACCTGATCAGGCTGGGAGGTAAACTGTCATCCATATCACATGGAATCTCCTTCTCTGAGACCCTGCCTGTCTGAAGAGGGGGGCATATGAACAGAAGGTCAGATAAGGGGAGATAGGACAGCTAAACCTGTGGCTCATAGGCTGGTGCCAGGAAAAAGGACACAAATTTGTAGGTACTGTAACTGGCAACAGTTTTGGAAGTGAAAGTTCTTGAAATTCAATGGAATGCATCTGACTAAGAAGGGAGTCAGTGCATTCGAGCAGAAGTCTGACATCTTTGCAGAATATTTAAACTAGCAAATGGGGAGAGGGTACAGCACCCGATACATCGAATGGAAGAACACTTCTCCCCTGAAGTAGTGATCAAACAGGAATTCAGCATGTTTGCAGTTCATTTGCATCACCAGGTAAGGAAAATGGTTCTGCTCCCCATATGACATGCAGAAGAAACACCAGACCTCATCCAACAACTAACACACCAAAATCTGTCCCATGGAAAATCATGTACACAAATGTCTGCAGTCTGGGAAACACGATCCTAGACCTGCAGGCAACAATGACAGAGGCTAAACTGGATATAGTAGCCATTAGTGAGACATGGTTCACCAGTAACCACACTTGGGACACTTCAGTACCAGGCTATGTACTGTTCAGAAGAGACAGAGGTGCAAAAAGGAGGGGTGTTGGCCCTTTATGTTAATGAAAATATCAAAGCTACAGAAATTCAGAATACATAAGGAGCCAGAAGAACCGTGTGTCACCCTGGAAACAGGAAATGGGACAGCCATACGAACTGGGGTTGTCTACAGGCCTGCAGACCAGGCGGAGGACATAGGCACATTACTGTTAGAAGATATACAAAACATGACAGCTAAAGGGGAGGTTCTGATAATGGGAGATTTCAACATGCCTGATACCGATTAGTCAATACCAGCAGGAACATCCACCAGAAATAGACACATAGTGGATTCCATGCTGGGGGAGGGCCTTAAACAACTGGTAGAACAACCCACAAGAGACAGGGCTATCCTAGATGTTGTACTGACTAATGGGGAGTGGATCACAGATCTCCAGGTAGAAGGTCACCTGGGGACCAGTGACCATCATATGGTATGGTTCAGTTTGGCCACTAGAACAAAATCATCCCATTCCAAGGCAAAAATATGGGACTTCAGTGGAGCTGACTTTGATAGGATGGCAAACATAGTTAAGCTAGCCCTGGCAAGAAGAAATACAGGTGAGGGGTACAAGTAAAGTGGGCAAGCATTAAGGATGCAATACTTGAAGCAACATCCCATTGTGTTAGAGAAAAAGCAATAGCAAAGAAGGAGGAAACCACTTTGGTTCTGAAAAACAGTAGCAGAAAAGGTCAGAGCCAAAAGGCTGGCCTTCAGGAAATATAAGGGAAACACAGTGGAACAAAGATAAGGAGGCATACCAAACTTCCCTAAAGGAAGCAGGAAGGCAGTAAGGAAAGCAAAGGCCCAAACTGATGAAAGACTAGCACAAACAGAAAAAGCAGAGACAAGACTTTTTAGAGATACATTAGTGAAAGGAGAAAGTCCAGAGAGGTATTGCTAAGATCAAAGGGATAAGGAGGAGTATGTGGAGAGGATGAAAGAAAAGCATCTATCCTAATACAGTAGATACTTCTGCTCAGTATTTACTGCAAAGAAAGTAGGCAAAACACTCAACACCATAGACACAAGAAAGTACACTAATCCTTCACAAAAATCTTAAACTCACTAAACTCCAAGTAACAAAACAGCAAATCACATAACACCATCCCAAAACACTAAAAACTAAAATGAAACAAACCATGCAAACATTAAGCAAGCTCTCTGAAACACAAGAAGTCCAAAAACTAGAAAAACTCATAATCCCCTCACAAGTAATAGCAAAAGGAAGAAGCAAGAAACACAAACCAATCAGACACATCCAGCAAACACAGAAATTTAAAATCACTCATAAGAAAAGATAATTACAACACTTAGAAATCCCATAGAAACACAGAATCCAAAACAACATAGAATTTGAAAATGAAAAACCCTATAGGAACTAATCTCACCAAATTTCTTTGGCACAAGTAACCAAGTAGCTGAAACAGAAAAAGAAAGGAAGCAATTAATGCTTACCTACACTTAACTTCAACAAAACTTTCCATACTATTCCACATAGAAATTGATTAGAAAGCACAAATGCAAGCTCAAAAATTACACCGTGAGTCAGGTAGTCCTTTCAGAAGTCGTCAACACAATTTACTTAAACATAAAACAAAAGTAATAGTAAACAATATACAATCCAAGAAGAACACAAGTCACAAGTAAGTACACAGAATCTATCCTGAGAGCCTGTCCTCTTCAATATCTTCATCAGTGACATTACGCAAATGGACACAGAGGTTAATTTATCTGTTTACAAATAACACCAAAATCTACAACAGAGTAGATGATCCCTGATGGGGTGGCAGAAATGAGAAGAGATCTGAATAAACTGGCAAAATGGTTAGAAGGCAATGGGTTTAACGAAAGTGCAAGATCATACACACATAGTGAAGAAAAACTCTAAAGCCACCTATAGGTTAGGAGGAAGTTGCTGGCAATCACAAGGGAAGAAAGAGACTTGGGCATCATCATCACAGATGATCTGAAATCATCCAAGCAGATCACTAAAGCAGTAGGTAAGACTAGAGGATGTTAGGGGTGTATTAGTAGGAGTATTGCAAGTCTTAAGAGGGAGGTGATAATCCCTTTTACAAGACACTGGTTAGGCCCCATCTTCTGTATTGCATGAAGTACTAGAGGCAGCAACTGCACAAGGACATTAACAAAATGGAGGTAGTCCAGAGAAGGGCAACCAAAATGGTGCAGGGACTGCATCAGAAAATGTGAGAACAGATTAATAGAGCTCAGTATGTGTACCCTAGAGCAAACAAGGGAGAGAGGTGATATAATCAAAACATTCAAACACCTTAAGGGCATTAATAAGGGGAAAGAGTCTAACATGTTTCAATATAAGAAAAATAGCAGGACAAGAGGACACAGCATGAGATTAGAGGGGGGCCAATTACGGGGTAATGTGAGGAAGTTCTTTTTCACAGAAAGAGTGATGGATGCATGGAACGGCCTACCTCAGGAAGTGGTGGCTATGAATACAGTGCAGGACTTCAAACAGGTGTGGGATAGGCATAAGGGAGCAATACAGATGATTATGAATAGATAGGCCATTGACAGAGTACAGGACAATGGCACATTCATAAGGTAGAAAAAATGGTCAGACTGGATTGGCCTTGAGGTCTTTATCTGCCATCAACTTCTATGTTTCTATGCTATGGAATCCTCTCCTGCAAATCATATAAGTGAAGGATGGCAGCCAGCATCAGGAAACAGGGCAGAAGTAGCACCAGAAAATGGGACAAAGAAACAGATCCTCCGAGGCAAGATCAACTCACTGCAGGACCTGTAGCAGAAACCAGCCAGCATCTTCCAGGAGTTCTGAAGGAGATGCTTATCATCACCCACCCACGCATTAAATGAAGGCAACCCAGCAGCCCAAACCACAAAGACAGTGTACAACAAACTTACTGGCTATTGCCATGGCTCCAGTGATGCTCTGATGGTGGCTGAGACTTCCTCCAGTTCCCCAACTGACAAGGGCAGCTAATCTATCTACTGCATGGCTGCCATTGTGGCCTGTCCTCTCCCGGCCTCTATATCCCCATCCAGGGGTGATAGCTGAGGCAGTGTCAAGTCTTGAGCTGGGACTCTCAAACCTGCTAGCAAAGTCCGTTGATGCTCACCATTGGTTAGGTCTAGCTGTTTACTTCTGAAATAAGCCATGCCAATCCTCTGTTTAAAGGGACAGCAACAGATTAAAGTTAGTACTACTGCACCCCATACTACTACTATACATGGAGCAGTCCCGCAGTTCATAATATGATGTTTTCTATCTTCTATTTTCTGCATTGTTATTGTATAACAGGTCACATGGTCTTCTTCCAAGATGCAAGGTTCATTATGTACTGTAAGTGTAAGTTAAAAAATAAATTTATAGTGCCACTACCTGAGGTATCCTTTTAAATTACTTTGCTTCTCCTTTTAATTTCTGCCCATAACCTCATTTGGAGTCAACTAGGAGGTGCAAGCCTAGGGAATTCTAATCAATTTTAATCAAGCAGTGTTGTTTTTACTAAAACACATTTAGCACACTATCTCCAAAAACACCCTCACAACAATTGTTTTAGTAGTGTTTAGGTTTAGTGAGAAATGTCATTCGGTGCTCATACATTACAGTATAATGCTTTGGACTTTTTACAGCAATAAACACACCACATTTAGGAACAGTCTTACTCCGAGGTGTTTGAAGCTGTTCCTGTCCCCAAACATGCCTTGCATTGTAGTCAAAACACATATAGAACAGTCTTACTTCGAGGCATTTAAAACCTTTCCTGTCCACATATCTGCCTTGCACCATGTTATTCTTGGCTCAATTGCATATTCCACATATTCTTCATACCTTATGTTGAAACAACTGGCTTAATGGTGCATTTAGTTCTTAGAACTTTGAATTTTCATTTTGCTGACGTTTCTGAAACAGAAAGTGCCTTCCTCAGAGGTCAGAGCTCTGAGGAAGATGCTATGTGCGTCAGAAACATCAGCAAGTTTTTCCCCTGGATTTCTCATATGCTATGCAACTAAAGTCCTGCTCCTGGAGCCATAGAGATGGTCAGAACACAATGTAGCCAGCCCAAAATGAAAATTCACAGGATTTTAGTATCATCTTCCTTCCCTTTCAGCTTTTCTGCAATATCAATTATGAAGACATTGAAGAGGAGCAGTCCATGTGACACCTTGCTGGTCACTTTCTCATCATTAGAGTGATGTTGCCTAACCATTAATCAGTTTCTAACTCAATCCTCCACTTGGGATCCATCTCCTAGGCTGCTCAATTTCTTTATCAGTCTCCTATGCAGTCACTGTCAAAGACCTTGCTAATTTCCCGATAGCACTGCTCAAGAAAAACTGCCCCACAACTGGGTGTGCTAAAGGAAGGCCACAAACCAATACTCAGAATCCAGCACTACCCACCACTATAAACATGACCAATATAAAACAACAAGTATGTGAAATAAGCAGTTTTTAATAGGCGTACAATTCAGAAAAGTGCAAACCTCAAACATGCCAAAGCACAGACCATGATATGAATGGCAGAGCCCTACTAGACTGCTACTGGTTTCACCAAAGCTTCATCAAGAAGAGTCCTTAGGTGTGTAATCAACCATTTTATACAAACAGGTAACCAATTAAAGAAACAGTGCTTAATTGTGATTGGTCAAATATGGCATGTTCCTGAAGCCCAATCACAATGCAATGCTAAACTGAGTTTTAATTATGAAGAACAGTTTGTGCAAGGTTTGGTACTGAATCCAGCAATGCTTATGAAACTCAATCAGAAATGCTAAAGCAACTCATTGGCGGAACAGTTTAATGTGACTTGTACTGTATGCATGTACAGTACCATCAAACCCAATTAAAACAGTGTGAAGCACAATCTGTTAGTTTACCATTCTGTGATAAACTAAAAATATTATTAGTTAATATTGCTAGTTAATATATACACCACATAAAAAACTGTGTTAAAATAAAAAGCTGAAAAAAGTGAAATATAAGACAGGCCTAACAACACTTTCCTTAACACTGGGTAGGGAAAACAAAGGGTGAATAATAACAATCACCCTCCTATCTGTTACAACTATGGGCCAAAATACTTAGAACAAAAACACTCTTTCCAATTATAGCATAAAGCTTTTACACTCCTATACTCAACTTTCTTTAGATAAATAAACAAAAAGGTATGATATACCTATAGGACTACAGATATTTTCCAGTAATATGAAGGAGAAAATGTCCCAATATTGAATTTGTAATCATTAGTAACACCTTCTTACATATGGACTGACAATGATAACATATAAGTCTGTCCATTATTTAAATTCATCAATTTGCCACTCTATAGTGATTCAAAACAATATGTATATATATATATATATATATATATATATATATATATACACACATACATACATACATATATATATATATATATATATATATATATATATATATATATATATATATATATGCTACAGGTCTGGCAGAAATATCTCTGATATCTGTTTGAGTGCCCCTGTGAATTATCTCATCACAAGTGGTGAAGTCATGAGTGATGTCATAATTCCAGGGCACGAGAATAAATATTGGAGATATTTCTGCTGCACCTGTGGCGTATCCAATTTATGCAATGTTTTTTCTATATTTATGTGGTTTGTGATGTGGTTTTAATTTTCTTTGGAGTAGTTCTTTATTTTTACAGTTTATATTGTTGGGCATAAGGAATTTGAGCATTGGATTGGGTATGCTGTTTCTGATTGACTAGTATACTGTGGGAAAATTATTTTGATTGGATGGAGGTGGCAGAGTGCCATGGAATGTGAGTTGTGATTGGCCAGAGCCAACTGCAATCTGATTGGTTGGGAGGGTGTCTGTTAGAGTGTGCATCTGTGTGATTGGTGTGTTTGTTGATTGGGTGGGGCATATATTAGGAGATTCGCAGTTTCTTCAGTTGCGGCCATAGAGTCTCATGGAGTGTGGCTGCGTGTGCTTATTCTTTTTGATGACACCATGGATGTTCGGGCCTCGTGGATGTTGCTAGAGCAGCGGGTCATCATGGAAGGTTTCCATTTAGAGTGCATGGTGTTGGTATGGCTTTGGAGGATCGGTGGTGTCTGGTATCGGTGGATGTATGACTTTAGGCAGTTTCTTGGATTCAGCGATGGATGTGATCTGCTTGCTGACACTGGATGAAGGAAGGAGCAGTCATGTGGTTGGATTATTTGTGGTGATCAGGGGATGTTAGGATTTCTTTTTTTTTTTCACGGACTAAGGAAGGCTGTCTTGTCTGGTTGGATTATTTCTCTTGATCATGGTGTGGCTTGGATTTATTGTTGTCCTTTCTTTGTTTTGAGGATAGATTATCTTTTGGATTTAGAAAAGTCGAGGATAATTGTGGATTTTGCAGCAAGAAAGTTTTATTTTTTAAACTCATCAGAAAAAGTGCAACAGGATCAATGCTGTGAAAGGTAAGAGCACATTTAAACTGATTGATGGTTATTAGGGATGTTAGGGTGAGGATCACAACATGGGTTAGTTTAAACTTTTTAGAGCCATTTTATTAAGATAAGGCAAATTAAGTTTATTCACTGAAGAAAACAACATTTTTATGGCAAGAACCTATTCTGTTCTAAGGTATGACAGTACTATTAATGCTTTTGTTAAGAGAGTTTTAGTAACTGTAAGAACCATGTGAACACTTTTTTTTCAGAGCAAAGATCTCAGTAATAGTATTTTTATTTTTTTTAGTTAAAGTCCACGTTGTCTGATGGGTAGCTTGCATTTCCCTTATTTGGGTTTAACTTTTGTTATGTACAATCCTCGGATATAAGTCCACATTGTTTATTGGGTAATTTCCATGTAGTTCCTTAGGTTTTCAGGCGATGGTGGGGTTTATGTCAATCTCATTGGAGTCTGTCAGGTATTTAGCTGTGGAAGAAGGAAGACATCATTAGTGATGACTTAAAAAAATGTTTTCTGGGTGTGGGAGTGTGTGATATCTAGGGGGTGGTGAGGGGTTTTGGGGTTGGGGTATTGCTTACTGGTGCTACAGATGCTATGTGTGGAATTCTTTTTGCAAACTGTTTTTACATGACTGGGTTTGGGTGTGGGTTATCTCTGACAACGTCTGCTCTCCTTAGATACCCTTGTCTTTATATAAATGAAAGACACTTCAGTGGATAATCTGGGACTTTTCCCTGAATGGTCTTTAGGGTGAACTGTATTTTATATGACCTTCACCTCTCATACAATGTTGTCCATCCCATTTGATTGTATAAATGACACTTATGCATATTAAAGGAGCTATTATGGATGGGTCTCACCATCCTGTTATACAGAACATCCAGCTTAGACAATGCAGTGATCATACATGATGTCTACATAATCTAAAATTGGAAACATTTGTGCTGGAATTATTTTATTTAGCTTTTTTTATACCCCCCTGCCTACTGGGTGACAGGGATACATGGTATTTTTCCAGGACCTTCTCCCCCTTAGTTTACAGCATCCCATCAAACACAGTCGCTCATGCTTGTCGAGGCATGCAGACTTTCCAGAACAGCATGGCCCTGCTCCACCCACCTGGGATTAGCCAGTCCTCCATTTGCCTGTTGCTATCACCAAGACTCCACTTGGGGACAGCCAAGGGCCAGGAAGACTGACCTCCCCTATCCAGAGGAGGAGAGCTTGCCTAACGGCCCACTCAATCCTCCTTCTGCTCTCCCACCAGCTGGACACCTGGTGGCCTGAGCTTGCTCCCGAACCCAAGTTGCTGGTGTGATGCAAGTTGTGATGTCCAGAGCCTCAACCCTCAGTGCCACTAATCCAGCATGTTTGAATTATTTTAAACCTTGTTTTAGCGTCTAAACATCCCTTCTGTCTGTACAATACACCTAAACACTTCCCAGCTTTGCTTATCAAGTTGTTTACATGTATGTTATCTGATTCTATGGGGTCCATCTGGAATTCTATTTTTTGTACCCCTTTATCTTCTCTATCCTGTCTTCACCTGATATGCAGTATGCATAACCAACTGGTTAGTACTAGGATCACTTAATGTTCTTGCTGTTTTAAACAGCATACCATTTGTTTTAGTTGAATTTAGTTTTAGGGAGGACATCTTGAAAAGGCTGCAGGCCTTGAAAGGTCATTTGTAAGCATGGTTGACTCCTTTGTTGAGTTATCAGAGATACTGTACAGATGACTATCATCTGCATATAGCTGACAGTCTACACCTCCAATGAACTTTCCCAGCCCCATCAAGTACAGGGTGAAAAGTAAATGTTCCAGAACAGACCCCTGTGGAACTCCTCTTTTTATAATGATGTCACCTGCTTGTTTTCTGTTCACCACTGGTCTCTGTTCCCTTTCTGTGAGATAGTTTTAAACCAAAACAAGGCCCCAGAACTCAGCCCAATCTTATCTATTTCTCTCAGCATCATCTTGTGATCCTGAGTGTCGAAGGCCTTGGAGAGATCAACAAAGATAGGCTTGGTTAATTTTCTGAGTTAGCTTTGTTAATATCATCCAAAACTCTTGGCACAGCGATAACTGTGCTGTCATTTTTATGAAATCCTGATTGGTATTTGTCAAGCAGGTATTCATTCTCCAGAAATGCCTGAAGTTGTCTAGCCATAGATCTTTATAGCAGTTTGGCTACCACAGAAAGGGGGTAATTGACCTGTAGTTAGTCATCAGGCCAGGGCTGCCAGCCCCTTAATATGGCAATAGCCCTGGCCCTTTTTACACCTCTGAGGTACCTCACCCTTCCTCTAAGACCAACTGAACATATATGTCAAGTGTTCCAAAAGTTGTATGGCAAAAATCCTCAAACATTTTGGCATTGAATTATCTAGCCCACTGCTTTCATCCACTTTAACTAAAGAAGCTGGTCTCAAACCTCTTTCTACAATAATCTCTTGAAATACTATTATTTACTACTCTTTAGAAAGGGTTCCTTTATGTTTCTTCCATCCTTTGGTTTTACTCATCTCCAAATGTTCATACATCCCAAAAAAGTTGTTAAATTTGTCTGGTAACTTAGCCTCTCAAATAGATACCTTCTAGTCTTCCGAAATGAATATATCCTCTCTGTTTTTTCTTTTCTCTTTAATAGTTTTATGGTTTCCCAGGAATGTTAAGGACCACCAGCCAGTTCATTGATCTTATTCCTAAAGTAATTTTCTTTTGCAGATCTAATCTCATTTACAAATCTGTTGCTTACATTTGTATATTTCTGCCACTCTACAGACTTGACTGTCTTCCAAGCCATTTCCCACTGTCTATTTTTTCTTTTTGACTTCATTAAATAAGAGTTAAACAACACTGCAGATATTTATTGTTACTTTCTTTGATGTTAGTGGGACATATCTATCATATGGTATACTTAATTTGTCTGAGAGATAATTCTAAGCATCATTCTTTCTGGGATTATATATAACATATCCCAGTTTAATTTGTCCAAGTCAGCCATCAGTTTAAAATGGTCAGATAACTTAGATTATCTAAATTGTATAACCTTTGATGGTTTCTGCATATTTTGTTTCCCCCCAGTACAGAAGATAGTATGGTGGTCACTGGCAAAATCTGTCATGATGCCAAATGTCCTGTAAAGATATAAGGAATTTGTGAAGATTAGGTACAGCATTGATGCTTTAACGGGAAGTTAACATTTAGATACATTGGCAAAGTTATTAGATGTTAAAGTCCTAGGGACAGAACATTTTTCCACTGGTGTGTGGACTTTTCAGTATTGTTCATCCAGTCAAGGTTAGTCCCCTATCAAGAGAAGTTGATAAGACAAAACATAAGGGCTAAGATATTAGTCATCTCTACAGACAGCATAGCGCAGTGGTCTAAGGCTCTGAGCTGCAAATCTGGTGACATCCAGCAGACCAGACCTGGGTTTGAATCCCACAGCTTCCACTTGCATACTGTGTGTCCCTGAGCAAGTCACTTAACCTCCTTGTGCTCCCAGGTTGCTCCTGTAAAAAAGTGTTCAGCTTAGTGTGCTATACCTGGTTTAAAAATTAAAAAACAATTTTTGGGCAGAAAATGTGTGTGGTCTGTAACAAACAAAAGTACTAGTTTGCACTCCCTTATAATTTATTTCTAATACTAACCCTTCACATACTTCATTGATATTTTTAAATCCAATTTCTTGTGACCAAACATGTTTCCAAAGTAAATAATGAACACCCCCTTCGGTTCTTGACTTGTCTTTTCAAGCTATAGCCTTCTGTGTTCTATCCATCTTTCAGATGAGACATTACCATCTTTCGGATGAAATGTTAAATCAAGGTCCCATCTGCCTGGATTGGTGGTAGTTCAGGTGGATACTAAAGATCCCATGGCACTTATCGAAAAAGAATAGGGGAATTTTGATTATCATAACAGTACACCAAAATGAATATAAACAGTGTTAAGTCACACAAAATAATAGACAAATCATATAGAAAACAAAAACAAATAAGTATTGCAATCATACAGTATCAGAGTGTTGTAAAAGAAATAATGTGAAAACATCCCCCCCCCACTAAAAGAGTAGGGGGATTTTTTTTTTAATAAAACATAAACAGAAAACTATACATGATAGTGTTACTTCACACAAAATTATAATGCAAAAACAATGAGATACTTAAATAAGTATTACATGATACATGTAACAGAAGTGCAGCAATAGAATCTCAAACATAATAAGAAATGCAGACCTCCCCAGCCCCCACTTAAAAGAATAAGGCAGTCGATGAAATTGCAACAGCATTTAACAACAGAAGTATGTTAAATTCACACAGAATAAACTATAACTTAGAAAGTAATGAAGTATATGACACCTATGTAGTAGGAAACCAGTGTTGAGACCCCAAAAAATAAACCTAAAACTGAGATAATCTCCTCCAATACTAAAGGAGTAGTGGAATTGGTCATTCATGCTAGCTAAGAACAAAAAATAAAATCAAATGGAAGTAGGCCTCACTAAACTAAGATTATGGAAAGGACTGCCCATCATAACCAGTCCATGAAGTCCCATCATGACTGAAAAAGGGAGAGTGAAACCCTATCACTATCCAGAGATCTCAAATGAGTAATAGACTTATGGACCATATGAAACAACTCTTCAACAGAAAAATAACATTGTTGAATAGTAAATCGACAACTAACATGCCAAATGTGAAACTTAAAACACACCAAAAACAACCACATGGTTACTTTATCGTTCTTAGTTCAAAAGTGTGGTAAAATACCTAAACATAATATATCTAAGGTCATATTATAAAAGGGGACATAGGCCACTGTCGTCTGAGAAGAAGCCAAAAGTCTACAATGAAAGGACAGTCCAAAACCAAATGTTCCATTGTTTCTACTGTAGCAGTACAAGTATCCCTTGGGCAATAACGGTCAGTAAGCTGCTTATGCTTTAGATTCCTCTGACATTTAGTTTACCATGAAAGGACAACTATAATACATCTACATATAATGTGGAATACGTGGAGAAGTTAACATAGAGCCTATTGGACTCCTATGGTGAGAAGAATACTGAATCAAATAAAGCGGAATCCTGAAAATATTTACTAATAAAAAATTCATAAAATTCTTTCCTGCTAAAAGTAGTAAGGTGGTCCTTGGTAACACCCCATAATTTAATTTTACCAAAACAATCCTTCAATGTCTGTAGAAGGTATGCAATAGGCTTTTGTCTATACAAATGAGTATGTAATGGCCAGGAAACAAAAACGTCACCTAAAGAGTCCAAAAGCCACAGATACCATAAAGTAACCTTCTGTGTAAGCAATAATTTGAAATTGAAATATAAAATTGGTAAAAAAGAAAACAATAGGTTGGAGCATTTTTAGACCTCCAAGCTTCTTCTCACGGAATAACAAACTCCTTTTAATCGGGTTCAATTTATTACCCCAAATACAAGAGAAAAAACAGCCATACATCCATGTTTCCAGAGATGGGGGAAGACTAAAAACTGTACTCAGGTACAAAAAAAGTGGTAACAAAAACATCTTGATCATATAAACCCATTTTAACTTAGAAAGCCGCATGAATTCCAAATCTTCACCTTATTCTGTGCTTCATCAAGTTTCAATTTCCAATTTTGGTATGTTAAATCTCCAGTTCCAAATAGAAGACCTAAAATAACACAAACATCCCTGACCACTGGGATACCTATAATAGTAGAAACATGCACATCGTCAACTCTAAGCAGTATACAGTGACATTTTCCATACTTAATACAAGCACCAGTGAGCATCATAAAGTCTGTCAGGACAGAATCCAAGACATGTGCTGAAATCATGTCACTTACCACAAAACAAACATCATCAGCATACGCTATGCATTTAATCTCCTGATCGGTACTAGAAAAGGATACTCCCTGTATATCCTGTATAGTTTGTACTCTCGGTATCAAGGGGTCCAAAGAAAATAAATACAAGAGCGCACTTAAAGGGCATCCTTGATGCACCCCCCATTTAATAACACACTTTTGGCCTATCCACCCATTACAGTAAACCTGTGCAGTGGCCTTATGATAACAGGTCCGAATCCAATTAATAAAAACAGGAGGCACCCCATATTGCTGTAAACAATCCCATAAATAGGTGTGTTGTACATTATCAAAAGCTTTGGCCTGATCTAAACTGAAAAGCAAACCCGTAATTTCTCCTGTGGCTCCTTTCTGCATGATTTCCGAAGAAGGATTAAACCATCCATTATTTTCCTATAAGGTATGGAACAGGTCTGCACGGGGTGCAACAAGAAGTCCACATGGAGAAGCAACCTATTATGTAATATTTTTGTCAAAATCTTAAAATCTGTATTCAGCAAGGTGATTGGCCTCCAATTCACAAGCTCTCTCTATTTCCTTTTTATACATTAAGACCACTAATACTTCAGTCATACTATCCGGTAGTATACCAGAAACTAATATTTCATTAAGAACCTTAGTAAATTCCTGCAATAAAATTGGTAAAAAAAAAAAATAAGGTTATACAATTCATAGGGAATCCCATCCGTCCCAGGTGCAGTGCCATTCCTAGCTTGTGACAGAACACCAGAAACCTCCCTAGCAGTAATGTGTGTGACTAGCATATTGGCATTGTGAATCAAAAGGGAGGGCAAGTGGCACTGAGCTAAACAAGATCTATGCATATCAGACAAGTCACCCAAGGAACCAAAAAGTGAGCATATGTGAGCATCTAAAACCCATAAAATGTCTTCCTTATGTGAACACCAATTACCATCCTTATCTCTTACACCCTCCATATATTTGTGGTGTCATTGATGAGCACAGAACTGGTAAGAGCTCAGAAAGGCTTTAGAGCCCTGCAACCCAAATCGACGTTCTTGATCCAAGGATTTTAAACAATCATACTGAGTGTTATTCATTAAATTCCATATATTATGAAGTTCTGGAAGCACAGATGTATTGCCTTGAGCCATCAAAAAATGCAATTCCAAAAACCGTGCTCCATGCTTTTGATATAAATCAGATTTGTGTCTACCATTTATTTTTCCTATAGTTAAATAATAATGCTTAATGTAAATTTTAGTATCCATCCACCATTCTCTATAGGTATCATAAAGGCAGACAGCTGACTTGTGAGCCTCTAACAAAGCTATGAAACCTTCTTCTACTGTGGGGAGGTGTAGAAGGCCAATATTCAGCCTCCAGTACCTTGGACCAAGATCTAGGTTCATGACTGGCAACTGTGACAGTTAGCATAGCATGATCAGAAGGGGCCACAGGCATAGTTGTGGCATCAACAACTTTTAAGGATGGAGATAAAACAAAATCAATCCAGGTAGCTTTAGTTCCTTGAAAAAGTTTGTTAGAGGTGCTAGAGAACTCAAAGGCATCTATCAACCCAGTCTGATTCAATAAGGCATTCAAACAGTTAGCATCACAAAATAGTTTTGTAGTGTGGAGGTCTCTATCTTTTGTATATTTACTACAATTGAAGTAACCTCCTTAAATACATGTTTAGCCGTAAATAAATATGGCTGAAGAAGCCAAAAAACATTGATCATTGGCAACTTAGTCTGTGGAGCAAAGACCTTTAAAAAATGGCACTGCAAACCACTAACAACCAGATCCAATAGTAAAACATGGCCGGGGACCACATCCACCAATTGCAACAATTTAGCAGAGGGATTGTTAACTGCAATACGACCAATAGGTAAACCCCCAACGCCAACCTATCGTAGCACGATCTAAGTCTTCTTTAGTGTGTAATCTTGTATCCTGAAAAAAACACAATATCTAGCTCACTATGATAAAATAATGAACATATCAACAGTATCTTCCATTCAGACTGAATACTATTCACATTTAATGAGGTGATAGAAATATTATAAATCTCCTGCATGCAAAAAAAATGAGAATAAAAGAGAACAAAGGAAACAGCATCTCCCATAAAGAAGGCAACAGTACATGCAACTATAAGTCTAATTTCTTTTTATTCCACTTTCATGTCCCTGTTCTATTCTTTTTATTTTTGATAGTATCAGGGGTGTCCAGGGGTTGATCTATATCAGGCGTCCCCTCAGGCTGAGAAGACTACACAGACGTAGAGTCAGATTCAGTAACAACATCATCCTGCAACACCTGAAAGGTATTTTGCAAGGAGATAGGGGGTAGCACAGGGCCAGTCATCCCCAAATTCTGAGACCAAAGACTACTTCACCTGTTGGAGACCAGGGTGAAGTCCTCATCCGGGGGCAAAGGTGGGGGGCATCAATGCTTTAATGATAATGGGCTCTGCAGGTATAATTATGGTGTCCACAGCAGAAAGAACCCCAGAACAACAGGAGAGGGAAGGACAGATATCCCAGTGTTTTTTACTGTAAACCCTTGCTGATTAGCACAGGCAGATATCAGAGGTCTTCCAAGGGGAAGGGGTGGTGGCCTCTGATGCAATGCAGCCTTAACTGCCGTGTTAACATAAGAGTCCTGTATGCAGAAATCCCCATTTGATTTATTCTGGGCAGCCCAAGGGCAATCAACATAAGAGTGCTCTGCTTCACAAAGGGAGCATTTCACAGGGTGATGGCAGTCCGTCTGAAGGTGCCCTAATTCACCACACTGAACACATTTAATGACATCACAAGTCCTGCTGAGATGTCTAGGTGAGCCACATTTATAACAGTGACAAGGCTGGCCAGGGTAGAAGACAAAACCTTTATCCCTTCCGAAGTAAAAACAACTAGGCAAATGTTGCAAGCCTTCATCCGTCTGTAGTAAATTTATTTTATATCTCCAGCCACCATTCCAAAACCCTTCTGTGTCCAAAATGGGTTCAGGATTAACCTGTATTGTACATTTTTTCTCAAGCCAAAAAGTAATATCCTCGACATTTACCCCCTCATTCCTAAACAGAACTGTAATCACTTTAAATGACTGTTTAGTAAGGGGAATGGCCTGAAAATGAGACCACGCTGGATTCATTTTAAGTGAAGCATACTTCATCCAAAACCGATTAAGCAAGTCCGGGGTCTCAAAACTAATGTCAAAATCATTATCTCCAGGTGTATGAATAAGTGTATAGACTTTGCTGGGAGAAAAACCCAGCAATTGTTTTATCAAAACCTTGCCAACATAAAACTGGTCAGGCATATTGTCAGTAGACCCCAAAAACCACAACCTCATATCATTTCTATGCTTAGCTAGTGAGACAGGCTTCTTAAAGAGGCTAGCAAAGGTGGCTGGAGGGACAGTTAAAGCAGAGTGATCTGTATCATCCTAAATATGTGGCTGGATCATAGTGGTGACATCAACCACAACAGAAGTATCAGGGGCAACCTGAGCTACAACTGGATCCAAATCCAACGAAAGAGAAAAGGAAATACTGTCAGAGGAAGGTTCAATGGTCGGCACAGCTAATCGTTCAGGGGAAGCCCCAGTGATAGTGTGGGCAGGGTGATCTACAACAGGGATGTCCCCTGGTGCAAGAGACTGTGATAACAAACCAGCTGAATCCACATCAAAGCCTTGCAAGGCAACACCCTTAGAAAGAGTCTCATCCAATTTCAATTTCCCACCCACCCTAGATACCCCAGGAATTGAAATGTCAGGGTCCACAATCCATACACCGGAATCTAGTTGGAGCCAACCTGCACTTATAAGTGCCTTTTGTGGAGACCAGGAAGCCTTGTCAGTGTCCACCTGGGAGAGCAGGGTCTGGGGCGGGGAACAACAGTCCCCTGAAACAGCAGGGATTATAGTTTTTAATACTTTAGATCCAGTACCTGTGTGGCCTGAGGGAGTGTCAACCTCAGGCCATTTCCTTTTCTTGAAATCTTCTTCAGCCTACCATTGGGCCTGTTGATAGTCAGCCATTGTTGCCTGCAAAAGTCGCCACGTTTCCTTGCGTCTACTGCACACACCCTCTGATCCAGGAAGTAGAGTGGCACAATCAGGCATATCTGACAAAGCACCATGAAGTTCCACCAGAGGAACTGGGCCTTCTTTCATCTCATAACTACCGGTGACTCCTGCACCGTCTGAAGAGACCGCCTGTCGCGAGGGATGCGGTACGCTCTGCTGGCCACCACTAGGGTGCATTCCAGCCATACCTTCCCCCTCGCATAAGACCTCTGTGAACTGTCTCACAACCATCTGGTCTTCTCCACTGTTAGCAGCCATCTGAAACACCACACACACTCAGCTGGCTCCACAGCGCCCACTGCCGATGAGTAGGGGAATTTCCCCGGTGTCCTGGCCAAATTGCTTCCATTCACTAAATATACCACCAACAGCTTAATCTGGTCAATTTCAGTTGCTTACCATTTGTATCTTCGATCACCCCTGAAAAAGGGACTTCTAGGCCCAGTGGGTTTACCAGGTCAACAAAAATTCAGTAAATAAATATATCATCACCTATTTTTATGGCTACAGTGGGCACAGCCCTGCAGATGTCTTTGTTGTGACATTAGAAAAAGGGAGCTCTGCAGATACCCAAATGGACTAGATAAAATTGGAGGCTTTGCGGAATCAATGCACTGGACTATTTTGCAGTTACTAGCTTGAATCACGTTACTGTTCTCTTTCAAGAAAGATTTAATAGCTCATAAACATGTCAACTTAGTCAGCCTTTCAACTGAAATTGATATGGATATCTCCATCTCTTTCTAACTTTTTCTTCTTGCCTGTGTTGTACTGAGATGCACAAATAGGTGATTTCATAGCAAGCCTTCTAAAAAAATAGTTTCATTCTACACATGAATGCCACATTTTTAGAGAATAATTAGTTGGAAAGCACAGCACTAGAGATAAGATTTAGCAGTTTGAAGGTCGAAAGCCCCAAAAGGAATGCTTTGCAGATATACAGTGTCATAAAACATCCAGTGCTGAAGTCTTACTAAAAGGTAGGGAAACTGAAAGTCATGCTGAAGTTGTATGTTCAATGCTGGTTAGTTTTAAGTTCTGCTTCAGCTACAGTAGCAGCCACAGACACTGCCAGATATTTCACAACATTTCTGTGACATTTCCAGAATATCTCCTGCTTTCTGCATTTCCACAGTAGGGGCAGCAGAGAGAAACTCTTCAGAAATTTTGCGAAATATCTGGAAATAGCTGGCAATGTCTCTGGCTACTACTGTATGTAGAATAGTTGAATCCCAAAAATGATGAACACTTTGAACATCCTTCTGATCACAGGCATACCTATCAATTGTTATGAAAGTTGCATAGTGCTATGATACTTACTCTCTGAATTACCCTTGTTCCACAAAGGTTTACTGTTTTTTTGCAATGATGTTAGGGCTTTTTCTGGACACACAAATGATTGAATAATTGAACTAACCTGATAGAAACATTCCTTAACACTAAATATATGAGGCCCGCTACTTATACACATAGTATTCTTTAAAATAGGAACGTGTTACCCATTCTGGCCATTTGGTATGAATTCTGAATGTCAAGTATCAGGATTTGAGACCATTGGTTCTCTCACCACCATCAGAGAAATCATTTCAAATATAAGAACAGCTTGAAAATTCAATAAAATCAGTCTAATAAAAGTCAATATATGCAGGGAGAGCCAGTTTTTAACTGTGTAAAAGCTGTGTCACCATAAGCAACCATAGTATACCTTCACCATCTCAATTTTACAGCAGGACCCAAGATAGATGTTGAATCTCAATTGGACTAGGCTGAAAACACAAAGAGGTTAAGTGACTTGCTCATTGTAACAGTTCTTATTACAACATTATTTACTCAGGATAGCCTGAATGAGTTGCAATATTTCTTTCCCTTTGGGGTCCTGCATTACAATTTATTTACCCAGGGTACCCACCTGAGATGCAGCATCTCATTTCCAGTGGGATCTTGCATTACAATCTACTTACCCAAGATAACCCTCTTGAATTGCAAAAAAATGTTTTTCCTGTGGGGTCATGCATTCCAGTTTATTTACCCAGGATTGCCTAGCTAAGGTGCAGCATCTCATTTCGAGTGGGGTAGAGCATTATAATTTATTTATCCAGGAAAGCCCAGCTGAGATACAGCATCTTGTTTCTAATAGGGTCCTGCATTACAATTTATTCACCCAGAATAGCCAGCTGAGATACAGCATCTAATTACCAGCGGGGTCCCGCATTACATTTTATTTATCCAGGATCACCCTGCTATGTTGCAAAGTCTCATTTCCTCTGTGGTCCTGCATTATAATTTATTTACCCATGATAGCCCAGCTGAGTTGCAACATCTTGTTTCCACTGGGGTCTGTGCATTGCAATTTATTTAAACAGGGTACCCAGTTGAGGTGCACCATATTACTTCCAGTGGGGTCCTGCATTACAGTTTATTTACCCAGGGTTCCCAGCTGAGATATAGCATCTTATTTCCAGTGGGGACCTGCATTACTATTTATTTACCCAGGGCACACAGTTGAGATTCAGTATCTCATTTCAAGTGGGGTCCTGCATTACAATTTAATTATCCAGGGTACCCAGCTGAGATGCAGCATCTCATTTCCAGTGGCGTCCTGCATTACAATTTATTTACCAAGGATATCCCAGTTAAATTATGTCTATGAGATCCTTATTGAGAGCAGTTTACTGGTGGGACTGCATTTTGTGTAACACCAGTATCTTTGTTGCTCTGATGACATCATCCTCCAGCAACTTTGATGGAAAAATGGAGGAGAAACACAATGATAACTTCTGGGGGATGTAATTTGTTGTTTACAAACCAGATTTGGACAGAAGTAGGACTGCTGACAACCAAATGAGGCATACAGCACTTACAGATAAAGAGGAAAATATTGCTATAAAAAGATGTTAGAATTCCCCTCTACTCATTTCTGGTTACTGAATGTTTAGTAATGCAGAGGGGATCATTATTTGACTTTTCAGTACCTGTAGTACAACATGTAATATTTTATTATGTACCAGATCCACAGTGATGGGAAATAACTGTAAGATACATGCCAGCCATAATGAGAGACATGATGGGCAGTCTTATAATGTTGTGGCTCTGGAGTGTTCAAATGCCAGAACCAGTCAACATCAAAGGAATAGCTCACTGGAGTAGGAGCAATTGCTTACATTGTAAACCATGGAGTGCCAATACGGATGTTGTCCACCAAAAGGAATCATTACTTCTCAAGTTTTATCTACTATGATCTCTCAGTTATTAGAAACATAGAAACACAGAATTTGACGCAGATAGGGACCACTTGGCCCACCTAGTCTGCCCATTTTCCTACCTAACAGATAAGCTGCAAATCCTAGTTAACCAACAGCTTACTTCTTCCTACCCCCCACTAGGACTGCCTTATGTCTGTCCCATGCATTCTTGAATTCCTCCACTGTTGTTGACTCCACGCATCTCCTCAGGGAGGCTGTTCCATGCATCCACAACCTCTCTGTGAAAAAATACTTTCACATTACCTCTGAGCTGTCCCCCTCTATCTTCAAATTTAGCCCCTTGTTCTTGCACATCTCTTTTTCTGAAAGATGCTACCCTCTTGGACTTTGTTGATTCCTTGAGGTACTTGAAAGTTTCTATCATGTCCCTCTCTCCTTCTTTCCTCAAGGGTATACATATTAAGCTCCATTAGTCTTTCTTCAGATGTCTTCTGTGCAGACCCTGCACCATTTGGTTGCTCTCCTCTGGACAGCCTCCACTCTGTCTATGTCTTGCAGAGATGGGGTCTCCAGAACTGCACACAGTACTCCAGATGGGGTCTCACCAGCTGTCTGTACAGAGGGATAACAACTTGTTTTCTACTATTGATGCCTCTTCCCATGCATCCTAGTATCCTCCCAGCCTTCCTTACTGCCTTCTCACATTGCTTGCCCACCTTTAGGTCATCTGATATAATTACCCCCAGGTCCTTTTCCATTTTTACTGTTGTCAGTATCTCATCTCCATTGCATACGCTTCCCCTGGGTTTTTGTTTCCCATGTGCATTACCTTGCACTTCTTTGCATTTAATCTGAGCTGCCATACATTTGACCATTCCTCCAACCTTGCCAAATCCCTTCTCATCCTTTCCACTCCATCTTGTGTATCAACCCTGTTGCAGATCTTTGTGTCATCTGCAAAGAGACATACTTTTCCTTCCAGTTCCTCTGCAATGTCACTTATAAAGACATTAAAAGGACCGTTCCCAGTACTGAACCTCTGCGGTACCCGCTAGTAACCCTCTTTCTTCACTGTGTACTCCATTTACTACTACCCTTTGCGTCCTGATGTCTAGCCAATTTTTTATCCAGGCTACCACCTTAGGACCCACTCCAAGGCTGGCTAACTTTTGTATTAATCTTTTGTGTGGGACTGTATCAAATGCCTTGCTAAAATCTAGGTAGGCCATGTCCACAGCCCCTCCCTGGTCTACTACTTTGGTCACCGTGCATTATTATTGACATTTCCATGATTTTAGGATCCTACTTTGAAATCTATATAATTGCAGGACATTTCCACGTATTTAGGATCCTATTACAGGAATCTCTGCAAAATGCAGGATACATAGATAATTATCAGGGCAGGTTAATGAGCAAGATAGTAAAATGGCATAAGCTGTAGCAAGGAGTACATGAATCCGTATTAAAAAGTTGATAAATTAGTGTCCCAAAAAGTCATATTCAATCGGAAAGCCCATAAATATTTTCACATTCAAAATAGTATTGTAAAGATATGCAAATGTTTCACAATGATACATGTCCAGATTTCAAAGCAGGATCCTAAATTCATAGAAATGTCCATGATAATAGTTTACATGTCCTAAATGTATGCAAATACTATCAACTATAATGAATGACCAAAATGTACAGCAGGTTGCAAAATACATGCAAATTTCAATGATAAGAGGTAAATAATGTCAATATGTATTACTCTCAGTATGATTATATCCCTTCAACCTCTCCTTCGCCCACTGTCTTTGTTTTCTCCCATCTATCCCTGCACTCCACTTAATTGAAATTACAATTTAAAAAATTATGTATTAATAATGGCTGCGCTTACATCATAAACCAGGGAGTGCCATTACTGATGGTGTCCACCAAATGGAAACATTATTTCTTACATGTTTTAGCTACAGTGATCTCTCAGTCACTGTCTGCTGCACAGTGCATTATTTTATACATGTGCATAATTTATGATCCAGCTTTGAAATCTGGACATTTATAATTTCTGGACATTTCCATGTTCTTAGGATCCTATTATAATGATCTCCACAAGATGCAATGTAATTTCAGTACACCACAACAACCCTTAACAGATTCAACCATCATTCCTGTACTGCATGTTCTCTACACACCTCTCACCACCACCACTACAATTATTTTGCAGCCAGATTGGCTCTGACCAGAATTTGTTTATTTAACCAGGATTCTGTCAACACCATAATATTTTAAATGTTCTTAAACAGGTAGAAAAAGCACTGGACCACATGGCCCTTTTACAGGTTTAACCTGGGAACATATGCTTTAAACATAACACATACTTATGATAAACCAAACTGTCAAAAATAAAAGTTAAAGTATGAAAGAAAATCTCAACATGAAATATCAAACATTAGTACATCACATTAATTGATAAATTGTTCAATATTGTGTCAAAAAATATCTGAAAACAGTATCAGCAAGCTTCAGTTAGTAGATGGCATTTATTTTGTGCTTTGAAAAGATAACGATTGTTTACAATTATTTCTTTATTTCTAAATTTATGGTGTTCCACATTTTGGTAGCAGTGAATGTATTTATTGATTGATTTCGATTTTCTTTTTAATCCAGTAAGGCTCACAGAGACTAAAAGTCCCTTTTCCATAAGTGACCAAAAATTAATTGCATACAACAATCATTTATAAACACTGGCGACAGTCTATGACAAGATATAGACAGTGACATAGAATATCAGAGTACAGACAGCATTAGCAAGCAATTTACAATCATGGCAAAGCTGAGGTATAATGACAGGGTTAAACGATACAGATTTTGACATGAGGCATTAAGAAAGTATAGCTGCAAGATAACAGTAGAAACTGGTAGCATGTGGAAGATATAGGTTTGACCAAAGACATCAGAGAGGTCACCAGAGGGGCTCAGCTCAAACAAATATGCTAGCTGCACTTCAGCTTGAGGAGCATCTTGTGGCCCATGATTTGTACAAGCCACTCCAGTCTGGTTTTTGTGTGAGGCATAGCACAGAAACTGCACTAGTCTGGGTGCATAATGACCTCTTTAGGGCTAGAGATCGAGGGGAGGGGACAATTATTGTTCTCCTTTATCACTCTTCATTATTTGTCACGGTGGACCACAGAGTGTTACTTGACCACCTAAGAGAATTTTGTGGCCTTGTTGGCACTGTCATCTGCTGGTTTGAGTTTTTTCTATCAACCAGGAGGCAGAGAGTAGTGATGGACAATTTCTCCTCCTCCCCTGACCACCTGTTAGGCTGAGTTCCCCATGGTTTGGTCTTGTCGCCAATGTTGTTTGCCATTCGTATGCTGCCTCTGGGAGAGCTTAATAGGAAGTACAGTCTGGGTTTTCACTGCTATGCAGATGATACCCAGCTGTATCTTTCCTTCACCCCTGGAACATCTTGCACAGTGGAGATGTTTAACAGCTGCCTTGCTGAGATCAATGACTGGATGGCCTCCAGCAGGTTGCAACTGAACCCCAGTAAGATGGAGGTACTGGTGGTGGAGTCGAACAGAGGGTGTGATAGGTTGGCCTCTGGTGCAGAGACAGGGCTTTGTCTTGGCTCTGTACCATTAAAGGCCTCCTCAAGGGTGTGTGATCTGGGCATTATTCTTGACAGCAGATTGACACTTGAGTTTCAGGTAGTGTCTGTTGTCTGTACCAGTTTTTATCATCGGAGGAATATCGCTAGGATAAAGCCCCTAGTTCCACCACTGAAACTCCCCACTTTGGTGCATGCCTTCATAACGTCCAGGCTTGACTACTGTAATGCACTCTATCTCAGGGTCTCTGGGGGTACCCTGCACCAACTGCAGCTGGTGCAGAACGTGGCAGCTAGGCTGTTGACAGGACAGCCTAAGTACTGTCACATCACTCTGGTGCTACGTCAACTGCACTGGCTGCCAGTTAGGTGGAGGGTCCTCTTTAAGGTGGGTTTGCTCACCTTTAAGGCCCTACATGGTCTGGGCCCTTGCTACCTGAAGGACCTTCTTGCACCTGCTGTCTTGGTCCACTCCCTCCACTCCTTCTCTAGGGACCTCCTCACGATTCTCAGGACGAGGTTAAAAACTGCTGGCGACAGAGCATTTAGTGTTGCTGCCCTATCCTGTGGAATTCTCTTCCTTCAGCCATCAGGGAGGCCCCTTCTGTGAAGATATTTAAGGCCCACCTCAAGGCCTTCTTGTATAATCAGGCCTTCCCGGAATGTGTTTTATAGTCCCTACCTGTTTTAGGAATTGATGTCTGATTTAGTTTTTATTTAACTTATTTAGTTACTGTTCAGGGTAGTAAATTCTGGTTGAACTGTTTGGTATATTGTATTTAAGTGTTTATTATTGTGTTGTCTTGTATTTATTCTGATTGCTGTAAAGTGCCCAGAGCCTCAGGGATGGGCGTCTTTTAAATAAAACTTGCCTTGCCTTGCCTTACAAGAGGTTTTTCCCTAAGGTAGGATTTAAAGGATTTGTGATTGGTGCAGGCCTGGATGCTTACCAGGGGGTTGTCTCACAGCCTTGGAGCTACAGAGGCATAGGACCTTTTTCGGGTAGCTGTTGCATTTCTTGTAGCAGTGAGAAGCAAATGGGAGGAGGACCGAGGTTTCTATTGTGAGGCTTACATTTCAGGATGGTAAAAATATTAGGTGGAGGGGTGTACAATTTTATGTGATAGGCAGAGTGTGGAATAGTGAATCCTACTTTCCAATGGGGGCCAGTTTAGCCTGGCTTTTGCCTTGCAGTGGTGCCCCCTTTTACCGGCATCCTCAGTAAAACAGGGTGCACTGTGATATACAGTTTTAAGCTTAGTGAGCTTGGTATCTTCGAGAAAAGATAGGACGGGGGCACCATAAAGGATGGCAGGTAGTGAAATACTGTTAGCTATAGATACTCTGGCTTGCGGTGATGTAGGGGTTTGACCAATACAGAAGCCGCAATTTTTGGTTTAGTAGTTTTGTCAACCGGTCAACAAAAGGCTTGAATAAGATTTCCTAATCCAGTATAACTCCCAGACATTTACTAGAGTTCAAAGTCTCTATGAGGTCCCAGTTGTGTGATCATATTTTTAGCAATTCACTCTTGACAAGGCCAAGATGCTGATGGTCAAAAAGAAAGGACTCTCTCTTCCACTTAACAGTACCTTACTTGCCTTGAACTATGCTGTATGTTTCCATTTGAAGTAAGCTGGCATGGAGGCCTGACTTCACTGAGTCAGTGTCTAAGTGGTTTCTGTATAGCACAGCATCATCTGCATAGATCAGAGCCTTGACACTGCCACAGTATTTTGGCAAGTCATTAATAAAAAAGAGAGACCAACAACAGGCCCAGGATTTAACCATAGGTAACTCCCTCAGTAACATCTCACAGTGTGGAGTGACTGCCTCACTATTTAACTAGCTGTTTATGGCCAGTTAGGTAGTTACCGAACCAGAAGAAGGACAAGACCTAGCCCCTTTAATTTATGCAGAAGCAATTCATGATTGACTAAGTTGAACACCTTAGTCAGGTCTTTAAAGATAGCACCAGTAGATTTGCCAGTCTTCAGAGCTTAAAAAAGATCTGCCATGAGTCACGCTAGGTCTGTGTCCATGCCATGGCTCATTTGAAAGCTGTGTTGGGCATCAGTGACCAAAGAGCGGGTTTCAATGTCAGACTCAAGCTGGTTGTAGATCATTCTTTCTAGGACTAGGGAAAGGGTGCAAGGAATGGAGATTGGCCAGTACTGCTCTACAGGTTCCTTAGCACCCCTTTATGCATGGGAACTATGTGGGCCACTTTCCATATGTTAGGTAGGTCACTCTGCAGGAGGGATATATTAAATGGCACTGTAATGGGGCAGCTAGAATATGGGCACCAAGTTGAAGCAATCTGTGTTCTATCTTGTCATGGCCTGCAGACCCTTCCTCTTCTATCTTCAGCAGTTTGACTAGTAACTGCTGTTAAGAGAACAGTTTAAAGTGGAACTCAGGTTGAGATAATGGGGTATGGGGGTGATAGGGCGTGTTGGAGAAGGGTCCAAGTCCCAAGATTTGTCCCTTTTCTCATGAGCTTGTGAAGATCAGGAGTCTGACATTTGGAGGACAAGTCCTTGACTCTTCTTTAAATCATAGCTGCATGTCTGTTAACTATGCTAAGGAGACCATTACTTGAAAGTCAAGGGCAGTACTGACATTGTTCAGTCTCCTGATTTCTTTCCAGCTGGTGACAGCAAGGTTCTCCAGGAAGGCATCTTCATTAATCTGAGAAAAGTCCCTAACTTGTTATGGTTCTTGGAGGGGGTTTAGTGAAACCATCACTCAAAATATAGAATGTTTGGGGATGGTCACTGAGCAAGTCAGCTAGTATGTCTCCATACAATGCCAAGGAAGCAGCTGACTATTTTTCTGTATTAAGAGACCAGCAGGGCAAAAAGGAGCAAGAAAGCTGATAGTGGCTGTTGTGGTGTTCTTTTTGTTTTAAGTGGAAGACCAGCATGTGTTTTTCTAGATCAGCATAGGACAAGGATGAAGGACAAGGCAGTTATTCTCCTTAAGGTTGTAATTGCCCTCTCACCCAGCCCTCCACCCAGCCACCTGGAGCCAATTCCAATCTTATAGGTACAAGGACTGATTGACAACAGATACTTCCTGTGGAAACAAGAAGGGTGGGTTCACCAGGACAAGTCAGAGGTGGAGAAATGGTAGCTGCAAGGGGGTTTTGCCATGCCGCAATGGCTCCCTGAGAGTCACATCCACTGCAGCGGTGCAAGCATACCAACATCCCCAATACTGATGCATCCTGAAACCATCTAGCAACACTGTGCCCCCCCATACACCCCTCATGTAGGGGGCTGTGCTCCCACACCACCCTACTTTAGATTACTAACTCCATGTTGCACAGACAGTGGAACTAGGTGCCTACTCCCCATCACTGCACAGTCCATCACCGTGGAATCCCCATCACCACAATGTCCATTGCTATCGGGTTTTTGCTGTGGGGTGCCACAGTCCCATCGGCATATGCTCCAAGGGGGTGTGAATAAACAGGGCATCTGGGAATTGTTAGCCAGAGAGTAGACGATTTGAACACTGCATGGGGGTTTAGAAATTGAGTTGGTGAGCATGATTAGATAGTATAAGGCAGTAGTAAAAGGGAACAGAAGAGAGGGTAAAGAGGCAAAAAAAGGAGGGGGAGTTGTTAACCTGTAGATTCACTATTGTACTGTTGGTAGAGGGCAGCAGGTAAGATCTTCATACAGGGTGTAATTATGATGGAAGTGGTGCAGTGCAGTGGCTGTGTGGTGGCAGTCTTCAGGGAGACCTTCTGGAGACTGCAGTGCTACCCAATCAGCAGGCACCTCTCTGGTCTGAGGGAGGAGGTTACTAAACTTAAGGCCAAATTGGCACGGGTTAGGAGGACCAACTGCCCCACTCAGGGGCCACCAAATCCACCTCTACTGCCTCAGAGGATACTGTGAAGGAGGAATGGATGAACAATGGTGGACATGGGAAGGTTTAGGGTGGTGAAGCATAGATACATCTCAAATCCAGTACCACTACAGAACACCTTTGCCACACTGGCAGGGTGGGGGAGTCCCACAGAGGCACCCAAAGTAGTGATGGGGATGGATGTGGAGGTCCTCCAGGGTAGAGACCTCAGGAGGGTAGCACAGGACCCCAGAGGAGGAGGAAGCAACTCCTTGTGAGGTACTCCATTGTTCGAGGAGTGGAGTTGGGGTCATGTAGTGGGGTGAGAGGGAGATTAAGTGCCTGCCAGGAGGCATAGATCAGAGAGATAGAGAGTGGATCCAGAGGATCACTAGGGAGGCAGCAGGGAGGGAGGAACTGGATGTCATTGTCCATCTTGGGACAAATGACCTGGCTAGGGACAAGGAAGGGATAGGAAGTAGTGTTGCTCAGATGTTATCTTAGAAATTAGTATACCAACAGATACCTCCCATTTGGCCAGATAGTTGCTGTGGTAGGACAGCAGTGCTATCTAACCATGGATCCTATCCTCTAGGATCCAGCGCCTGGATCCTACAAATGTTGTGAATCCTGTGGATCCTAGCAACAGATCCAGCTCAGATCCTAAATATCTGACCTAGGATCCCTGGATCTGACCTAGGATCAATCACTGTCTAACCGCAGATCATAACAGTCTGACTTAGGATCTCTGAATCTGACCCTAGATCCCTGGATCATAACTACGATCCATCACTACCTGACCCTGGATCCTAACTATCTGACCTAGGATCCCTGGATTCTAACTAGGATCCACAGCTATCTGATCCTGGATCCTACATCTGTGTCTGGTAGTATTTCTTGTAGGATCCTAGGTAGGATACCAGCACTATAGAACAGATAGTGGTAGGTTTCACAAAAGCACTATCTGAGCAATGCTAGCAGGAAGAGTACAGGAGGAGTTCAGGGAGTTGGGGAGGGGCCTTGGTCAGATAGCAAGCTCTGTGACCTTCTTGGAGGCACTGCCGGTTTGTGGCAAGGGGGATGCTAGGGATCTCTGCACCATGGACTTCAATGCATGTTTGAGGAAATGGTGTAGAAGGCCATGTGTGCAAATGCTCACAGCCCGGGAAATAAAATGCCACATCTGGTGGATTTGATGGCAGAGGCTGATCTGGACATTGTCTCTATTACCAAGACATGGGATAATGGGAACCATAACTGGGATACAGCTATGCAAGGTCATACTCTAGTCAGGAAGGACAGGGAGGGTAAAAAGGGAAGAAGGGAAGTTCTTTATATCAGAGAAGGTATGAAAGCAACTGAGGTACAGGGATTGTGGGGGTGTGTAGAGGCCCTGTGGGTCAACCCAGAGATGGCAGTGGCACTGCTATTCATACAGGTGTGTTCTACAGACCTCCAGCACAAGGGGAAGAGCTGGACAAGATTCTATTGGAATCCATCTGTAACATGGCAGCTAAAGGGACTGTGCTGCTAGTAGGTGACTTCAGTCTGCCAAATGTTGAATGGAGCATACCAGCCATAGCCACTAGCAGGGACATACTGTACTCCCTGCAGGGGGCATGCTTTGGGCAGCTAGTGCTAGAATCCACCCATAAGGGTGTGATTTTGGACCTGGTATTTACCAATGGGGACAGAATTGTAGATATCATGATTGGTGGACACCTGGGATCCAGTGATCATCGCAAGGTGTGGTTCAATATGAGTACAGTGGCAGAGTCAAGCCACATAAAAAAGCTAGGGTCATGGACTTCAGGAGGGCAGACTTTGCACAGTTGTGTGTATATCTCAAGAAAGCCCTAGCAGGGAGGGAAGACTGGGGGGGTGATGTCAGGAACACTGAGTCCATCTAAGAGGAGATACAGTGGAAGCAATAAACCTTTAGGTTAGGAAAACAAAGGCAAGAGAAAAAGAAAACCACTATGGTTCTCAAAGGAAGTGGCTGAGAAGGTAAGACCGAAAAAGTTGGCTTTCAGGAAATACAAGGAAGCACAGAGGAGGAGGACAGGGTAGTGTATCTGGATAGGCAGAGTGATGTAGGGAAGGCAGTCAGGAGCGCAAAGGTGCAAATGGAGGAACAATTAGACCAGGCAATAAAGAAAGGTGACAAGACTTTTTATAGGTCCGTTATTGAAAGGAGAAAGACAAGGGGTGGGATTTTAAGGCTTAAGGAGGAGGAAGAAGGGGAGTGTGCAGAAGGGGACTTGGAAAAAGCAACAATCCTCAACAAAAGTTTTGTTCAGTAATCACAGAAGCTGGGGAAGATAAGGAACCTCCATTAAGTGACAGGAGCAATAAAAGGAGGGAGGTGGATACTAGTCCATTTATAGAGAAGATAGTTCTAAAGGAACTTGCACAACTGAAAGTGAACAAGGCAATGGAACCAAATGGGATGCATCCAAGAATTACTCAACATACTATGAGAGGATGTGGGTGATGCCAGGCTTTACCCACACCCGATGTGGTTTGGTCACAAGACCGTAGGCCGAGTAAGGAAACCAGACTGGGTGTGGGTAAATCTTGGCATCACCCACACTCTCAAGAGGAATATTGTTGTTATACAACTGGAATTAGTCACACTGAAAAGGTTTTTTTTTTGTGAAAGTATTTTTTCTCTTTTTCAATTGGCATGAGTGCTAGTATTATTCTGCTGGACAAAATAATTCTGAAACGATACTGCTGCTGGGTGTAGTACTGACTGTATTGGCTGGGTTGCAGCTTGTTGGCTGCTCAGTGACTGGAGGCTGAGGTACAGATAGGCTTGGGGGTTCATTTTCAATAGTTAGGTTCTCTGTGTGATTGGAATATCAGAAAATAGTCATTCCAACTCTTCCTGATCTATTATTTTGAAGTAAGAGTTGATTTTTTTTGCTTTTAAATTTATCGCTTTTTAGTTTGCAATGGTAACAATATGGAGGTTGGAAGCTTTGATGCGGGCATCAGACTGATTCAGGGTGGGGGTGGGTGATTGGCTGCCTGGCACTTTTTGTAGTGTGGTGATAGCACAATTTACATGTTGTAAATCATGCCAGCCAGTCAATCAGGACAGAGTATTTTTCATGCTGTTGTATAATACAGTATTAAAGGAGCTTAGGGAGGTGCTGGCAGTACCACTGGTAGCCCTGCTCAGTGAATCTTTGGAAACAGGAGTGGTTCCAGAGGACTGGAGGGGAGTAGATGCAGTCCCCCTACACAAACATGAGAGCAGGGAGGAGGCTGGAAACTCTAGATCAGTCAGCCTGACCTTGGTAGAGGGGGGAATAATGGAATTGCTGCTAAAAGAAGGGATTGTGGAGCATCTTGAATCTAGCGGAGCACAGCAGCCAAGGCAGCATGGAGTCATAGCAGGAAGGTCAAGTCAAACAAATCTGCTTGATTTCTTTAACTGGATGACCAGAGAAGTAGATCAGGGAGAGTGGTGGATGTGGCCTACCTGGACTTCAGCAAGGCCTTCGACACCATTTCACATAAGAGGCTTGTAAATAAGCTAGGCAACCTGGGAATGGGTCCTAATGTGGTAAACTGCATTAGAAATTGGTTGAGGGATAGAACAAAGAGGGCAGTGGTAAATGGAGCTCAATCTGAGGAACAAAGGGAGATCACCGGGTTGCAATCCTGGGGCCAGTACTATTTAATGTCTTCATAAGTGACATTACGAAGGACTGGAAGGAAAGGTATGCCTCTTTGCAGATAGCACTAAGATCTGAAACAGGGTAGACACTCCGGAAGGGGTGGAAAAATGAGGAGGGACCTTGATAAACTAGAGGAATGGCCAAGAGTGTGGCAACTAAGATTCAATGCAAAGAACTGCAAAATCATGCATTTTAGGCACAGGAACACAGGGAGGCTTGCATGACTGAGGGGGAGATACTGACAGCTACCAAACAGGAAAGGGATCTGGGGTAATCATGTCAGATGACCTAGAAGTGTCCAAATAATGTTCTAAAGCTGTGGGGAGAGCCAGTGGGGTGCTGGGGTGCATATGGAGCGGTGTCACCAGCAGAAGAAAGTAGGTGATGATTCCAATGTACAAATCATTGGTGAGACCCCATCTGGAGTACTGTGTCCAGTTCTGGAGGCAGCATCTGCCTAAGAACATAGACAGAGTAGAGCAGTTAAGAGAAAGGCAACAAAAATGAGGCAGGGTCTGCAACAAAAGTCACATGAGGAGAGACTGAAGGAACTCAATATGCTTACCCTGGAGGAGAGGAGAGGGGAGGGATATGATAGACTTTCAAATATCTTAAGGACATAAATAAGGTACAGGAGGGTAGCATCTTTCAGAAAAAAGAAGTTCTAGAACAAGAGGCCATGACATGAGACTGGAATGGGGTAGACTAAGGGGTAATGTGAGGAAGTATTTCTTCACGGAAAGGGTGATTGATGCATGGCACAGCTTCCCAGTGGAGGTGGTGGGGGCTAACTTGGTAGGGGAATTAAAAAATGCATAGAATAGGCATAGGGGAACCCTAGTAATAGGAAACAGAATAAAGCCCAAGATCAAGTGGGTCTATGGTTTTTGCAGCATGTAGGGAAAATAAGCAGACTGGGTGGGCTCAGTTGTCCTTATCTGCCATCAATTTCTATGTTTCTATGATTCTAGTATTTCCGATGTTTTAGTAGTAGGAGTTGTAAACTTTATTTATATAGTTCCCAAACCCAGGGGTTCTGAGCACTTAACAAAATTCTGCAGACATTACAATAAAATGAAACATTACTATAATTAAGCACATTTAAAAGAACAAATGAATATTATATACAGAATAATGCCTGAGGAAGTGTGTATAACAGAAATTTTATGCACACCTGAGATGTGCGATGCCCTATAAACCCTGAGAGCGAATGGTCGGGAGTGATCTTGGGGCATCAGAGGTCAGCCAGGGAGTGGAAGACCCAGCATCCATAGGACTGCTCTCTTCCTTCTGGGGAGGCTAGGTAGAGCCTGTCACTTGCCTGTCCCCTAGCAGAAGCTGGGGGAAAGGTAGCCCAGGACAGAAGATCAGGAAGTGTGGCAGACCTCAGCGCACGTCACGTGGGAGCACAAGGCATGCGCCTAGACGTCCTTGCACACCACACCTCTCGGGGGGGACCAGAACATGGAAAACACCAGTGACAGAATGCCAGAGGGCACCCACAGTTCCTGCTCCTGACTAGCTGGGCTCATTAGCCTGAACTGGATCCTGTCCTCGGCAGGGACTGGGACCCATGCTGACCCCACTGGGGGGAGTACAAACCCGGGGGAAGATGGCTGGTGGTAAGTCCTGTTGAAGGGCATGGTGACAGGGCTCTGGCATCTGCCCAAAGGAGGGCCAACTGGGTGATGGAGAATTAAAAAAAATAATAATTAGTAGTGCAAGGCTGGTCTGTAGGTGAGTTTCCAATTGATTATTGGACAGTGTCCTACGCTTCCTGAAAAAGTAAACATTTCAGGCCTCTTAATGGCTTCCAATGTTGGAGCCCCTCTCAGGGTTCCAGAGAAGCCTATTCCAAAGGGCAGGACCAGCAAATGAAAATGTTCTGTCACTGGAAGATTTCAACCTTACCCTTGGAATGGCTGAGAGGTACAACTCAGAAGAATGCTGGTGGCAAGAGGTCTGGTATGGAGACAGTAAATCACAGAAGGAGCTGGGACCCAGCCTGGGCAGGGTTCTATATGTCAGCAACCTGACCTTGAAGGTGATATCCCACTTCACTGGCAGTCAGTGCAGTTTCCGCAGGAATGGAGTTATATGACATGACCTCAGGAGGCCTGTTAACAACCATATTCCTTGAGATGATCCTGCAACAGCCCATGATTGACAATGTTGAATGCTGAAGAGAGATCAAGGAGAATGAGAACTGACTATTTCTCTTGGTCCCTAGTTCTGAGCAAATCATTCTGCACTCTGATCAATGCCATCTCAGTACTATGCCTGGACCTAAACCCAGACTGGAGAGGTTCAAAGATGTCAAAGGCCACGGTATGCTCCTCAAACTGCATGGCTTGGGTTCTGACTTATCTTGCCTGAACTGTGGTGGACTCTGTAAGGGTTGGTGGTGGACAGAGGCACATTCCTCAGCTGGTACCACTATGTAATTCCTATGGCACTTTGGTGGGGTTGGACGATCAAAAGGAGACACCCATGATCAGGGAGGAAGTGGGGACCCTCCATAGTGAAGATGAAAAGGAGGGTGGAAGGAGACCCAAGAGGAGGAAGAAGCAACTTCTGGTGGGGGACTCAGTTGTGAGGTGGATAGCTTTGGGAATAGGAAAGGAGGGGAGAGGCAGGTTAGGTGCCAATCAGTTGTCACTGCCCGGAAGGATGGAAAGCAGATCCTGAGGATTGCTAAGGCAGCAGGACAGGAGGATAGCTGGATGTCATTGTCTAACTGGGACTTCTGACCTAGCTAGGGACAGAGCTGGGATAGTGCAAGGGGAGATTAGGGAGCTGGGGAGGGGTCTTAGACAGGTAGCTCGCTCAGTGGCTTTTGCTGAGCTACTGCCTGTCTATGACAGGGATAAGGAGAGGGATCTCCACACCAGGAATTTCAATTTATGGCTGTTGGAATGGTGCAGAGAGGAGCTGTCCTGCTACATTAGGTACTGGGGATCCATATAGGAGGATAAGGGCCTATACAGGCGTGATGGCACACATTCATCTGGGAGGGGAACTGCAGCCCTTAGTGGACAGTTTTAAGGGGACAGGAAATGTGTGCTAATTGGAAGCTGTTTATAATGCTAGTATTCTCAGAAATGATATGCATTTCCCTAGATTATCCATATTTAACTGTACCTGAACAAAATGTGATATGAAAAACTGTATTTTACATTGTTTTGTTTTATGGGCAGCATTCTGTTACACCTTTCTTTATGGAATCAGCAATTTGTAGTTTTTTACTATGTGCAAATTAATAAAGGAAGCAGGGTGGTAGAGGTAGAGGGGGAAGGGAACAGGAGCATTAAAAATAGAGCAGAGCCCAAAAAGGAAACAAGCATTTGTTAATGCCAAATGTTGTCTTGCTGACATTGGCACTGGTAGTGCTGGAGTTAGAGAGAAGCATAATAGGAATGGGGGTTAAGTATAGAAGAGACGCCAATCCCACACCACCACCATGCAGAGAATGACAGGCATTGAGGTGTGTCTTTGGGTCATTGGCCATAATGCTCATGCCATTTCACCTCACCCTACCCTGCAGACTCTGACAAGTATCATGTTGCACCTTGAGGTCCTCAGGCATTGCGCTCACCCCATTCCAAAAGAAAATATGTTGAGATGGGTGCTGTATAAGAGAATGGGGTGAACTTTGGGGCAGAAGAGTCCAAGGCACACCTTAATGCCTGTCAGTGGCTGCAGGGTGGGGGTGGAATGGTGTGAGCATTATAGCTGACAATCCAAAGTCACACCCATGACTTCAGTCAGTCTCTACAGGGTTGGACGTTATGGTTATTTATTTATTTAGATTTTGATAACTGGGTAAGCTCACTGAGACCAGAAGTCCCTTTTTCAGGAGCTACCCAGATTAGTTACAGACAATGATTACATACAATTAGCAGGAGTACACAGTGGTACATACGTTGGCAGGAGTACATAGTAGATTAAGTTTACATTAGAATAGGGTAAAGACTACATTACAGATCATGCAAGTTACATACACATAACAACATAGTAAGTTTACCTACACATAACAGCATAGTAAATTAAATCTGACAATGTGACATCATAACCCACCATACTTAGGGAACAGATGGTACCAGCAATATGTAGAATATATTACCACCCCTTGGGCTGCCAGCTGTGGGACATGCAAAATTACAGCCCCAGAGACTAAGCTCTAACAGGTATACTTTCAGGCCTGACTTAAAACCCTGAATAGCATGAGAATTAGCCAAGTCAACAGGGAGAAGTTTCAATAAATGTGGGGCAGTGTACCTAAAGGAGCACTTGCCATAGTTAGTACAGACATGAGGGATGTCTAGGGGATGGTCAGTGGAGGATCTCAGGTCTTGGCCCCGAACTTTGGGGTTTACCAGCCCATGCAGGTGTGGAGGGGGCCAGCAATGGTGAACTTGAAGGTCAGCTTCAGAGAGGAGTAGGTCAGTTTTAGTTGCATAGAAGGCCAGTGGAGATCAGTGAGGACCTCACAGTGGCGCCTTCTTGGCAAGAGTTGGAGGTGAAACAAGCCACCCTATGGTAGAGCGTAGAAAGTTTTCTTTGTTTACCCTCCTTTAGGGACTGCAGCAGGGCAGCTCCATACAGGAGGGAGGGGAGTAGGGTGCGGTTAGATATGGCACAACAAGCCTCGAGAGAAAAAGAGTCACCCAGCATATAGAGAAGTCCTAACTTCTGGTGGATGGACTTAACAACGGAGTATATGTGAGGCTGGTAGGTCATCGCCTGATCAAGCAGGATTCCGAGGTACTTGAACATGTCTGTGACCTCTATTCTCTTCCCTTGTGCAGTATGAAGCTGTAGGATACAATGCTGGTCTGAGACAAGTCAACGGGACCCAAAAAGGACTGCCTTCATTTTTTCTTCATTCATTGCAAGCAAGTTTGAGGAGGACCAGGCTTCCATTGCGGCTAGACTGGCCTGGAGGTTGGCACTGATTACACTAGGAAGTAGATCACTGCAGTAGATGACAGTGTCATCTGCATAGAGGATGAGGTTATTCCTCCTGCCAATCCCCTCAATATCGTTGACAAAAACAGTGAATAACAGGGGACCAAGGATCAAGCCCTGGGGTACCCTGGAGATCACCGGTTTAGTACTAGACTGGGTTCCTCTCCATAGGACTTTTTGGGTTTGGTTTAGCAGATAGCTCTCAAACCATGTAGCAGACAGCCCGTTCAGTCCAAGTAGGTGAAGTCTGGTGAGGAGAAGTTCATGGCTGACCAGGTCCAATGCCTTGGATAAATCAATGAATAGAGCCCCTGTAGGGGAACCTCAGTCCATTGCATCAAGGATGTCCAATGTGAGCCAGATAAGGGCAGTATCAGTGCCATGGCCTTTCCTAAAGCCATGTTGGATGTCAGCTAGGAGTAAGTGCCTTTCGAGGTAGTCCTGTATTTGATTGTAGACCAGTCTCTCCTGCACCTTTGCTAAGGGGGCAGAGAATAGAGATTGGCCTGTAGTTCCCCACATTGTCCCATGGTCCTTTTTGTGAAAGAGGACAATAGTTTCCACCTTCCATTTATCTGGGACCTTTCCTTCAAGGAGGGACCTGTTTATAAGCAAGGCAACTGGCTGGGAGATAGCCGGAGCAGCAGCCCTCAGGAGTCTAGGTTCAAGCAGGTCATGTACTGGAGAGAAGTCTGGGTTTATTCATTGCAGAAGGGGAAGTACTTCGGCGGGCTTGACCAGCTTCAGGTGAAACTGTAGTCTGGAGTGTTCCCAGGGGGTGTCTCTGATTCTGGGGGCACCAGAGGGCAGGTGGGGTTTGAGAAAGTGGCACTAAACACCTCAGCAATTAAGGTGGGATCATTGGTTAGGACATCACTGACCAGAAGCGCACCCTCTTGGGCACTAGGGGCACCCTTTAACAGCAGGTTAATTTGACCCCAGAATCTCTTGGGATCCCATAGATGCCTGGACTGGAGATCTCGTAGGTATTTAGATTTAGCCGACTTGGAGGCTTTCTTGCACTCACTCCTCAGTTACAAACCTTAACGCCCTGGGCGTTCGTTGGTATTTGCACTCAAAATTTTCAACATGGGGCTTTTTGTGATCCCACCTCAAGAAAGCATTTGGGACCTCTGCTCATGAACAGTGGAACTGTGATTTTGTTAATCTGTCCTGAATATTGATGTCCCACAGTGACCGTGCCATTCTGTGTCAGATGTGCGAAACCACATTTCGGCAGAATGTGAAAATGACAGCTGTACTGACTGTTCACAAAGAAGTGTAAGAATGGAAGTGTTGAAAATCTGGAGTGAAAAATATTAAAATTCTCAAAGTTATGAGCATGTGGAAACCGTCAACGCATATCTGTAATACAGTCATTGTGTGGAATTTTGTCACCACATTTTCAACGTAGCCATTTTGGGACCTCCGCCATGAACAATGTAATCATGCATTTTCTTAATCTGTCCTGAACCTTGATTTCCTCCAGTGACCTCATTTACATTGTACATACAGGTGCGCAAACACATTTTGGGCAGGATGTGAAAATGACAGCTGTACTGCTCATAAGGAGGTGTGACAAAATGGCAATGCTGAAAATCTGAGGTGAAAAGATCAACAATTCTCAAAGTTATGAGTATGTGTAGAAACTGAGCAATGCACACTCATAACAGTCATTTTTTGAAATTTTTTCACCAAATTTTCAACATAAGTTTATTGGGAGCCCACCTCATGAACACTGACACTGTCATATTGTTAATCGGTCCCAAAAGATGATTCCACACAGTGACCGCAAAATCACCTTTTGGGACTGAATAATGAAATGACAGTGACTGAGTTCATGAGGTGGGGTCCCAAGAACCCCATGTTGAAAATTTGGAGCCAAAAGTCACAAAAATGGCCGAGATATCCACCTAAGTTGAGAATTGGCAGAGAACACCAGGACAAGGAGCTGCTGTTGTGACTGGACTTTCTACTGGGACTAAAGAAGCAAAACTACTACTGGGACCTTCAATTTACTGGGACTTAAGAAGTAGAACTCTACTACTGGGACCTTCAATTTGGGGTAAAAAAAAAAAGTTAGTGTGTTTGTCTGAATTGGCTGAAGTGAATTATCTGAGCAGTTATCTAGGTGTTAATCTCAGGTGGCTGAAGGGGATTGTTATCTGTGCAATTTAACTAAGTGTGGAAAGATCTGTTAAGTGGAGGAGTGGCTTAGCTAAAAGGAAGCCAGGTTAAAGCCAGATTTAAACACTGCCATAGATAGCTTTTGCCAGAGGATTGTCAGAAAACACCAGGACAAGGAGCTACTGTTGTAACTGGACTTCTCTACTGGGACTATATTGCCCTCCTTCCGTCCCCGCCACCCTCCCCGCACCCAAAGCCAGTTCTACTTTTATAAGCACAGGATTTTGCAACAGGAACTTCCTGTTTGGGAGCAGGAAGTGAGTGATCACAGAGCCACCAAAGACTCACCATCCTAGAAGGACAAGAGCAGCTCTCCGCCCCCCAGATGCTGGAGGTCTGCCTCTGAGCAAGTAAGGGGACTACTGAGAAACACAGGATCTTCTTGTCTCAGAACAGGAAGCTCAGGTGCTTAAAGGGCACAGAGGCAGTAACTAAGTAGGGAGAAAAAATAAACAGAGGAAAGAGTAAGTATTCCAAACAACAGTGAAGGGGCCAGAAATAAGACATGATGGGAGTGGTGCAGTGCAGTGGCTGTGGAGCAGCAGTCTTCCTGGAGATGTTCTGGAGGTTGCTGTGTTGTCTCATCTGCAGGCACCTCTCTGGGCTGAGGTAGGAGGTTGCTCATCTCCAGGCTCAGTTGGCCAGGATTTGTGGGACCTCTTCTCCCATCTAGGGACCACCAGGGCCACTGCAGTTGCCTCAGAGGTTGCCAAGAAAGAGGAGCGGTTGGACCACAGTGGGCTCAGGGAGGGTAAGGGTGGTGGAACAGAGGTGCATCCTCCAGTTGTACGTCTCCATAATTCATATGCCATTCTAGCAAAGTGTGGTTCCTCTATGGAGGCACCCGCAGTGAAGACCAAGGAGGATGCTAAGAACCTCCACAAAGGAGACCCACAGGAGGGTGGCATGGGATCCCACAGGGGAAGAAAACAGCTTCTGGTGGGGGACTACATTGTTAGGAAGGTAGAACAGGGAGGAAGGGGAGAAGGAGGTAAGGTGCCTGCCTGGCGCCATGGCTTGAGGGACAGGAGCTTAATCCTCAGGATCGCCAGAGCAGTTGCACAAGGGAGGGAGCTGGATGTCATTGTCCACCTAGGGACAAATGATTTGGCTAAGAAGGGCATCAGAACAGTGCAGGAAGAGTTTGTGGAGTTGGGGAGGGACCTTAGACAAGTTGCACGCACGGTAACCTTCTTGGAGGTGCAGCTTGTCTATGGTGTAGGTGAGGCTAGGGTGCTCCACACCATGGGATTCAATCAGTGGTTGAAAAGCTGGTGCAGAGCTCAGGGATTTGGCTTCACTGGGGACTGGGGTTCCACCTGGAGTGATGCAGGCCTATATTGGAGTGATGATCTGCATCTGTCCAGGAGGGGAACCAGGATCCTAGGTGATAGGTTTAAATGCTTCATTGGGAAGCATTTAAACTAGCCAAAGGGGGAGGCATTGGAAAGGAGCAGGGAAATCCTAGCCCCCACCCAAAAGCCAAGGTAGTAAGTGAGGTAAATACCAAGTTAGAGATGTCAATAGGGAGAAGGGCAGGGGTAAATGGAGAAAGTGACAAAGGCAATAAGGACAGGGATGGAGCAAAAGGGGTAAGGCCATCAGGAAATGGAGGATAATGAGTACCAATGCCTGTAGTCTGGGCAACAAGCTCCCTGAACTAGTGGCCTTGATGGAAGAGGGATGTCTGGATATTGTAGCAGTCACAGAAACATGGTACACAGAGAACCATGACTGGGATGTTAACATACCAGGGTACACAACCTACAGGAGAGACAGGGAGGGGAGAAGAGGGGAGGAGTAGCTCTCTATGTAAGGGAAGGGATAAAAGCAACTGAACAAAAGAGTAAACAGGGAGGAGAGGAGGCACTGTGGGTCACCTTAGAGACTGGAAATGGCACCACAATCCACACAGGGTTTGTATACAGACCCACATGTCAGGGTGAGGGAATGGACAAGGATATGATAGAAGGCATTCTTAGGATGGCAGAGAAAGGGGAGATACCATTGATGGGAGACCTGAATATGCCAGATGTTAACTGGAGCCCATTTGCTGCGGCCACATCCAAGAGCAGGGCCATCCTCAATGCCCTACAGGTGGTATACCTCAGACAGCTAGTTTTGGAACCCACTCTGAGGGAGCAATCTTAGACCTCGTACTCTCAAATGGGGACTGTGAGAGGCTCAGATCTAGAAGTGGGTAGCCATCTGGGAACAAGTGACCACCAAACAGTATGGTTCATGATAAACTCAGCTACAGAGTCAAGCCATACAAAAGTGAGGGTACTGGACTTCAGGAGGGCTGACTTTGGCAAGATGGGAGAGTGCCTTAGAAAAGCACTAGCAAATAGGCTAGAAGGAGGGGTGGAGCAACAATGGGGAAACATCAAAACTGCCATCACAGAGGCAACAAGCCTTTGTGTGAAGCAAATAAACAAATCAAAATGAAAGAAAAAGCCACTATGGTTCTCAAAAGAGGTGGCGAGGAAGGTCAGGGAGAAAAAGATAGCATTCAGGAAGTATAAGGAAACACAGAAGAAGCAGAACAGAGAGCTGTACCAGTTAAGGCAGAAGGAAGCAGGGAGGGAAGTCAGAATAGCAAAGGCCCAAACTGAGGAAAAGATAGCCAACTCGGTTAAGAAGGGGGATAAAACCTTTTATAGGTACATCAGGGAGTGTAGAAAGACAAAGGGAGGGATAATGAGGCTGAATATAATGGACAGTGGGTGGGCAGAGAGGGACAGTGAAAAAGTAGGGATACTGAATGAATAGTTCTGCTCAGTATTCACAAAAGAGGAGGAGAGGGAGGTGCCTAATCCACTTAACAGAAGCACTCTAGATAGGGTGTCAATCCCAGTCCTTTCACAGAAGAAAGGGTTCTGAAAGAACTCCTAAAACTGAAGGTGGACAAAGCAATGGAGCTGATGGAATTCACCCCAGAATTCTAAAAGAATTAAGGGGAGAACTTGTGAAACCACTGACTACCCTTTTAACAAATCATGGGAGGATGGTGTGGTACCTGAGGACTGGAGGAAGGTGAATGTGATTCCCCTTCATAAAAGTGGGAGCAGGACAGAGTCAGGAAACTACAGACCTGTCAGTTTGACCTTTGTGGTAGGAAAAGTGATGGAATGACTTCTGAAGAAAAGAATTGTTGAGTACCTAGAGGCCAGTGGGGCACAGGACCCAAGGCAGCATGGGTTCACTGCGAGAAGGTCATATCAGACAAATCTAATTGATTTCTTTGACTGGGTGACAAAAGTAGCAGACCAGGGAGGGGCTGTGGACATGGCCTACCTAGACTTTAGCAAGGCATTTGACACAGTCCCACACAAAAGATTAATAGTCACATTAACCAGCCTGGGAGTGGGTCCCAGGGTGGTAGCCTGGGTAAAACATTGGCTGGACAACAGGACACAGAAGGTAATTGTAAATGGAGTCCACTCTGAAGAAAGAGGGGTTACTAGTGGGGTACTGCAAGGTTTAGTACTGGGTCCAGTCCTTTTAATGTCTTTATAAGTGACATTGCAGAGGGACTGGAAGGAAAGGTGCCTCTTTGCAGATGATACAAAGATCTGCAACAGGGTTGATACACAAGGAGGTGTGGAAAGGATGAGAAGGGACTTGGCAAGGTTGGAGGAATGGTCAAGTATGGCAGCTTGATTCAATGCAAAGAAGACAAATAATGCACCTGGGAAACAAAAACCCAGGGAAGATTACACAATGGGGGAGGTAGTAACAACAACAAAATGGAAAGGACCTGGGGGTATTCATATCAGATGACCTTAAGGTTAGGTTAGCAAGCAATGTGAGAAGGCAGGAGGGAGGACTGGGGATACTGGATGTATAGGGAGAGCATCACCAGCAGAAAACAGGAAGTTGTTATCCCTCTGTGTACAGACAGTTGGTGAGACCCCATCTGGAGTACTGCTTCCAGTTCTGGAGCCCTGTTCCGCAAGGACATAGACAGGATAGAGGCAGTCCAGAGGAGGGCAACTAAAATGGTGCAGGGGCTGTAAGAAATGCCATATGAGGAGAGACTAAAGGAGCTTAATATGTATACTCTTGAGGAGGGGGGGTATAATAGAAACTTTTAAGTACCTCAGTGGAATCAACAATGTCCAAGAGGGTAGCATCTTTCAGAAAAAGAGATGCAAAACAAGAGAACACAATTTGAAGATGGGGGGTGGTTCAGGGACAATGTGATGAAGTATTTTTTCACAGAGAGGGTGGTGGATGCATGGAACAGACTTCTGAGAAGGCTATGGGGTCTAAAACTATGGGAGAATTCAAGAATGCATGGGACAGACATTGCATGTGTAAGAAGAAATAGGCTGTTGGTTAACTAGATCTGCAGCTTATCCTGTAGGTAAGGAAATGGGCAGACTAGGTGGGCCAAGCGATCCTTATCTGCCATCAAAGTCTATGTTTCATGTATGTTGAAACTCCCCATTTATGCCATTATACAGCTTACCGGCATTTCTTCAGTTCATGGTCAGTTTTGAAGAGTGCAGATGTGTTTTGCTCCACTGAAGATTGCTGCACTAGGCTCCAGAGGTAAGTATGGGGTGAGGGGGGGTGTCGGGAGGTGGGGTGTGGAAAGGGTGGGTGCAGGCTGGGGAAGGAGACCTGGCAGTGAGGGACTGTTTTCTTTGTTTCAAGTAACTAAAACAAACAAAAAATAGTCACTGCAGACCATTTTCTGTTTTTCACAGGTGTTGGCCATACTGGGGTGGGCCCCCAGTGTGGTATATTTGTTTGAGGGGTCATGTTAACCACACTGGGGTGGGCTCCTAGTGTGGCACATAATGGGGGTGGGGCAGGGCAATGAAAATGCTGACGTGATGGGGGAGTTAAAATGCCAACCGGGGGGAGGCGTCCCATGGCAACCGCGTGTCTGTGTTTGGGAGCATGATGCGAGAGGGACTGGGCACCCCTCCAGACAAAAACAGTAAAGGGGGCACATATGCCAACAGGGGGATTAGGTACCCTCGAAGTCAGCTTCTTGGGGACTGACAGGCAGATGGTGAAAGCAGCCACCCGCCATGTTTATTGAAATGTTACACCAGGCAAGGCATGCTCTGCAATGATGGGTCATTCCCTCATTGCTGCTGGGAAATTGTTTCAAGTTGGCACACTTTTCAACTGCTGTCATAGACAGCGCGCAATTTCATTTGTACACAGATCCAGCCCTAATAAGCAGTGACATGCCACTGTCCACAACACAACTGCACCTCCAAACCTGCTATTCAGTTGTTACTAATATGTTGCTTGCACATGAGCAAGACAAATATAAAAAGGGGGCAACAGGCAGAGTGGAAACAAAATCTGGAAGGCCATGTGTGCAAATGCTAGAAGTCTAGGAAATAAGATCCAGACAAAGAGGCCATCATGACAGTGGTTGACCTTGATATTGTGGCCATTACTGAGTCATGGTGGACTGAAAACCATGACTGGGACATGGCTATATCAGGATATATTCTGTCCAGGAACAACTAGGTTAGAAGAGAAGAAGGGGTTGTGGTGCTTTATGTGTGGGAAAACACAAAAGAAACAGAGATATAGGGAATACACGGGGAGGAAGAGTTACTGTGGGTCACCCTGGAGATGTGGAATGAAGCCACTATTTACACTGGAGTGATCTACAGACCTCCAGCACAGAGGGAGAAATTAGACCAGGCACTGGTAGAAGCCATTGGCAAGATGGTAGAAAGGGGAGGTGCTGTCTGGTGGAGGACCCAGCCTGCCAGATGTAGATTGGAGCCTTCCAGCAGTGGCTTCAGCTAGAAGCAGGAAATCATGGACTCTGTCTAGGGGGTGTCCCTCAGGCAACATGTAAGTGAACCCACTCATGATAGGGCAATACTGAACCTGGCAGTCACTACCAGGAATAGTCTTGCAGACGTCAAGGTGGGAGGCTCCCTGGAGACTAGTGATTGCTGTATGGTGTGGTTCAATATAAGGACAGCTGCAGAATCATAACATGCATTGGCATGGGTCCTGGATTTCAGGAGGTCAGATTTTATAAAGATGGGTGAATACTTCAGGGATGACCTGGCAGTTGCGGGGGATGACCTGGGTGGGGTACAGGAACCATGGATGAAGCTAAAAGGCAGCATAGTAAAGGCACAAACCTCTGTGTCAAACAGAGGAGCAAAAGCAAGAGGAAAAAGATACTGTTATGGTTTGCAAAAGAGGTGACTGAAGAGGTAAAGGCAAAAAGGGTATCATTTAGAAGTTATAAGGAGATACAGGGAAGGAGGATAAAGAAGTGTATTAGGGGAAACAGAGGGAAGCAAGGAAAGCAGTAAGGAGTGCAATGGCATAAAAAGAGAAGAGTAATCCTTAGAGGTAACAAAATGGGGAAAGACATTTTGAGGTATGTAGTGAAAAGAGGAAGACCAGGGTCTTCCTAAGGGAGGTTTGAGGTGGGTCTATAATTTACAAAACAATTGGGGTCTAGAGATGGCTTTTTAGAAGAGGTCAAACCAGAGTCACTTTTAACACCCAAAGAAAGACCCCCTCTGAAAGGGAGCTCTGGATCAGTTCAGTGAACACAGGGCCCAGAAACTCCACGCACCCAGTTATTATGCAAGTCAGGCCTGGATCCAGTTCATAACAGGTGGGCCACAACTCCAAGATTACCCCACAAACCTCTTCCATCAAAACTAGCCTAAACTCACCCCAGACCAGCAGACTGCATCCCTCTCTCACCCTCCTGACACTGCTGGATTGAAATAATCCAGATGAAGAGATCACTAATCAAATCAAGTACACCTTGTCAGAGAAAAAACAAGCAAACTCTTCATAACGAACAGATGAATTAGGTCTTACCAGTTGCAGAAGGACCAGGTTTAGAAGTCTGTCCACCACCTGGAAGAGATGAACTGGTCTGTTCCTCCCTGCAGCCATCTCTCTGGAGAGGAATACTACCTTTTTCCAGGAAATTGCCCTTTGATACTCATCATAAGTCATCAGAGCCAGCTTGTTCTCATCACACCTGGATCTTCTCTAACAATTCTCCAACTCTTCAGCCTCTGACCTCTTAACTTAAGCTCCCTGCGCTCTCTATCAAACCATGAAGACCTCAAGCAATGACTCAAGGGTCTTGTATGGACCAGTGTGACTGCATCAAAGACCAAGGCAATGGCCTCATTATTGGCTGTCACTGTCTCCTCCAATCCAGTCGAGAGATCCACTACTGTCTGGTTCTAATTCAATCAAATTCTGCTGACCAGGAGTCAGTCCAAGATGGAGGGGTTATCTTAGTAAGCATTGTATCAGGTATGTTCTGTAATGATCTGACTGAGATGCAAGTCATTCAGTAGAGCCATGAAGCCCCAGGTAACATCACTAATTCAAGTGAGGTTAAAAATCCCCACAGATTATTACCTCATCAAGTAAGAGGGACCACAAGTAAAGTCATCGAATGCTGGTCTAACCAATGAGGGAGGATTGTATACATAGCTAGTCTATCAGGTCTTAGTATCCCCTGACATAAGTTTCACTACCAGACATTCACAGGGAGACTGATTCAGTGCAGGCAGAAGAATTTCTGTCAACCTGAGGGTGTTCCTAACATACAAGAGGATACCACCTTCTTTTTTTACCACACTGATCCTTCCTGAGTGTAGAATACCCAAAAATGACTACTTCATGGGTGAGGATGGATGGTTTAAGCCAAGCTTCAGACAAGGCTATAGCATCTGGGTTATATAGGGTTAGTCATGTTTTCAGATCAGTTAGCTTGAGTCTGAGGCTGTTAAAATTTTTATGTGTCAATTTTAGTCCCCTGGTACCTGACCAAAAATGGTCATTGGGGTTTATGCATGAGGGCAGGCCCAGTATGCATGAGATGCACATTCCCAGCCCATGGAGCTCTGTATCCCCAGAGAGGTGTGTGGTGCCCAGCATTCACTAGAGCCAGTTGCCCTTCTGTGCCCCTGTCACCCCAGTGCACAGTTGTGTGGGGGGGGGTGGAGCGCAACTGTGTGTTAATAGATTGCAGGGCACAGGTTATCATCCAGTCGAATGCGCATCCTGGGTCCCATGGTAGATCCCCTGCTACATGTAAGCAGGGGATTCTGGGTAGGCGTTGGTCCAGCAATTTTCAACTTATATGTAAGAGCCAAAATGGTTGCCTCCAGCCATACCATGCAGCTAGGAGGACTTGGGCATCATGGTAGGAGGATTCCTTGTCTCGATGCTGCCAGAAGGTATAATTGGGGAGAGATAAGCACTTGTTATGGCAGGATCTCCACTGCTGTAGTCTGTGCCCCCACATGCCCAGTACTCCATGACTTAATGAATGGCACAGAGTGTTGGCACGCTCCCTGTCACGCCCTTGACCGCCCATGGTGGGTAGGTGTGTGGGAAGCCAGGGCATTGAGTGCACACTGACTCACGCACCAGCTGTGAACTGCCGGGGTCCACTTGACTCCTGCTGAGTGCCATTCAGACTTAGGGTTTCCTACACACCTCAAAATCCGTGCATAGGCAATCTGCCCTGTCATGCATAGGGCCCATTATATGAGACTTTAGGGGTCCTGGGTTAGACTCTACTTCTCCAGCAGAGAGTAGGACTTTCAGGAAACCAGTAACTGACAGGGAGGGCACGACACCATAGGAATCTAAGATGGGAGTAGGAGAGCATGTAAAGGTGCTCTTTACGATACATTCCATATATAGCCAGGAAATGGAGGGAGTAAATTGCTGAGTATGTAGTAAAACTAGAGGGATGTTTGTAATTAAACTGCTGTGGATAAGAGGAAGGGGACCAGTGCACAATTAGGGATTCAACCCAGATGAAGAACAGAATATACATCATTGCAATAGATATACCTTTAAACTCCATCATTGAGTACCACCAGGTTTGCAAAGCCAGTGGTCAGTACATAAATAGCTAGAGCTTTAAATGTAGGCTAAACCCACAGATTAAAGGGATATGGTATTAATAACTCTTGGCATGTTGTAGCAAAGGCATTATTACAGGGTCAACCTCATGGATTTTCCTAGGGATAGCCTTTAAAAAAAGGGCACCAGCAGTGGATTAGCAAAATGTGCATTGCCTGTTTTACCAATAACACAGCACAGGAAATGACTCCTGCTAATTTCTAGCACATAACAAAGTAAATTGCAACTAAGGATCCACCCAGACGAGATCTTTCCAAGGTATACAAACATTAGCTAGGGTTACCAACAGTACACTTATTTATTATTTGTCTACAGGGTAGGCGGTGGGGGCACTGATCCAATGGACCATTTTCAGGTGTGACCTGGATAGCATTACAACTAACAACATCACAGCACAGACACCCTGAACTCAGAGCACACTTTCAAGACCACAAGCGTTTAAAGAGTAGCATATCACTACAGCATCAGGTATTGCAGTAATGCAGGGTATAAACTAGCAGTTAGACACTCTGAGGTGTGAGTTATGGCCTGAAAAGAGCACTCTCCCGGTGCATTATGACACATGAGGCACTTGGCGAGTGCTTTTATCACCTGGGAAGTGCTTTTATTGGGCCATAACCCACACCTCACATATTGTTATTATAAAATGGGCCCCCAGAAAATAAGTTAAGTAAAAATAATGCACATGCTGCCTCCATGGTGCCGGGCAATAGGGGATTGCCTGGCATGCTGGTGACCCAGGTTCACACCCGAGCCCAGGACATCAGGAGTGGAGGCTGGCAGGCAGGGCTCATGAGTGTCCTTTGGATGCTCTCCTCCTGGGGGGGAGGGTTGTGGATTCATTGCTGTTCTGTGGCTCCTCATGGTCAGATTTGCCTTGCACTTTGTGGTGTGGGTAATGACATGCCACATGCGCAAGCATCAAAGACATCGCAGCATGCATCCATCAGGGGTGGGGAAACAGAACAAGAAAAATGGCCACCCATGCCGGCCAGATGATGGTGGTCAACCTCCCCTGGCCGGGAAGCCCCTGAGTTGCACCCCGCTGCCTATCCAAGATGCCTGAGGGTACCAAAGGGTACCTTGATCTCCCCTCCCAGATTCTTTCTATGGGTAGGGAAGCCCCCTGGTGAAGGGTATGTCAAGACAGTTGTGCAGGCGGGGCAATGTATGGCAGAATGGGGGAGCAGTGGAGGGTGAGACTTGGGTGCCTGAAGGAGGCCATGGACAGTCAAGGGGAGTGACAGGGGGTGTGCCAGCACTCTGTGCCATTCACTAAGGCATGGAGTGCTGGGCATGTAGGGGCACAGACTACAGCAGTGGAGACCCTGCCATAACAGGTGCTTATCTCTCCCCAATTATATCTTCTGGCACCATCGGGACAAGAAATCCTCCTACCATGATGCCCAAGTCCTCCTAGCTGCATGGTATGGCTGGAGGCAACCAGCTGGGTTGGAAGGGAAGCATAAACAGAATATGCAAAAAAATAAATAATGCACATAAGTACTGTACATAAAAAGAGTAGAAAAAATTTGCTGATATTAGAAAAAAAGTAGTCCTTGTCATTGTCTTAGAATGGAGCTCTTTAATTGAAAGTCACTCGAAGGCTTTAGTGGCTGTCTGTATCTCCACTACCTACCAACACACACACACACACACACACACACGCACTCTCAAAACCATGGTTGTTTTTTTTTGGGGGTACTTTGCACACCCAGTTTCGGTTACAGCCAGCAGGACCGATCGTGTCCCATATCAGCTGACGTATTTAGTGTGATGGTGCTTGGTTCTTTCCCCTCCAAGATACAGACAACATTTGTGTCCTTTTTTTTTGGGGGGGGTAACCTTTGTCTTCACTCTATCAGTCTATTTATGCTGAATGACTGCCATGACAGGGAGCAAGCGTGTTCCTTTGCGGCTGCCGTACACAATGCTTTGCTGCTTCACTATTCTTAAACCACAACCACCTAAGGTACAAAAAGAGATAGGCATTTCTGGTTTATTGTGGTTCATTGGTGTTGTAGACAGGATGAGTTGGGGTTGGGGGAATGGAGTCCAGAGAATGCACAAATGGTCAGCGTGTACTACGCAGAGTGTGGAGCAGTGGGAGTGACAACTGGACCTGCAAGGAACAAATAGGCAGTATGTGTAGTAGCAGGCAGAGTGTGGAGCAGCAGGAGCAAGAGCTGGACTTGTGAGGAACAAATGGGCAGTAAGCAAGTCAAAATAAGATATTCCACGATGTTAAAACTTACGGCTTTTGTAGGAAGGGGATCTTGGATACTCTAACTGGTATATTTGTTTGGTTGCTCCACCAGTTCCATTGGATGCTAGTTGGAGAGTGCAGTCATTTGTATTGTGAAATTGCAGAGAGGGTAATTAGGGCAGTACAATGATACATATGGTAATGGGACATTACCTGGCATAACTAGGGATGGTTGAAAGGTTATGGCATGATAAGGACATGGCTGAAATAATTTATTAGCAAGTCAGATTCATAGACATTTTTTGCCCATTTTATAACAGTACTTCCAGATTTAGAAGTCCATACAACAACAGACAGAATGTTCTGCCGATAGCTGACTCTTCAGCTGACTCCCAGGTGGACATCCTTTGTGCGAGAATTGCAGCATGGAAGGACCACTTGGGGGTCTGAATAAATTTATATATTTATTGAAAAGTTTTACCAGGAGGGCACACTGAGCAGAGTACTGCTCGATTCCAGGTGTGTCCTGGGGGCGGATATAGTGACAGACGTATAGCACATGAGGAGCAAAATTGGAACACAATATATGGTGGTATATACAAACATGGCTAAGCAGAACTAAATTAATTTTTACATACATTAATTAAACACATAGCAAAGCAGCACTTGAAAGAGTAACTAGTACAAAACAAGCCAAGAAGAGGATCATTGTGTCCTCTGATAGTAGCTGATGCAAGGCTGGAGAGAGAGAACCCATTTATGAGCACTTTTAGCCACATGCACATGGTGTGGAGAAGTATTCATTTATCTGGTGACTGAGGTTCTGGGAGGGGAACATCAGCCAGGTGCTTGCAGGAAGGGAGTTCCACAATTTGGGCATGCGGTGTTCAAAGGCAACTTGTCTTGCCAACAAGGACATTTGTGGAACCGACAGGAGGCGGGTGTCAGCATAGCTCAGGGAGTATGCAGGAGGAGTATAGGTAGCAAGTACTGTCTCAAGGTACGGTGGCAAAGACTGGAACCAGTGCTTAGCTGTGAGCTTTGTGCAGTGTGCTTGCCAGCTGTCATAGAGAAAGGGCAGGTTTAGAGACCAACAGAGGTCACAGTGGTGTGTGGACAACAGACTGTCAGTGGCAAATCTGCAGACAGATTGGAAAAGGGGATCCAGTCTGGCTAGGTTGGACTTAAGAGCAGCACTGTAAACTACATCCCCATAGTCGAAGATGGGGAGAATCATTTTCTGTATGAGTGCCCTGCAAGAAGGCAGGGGGATGCATCCACAATTGCCATAAAGAGCACCCAGTTTGGAGTGGAGTTTTTTGTAGATGGCATCAATGTCCACAGAAAAGTCAAGATGCTGGTCCAGCCAGACCCCGAGATATCTAAAGGAGGGCAAGCCTCCAACATAGTCCCATCCAGGGTGTGGAAGAAAAGGGTGATTTTAAGCTGAGAGAGTCTCTGCCTCATACCTAAGATCAAGGAGACTGTCTTCTTGGCATTGAGGAATAACTGATTAGTGCAAAACCAGAGCTGGACTTGGTTGAAGTCGTGCTGCAACTTGGTTGCTACATCAGCGGTTGTGGGCTCAGAAGCATACAAGCCTGTGTCATCTGCATACATGTGAATGGAAGTGAGAGGGCAGGCAAAGGGCAGGTCATTTAGGAAAATGGAAAATAGGATCGGACTGAGGACCGAGCCTTGAGGAACTCTTGTGGTAACTGGGAGGGAGGGTGAAGTGGATCCACCGATTCTGACGGATTGGGATTGGCCTGCAAGGTAGGAGTGAAACCAATTGGTGGCCTTGGCAGATAGCCCAGCAGTGGAGACCCTATCTAGTAGGAGAGCATGACAGACCATATTGAATGCCTTAGACAGGTCTACATAAATAGTGGAGGTGATGAAACCCTTGTCCATGCCATCCAAGATGGAATGGGTGATCCATAGGAGTGAGGAGGCAGTGGAGTAGGACTTTCGGAAGCCAGACTGGTAGGGTGAGAAGAAGAAGAAGGAGGAGGAGTTGAGAAATGAGGAGAATTGGGAGAGAACTAGTTTCTCTTGCAGTTTTGCCAGAATCAGGAGGAGGGAACTAGGACAGTAGTTGCCAGGGTTAGAGGAGTCACTTTCCTTTGGGAGTGGGATGACAGTAGCGTGTTTCCATTCTGAGGGAATTGAAGCAAGAGAGAAGGAGAGCTTGTAGAAATCAGACAGGGGGTGGCAATTGCAGGAGCAACTAGGTAGAGCATCTTGGAATCCAGCCCGGTGAGGCAATTGCCTTTGTTAGGGTTTAGAGAGCTCAGAACTTTTAAAACAGCCAAGGGTGAGACTTGACAGAAGGAGAAAGAAGGGGCAGGAGGAGAATGGGCTTTAGTGGGCATGGCTGTGGGGGTGTTGGGCTGGAAAGGGGGGAGTGCAGACAGCAGTGCCAAGGTGCAGCTTGTAAAGTAAGAATTAAATTTGGTTGCTACTGCTAGAGAATCTGATACTACTGTAACCACTTAAATTTAAAGCAGGTAAGGGGGGCTGAGAGGGAGGGAAGAAGAGGGATTTGACCACTTCCCAGAATTTTGATGGTTGGTTTATGTTATCCTGGAAGGAAGATTTAAAGCAAGATGCCTTAGCCTTCCTTATTTGCCTCATGCAGGTGTTGCATAAGGCATGGTATTTTGCTTGGTTGACAGGGGAACTGGAGTCCTTGAATGTCTTCCAGGCCTGGTCTCTGGCTCTGGTAAGGGACATGATGTCAGCAGTGATCCATGGCAAGTGGGCACCTCTCACCCACAATCGTCTGAAAGGTGTATGGTTGTCCCATGCAGCTAGGAACTTAAGTTTAAAATAGAGCCATGCGTTGTTGATAGAAGAGGCCCTGTGGATGGGGGACCAGTCAGTGGCTGACAGAGTGTTTAGGGAGCAAGGCAAGGTCCAGGGATTTAAATGACCTTGAAAGAATGGTCCAGGGTGGGGGTTTGGCCAGAATATTTTACAGATTAGGTAGATCATATGGTGATCACTTAATGAGTTGGGTAGGGTGCCTGAGGCAGTTATGCGATGCCAGTGGGAGATGTGGGCTCAGTCCAGAAAGAAGTGTTTTTGTCTTATTGTTTAGTCCAGTGGGTTCAGTGATAAGCTGTGACAGGTTTTTTGTAGCAACTTGGTTTCGGAGCTTTGAGGTGATGTTGGATAGTTAGTTTGAGTTAAAATCCCCTAGGATATGGAGCTTGCCACCCTTGGTGAGGGATTTCAGGGAGTCCAGGTGTTTCAAGATGACTGGTATCATGGTTACGGGGGACAGTAAGACCCTGCTATAAATAATGGGACAGTATGAGGGAGGGAGTAAAATTATTATTGTGTCTATTGGGTGAGAGAGTTTTGGTAAGTTGACAGGGGTGAATTGGACAGCAGACGTGATATATATAACTATTCTGCCTCCCCTCTCTTATTGCCTGGTTGGTCTTGCCTGATGGTGGAGTAGCTAGGGGTAGAGATTTTATAATCCTTGTTGTGGGGCTTGAGCCAAGATTTGGAGATAATCAGGACATTGGGTTTGAGGAAGTGATACTTGGCTGCAGCAATGTGATTTTATTTAGGAGGCTGCAGATGTGTTGATGCATCCATTTTAGTCCACGAGGTAGTTTGAGGGTGGTAGCTGATGGCCCTATAATTGGGGTGGAATATGGTCCAGGGTTTGTCTCTATGTCCTGAGAAAGTAGCAGCAGGAGGAACACTAGGAGCTTGTCATAGGGCATGGATCTCTGAGGTCTCGTGTGCAGAGGTCCCAGATCACCACCATTACTGTAAGGATACTGTGCGGTGAGATTAGGACTATGTGGCCTGCATGGAAGGAGGGAGGTGGGACTGATTGTCCGACCACTCACATGAGCACTGTCATCATCTGGCATAGCCCAGTGAGTGAAGTGCAAAACTGGGTCTGCCAAGCAGGCATTGTTTAAGTTGTGTCACTATGAACCAGGTCTGTTGGGAAGTTGGAGGGGGAGGGGAGTGCCACTATAGAGAATATCAGAGCAAAAAGGGCCATATAGAGCAGAAACATGGTGGGAAATACCTGGGGGATAACCTGCAATATTTGGAAAGAAAAACCAAAAAAACAGTGGCAGCCTCAAGTGGTGAAAGAGTAAAGGCTGCTAATGGGTAAAAAGGCTGATAGGTTAAAACCCTCATGTGACACACAGTATAAGAGTGACCATCCACCAAGGGTGGTGGTGGGGGTAGTGGGGCAGCTGACACGAAGCGTAGGAGGAGCAAACAGCAGAGAGCCACGCCTCGAACTCGAAAATGCCATCCGTACCTTGCTTGTTTAATTTGGAGGAGGGCTGCTCCTGTACTGCCCTCTCAGCCTCTTTGTGGGCCCTGAAGCTGTGGGGACAAGATTAGAAGGAGACCAGATTTAAAGAAGTGACATACATGCAGGGTAAGGCTAATTAGTATAACAATGGGAGAGGGCTACACTCTGCACAAAGGGCTATAGTGAGAACTTGTTCCTGCTAAAAAATGAAATGAATTAAGTACCTTCAGTAAAGTAAATTAATGACTACTGTGAGCTTAGTCTCTCTTAAAATGAAATTAACTAGCTTTAGCTACTTTAAACTATTTAAAGAAAAAATTGTTTTTTTTAAGGTAACCACACAGGCAGTGCAAACATGGTTCCTAACCCGGCTTGGTGAGGACTGAATCAACAGGCAAAGCTACAGATTACAGTGCAGCATTTGAAATAAATCTCAAAGCAATGCTCAGGAACACAGTTTAACATTAAAATTAAGTTACAACTTGGGCAAGAAAAACCTATCAGTTGGCCTGTGCTGACATTTAAAACTTCTTTTATTTATTTTCCTCATTTTTCTCGGTCCTATTGTGACTTTTATTCAGAGTCCCAATTTGAAACCAAAATGGCGCCACATTCAAACAACAGAGAGCCACATCTCAAACTCAGAAAACACTGTCCGTACCTTATTTGTTTAATTTGGGGAGGACTGCTCCTGTAACGCCCTCACGACCTTGTTGTGGGCCCTAAAGCTTGTTTAATTTGGCAAAACAAAGGTCCTGGGCTGGCAGGTAGCTGTGATCTGATTGGTCCACAGAAGGATCAGAAATGCAGCTTTGCTGGTGATGGCAGCTGGTATATCTATTTTCCAAGTTTGGTACAGCTCAAGAAACAGTGGTGAAAACTGGGAGAGAAAATAATTACAGCTCCTTTTTAGATCTTAGTTCTCCCTTTGCTGAGCTGATGTGGTACTGTGGTGGCTTACATGGATGGCTGGCAGCAGTCCAAGGCTCTGGAGCAGGCTGGAGCAATAAAGGAGCAGAGCTGAAATTTGAAGGTCCTAGGCTGGCTGGTGGCTGTGATTGGATTGGCCCACAGAAGTATTGGAAGTGCACCTTGGTTGAAGACAGCAGCTGATAGGTCCATTTTATAAAAAGATAAAATGGAATTCTATAGCTGATAGGTTCATTTTATATAAAGGCACAATGGAGCTGCACCCACAGCAACATCTCAAACAACAATGGTATCTAGATGATGAAACTTGGGCAACACCAAGCAAAACATTAGGAGTTTTTTGACAAATTCACTTTGACATCACAAGTGAGGGCCAGTGTGTGTATACGCTAAGACGATCATGACCACATCTGCCTTTACACCATGCTAATGAAACAGTAAGTTGTTTTATCTTGATAATGTTGCTGTTTGATTCTTTGCTTTGGTGCCGCTCCAGTTTGCTTTTTTTATAATGTCAACCATTGTGTTTGCACCACTGCCATGCCCTGGTACTAGCCTGTAGTATTTTTGACTAGGTCTTTTTTCAAGTCTAGTGCAGCTCAGGGCACAGTGGTGAGGAATGGACAGAGAAAATAATTATGTTTCCTTTTTAGATCTTAGTTCTCCCTTCCCCAAGCTGATGTGGCATGCAGTGGCTTCCATGGATGACTTGCAGTGGTCTGAGGCTCTGGAGCACAGTTGTATCTAAAAGTGTTTTGATTTTTTGAGGATTTACAAAATGTCACTGGATTGAGTTACCTTTGTTAATTAAACCCTGCAGGCATAAGACTCTGGGTTATGCTCCATGTCTCAAGGTGTTAACCCAACCACTGGTTGTGGCTTAATGCTTAAATGACCCAGCATGAATCACCAAAGAATGCCACTAAGTACTTCTGTCCTCTCAGATTAGTGCCCACCCATCACCATCCTCTGCTTTCTGCCCCAAGTCAGTTAACAATCCACCGTATGAAGAGCTTCTGTACACCAAACTAGCTTACATTGTTAAGCAGCTTGTAAAGCACCCCTGTATCAAAGGCCTTGCCGAAATCCAGATAGACTATTTCAGTAGCCCTAATGTCCAGCTTCCTGTCCATCCCATCAAAGAAAGTGAGAAGGTTGGTTTGGCATGATCTTCCCATCCAAAAAGCATATAGTGATGGGGCAAAAACCATGTCCTTGACCAAGTGCTCCATTATTCTGTTGTTAGTAATGGCCTCTAGAACCCTGCCCAAAACTTATATCAGGCTGACTGTCCTCTGGCTGATCAGGTCGAACCTTGCCAACATCTTGAAAATATAGACCACATTGGCAATATTCTATTCCTCTGACACCACACCTGTCCAAGCAGCCTCCTGTAAAATTACTACAAGGGGCAATGCCAATTGTTTCTTTAGCTCCACCGTAATCATGGGGTGCATTTTGTTGGCAGCTTTGGACTTCCATGGCTTGATATTTGTAACACAGTCAGCTACTAGATGCAACAAGAGAAAGATGTATGCACATGCAGACATGTGGCTCAGTTTTCTAATGCCCAGTAGAGCAATGAAAGGTGTGCAGAACCATGCCTGCATCAATGCTGGGTGCACCAGGGACCCTGTGCTGGATTTTGTAGATTGTGGGTCCTGGCACCAAAGTCCCCAGAGTTGCTTAAGGTGCCCTGTGTGTCAAAGCAATGTCACCCAGGAGGGGAATGGCAGAGGCTGCTGGCAGCCCCCAGCCTATGAACCACCAGCCCCGTAGTAGAGGACACACTGGTGTCAGACAGGGGCTACTACAGCAAACAGCTGTGAATGTTGATGTCCCCTGAGGTGGCCCATAAAGTCACACAAAATGCATGCAGGATGGATATAAAAAGTGCACGAGAAACAGTGGCAGAGTGGTGCAATGGGTATGGTGCATGTGCTGCAAGCAGCAGGGACACATGTGCATACCTGCCAGGTGGAAACACACTCCCAACAAAACAGCATGCTGGGCACCACTGGTACTAGATGGGGACCCACCCCAGTCAAAGAAAGGGACTGCAAAACTGAGGAGGGTCCCATGTCTAAATGTAGCTATGGTAGAGTGCCAATCCATGCACACTGTCTGTCCCACTACCATATAGTGCTATGCACATTAGTGATCTACAGTGCCATTGGTCAGTACCCATATCATGACATAGAGGCAGCACAGTGTGTCCATGTAAACAGCAACAGAGGACCATGACAGACATACCAAATACAACCATAGCTGTTAGCCTACACTGCAGACATATGGAGATGGGGCATATACAACTCATATGTCCCATGTGGGGGTTTGTGCCACTGCCCTGTCTACTCCATGCTGCCTGACCTGCCCCAGAACATTTACCACCACACCACAAACATACCTGGACCACACCTCTGAGCACTACAGCACCTATGTAGGGCTCCATGCCAGCTCAAAACTGGACATGCCAGGTTAGCCCCATGAACACCACACCCATCTGATGTTGACATACAGCACTGCTCTCTGGCTGTGTTTCAGGCTCAGTCCCTGGACAGTGCATGTGACAAACGGTGGGAACAGCAACACTCCTGCACTATACAGGGGCTGAGTACTGACTTCCTGGCATAGGTAGACACCCAGCTGTCATGCATCTCCACACAGACCCCCCAGCATACCTGCCCCAGATATGCCTACCATCTTCATAGAAACATAGAAACATATAAATTGTCGGCAGATAAGGACAGCTAGGTCCATCCAGTCTGCCCATAGGACCTATACATTGTATGTGGCCACTGATTCTATGTGATCAATGGCTTTCATCACTCCCTCCACTCTCAGGCTTCCCTTGTGCCTGTCCCAAGCATGCTTAAACCCCTCCACTGTGCTTGCCCTCACTACCTCCTGTGGCAGACTATCCCATGTGTCAACTACCCTTTCTGTGTAGAACAACTTCCTCACATTACCTCTTAATCTACCCTCCTCCAATTTCATATTGTGCTCCCTTGTTCTAATACTTTTTCTATATTGGAAAAGCTCCCCTGCCTGCACCTTATTTATGCCCTTAAGATACTTGAAAGTTTCAATCATGTCCCCCCGCTGTCTCCTCTCCTCCAGTGAAGAAGAAGAAGAAGAATCAGCATTTATATAGCACTTTTCATACACAGTATCCCAAAGGGCTTTACAAGCAATGCTAGACTGGTAGTGAAGTGACTGAATGTGTGGTGACAGCCATATCGCACATCATCACCCACACACAGCCTGGATAATTGCATGAACCAGTTTATGGGAAGGAGAATGTTGGCCAGGACACCGGGAATGCTCCCTGCTCTTTGTGAAGAGTGCTCTGGGTTCTTTTACTTCCACCTGGACACCCACCAGGATAACACCAGGATGGGCAGAAGGGACCTCAGTTTAACGTCTCATCTGAAAGATGGCACACCACAGCAGTACAACACCTCCCAATACTGCACTCGGATGCTAGCGATTTTAGGTGCAAGTCCAATCCCGGTGTGGGACGAGAACCCCTGACCTTCTGGTCCAGAGCCAGATGTGCTACCAACTGAGCCACGCTGACACCTAAGTGAGTACATATTGAGGTCCCTTAGTCTCTCCTCATATGTTTTATGGTGTAAGCCCTGCACCATCTTTGTTGCCCTTCCCTGAATAGTCTCCACCTTATCTATGTCCTTGCCCAGGTCTGGTCTCCAGAACGGCACACAGTACTCCAGATGAGGCCTTACCAATGTTTTATACAATGGCATCACCACCTCCCACCTCCTGCTAATGATACCTCTGTGTACACGCTATGGCACTGCATACTCACTAGCTCAGTCCTGCCTGTACACTATCCTGTACCCAGGTCTTGCCTGCCACTCCAACACTCTCCATGTGACACACATGGTTTCCAAGCACCCCCGCTGGCACTACAGACCATCAGTAGCTGGACTGACAGTATGCTGGACAGCCTGACAGATAGACAGGCAGACCTGCTCAGACACACTGTTGAGAGGCCAGAAGTTTGACATCTTGCAGAATATTTAAACTAGCAAATGGGGAGAGGGGTGCAGCACCCACACGCCGAATGGAAGAACACCCCTCCCCTCAGCTAGTGGTCAAACAGGAATTCAGCGTGTTTGCCATTCATTTGCATCACCAGGTAAGAAAAAGGTTTGTCTCCCATACGATGCACAGAGGAATGCAAACTCACCCAACAACTAACACACCAAAATCTGGCCAATGGAAAATCATGTACACAATGCTCACAGCCTGGGAAATAAGATCCCAGACCTGCAGGCAATAATGTCAGAGGCTAAACTGGACATAGTAGCAATTAGTGAGACGTGGTTTACCAGCAACTACACTTGGGAGACTTCAGTACCTGGCTATATTGTTGTCTAGAAGAGACCAGTGTGCAAAAAGGGGGAGGAGGGCCCTGTATGTTAATGAAAATATCAAAGCTACAGAAATTCAGAATACACATAAGGAGCCAGAAGAACTGTGGGTCACCCTGAAACAGGAAATGGACAGCCATAAGAACTGGGTTGTCCACAGGCCCCCAGACCAGAGGGAGGACATAGACACATTACTGTTAGAAGATATACAAAACATGACAGCTAAAGGGAGGTTCTGATAATGGGAGACTTCAACATGCCAGATATAGATTGGTCAATACCAGCAGGAACATCTGCCAGAACTAGACTCATAGTAGATTCCCTGCAGGAGGGCCTCAAACAACTGGTACAGCAACCTACAAGAGACAGGGCTATCCTAGATCTAGTACTGACTAACAAAGAAGGGATCACAGATCTCCAGGTAGAAGGTCACCTGGGGCCAGTGACCATCACATGATATGGTTCAATTTGGCTACTACATCTAAATCATCCCATTCCAAGGCAAAAATATGGGACTTCAGAGGAGCTGACTTTGATAAGATGGCCAACAGAGTTAAGCTAGCCCTGGCAAAAAGAAACACAGGTGAGGAGGTACAGGCAAAGTGGGCAAGCATTAAGGATACAATACTTGAAGCAACATCCCATTGTGTTAGACAGAAAAGGAAGTGCAAAAGAAGAAGGAAACCACTTTGGTTCTCAAACACAGTAGCAGAAAAGGTCAGAGCCAAAAGGCTGGCCTTCAGGAGATATATAAGGAACACAGCGTGGATGAAGATAGGAGGCATACCAAACTGCCCTAAGGGAAGCAGGTAAGGCAGTAAGGCAGGCAAAGTCCCAAACTGAGGAAACACTAGCACGAACAGTAAAAGAAGGTGACAAGACTTTCTATAGATACATTAGTGAAAGGAGAAAGTCCAGAGGGGTATTGCTAAGCTTAATGGAGAAAAGGAGCATGTGAGGAGGAGGACCCTGTAAAGGCATCTATCCTAAATAGATACTTTTGCTCAGTATTTACTGAAGAGAAGGTAGGCAGGGCCCTACAGCTCAGCATCATGGACACAGGGGAGGGAGGTAGGCACTACTCCTTCACAAAAGAAAGGGTCCTACAAGAGCTTGCTAAGCTCAGAGTGGATAAGGCAATGGGACCTGATGGCATACATCCCAGGGTACTAGGAGCTAAAGGAGGAACTAGCAGAGCCATTAGCAGAATTGTTTAGTGAGTCTCTGAGCACAGGAGAGGTCCCAGAAGACTGAGAAGGGCTCATGTGATCCCGCCTCCACAAGAGTGGTAGCAGGGAGGAGGCGGGAACTACAGACCAGTCAGTCTTACACTCAGTAGTGGCAAGATTATGGAGGCACTCCTTAAGGAAAGGATAGTGCAACACCTGGAATCCATAGGGGCACAGGATCCAAGACAGCATGGGTTTACAAAGGAAGGTCCTGTCAAACTAATCTCATAGATTTCTTTGACTGGGTAACCAGAGTGGTGGACCAAGGGGAGCAGTTGATGTCACCTACCTTGACTTCAGCAAAGCTTTTGACACTGTTCCACATAGAAGATTGATAAATAAGCTAGGTAGGCTCGGGTGGGTCAGAAGTTGGTCAACTGGGTGGCAAACTGGTTGACTGGCAGAAAACAGAGAGTGGTGGTAAATGGTATACAGTCAGAAGAGATGCAAGTCACAAGTGGGGTACCTCAGGGATCAGTCCTGGGGCCAGTCCTATTCAACATCTTCATTAGTGACCTCGCAAGATGGGACTAGAGGGTAAGGCTTGTCTGTTTGCAGATGACACCAAGATCTGCAACAGAGTAGATGATCCAGCTGGGGTGGGCAGAATGAGAAGAGATCTGGATAAACTAGAAAATGGTCAGAAGAGTGGCAACTGGATTTAATGCAAAAGTGCAAAATCATGCACATAGGGAAGAGAAACCCGAAGCCACTTATAGGCTGGGAGGGAGTTGCTAGCAGTCACAAAGGAAGAAAGAGACTTGGGCATCATCATCACTGATGACCTAAAATCATCCAAGCAGACCTCTAAAGTAGTAGGTAAGGCTAGGGGGTGTTAGGGTGTATTAGTAGGGGTATCACAAGTCATAAGAGGAGGTAATAATCCTCTGTACAAGACATTGGTTAGGCCCCATCTGGAGTACTGCGCAGTATTGGAGGCCACACCTCTCACAAGGACATTAACTAAATTGAGGCAGTCCAGAGAAGGGCAACCAAAATGGTGCAGGGACTGCATCAGAAGCATATGAGGACAGATTAACGGAGCTCAATATGTATACCCTTGAGCAAAGGAGGAGAGAGGTGATATGATCGAGACATTTAAACACCTTAAGGGCATAAACAAGGTGAAAGAGTCTAACATGTTTAAATATAAGAAAAATAGCAGGACAAGAGGACACAGCATGAGATTAGAGGGAGGCCGATTAAGGAATGTGAGGAAATTCTTTTTCACAGAAAGGGTGGTAGATGCATGGAATAGCTTACCACAAGAAGTGGTGGCTATGAATACAGTGCAGGGCTTCAAACAGGCATGGGATAGGCATAAGGAGCAATACAAATGACTATGAATAGATAGGTCACTGACAGAGCAAAGGCCGATGGCACATTTATAAGGTAGAAAAAGAAATGGGCAGACTGGATGGGCCTTGCAGTCCTTATCTGCCGTCAACTTCTATGTTTCTATCCTGGATACAGGGTCTGCACTATCAGCTGCCACTGTCATGGCCATACAGATTCTGATGGTTCCCTTTAAGTGCTTCATGTACCATGCCTGCTGGTATCAGAACTGGTGGCTGCATGGCCAGTTCTGGACAGTCTAACCATGACTGAGGCTTCAGCCAGACTGGAGCTTTAAGAATTACTTAGGGGAATATGGCAGCCAAATTGTGGTGCAAGCCATCTCAGCACCATGGTGCAGCTCAAGATCATGACAAGCCCAGCATATGGCAATCTGGTGCAAAGGATCCTACTGATGCCGCAAGCACTGATTGAAAATTGGGAATGATGCAAGGTGTGTCGTATTGCACCCCTTGTGTCATGTCTGTTTGACATAAGCACCTTTTAATATTTTCTGAACCTTTGAAAATCAAGCCCATGGAGTTTTGAAATGATAGAGGTAGCCAGCTCCAAAGGCATGAATAAATCAAAGGAAAGGCATGTCACTGGTCATAGAGTTGATGGACACTCTCAGTAAACAAAAATCAGCAAACCATTTCTAGAGAGAAGAGGGCAAACCTGAAAATTCAGAGCACTCTCACAGTGAGTTCCCAAAAAGGGCACTTTGTTGAACACGTACACAAAGTACTATATTTCTTTGGCATCTTGGCCATTGCCTTTGGCTCTCTCACAAGTTCCTCCCATCCCCTGCCTTCAAGGGCCACATCCTCACCTTCAATTTCTACCTTCAATTATGTACTGGAAGAAAGCTTTGGTGTTGTCTGCAGTTCCTGTTGCCATCCTGGCTTCCATCCCTTACTTGGCTGTCTTAATCCCAAATTCCTTCACTGGCCCTGGCCTAATTTCCCTGCATGCAACTTCACCTACTTTTTGGTACATTGTTTTGTATTTAATTTTATTTATTGAATTGTTTCACCAGGAAAGATACACTGAGCAACTTAATGGTCATCTCACAGTATGTCCTGAGGGAATGGGGAGAGGGATGTACAGAGTGAGAGTTTAGATATATATTTTAATGTGAGCTGATTATATATATATATATATATATATATATATATATATATATATATATATATATTCATGGCAAAAAACTCCATTTAATGCATCAGTTAGAGTTGTTCCACAGTGACAAAAGTAAGAAATTCAGTGTTAGGTTGAACACCTAACTGCACATTCCCCAACCCCACCACCATCACACACACACATACATGCAAGTTGGGAAGGCCCAAGGCAACACAACCTATCACACACAACCAGCAGGAGGTGTATACCTGCATTACTGTAGGGAAGTGAAGAATCCAACTCAGATGTCATACATTATTTATAAAGTTGTTCTACGAGGTTAGTTTGTATAAAGGTGAACTAAGCTGGCAGTAGTGAAAATGGTGTACCTTGCTTTGTTTTCAACATATGGGTGGCAAAAGGCGTGATGGGTGCCGCAGTGTTAGTCTATGGCAAATTGCTCAATTTTGTAACAGTGTAACTTTTTAATCCTTAAGTATTTTAGCACAATAGCAGGAAAGGGCACATCTGTGGGACCACGTCTTGCCACCCTGCAAATTTCAGCCTAAAGGACCCAACCGTTTGCTTGCAGGATGAAGGCAAAGATGTGCAGTCATTAGGAGCATACTTTCACAAAATACTTTTGCAAACACGAAAGTGTCACAAACAGAAGACACGAAAGTGTCACATTTGCAAAAACATGTAAAATAGTGTTGCAAAATACTGTCACAAACACGAAAGTGTCGCAAATGCATAGCATGGCATGAACCAAAAATTGTTAAAAGAACACATTTACCATAGCACACTGTGTGTCCAGAATTGTATGTATATCCGTTCAATGGTTGCACAGCATCACGAGCAAACAATGTAACATGCACAATTCAGTGACCATAAGTGCCAGTGACCTAAACATTGTCATAGTGAAAGATGAATTATAAATCTTTGTTCATTCTAAAAGCCATGCAAATCAGACTCACGGTTCAGAAGTTATTGAAGTGTAATGAACCAAATTTTCATTCGTGTGAGTGGCATAATTCTGCACCTGTTAATGTTTTCTACATGAAACCACTGTAAGGCATCTCCATGCCACTAGGACTACCTACGCTATAAATTTAAAGGCAGTAGCACCATGCAGAATGCTGTGCACAAAACGTTAACTGCATCATGCAGTATCTCCACAGCAAATTATTTTTCAAACGTGTAAACAGATACTTCATATCTCCAGGGCATCCACTCAACACCCTCCAAATTTCATATGAAAAGACCATACCATTCAGAGATATTCAATTTTATGTTTCTGTACCTTTAGAAGTCTTCCACCACAAAATGGTGGAAATCGTGGAGCAAAATGCACTAAAACGACAGACCTGGTGGCAGAAAAATCAGTTACTGTGAAGCGGGCCAACTTCAAATGGCCATAACTCTGGAACAGAACAACATTGTTTCACTGACATGTGCCTTGAATAAAGGTCTTTCTACCTGCCAAGTTTCAGACCAATAAACCACACACTGACTGTGTTATGCATCATGGAAGACAGTGCAGAAAAATAGCAAAAACAATGTTTTGCACTGCACTATGCAAATGCAAAAACACAAACAGTAATGTTAACACAAATGGTGATGGAAACAGTGAGGTAAAATAAAATAGTAATGCTAACAGTAACACAAATACAAGCGCAAATGGTAATGCACATGGTGACTCAAGCATTAACAATAACACAAATGGTAAGAGAAACGCAAGCACAAATATTACTGAAAACAGAAATGGTAACACAAATGGTAACGCAAACGCTATCGCCAACGGAAACACAAATGCAAAATGTAACTGAAAATGCAAACGGTAATACAAACGCAAAAAGAAATGCAAATGCTAATGGCAATGGTGACACAGTAGGAAACAGTAACGCAATCGATAATGGAAACGCTACTGAAAACGCAAATGCTAAGGTCAACAGAAATGCAAACGGTGACAAAGACGCAAACAGTAATGGTAATGCAATTGGAAATGCAAATGGTTATGGTAACACAAATGATGACGCCTAAAGGAACAGTAACAGAAATGGAAACACAAACACAATTGCGTACAAAAACACAGATGGCAATGCGCATATCACGGTAACGTAATTGGAAACACAAATACTTAAGGGTAACATGATGATGCCGAAGGAAACACAAATGCAAACAGAAATGCAACTAGAAAGCTTGTGCTAAATGCAAATGGTAACTCACATGGTGATGCAAAGGAACGCAAACAAAAGTAATGGAAACGCAAATGGGAACAGTATCGCAATTGCAAGCGCAAACACAAAGTGTAATGCACACGGTGACATAAACGGAAATGCTAAACACAAACAGTTATGGAAATGCAAGCAGAAACACTAACTGTAACAGTAATGAAAAAGCACATACTTTTTTCCAAAAAAGGTGCATTCAGAAGCACAGCGAATACAAAGAATGTATGCATAATAATGGCCTTGGAGCAGAAAATGAACACTTTGTAAATAATGTATGATATCTGAAGTTGGATTTCTCCACTTTCTACAGTAACACAGGTATACACCTCCTGCTGGATGTGTGTGATTGGTTGTGTTGCCTTGGTCCTTCCCCTACTTGCATGTATGTGTGTGTGTGGTGGGGGTGGGGTGGGGGGAATGCACAGTTAGGGTTTTCAACCCTAACACCAAATTTCCTTGCCTTTGTCACTGTGAAACAACCCTAACTGATGCATTAAACAGAGTTTTTTGCCATGAATTTCCCTTCTTTTTGTGAATGTGCACTATAAATAGTGAAGTAATGGTAACGCAAATGCATGCGCAAACAGTAATGCACATGATGACTCAAACATAAATGATAACTCAAATGGTAATAGAAAAGCAAGTGCAAACATTAATGAAAACAGAAATGCAATGCAAGTGTGTGTGGAAATGCATATTGTAACATATGCGGTCACAGTAATGCAATTGGAAACACTAACGCTGACAGTATCACCATGATATGATCAAAAGAGAAAAGCATAAATGGAAGTGCGTGAACAAAGGCAAATGGTAATGTACACAGTGACACAAAAGGAAATGCAAACAAAACAGTAATGGAAACGCAAATGTTAATAGTAATGCAAACGCAAAGGTAAATAATGCGAGATAATGGAACGCTAACGCAAACGGTTATGGAAGTGCAAATGGAAATGCTAACTGTAACAGTAACGGAAACACACACCCTTTTTTCCTCAAAAGCTGCATTCAGAAACACACTGAATACAAAGAATGTATGCACAATAATGGGCCTCGGAGCAGAAATTGAACACTTGGAATACTAAATTGCTTATATCTCTCAGGAACCATACGATGTAGAAAAAAATGTAATCTCATATTATTTATGACTTTCCTGGCTAGTTTTCACTTAGCCCTCTGGTGGGGGCTAAGTATTTTCTGATGAAAAGTCCATATCTCAAAGTGTTTTCGAGTTACGGGCCCTGAAAGGAGCTGGGACGCCATAATGTTAGCCTATGGGAAAACATTTCAAATTCAGAGTGCTGTAACTTTGCAACCCTTTAATATTTCTCACCAACATCTGTGAGATCTTGGCTCTTCTCTCCAAATTTCAGTCCAAAAGACCAAACCGTTCTTTTGCAGCAGGGTGGCAAATATGTCCTTTTCTTTGGGGCATAGTATCCATAAAGTAGTGTCATGATTTGCAACACTTTCACAAAAAAAAGCATGAAAGTGTTGCAAGTGCAACACTACTTTGCAACACTACTGTTTCCAAAAATTTGAAAAACATATTTTTGGGGTGTTTAATCCCCCCAAAAAAGACATGGCTATCACCCTCAGGGCTTGACTAGGTGAACACAAAAAGAATTGTGTCCCAGAGGGTCCCAAATTTAAATGCCAAGCAAGATGGCGTATTTGCAACACTACAGGGTTATTTGTGACACTAAAAACTGCCTTTGTGACACTGTCAAACTTTTTGTTAACTTTCCCATTGACTATCATGGGAAACTTGTTTTTGAATAACTTTTGAACAGTTTAATATTTTTTCATGAAATCTTCGAAAGGCACATCAAGAACGTCTGCATCTTCCCTGAAAGTTTCAGACCAGTCACACAGACCATGCAACCTGTAGGCGTGAGCAAAGAATACACAAACATGCATAATTACCACATTCTTCTGCGCTATGTAGCTCCGCAACCATGTAACTGACCATTACAAAACTTGGCAGATCCAGAGATCTACTGCTATGTCCATGCCAAATTTCAGGCAAATCCATCATATGGTGGCAATGTTATTTAGCTGCCAAATTTCACACTTTAACCTTAAATAGGGTACTCAACCTAACTATAGTGGCACTACCGTGCCACTATAATATGTGTGTGTGTATGTGTATATATATATATATATATATATATATATATATATATATATATGTGTGTGTGTGTATATATATATATATATATATATATATATATATATACAAGTGGCATGAAAAAGTATTTGCCCCTTCCTGATTTTCCCTATTATTGCATATTTGTCACACTGGATGTTTTCAGGTCTTTAGACAAAATGTAATATTAGATAAAAGGAACCTGGTGAACAAATAACACTTGTTTTTTTTACTTATTTCATTTATTTAATGAAAAAGTTAACCAACACCAACTGGCACTGTGTGAAAAGTAATTTCCCCTAATTAAATCAACCAAATTAAAGGGATAATTAGAGTCAGCTGATTGAACACAGCCAGGCTTGATTACAGCCAGCCCTGCTCAATATAAACCTCCTTATTTTGACCCTTACCATCAGAGTCCGTTGCCAGCACAAAGATTCAACAAGCACACATATGCCACGATCAAAGGAAGTTCCTGAAAAGATCAGAAAAAAAGTTGTTGCTATCTATCAGTCTGGAAAGGTTACAAAGCTATTTCTAAGGCTCAGGACTCCATCGAACCACAGTGAGAGACATAATCCCCAAATAGAGAACATTTGGAACAGTAGTGAATCTTCCCAGGAGGGGCGTGCCAAAATTACTCCAAGGGTGCAGCGTAAAATCATCCAGAGAAGTCTCAAAGGATCCTAAAACAACATCCAAAGAACTGCAGGCTTCTCTTGCCTCAGCTAAGGTCAGTGTTCATGACTCCACAATCAGAAAGAGACTTGGCAAAATGGCTTCATGGAGAAAGTAGCAAAGGTGGAAACCACTGCTAACCAAGAAGAACATAAATGCTCATCTCTCATTTGCCAAGAAGCACCTGGATGATCCACAAGCCTTTTGGGAAAATGTTCTATGGACAGATGAGTCCAAAGTGGAACTTTTGGACTACATGGATCCCATAATGTCTGGCATTAAGCATACACAGCATTCCACAGTAAGAACATCATACCAACAGTCAAACATGGTGGTGGTAGTGTGATGGTGTGGGGATGCTTTGCTGTCTCAGGACCTGGATGACTTGCCATAATTGTAGGAACCATGAATTCTGCTCTGTACCAGAAAATTCTTAAGGAGAATGTCCGGTCATCCGTCCGTCAGCTGAAGCTGAAGCGTAGTTGGGTCATGCAGCAAGACAATGATCCAAAACACAAAACAAGTCCACATCAGAATGGCTGAAAAGTAAAATTAAAGTTTTGGAGTGGCCTAGTCAAAGTCAGACCTAAACCCAATAGAGATGCTGTGGCAGGACCTGAAACAAGCAGTTCATGCTCAAAAACCTACCAATGTTACTGAATTAAAGCAGTTCTGCGAGGAAGAGTGGGCTACAATTCCTCCACAGTGATGTGAAAGACTGATATTGAATTATAGGAAGCGTTTGGTTGCAGTCATTGCAGCTAAAGGTGGCGTAACCAGTTATTAAGTGTAAGGGGGCAATTACTTTTTCACACAGTGCCAGTTGATGTTGGTTAACTTTTTTCATTAAATAAATGAAATAAGTAAAAAAAAACAAGTGTTATTTGTTCACTCAGGTTCCCTTTATCTAATATAACATTTTGTCTAAAGACCTGAAAACATCCAGTATGCCAAATATGCAATAACAGAAAATCAGGAAGGGGCAAATACTTTTCACACTGTACACTTTGCAAAAAAAAGTTGTTAATGCATCAGTTAGGGTGGATACCACAGTGACAAAAGCAGAGAAATGAGGCATTAGGGTTTCCAACTCTAACACCCAACCCCCTGAGATCCTGCCACTACCACAACACCCCCATCCATCCACCCACCCTCCACATCAAAGACATTGGGTGTAACATGGGGCCAAAGGCACAACTCTCACCCCATTGCATGTGCAAACATGCTACATGCTACAGTATGGGACAATGGGGTAAGAGTTGGGTTTATGGCTGGTCACGCAAATGCCTTTGGTATGTGGAATAGAAAGATAGATGTGTGGGATGGTAGGGGCAGGATCCCAGAAAGTGGGCAGATAGGTGGGAACCCAGACTCTCATTTCCTGCTTTCGCCACTGTGGTATCCACCCTAACTCATGCATTAATTAAGTTTTGCAAAAATTTCCTTCTTTTTCAGATAGTATAATTGTACTGTATCCTCATTTTACTTGGGGAGCGAAGGGTCCTCCATCAAGATAGTACAACAGTATCCATATGTTACAGTGGGAGCCAAGGTCCTTTGGATACTGTGCTCCAATCCCTTCATTAAGACAACAATGTTAAAAATGGGAAACACTGGCAAAGTTATGAGCATGCATAGAAACTGCGCAATACACACTTGTAACACGCTCATTGTTTGAAGTTGGTTTGCCAAATTTTCAGCATTGGCATTACAGGACATCTCCTCATGAACAGTTCAACTGTGATTTTGTTAATCCATGCCAGAAATTGATTTCGCCCAGTGACCACAACATTCTGTGCCACAGGTACAAAATCACATTCTGGACAGGATGTACAAAATGACATCTGTTCTGTTTGTAAGGTAGTGTGTACAAATGGCAATGTTGAAAATCTGGATGCAAATATATAAATTGGCAGAAGTTACAAGCATGCATAGAAACTGTGCAACACACACACATGTAAGTAGCCATGTTTTGGAATTTTTTCACCAGATTTTCAACATAGGCTTCATGGGTCCTCCCCTCATGAACAGAGGCACTATAATTTTGTTAGTCCATCTCAAAAGTTGATTTTACACAGCGACCATGTCATTCTGTGCCATAGGTGTGAAAACATATTTTGGGCAGGATATGAAAAAAAGGCAGCTATACTATTCATAAGAAGGTGTTAAAAATGGCAATGTTGAAAATCTGGAGTGAAAATATTAAAAATTGCAAATTACAAGCATGATAGAAACTCACGCAACTCATGTGTAACGCAGTTATTTTTTTGAATTTTTCTCACAAAAATTGCAACATGGGCTTTTTGGGACCCACCTCATAAAGAGTGCCACTGTTGTTTTGCAAATCAGTCCCAAAAGGTGATTCTGCACAACAGCTGTGACCTTTCAGGATTGAGAAACAAAATTACAGTGATAGTGTTCATGAGGAGGGGTCCCAAGAACCCCATGTTGAAAATTTGGGGCCACAATTCCTAAAATTGGCTGAGATATCAATCTAAGTTGAAACCCCCAATTCAGTTCCATTGTATAGCGCTTACCTGATTCCTTATTTTGCAGATGTCTCCCGATCCATAGAAGAATAAATACATTTAAGCACACTGCAGTGGGCTCCCAGTATGCAGGAAAACTGAGCGATGCGAGACACAGCAATGTGCATACAGTACGACAAAGGGATTAGGCATCCCATGTCAGAAACTACTGAGCCCACATTCACTACTTTGATGCAGTATCCTGCATAGAAATTTATGTACAATTTCGATGCAGGATTCTGCATCAGCAAAATACTTTGGGGGACAGTTTACCTCTTTTTACAGTTTTTTAAAGTGAACTATCTACACTGGGCACACTGGGGTGGGCTCTCAGTGTGTCCAATAAGCACACTAAATATTGTGCTCACAAAGTTGGTCTTCCATGACTCTGCAGCTGGCAGCATGAGTTCCAACTGCAGTGGCAGAAGTCAAGAAAATACCACTCTTCTCATACAAAGAATGGACTCCAAGCCATTTTCAATATAAGCTGGCATCCAAGAGAAAACCTTCTTTGGGTCCAGTTTAAAATACAAAAAAATCATCAGAAAATACCTAAAGAGGCTATCTTTAGCTGTTTACTGAGGGTTTTTTTGTGTGTTAAAATGTTCCCTCGCTAAGAGGCAAAACAAGATGGCGGCTGCAACTCAACTAAATTAATTCCAGGATTGTGAACTGTGAGAAAAATACCAGCATTCTTTGTGAAAAGAAGCTAGTATTATTTTTTCACACAATATTCAAAATGTGCAACAATTATAACTTTCATGCCTGATACATAAATGTTTCCTTAGGAAACAATGGAAAAATTCAAAATATCATAACTTTTGAACCAATTAATATTTTTTCACCAAACCTTCAAAAGTCAAATCAGTGACCCAAAGGCTTTCTATCCTGAAAATTTCTGACCACAACATAAAGGCATTCTTGAGATACAGCCGAGCAAAGAAATGTCAAAAAATCCCAAATTTTCTGGTTTTGCAACACTTCATATCTCAGAAACCTCTTGACAGATTCCCATGACATTTGTCAAGTAAAGAGCTCTGCCCATAGAAATTATGCATGCCACATTTCATGCAAATCCATTGAGTGGCTCCAAAGTTATTAAGGCTCACAGTTTGAACTTTAACATAGAAGTGCTGTTTTCGTCCTAACTATACTGGGACAACACAGTCAGTATAATATATATATATATATATATATATATATATATATATATATATATATATATATATATATATATATATATAACGGCAACAAATTCCATTTAATGCATCAGTTAAGGTTGTTCCACAGTGACAAAAGTGAGGAAATTCTGTATTAGGATTGAAACCCTAATTCCACATTCCCCCCACCCAGGCACCACACACACACACACACACACACACACACACACACACACACACACACACACACATGCATGTGCAAGTAGGAGGGGATCAAGGCAACACAACCAATCACAGACATTTAGCAGCAGGTAACAGAAATAACATACAACTGTCTAAACGTATTACAAGACACATCCGTCATCATGGTCCACCAACTGTATGAGTTCTGCTATCATGAGGCACACAGGCATGCTGGGCTGTTGCACAGGGTAGATACCAGAACAGGGTACTCTGCACAATACTTAAGATATACATCATTTGGTTATACTAGGATAATACAAGGCATTAACATACAAGAAAGGATGGTCAAAAGGTGTATAATATTATGTGGTAATAAGTAGAAGTGACAGTTTGGCACCCTTTGGGTCACATGCACTCAGCAATGTACCCATGTTCAAACCAAGATGGGCATATGTACATAAAGACAAAACATACACCTATTAACAATAAATTCTGACAAATGAATGCAGACATGCAATGCTCAAGAGTTTTATGACAGCACTGTAGTTTTCTGTTCATTCTACTACACAGAAGCACTATTTGGTTATTATGAAGTAACATGTAGAGGCATTAGCTCAGAACTAACAGTGGAATTAATGCAGCATGATGCTATCAGACCATAATAACAGTCATTGTTGTTGTTTATATCTGAAACCATTTATCTGCTAATCTCAACCATGGCCCTTGATGCTATTAAACACTTTGGGTCCTATGGTACCACATAGCTCCTCAAGTGTACAGGATAAGATGACATTGGAGCAGCACTCTGTATATAATAGTGTTCTGATACATAATTTACTAATGGCAGGATATCATGAGGAACCATTAACACACACAAAAGTTCAGTGAAAATGCTGCCTGATATTATCCATTCATAGCGACAAAAGTGGTAGCATGGGGCTCTTTGCCCCCCCCCCAGCTACCACTAATGTAGCAATTTGTATAGAAACAGAAAAGTGTTTGCACCGAGAAACTTTCACCAAGGTAAAGAGAGTGAACTGGTATCATGTGACCCTTTGAGTCACACAATCCCATACTTCTGTTATGGTGTCCAACTTTAGAAAACAGTGCAGAGGCCTCTGCACATAACACTGTACTGATCCATAATTTCTTTATGCCAGGGTAAGAACAGGAGGCATTTACAGACTTGAAAGGGTGGTGAAAATGCTCTCTGATACTACAGGTCATAAGACAAACATGTCAGCATGCGGCACTTCAATCAGCATGCCAGCAGCAACATAGCAATTAGTAGAGAAACACACTTACCTGTCTCAAATAAAAAACTGTGTAGAAATTCAAGTGTAGTGCAGTGAGTAATGTGATTTTAGGGGTCCAGGACTCCTATAGAGATTTGTAGCTGTACAATGTAAGATAATGGTGCAGCAGTACTCTGCACAAATAGTGAACTGATACATCATTGGGTTATATCGAGGTACCATCAGGAGACATCAACATTTAACAAAGGGCTCCAAAACCACTGCCTGACTCAGTAATGTTATTAGAGTAATGCATTGTCACACATTCTTATTCAGAAGAGATTAGAAATGCATTAGTAATACAAGAATGTTTAATGTGGACCACCAACAACTGATGGGCAGTATACCTGTGTACCCTCATAGAAACATAGAAACATAGAATTTCACGGCAGATAAGGACCGCTTGGCCCACCCAGTCTGCCCATTTCCCTACCTACTGGATAAGCTGCAGATCCTAGTTAACCAGCAGCCTACTTCTTCTTACCCCCACCCCCCAGAATTGCCTTATGACTGTCCCATGCATGCTTGAATTCCACCACTGATTTTGACTCCACAACCTCCTCCGGAAGGCCGTTCCATGCATCCACAACCCTCTCTGTGAAAAAATACTTCCTTAAATTACCTCTGAGCCACCCCCATCTTCAAATTGTGCCCTCTTGTTCTTGCACACCTCTTTTCTTGAAAGATGCTACCCTCTTGGACTTTGTTGATTCCCTTGAGGTACTTGAAAGTTTCTATCATGTCCCCCCTCTCCCTCCTTTCCTCGAGGCTATACATATTAAGCTCCTTAAGTCTCTCTTCATATGTCTTCTGGTGCAGACCCTGCACCACTTTAGTTGCCCTCCTCTGGACAGCTTCCATCCTGTCTATGTCTTTGCGGAGATTGGGTCTCCAGAACTGCACACAGTACTCCAGATGGGGTCTCACCAGCTGTCTGTACAGAGGGATGATAACTTCCTGTTTTCTACTGGTGATGCCTCTCCCTATGCATCCCAGTATCCCCCCAGCCCTCCTTGCTGCCCTCTCACATTGCTTGCCCACCTTTCGGTCATCTGATATAATTATCCCCAGGTCCCTTTCCATTTTTGTTGTTAGTATCTCACCTGCCATTGTGTGCTCTTCCCCTGGGTTTTTGTTTCCCAGGTGCATTACCTTGCACTTCTTAGCATTGAATCTAAGCTGCCATATATTTGACCATTCCTCTAACCTTGCCAAGTTCCTTCTCATCCTTTCCACTCCACCCTGTGCATCAACTCTGTTGCAGATCTTAGTGTCATCTGCAAAGAGACATACTTTTACTTCAGTCCTTCCCAAGTATGACTTATAAAGACATTGAGAGGATCGGTCTAATACTGAACCCTGCAGTACCCACTAGTAACCCTCCTTTCTTCTGAGTGGACTCCATTTACTATTACTCTGTGTGTCCTATTCTCCAGCCAATTCTTTACCCAGGCTGTCATCTTGGGACCCACTCCCAGGCTGGCTAACTTGTATATTAATCTTTTGTGTGGGACTGTGTCAAATGCCTTGCTAAAGACTAGGTAGGCCAAGTCCACAGCCCCTCCCTGATCTACTAATTTGGTCACCCAGTCAAAGAAATCTATCAGATTTGTCTGGCATGATCTTCCTGTGAATCCATGCTGCCTAGGGTTCTGTGCCCCTCTGGCCTCTAGATACTTGACAATTCTTTCCTTCAGAAGTGATTCCATCATTTTCCCTATCACTGAGGTTAAACTAACAGGTCTGTAGTTTCCTCAAGGCACTCAGATGGCAGCAGAACTCATACAGTTGGTGGACTATGATGATGGATCTATCTTGTAGTACATTTAGACAGTTGAATGTTGTTTCAGCTACTTGCTGCTGGTTGTCTGTGATTGGTTGTGTTGCCTTGGTCCTCCCCCTTTACTTGCATGTGCATATGTGTGTGTGTGTGTGTGTGTGTGTGTGTGTGTGTGTGTGGTGTGCTGGGGTGGGGGGGATGCAGAGTTTTCAACCCTAACACCGAATTTCCTTGCTGTTGTACCTGTGGAACAATCCTAACTGATGCATTAAACAGTGTTTTTTTGCCATGAATTTCCTGTCTTTTTGAGAAAGCATAATCTAAATACTACATTGTATATGTTGGCGGGAGTGTGGGGCCCACCAAGATATTAATAGCTTTATTGTAATGTGTACTTGTCTTATGTTATTTATACGGCAATAGTTCCTGTGCTACACCTTAGACATAAAAATAAACTCATACATAAATCCCATAGGACAGTAATATGCACAACATATAGATCAATAAGACATGTGCTCTGTTATAGAATACATACACAGCTTAACCTCTTGTACTTGCTTTGTATGCAGTAGTATATCAAATGCAGTATAGATATCAGTGTGGTTACATTATATATAAGTAAAGACACAACACAGATAAGGTTTAAACAAGATTTATTGCCAAATTAATTGTTGAGGAAAAAGGCTGAATTAAACTTCAAATTGAACACAAAATCAGTCTCACAATACAATATCTAAAAAATAAAGTATTGCACCAAAGTTAAATATACATGTTAAACAGTATGACAGCTACTTGATGAGAAAGTAGTGACAGTAGTACAGACCACATGAACACAGCTGCTGCTATAATCTCTGCACACTGCTTAGCATGTATCAGACAGTGATACTGTTATTGTCATTTTGTGACTAACAGTGTGAATGTTCCTGGGGTGGGTGAAAAAACAGATGCTAATTGTTTAAAGAATAGCACCAGAAATACATTCTGGTATCCTAAAAAAATGTACTTATTACAACTATTTAGATACATGACGTTTGTGTATATATATATATATATATATATATATATATATATATATATATATATACAGTATGTGTGTATACATACTCATATATACTGTATATACACATATACATATATATGTAAAGACATATAGATACATTTGGAAAATTCCCACCTGATATTAAATGTCATATGTTAATAGTTACTATATAGATCACTAAATAACATAAATGCTGTGATTAACAGTAATAGTGAAGTCACTAAGTCTCTGTGTCACTAACGACTGTGATACACACAAGTTAATAATCAGTAATACTTGCACACAATACTACTGAATGATACAAATTCCATTCTGCTATTGACAACATGGCACCTCTTGTTAAAAAGAAAGATTTACCACTATACTATTTATTACTTTGAATAATACCTATATTAAACTCACCACTAATTAGAAAAGTTGTGCTAAATATCACACAATATTAAATAATTATATAAATAATATTTTGAAATACTTGCCAATAAAAGAGTGTGTTAAATAGCTAAATGTGTATCATTGCTTAGAAAATGGCAAGAATCAATTGTAAAAGCTGATTGGCTCAGACAGGCTCCAAGCTGGGCATTTATTTTTCAATAAGTGCCCAGCTAAAAATAAGAGCCAGTCCAAGTGCCACTTTACAGTGTAGCATTTTCCAGAGGTACCCAGCCTGCTTTCTAATTGGCTGAAAGCACCCTAGAAAATTTGAAAAACCTGCCATGTTTTTTCTCTCGCTTAGCGAGAAGCACATCTGCCCCCAACACTACTGCCTTCAGCAATGACAGCCGCTCTCCTCCCATAACCCAGATAAAAAAAAAACTGGTTTGCCATTAAATGGCACAGCATCCTAAATGCTTCAGTCTGATCGTAAAGCTGCTCACTGTACTGCCATACAAAGAGTGTTATCACAGAAATCACTGAGCATGAGAACAGCGATATTTCCTTGGTTTTCATACCACACACGGATGTCCATCTGCTGTACGAAACATTAAGAAAATACAGGTGTTCTCATGCACAGTAGCGATGCTGGAGATATTGCAGTCTCTGCTTTACCACAGAGAAGTGAGTGCCAGAGATGAGTAATGTCCTTTGCCCTTGTCTTTTTTCTCCTACCACAGACAAATGGGGGGGGGGGGTAGGTACCTCACAAAAAAACATTGTCATGCAGGTGGAGGAACTATTTTGTTACAAAAATGATTTTAAACAAGTTTATGTACATTATTTTATTACATTTTTTTTCCTTTACAGTGGCCATTTTCTAAGCACAATAATACCTGCCAGGGTGGGCATTATTGAGAAATACTGGACCTTCCAGGGGCTATAAGTCATTACGCCCCTGGGCGGTCCAGTATTTCCCAATAATACCCACCCTGAAGGGTATTATTGTTTACTTAATACATACAGTTCAATAGTAATAAAGACAACTGCTCAAAAGTTTTACTACAGACTTATATTGCATAATCTATTCATTATCATATATACAACACAGATGTACGAAAACAAAACAGACATAGTAGTACACTGCTGCTATACAATATGAATGTATGAAGTCAAACCGCAAAGGGACAACAAAAAAAAAGCCACACCTGATAATACTCAACATGTAACAGAGTAATGCCTACATCAGAGTGTGACAATCTTAAGTGCAGCTCAGCACAGAACATAGAAAACAGTGTGCAACTATGTGAATCACAGAAGTGCCACAAACAAATGAAGGATATATTTTACTCATAAAAGATCCTTATGATATCGAAACGCAGTACAAACATGTAACAATACTTGTGAAACACAGCTGTTTTTTTTTACATAAAATACATGCACAAGTATTGCACCTAAGTGGAGGTACACAGTTGGCAAGTGTGCCAAGTAGTACTTGCAATGTCTGCATGGCAGTTACTCAGAAGAAAAGACAATGACAGAACATAAAGACCAGATAGTCATATCTGTTTTGCCACCTGAAAGTCTTTCTTAAACATCTAAGTGTGGTTTCTCTAGTGATTGTAAACACAGTTGGTGCCAATTGAAGGCCACTGCAACTATATTCACTTTATCTCTGACTAACACAACTATCTTAGATGTAAGATTGAGTAAACATATGCATGTAAACCATGTGATGTACTGTCAGTGTAATATTGCAGATTCAGAAGAAAAAATAGGAGTAGTATTCTCAGCAGTAGCTGTGTAACAAAATGGGACAGCAAGTTATGTCACATGTTGTGTGACTATTCTTCTGATCAATGAAGTTTGTCGTAGTTCTTCAATATCAGCACATAAGCATTTTTAAGTGTCTCAGTAGCCTCTGCTTAAAACTGCTTGTGGAATCATTTCATTCAATCCACCCAGTTCTGTACCTCAGTAAAGAAAAGTAATGTCCAGAATGTACAGACTGGCCTTGGTGGTAGATCACAGCATGGGTGTCAAACACTGGTGAAATATAGCTCTACCAGCTGTGTAATCTTTGATAGGTTTGTCAACTCTTGAGCCCATGAGAGTCAAACCTATGCAATACAAGCATAAGATATTGAGATGAAATGCTGAGACGTATAGACTGAGTACATGTCCCTCCACACCTAACACATATGTGACCACTTTCTTCATTTGTGAGCAGCTGTCAGAACTTAACACTTTGAGGGTGAGGCACAAACAAAGAAACTCAAAGAATGCCCTCAGTAGTTTCTCGCTCTGAATGACCACATGACAGACATACATATCTGGTAACATAGGAGACAGTAAAGCAGTGTCGCATTGGAATCCCCTCTTCATCCAAACTGTTTATGATGGCCATCATAAACTGGTGGCACTCCTGCTGCATGTTAGCAGCAAATGTACTGTGCCCATTATATCACTATACATCCCTAGAACCTGCCATAGAGGTGTCAGTGACTGTACATTGTCTAACTGCTCAGAAGTCACATTCTCAACTTCTTTCAATGCCTTTGATAAGGCAGTGTCTTGTAAACTGATATTGCCTGCACAAAGTGTGGCATGTGGAGAAATGCTTGCATAGCTGAATTAGCATAGCAGTTAACTCCAGTACTGTTATCAAACACTGGGACAACAGCCATATCAAGTGACTACTTACGAGCAGGTGATCTTGCATCTGTATTTGACATGCTGATCTTGTTGGTAGTGTGCATAGTTAATTCAGTAATAGTTGCTTGTTTCCTTTTGTTGCCAGCTGAAGCTCTGACTGTGGCATGTGAGCCAACCAAGTACATAGGTAGTAGTATGAGAGGCATATGTGGCTGGTACAGAGTACATAATCTGTTGTACTCAACAATACATCGCTTGTCAGTGCTTATCTTCTGTGGTGCAAGTGTGATGATATGCAACTCAGAAAGACTGTGAATGCATGAAAGCACGACATAGTTCATGCCATCCTTGAAAATGTCTGTGCCTATGTCCACCATCGCTAAATCCAAACTCAAACCCTGTGACTTGTGAATGGAAACAGCATATGCAACACATATTGGAAACTTTCCTGTTGACATATATATCATTAAAGAGCTGGAACTTAACACAGTTTCAATGAATCTTCACAGACTGTTGCATGTTGTCAAAGTGAACAAGTGCCTCGATAAATGTCTTCTGAACATTGTTTACAAAGTCCATGATGTGACCCATTGCACCATTTACCATGCCACGTTCAACATCAAGATTTCGATGTAACATGACATGTTCATTCTGACAAAAAATAAGAACAGCTTCTAGGCTAGCTCTATGTGACACATTCAACTTCAGTTCAGACAGTCATTCAGTCATCTTTCTACTAGCTTCCTACTTAGAATAACACCATCAACTGTATCAACAGCATGAAGTGTGAGTATTTCTTGATTTTCTCTCTCTGCAACATAACACTGTTTAATTGAGCATTTCTTAGAGTGGATAAGACACACAATTTGTGTGCCCTTGGGTACACATCACTGAAAACATCACATGCTGTATGGATGGATGTAGTATCTATAGTGATTCTTCGGCTATGTAACATCAAAAGATGTTGTAGTGACAAAAGAACCTGTATTAGCTTGATCCAACAGTGCCTTGTAAGCCAGATCACCACTCTGCTACATGTTCTCACACAACTCGACATAGGTGAATAACTCCCACAGGTTTCAACCTCCAATGCAGCCCAGTGTATTCAGAGCTGCAAAGACATGTTCTGCATTAACTGGTGCAAGTTTCATAATAGGTCTCCAAATACAACAATACTTTTACCACCAAATGAATTTTCATAGTCAGTGCCCAAAATCTCCTGTAGATGAAGATGTACATGGGCAAGCATCACATTAGAGACCATGCAGATCTCCTTAATGATTAGTAGCTTCATTTTAATGAACATAGAATGAAGCTGAGATGCAACCTCAAATGACAGCTTACAATACTCTCCTGCTTTACCATGCTCCACTGGCAACATGAAGAGACGGTGTAGAGTTACTCCACCAATGTTGTATGCAGCCAGTCCAGTGGGAGCAGCAGCAGAAACAGACATTGCTGAGTCAGTTTCTGTATTTCAGCCGTAATAGCCTCTATAAGGAAACTCTTACCTGTACCTGCTGAGCCACTAACAAACATTAGTAGTGGCTTGTGCACATGACAGTCACATTTCTTCTGTTCATGTAGTATCTGGTCGACAGATAGGGGGGGTCCGGTGGTGTTGCATCCTTGGAATTTTTCTTGGAGGTGTCTCTCTCCCGACCTCTGAATGGGTACCTAACCTGGGGGTGGTTCTTGATGATAGACTGACACTGCAGTCACAGGTGTCGTCTGTCATCAAGACTTCCTTTTATCATCTGAGGAACATTGCCAGGGTTAGGCATCTTGTTCTGTCTGCCGACCTTCCAACCTTAGTCCACACCTTTGTGTCCTCACGACTGGATTACTGCAACTCCCTCTATCTAGGGCTTTCAGGGGTTGAAATCTGTTGCCTGCAGCTAGTGCAGAAAGCTGCAGCACAGCTCTTGATGGGTTCTTGCAGATCCTGTCATATTACTCTGGTGCTACGCAAACTGAACTGGCTGCCGATTCAGTGGTGGATCACCTTTAAAGTCGGCTTGCTGACTTTCAAAGCCCTACATGATTTGGGCTTGGTATTTCTGAAAGAACATCTGGTTCCCTACTGTCCTGATCGATCGCTCTGCTCAGCTGATGAGGGGTTGCTAGAGCTTCCAAGGGTGAATTTGAAATCATCTGGTGCTCAAGCTTTCTTTTATGCTGCCCCAACCCTTTGGAACTCTCTACCCTGTTGGTTACGGGAGTGCACTTCTGTGGAGGGATTTAAGAGAGGTTTGAAAACCTTTCTTTGGGAAAAAGCATTTTTGGAATACTGATTGGCATAATGTCTTGGTCTTGTTGAATATTTTTAATGACTTTTTTAATTGTTTTAACTGTTGTTTATGTAAGGCGCCTTGATAATTGAAAGGCGCCATATAAATAAAAATTATTATTATTATCCCATGTTGAACAGCATCTGTAACTGCAGAGTGCACCACACATTATTGCTCATTGAGTCTGTCTCTCAATTCTGCTGGATCAGCAGTGCAGTGTGCACTATAACTCCATAACATTTTCCACTTCCGACATAAGTACTTCTGGGGCATTCAGAGCCAGAGGCATGCCAAGTATTCCTTCTCTTTTCGGATCAAGCTTGCCCTGTGAACTAACTGTAGTGTCCTCTTCAAGTCGTTTCTGTGCCTTTTCAGGTTGTTCCTTCTCAGCATCCAGTCTCTGTGCTGTATGTATGTCTCAGAGTATTCAGTTTTGAATGTGTCATAACTGTGATTGAATTGTTACTCAAATGTATCACAGTCACCTTTCAATTCAGACTCATTCCTCCAGGGTTTAAATAAGTGTAGTAGAGCAAAGTAGTAATGCGCTCTGCTCTCAGATGTGCCTAGATGTAACTTGCAATGGTCAATGAGCCAAGGCTTACATCTTTTAATGAGACAGCCATCCATCCACTCCTCTGACCTTGTAAATGTTGCGTGTGCAATCAGGTGAGACATCTGTCTTGTAGTCGTACCATTTAGCTACCTCAACTAGACACATATCATCTGTGTCACTGTGTCTACTGGGGTAGTACATGTCAATCAGATTATTTTTCAATATCCACTTTGAAGAAGGTCTGTTGAGAGCCAGTTCCTCAATCTCAGTGTGAGGTATTAGTACACATTTGCACTTCTCTTTGTAGTTACCACTGAGAAAGCGCACAGCATCAGATTTCTCATACAAATGTGTACCGATCAAATGATCGCTGGCCTTATTTGCACCACAATCTCTGTGTGATAGGGTCTTCAATCCAAGTGACCACAGCTGAGATGTCAGTGACTTGCTTGAACTAGCAATATATTCCCAATGATCTTGCAAGCTAGTCTGTTCATGTTTGGTGATGTACGAAGTGACATACTGAACCACAGCCAACAAGTTGTCAGACGCAAACTGATCATCTATGTTTGCTTGCCACATCAGAAGACTGGAGTTGTAATCATTGATATACACCTCCTTCTCCTCCCAGGGTAACTCATATACCTTCTTGGTCGATTTTGCCTTCAAGTGGTGTCACATTGCTGAAAAGAGTTCATTCATGCGACCGTTCTGACAGACACACCTGGGAAACCCAAAGCTGCATCTCGTGTGCCAATCAGATTTATTCCTCACTGCATGGTGGCAGTATTTGGCACAAATATGGCATTGGAATTTCTACCAACTTCCATAGTGTGGGACTGTCATACTTGTCCAGTATGCAGCAAATAATATATCACTTTATGAACGCTAGCACTTTTGCTGCTTCATGTTCGCCTATGTACGGGGCGTCCTTGATCCATAATAGCAGATGAATATGAGGAGTGCCTCATGCATGACATTCCATTCTCCAGAAGTAATGTTCTACAGTACCAAGAGGCAGATTGTCCTTTGACAAAATGAAAGTCAGAATATCATGGAATCACTTGTGAAAATGTTTAGTCAGAGACAGTGGGTCAAGTGAGCACATCTCTCCAAGAGTCAATAATGAAATGCCCTCTATATCACAATTTGCCCACTTCAAGAGTTCAGTCAACTCATCCCAAGTATATTCAGCACAGCTGAGTGTAACAAACCACGTTGCTGCACCATACTCTCGCAGCATAGTCATCACCTCAGAGTGTCTGTGATACCAATATTCTTTGGTACCAAGTAGACTTGACAGTATGGATGACAAATTGACCTGCACAGTTTCATCCTCTTCCTTTAATTTCTGCAAAAACTCTATGGCAGTGATTCCATCAAGTGGAGTCATGAGCCGTATAGTATGTGCAATTGATGCAGAAAGTATGCTAAGCTCACTCTCCTATAGGAGGTGAAACAAATACTGTATGTTGCATCTGAATTTGCCATTCTTACTGAGCACTCGACTGGTATGGTATTCAACACCTTGCACATGCACTTTTCTATTATCTAAATGTCCACCTGACCCTTTTGGAAATAAATCGGGAAAACAACGTGCTTCCAGTGTTGCCTCCCAAATGCAAACAGGGGTACCTTCCACCTGTTTCATCTGATATACTGTAGATCAATGTTATCTCCAAGTGGATATCTGCCATGTAGCGGATGTATCGTGTATTGTTCATACACATTATCAGTTTTCTCTACACTGACCTTCTCAATCATTGATTTGCTGGTCTCCAACACACCGTACTGAGCAGACACACTACTCATTTGATCAATGTCAAGGTCTGCATAGAAGGGATTGTTGCTCTTCAAGTAAGTGAGAGCCAACTTCACTTTCTGTACATTGGCAACATTCTGCCAGATGAACTTTGACTTTATTGGAACACTGTTAACAAGAATCACCAAACTGTTCTAACTAGAGATTGCCTCCACATTCTCCTGCAGAGGAAATGGGAGATACATAATGGAACCCTTAAGAGACTTAATGAGCTATTTCTGTGGAATGTTCCATGTCCTTGTATTCAAATGTAGAATAGTTTGAAAAGGTTTTGTAGTCTGAATAAGAATCCGTTCAAAGATATTCAATGTGGCAATCTCAGCAGGTGTTACATGTACTTCCTCAGTGTTCAACACTGACTTTGGTGGCATAGTGTTATTCTTCACCTTGCAGAAACAGTGCTTGCACATCACAATGATTGTCTCTAAGTGAAAGTCACTCTTTAACAGCAGAAACACAAAGAGTCTAAACCACATGCCATTGTACGGTGACAAGGTTGCCAGATTAACTGTGACCATTTGTTTCTGGTAACAGCCGATCACATGAGACACATACAGAGTCAAATTTCTCTGTCTTTGACAACTCAAATTTTAGCAATGGATTTCCCAAACAGTTTGAGAATATCTGTTTCTAAGACAGAGCCAGAAGTGTCATAAACAATTGATATCTGATCAACAACACTATCAGTGACATTTCTGTCACATTGAAGCTCTTTCATAAATGTCATGGCACCATGCACATCACCAGACTTTAACAACTCGTTAAGATGAGTATACTGTGCAACAACTCGTCTCACCTCATACACCCTATAGCCAAAGTTACACATCCCAGATTGATGCACTGCTAGCTGCTGCATGTGGTGAAAGACACTGTCACAAACACCACTATCTAAGCATGCTAGTGAATGACCCATAAGTCCAGTATTTGGACAGGTCTCACAAAGATCTGTAGTGTCAAACAATGTATGCCTGTCTTTACGATTAGTAATGGCAAACAGATTTATAAAGTGCTGGACTTTATCAAATGATGATTGCCTCACATTGCATGTCTCATCACATGTCCACACTAGACAGTGACACCTATGAGGATAAACAGTTGAGTCACAGGCATCATCTGATTCAGTTGGTGTCTCACGACACTGTCAAGCACATTAAATACTTTACTGTGCTCATAATAATACAGAACTTGCTGTCCTTCTTCTGTATGTTATATGATTCCTTCCCAGAAACATGTGCCCTGAGTGCATGTGTGTGCCAGCTACCTGTGAAAATGTCACAGAGGGTTGTGTTGGTTCAGGATGGGGTAGTGTTGTAACCTTCATCTTTATACTATACAAAACTTTTCTGAATTGTTCAAGTACATGTGCCATTTTATGCCACAACCGTTGAAGAATAAATACTGCTCTGTTGACAAATGTACAAACTCTGATATGCAATTTCATCAACGACAGATGAGTCTTGAGTTTTCTGCGTTCACGTCTCATCACAGCGCAATAAGTCTATCAACCTTAGCTTTACATGCCAGTGATCGATAATACTTTTGCTTCCTCATTTGAGTGGTAGCAACCATAGCTCATTGCTGTTGTTTAGTGCATTTTTTAATGCTTGGCTTTGCAACAGATTTCTTCCCTCTTAAAGATTTCTGAAACTGTTGCTGAGCTGTACATAGATGCCTTGCTTGAGCAAGTATGTACAATTTCTGTGGAATGTGCAACCACTGAACTAACTCCTTCTACAGAACGAGAACTCTGTTCACGTTTTGATGTCACATGTGTGGGATTGTTGCCACTCTTAAGCAACACTGTACTACTATGATACCGGTTTCATCTCTGCATAGTACTGAGTCTCTGTTTAGAAGGTATTTTTCTTCTGTACTGTTTCAAAGTAGTGTTGGTAAATGTTTTGTGAGTATCAGACACCTGTATGAAAAAACAGAGAAAAGGACATACTTAGTGGCAAGCAAAAATTGTTAAAATCACATTGCATAGTCATACACACTGTACATCTAGCAATATAAGAAATAGAAAACATTACAAAAGGCAGGCCTGCAGCACTACTTGGTGACAGTACAATAGTAGTTAAACAGAATGTAATCCTATAACGTGTTCCACAATAGAAACTGAGGAATAACAGTGTACAATATGTAATAAAATGCCACCAAGAAAAAGTTGTGTATTCAAAATTAATTTGCGACACTGTCAGATGTAGGAAATAAAAGTACAAATGCAAAAGGAAATGATAATTGTAATGGTAATGTTAACAGAAATGGTAACAGTGACAGTAACTGTGATGAAATGTGTATGAAGAAACAAATGGTGACAGAAATGCAATCAGAAATGCAAACCATTACACAAACGGTGCTGGAAATGCAAACATTTTTAATTAGTTTTTTGTTTACCAGGTAAGTGCACTACTAGAAGTTATACTCATTTTCGGCACACACCCGGAGCCAAAGACAAAACTCTCAGTGAGATACTAATGAATACAAAGCACAAGTTATGGGCAGATAATGAAAGCATTACAGTGGTAATTAAGACAAGGAATTTTAGGTAGCAAAACAAAATACACAGGGATACAAAATTTAGGTAACATAAGGCAAATACAATCAGGCAAATTAAGGCATCCAGACACCATGGTAAAGAGAGATAAAGTGCTATGAGAGTGAATACAAGTTTGGCAGAAATCAGTGAAGAAGGAGTGAGAGAGAGAGAGAGGTGAGAGGAGTAGAGAGACAGCAGAGCTAGAGGTAAAGGTGAGGAGAAATAAAGAGTTTGAGACAAGGGAGTAGCTATGTTAATTGCAGAAAAGGGAAAAATAGAGGATGGAAAAGTAGAGATAAGGGAGTGAGACTGGGAGGAAGAGCATCATGTGGGGTAGACTCCCATCCCCAAGGTAACCGCTGAGGAGGGGGGTGAGTGGGAGAGAGTAAGCACTAGGGTGGTTGAAAACAGGAGCATGTATGGGAGGAGATGAGATAGTGCCTACATTCTCTCTTAATGGAGATGTGGGCAGCAGATTGATGGAGTATTGGAGGGAGAGAATTCCAGAGGAGGGGTCCATAACGAGGCAAAGCATGACTACCTTTTAGGTACAATTGTCTCAGAATAAGGACAGGGGCTTTCAGGAGCATAATGCATATTTAGATTTCTGGTAGGGAAGGAGACAGGCCAGAGGTTTGGGTGTTTGGGATCTGATAATGTTATCAGTGATTGATCCAAGTGCATAGGACCTAAGTTCTTTAGGCAGGAGCCATCCAAGATCTGAGTAGAGAAGTCAGTGATGTTTAAGCCGCAGGGAGCTGGAGGCAAAATGACAGATGTTATTGTAAGTAACATCCCACTTTTGAAGACATGGATTGCTGGCTGTCACATAAGTAGCAACCCAGTAGGTGAGTGAGGGAAGTATGCCACCACAGACGTCATGAAGTCATGACGAGGCGTGAGAGCATAACTTGTCCGTGGGCTATCCAAAGCTTATAGTTAACTTGCTTGCAGGTAGATTGAATATGGAGAAGTCAAAACTCAGGGACTGGGTCAGAGACTCCCCAGATATTTGAAAGAGATTACCACCCCAACAGATGTGCCATCAAAGGAAGAGACATTAAGTTGAGTTTGGGAGTGTCTGAGTTTGATACTGAAGCCAAATAGCATAGTTTGTGTCTTAGATCTATTTAGAACAAGTTTGTGATTAGTTAGCCATAGTTGGATAAGCTGATAATCACGGGACAGTTTTGAGTTTATATCCTCCATACTATTTGAGCTGTAATACAGAATGATGTCATCTGCATAGAGTAAAGAGGAAGTACTAATGAGATTGGTAGTAATGCTATTGATAAAGATGAAAAAAGTAGAGGACCCAAGATAGACCCTTGAGGTACCCCAATGTTGATGGAGACATTGTCTGAGTAAGTGGAGTTAAAGTTCACATATTGGGACCTATCCGTAAGATAGCTGTCAAACCATTTTACTACATTGGGTGCAAAACCTAGAGAGCTAAGGGTAGCAGCTAGAATGGAGTGGTCTACTAAATTGAAAGCTTTGGTCATGTCAATAAAGACGGCCCCAGTTAGTCTACCAGAGTCCATGGCCACTATGAGGTCAGATGATAATTTGAGCAGGGCAGTTGAGGTACTATGTCCCTTGCAGAAATCATGTTGAGTGTCAGTTATTAGGTCATGTTTCAGGAGAAAGGTCATAGTTTGGGTGGCAACAAGTTTCTCAAGAATTTTACTGAGAACAGATAGTATGGCAATGGGTCTGTAGTTAGATGGATCAAGCAGGTCTCCTTTTTTAAACACTGGAGTAATTCTAGCAGATTTCCAGATATCCAGTACTGTGCATTGACACAGGGAGAGGGTAAAAATCTTAGCAAGGGGAGCCGCAATATAAGAGGCAGCCAACTTTAGGAGCTTGGGTTCCAAATTTTCAGACCCAAACACTGCATGCACTGAGATGATACTGAGGAGTCGGAGAACATCATATTTGGAGATGGCCTTGAAATAGAGAGTAGGTCCAGTGGTATTCCCAGGAGTGATAGGGCATGATGGGGTAGTGAATGAGGAAGTGAAATGGTTAAGATCAGCAAATTGCCTATTAAAGAAATTTGCAATTGTGAGAGGATTGTTGCAGTGGATGCCACTGAGAGACATGTTATTTGGAGTGGTGGCCTGGCTGGATCCCAGGAAGAATTTTATATGGGACCAACATTTTTTAGGGTCCCCCAGGAGTCAGTTAGGAGGTCTTTGCAGTATGAACTTTTGGCTTATCTGATCTCCTTCTTACAGATATTTCTCAAGGATCTGTAAGAATTAAAATCAGCAGGAGAACCAGATTTCCTATAATGGAGCCATGCTTTGTCCCTCTACTGAATTTAGATAGTAGGGTCATATTTTAACCATTGGGTCTGCCTTATTTCTGACCCACCTGGTAACAAGTTTACAGTGGAATTCTTGTAATGCTAGGAATTTGGACAAGAAAATATCTAGTGCAGTATGAACGTCAGATGAGCTATAGAGAGAGAATCAGTCAATGTAAACTACGTCAGACAAGAAGGCCTCCTGGTCGAGGATAGCATAATCACGAAAAGTAATGATGCATGGTTTCACTGGAGCCTGCCAACCTTTACCTCAGATACAGAAAGTAGGGGAGTGGTCTGAGATAGCATCAGCTAGGACTCCAGCATCTACAATATTTTCAGGACGGTTTGTCAAAATTCAATCCAGAAGGGTGCTGGTATTGGAATGAGGCACAGTCCTGGTGGGTTCCAAGATTAGCTGATGAAGGTTGAAACTCTGTAGTTCAGTCAAGGCTGTCATTTGTGTATTCCCCAGCCAGTTTATATTAATGTCCCCTACTATAAGAACTTCATTATTTTCAGAGTGAATAGCAGATTGTTCAAGTAGATCATCTAGTCCTTTCAGGCCATGGGTAGGGGGATTATATGCCCAAATAATATTCCGTTTCTTGGAGCCAAAGGGTGGCGAGAACATGAAGTGCCTCACAGTGGTTTAGGGAGGAGGAGGAGAAGCTAATCACTGAGAGCTGTAAGTGTGATTTGAAATAGATGGCTATACCTCCCCCCTTTTTGAGGGCTGGTCTATCATTCTGTAAGAGATTGTAAGATGGCAGGGAGTATTGAGAGTCAGGGATGGATGGCTTAAGCCAAGTTTCAGTAATGCACAGAATATCTGGTTTGTAGAGTGCAGTCTAGGATTCAAGTTCCAAAAGGTTTTGCTCTAGGCTCCTGATATTATGGCGGGTAATAAATAGGGCTTTGGTATTAGAAATAGGAGCTGGATTAGGAGTCAAGGGCCCAGGGTTAGGCTGAACATCCCCAGACAGTAGTATGGCCAGTAGAAGGAGGTACCAGAGCTTGCGATGCAGGAAGGGAGATATGGTGTGAATACACAGTGAGCAACCCTTGAGGGCATGAGCAACCAGATAGGTCCAGGTTTTGCTTAGGAGTAAAGGAGTGGGTTCACACCAGGCTGCAGGAGCCACTAGTAGGTTGGAGAAAGAAAAATCCTGTTCTAGGGTAGGTGAAAGAGTGGAATCAGCATAGGGGATTACAGGAATAGATAGGTGTAGAAGAGGCAGGGTGGATAGGACACCCAACAGCAGCAGCAGTTTATACATTTTTAATAGCACCAGGGGTATAGAATATGCTCAGAAAATAGGTCTAGAAAGGGTAGGCAACAGTGAGGGGGAGAAAGGTAACAGACAGAGAAACAGTAGAATTAAGATAAAGAAGTAAAAATAGGAACTTGGGGTGCCTGAGATGGGTGTCAGTGCAAAAAATCGGGCAGTAGTAGAGGGAAAAATGGCTATATAGCCAAACTGTAGATAGATAGAACAGAGCTGTGAGACAGGACGAGCTATGAGATTATCAGTGCAGGAGCTGTGTAGAATGCCCAAACAGTATACAGTGTCAGTAAAAAATTATGTAAATTGTTAATACACAGAGTGACGGAAATACAACTACTAACAGAAACAATAATAGTGATAGAAACAGTAACGGAAATAGTAATAGAAACACAAGCACAATCATAAACAGAAATGGTAGGAGTAACTCTAACAGTCATGTTAATGGAAACGCAAAGTGAACAGGTAATGGTAATGGTGCCGGTGATGGAAATGTAACTGCAAATGCAAATGATTACAGAAATTCAACCAGAAACGCAAATGCAAACAGAAACAGTAACATTAACAGTGACAGATACACAAGCAGTAATGTAAATGGTAATCAACACAGGAGTGCAAACATAAAGACAAATGGTACATGTAACTGTAACAGTTACGGTAACAAAATCACAAACCAAAACCAGTAACAATAACATTACCAGTGACAGAAACACAACAGCAAACAGATATGGTTACGTAAATGCAAGGAGAAACACAAACAGAAACAGTAGCGATGAAGGTGACACAAACAAAACGGTAACAGAAACACAAATGCAAGCACAAACATAAACACAACCAGTAATTGTAGTTGTGACACAAACAAAAACAGTAATGCACATGAAGCAGAAACAGAAATGCAAACAGTAACAACAATGTCATAGAAACAGAAACACTAATGTAAATCATAATGTAAATGCAAGCATAAATGGTAATGGTAACATGTAAGACAAATAGAAACAATAATGCAAATCATAATTGAATCAGAAGCGCAAATGTAAATGAAAATGGTAATCATAATTGTAACTGGCATTGAAAACAGGATTTGTTTGCAAAAGTGTTGAATATCCGACACTATTTTGCGAAACCACTCATTGATTTGCAACACTTTCACAAAGTACTGTCGAATACCTGAACGTGTCAAATAACTGAGTCAAAAAAAATGACACTTTCGCAAAATAGTGTCGAATACACAAAAGTGTCGAATAGTAGTGTCACAAACATGAAAGTGTTGAATACATATATGAAAAAATACCCTCTTTAAAGCTAAGCCAATGAGACACTGCTTTGTATTTGACTTACAGACACTAATGCCAATAGCACAGAACATTTAGCTGGTGATGTCAGGCAACCAATCACAAGCACTGAAAAGTAGAAAAGAAGAACATAGCAGCCATCTTAAAGATAACTGCAGCAGCCTGTTTCACTCTTTGTAAGTACATGACATTTTTTACAACATTTTGCTAACATTATAAAAACTGATAATTGCACAAAAATAGCAGAAAACAAATTATTTTTTAGAGCTCTATTTGACTATAGCAATAGAAAGTATCTGTTATGCTGTGGGAAGAAGTTATAACTGTTTAAATTCAGAGTCTCAGTGAGTACTTACCAGCACAGATGGCAGCTGAAAATGGAGGCAGTAAGTACCCAGCATGTGTATCATAAAATAAGAGGAAACCAATAATTGCTAGTTATTTACTTGTGATTGTTTGAATTAGCCTATTAAAATGTAGTATTTTCCCTCCTGGAAACTTTGCAACATAGCTGTCTGACAGCAGCTGTACCCATTCACTGTAATTATAGTGGATGCAGTCACTGTATTGGTTAACTATGACAAAGTATTAACCAATTATTTTGTTGGTTCCTGTGAATTTGGACAGCCCACCAAAGCAATCTTGAAGCAAAGAGGGACATCTCAGTTTCATACTCAGTAGTGTCTAGGCACTGCAGGAGACACACTGATTTTTTTGGTAGTTCTCTGTCCACTTTTCAGTTTAAAAGCTTAGAATGGCAGAAAACAGCAAATGTACATTGTGTGGGTCATCAGCAGCAGCATTGTATGATGAGGTTCTGAGTATGCTCACAGAAGTCAGTTTGGGAAAGACCTGCAGCTTCCAAATCGTTCTGCAAAGTGGTTTGGCAGGGGAGGCATGAGGTGGGAACATCTCATGCCAACTATGCACAGGTTATTGAGCACTTATCCACAGCCAGATATACTGCTGATTCATCTCAGGGGAGAATGATTTAGGCACCAAAAGATGGGTAGCTTTACTATCTGAAGCAAACTTGGACCTTGCTTCTATTATGAGTATGTTACATGCCTGTAAGATACTATTTTTAGATATTACACAGCGTAGGGTCTGGAAAGCAGAACAACACATGTACCTGCTTGACAGGGCACGAAGAAAAGTTAACATATAAATTTCTGGATATCTGCGCATGTTTGGGATGCACACCATACGTCACCCTGAAATTAAGTATTATAAGAATTGGCTATATCTACCAGATGGTGTGCACTTCTCACATGCTGGAAATTGCCTTTTTTGGGGAGATCTCTGAGATGAAATTCTCACAGTACTCTAAAATATCAAGAGTGTTGAAATGTATCCTTAAAACAATGGTTCTTGTAAGAGCCACAAAACCTTGGTCAAAAAATAGAAAAACTACATGATTGACATCGCACATACAGATAGAATCTGTGTTGTTGCACCATGTCAGCACAGGACATGCTACAAGTTGAGCTGTTAGGCATAACATGAATGTTTGTGATATTACTTGTGGTGTGTTTTGACATGCAAGATCCAATACCTAGTCTTGAGGGGTGGGGGCATTCCCTACCTGAGGCAATGCAGCTCCTCAGTGTCCTAACTTTTCCTGCAGGTATTATCAGGGACATATAACATAAATGTCCATGGGTTTAGCTGTTTTGTGGCTGTACACTAAGGATGCAATACCTGGTGTTCGGGGGTGGGGGCATTGCCTGCCTGAGGACATGTAGCTCCTCAGTGCCCTCATTTGTCTGCAGCTGTTACCAGAAAGGTATTACTTAAATGTTAATGGCTTTAGATGGGATGTAGGTGTGCAACCGAGATCAAATACCTGGTATGAGGGAAGGGGGCATTGCCTGCCTGACACTGTGCAACTCCTGACTGTCCTAACTTGTGAGCATGTGCTATAAGAAAGATATAATGTTAATGTCTATGGCTTTAGCTGGCCTGTGGCTTTGCATTCAGTATCCAATACATGGTCTTTGGGGAGTGGGGGCATTGCCTGGCTGAGGCTGTGTAACTCCTCAGTGTCCAAACTTGTGTGCAGCTGGTATCAGGGAGGTATACCATTGATGTCTATGGCTTTAGTTGGGCTGTGGCTCTGCACTCAGGATCCAATATCTGGTCGGGGAGTGGGAGTATTGCCTGAATGAGGCCGTGCAACTCCTCAGTGTCCTAACTTGTGTGTAGCTTATATCAGGGAACTATACCATTGATGTCTGTGGCTTTAGTTGGGCTGTGGCTCTGCACTCAGGATCCAATACCTGGTCTGGAGGGGTGGAGGCATTGCCTGGGTGAGACTGTGCAACTCCTCACTGTCCTAACTTGTGTACAGCTGGTATCAGGGAGCTATACAATTGATGTTTATGGGTTTAGTTGGGCTGTGGCTCTGCACTCAGGATTCAGTACCTGGTCTGGGTTGGGGAATTGCCTGGATGAGGCTGTTCACCTCCTCAATGTCCTAACTTGTGTGCAGCTGGTATCAGGGAGATATACCATTAATGTCTGTGGTTTTAGTTGGGCTGTGGCTCTGCACTCAGGATCCAATACCTGATCTGGGGGTTTGGTGGGGTCATTGCCTGGCTGAGGCCATGCAACTTCTCAGTGTCCTAACTTGTCTGCAGCTGGTATCAGGGAGGTATACTATTGATGTCTATGGGCTCAGTTGGGTTGTAGCTCTGCACTCAGGATCCAATACCTGGTCTGGGTTGGGGTGGGGGCATTGCCTGGCTGAGGCCATGCAACTCCTCAGTGTCCTACATGTTGTGCAGCTGGTATCAAGGAGATGTAATGTAGCATAGGAACTTAAAAGACTTTCAACATGTGGATAACTAATGATTTCTATTTGGAATTGTTTTACTCTTAGAATAACATACAGGCAACATTTACCTATGTTTGTATTCTATCTATCTTTATTTTTTTTCAGCATCAAACCTGAGAAGAGAAAAAAAAATGAGAATTTGAAAGATAGAAACATAGACTTTGATGGCAGATAAGGACCGCTTGGCCCACCTAGTCTGCCCATTTCCCTACCTACAGTATAAACTGCAGATCCTAGTTAACCAACAGCCTATTTCTTCCTACCCCCTAGAAAAATTGCTTTATGTCTGTCCCCTGCATTCTTGAATTCTCCCACAGTTTTAGACCTCACAACCTCTTCAGTGAGGCTGTTCCATGCGTCAACCACCCTCTCTGTGAAAAAAATACATCCTCACATTGCCCCTGAGCCATCCCCCCTCTATCTTCAAATTGTGTCCCCTTGTTCCTGTACATCTCTTTTTCTGAAAGATGCTATCTCTTGGACTTTGTTGATTACACTGAGGTACTTAAAAGTTTCTATTATGTCCCCCTCTCCTCCTTTCCTCAAGGGTATACATATTAAGCTCCTTTAGTCTCTTCTCATTATGGCTTCTGGTGCAGACCCTGCACCATTTTAGTGCCCCTCCTCTGGACTGCCTCCATCCTGTCTATGTCCTTGTGGAGATGGGGTCTCCAGACTGCACCAGTACTTCAGATAGGGTCTCACCAACTGTCTGTACAGAGGGATAACAACTTCCTGTTTTCTGCTTGTGATGCCTCTCCCTATACATCCCAGTGTCCCCCAGACCTCCCTATTGCCTTCTCACATTGCTCGCTAACCTTAAGGTCATCTGATATGATTACCTCCTGGTCCCTTTCCAATTTTGTTGTTGTTACTACCCTTCCCCCATTGTGTAATCTTCCCTTGGTTTTTGCTTCCCAGGTCCATTATTTTGCACTTCTTTGCATTGAATCCAAGCTGCCATACTGCTGACCATTCTTCCAACCTTGCCCCAAGTCCCTGGAGCTTGAGGGAGGTCTGCTGTCTTGTGGAGGTGGTGCAGATAAAGGGCAACAGAAATATACTGATGTGCAGTACAAACAGGAGACTGGATGCAATGTGGAGGATAAATCTACATCTCAGCCATAGACTCAAAGTTAAGAACAAGAGTGCTGGGATGTGTAAGTGCAAGTGGAAACTGCTCAGACAGTGGTTCTATACATTAAAAGATCGCAATGAGATACCGGACAATGATGCGGGTTGGTACAATATCGCCTACAAATGTGGGATTCAGCAGGAAAGCCAAATGCTGGGGAGTGCCTCACATGACATAAGTATAGAAACAATAGTCTACTCATCATAATTTGTAAGACACAGTGAATAATGCTTTCCAGTAAAAGTTATCAGTATATGTTAATCTATGTTATAGTAGTAGTGCAATAGAATCATGCTCAGAAGTTTTCATATGTGCAGTAGTACACCTTTGCACAATTGTTGCCAGCAATAATAAAAATAGTTTTCTTGAATCTGCGAGTGTACTGTGGATGATGTTATTAGAAATAAAACTATTGCTCTGTGTCGCAATAATATTTGTGTGTTACGGAACAGTAATACTGCTGTGACATGAAATATCATAATGATTTTGCGCCATAGTGTATTAAGTAATGTTATTGCACATAGGTGACTGTCCCATAGCAGGTCAAAGGAGGAGGGGATCCCAGCAAGAGGCACAATAATAAACACAGCAGAAATCTTACTCTGTAGAAAATGTAGTGAATAATTAAAGCAGTATGTACTGAAGTACGGAGATAAGTGAAACAGCATTTTGTATAAGTATTATTATTCATTAACAGAACATTGCAGATGCTCTCCACTTCAGGCAGACATAGTACCAACCCCATCGGAGGCTGTGGAGGGTGTTGAGTCTGACAATAACAGTGTCATTTTTGTCGAGTCAGAAGGTAAGAGAAATATATGACAACTGAAAAAATAACATATGTAACAAAAAAAGACGTACTAGTGTTACGAGCATCCAGTATACATAACCAATAAGGCATGACAGGCTGATCATGGAACATATTGTGCTGGACATATAGGGGCATAATAAGGCACAAGGTCTTGGCCAACTGCCTTTAGCCACTGGCATGTACAACATATGCAACATGCAAACATGCACACCCTACAAAATTGTACTACAGGTATAAAATGAGTTCATAAATGTCATTGTTTGTACAGATTTAAAAAATGCATGTTGTTATTAATTATTCGCTGCCTTTTTTGTAGGCATTAATTGTAAAATTGTCCTTCCATATATTACCTAATGGCATCATAGGATAACTATTGTACATGACATTCTGATATGGGTATATTTGCTTGAGTGCTGCAGTTCCATAGTAAAGCTGACAGCTGTGGAGAGTTGATACAGAAGAACTACATGTTGTACTTCACAGCTGATGAGAGCTTTACTGGCAATCTAGATGGAGAAGTAGCAGCTGTTGCAACATGTGGCTAAAGAAAACCGTCCTTCGTATTCCGAGGTCCAGGAGCAAGTGTCAGGCTCCCTGCTGTCCAGGGCAAAGGGAAGCAGCAGTGAAACAGTCGCATTGGGGAGGAATTGCAGAATACAAGTCCAGTAAGCAAGTGCACCCACAGCACTAACTTGTCCTCTGCCTCTCTATTTTGGACAGTAACAGTGGTACAATGTCATACATAGCTGTGTATGAGCAGTAGGTGGCTAAACTGTGAAAAATTGTAAAAGTAAGCCACACAGCAACAGTCAAAATCTGAGAATGTATCCAGGGAGAAAAAAAAACGTGAAGATACATAGTTGTAACAAATGATTAACATTTTCTGTGATAGTGTTGATGCTTCACCTTCATACAAATATGTCACAGTGACATAGCAACACAGATGAAAAATATAAAAAATAAAATAGTAATTAACGGTTTTAATTGACATGTACCTATAAATAACATCTCTATTCATACCATCAATATTTGTTATTTCTACCAGCCAGGGAGACTGTCCAACATCCAGCTCTGCATATGGTGAAACAGAAAAAGGACATCACTGCTGAAGGTAAGTGTTGCAATGTACCACACACACTGGTGTCAGACTTGTAAATATATTGAGTATAGCTGCCTGCAGCCACAATCTTGTTCTGGAAGCACTACGGGCCATTTAGTGGCTGACTCCATGCAACTGCTCAGTGCTGTAATATGTGTGCAGCTGGTATCAGGGAGCAGTGATGTCCATGTGTATGGCTTGATTTGGTGTGTGGCTCTGCTGTCAGGCTCAAATTTCTTATCTAGGGATGGGTGGGAAGGGTTCCCTGGGACATACTGTGCAACTAAGAAGTGTTCTAACTTCTACACAGCTAGTGTCAGGAGGTTTTATATTAATGTTTATGGCTATAGCTGGGACGTGGCTCTGCACTGGTCTTAGGGGCTTGGGGGCATTGCATGACTGAGGTCATGCAACTCCTCTGTGTACTAATTTTTGTGCAGCTGATATCAGGGAGGTATACCATTCATGTCAATGGCTTTAGTTGGGCTGTGGCTCTGTATTCAGGATCCAGTACCTGGTCTGGGGGAGATGGCATTGCCTAGCTGTGGTCGTGTAACTCCTCAGTGTCCTAACTTGTGTGCAGCTAGTATCAGGGAGGTATACCATTAATGTGCATGGCTTCAGTTGGGCTGTGGCTTTGCACTCAGGATCCAAAACCTGGTTGGGGGAGTGGGGGCAATGCCTGGCTGAGGCTGTGCATGTATACCATTGATGTCTATGGGTTTAGTTGGGCTGTGGCTCTGCACTCAGGATCCAATTCCTGGTCTGAGGGGAGTTGGGGCATTGCTTGCCTGAGGCCGTGCAACTATTCAGTGTCCTAACTTGTGTGCAGCTGGTATCAGGGAGGTGTACTGTAAATGTGCATGGTTTTAGTTGGTCTCTGGCTCTGCACTCAGGATCCAATATCTGGACTGGGGGGGTGGGGACATTGCCTGGCTGAGGCTGTGCAAATCCTCAGTGTCCTAACTTGCATGCAGCTGGTATCAGGGAGCTATCCCATTGATGTCTATGGCTTTAGTTGGGCTGTGGCTCTGTACTTAGGATCCAACACCTTGTGTGGGGATGTGGGGGCATTGCCTGGCTGAGGCCATGCAACTCCTCAGTGTCCTAATTTGTGTGCAGCTGTTGTCAGGGAAATATACCATTGATGTTCATGGCTTTAGTTGGGCTGTTGCTCTGCACTCATGATCCAGTACCTGGTCTGGGTGGGTGATGGCATTGCCTGGCTGAGATTGTGCAATGCCTCAGTGTCCTAACTTGTGTACAGCTGGTATCAGGGAGGTATACTGTTAAAGTGTATGGCTTTATCTGGGCTGTGGCTCTGCACTCATGATCCAATACCTGGTCTGAAGGGGGTGGGGGCATTGCATGCCTGAGGCCATGTAACTACTCAATGTGCTAAATTTTGTGCCGCTGGTATCAGGGAAGTATACCATTGATGTCTATGGCTTTAGCTGGGCTGTGGCTCTGCACTCAGGATCCAGTATCTGGTCTGGTGGGGGTGGGTTCATTGCCTGGCTGAGGCCGTACAACTCCTCAGTGTCCTAACTTGTGTGAAGCTGGTATTATGAAGGTATACCATTGATGTCCATGGTTTTAATTGGGCTGTGGCTCTGCACTCAGGATCCATTACCTGGTCTGGGGTGTGGGGGCATTGCCTGGTTGAGTCTATGCAGCTCCTCAGTGTGCTAACTTGCATGCAGCTGGTATCAGGGAGGTATACCATTAATGTCTATGAGTTTGGTTGGGCTGTGGCTCTGCACTCAGGATCCAATACCTGGTCGGGGGTGGGAGCATTGCCTGGCATAGGTGCCAACTTTTATTTTTGCTGGGGGGGGCTCAAGAAATGGCCGGGGGCTGGGGGGCTGCCAAGGGCCCCAGCAGCTCTAGGGTTCTTGGTGCTCTGTAGTGCATTTTGTTGTTTTTTCTGCAGCGATAGCACAACATAATAAACACCATTTCAATGCCAGCACATTGCCCAAATTTGCCTGTATTTTGTTGTCACTCACCACCTTGACCTGCAGATGTTGCACACACTGGTGGTGTCACTCACCCACCTTGCCTGCCTCCCCAGCTATTTGTCATAGACTCTAACTGTGTGACTCACCACCTTGACCTAATACCCAGCATGTGTTGTAGATACTGATGGTATCACTCACCCACCTTGTCCCCTCAGCTACCTGCGTAGCCTCTGATGGTGTCACTCTCCACCTTGACCCCCCCAGCAAGGGTTGCAGACACTAGTGGTGTCACTTACCCACCCTGATCCCCTCCCGAGTTCCTAGCATATCCTCTGGTGTTGTCACTAACCACCTTGACCCATTCCCCAGCAAGTGTTGCATACTCCAGTGGTGTCACACACCCACCGTTATCCTCTCCACAGCTACTGGCATTGGCTCTTGTGTTGTCACTAACCTCCTTGACCCACTCCCCAGCAAGCTGTGCAGACACAGGTGATGTAACTCACCCACTTTCCCCCCTCCAAACTTAAATATGTAAACTGCATGATGCCAGGTGACCACAGATGTATGCTGCAGTTACACTAGAAAAATATGTGGGTTGTTTTAGATCAGAATACTCCCATGATGCTTATACAAATAGCAGATTATTGTGCTCTGAGACAGTTAGGCTGCCCATTTGCCTTTGTTGTGAGTCTTCACATTACCTGTCAGATGTAAATCTTTATTCTAGGAAGGCACTGCAACAATATGGAGGGGGGGATCAATGACTGAGACACAGCCACAGACACTAACAAAAGTAAAGAGCTAGGGCCTGGTTACACCAACAGATCGTTTTCAGATTTCATCTGCAGTATATCAGGCATGGACAACATAAACAGCAAGACAGTAAAAATGGCCCACATCATAACACTTTGCACACCAGAAATAATGCAAGTGATTGTCTGAGGTAATGCTTCAGATCAGTGCGTCATGTGTAATGTGTACATTAAAACTTGTTTTGTTGACAGCCTGCTTTTGATAATCCATGCTACTCAGTGACACACTGCTCTGCAGTACTAGCATGGCATGTACTGGGGTGGTTGAATATTTAAAAAAAAATCATAAAAATGTTTTTTGTTTGTTTTTTTTCTGCAATGTTGCAATGCCTCCCCATCTTGGGTTTTTGTCCTTGAGTTCCCCACCCCCTGCAAACGTCAGAGGGGGCCCCTAGTTGATTTCCCTACTACCCTCTACAGGCAACAATCACAGAAATCTACAGTATGTAATAACTGCTAACAAAACAACAGAGCCAAGCACCTCACGTTACCTTACAAAATGTTGCTCCCTGCATTGTCTCCCCTTCTCCCCTGCCACCTCCTGGTAGGTAACACAGTAGAACACTCTGGATCCAAAATATTCTCCTCACACAGTCATACCTCTCAACTGCTTTGAACTAGCTAGCAGTATAGTCTAGAGGTTAAAATAATGAGTTTTAAATGAGCTTGGTATATCCAGGAGAATCAGACAGGACCTGGGTTTGATTCCCACAACCTCCAATTTTAATTACTGTGGAGAACAAGCAGAGCTTCTTTAAAATGACTATGGCTATTCAAACTTCAGTCCCACAGCAGATCCCTTTCAAAAATCATACAGAACTCTGACTAAATAGAAAAGCTTCAGCACTTTTAAACAATATACCACGAGAAGCTATGGGTGATGCCAGGATTTACCCATGGGTGGTGTTGTTCGGTCCCGAGGCGAAGCTGAGGGACCAGCAACACACCACCAGAGGGGAAATCCCGGCATCACCCAAAGCCTCGAATGGGATATTATATATACAATTGGGATTTTTTAAATTTGATATTTTTATTATATGTTTTATTGACTGTTAGGACAATGTGCTTGATACACTGATGTAGTGATATGAAGGAAAAAGATAGTTCCTGATAGTACTGTATGCTGTGGAAACTTTTTTATTTTGTGAAACAATTTTTTTTTTTTTTGAGTAAATAACTTGCAAACAGAGGTAATATTTTTAGTTAAGTAGAATGAAACTTTTGCACTGAGAGGAATTATTAAGTATTTTAGGAGCAAGGAAGAAAAATGTTTCATATTTGTATAAGAGAATGAAGTAGGATGCAGTTGTAGTTATAAAGTTTTAAACGTATCGATTTTTTAACATTTCTTTAATATAGTCCAGAAGAGTTTTTTGCTTAAAGTCTCTTTTTGTTGGAACCTATCTGATCAATGTCTTCTCCATGTTCAGTGAGCTGTTCTTGTGGTTTTCTTCCTGTTGTTGATTGTGGAGAGTCCTTTGGTAGTGTGGTTGACTGGAATTCCGGAAAAATACATGAGAGAGTTTTAGAGTACTGTGGATGTTTCTGTTGTGCTGCTATTAGGATTTGTATTACCTTTGAGGTGCTGGTTAAGGAAGTGGCAGTTGGTAGAAATTGATGGTACCATAATTGAAGAAGTGGCTTAGCGATGGGCACTGTGCGGACTGCTGTGAGGCTGTTGGGGTCTTTTGCACTGTACTATTTTGTGCAACGTTGTGGGATGAATGGATATGACTGGGCTGGAGCTGATTCTGCAGTATTGCAAGGTCTTCGAGATGGAGAATGATCTAATTGTTGATTTGTTCTGTATGGATGTAGTTTATTTGTGGAGCAGGTATATCATTTGGATGTTCTGTTTGGTGGATTGGAGAGATTTGGGAACTGGAAGTTTTTTTTTCTGTTGTTGAGGTCTGCGATAGTACTGTTTGCATACAGTAGATCGCAGTTTGAAGAGATGATGCTGTAGATTGCTGTGTTTGTATGCATTCCTTTTGGGTGAAGTACTTTGAATGTAGTGGTTCGTCTTCAGGAGAGACTGCTTTACAGGTTGATGTTTCTGTATAATACTGTATGCTGGTGGAAGGAGCATTTGTGTATTGTGGGAAAAAATGTTGCTTCTCATTTTTATTTGTTTTGGTTTCTGCTTTTTTGATCAGTTCTGTATTTTTGCCAGATATTATGGAGGCCCATGTGTCATAGTTGGATAAGTTTGGTCTCCAATAACTGCGTAGTGAGGCTTCATTTTTGTGTCCAGTGATGTTCTTTATTTCTCTGGCTTGCATTCCTGCATCAGCTAAGAGAGTCACAGCTGTGGCTCTGAGAGAATGATTCTTGAGGTGAGTGTCCAGTCCAGCTTGTTGACATATCATTGGAAGCATTTTCCCTAAATAATTAACACCCATGGGTTCACATATCTACCAGATATTTTGGGTGTGTAAGTTTTGCTCCTGTATTTTTGGGGGGTGACAAAAGCTGGAGGGTCAGGGGAAGTTTGCAGATATATTGCTAGAAGCTTTTAACTGGACAAAGTGGGTCTTCTGGGATTTCTAGCATGCAACCTCTGGTTAGTTGTTGTGTGGGGTCATGAATTAGTTTGTGTTTTTTTGTCTCCTCATTAAAGGATTTGGATATGTATCTTCTGCTGTCTGTAGTGTACTTTAATTCAAACAAATTAATGGTGAGGTTTCGTATGTCCTCGCTTCCTCTTCTGGTAAAATTGAGTTAAATATCGAGCCAAACTTTTTGTGCTTGGGTTTTAGGTGTGTTTGGAGACAAAGTTGGTGAATTATGGAGTAATTTTTGCTCTTCTTGTGTTAGTGGGGGATGGTGACTTTGTTTGTCTTTTCCTAGTTTTCGGTCCTGTTTGATCACTCCTTTAAAAACATTGTTGGAGGAGGTGAATTCTGTGTCATTCATAAAATTTAATATTCTTGATATGGGTGGCTCGTTTATATAACGATTCAGTCCTGATCTTAAACCAATGTAACTGACTAAAACATATTGGTCACCGTCTGTATTTCTCACTGTAGCATAGAAACTTCTTAGTATGGTGTTGATATGTTGAACATGAATAATTTTCATATCTATACTTATGCCTTTTTGTGCTCACCAGTCAAAAAACACTTTCACTGCCCACTTTGTTTTCTTGTGGTGGCTTCATTTTTTCCTTTTTCTAAGTTTTGTAGTTGTTGCTCACTTACAGTAATGTGTCTTTGTTTTGTCTTCATTTCAGGAAGTGTGAAGCCTGTTGCCACTGGAGGAGCAAAGCCAAGGGCATTTCTTGTGGCGGGATTGATGATGGTGGAGGAGGGCAGTGTTTGCTAGTCGTGCCAGTTCTGAAGAAGTCGTAGAGGCTGGCTGCTCGAACATTCGAGCTGAGGTGTCGGGTAAGTCCTGAGGAGAGTTTGGAGATGTTCTTTTTCAAGGAAATGTGTTTGGAATGTTTGAAAATATTTCATCTAGCTCCGTCTCGTCTATGACTTCAAAGGAGCATTCCATTTTGGTTTTTTTAAATTTACTGTGGTCGGTAGAGACGGTATGGAAGATGGTAGCACACAGGTTTGATGTTAGGCGTCGGATGGAGTTTGAGAGGGTATAGGGCACAGGGGTGCAGCTGGCACTTTTTTCCGTTGGGTACTAGCAGGATTTACACATTGTAAATCCTGCTAGATAGCCAATCAGGAGCCAGCATTTTTGTCTGCTATTGCATAATATAAGATTTTTAACAGCTGGGGACCAGAAAGCATTGATAAACTGAGAAGGAACCATGACTTGCTGCTGGTTTAAGCAGTGCAGTAGGTAAAAGACAGACACAGCTTATCTGTGGAAGCCACCAGTTTTGCTTTAAAAGGATTCTGAGCAGAATGCTCAATACTAATGATTATCAAGGCAAATAGCAGCTCTGAAATACAGTATTTCAGAAAAAGTTATTGAAATGACATAGAACCTCATCACACAAGCAGTGATTAAGAAAAGGCGTTATCCTGAAAGGCCAATGGCAATAAAGACAAATAATAATAAAAAGTCATTACTCATACATCACATCATGATGTGAAGGATCATGCAATTCACCGTGAAACACATTAAGCAATAAATTATTCTTTAATGAAAGTACATTACACATTCTAGCCATTTGCTCTGATTGCATTTGAAAGGGCCACTGCTATGCATTTTGGTATGTGGTGAATTGGCACACCATCTAACAGCATGACACAATTACTGTACCTTTTGAAATGTGCTCATAGGCATTTTAAACCAGCTACTGTACAACTTGGGTTCAGACTCAGACCATAAGACTTGGTACACTGGCATGCCTCACCCTCACCTTTCCTTCCCATTTCCAAAAATAAAACATCAGAACAAGCCTGGAGGATTATGCATTCATCATTGCTTTTCAAAACATGGACAGGGAGTGTGACTCAGGGTGGAATTTATTCAGCCTTAGGGAGGGTCAATGTGGATTAATGGGGAAAGGGATTCAGAAGCGGTTCAAATTCTGTGCAGGCCTGTAATCTCTTTCTCTTACTGTCAATGTCTATTATTTAAATACAAAGTTCGATTTTGGCCCTATTTTCACAAAACTCACTGGTTCTGCAAAACTAGGGCAAAAATCAAACATTGTATTTAAATAAAAATAACTTTCATCTTGAAAAAGAAGTTTGGAAAGCTCAATGCAGGAATCAGGCCTCCCCTCACCCTCGTTGCTGACTGTAGTCCAGTCTCCGGTGAGGTTTGGTGTCCTCTGTTGGACCAACTCCTTCCTGACACTCTAGCTTGTGGAGTCATTCATGCTTGGCGCTACTGAATCCAACTGACCGTGGCATGAGTGGCTCCTACCATCAACTACCGTCTGCACCAGCTGAGCAGCAAACAGATGGTGGCTTCTGATGCCAAAGTGGCATTGTTGCTAGTGGCTGCTGGTGCTCGTGCTGAGAGCTGTGCAGGTGTGGCTGAGCCCAGATCGCTGTGTCTGTGACTGGGTTCCATTAGTGATGACATGGAGGCAGCAGCTGATTGAGCAAACTACTCCTTGCAACCAAAAGTTCCACCAATAAAGATGAAATGCCACTGTGTTTGTGACTGTGACCCGAATGCACCTGCCCCATGCTCCAGCCTCCAAAATCCTGCTGTGTGGCTTCCCAGTGCCCAGTAACAAAGCAAAAATATAGGCACACACAATTTCATCCGAGGGGGGGCAGAGCCCCCACTTTCGCTTCCGAGGTGGGCTTTGGCCCCTCAGCCCCCCCCCGTGGCACCTATGATGCCTGGCAGAGGCCATACAACTCCTCACTGTCCTAACTTATGTGCAGCTGGTATCAGAAAGCTATACCACTGATGTCTGTGGCTTTCATTGGACTGTGTCTCTGCGCTCAGGATCCAACACCTGGTCTGGGGGTGAGGGGGCATTGCCTGGCTGAGTACATGCAACTACTCAGTGTCATAACTTGTGTGCAGCTGGTATCAGGCAGCTATACCATTAATGTCTATGGCTTTAGCTGGCCTGCGGCTCTGCATTCAGGATCCAACATCTGGTCTGTGGGGGGTGGGGGCATTGCCTGTCTGAGGCTGTACAACTCCTCAGTGTCCTAAATTGTGTGCAGCTGGTATCAGGGAGGTATACTGTTGATGTCCATGGCTCTACCGGGGCTGTGGCTCTGCACTCAGGATCCAATACCGGGTCAGGGGGGTGGGGTCATTGCCTGGCTGAGGCCATACAACTCCTCAGTGTCCTAACTTGTGTGCAGCTGATATCAGGGAGGTATACCATTGATGTCTATGTGTTTAGTTGGGCTGTGGCTCTGCACTCAGGATCCAATGCCCGGTCTGAGGGGGGAGGTGACGTTGCCTGGCAGAGGATGTGCAACTCCTCAGTGTCCTAAGTTGTGTGAGGCTGGTATCAGGGAGGTTTACTATTAATGAGTATGGCTTTAGTTGGACTGTGGCTCTGCACTCAAGATCCAATACCAGTTCTGGGGAGGGTGGGGGCATTGCCTGGCTGATGCCGTGCAACTCCTCAATGTCCTTACTTGTGTGCAGCTGGTATCAGGTAGGTATACCATTGATGTCTATGGGTTCAGTTGGGCTGTGGCTCTACATTCAAGATACAATACCTTGTGTGAGGGGTTGGGGGCATTGCCTGCCAGAGGCCGTGCAACTCCTCCATGTGATAAACTGTGTGCTGCTGGTATTAGGGAGGTATACCATTAATGAGTACGGCTTTAGTTGGACTGTGGCTCTGCACTCAGAATCCCATACCTGATCTTGAGTTGGGGGGGGCATTGCTTGGGTGACGCTGTGCAACTCCTCAGTGTCCTAACTTGTGTGCAGCTGGTATCAGGCAGCTATATCATTAATGTGTATGGCTTTAGTTGGGCTGTGGCTCTGCACTCAGGATCCAATACCTGGTCTTAGGGGGGTGGAGGCATTGCCTGGCTGATGCCGTGCAACTCTTCACTGTCCTAACTTGTGTGCAACTAGTATCAGGGAGCTATAGCATTGATGTCTATTACTTTAGTTGGGCTGTGGCTCTGCACTCAGGATCCCATACATGGTCTGGGAGGGTTGGGGGGATTCCCTGGCTGAATCAGTGCAACTCCTCAGTGTCAAAACGTGTGTGCAGCTGCTATCAGGCAACTATACTGTTGATGTTTATGGCTTTAGTTGTCCTGTGGCTCTGCACTTTCCAATACCTGGTCTATTGGGGGGGTACATTCACTGGCTGAGGCCGTGCAACTCCTCAGCGTCCTAACTTGTGTGCAGCTGTTATCAGGGAGGTATGCCATTGATGTCCATAGGTTTAGATGGGCTGTGGCTCTGCACTCAGGATCCAATACCTGGTCTGAGTGTGTGTGGGCATTGCCTGCCTAAGGCTGTGCAGCTGCTCAGAGTGCTAAATTGTGTGCAGCTGGTATAAGGGAGGTATCCCATTAATGTGCATGGCTTTAGTTGGGCTGTGGCTCTGTACTCAGGATTTCATACCTGGTCTTGTGGGGCTGGGGACATTGCCTGGCTGAGGATGTGCAACTCCTCAGTGTCCTAACTTTTGTGCAGCTGGTATCAGACAGCTATACCATTAATGTGTATGGCTTTATTTGGGCTGTGACTCTGCACTTTTGATCCCATACCTGGTCTTGGTTGATTGGAGGCATTGCCTGGCTGAGGCCGTGCAACACCTCAGTGTACTAACTTGTGTGCAGCTGGTATTAGAGAGGAATACCATTGATGTCTATGGGTTTAGTTGGACTGTGGCTCTGCACTCGGGATCCAACACCTGGTCTATCAGAGGTGGGGGCATTGCCTGACTGAGGCCATGCAACTCCTCTGTGACCTAACTTGTGCGCAACTGGTGTCAAGGAGGTATACCGTTGATGTGTCTCTGGCTTTAGTTGGGCTGTGGTTCTGCACTCAGGATCCAATGCCTTGTTTTGGGGGGGTGTGTGGATTGCCTGGCTGAGTCCATGCAATTCCTCAGTATCCTAACTTATGTGCATCTGGTATCAGGGAGATAAACCATTGATTTCTGTAGGTTTAGTTGGGCTGTGGCTCTGCACTCGGTATCCAATACCTGGTCTGGGGGTTGGGGGCATTTCCTGCCAGAGGCTGTGCAACTCCTCAGCGTGATAAATTGTTCAACTCTGGTATTAGGGAGATATACCATTAATGAGTATGGCTTTAATTGGACTGTGGCTGACTCTGCACTCAGAATCCCATACCTGATCTTGGGGGAGTGGGGGCATTGCTTGGGTGAGGATGTGCAACTCCTCAGTGTCCTAACTTGTGTGCAGCTGGTATCAGTCAGCTATACCATTAATGTGTATGGCTTTATTTGGGCTGTGGCTCTGCACTCAGGATCCCATACCTGGTCTTGGGGGGGGGTGGAGGCATTGCCTGGCTAACGCCAGGCAACTCCTTAGTGTCCTAACTTGTGAGCAGCTGGTATCAGGGAGGTATACTGTTAATGTGTATGGCTCTAGTTGGGCTGTGGCTCTGCACTCAGGATCAAATACCTGGTCGGGATGCGGGGGAAATGCCTGACTGAGGCCGTGCAACTCCTCAGTGTCCTAACTTTTGTGCAGCTGGTTATCAGGGAGGTATGCCATTGACGTCTATGGCATAAGTTGCGCTGTGGTGCTGCACTCAGGTTCCAATACCTGGTCTGTGGGGGGTGGGGGCATAGCCTACCAGAGACCGTGCAACTCCTCAGTGTCCATATTTTTGTGCAGCCAGTATCAGGAAGGCATACCATTAATGAGTATGGCTTTAGTTGGACTGTGGCTCTGCACTCAGGATCCCATACCTGCTCTTGGAGGGTTGGAGGCATTGCCTGCAGATGTCATGCAACTCTTCAGTGTCCTAACTTGTGAGCAGCTGGTATCAGGGAGATTTACCGTTAAAGTGTATGGCTTTAGTTGGGCTGTGGCTCTGCTTTCAGGATCCAATACCTGGTCTTTGAGGTGGGTGGAGGCATTGCCTGCCTGAGGCTGTGCAACTCCTCTGTGTACTAACTTTTGTGCAGCTGGTATCGTGGAGCTAATCCAATGATGTCTGTGACTTTAGTTGGGCAATGGCTGTGCACCCAGGTTCTGACACCTAGTCTGTGGGAGGTGGGGGTGTTGCTTGCCTCAGGCCGTGCAACTCCTCAGTGTCCTAACTTGTGAGCAGCTGGTATCAGGAAGATATACCGTTAAAGTGTATGGCTTTAGTTTGGCTGTGGCTCTGCACTCAGGATCCAATACCTGGTCTTTGGGGTGGGTGGGGGCATTGACTGCCTGAGGCTGTGCAACTCCTCCATGTACTAACTTTTGTGCAGCTGGTATCATGGAGCTATACCATTGATGTCTGTGACTTTATTTGGGCTATGGCTCTGCACCCAGGTTCTGACACCTGGTCTGTTGGAGGTGGGGGTGTTGCTTGCCTGAGGCCGTGCAACTCCTCAGTGTCTTAACTTGTGTGCTGCTGGTATCAGGGAGGTATACCATTCAAATCTATGGGTTTAGTTGGGTTGTGGCTCTGCACCTAAGATCCAGTACCTGGACTGGGGAGGTGGAGCCATTGCCTGGCTGAGGTTGTGCAACTCCTCAGTGTCCTACCTTGTGTGCAGCTGGTATCTGGGAGATATACCTTTGATTTCTATAGGTTTAGTTGGGCTGTTGCTCTGCACTCAGTATCCAATACCTGGTCTGTTGGTGGTGGGGGCATTGCCTGCTCTGAGGCCGTGCAACTCCTCACTGTTCTAACTTGCGTACAGCTGTTATCAGGGAAGTTTACCATTGATGTCTTTGGCTTTAGATGGGCTGTGGCTCTGCACTCAGGATCCAATACCTGGCCGGGGGGGGGGATTGCTTGGCTGAGTCCGTACAACTCCTCAGTGTCCTAACTTGTGTGCTGCTGGTATCAGAGAGGTATACCATTAATGTATATGGCTTAATTGGGCTGTGGCTCTGCACTCAGGATCCCATACCTTGTCTTGGGGGGCTGGGGGCATTGCCTTGCTGAGACTGTGAAACTCCTCATTGTCCTAACTTTTGTGCAGCTGGTATCAGGCAGCTATAGAATTAATGTGTATGGCTTTATTTGGGCTGTGGCTCTGCACTCAGGATCCCATACCTGGTCTTGGGGGGTTGGAGGCATTGCCTGGCTGAGGCCGTGCAACTCCTCAGTGTCCTAACTTTGAGTAGCTGGCGTCAGGGAAGTATACCGTTAATGTGTATGGCTTTATTTGGGCTGTGGCTCTGCACTCAGGATCCAATACCTGGTCTGGCGGGTGTGGGCATTACCTGACTGAGGCCATGCAGCTTCTCAGTGTACTAACTTGTGTGCAGCTGATGTCAGGAAGTTATACCATTGAAGTCTAAGGGTTTAGTTGGGCTGTGGCTCTGCACTCAGGATCGAATACCTGGTCTGAGGGGGGTGTGGGCATTGCTTGCCTGAAGCCGTGCAACTCCTCAGTGTCCTAAAATGTGTGCAGCTGGTATCAGGGAGGGATACTGTCAATGTGTATGGCTTTATTTGAGCTGTAGCTCTGTACTCAGGATCCAATACCTAGTCTTGGGGGTGGGGACATTGCCTGACTGAGGCCATTCAGCTCTTCAGTGTCCTAACTTGTGTGCTTCTGGTATCAAGGAGGTATACCATTCAGTTCTATGGGTTTAGTTGGGCTGTGGCTCTGCACTCATGATCTAGTACCTGGTCTGGGTGGGTGGGGGCATTGACTGGCTGAGGCTGTACAACTCCTCAGTGTCCTAACTTGTGTACAGTTGTTATCAGGGATATATTCCATTGATGTCTATACTGTAGGTTTAGTTGTGCTGTGGCTCTGCACTCAGGATCCAATACCTAGTCTGCCGATGGTGGGAGGATTGCCTGGCTGAGGCTGTGTATCTCCTCACTGTCCTGACTTGTGTGCAGCTGTCATCAGGGAGCTATAGCATTGATGTCTGTGAGTTTAGTTGGGCTGTGGCTCTGCACTCAGGATCCAACACCTGGTCTGTCGGGGTGGGGACATTGCCTAGCTGAGGCTGTGCAACTCATCACCGGCCTAACTTGTGTGCAGCTGGTATCAGGGAGCTATATCACTGATGTCTATGACTTTAGTTGGGCTGTGGCTCTGCACTCATGATCCAATACCTGGTCTGGGCGGGTGGGTGGATTCCCTAGCTGAGTCAGTGCAACTCCTCAGTGTCATAACTTGTCTGCAGCTGGTTTCAGGCAGCTACACTGTTGATGTCTATGGCTTTAGTTGTCCTGTGGCTCTGCACTTAGGATCCAATACCTGATCTATTGGTGGGGTACATTGCCAGGCTGAGGCCATGCAACTCTTCAGTGTCCTAACTTGTCTGCAGCTGGTATCAGGGAGGTATACTGTTAATGTGTATGGCTTTAGTTGGACTGTAACTCTGCACTCTGGATCCAATAACTGGTCTTGGGGGGTGGGGGTATTGCCTGCCTGAGGCTGTGCAACTCCTCAGTGTCCTAATTTTGTGTGTTGCTGGTATCAGGGAGCTATACCATTGATGTCTATGGCTTTAGTTGGGCTGCGGCGCTGCACTCAGGTTCCAACACCTGGTCTGTTAGGGGTGGGGGCATAGCCTGCCTGAGGCCGTCCAACTCCTCAGTCTCCATACTTGTGTGCAGATAGTATCAGGCAGCAATACTGTTAATGTGTATGGCTTTAGATGGGCTGTGGCTCAGCACTTAGGATCCGATACCTGGTCTCGGTGGGGTGGAGGAATTGCCTGGCTGAGGTTGTTCACCTCCTCAGTGTCCTAACTTGTGTGCAGCTGGTATCAGGGAGGTAAACTGTTAATGTGTATGGCTTTAGTTGGGCTGTGGCTCTGCACTCAGTATCCAATACCCGGTCTATGGGGTGTGGGTGCATTACCTGCCTGAGGCCGTGCAACTCCTGTTTCCTAACTTGTGTGCTGCTGGTATCAGAGAGGTATACCATTCAATTCTTTGGGTTTAGTTGGGCTGTGGCTCTGCACTCAAGATCCAAAACCTGGTATGTGGGGTGGGGGCATTGCCTGGCTGAGGCCGTGCAACTCCTCAGTGTCCTAACTTGTGTGCAGTTGGTATCTGGGAGATATACCATTGATGTCTATACTGTAGATTTAGTTGGGCTGCGCCTCTGCACTCAGGATCCAATACCTGGTCTGGGGTGTTGGGGGATTGCCTGGCTGAGGCCGTGCAACTCCTCATTTTCCTAACTTGTATGCAGCTGGAATCAGGGAGCTATAGCATTGATGTCTGTGGGTTTAGTTGGGCTGTGGCTCTGCACTCAGGATCCAACACCTGGTCTGTCAGGGGTGGAGGCATTGCCTGGCTGAGGCCGTGCAACTCTTCACTGTCCTAACTTGTGTGCAACAGGTGTCAGTTAGGTATACCATTCTATTAGATGAGTTTAGTTGGGCTGTGGCTCTGCACTCAGGATCCAACACCTGTGCTGTCAGGGGTGGGGGCATTGCCTGGCTGAGGCCATGCAACTCCTCTGTGACCTAACTTGTGTGCAGCTGGTATCAGGGAGGTATACCATTGATGTCTCTGGCTTTAGTTGGGCTGTGGCACCGCACTCAGGATCCAATGCCTTGTTTTGGGGGGTGTGTGGATTGCCTGGCTGAGTCCATGCAATTCTTCAGTGTCCTAACTTGTGTGCATCTGGTATAAGGGAGATATACCATTGATTTCTGTAGGTTTAGTTGGGCTGTGGCTCTGCACTCGGTATCCAATACCTGGTCTGGGGGTTGGGGGCATTTCCTGCCAGAGGCAGTGCAACTCCTCAGTGTGATAAATTGTTCAAATCTGGTATTAGAAAGATGTTCCATTAATGAGTATGGCTTTAATTGGACTGTGGCTGGCTCTGCACTCGGAATCCCATAATTGATCTTGGGGGGGTGGGGGCATTGTTTGGGTGAGGCTGTGCTACTCCTCAGTGTCCTAACTTGTGTGCAGCTGGTATCAGTCAGCTATACCATTAATGTGTATGGCTTTAGTTGGGCTGTGGCTCTGCACTCAGGATCCCATACCTGGTCTTGGGGGGGTGGCGGCATTGCCTGGCTGTCGCCGTACAACTCCTCAGTGTCCTAACTTGTGTGTGGCAGGTGTCAGGGAGGTATACTGTTAAAGTGTATGGCTCTAATTGGGCTGTGGCTCTGCACTCTGTACTCGGGATCAAATATCTGGTTGGGATGTGGGGGAATTGCCAGGCTGAGGCCGTGCAACACCTCAGTGTCCTATTTTATTTTTATTTTTATTTTATTTAAACAGCAGTTTGGAAAACCTTTGAGCCATAGGCTCATTTACAAAGGTACCTTGTCACAGTAAGACAAACCAAAATACACAGTATAGCAGTACAACACTTAAGTATAACAGTAAAATTAAGACATAGATACAAACAAGCTTGTACAGGTAGGATGGATGCAAACAATACAAGAGTTAAGTAGTCGCCTTAGCAGCTTAGTAATAAGCTTTGTCATAAGTATTAGTACAGCTTTGACTAGTGGCAGTTACAGCATCGGGTGTTAATAAGGTGACATGCAAGGAAGCTTTGAAGCACCGATATAGTTGGAGCTGGAGATGGAGGGGCAGTGTGTTGAGCCAGGAGGGGGGCCTTAAAGCTGAAGGCTCTTTGGCCGTGAGAGGTCCTAGCTCTAGGGATAACAAGAGAGGTTTTCCCAGAGGTCCGAGTATGAACTAGTGGGACAGAGCGGCGTATGGTGGTGGTCAATCCTGGTGGGGAAAGCCCAAGGAGGGTCTTTTTTGTAAGGGTACAGGTAAGATATTTGAGGTGCTCATCGAGATCAAGTACCAGTGCTTTAGCATACAGTAGACAGGTGTGTGTCATCCTAGGTGCTCCAGTAATTAACCTGCAGGCCTTATTCATAGTAGTGCGAATTTTATGGAGTGCGGTCTGATCAGCAGCACCATACACCGGCAGTCCATAGTCCACTAGGGACAGGATAGAGGAGGTGACTGCGAGTCAAAGAGCCTCCGGGGGGAGGCAGTGTTTATACCGATGTAAGATGCCCAATCGGATATTAGTGAGGTGGCTAGGGCAGCGATGTGTCCATGGAAGGAGAGGGAGGGGTCAAAATGGATCCCTAGGTATTTATAAGGAGCAAACTTGTTCGAGTGGGAATGAGGACCCAGAGTGAATGAGGAGTTTGAAGTTGCAGGACTTGTTTTGGGGATGAGTGAAGAACATGTTTTTGTTTTTTAGATTTATCATCCAATCTGTAGCTTTGTCCCAGCCTCGGCTTCAGTGAAGGACTCTGCAGCGCAGTCCTGGAGGCAGTAGTTACGACTTGAGGCAAAGATGACAGCATCATCAGCGCACAACAGAATGTCTCCCTAGCAAGAGTGTGAAGGTGCCAAGGGTAAAGGGAGAAGCAGTAAGGGGCCCAGAATGGAGCCCTGGGGAACCCCTGTGACAAGATGGGACAGATGTCTGAGTAGGTCCCATTAATTTTACATGCTGTGAGCGGTCAGACAGATAACTGGTGCACCAGGAGATAGGCCCCAGCAAAACCAGAGAGACTAAGGGCATCAAGAAGGAGGGTGGAGACAGTGTTGAAAGCTTTCGAGAGGTCAATGAAGACAGCACCAGCCAGAGGAACCAGTGTCTAAGGAGGTGGAGAAAGTTGGAGAACTCTAGGAGGGCTGTGTTGGTACTGTGGCCTGCTCGGAAGCCATGCTGCTCAGGACAAAGGACATTGTAGGTGGAGAGGTAGTCAGAGATTTGAGAGGCCACCACTTTTCCAAGGCCTTGGAGAGAGGAGAGAGAATGGAGATCGGTCGATAGTTTCAGCCACAGTCCTATCACCACCTTTAAAGATAGGGGTGACAGTGGTGACTTTCCAGGCAGTTGGAACCTTCCCCAGGCAAAGAGAGTGGTTGATGAGGCATGTGATCGGGGTAAGGACTGTGTCTAAGACCAGCTGTGGGATACATGGATCCAGGGTGTCACTGCCTGTACTATTACTCTTGAGGGCAGTGACAGAGTGCGGCCTAAGTTCTTGGGCAGAAACACTAGTGGAGGAGAAAATAAGGGCGAGAAAAGATTTACGGCAGGTGCTGGGGAGGAGGTCAAAAAATTTGTAGGAGGATAGGGCTAAGGTCAGTGAATGAGGGTGTTGAGGTGGTTGGCTATGAGGGCTGGGTCTGAGGAGATCACACCACTAATGTTTATCTGGGTGGGTGGGGGAGTGACTCCCATTTAACTGTTTAATGTTATCCCAGAAGGTTCTGGGATTCCCCATGAGGCAGTGAGTGAGGACCGATAGTGCTCAGACTTGGCCTTCTGATGGCCCGAGTGCTATGAGGGCGGCAGCATATAACCGCCTGTCATTGGGCGGCCAGTCTCAATGGCACGGGTGCCATAGGTTGTCCCTATGTTTGAGCTGGTGGATCAAAGCTGGGGTAACCCAGGGGCATTCTTCATTTTAGAGCAGCGGGTCAACACTGGGGCAAAGATATCACAGGCATTATTAAAAGTTTGGGTAAAGAAGGAGAGAGCTGTGTCGATGTCAGGAGTTGCCTGTATAGGAGACCAGTCAATTTGGGGCAGAAGTTCCTTAAGTTTTATCAGTCCACCAGGTATTAGTATCCTAAGTTGTGTGCAGCTGGTTATCAGGGAGGAATACCATTGATGTCTAAGGCATAAGTTGCGCTGTGGCGCTGCACTCAGGTTCCAACTCCTGGTCTCTGGAGGGTGGGGGCATAGCCTGCCTGAGGCCATGCAGCTCCTCAGTGTCCATACTTATGAGTACCTGGTATCAGGAAGGCATACCATTAATGAGTATAGCTTTAGTTGGACTGTGGCTCTGCACTCAGGATCCCATACCTGCCCTTGGAGGGTTGTAGGCATTGCCTGCAGAGGTTGTGCAACTCCTCAGTGTCCTAACTTGTAAGAAGCTGGTATCAGGCAGCCATACCATCAATGTGCATGGCTTTAGTTGGGCTGTGGCTCTGCACCCAGGATCCCATACCTGGTCTGGGGGGGTGGGGGGATTCCCTGGCTGAATCAGTGCAACTCATCAGTTTAAAAACGTGTGTGCAGCTGGTATCAGACAACTATACTGTTGATGTTTATTGCTTTAGTTGTCCTGTGGCTCTGCACTTAGGATCCAATACCGGTCTATTGGGGGGGTACATTCACTGCCTGAGGCCATGCAACTCCTCAGTGTCCTAACTTGTGCGCAGCTGGTATCAGGGAGGTATGCCATTGATGTCTATAGGTTTAGATGGACTGTGGCTCTGCACTCAGGATCCAATACCTGGTCTGAGTGTGTGGGGGCATTGCCTGCCTGAGGCTGTGCAGCTGCTCAGTGTGCTAAATTGTGTGCAGCTGGTATCAGGGAGGTATCCCATTAATGTGAATCGCTTTAGTTGGGCTGTGTCTCTGCACTCAGGTTCCACACCTGGTCTTGGGGGGCTGGGGACATTGCCTGGCTGGGGATGTGCTACTCCTCAGTGTCCTAACTTTTGTGCAGCTGGTATCAGGCAGCTACACCATTAATGTGTATGGCTTTATTTGGGCTGTGACTCTGCACTTTTGATCCCATACCTGGTCTTGGGGGATTGGAGGCATTGCCTGACTGAGGCCGTGCAACACCTTAGTGTCCTAACTTGTGTGCAGCTGGTATTAGAGAGGAATACCATTGATGTCTATGGGTTTAGTTGGACTGTGGCTCTGCCTTCAGGATCCAATACCTGGTTTGAGGGGGGTGGGCATTGCCTGGCTGAGGCCGTGCAACTCCTCATTGTCCTAACATGCATGCAGCTGGTATCAGGGTGGTATACTGTTAATGTGTATGGCTTTACTTGGGCTGTGGCTCTGCACTCAGGATCCAATAACTGGTCATGGGGGGAGGGGGTATTGCCTGCCTGAGGCTGTGCAACTCCTCAGTGTCCTAAGTTTGTGTGCTGCTGGTATCAGGGAGCTATACCATTGATGTCTGTGGCTTTAGTTGGACTGCGGCACTGCAATCAGGATCCAACACCTGGTCTGTGAGGGGTGGGGCATAGCCTGCCTGAGGCCGTCCACCTCCTCAGTGTCCATACTTGTGAGCAGATAGTGTCAGGCAGCAATACTGTTAATGTGTATGGCTTTAGATGGGCTGTGGCTCTGCACTTAGGATCCCATGACTGGTCTCGGTGGGGTGGAAGAATTGCCTGGCTGAGGTTGTGCAACTCCTCAGTGTCTTAACTTGTGAGCAGCTCTGTATCAGGGAGGTATACCATCCAATTATTTGGGTTTAGTTGGGCTGTGGCTCTGCACTCAAGATCCAAAACCTGGTCTGTGTGGTAGGTGCATTGCCTGGCTGAGGCCGTGCAACTCCTCAGTATCCTAACTTGTGTGCAGCTGGTATTGGGGAGATATACCATTGATGTCTATACTGTAGGTTTATTTGGGCTGCGCCTCTGCACTCAGGATCCAATACCTGGTCTGGGGTGTTGGGGGATTGCCTGGCTGAGGCTGTGCAACTCCTCATTTTCCTAACTTGTGTGCAGCTGGAATCAGGGAGCTATAGTATTGACATCTGTTGGTTCAATTGGGCTGTGGCTCTGCACTCAGGATCCAACACCTGGTCTGTCAGGGGTGGGGTCATTGACTGGCTGAGGCTGTGCAACTCTTCACTGTCCTAACTTGTGTGCAGCAGGTGTCAGTTAGGTATACCATTCTATTATATGGGTTTAGTTGGGCTGTGGCTCTGCACTCAAGAGCCAATAAACGGTTAGGGGGGGTGGGAGCTTTGCCTGGGTGAGGCCATGCAACTTCTCTGTGACCTACCTTGTGTGCAACTGGTCTCAGGGAGGTATACCATTGATGTCTCTGGCTTTAGTTGGGCTGTGGCTCTGGACTCGGTATCCAATGCCTTGTTTTGGGCGGTGGTGTGGATTGCCTGGCTGAGTCCAAGCAATTCCTCAGTGTCCTAACTTGTGTACATCTGGTATCAGGGAGGATATACCATTGATGTCTCATGGTTTAGTTGAGCTGTGGCTCTGCACTCAGGATCCAATGCCTTGTTTTGGGGGGTGTGGATTGCCTGGCTGAGTCCATGCAATTCCTCAGTGTCCTAACTTGTGTGCATCTGGTATCAGGGACTATACCATTGATTTCTGTAGGTTTAATTGGGCTGTGGCTCTGCACTCGGTTTCCAATACCTGGTCTGGGGGTGGGGTCTTTTCCTGCCAGAGGCCATGCAACTCCTCAGTGTGATAAATTGATCAAATCTGGTATTAGGAGATACACTGTTAATGAGTATTGCTTTAAATGGACTGTGGCTCTGCACTCAGAATCCCATACCTGATCTTGGGGGGGTGGGGGCATTGCTTGGGTGAGGCTGTGCAACTCCTCAGTGTCCTAACTTGTGTGCAGCTGGTATCAGTCAGCTATACCATTAATGTGTATGCTTTAGTTGGGCTGTGGCTCTGCACTCAGGATCCCATACCAGGTCTTGGGGGGGTGGAGGCATTGCTTGGCTGATGCCGTGCAACTCCTCAGTGTCCTAATTTGTGTGCAGCTGGTATCAGGGAGGTATACTGTTAATGTGTATGGCTCTAGTTGGACTGTGGCTCTGCACTCAGGATCAAATACCTGGTCGGGGGATGGGGTAATTGCCTGGCTGAGGCCGTGGAACACCTCAGTGTCCTAACTTGTCTGCTGCTAGTTATCAGGGAGGCATACCATTGATGTCTATGGCATAAGGTGCGCTGTGGCGCTGCACTCAGGTTCCAACACCTGGTCTGTGGGGGTTGGGGGCATAGCCTGCCTGAGGCCGTGCAACTCCTCAGTGTCCATACTTGTGTGCAGCTGGTATCAGGAAGGCATACCATTAATGAGTATGGCTTTAGTTGGACTGTGGCTCTGCACTCAGATCCCATACCTGCTCTTGGCGGGTTGGATGCATTTCCCGCTGAGGTCGTGCAACTCCTCAGTGTCCTAACTTGTGAGCACCTGGTATCAGAGAGATATACCCTTAAAGAGTATGGCTTTAGTTGGACTGTGACTCTGCATTCAGGATCCAATACCTGGTCTTTGGGGTGGGTGGGGGCATTGCCTGCCTGAGGCTGTGCAACTCCTCCTGTACTAACTTTGTGCAGCTGGCATCATGGAGCTATACCAATGATGTCTGTGACTTTAGTTGGGCTATATCTCTCTGCACCCAGGTTCTGACACCTGGTCTGTGGGAGGTGGGGTGATTGCTTGCTGAGGCCGCAACCCTCAGTGTCTTAACTTGTGTGCTGCTGGTATCAGGGAGATATACCATTCATCTATATGGGTTTAGTTGGGCTGTGGCTCTGCACATAAGATTCAATACCTGGTCTGGGAAGGTGGGGGCATTGCCTGGCTGAGGTCATGCAACTCCTCAGTGTCCTACCTTGTGTGCAGCTGGTATCTGGGAGATTCACCATTGATTTCTATAGGTTTAGTTGGGCTGCTGCTCTGCACTCAGTATCCAATACCTGGTCTGTTGGCGGTGGGGGTATTGCCTGCCCCGAGGCCGTGCAACTCCTCACTGTTCTAACTTGTGTGCAGCTGGTATCAGGGAGGTATACCATTAATGTATATGGCTTTAGTTGAGCTGTGGCTCTGCACTCAGGATCCAATACCATGTCTTGGGGGGCTGGAGGAATTGCCTTGCTGAGACTGTGAAACTCCTCATTGTCCTAACTTTTGTGCAGCTGGTATCAGGCAGCTATACCATTAATGTGTATGGCTTTATTTGGGCTGTGGCTCTGCACTCAGGATCCCATACCTGGTCTTGGGGTGTGGGAGGCATTGTCTGGCTGAGGCCGTGCAACTCCTCAGTGTCCTAACTTTAAGTAGCTGGGGGATTGGGGGGAGACCTGGGAGGATAAGGAGCTGTATGCTAGAGATAGACTACATCTCAATTTGGAGGGAAGGGGAATCCTTAAGTTGAAAATAGAGGGGTTCATTGGTGAAAAGTGGGGTTTAAACTTGTGAAGGGGTGGGATGGGAGAAAAGGCTGTCAAGGGGTGCCGATAAGGAGGGACTCTGTCTCCACCTGGGGACCAGGAGGATTGCAGGAAAAGGCCGACTGGCAAAGTGCAGACAGGGAAAACAGAATCCCCATGGGAACATGAGCAGGAAATGGAACTATAGGTAAAGGGTGGAAGGTAGTCCTGCACTAAATGCCAGGAGCTTGGGCAATAAAATGCCTGAGCTCAGGCGTGCTAACTGAGGGCAGTGGATGTGGCAGCGGTCACGAGACTTGGGCCACTGCAAGACATGACTGGGACCTGAACCTGGAGGGTTCACTATGTTCAGGGAAGGACTGGGGGAGGGAAGGGAGGAGGCAGCAATGATGGTCAAAACCACATTGGCATAGAGGAGAGAGGAGGCGGAGGGAACCGTGGAGGCGATGGGTCACCTTGATAACAAGGGGGGCAAGAGAGTAAAAATAAGAGGGTTTATAGACCCCTGCCCTGGCGGAGGAGCTGGAGGACAGTCTGGTGGCAGATGTTAGGAGACACTGCAGACTGGGCAGAGGAACGTGGTGGTGTTGGGGGACTTAAACATGCCAGGAACAGACTGGGAGATATGACATCCTCTGTGACCAGGGAACAGAGGCTGTTGGATGTCTTTCAAGAGCTGCTCCTAACTCAGCAGGTGAGGGAACCACCAGGGAGGCACGGGTACTGGATGTGTCCTGGCAGACAGTGACCAGATTGGGGCCTGGAGGTAAGTGGACCCATTGGAGGAGCACTGCCAAGGTCCTGCTCTGCCTGGACCTAGGAGGGTAGAAGGCTGCACAAAGACCTGAAGCAACTGACTTCCGGGGCTTGATTTTAAGGAAATGAGAAGGATCCTTAAGGAGCATTTGGATGGGATTGGGTCAGACATGGATGCTGATAGTAGGTGGGAAATCATCAGGAGAGGGGTGCAGGATGCTACCAGCACCTGTGCAGAGTAAGGCAATGCGGTGAGGCCCAAACCCTGTTGGTGGACCAGGGGTCCAGGAGGTGGTCGGGAAAGAAAAGCAGCCTATAAGCAATTCAAGTGCACAGAAGGAAGGAAAGGAATCAAGGGGAGTACGAGCTGATGGCAAGAAGGGCCACTAGAGTGGTGAGGCGGCTAAGGCAAGGGAAGGAGCAGAACCTGGCCAGGGAAATTAGAGAGGGAACAAGGGTTCTTAGATACATTGGGGAAAACGAAGGGTGGAGGGCAGATTAGCAGGATTAAATCAGGGGAGAGATGGGCACAAGACCGGGGAGCAGGCTGAGGTATCTAAATGAGTACTTCACCTCAGTTTTCACCAGGGAAAATGGGGGTGCTGCATCATACATGGGAGGAGACAGAGATACTGAGGAGGGGGGACCCTTACCGATCAGCAGGTCTGGGGAGAGGGGGAGGCATCACTGGCAGGTGGGGGGAGGGCTAAGCAGGGAGAAGAGGTACCGGAAGTGGAAAGCACAGCAGAGAGAGTGAGGGAAGCCCTCAGCTCCCTTAAGATGGAGAAAGCACCAGGACCGGATAAATTACATCCCAGAGTGCTGAAGGAACTTGCAGATGTCCTGGCAAAATCCCTGGCAGAGCTTTTCACCATCTTTCTGAGGACAGGGTGGGTGCCCCAAGACTGGAAGGTGGCGCATATAGTGCCTATCCACAAGGGGATCAAGGAGGTGGCAGGGAACTACAGGTCTGTCAGCCTGACATCGGTGGTGGGCAAGGTGATGGAGGCATTGCCAAGGAGAGGCTAGGGGACCTGGATAAGTCAGGGTGCCTGGACGATGAGACAGCATGGATTCATCCGGGAAATCGTGTCAGACAAACCTGGTGGAGTTCTATGACTGGGTGACAAGTGCCTTGGACCTGGGAAGACCAGTGGATGTCCTCTTCTAGACTTCAGCAAGGCATTTGACTCTGTTCCTCACGTGGGCCTGTTGGATAAGCTGGGAGAAATGGGGGTGGGGAACCAGATGATCAGATGGATAGGCAATTGGCTCCAGGACTGGACCCAGAGGGTAAGTAGTTAGTGGGATAGTCTCATCCCCAAGAAGGGTCATTGAGTGAGGTCCCACAGGGATCAGTCCTTGGGCCCCTTCTGTTCCAACGCCCACGTATCTGACATAAGGACAGGAATCAGGAGTGAGATGAGTCCCTTGCAGATGACTTGAAACTGGGCGTGGTGGATGGGAGGAGGGAGGGTGGTCCCCACAGGGGACCTGGAGGCTCTGGAAAGATGGTCTAGAAAGTGGAAGCTGAGGTTCAATGCAGGGAAATGCAAGGTACTCCACCTGGAGGCCAGAAACCCAGGCCAAGTGTACACCCTGGGGGGGGAAATGCTACAAGTCTCGATGGCTGAGAGGGACCTGGGGGTGGTGGTGGATGTCAAGATGAACAACTCTGAGACTTGTAGGAGGGCAGCAGCCAAGGCCAACAGGATGCTGGGATGCATCGCTAGGGGATCACCTCCAGAAGGGAAGTGCTCCCTCTGTATAACTGTGAGGTGAGGCCGCACCTTGAGGTGGGAGTGCAGTTTTGGAGGCCACACTTAAAGATGGACATTAACCTCCTGGAGAGGGTCCAGAGGAGGCAACCAAAACATGATTGGGGCCGGGGACACAGACCTATGAGGAGAGGCTTGGAAGAGCTAAATATGCACACATTGGAAGAGAGAAGGACCGTGGACATGATAGGAGGGGTCTCAGGCACATGAAGAGGGTAAATAGGGAGGAACAGTCAGGGTGCTTGAAGGAAGGAGGAAGGGCCACTACTAGAGGGCATGGGTGGAAGCTGGAGGGGAAGATTCAGGGAGAAAGGAGGAGGTGCTACTTCACTGAGAGGGTGGTGGAGCCATGGAATGCACTGCCTAGGGGCTGGGTGGAGGCAGATACAGTGGAGGGTTCAAGAGGGGTTGGGACAGGTACAGGGGATGGGCTCTGGAAGCAAAATCCAATGCTGCAAGAATATCCAGAACTGGGAAGGGAGAAGCCAGAGAAGGCGACGGGGACAGCAAGGTCAGCACCCAGGGTGGGGGCTGACCAAACGAGCAGACACGAAAGACCGTTAGGCCTATTCTGCTGGCATTTTAGTATGTTAGTATGTTAGCTGGTATCAGGGAAGTATACCGTTAATGTGTAAGGCTTTATTTGGGCTGTGGCTTTGCACTCAGGATCCAATACCTGGTCTGGCGAGTGGGGGCATTGCCTGACTGAGGCCATGCAGCTCCTCAGTGTCCTAACTTGTTTGCAGCTGGTGTCAGGGATTTATACCATTGATGTCTATGGGTTTAGTTGAGCTGTTGTTCTGCACTCAGGATCGAATACCTGGTCTGAGGGGGGTGTGGGCATTGCTTGTCTGAAGCCGTGCAATTCCTCAGTGTCCTAAAATGTGTGCGGCTGGTATCAGGGAGGATACCATTCAATTCTATTGGTTTAGTTGGGCTGTATCTCTGCATTCAAGATCCAGTACCTTGTGTGGGTGGGTGGGTGGGGCACTGACTGGCTGAGGCCCTACAACTCCTCGTTGTCCTAATTTGCGTACAGTTGGTATGAGGGAGATATTCCATTGATGTCTATACTGTAGGTTTAGTTGTCCTGTGGATCTGCACTCAGGATCCAAAACCTGGTCTGTCGGGGTGGGGACATTGCCTAGCTGAGGCTGTGCAACTTCTCACTGCCCTAACTTGTGTGCAGCTGGTATCAGGGAGCTATATCACTGATGTCTATGACTGAAGTTGGACTGTGGCTCTGCACTCATGATCCAATACCTGGTCTGGGCAGGTGGGTGGATTCCTGGCTGAGTCAGTGCAACCCTCAGTGTCATAACTTGTCTGCAGCTGGCATCAGGCAGCTATATTGTTGATGTATATTGCTTTAGTTGTCCTGTGGCTCAGCACTTAGGATCCAGTACCTGGTCTATTGGTGGGGTACATTGCCTGGCTGAGGCCATGCAACTTCTCACTGTCCTAACTAGTGTGCAGCTGGTATCAGGGAGGTATGCTATTGATGTCTATAGGTTTAGTTGGGCTGTGGCTCTGCACTCAGGATCCAATACCTGGTCTGAGTGGGTGAGGGCATTGCCTGCCTGAGGCCATGCAACTGCTCAGTGTGCTAAATTGTGTGCAGCTGGTATCAAGGAGGTATACCATTAATGTGTATGGCTTTAGTTGGGCTGTGGCTCTGCACTCAGGATCCAATACCTGGTCTTGGGGTCTGGGGGCTATTCCTTGCTGAGCCTGTTCAACTCCTCAGTTTCCTAACTTTTGTGCAGCTGGTATCAGGCAGCCATACCATTAATGTGCATGATTTTAGTTGGGCTGTGGCTCTGCACTCAGGATCCCATACCAGGACTGGAGGGTGGGGGGATTCCCTGGCTGAATCAGTGCAACTCCTCAGTGTCAAAACTTGTGTGCAGCTGGTATCAGGCAACTATACTGTTGATGTTTATGGCATTAGTTGTCCTGTGGCTCTGCACTCAGGATCCAATACCTGCTCTGAGTGGGTGGGGGCATTGCCTGCCTGAGGCTGTGCAGCTGCTCAGTGTGCTAAATTGTGTGCAGCTTGTATCAGGGAGGTATCCCATTAATGTGCATGGCTTTAGTTGGGCTGTGGCTCTGCACTCAGGATTCCATACCTGGCCTTGTGGGGCTGGGGACATTGCCTGGCTGGGGATGTGCAACTCCTCAGTGTCCTAACTTTTGTGCAGTTTGTATCAGGCAGCTATAACATTAATGTGTATGGCTTTATTTGGGCTGTGGCTCTTCACTTTTAATCCCATACCTGGTCTTGGGGGATTGGAGGCATTGCCTGGCTGAGGCCGTGCAACACCTCAGTGTCCTAACTTGGGTGCAGCTGGTATTAGAGAGGAATACCACTGATGTCTATGGGTTTAGTTGGAGTGTGGCTGTGCACTCAGGATCCAGTACCTGGTCTGAGGGGGGTGGGCATTGCCTGACTGAGGCTGTACAACTCCTCAGTGTCCTAACATGCATGCAGCTGGTTTCAGGGAGCTATACCATTGATGTCTATTGCTTTAGTTGGGCTGCGGCACTGCAATCAGGATCCAACACCTGGTCTTGTGAGGGTGGTGGCATAGCCTGCCTGAGGCCAGCCCATCTCCTCAGTGTCCGTACTTGTGTGCAGATAGTATCAGGCAGCTATACTGTTAATGTGTATGGCTTTTGATGGGCTGTGGCTCTGCACTTAGTATCCCATACCTGGTCTCGGTGGGTGAGAAATTGCCTGGCTGAGGTTGTGCAACTCCTCAGTGTCCTAACTTGTGTGCAGCTGGTATCAGGGAGGTATACAATTAAATTCTTTGGGTTTAGTTGGGCTGTGGCTCTGCACTCAAGATCCAAAACCTGGTCTGTGGGGTGGGCATTGCCTGCCTGAGGCTGTGCAACTCCTCAGTATCCTAACTTGTGTGCAGATAGTATCAGGCAGCTATACTGTTAGTGTGTATGGCTTTTGATGGGCTGTGGCTCTGCACTTAGTATCCCATACCTGGTCTCGGTGGGGTGGAGAAATTGCCTGGCTGAGGTTGTGCAAATCCTCAGTGTCCTAACTGTGAGCAGCTGTATCAGGGAGGTATACAATTCAATTATTTGGGATTAGTTGGGCTGTGGCTCTGCACTCAAGATCCAAAACCTGGTCTGTGGGGTGGGCATTGCCTGGCTGAGGCTGTGCAACTCCTCAGTATCCTAACTTATGTGCAGCTGGTATCAGGGAGGTATACTATTGATGTCTATACTGTAGGTTAAGTTTGGCTGTGCCTCTGCACTCAGGATCCAATACATGATCTGGGGTGTTGGGAGATTGCCTGGCTGAGGCCGTGCAACTCCTCATTTTCCTAACTTGTGTGCAACTGGAATCAGGGAGCTATAGCATTGATGTCTGTGAGTTTAGTTGGGCTGTGGCTCTGCACTCAGGATCCAACACCTGGTCTGTCAGGGGTGGGGGCATTGCCCGGCTGAGGCTGTGCAACTCTTCACTGTCCTAACTTGTGTGCAGCAGGTGTCAGATAGGTATACCATTCTATTATATGGGTTTAGTTGGGCTGTGGCTCTGCACTCAGGATCCAAAACCCGGTTGAGGGGGTGGGGGCATTGCCTGGCTGAGGCCATGCAACTCCTCTGTGACCTAACATGTGTGCAACTGGTATCAGGGAGGTATACTATTGATGTCTTTGGCTTTAGTTGGGCTGTGGCTCTGCACTCAGGATCCAATGCCTTGTTTTGGGGGTGTGTGGATTGCCAGGCTAAGTCCATGCAATTCCTCAGTGTCCTAACTTGTGTGCATCTGGTATCAGGGACATATACCATTTATTTCTGTAGGTTTAGTTGGGCTGTCGCTCTGCACTCGGTATCCAATAACTGATCTGGGGGGAGGGGGTCATTTCCTGCCTGAGGCCGTGCAACTCCTCAGTGTGATAAATTGTTCAAATCTGGTATTAAGGATATACCGTTAATGAGTATGGCTTTAAATAGACTGTGGCTCTGCACTCAGAATCCCATACCTGATTTTGGGGGGGCATTGCTTGGGTGAGGCTGGCAACCCTCAGTGTCCTAACTTGTGTGCAGCTGGTATCAGGGAGGTATACTATTAATGTGTATGGCCCAGTTGGGCTGTGGCACTGCACTCAGGATCCAATACCTAGTCGGGGGGTGGGGGAATTCCCTGTCTGAGGCCGTGGAACACCTCAGTGTCCTAACTTGTGCAGCTGGTTATCAAGGAGGCAACAAAACCACAAAGGAGCTCACACTAGATGGGGTGCCATGGAAAACTAGTTTGTAACATAATTATACTTGTCTAGAAAGGGAACAGGGCATGAGTTGAATTGTTCGATAAGTAGCTCCACTCAACCCTTTATCAAAGGTCTTTTGATAAAGGTCCAGTGGGACCAGAAATGCGTCAGGCAATTCAATAAATCCTTTTAAAATGTTTCCCTTCTGGGCCAAGTTCTTTTGTGGTGGTGAGTGCCTGGATTTGTGTTTTTGATTATCAAGGAGGTATACCATTGATGTCTATGGCATAAGGTGCACTGTGGTGCTGCACTCAGGTTCCAACACCTGGTCTGTGGGGGCTGGGGGCATAGCCTGCCTGAGGCCATGCAACTCCTCATTGTCCATATTTGTCTGCAGCTGGTATCAGGAAGGCATACCATTAATGAGTATGGCTTTAGTTGGACTGTGGCTTTGCACTCAGGATCTCATACCTGCTCTTGGCGGGTTGGATGCATTGCCTGCAGAGGTTGTGCTACTCCTCAGTGTCCTAACTTGTGAGCAGCTGGTATCAGGGAGATATACCCTTAAAGTATATGGCTTTAGTTGGGCTGTGGCTCTGCATTCAGGATCCAATACCTGGTCTTTGAGGTGGGTGGGGGTATTGCCTGCTTGAGGCTGTGCAACTCCTCCATGTACTAACTTTTGTGCAGCTGGTATCATGGAGCTATACCATTGATGTCTGTGACTTTAGTTGGGCTATGGCTCTGCACCCAGGTTCTGACACCTGGTCTGTGGGAGGCGAAGGCATTGCTTGCCTGAGGCCGTGCAACTCCTCAGTGTCTTAACTTGTGTGCTGCTGGTATCAGGGAGGTATACCATTCAATTATTTGGGTTTAGTTGGGCTGTGGCTCTGCACTTAAGATCCAATACCTGGTCTGGGGAGGTGGGAACATTGCCTGGCTGAGGTCCTGCAACTCCTCAGTGTCCTACCTTGTGTGCAGCTGGTATCTGGGAGATATACCATTGATTTCTATAGGTTTAGTTGGGCTGTTGCTCTGCACTCAGTAACCAATACCTGGTCTTTTGGTGGTGGGGGCATTGCCTGCCAAGAGGCCGTGCAACTCCTCACTGTTCTAACTTGTGTACAGCTGTAATCAGGGAAGTTTACTATTGATGTCTCTGTCTTTAGTTGAGCTGTGGCTCTGCACTCAGGATCCAATACTCTGCTGGGGGTGGGGATTGCTTGGCTGAGTCTGTACAACTCCTCAGTGTCCTAACTTGTGTGCTGCTGGTATCAGAGAGGTATACCATTAATGCATATGGCTTTAGTTGGGCTGTGGCTCTGCACTCAGGATCCCATACCTTGTCTTGGGGGCTGGGGACATTGCCTTGCTGAGACTGTGAAACTCCCCATTGTCCTAACTTTTGTGCAGCTGGTATCAGGCAGCTTTTCTGTTAATGTGTATGGCTTTATTTGGGCTGTGGCTCTGCACTCAGGATCCCATACCTGGTCTTGGGGGGTTGGAGGCATTGCCTGGCTGAGGCTGTGCAGCTCCTCAGTGTTCTAACTTTTGAGTCGCTGGTATCAGGGAAGTATACCGTTAATGTGTATGGCTTTAGTTGGGCTGTGGCTCTGCACTCAGGATCCAATACCTGGTCTGGCGGGTGGGGGTATTGCCTGACCGAGGCCATGCAGCTCCTCAGTGTCCTAACTTGTGTGCAGCTGGTGTCCGGGAGGGATACTGTTCATGTGTATGGCTTTATTTGAGCTGTGGCTCTGCACTTAGGATCCCATACCTGGTCTTGGGGGTTAGAGGCATTGCCTGTCAGAGGTCATGCAGCTCCTCACTGTCCTAACTTGTGAGTAGCTGGTATCAGAGAAGTATACCGTTAATGTGCATGGCCTTAGTTGGGCTGTGGCTCTGCACTTAGGATCCCATACCTGGTCTCGGGGTGTTGGAGGCATTGCCTGACTGAGGCCATTCAGCTGTTCAGTGTCCTAACTTGTGTGCTGCTGGTATCAGGGAGGTATACCATTCAATTCTATGGGTTTAGTTGGGCTGTGGCTCTGCACTCAGATCCAGTACCTGGTCTGGGTCGGTGGGTGCATTGCCTGGCTGAGGCCGTACAATTCCTCAGTGTCCTAACTTGTGTACAGTTGGTATCAGGGAGATATTCCATTGATGTCTATACTGTAGGTTTAGTTGTGCTGTGGCTCTGCACTCAGGATCCAATACCTAGTCTGCGGTGGTGGGGGGATTGCCTGGCTGAGGCCGTGCAACTGCTCACTGTCCTGACTTGTGTACAGCTGTCATCAGGGAGCTATAGCATTGATGTCTGTGGGTTTAGTTGGGCTGTGGCTCTGCACTCAGGATCCAACACCTGGTCTGTCAGGGTGGGGACATTGCCTTGCTGAGGCTGTGCAACTCCTCACTGCCCTAACTTGTGTGCAGCTTGTATCAGGGAGCTATAGCACTGATCTCTAAGACTTTAGTTGGGCTGTGGCTCTGCACTCATGATCCAATACCTGGTCTGGGCGGGTGGGCGGATTCCCTGGCTGAGTCAGTGCAGCTCCTCAGTGTCATAACTAGTCTGCAGCTGGTATCAGGCAGCTATACTGTTGCTGTCTATGTCTTTAGTTGTCCTGTGGCTCTGCACTTAGGAACCAATACCTGGTCTATTGGTGGGGTACATTGCCTGGCTGAGGCCATGCAACTCCTCAGTGTCCTAACTTGTGTACAGCTGGTATCAGGGAGGTATGCCATTGATGTCTATAGGTTTAGTTGGGCTATGGCTCTGCACTTAGGATTCAATACCTGGTCTGAGTGAGTGAGAGCATTGCCTGCCTGAGGCCATGCAACTACTCAGTGTGCTAAATTGTGTGCAGCTGGTATCAGGGAGGTATACCATTAATGTGTATGGCTTTTGTTGGGCTGTGGCTCTGCATTCCGGGTCCAGTACCTGGTCTTGGGGTGTGGGGGCATTGCCTGGCTGAGCCCATTCAACTCCTCAGTGTCCTAACTTTTGTGCAGCTGGTATCAGGCAGCCATATCATTAATGTGCATGGCTTTAGTTGGGCTGTGGCTCTGAACTCAGGATCCAATACCTGGTCTGAGGGGGATGTGGGCATTGCCTGTCTGAGGCCGTGCAACTCCTCAGTGTCCTGACATGTGTGCAGCTAGTTATCAGGGAGGGATACTGTTAATGTTTATAACTTTAGTTGGGCTGTGGTTCTGCACTCAGGATCCAATACCTGGTCTTGGGGGGGGTGGGGGCATTGCCTGCCTGAGGCTGTGCAACTGCTCAGTGTCCTGACTTGTGTGGAGCTGGTATTAGGGAGCTATAACATTGGTGTCTATGGCTTTAGTTGGGCTGAGGTTCTGCACTTAGGCTCCAATACCTGGTCTATGGAAGGTGGGGGCTTTGCTTGCCTGAGGCCGTGCAACTCCTCAGTGTCCTAACTTTTGTACAGCTGGTGTCAGTTAGGTATGCCATTCTATTATATGGGTTTAGTTGGGCTGTGGCTCTGCACTCAAGATCCAATACCTGGTTGGGGGGGTGGGGGCATTGCCTGACTGAGGCCATGCAACTCCTCAGTGTCCTAACTTGTGTCCAGCTAGTATCAGGGCAGTATACCATTCATGTCTTTGTCTTTAGTTGGACTGTGGCTCTACACTCACAATCCAATACCTGTTCTAGGGGCATTGCTTGGCTTAGGCCGTGCATGTATATTAATGTCTATGGGTTTGAGTTGGGCTGCTGATGCAGCAATGAAAAATGGCAGGTGATGCAAAAGTTAACATTAATGCAAAAGGTACGCAAAAGCAAGTGCAAACAGAAATGCAAGCAGTAACAGACAAAGTGAGTCAGGGCAAAATGCTAACGCAAAGAGTTATGGAAATGCAAGCGGAAACATTAATGTAAACACTAACAGTAACTGTGAAGCAAACGCACATGCTTTGTGTCCCAAACAGGTGCATCCAGAAGCACATACAATACAAATAATGTGGGCATAATAATGTCCCTCGTACCAGAAAATGAGCACTTGAAATACTAAATTCCTTATATCTCAGGAACCGTACGATGTAGAAAAAAAATGTAAAATCTAATATTATTTATCACTTTCCAGGCTAGGTTTGAACTTAGCCCCCTAGTGGAAGACTAAGCATCCTTCTGATGAAAAGTCTGTATCTCTAACCGTTTTCGAGATACAGGCCCCGAAAGGCACGGTGGGTGCCATTATTTTATCCTATGGGAAAAATTGTCATCTTCGGAGTGCCATAACTTTGCAGCCCGCTAATATTTTACCACCAAACCACCAAAAGGCACATCTGTGGTATATTGGCAAATCACAACACTTTTACAAATAAAATCACAAAAGTATCACATATTTGAAAGTATTTTGCAACACTACTGTTTACAAACATTTAAAAAACATATTTCTGGGTGTTTTACTCCCAAAAAAGATGTGGCTAGCATCATCAGGGCTCAACTAGGTGAATACAACAAGAATTGTGTCCCTAGAGGGTCCCAAATTTAAATGCCAAGCATTTCTGTGACCACCAACTGAAAAATAAATGGCCAATTTGCAACACTACAAGGGTCATTTGAGAAAGTAAAAAGTGCATTTTCGACACTTTGGCATATTTTAACTTTTCCTGTAGACTAATATGGATAACAGTTTTTTTGCATACCTTTTGAACCGTTTAATGTTTTTTCATGAAATCTTTGAAAGGCACATCAGGGACCCTGGCTGCATGTTCCCTGAAGGTTTTGGACTAATCGCACAAACCATGCAGGCTGTAGTTACGAGCAAAGAAACACGTAGAATTGCGTAATTTATATGGTTTTGGGTGCTCTGTGTCTCCACAACTGTATATCCGACTGTAACAAAACTTGTCAGGTCCAGAGATCTATGATAGTAGACCATGCATTCCACATTTCAGGCAAATTCTTCATACAGTTGCAAAGTTATTAAGGTGCCAAATTTCAGATTTAACATAAATGGGGTACTCCTTCTTTAGTAGCACTACCGTGCCACTATAATATATATATATATATATATATATATAGTCATTTCTGTTCATAATTCTATTATGTAACCAATATTAACTGTACATTTTTTCACAACTCTTTTTGCTACCCGTATTGCCCATACAGATCATGCTCACTTCTCCCACCTTATGTATTTGTAACCAAGCCTTCCTTTGTACTTTCCTCGTCATACCTGAAGATAGGCATTCAGTTGTGTAGTGTTCTAACCTGGTTAACAAAAACAAATAAATAATTTCTAGTTCTACACTTCTAGAGTGCTGTTCTGTACTCATATCGGCCTGGAAGCTATCTATTTTTTCCATATGTCATAGACTTTCTATTTGTTAAGGCTCAGTTGCCTTAGGTTCCTTTAAACCAGAGGCCACTTTTCCCTTTTTGGTTACAGAAATGCAGGCCACCATAGCTGCCTCAAGCTCATTCTTCAATGAATAGCACTGCTGGGATATTGGAAAGCAGTTAGCAAGTGCAAACTAGGCTAGTGGTCCACCAAACTCAGTGAATAGCACCCCAGAATCACAGGACTTACTAAATGTACTATATTGATAGGCACAGTTAGTGAGGCACTAACACATTAGCAAGCAGCACTAACTGCTGACAAATGCACATATGCAAAGCAGTGGACTAAGTCTGCATATAGGCACACTCGCTTATACAAAGGTTTGTGGAGGTGCTAGACAGCCTCTAGTGCAATGCTATATAATGCCTCCCCAAACCTGGTGTTATACTGCTGTGCTGTGTCTCCCTCTGATCACATGCTCATACGCATCCCAGAATACCCTGACTGTTCAGTGGCTTCCCAAGCACCTATCCATGCATATATTAAAATACTCTTGCAGTTTAGTGGGCCACTCAATTGCCCATCCATCCATGTTCCAAAATACCTATGAAGTATAGAGGTCAGCCTTGATCACCTTGTCTGTGTATATTCAAATATAGCCTAGCGGTCTAGTGGGTCACTCAATCACCACACCAATATCATATCTGTACATTTTACAGAATACCCTGGATGTCTAGAAACCCTGCTCCACCCCACTCCTGATTGCCCATCCATGCATATTCCAAAGTTCCCTGGCAGACTAGTGGTCCCTCAACCCCCTTCTGAATGTCACTATTTGTATAACAACTTCCCAACCACCTGATTTATGATATTAGAAATGATCACAAATCCCCCAACCCTTGATCACCACTCCATACTCAGCATACACCACTCTGGAGTCCAGTGTCTCCCAGCCATGATACATGAGGATACTCCCTCATCAGACAATGTCCAGGCACTCCCCCACGTCTCACCACCATTGCCAGCCATGGTGTGCCACAAACAAGAAATTTACTCTGCAGTGGCTGTTGGAGGCAGATGGCAGCAGCGATGTAAGAGGTTAGAAAGAAGAATTGCTAGTTGCCATTTCAGGGAGGTTGTCTTACAAGTCAGAGGGTGGGGGCACTGGACTAGTGGGAAGGTTGTGTTTGCAAGGCTATTTGGGGGAGGTAGGAGGAACTGTGATCATTTCTGATATTGCCAATTTAGGAGTAGGGCTGTTATTACTGTATATGGATACTGAAGCTGGGGGGTTACAGATGCACTAGACTGCTAGAATATTTTGGAATATGCAGATGGGTGATAAGGAGGATAAGGGATCACTAGATTTCAGGGTATTTTGAAGTATGCACATATGTATGGCTCGGCAATCAAGGGAGAGGGGGACCACTAGACTTACAGAATGTTTCTGAATATGCACAGAAGGGCAATGGGTGGCATAGGAGAATAACTACATTGCTAGGGTATTTTGAAATATGCATGGATAGCTGCTTGGGGAGGACTCACTCAACTGACAAGGTATTTTGGAATGCACATGGATGGGCAGTTATGGCAGGGAGCACTAGACTGCCAGGGTATTTTGGGATATGCATAGACAGGTGATCGGGATTGTGGAGTTCACTAGACTGCCAGGGTTATTTTGCAGTATGCACAGATGAGTGATCGGGGTGGTGATGCAATCACTAGACTGCCAGGTTATTTTGTAGTATGCACGGATGGGTGATTGGAGTGGTGGTGCAATCACTAGACTGCCAGGGTATTTTGTAGTATGCACAGATGGGTGATCAGGGTGGTGGTGCAATCACTAGACTGCCAGAGTATTTTATAGTATGCATGGATTGGTGATCAGGGTGGTGGTGCAATCACTAGACTGCCAGGGTATTTTGTAATATGCACAGATGAGTGATTGGGGTGGTGGTGCAATCACTAGACTGCTAGGGTATTTTGTAGTATACACGGATGGGGGATCGGGGTGGTGGTGCAATCACTAGACTGCCAGGATATTTTGTAGTACGCACAGATGGGTGATCGGGGTGGTGGTGCAATCACTAGACTGCCAGGGTATTTTGTAGTATGCACAGATGGGTGATCAGGGTGGTAGTGCAATCACTAGACTGCCAGAGTATTTTATAGTATGCACGGATTGGTGATCGGGGTGGTGGTGCAATCACTAGACTGCCAGGGTATTTTGTAATATGCACAGATGGGTGATCGGGGTGGTGGTGCAATCACTAGACTGCTAGGGTATTTTGTAATATGCAGTTTGAGTCTTGCCATTAGCTTTCTAAAGATGCCTGTCTATGTCCAGTATATTGAAGTACCCCAGGATCTCCACTGCATCTGATCTTGCTGTTCCCATAATTTTCCTCACCAGTTGGACTTCATGATCTACTGAGCTGTTTTGGGGTCTGCAGCACAAGCATAGTATAAGTTTTTTCCCCACCATTTTCCCCTAGCTCAACCCACATGGACTCTGTATCCTTGTTTGCTACTTTGCTGTCTTTCTTTTCCCCCACAGTAAATTCATCCCTTACAAAGAGAGACATATTGCCCCCCACTTCCTGGCAGGCCTATTCCTCTGGCATACTCTGCATCCCTCAATCCTAGTGCCCCAGATATTTTCTTTTCCTTATCAAATCTCCATGAGGGTGCCAAGTCCTGGTCCCTCACAGTGCATTAGGTAATTTAACTCCTCATTACGGCCTGCATGCAACTGAGGGTAGTTTCTCTGATCTCCGGGGGCCTATTTTCAATGTCCTCAACTGTTCTACTGTTCTTCCATTAATGATCCCTGTATCTGCTATCTGTTCATGAGCATCTCCTGCACTAGTGATCCCCAGTTTAACTCTTCAGAAGCTGTCCTATTCTTTCTCCTGGCTGGTACCACCATTCTCTGTGGGGGCAGATGCAGCCTTTCTTGTAAGCAAAGATGCCCCATGACACAGATGGTCCTGCAATTAGCCAAATGTGTTATTAAATATCCTTTTAAAAAAGGAATTAAACTAGTCACAAAAAAAAGCTAATTTTATGATTGCTAACAAAAGACACTGATTTAGCCTGCTGTTTGATTCTGATTCCTTTTTCCTTTTTAAAAGTGAAAACCCAGCCAACTACCATACTGGTGTTACCACACAAAAACGTGTTTGTTTGTGTGCCTTGATCAACTTCCACTGCATCTTTTACTGGACTTGGAAACACCCCCAACACAGTCTAGCCACTCAAAAAGCAGTGGAAGAAGATGAGATCATTGCATCATGGGTGGCTGCTCTGTTTTGGGGTGTTAGGAATGTTCAAGAAGTATGCAATAAGGATTGATCAAGTATTTGAAACAAAACAAGGTTGGGTATCATTACGCCATTATTGTACATTTCGGTTCTGCTAAGAAAAAGCAAATAAAACAAACTGCAACATAACTGAGTTTAGAAGGTGAGCAACCATATTCTGTGGGTTTTCAACTGGAAAATAATATGCTGCAAAAAGAGTTGACAGTATCACTTTAAGGATCATCTATGTTTAAAACAGAAAGCCACACAAGTAGAGAAATCTGATGCTGAGATACAAAAGTACACTGAGTTTTGTTCCTTGTGGTTTGAATAATTGCTTGACATAGCAGTGGCATTGGCACCACTCACTGAAAGCACTGGCATGTAAGTAATGTTGTATGCCCTGAAAATAGGGCCAACTTTAGGGCAATGCCTCTGCTACATTTACAGTTGCAGTCGTTCAAATTCCAAGAAATACCACACCACACACAAACCAAGTCTCCGGATATTTTTGTACCTCAACATCGAAGAATTGTTGTGGCTTTGTGTTTCATGCCAAACTGGCTCTTAAACATATTTTGTGTAATGAATATTTAATAAGAATAATGTGAAACTTTTGATTATTTATTGTTTTAAATGTTTCCAGTTCACCTTTTGTAGTAAAGCAGAGTTCTTTTCCTGCTACTGCTATGGCTTGTAGGTGGAAATAGCAAGGCAATTAGTGCCTGCTTACTAGTAGGAATTCATAGACAGCTTTAATATAGAGGCCAGTGTAAAACCTAGTCAAGTAAATAATGTTTATTTACATTCATGGGTGATTTTCTATACAAATAATTAATCTGCTTCAGAAAAAATGAATCTGCTCTTTTCTTCATTTACAGAGACTGCAAACAGCTGCCATAATGTGCCAAGCTGTCTATAATTTTAACGAACTTGAAAGCAAAACATTATAATTAGTCATAGCATTATAATTAAAGTAGGATGTGTTTGTCCACTTGAGACAGTTGCAGTCTCCATTACTGTAGCTGATCCTGTTAGCTGTGGATGTACTGTTGTGTCCCTAATTAGGATAGCCACAGGGTATTGTCTGGACTCATAGCAATTAAGTTCTACATCCTCGTAAATAAGCTGTTATGATTCATTCTAGTTCTGTTATTCATCAAAAACATGGTTATGTAAAATGTTTTATTTTTCATTCACCCATAGACCCATTCTATTTGAATTCTTTCAAGTTTTAATTGCAGAAATATTCACTGCATATAACAACCCAGTTGTGGACATCAGCTTTTCTGTTCTAAAGTTACAGTAGCTATGTTGACTGCTGCACAGAAACTCAGTGGTACTAAGGCTGTGCTCCCATCCTTCAGTTTTGCCCCACTCCCAAATGGCAATGGCTCGAAGGAGTGGTCTTGTTTGCCTGGCATCTTGAGCAACAGTAACTCCCTGACCTCCTGTAATGCCAAGGAGTATAATAAAGTATAGTCCAACACAGTGATAGAAGCTTATTATAGAGTCAGTAATCATCACTCAAGAGTATACAGAACTTTGAGAGTTCGATGCAAAACTTTGTTTTGCAGATGACAATTGTCTTGACCCAAGACAAAGTACAGCACATTATGCAATGTTATTGCATCAGTAAGTAAGTTTCTATACACAGGCTTTCAGGGTTAAATAGGGCCCTACTTCAGGTGGTGGCAGGTTTTACAAAAGCATATGTCTGTGCTACTACCTTCTTACTGCAATTAATGGTCTCACGAGAGAGCAGTGTAATTTCATGGCAAGATGGCTGTTACTAGGTGTGAGAACGTACTAACAATTTTGTTGTACAATTCAGCCATGGACAGAGAGGGATCTCATTTAGAAGAAGGAAGAACAGCTTGCGTGTGTGTGTGTGGCGGGGGGTACAGGGGCATGGAACTGAGCTTGTGTATGAATCTAAGCAAATAAAGCTAGCACTCATGTGCTTCATTTGCCACTTAGGTATTTGATAGCCTGTAAAGGAAACCTTGAAGCTGGCAAGCATTTGTCTTTGGTCACTTATCCAGTGCCTGGGCAGGGTACGGTAGCTGGGTGGCAGTGAGATGGCCACAAGGAGAGAGGGTAAGGTTAGGAACTTAGGGCTACCCGAGGGGTTGGGGGATATGTGCTGGAGAGGAGGAATACTGGGGGAATACATAGGCAAGCACACTGAAGCCCCGCCCCTTTTGCTACTTAACTCTGAATGAAATTTCACTCACCTACTCTCATAAAAGCAGAGTACAAAAGGGCTGGTAGGCTCAGATAGGGAACCCTAGTATCCCAATTGGGTTCTCCCTATGGGTTGATGAGAAATTTTTCTGTTTTTGCCCATGAGGTTTTTCATGATTTTTACATCCTTTGGTATGGAAGTTGGTAGGCATTAGAATAGACATGCCACAGTTATGTAAGTGGGGCAGCATGATAGTCTTACAAGGAGTGTACAAAGGGGGTAATGGGGGAACTGTTTTTTGACACTGATGGGTTTCTCCTGAGACTGGCAGGAGATGTGGCCCTGATGACTGGGTGTCTTATGGACTGCTAAGGGAATAGCCTCTGAGCTTGGCCTGTATGTGAAGTGCCATCCCATGGAAGGGGCACAGTCATACAACTCTGGAGCCATGCCTTGTAACCACACAGGATGTTGAACCTACTGAGGCTGTGCGCTTGGAAAATTGAGTCTGCTCAGATGGTCACCTTTGGGGTCTGTTTGATGGTGCTGACCATCCGAAAGACTTACTGACACTCCTGAGTTGTGCATGTCACAATATTGGTGTAAAGTTGTTTATTCAATAAATACATGGGTGTGACCATTTTTTCCGAAGCATAATGTATGTCTCTTCTGTTTAGGCAAGGGGCCTACTTAGAGAAGACAAGAGGTGGGATTGTAGGGTTTGGGGGGGGGCTGTATGGAGAGGGATCGAAAATGGCAGATATCTTAAACAAATACTTCTGTTCAATGTTCACAGTAGGAGGCAAAGGGAAGAGAGTACAAATAGACACTAGGATGGAAATGGACACTTACTTTTTCTGTGGCAAGAGTCAGGAAAGCACTCACTAACCTAAAGGTGGACAAAGCTATGGGGCTAGATGGGGTGCATCCAAGGATGCTGAGGGAGCTCAGAGAGGTACTCGCAGCACCTCTGACAGTCCTATTTAACAGATCACTGGTGACTGGAATGGCCCTGGAGGACTGGAGAAGGGCAGATGTAGTCCCACTTCACAACAAGCATTTGTCAATGCCGAATGTTTGCTTCCTGATATTAGCATTGGACGTGCAGGAGTTAGATGGATGCAGAATAGGAGTGGCAGTGTAGTACTGAACTCACGCCAATCCCACCTCCACCCTGCAGAGATGGACAGGCATTGGGGTGTGCATGTGGGTCATTGCCCATAATGATCATGGCATTTCATCTCACCCTATCCTATAGACATCAACAAGTGTTGAGGTGTGCCTTGCCATGTTTGGCTTCACAGTCAGCCCATTTCATAAGGACATACGCTGAAATGGGTGCAGTACAGGAGAATGGGGTGAAGTCTGGGGCTAAAGAGTGCAAGGCACACCTCAATGCCTGTGACTGGCTTCAGGGTAGGGGTGGGATGGTATAAGCATTACAGCCAGTGATCCAAGTTACACCTCTGATGCCTATCAGTCTGTACAGGGTGGTATGTTATGGTTAGGAACCTAATGCCCGGGCATGTGTTGGTATTCACACTACAAATTTTCAACATAGTCTTTTTGTGATCCCCACCTCATGAAAGCATTTGAGACCTCTTCTCATGAACAGTGGCAGTGTGATTTTGTTAATGTGTCCCGAACTTCAAGTTCCCACAGTGACTGTGCCATTCTGCACCAGCTGTGCAAAAACATAGATCAGGCAGGATGTGAAGAATGACAGCTGTACCATCCATAGGGAGGTGTGAAGAGATGGCAATGTTTTTTTTTGCAGTTAATGTTTTTCTCCTACCTCCCTTCAGCACTCCCTCCTGCCAGGTGGCCCAGCCCCATCTCCCACTCGCAGCTTACCTCTCCGCTTTCCTCCACAGCTTGCCCCCCCATGGCAGGGTGGTGGGGATTCTTCAACTAGTGTGGGGGTTACTGCCAACTGCAGGAGTGGGGCCTGCGGTGACCGGCATTCATCATGCCAAGGAGCCATTTTTTCGATTTTCTCCCCTTCCCCGAGTGCGGCATGGTGACGTGCAAAGACACCAATGGCTGTGCCATGCATGGTCCCGTACACAACATGCCGGGTGTCTGCCCGTAACCGCCTCCCTATGCGATCCACTGGAGCTGGTTTCCAGCCTCCGTCCCATCCCTCCCGTGAGAGGAGAACTGTCCTTAAGATGCTCGATCCTCTCCTTTCCAGCTGACCCCAGCAGCCCTCACTCATAAACAGGGGTCGCCATCATGGCAGGAGGTAAGGCATGATGCCTCTGCCCTCCATGCCACTGGGCCGGCAAGAGTTAGCAATGTTGAAAATCTGCAGTGAAAATATTAAAAATGATTGAAGTTGCGAGCGTACATGGAAACTGTGCAACTCATGCTTGTACTGCAGTCATTCAGTGAAATTATTTCACCAAATTTTCTACATAGGTGTTTTGTGACCTCTGCTCATGAACACTGTCACTATGATTTTCTTAATCTGTCCCAAACATTAATTTCCCACAGCGACCACGCCATTGTGCACCAGACGTGCAAACACATATTTCGGGCAGGATATGAAAAATGACAGCTGTACTGTTCATAAGGAGATGTGGCAAAATGGCAATATTGAAAATCTGGAGTGAAAATATTGCAAATGTGTGCACTTCTGAGCATACATGGAAACTGTGCAACACACGCTTGTAACACAGTCATTTCATGCACTTTTGTCACCAAATTTTCAACATAGGCATTTTAGGTCCTCTGCTCATGAACAGTGTCACTATGATTTTCTTAGTGTGTCCTGAACACTGATTTCCATAGTGACCATGCTATTCTGCGTTGGAAGTAAAAAAACACATTTTGGCCAGGATGTGAAAAATTACAGCTGTACTGTTCACAATGAGGTGTGGAAAATGCCAATGTTGAAAATCTGGAGTGAAAATATTACAAATTCGAGAAGTTATGAGCATGCATGGAAACTGCACAACACATGCTCATAACACAGTCATTTTATGGACTTTTGTCACCAAACTTTCTACATAGGCATTTTAGGACCTCTGCTCATGAACAATGTCTCTGTGATTTTTGTAATGTGTTCCAAACACTGATTTCACACAGTGACCATGCTATTCTCCGCCAGAACTGCGAAAACACATTTAGGTCAGGATGTGAAAATGACAGCTATACTGTTCATAAGGAGGTGTGGAAAAATGTTAATGTTGAAAATCTGTAGTGAACATATTACAAATTCATGAAGGTCCAGACATGTGTGGAAACTGCACAATGCATGCTTGCAAAACAAGCCATATTTTGGATTTTTCAACACAATTTGCAACATATAGGCTTTTGGAGGCCACCTCATGAACACTGGCACTTTCATTAATCGGTCCCAAAGGTGATTCCATGCATTGACCACAAAATCACCTTTCAGGACAGAATAACGCCATGACAGTGGCTGAATTCATAAGGAGGGTCCCAATAACCCATTGTTGAAAATTTGCTGCCAAAATTCCTAAAATGCCCAAGATATGCACCAAAGTTGAAAATACCCTATGCATGCCATTATACAGCTTACCAGCATTTCTTGAGTTCGCAATCGGCTTTGAAAAATACCAGACATATTCACAATCCACTGAAGATCGTTACGCTGGGCTCTGGAGGTAAGTATAGGGTGAGGGGTGTGGGGATGCAGGGTATGCAGAGGTGGCGCAGGTTGGGGGTCACCGAACTCAATGAGGGACCGTTTTCTGTTTTACAGGTAAAAAAAAGAAAAACATTATGGGACCTTTTCTTTTACAGGGACATTTGGCACACTGGGTTGGGCTCCCCAGCATGCCACCTGAGTGTTTGAAGGGGCTGTAGCCGATGGGGGATTGGGCACTCCCACTGCACAACATATTGTGTGGGGGGACATTATGCTGATGGAAGTGAGCCCCTCATCGTAAAATTGAACTGGGATGGGGGGAACTGAAGCTGAAAGGGATAAAGCCCCCCATCGGCAAAGAAAGATGTGTATAATGCCAAGGGGGATTGGACACCCCATCAGCACACAACAGGTGTGGGAGGCGGTAACAGTATGCTGACAGGGAGTGGGCTCCCCCATCAGCAACTGAACTGGGTCGGCATGCGGACGGCAAGGTATCACCCTGCAATGACAAGTCACTCCCTCATTGCAGTGGTGGATTTCTTTCAAGGTGGTGGCACGCTGGCTGAACTAGTGTCAGTAGCAGCATGCTGCCGGATTGGGGAAAGCAAGCCAAGCCTCAAAAGGCACTGGAGGCATTGGCCCCCACAGTGCCGCACCTCCAAAACCCCACTTCTCTCCTAAGCTGTGCCGAAATGTTTCTTGTGCATGCGTTCAAGCAAACATAAAAATGGTACCAAGGAAGAGGTGGGCAATTATAGGCCTGTCATTTTGATCTCGGTGATGGGTAAGTTATTGAAAATACTACTAAAGGAAAGGATTGTGGAATATCTTGAATCTAACAGGTCACAGGCTCCAAGGCAGAATGCTTTCACAGGGGAAAGTCATGCCAAACAAACCTGATAGATTTCTTTGGCTGGGTAGCAAAGGAGTTAGATGAGGGAGGAGCAGTGGATGTGGCCACCTGGATTTTGCCAAAGCTTTCAACACCATTCCACATAGACAACTGGTAAGCAAATTGGGTAGCTTGGGGGGTGGGCAATAAGATGGTAAGCTGGGTACAAAATTGGTTAGGGGATAGGAGACAGAGGATAGTGGTAAACAGTGTTCACTCTGAAGAAGGGAGGGTGACCACCAAGTCTGCCACTGCTACCTCAGAAGATGACAGATGGGAGGAACAGGTGGACTATGGTGGGCCCTGAAAGGTGGGAGTGGTGAGACAGAGGCACATTCCTCAACTGGTGATGACTATATTATTCCTACATGACTCTAGTGGGGCAGGACTGCCAGGAGGAGGCACCTGTGGTAGTGACCAATGGGGATGTGTGGGCCCTCTGCAGTGGAGACCCCAATAAGGGTGGTAGAGAACTCCAGAGGAGGAAGAGGGAATGTCTGTTGAGGGACTCGATTGTGACTGGAAAAGATTTGGTAATAAGAAAGGTGGGGGTGGCAGGTTAGGTGCCTATTCGGTGACATGGCCCGAAGAAATGGGAAGGGGATCATGAGGACCACTAGGGCAGCAGGACAGTAGGGACAGTTGGATGTCATTATCTATCTAGGGACTACTGACCTGGCTAGGGACAGAGCTGGGATAGTGCAGGGGGAGGTTAGGGAGCTGGAGAAGGGTCTTAGGTAGCTCACTCACTGTCCTTCACTGAGGAGGTGCCTGTCTACAACAGGGGATAGGAGAGGGATCTCTGCACCAGGAACTTCAACTCATGGCTGTAGGAATGGTGCATAGAGTATGGGTCTGTCTACATTGGGGGCTGGGACCCACCTATGAGGATAAGAGCCTATACAGGGGTAATGGCCTGCCTCCATCAGGAAGGGGAACTGCAGTCCTCTGTGGATGGTTTAAATGTTACATCTATGAACATTTAAACAAGCCAAGGGGGGGTTGGCAGAAGGAATCAGGGCATCTGAAACAGTCCCCATCACCTAACAGGCTGAAGTAGAGAATAAGCAGAACCCAAGAGGAGAGGAATCCCCCAGGGTGATAATCAATAAAGAAGACAGGGTGGAAGAGATTAAGGGTGAAGGAACCAGAGCATTAAAAGAGAGACAAGAAGGAGGGAGGTCAAAAAGGAAAACAAGGGGGTCAAAAAGAAGTGAGGAAATAAACTCTGAAACACCATGTGTGTGAATGCTAGAAGTATAGGAACTAAGATTCCAGACCTAGAGGCCATCATGGCAAAGGCCGACCTGGATACTGTGGCCATTATTGAGTCATGGTGCACTGAAAACCATGACTGGGATATGGCCATACAGAGCTATATACTCTGTTCAAGAAGGATCAGGTGGGAAGGCAAGAAGGGTGTGTGGTACTTTATGTGATGGAAAGTATCAAAACCACAGAGATACAGGGAATACAGGGGGTGGCAGAGGTACTGTGGGTCACCCTGAAGATGAGGAATATAGCCACTATTTGCATTGGAGTGATCGACAGACCTCTAGCACAGGAAGAGGAATTGGATCAGGTACTGCTGGAAGCTATTGGCAGGATGGCAGAAAAGGGGGAAGTGCTCCTGGTAGTTGACTTCAACCTGCCAGATGTGGATTAAAGCCTCCCAGTAGAGGCTTCAGCTAAAAGCAAGGACATCCTGGACTCTCTGGAGGGGGTGTTCTTCAGGCAACCAGTCAGTGAACCCACTCATGATGGGACAATACTGGACCTGGTGCTCACCTTTTGTTTTTAAATAAATATATTTTATTAAGTTTTTCCAAACCAACATGACAGTACATACATGACAGTTCCAAATTCCATTCATAAATGTTCAACATCCCTAACCCTCCCCTTCCTCATCTCTCCCCTCCCCTTCAATGATTTAGCCAGTTCCATACCCAATCTGATATAGTTCAGGACAATAACTTTCCTCCCTTCCCCCTAAAATCCCCCAACCCCCTCTTGACCCTACCCCTACCCCTCCCTCTCCTGAGACATTGTAATATTTCTCAAATCTCTTTATTTAAGCAAGCACTGTCACAAACGCACTCAGCAGGTCAGGCCCTCTGCTCCCACAGTGCCAACCTCAGAGTGCAATAGTGTGAACAGGTAACAGACAGGGTAACCCTCCTGTCTGCTTTTGAGTCTGAATCACCTTTAGTCTCAAGTTCTGGAGGATTCAAACTGTGAACCTTATGCTGGCATACCCAAATGTACAGGCTCAAACAATATTCTCTTCGGGGGGGGGGTGCATTATATCTTCCGCGTAAGGGCACCTAACCAGGTATCCAAAATGAACCCTTAAAACTCTATAAGAGACCTTAGGTATATTATTACCTTTGATGAAGTTTAGTAACACCATCAAGGTGTGGAACAGTTGTCCGACTTAATATCAGTTCAGCAATAACATGCAAAAAATGACTGCAGAGACCCAGGCAGTATCTTGAAAAAAATTGTATTTTACAAAAAATTGTAAAATAAGTAATACTAAACACAGCACAATATATCATACAGCTTACAATCTTATAAAACAAAAAGGAAGTTTCAGAACAACACTCCTACCACAAAAGACATAATTGCTTTCTATTACCTTTCTAGGTGCATTCGAGTTAGATCAGAGAACTTTGTTTCTTCAGAGCCCAAAAAAAGATATGCCGCATTTCAGATACTCTGATACATTTTCAGTTCTATGTCCACACCCACTTGATGAGTCATCTAGCTCCTCCTTTTAGAATATGAAATTACAAACATGATTTTCTACAAGGAGGTATGTTAAATATTGTGACATCAGAAGAAAAAAGACATTTCCTATATATAACTCCTTAATTAACCATTTTTCCTTTGAACTTAGCAATCCTAGCATTTGTCATTTAGGTGTTAAACTTGATAGGAACAGCCAAATTACCCTTTCTTTCCTGACATCAGAAACTTTACATTTTGTTTCCACTGCAAAAGCCTGAGCATGTCATAAAAGGTAATAAAATGCCCACTGGAAGGAAGGTAGTTAATTAACTGGTCTCCTGGTCAGTTTTAATTACATCCTGTGGTTTCAGCTGCTGACCTTGTCATTCAAAGGCCAAGTATCTAGTTCTAGTTGTAGTGTTGGGGGTGGAGTTTATTTTATGTTCTCAGCCGAGGGGTAAACCACGTCCCAGCAATACTTCTCAGAAAAGGCTCCTAAAGCTCACCAAAGTATCCCAGGATGTGATTTTGAATAGCTATTGCTCTCTCAGTGTTAAAAGCTGTAAGTAGCTCCTGAGTCCACTCTCGTATAGTTGGGAGAGTGTCCCTTAAGCAGTGTCTCATCAAAATTAATTTAGTGACGAGATCACGTAATGCAGGCTCACGAGTAGCAGCACTCTGAACGTCTCCTGTCTGCTCAGTGCTAGAATTTGTACTTAATTTTACTCTACCTATGAGGAAAACCAGAAAACACATCTATTAGAAGTCAAGATCCACTCTACATTGCCTGGCTGCAGATTTCCTGTCTGTTATGGAAGCAGAGATGAGGCAAGCATTACCGAAACATACGCCTCCCTCCACGCCAGAAAAGGCTAATAAAAAAACAAGGCTGCACGCTGCCTCAGCCGATCGTACTTCTCAAATGCCAGATCCCAACATTTTAACAGTAGGCCAGTTTCTATTGGAGTTTAATCCATTCCGTGAAGAACTCCGATCGCTAACTACAGAGTTTAAATCTATTACTACAGCTCTGGAGAATATCTCAACAAGGGTCGGAGATAATGAGACACGTATCATCTTGGTGGAAAAACACCTAGGGAGACTGGAACCGGAGATGGTGCTTACACGGCAGAAGTTGGCTCGATCAGAATCAAAAGTTGAGGATTTGGAGGGGTGTAGCAGATGAAATAATGTTGTTTTTGTAGGTCTGCCAGAGAAAGAGGAAGGGGCCGATGCAGTCCTCTTCATTCAAAAAATGGTGTTGAAGCTGGTGGGTCCCTCTCCATATGGAACCTCTTATTCCATAGAAAGGGCTCATAGGTCCTTGCGCCCAATTGCAGCAGCAGGTGCCCTGCCTTGACCTTTAATCACCCGCTTCCGGAACTATCTCGAGAAGCAGCACTTTTTGGTGAAGGTCAGAAGTCTAGCCCAAATTATGTGGGGTGAGGTCCAGTTAAGAGTCACGCAGGATCTTCCTGCATCTGTTCGTCAGCGAAGAGCTTTCTTTCATCCCCTGGTCAACAAGCTGATTCCGGCGGGGATTAAATTCAAATGTTGTACCCTTAAATTCCAGGTCCAGATAGCTGGTACTTGGTCTAGCTTTGAAGACCCGAAAGCCATGGAAGCTACTCTGAGAGTGGCACTTCTAGATCTCTTCAAAGATTGTTGAAGATGAGGAGTTTCTTGCTTTGCTTCCTCTTTGGTTGTTATCGGCGCTTGTTGCACTGTGAGATGCCAAGACTGAGTGTCCACATTGGATCAATTTCATCTGTTTAAGACCCTGTAAATGTTGGGAAATTAGACTTTTAATTTCAATTCAGTAAAAGACTACTACTGGAAATATGAGCATTGCCTTGCTCATATGGACTAGTGCCTTCTGTGTGTTAGTTCTCATAGACTTGAGCTTTTAACATAGAAGGTAAATGGATCGTAAGTTGCTCGATTTATAGCATTTCTTTATAGTTAAAATTTTACCTGTTTGGCATGTACCAAAGTGTTCTCTTATTTTCTCTGGATGGATGGGGTATTTGGATAGAGAAACTTTGCCAATAACTTTGTGTTTTCCCTAGGCTTCCTTCATTCATGTGTTGTACTTATTAAGGACACAGGAGGTCACCCTTGCACATGTTATTTTTTTTTCTGTTATGAAGGGATAAGCATTTATGAGGTTAATGGAATTATCTAAAACCCACTATTTTGGGCTTTCTGTTAAATTTACAAGCTTACATTTTTTTAAGAGCAGATTTTTCAGTTAATGTTTATTCATATTGTGCCCGTTGCATCATTTCTTTGTTCTCCAAAGAATGTTTAACACAGAAGGCAAAAAGAGTGCTTGTCACTCGTTCTTCACCATTTATTCACAGTTAAAATTACCTGTTTAGCAAGTATCAATGTACGCATTTATCCTCGCTGTTTTGCTGGGTTATTTGGATAAAAATTGTCTTAAACAATAACTTTGCATGTAACTAGTTGTCTTCCCTAGGTTTTCCTCATTTGTGGGCTATACTCATTAAGAACACAGGAGGTTCCCCTTGTGCAAAGTATATATTTTTTGTTATGAAGGGCTAAGCATGTATCAGGTCAAAGGAATTATTTAAGACCCACTATTTTGGGCTTTCTGTTAAGTTAACAATGTTACGACTTTTAAGAGAAGATTTTTTAACTAATGAACATTTTTAGTGTGTCTGTTGCACCATTTCTTTGTTTTCAAAGTAATGTTCAGTTTTGAATATAGTATACACCCTTTGGAATGTTATGTTGTGATATGAGTGGGCGGGAGGGAGGAGGTGCTGTTCGCTGGTTCTGTAGATCACGTACTTGGATATTATTAGGTTGGGGGAGGAGGGTGATTTTGGCCTTTTGGATAAATAGGAATAAGTTAAGCTTGGGGTTTCAAGGGTTTAAGTATGAGACTCTGGGGTTATGTGTTGCAGTTTGTATAGGGTTTAATGTTCTGGGGTTGGGGGGAGGGAGTAGGGAGGGTTACCTCAGCTGGTTGTCGTTAATGTTTGGAGCAAGCCATACCACTCTAGATCACATTCTCACTGTTAATGATACCCTAAAAGATGTATAGTTTAAAACTTCTTACCTGGAATATCAGAGGTGCCAGGAAGAAAGTCAAACGATATCAGATTCTAAAGCATATTGAATGTTTGAAAGGAGCTATTTCATTCCTACAAGAAACCCATCTGCTAAGCTCTGAGGGCTCACTTTTTCATAGGCAATTTGTAGGACAGGTTTTTAATGCAGGGAACAGTACCCAAAGTAAAGGGGTTGCCATATTATTCTCCAGAAGCATTCCCTTTAATTGTGAGCTCTGCATACAGGACCCAGGTGGTAGACATTTAATCTTGAAAGGTTTACTGGATCGCTCAGAGGTGGTGCTTTGCTGTATATATGACCCCAATTCTGATTCTCCAAGTTTCTTTTAAACTACTCACAGATTTACTTCCCTATATTTCTTTTCCATTAATCCTGGGAGGGGATTGGAACCTCTCTTTTACCCCTGACCTGGACAGATCTTGGGCTCGAAGATCTGGTCTTTTGCCTGCACAGGGGCCCTCAGGCCCTAGCAAATCAATTAGGACTGATCGACCCTTGGAGGATTTTGTATACCTCCTTGAGAGAATATACTTTTCAATCCTCTGTTCATGGTACGGCTACCAGAATTGATTATTTTTTAATTAGCCACAGTTTTCTGTCAGGGATTTTGGATAGTGGCATAGAACCTGGAGTCATCTCAGACCATGCAATGGTGTGGTGCTCCTTAAATCTGACCCCCAATGTTCCAAGGAAACCACTTGGAAGGTGAACAATCAATTATTGAGGGATGAGAAGGTCGTTAGGGATATTTCGAAGGCAATTGAGCAGTATACGGAGCTTAATCTTGGCTCAACAGGAAGAATTGATCTAGAGTGGTGCTCCTTGTAATGCGTTCTAAGAGGGGAACTGATTAGAATAGCATCCTTTGAGAAAAAGGGGAAACAACAAGAAGCCCTCATGCTACTCAACAGTATACATCAATTAGAAAAAGAGCTTTCACCTTCCACTCTGGAAGGCAATAGAATAAAACTAATGGGCTTGAGGGCCCAGTATAAGCTCCCTTTTGCTAAGCAAAGCTGAATATGCAATAATGCGCACCAAAATCAAGTATGTTGATCAAGGGGAAAAGTCTGGTAAGTTGTTGACACTTCATTTAAAATCTCAAGAAGCTTCCAGAGTAATTAAGGATATCAGGTCTAGAAAAAATAATAGTATACAAGTGAACGCTAAAAGAATAGTGCAGGAATTTGCCACTTATTATCAGGATCTGTATGGCCCCATGGTTAACCCTCCTGGGAAACAAAAATTAGATAACTATCTTGAGGCCCTTTCTCTGCCACAGTTGTCAGATGCACAAAGATTAGCACTGATGGTCCCTATAACCGATATAGAAATTGAGAAATAATATATTCCCTTCCCTCCGACAAGGCTCCCGGCCCTGATGGGTTTTGCCTAATTTCTATAATCTTTCCACAAACAGCTGACTCCTGGTTGGTAAGCTGTTTAAAAGGTTCCTGGAGGGGGAAGAAATGGATGATAGTTTTCTAGAAGCCCTGATTATAGTTTTACATAAATCAGGGCAGGATCCGGAAATGGTAACTAATTATAGACCTATATCTTTATTGAATTATGATGTGAAAATCATTGCTAAGTTGTGAGCAAATAGACTGGCTGAGTCATGTCCTCCATAATTCACCTAATCAAACAGGATTTATGAAAGGGAGGAACTCATCGGACCACTTGAGGAAGTTATCACACATTTTCTCCATGTACAGGGAGTCTGAAACTCCAGCCGGATTGCTGTCCCTGGACACGGAGAAAGCTTTGGGTAGAGTGGACTGGAGCTTTTTATTTTCTGCAATGGGCAAATTTGGATTCCTGAAGGAATATATTAGTTGGATTACTTCTTTCTATAAAAATCCCAAGTCTCGTATTTACTGTAATGGAGTTTTCTTGGAGAGGTTCCTCCTTTATTCTGGTACTTGTCAAGGGTGTCCATTATCCCCATTGCTCTTTAATATTTATCTAGAGTCCTTGCTTATTTAAACTCAGAAGCTCTTCCCTGATTTCGGGCATTCCCTTATATGATTTCGACTTGAAACTATCAGCTTATGCGGTTGACATTCTGCTCCATTCCATTAACCCTGTTGTTGCATTTGAAGCTGCCCTGCAAATTAGTTTAGAATTTGGTACCTACTCCAATTACAGAATTAACTTAGATAAAATCATGGTCTTCCCCCTAAATTTTAGATTGCTAAAACGTGACATTTCACATTTAGGTCTTCAATGGATTCCAGAAACCTGAAATATCTGGGTATTTATCTCACTAACTCTGATTCCCTCATGAAGAAGCTAAATCTTGATGACACCCTGTGTACTATACAACAAAACATTGCTAGATGGTCATCCCTTTCTATTTCTCTCTGGGGGGGAATCAACATAGTTAAAATGAATGTCTTACCAAGGATCTTTTACCCACTGCATATGCTAAATATATGCTATTATCTCTTCCTTCATCTGGGCTGCCAAACCCCCGAGAAGAGCTTACCAGAAATTGATTCTACCTAAGGCCAGGGGTGGCTTGAGATTACCTCATATAGGAGGATATTACTGGGCTAGTCAAATCTCTAAATATATGAAATGGATGACCAACAAGGCATTTTTGGCCAACCTGTTATATGTCCCATTGTGGTTAATACTTAGAGGAAAATGCTAGCAGAGGCACACTTATCCACATCTACGTTGCTGCACTGTACAATTAAAAATTTACCGGTTAACATTTCCCGCTCTCCCATAGGGGTATCAGTGAGAGCCCATACTCAGTTGTGTCATTTCTTAAAATATGAACATATCCAAGATTGGAATCAACCATTACTTGAGAACCCGAATTTCAAGATAGGTAATCAAAAGATTCCTAAACTGTGGATTCCCCAATTCCAGTATATAAAAATTAAGGATTTCCTGGACTCAAGTGAGAAGGGTATCCCTGTGTCTGTCATTACTAATAAATTCTCATTAAATAAAGGACAACTGTTCAGAACATATCAGATATCTCACCTCTTGAGTCGGTTCAGTTCTCAACAGTTCACAGAGGATACATTTTTTGATTTCTTTACTTCCCTAGCAGAAGTAGTTATTTCTCCCCCATGCGATAGCCCAGACATATGGTTCCCTTTTAGACCTGACATCTACTGATCAGGACGGAGGCCCAAAATACTGGCTTGGACAGTTCCCAGACCCTAACATTAACTGGAGCAAAATCTGGAAAGGAACCTACATTTACTTATCTCAAGACAGGTTGAGACTTACACAATTCCAATTTTTACTTAATCTATATTGGATACCCCTCAAACTTTTCAAGATAGGCAAGTCCCCGACTCCAATTTGTTCCAGGTGTAATCTGGAGAGGTTCCCTTTGTCATAATTTCTGGCCTGTCCTTCTGTTCAGGATCTCTGGATGGAAATCCACCATAAAGCTGATCCACTGTTAGGACTAGAAGAACTGCTCACACCAGAAATTTGTCTCATAGGAGATTACTCCAAGATACAGGTCAGAGTGTGTACATACCACATGGTGGTGACTGCACTGACGCTTAAGAAACTTGTTTTAAGGCATTGGATTGACGCTCAGAATCTTTTGTATATAGAATGGCTTCAGGATCTTTTGTTCAATTTGCAGATGGAGCAATTTAAAGTATCTCAGGTCAAATTTCTTCTAGGTATAAAAAGATATGGGCTGGGATGCATACTATCTATATGCTACAAGTGGGAGTTCACCCGATTTAAGGTTTGTTATGGTTTATTCAGTTTTCAAGAGAATGAACGGACCCTCTCGATTCAGGGCATCAATCCAATGCACTTTCTTTATATCACTCTGTTTTTAGTGGGGAATGTGTCCAATAAATATCTATGCCAAGATGGGGAGGGTTGAGGAGGATGGTGGGACTGCTTTGGGCTTCTAGGAGGGGAGGTGTTATTTTTGGGAGGGTTAAAAGGGGAGGGGACATGGTATTGTCTCTCTGGGGATTGTTACTTTGTCTGTATGTGTATTCATGTTATTTCAGTACTGTACCATGTCATTTGTTTTATGCTTAAAAATAATAAACTTTAAATTAAAAAAAAAAATTAATTTAGTGACCAGGGTAGTTAAAGCTATATAACTCTTATGCCTGGTAATCTCTATTGATTGAGGACCTGGTACTCACTAACTGGACTGCGTTGCAGACTTCAAGGTGCAAGGCCTTTTGGGGACCAGTGATCACTGTAAGCTGTGGCTTAATATAAGGACAGCTGCAGGATCGAACCACACAAAGGTAAGGATCCTGGACTTCAGAAGGGCAGATTTGAAAAAGATGGGTGTATGCCTCCAGGATGACTTAGTGTGGTGGGGATGACCTAGGTGGAATCAAGGGACAGTGGGCAAATATAAAAAGGAGTGTAGTAAAGGAAACAAAGCTCTTCATCAAACAAGTGACCAAAAGCAAGAGGAAAAAGAGACCACTATGGTTCGCAAATGAGGTAGCTGACAAGCTAAAAACTAAAAGGATAACACTCAAGAAGTATAAGGAGATGCAGAGGGAAAAGGATAGGGAAGTGTGTCGGGGGAAACAGAGGGAAGCAAGGAAAGCAGTAAGGAGCTCAAAGGCACAATCTGAGGAGAGAATAGCCCAGGAGGTAATGAAAGAGAACAAGACATTTTTTACTTACGTAAGTGAAAAGAAGAAGACCGGGGTGGGATTGTAAGATTAAAAGGGAAGGGGGATCTGTGCTGAGGGGATCAGGAAAAGGCAGACACCATGAAGAAACACTTTTGTTCAGTGTTCACAGAAGAAGGAGTAGGAGTGTAGCCACAAAAAAGTAACAAAAGCTTTAGAGGGAGGTGGACATTAGTCATTTTTTGGAGGACAGAATCCTGAAAGGATTTGCTAATCTGAAGGAGGACAAAGCAATGGGTCCAGATGGGGCGCATCCAAGGGTATTGAGGGAGCACTAGAAAATACTGTCTGCACCTCGGACTCCTTTTAAATAGTTCACTGGAAACAGGAGTGGTTCCAGAGACTGGAGGAGGGCTTATGTACTAAGACTATGCAAAAGTGGTAGCAAGAAGGAAGCTGGCATTGGTGGTGGAAAAGTTAATGGAATCACTGCTGAAGGAAATGATTGTGAAATATCTTGAATCCAGTGGGTTATAAGACCCAAGTCAGAATAGTTTCACATGGGGTCAAGTCATGTCAAACAATTCTGATAGAGTTCTTTGGGTGACCAAGGAACTAAATCAGGGTTGAGCAGTGGATGTGGCCTACCTAGATTTCCATAAGGCATTCAACACTATTCCACATAGCAGACTAGTAAGCAAGCTGGGAAGCTTATGAGTGGGTCCAAATGTGGCAAACTGGGTAAGAAATTGTCTAGGAGTAGGTGACGGAGGGTGGTGGTAAATGGAGTTCACGCCAAGGAATGGAGGGTGACCAGCGGGGTGCCTCACTGGGATCCATGCTGGGACCAGTCCTCTTTAGAAGAGCTGGAAGGGAATGTTTGCTTTGTTTGCAGATGACATCAAATTCTGAAAAAGGGTGGACACTCTGGGGGTGAGGGGATTGTGTGTGGAAAGGATGAGCAGAGACCTAAGAAAAATAGAGGAGTATTCAAGGGTATGGCAGTTGGTCACAATGTGAAAAAGTGCAAAATAATGCTCTTAGGGCACAAAAACCCTTGCATGGAGTACAAAATGAGTGGAGTGGTATTGATGACCACCAAGCAGGAAAGAGACCTAGGGGTAATCATATTGGATGACCTAAAGGTGGCCAGGCAGTGTGACAGTGCAGTAGGGAGGATGAGTGGGATACTGTGGTGCATAGGGAGGGGTATCACAAGCAGAAAGATGGAGGTGGTGTTGCCTCTATATAGATTGTTGTTAAGACCCACCTACTGTAGAAATATTGTGTCCAGTTCTGGAGACCACAGGCTTGATTCTCAAAGTCCCCAGCATGGGGCAAGGGACTTGTGTCACAAGGAATGGCGCAAAGTGCTCCTTGCACTAAAAGATGTGCTGGGAGTGATTCTCAGCCTCAGGTAGAGTGCAGAAAAGGGGGCTTGCACCATCCCTGTGGCACAATGTGGGCTGCAGCATGGTGCTAGGTGATATGTGGCAGCTGCAAGCTGCCATATTCCCTAAGTCTATGTTCTCTAAACCCTCCCAGAAGGTGAAAGTCTAAATACACTAAGGATACTTAGAATATCAGCCCTCTGGGAGGATCTTACACTTGTGCCACTCACCCATATATGAAAATATTAGACAAAACAGTCCCTGGTGGTCTAGCGATCCCACCTCCCTATCCCCAGTGTGCCCATGTATTAACATATTAGACAAATCATTCTCTGATGGTCTAGTGGTGGTAAATGGTATACAGTCAGAAGAGATGCAAGTCACAAGTGGGGTACCTCAGGGATCCATCCTGGGGCCAGTCCTCTTCAATATCTTCATTAGTGACATTGCAGATGGATTAGAGGGTAAGGCTTGTCTGTTTGCAGATGACACCAAGATCTGCAACAGAGTAGATGATCCAGATGGGGTGGGCAGAATGAGAAGAGATCTGGATAAACTAGCAAAATGGTCAGAAGAGTGGCAACTGGGATTTAATGCAAAAAGTGCAAGATCATGCACATAGGAAGAGAAACCTAGCGCCACCTATAGGCTGGGAGGAGTTGCTGGCAGTCCTAGAGGAAGAAAGAGACTTGGGCATCATCATCACTGATGACCTGAAATCATCAAACAGACCTCTAAAGCAATAGGTAAGGCTAGGGGATGTTAGAGTGTATTAGAAGGGTATCACAAGTTGTAAGAGAGTAATAATCCCTCTTTACAAGACACTAGTTGAGCCCCATCTGGAGTACTGCGTGCAGTACTGAGCCACACCTTCACAAGGATAATTAAGCAAATTGAGGCAGTCAGAGAAGGCAACCAAAATGGTGCAGGACTGCATCAGAAAACATATGAGGACAGATTAGCAGAGCTCAATATGTATACCCTTGAGCAAAAGGAGGAGAGAGGTGATATGATCAAAACATTCAAACACCTTAAGGGCATTAACAAGGTGAAAAGAGTCTAACATGTTTCAATATAAGAAAAATAGCAGGACAAGAGGACACAACATGAGATTAGAAGAGGCCTATTAAGGGGAATGTGAGGAAATTCTTTTCACAGAAAAGAGTGGTGGTTGCATGGAACGCCTACCTCAGAAGTGGTGGCTATGAATACAGTGCAGGGCTTCAAACAGACATGGGATAGGCATAATGGAGCAATACAGATGAGTATGAATAGATAGGCCACTGACAGAACAAAGGCCGATGGCACATTTATAAGGTAGAAAAAGAAATGGGCAGACTGGATGGGTCTTGCGATCCTTATCTGCCATCAACCTCTATGTTTCTATGTTTCTAGTGGACCCCCTTCCCTATCTCTAATATCCCTGTATGTAAGAATATTAAAATCATTCCCTGGTGGTCTAGCAGACCCCTTCCCTATACCTGATGTTCCCATGTATTAAAATATTAGACAGTGATTAGATGGTGCAGTGTCTATATCTAAAGCCCTATTACGAGATGCTAACTGAACTCAATATGTACACCCTGGAGTAGAGGAGGTGGGAAATGATAATGACCTTTAAATACCTCACGGCGGTTAACAAGGTACAAGTGGGGGTATTTTCAGGGAAAATGGTGCTCTAGTACATGAGGACATGCTATGAAGCTTGAGGGAGGTAGATTCTGGAGAGATGTGATGAAGTATAGTACATCTTCACAGAAAGTGTGGTGGATTCCTGTAACAGCCTTCCAGAGGAGGTAGTAGGGGTAAGAACAATGATGGTGTTCAAAAATGCCTGTTATAGGCACAAAAGGGAATCATCAGGGTAAGGAAGGGGTTGGGGGAGACAGCACAATAGACCAAGTAGGGTCTGCAACCAAAATGAAGACAGAAATGTGTAGACTGGGTCAGCCTAGAGTCTGTTATCTGTTGTCAGTTTCCTTGTTCTATGTTTCTATGAAAGGCTTGCGTAGTCATGTTAATGTTAAACCTTCATAGTTGACTACCTAAGAATGGGCTGTCTTTTAACATAGTGACATGCAAACCGGCATACGCATTAGTAATGCCAGAGTCTTTAAGCACACCACATTTGATGAAATTTGGTTCAATAGTTTTGAAGTGGAACAGTCAGCACTAAGAACTCCATACACAAGTGCAGGGCTGGTCCCACTTTATACTTTGTGAGCATAACAAGGCAAAAAAAAGCAGTCCTTGGCCAGTGGGATCCAAAGGGGGGACAAGGGGTTCTTTAGATCCATAGGGGGAAAAAAGGAAAGTAAGGGGGCAGATCAGCAAGATAAGGATAGGGGATGGTTGGGCACAGGAGGTGGGGGAACAGGCAGAAGTCCTAAGTGAGTACTTTGTCTCAGTTTTTCCAGGGATGAAGGAATTATGTCTTGTGGGGGGGCGGGGCAAACCGGAGGAAGAGGTGGGACCGGTGAGAGATCAGGGCCCTGATGGATCTGGGGAAGGGGTGGCCACTACAGACAGGTGGGGGCCAGCAGTACAGAGTGAAAAGGGGGAGGATGTGGGGCTGAAATCCCGATAGAGAGAGAGTAAGGGAAGCCCTCAGGTCCCTTCAGATGGAGAAAGCACCTGGGCTAGATGAGATACATCCCAGGGTGTTGAGAGAATTGGCGGATATCCTAGCAGCCCCCCAGCAGAGCTTCTCAATATCTCTCTGAGGACTGAGTGGATGCCCCAAGACTGGAGGGTGGCCCATGTCATACCGATCCACAAGGGGGGATCAAGGGAGGTGGGAAATTACTGGCCCTTGCTTGACATTGGTGGTTGGCAAGGTGATGGAAGGTATTGTCAAGGAAAGGCTAGGGGGGGTTACTGGAGCAAACTAGGTGTTTGGACGATAGGCAGCATGGCTTTGTCCCAGGAAGATCATGCCAGACAAACCTTGTTAAGTTCTATGACTGGGTGACGAGGGCCGTGGACCAGGGTAGGCTGGTGGACATCCTCTTTCTGGACTGCAGCAAGGCATTTGATTTAGTATCCCACAGTGGCCTGCTGGCTAGGCTGAAGGAAATGGAGGTACGGAGACAGTTGTTAAGATGGATAGGAAATTGGCTCTGTGAGTGTACTCAGAAGGTGGTAGTTGGAGGGTTAACCTCATCCCCAAGGTAGGTTACTAGTGGGATGCCTCAGGGGTCAGTGCTGGGGCCACTCCTGTTCAACACCTATGTCTCAGACATCAGGAAGGGGATCAGGAGTAAGATGAGTCTCTTTGCAGATGACTTAAAGCTGGATGCAGTGGTGGATGAGGAGGAGGGGAGGGAGGCCTTGCAGGAAGACCTGGAGTCTCTGAAAAGGTAGCTGGAAACTAGAATTCAATGTGGGGAAGTGCAAGGTTCTGCATCTGAGCATCAAAAATCTAGGCCAGGGATATACCCTGGGAGGAGACACGATTCAAGTCACGGATGGTGAGAGGGACCAAACCTAGGGATAGTGGTAGATGTCAAAATGAACAACTCAGAGACCTGTAGGAGGGCAGTGGCAAGGGCAACTAGGATGCTGGGATACATCGCCAGGGGGATTACCTCCAAAAAGGCAGAAGTGATCATTCCACTGTACAACTGTTTGGTTAGGTCACACCTCGAGTATTGTGTGCAATTTTGGAGACCACATTTAAAGAGGGTCACTACACTCCTAGAGAGGGTCCAAAGGAGGGCAACCAAAATGATCTGAGGCCTGGGGGAGAGGACCTATGAGGAGAGGCTCAAGGAGCTTGACATGTACACCCTGGAGGAAAGGAGGGACACTGGGGACATGATGGAGGTCTTTAAGTACATGAGAGGGATCAATAAGGGAGGCCCAAGCAGGGTGCTCCAAAGGAAGGAGGGTGGGGCAATGAGAGGTCATGGGTGTAAGCTGGAAGGGGGCAGACTCAGAGGGGAGAGGAGGAGATGTTATTTCACTGAAAGGCTGGTGGAGCCATGGAATGCACTGCCCAGGAAGCTGGTAGAGGTGGAGACTGTGGACAGGTTTAAGAGGGGATGGAACAGGTACAGGGGGAGGGTAAATCTGACCAGGCCCAATACAGGTGTAACATCTGGGACTGGGAACAGTATAGCCCAAGGGGGAGGGAGGGGGACAAAAAAATCGGCCCTCAGTGCGGGTCCTGAAAATCCAGTAGACTGTAAAGACTATTAGTTCTATTCTGCTGGCATTTTAGTATGTCAGTATAACCGTTTCATTCATGCTGTTTACTGTAGTATAACAGATTGTATCAGACTAATTTTGATTACTTTCAGGCTGACATTTTCTGTAACTTGAAATCTCAGCTTTCCAGAATCCTCTGCAGCTGACTTTAGAGCAAAGCTGCAGCAGTAGGAGATTCCATAGCTTGGCATGCATGTTAGAGTTTATATAAACTTACAAAGGCAACACAGAATTCTGCATTGTGCCTTGAGTTTACCCAGGCTTCCAATATTGCTATTCACAATCAGATAGTTCTCCACTCTATCTGACAGTGAACAGGTGTAGTCCGAAGCAGCAGTAACCTCATAGAAACATAGAATTTGACGGCAGATAAGGACCACTTGGCCCACATAGTCTGCCCATTTCCCTACCTAACGGACAAGCTGCAGATCTTAGTTAACCAACATCCTACTTCCTCCTACCCCCCACTAGAATTGCCTTATATCTGTCCCATGCATTCTTGAATTCCCCCACTGTTTTTGACTCTACGACCTCCTCAGGAAGGCTGTTCCATGTATCCACAACCCTCTTTGTGAAGAAATACTTCCTCACATTACCTCTGAGCCATCACCCCTCTATCTTCAAATTGTGCCCCCTTGTTTTTGCACATCTCTTTTTCTGAAAGATGCTACCCTCTTGGACTTTGTTGATTCACTTGAGGTATTTAAAGTTTTATCATGTCCCCCCTCCTCCTTTCCTCAAGACTATACATCTTTAGTTATTTTAGTATTTCTTCATATGTCTTCTGATGCAGACCCTGCATCATTTTGGTTGCCCTCTTCTGGACAGCCTCCACCCTGCCTATGTCATTGTAGAGATGGGGTCTCCAGAACTGTACACAGTACTCCAGATGTGGCCTTACCAACTGTCTGCACAGAGGGCCAACAACTTCCTGTTTTCTACTGGTGATGCTTCTCCCTATGCATTCCAGTATTCCCCCGGCCCTCCTTACTGCCTTCTCACATTGCTGACCCACCTTTAGGTCATCTAATATGACTACCCACAGTTCCCTTTCCATTTTTGTTTTTGTCAGTATCTCACCCCCCATTGTGTACTCTTCCCCTGGGTTTTTGTTTCCCAGGTGCATTACTTTGCACTTCTTTGCATTGAATCTAAGCTGCCATTCATTTGACCATTCCTCCAATCTTGCCAAGTCCCTTTTCATCCTTTCCACCCCACCTTGAGTATCAACCCTGTTGCAGATCTTTGTATCATCTGCAAAGGGGCACACTTTTCCTCCAGTCCCTCTGCAATGTCACTTATAAAGACATTAAAAGGACTGGACCCAGTACTGAACCTTGCAGTACCCCACTAGCAACCCCTCTTTCTTCAGAGTGGACTCCATTTACTATTACCCACTGTGCCCTATTGTCCAACCAGTGTTTTACCCAGTCTACCACCCTGGGACCCACTCCCATGCTGGCTAATTTGTTTATTAATCTTTTGTGCAGGACTGTGCCAAATGCCTTACTAAAGTCTAGGTAGGCCATGTCCACAGCCACTCCCTGGTCTACTTCTTTAGTCACCCAGTCAAAGAAATCAATTAGATTTGTCTGACATGATCTTCCCACTGTGAATCCATGCTGCCCTGCATCCTGTGCCCCACTGGCCTCTAAGTACTCAACAATTCTTTCCTTCAGAAGTGATTCCATCATTTCCCTACCACTGATGTCAAACTGACAGATCTGTAGTTTCCTGCCTTTGTCTGGCTCCCACTTTTGTGAAGGAATCACATCCACCCTCCTCCAGTTCTCAGGTACCACACCATCCTCCCATGATTTATTAAAAAGGGTAGTCAGTGGTGTTACTAGTTCTTCCCTTAGTTCTTTTAGAATTCTGGGGTGAATCCCATCAGGCCACATTGCTTTATCCACCTTCAGTTTTAAGAGTTCTTACAGAACCCTTTCTTCTGTGAAAGGACTAATATCAACCCCCTATCCAGTGTGCTTCTATTGACTGGATTAGGTATTTCCCCCTGCTTTTCCATTGTGAATACTGAGCAGAAGTATTCATTCAGTATCTCTGCTTTTTACTGTCGCTCTTTGCCCAACCACCTTCCTCTTTGTTCAGCCTCAGTATCCCTGCCTCAGTCTTTCTTTGCTCCCTAATGTACCTATAAAATGTTTTATCCCCCTTCTTAACCGAGTTGGCTATCTTTTCCTCGGTTTGGGCCTTTGCTATTCTGACTGCCTCACCTGCTTCCTTCTGCTTTAACTGGTACAGTTCTCTGTCCTGCTCCTTCTGTGTTTCCTTATACTTCCTGAATGCTACCTTTTTCTCCCTTACCTTCTCCGCCACTTCTTTTGAGAACCATAGTGGTTTTTTCTTACATTTTGATTTGTTTATTTGCTTCACACAAAGGCGTGTTGCCTCTGTGATGGTGGTTTTGATATTTCCCCATTGTTGCTCCACCCCACCCTGCCTGTTTGCTAATGCTTTTCTGAGGCACTCTCCCATTTTGACAAAATCAGCCCTCCTGAAGTCCAGTACCTTCACTTTTGTTTGGCTTGACTCTACAGCTAAGTTTATCATGAACCACACAGTTTGGTGGTCGCTTGTTTCCAGATGACTACCCACTTCAAGATCAGAGATCATCTCTCCATCCCCATTTGAGAGTACCAGGTCTAAGATTGCTCTCTCCTGAGTGGGTTCCAAAACTAGCTGTCTGAGGCATGCCCCCTGTAGGGCATCGAGAATGGCTCTGCTCTTGGATGTGGCTGCAGCAAAGGTGCTCCAGTCAACATCTGGCATATTCAGGTCCCCCATCAGCAATATCTCCCCTTTCTCTGCCATCCCAAGGATGCCTTCTATCATTTCCCCAGTACCACCAGTGCTACCCTAGTAGTGCCGCCTGACATACAGCCAGGAACATGACCCCAGAAGGAATAGAAGAGGGGTGCTATTTCCTGTTCACAAAGGAAGCCATGCAATGAGCCGATTGGGCATTCAAGGTGCTTGGTGACCATTTACATGTCCAATATGGGCTAATTTGCATAGGCTGCAGCAAGTGTAATGCAGCTCCCCTTCCCCATCACCACTGGCTGTCCCAAGAGATATGTAAACAGTCTATAGTTGCTAGTGCCCCTCCCCACATCGTCGATCATCAGCCCCATGCTAAAAAAAAATAATCCCCCTGCTGATCCAGTGGTCCCTCCCTCCCATCACCTATTGCCAACGCCATCCCGTTGAGAAATAAAAACATCTCCCTAGTTGCCTGGTGGCACAGAGGGTTGAGGCACAGGTGCCTTACCTCAAACCACACTGGCAACCAGGTTCGGGAATGGACTCAGGAGCCAGAGGGTCAGCAGGGGAAGGAGAAGGATTGAACATCTGGAGGACTGCTCTCCTCTCCTGGGGTGGGTTATGGAGAGGCATCGCTCTGTAGCAGCCCCCAGTGGAGACCAGGGGCAGCATAGATGTGACGCACAGGGAACTGAAGGAGGAAAACCACAGAAAATGGCACCTCCAAATTGCCAGAAGACAGCAGTCCAGACCAGTGTCTCCTCAGAACTCCGAGAAGCCAACCCAACCTCAAGAGCTCCCAGGGCCAATGCCTAGGCCACCAGGCTGTTCCTCCTTGGAAGAGGAGGACCCATCCAATGAAGGGTCATGTAGGTTTACCCTGAGGTGGCTGCGATGGAGGTTGGGGATCGGCATTGGGAGCCGTGGGGGAGTTTCCTTGACAATTGGCCTGAAGGGTGGTAGTTGGTGGGTGCAGGGAGATAAACAAATAAGACAAAAAAAATCTCCCTGGTTCCTAGGCTAGTGGTCTGTCCCTTTCCCCAATCACTGATCACCATAAGTTTAGAACAACAAATACCTCTATGGTGGCTACTGGTCCCTTCCCTCGCCAATCACCATCCTTTTGAGAGGAAAACATACTGCCCTAGTTTCTAGAGGTTCCTTCCTCCACCCGATCACCCACTATAAATTTAAAAAATTGGCCCTGGTGTTCAGTGAATCGCCCCACCTGACCCCTCATATAATAATGGGACACATTTCTCTGGTGGTCTAGAGGATCCCCCCACCCTATCGCCGATCCCCTCAATAGTGACCCTAAACCATAGGAGGGTTTATAAAATGTTTGGTGGGGCCCAGGGGTCAAGGGTCAAGGCCCCACTCCCTGGCAGCCCAGGGTCTAGGCCCCGCCCACTGGCCTGGGGTCAGAGGTAAACCATCGTGTTCTAGGTGTTAAAGCACCACCCGTGGTCTGGGTTCATAGGTCAACCAAGCACCATCAGGGGTCTATGCATGGGATAGACACAAGGGAATTCTGAAGACCAGGGGCAATGAGAAACACACTTCTATAAAAACATAGAGGGAACTAAAAAACTCAAATGGGCAGACTGGGTGGGCCAAAGTGAGACCTCATATTCAAGTGCACACATGCCACACACAAAAATATCAATATGAGACACATAACTCAGGGAGTTTAATCAATCAGCCCTCTGACACACTGGATCAGGGATTCCCTGGACTTGAAGAATATCACAAACTGTATGCCTTTGTAATCCTACAATCACAGAACCCATATGTAAAGTACAGTCAAGCATGGGGCTTAACTGCAGCTGCCACCCCCTTTAAAGGGAAAGAGAACATTGTTTAACTAGGGAGCAAAAGGAAATTAAGTGATTTGCTCAGGATCACACAGTATGCACCTAGGTGGCTGTGGGATTCAAACCCAGGTCTCTAGCTCTGCAGCTCAGAGCCTTAACCCACTGTGCTATACTGTGTCCAAGTGCAATGAGAAATTTGTTGTTACAAATAGTTGCACTGCCAGGCTGTGCAATGTATTATGTCAGGGACTGAGGGAAACCTTTCAGTCAGAGGCAATGCCTCGTGATGTTCAGAAGTCCCCATTGCTGAACACTTTTTTCATCGATTTTTCCATTGTGTCCATTTAAGTTATTCTCCCGGGTCTAGCAAGATGACATCTGCCATAGCAGCAAGAGATGGGCAAGACAGACAGGAAGAGAAGACATGGGTCCTAGTGACAGACCAATACCAAAACACCACACAAAAAACAGCCACATACCTCAGATAGTTCCCCTAGCATGCCACAGACCTGGGGTGTCAGAAACCTGTTCACAGACATTCTCTGGAGTTAAAAAACTCTATCAGAGCAATGCAAAAATATTAGAAACAGATGGCACCTGTAACCACACACTCAGTAATATTGTTCCTAGCATCTCAGAAGGATCAACTGTCAGGCTGCTTCTTCCAATGTAAAAGTGGAAGCAACAGTAAGGCTGTAAAACCATATGTGGTCTTTGCGACCCTTAGAATAACCAGCTGCAGACCGCAAACACACAGCTGTTAACCTTCAATATCATGCTGGCTTCAGGGCAGCCTCAGAGTGCTGGGGAATTTCTTATTTAATAATTTTTAATTATTTTCAGATAATGCAGAAAATACATAACATTCTCTTACATGGTATTAGAAATATACATTAGCCATTTGAAAGTCTGCTAATTACCAGAACAGTTGATATACATAAAACCAATACTATGTAATTGTGCACAATAGGAGGTGGGGAACCAAGTTCAAATGTCCAGAAACTTCAAGCAGTAGACAGATATTATTGCCAGCCTCTTCAGCAGCTGTGGTTGTATCAATTAAGGAGAAAATATACCTGTAGGAAGTGAAAAGCAGTCAATGAGGACTGCTGTTTAATCATTTAAAACTGAAATCATGGAAATGACCCTGGACCATTCAAATGCCAGCCAGGAGGAGAAGGATTAAGTGTCCCAGTGGACACTCCCCTCCTCTTGGGGGATGGACCAGTATCCCATTGTTCAACCCCCACCTGGGTGACCACAGGTGGAGGTGCAGGAAGTGGAGCTTGTAGAGGGAGCGGGAGTGAATTTGTCATTAGATGCATCAGGGGTACTACTGGGATCCAATGAAGTCACCCCAATCCTGTTGAGTGGGTAGGACAAAAAGGTTAACACAGGGATGACACATGCAGATGAAGCCTCCGTCTGTCCCTCATGTTTATCCCTGTCCCTAGCAGATGGCTCCTGGGGACACTCCAGGCCTTCACCTCCACTGTGGGTAGCCAGATAGGAAGAGGAAGTAGCCAAGAAGCAGAGGGCAACCCCTGTCTGTTGGTAAGCTGTGGGGGCGGGGGGGCAGCACAGCAGTGTGCTGTGTTTGGGCCTAGGAGTGTCAGGAGTTCAGGCTACACGATCTCAAGGTACAGCAACAGGACACTGGTGGTTGGTGGAAGAACATTCTGGCCAGGACCCTTGGAGAGTAAAAAAAAAAAATTGACGTCATAAAGGGAATCTTTGACCCTACCATGAGCACCGCCCCCCCCAGTACACTGCAAATATCAACACAACCTTATCACTTCGAAAACGGTTAGGCACTTTAATGTTCATACCCTGGACAGAGAACTTAAGTCAAAAGATTCCCTTACCCTAGGCTGCAACTGTTAGGATCTTCTGTTGACTACAAATATCCTGTTAGCAACTGGAACCATGGTAGAAGGCACATGTTATGGTGCCTGGCCATGTAGTCAGTGCCGTTGCAAGAAAATAAATACTGTATACTCATCCTCCATACATAGATACTTCCACATTGCCATACATGTCCCATCAAAAACATTAATAACCCCAACATAAACTGTTTCATAAGATCAAGTAGGAAAGAGGAATAGGGTTCTGTTCCCAAAAGAAAATTAGTCAATTTTGAAGTCCCACAAATTCAGTGAGATAAATTCAAAACCTCAAGTGTCCAGCACCTGAATTCTCCTCTAAGTTCTCTTCTGAAAGCTTCTGTTCAGTGGCACATTTACTAGCAAACTAGGTCTTCATTTTCTCCCTCCTCATACCCATATCCAGCCTGCCACTGACCCCACACACCAACTAGTACCCAAAGTGGGGATATTGTGACTATGCCACTACAGACCATCAGCGTAGATTCCAGCACTATTTGCACAAGACTTGTTACTTGCTATACTGCACTATACTGATTGAAGCACATTAAATTCATATTGCTAGAATCCACACTGATAGACTGTAGTGGCATAGCCTGATCTCCCCACTTTGTGGAGAGTTAGCTACTAAAGCTGCAAAAGTAGTTTGACTTGGATACTGGCAAGATTTTGAATAAATTGTTACCAGCAGCAAGCATGACCTGTGTCAGTGAATCAGTGTGTATGACATATGAATCGATTGGGTCTCTTTTGTTTTGTAAGAGGATGCTTTATCATGAGGTGGATAGAAGGAGCTTGACCACAAAGGGCAGAAACGTAATCTGTGATCATTTACAGTTTGGAGACTAAAATCTAGCCTCCTGTAAGTTGTTGCCACAAGATGTAATGTACACTGAACAATGATGTCAGCGATCTGATTAAATGAAAAATGGATATCAGCTTTAACGAGGCAGAGCAGGGGTACTAAGTAATGGATTTGCTGATGTTACAGAAAAAAACCCTTGCAGAAGAGATGATAACAGCTGACCATGGGGGACAAAAGCATAGTCTGGCATTTCCTTCTACACTTGTGGTCCAACAATGAATTATGGGTCTGGGCTCTAGTGTGTTTCTTCACTCTGCTGCCTTCTGGTCTTTGTTCTTCATAGTGGAAGGAGCTTTGTTACAACTTAAGGTGTCCTACTATACAATAGACACCAGCCACGATGGACCAGAGGCTTGTCTGACACTTTTTACACTTGGGAGCAGCCTGTGACAACTATTCAATAATGTATTTATTTATTTATTGTTAATTTCATCCCTGAAGTTCCTGAACAGAACCTCCTTGCTCCTCCTTCAGCCAACCACTCCCTATACCCATCCTCCAAGATCCTGTCTGTTGACCTACCTACCTGGGACTCTGTGGCCACACCAGTGCCACCATCTTGCCTTTCATCTTCTGCTGCTCTTCTCTCATGGAGACCCGGACCCAGACTCCTTCCCTCCCATCACCAATGCACCATGGGCCACCGTGTGACCCAACTCCCCGACTCCTCCAAATCTGGCAAGGAAGCCTGCTGAAAGGTTGCTGACTTTTCTGTTGGTGCTTTGCTGACTGGCACCCAGAAGTCACTCAACCTGATCCTCATGACTCGTCCACTGCCATCGTCTCTGTCTCTCCCTGGCTCGCCTTGCTGCATGCCACCTCACCAAACCTCATGCATCTGGCTCCGAGTAAGTCCTCCCCCTGGCCAGTCACAGTGTGGCATGCTGGCAAACTGAAAAATGCCACCAGTCACCAACCAACAAAAAGCAGACAGGGGGGTTGACAAGCAAACCTAAAGGCATGTATTTTAAATAGTATCAGTGTCACGCCCACACCCACAAATTAAATGGGGGGGTGGCTAATCATGTCGGCAGCCAGTGCAGGTCACACAGCAGCAGAGGGCATGCACCATGCGTGCACAGTGAGCCTTAAGTGGGAAAAAAGTCAAGCAGCAGCATTGAAATATATTGCTGGGGCTCAGCCCAGCTCAATAAATATTGATGGGGCCAATGCCCATGGGCCCATACAACCCAGTGCCTATGCCATGAAACATACTCTGGTGGTCTAGTGGACCCCCCATCCCTCCACCCTGGCAGGAAGTGACCCAGTGTGCTGCTCCGCAAAAACCAAACCCCCAGCAAGCAACCAGCATGACCCTTCTCTCCACCATGGTTGACCACCTACTTAGCTGTTTCTGAGCACCTACTGCATGCAGTACATGCTCGGTGAGATTGAAAGCTTGTGTCACTGAGTGCATACAGTATACAATATCTGAAATGGAAAGAGGAGGGCTCTGCTGGTCATCAGCGGGGGGGCTGCAGACTGTTGAATCTCCCTCTGACATCAGCTGCAGGGCAGTCTAGGATTTGTGGTTACAGGAAACGTCAGCCTGAAAGTAAGAAAAATTAATCTGATACAATGTACTCTACTACAGTAAATAAGTACCAACAAATATTTTGGCACATAAACTGCAAATTGGGACCAAGCCCCTACATTAGTGTGGGTTGTTGGTGCTGACTGTTCCCATTTAAAGTTAGAGGATCAAATACAGAACTGTTTCATTTTAGCACACTTTTGTTGCTATCCAAAATTAAAAAAAGAGCTGTACAGATTTGTAATATAAAGGCTTTGCTAGATACTTTCCCAAAGGTGTTGCTTTATGTAGTTTTGGGAAAGAAACATTTTAAATCATTAAAGTTATCGAAAAAGCATGAAATCATAGATCAGACATGCACAGTTCATAACTTTCATGGTCACAAAAAGGTGTTTTCACAATCTGCAATCACATTTTGTGATTACAAGTATGAGAGTGCAATAGTGCTGTGGTGGCACAGCAAGCTGACATCAAGATCAAAGTTCTGTGAAAACCAGAGTCCTTCCCAGTGCTACACAAAATGGATTCCCCTGATTCACTCCTCCTCCCCTCCTAGCACTGATTCCATCACAAGGTGTCCATCCACAGTGTCTGCCAACTTAACATTTTAAATAAGTGCCTTGCCCATAAACATTTCATGACACTGGAATCAGTAGTCTGTATAGTATCCTTAAAGGGCATGACTTACGGGTGGGTTAGTGAGCAGAGAAATCTTTCAGAGACTGTCTCTGAGCTGACACTGTGCCAGCTCTTCTACACTGGCTGATTGTTTTTTGGCACAATGGAGGAAAGGGGCTGGTGGTAAGGGGGCAACCAATGAGGGGGTGTTGCAACCAAGTTACTAGCCCTGGCCACCTATAGAATGAATATATAATAGACTCATGCTTATTAATGAATACCCACATAAGAAATACCCAAATATTTAGCCTTCAAATACTCAGTTGAATATTGAATTGTGTTTGCATGCATACCCCAGTTTAATAACTTATCTTAAACTTGCTTTTTTATCTGTGTTCCTTCAAATTAAATCACTGCTCATTAGGTGTGGGCAACATAAAAAAAAAACTTTCTAATTCAAACATTTTGCCATGAAGAGTAGATCTTTGCATTGTATAACGAACTGCAGATTCACAGACATTGTTCAAAACAAGAAGAGGGGCACTTCACGTTAACTACAGCAACTTCACAAGGCCCCACTACCGATCTGGTTAATGCATAGCGTTTATTTTTCCCATATTGTTACATAATAAAAATATTTGTAGTAACCAATGTCCAAAGGATTTTTTTATTAACATGGCAAAAAAATGCATTTTAGAGGTTCCCTGTTCAGATTATCAGGTATGTGCAATAACAAGGCATGGATTAACCAGGTCTGACAGTACTCAATGCATCAAAATCTTAACAGTTGTTGAGCAAAACTGTTAATTCTTCTATGTGCTAAAATTGTTAATTGTCTATGGAAAATGCATTTTCCACTCCTAAATCCAAAGAGTTGTAATTTTGTGATTCTATCATTGAAAGTATCAAACAGTACATTCTGATATGTAAATTAAATATGCAAATAGATTTTTGCCTCAGTGCATGACAATCCATTAATGATTTAGCAACTAAATGAACTTTGTGTTACTATATAGTTCATGGACAGACCTTGAACATTTAGTGAACTTGGATGTTTATAAACCATTCATGAAAGCTCTTCAAAGTGCATGGATTGATTAACTTGATTTTATCTATGTATGTTTTATACCTCACTAAGGGTTAATACACACAGTCTCAAAAGTAAGGAAATGTGATGTTAGGGTAGGAAGAGTCCCAGCAATCTTGGAGAATGTGTGATGTGGTATTCTTTGGCATATGAACAACTGCTTAATGCAGCGTAGACACTACCCAAGCATTCTCTCTCAAAATACTGGTGTTTGAGTACATTTACAAGCCTTCATAGACAGTGCCCAAGTTAGGGTAATGCTAATATTGCAGCTAGTAATTGTCCAAAACTAGAGCACCTCACCACACATTTACCAAGATTCATGAGGATATTATTTACACTTAGATTGCATTTCCTTACTTGTGTGTATCTGATACCTAAGTGCATTTTTTTTGTAATAAATACACACATAGCACATGTGAATTGCTCTTAGAAGGTAGCACAACTCAGAGTTTATATAGATATGTTTTTTTTAACAGCTGCTATTAACTAAAGAAGGAACTATGTAGGCTGAAAAGCTTGTATACTGAAACATACTTAGTGGTGAAATGAAACGTATTAAATCATCTGCTTGGTTTATATGCAGTTACATGGACCAGTATGGCTACAAACATTTCTAGTTGCTCTGAGTAACATTGTTTTTTCATGTCATCAGTATGTGTATAGCAACTTCCACCCCATGGGTATAATATTCAGTTCAAATCTCAGCCCACCAGTATAGAAAAATAGAAACAGAATTTGGGTTTGCATGTCTGCTACTGCTGTTTCTACATCTTTTGACATGATTGCTATCTAATGCTGATGTAAGCTCTGTCACATTTTGACTGAGTTAGCCAGGGCTAGGGATGGTATTTGGGATTGCAGTTCTGCTAATGTTGTTTTCATATGCTGCTGTAGACTCAGTCATATTTAAATTTGAGAGTCAGGATTTGGGTTTGCAGCTCAGCTCTACTATTGATGTTTTTAAATGCTAATATAGACTTGGCCAAATTTAAATCTACATCTGCATCAGCCACATATATTGGGGAAGAAATCAGACAGGTCTGAAGGTAGGGTCTAGGGTCACCAGATCCATAAAAAGCAAACTTAAAGAGAAGACAATCGGGAATGTGACAGCTGGTACAGGCAGAGGGAATCAGGGAGGGTGGGGGGCAGGAGCATGCAGGAGGGAGTAATGGAGATGGAGGGCAGTTCAATGCCATGAATGTGGAGCAGCAGTTTTCCTAGGAATAGTGTGGAGACTGGGGGATGCCTGGTTTGCAGGCACCTGGGGCAGCTAAGGGTTTGAGTTAGATGGGTTAAGATGGCAATTAGAGACAGTGGGGGTGGATGGAGGAAGGAACAATGGAGTGAGGGGCAGACTAGTACTGCTAGGGTCCAGAAGGATGGCAGCATGGGGGGCAGGGGTGTTGCTAAGGCATCTGGGGCTGCTGTCTTCACATAGACAAGGCAGTACTGGAATAAAGGACTTGCAGAAGGTATCAAGAAATAGAAGGAAGGGAGGGAAAGCTGTGCAAGGAGGCAGAGAAAATATAAGGGAAGGAGATAATAAGGCTTGTTCTTATGTAGGGGGATCAGCATCAAACAGGATTATGATATAGTTAGATCTGGAGGACAGGGGGCACATGGGGGATCTGGGCTAAAAACAAACAAACATAGAGGACTAGGTCAGGAATATGGTGATGGGTGGGGTTAGTAGACTGGGTAAACAAATTCTGGCCAGAGCCAATAGGGCTGCAGGCAAGAAATATGGTGTAAAAAATATTGAAAGTTGCCAAAGTTATGAGCCTTCATTAGCAAAATGTAACATAGGCTCCTAAATTTGTTGTTTTGGAATATTTGTACATCAAATTTTCAACGTAGCCTTATTATGACCCTAACTCATGAACAAGGGCAGAGCGAATGTTCAACTCCTGACCTAAAGGTGAAGCTGAAACCTTTTCAGATAAAGGTGATTTCATCAAGGGACTGCAAAATCAACTTTCAGGATGCAAAAAGCTGGTTCTCAGAAGAGGTGGCTGGGAATGTTAGGGAGAAAAAGACAGCATTTATGAAGTATAAGGAAACACAGAAGCAGCACAGCAGGACAGAGAACTGTACCAGTTAAAGCAGAAGGAAGCAGGGAAGGCAGTCAGAATAGCAAAGGCATGAATTGAGGAAAAGATTGCCAACTCAGTTAAGAAGGGGATAAAACCTTCTATAGTTACATTAGGGAGTGGAGAAAGACCAAGGGAGGGATAGTAAGGCTTAAATAAAAGGGAAGGGTGAGTGGGCAGAAAGGGACAATGAAAAAACAGGGATACTGAATGAATACTTCTACTCAGTATACACAAAAGAAGAGAACGAGGAGGTACCTAATCCAATCAATAGAAGCACACTGGAGAGGGGGTAGATTCCAGTCCTGTTACAGAAGAAAGAGTTCTGAAAAAACTCCTAAAACTGAAGGTGGACAAAGCAATGGGGCCTGATGGGATTCACCCCAGAATTCTAAAAGAACTAAGGGAGAACTAGTAACACCACTGATTACCCTTTATAACAAATAATGGGAAGATGGTGTAGTACCTAAGTACTAGAGGAGGGCAGATGTGATTTCCCTTCACAAAAGTGGGAGCAGAGCAGAAGCAGGACCCTACAGACCTGTTAACTTGACCTCAGTGGTAGGGAAAATAAAGGAATCACTTCCAAAAGAAAGAACTGTTGAGTACCTAGAGGCCAGTGGGGCACAGGACCTAAGGCAGCATGGATACAAAGCAGGAAGGTCATGTCTGACGAATCTAATAGATTTATTTGACTGGGTGACCAAAGTAGTAGACCAGGGAGGGGCTGTGGACATGGTCTTCTTAAACTTTAGCAAGGCATTTACCTCAGTCCCACACAAAAGATTAATAAAGAAATTAGTCAGCCAGGGTGTAGGTCCCAAGGTGGTAGCCTGAATAAAAAATTAGCTGGACAACAGGACACAGAGGGTAATAGTAAACGGAGTCCACTCTGAAGAAAGGGGGGTTACTAGCGGTGTACCGCAGTGTTCAGTACTGGGTCCGATTCTTTTCAGTGTCTTTAAGTGACATTGCAGAGGGATTGGAAGGAAAAGTATGCCTCTTTGCAGACGACACAAAGATCTGCAACAGGTCTGATACACAAGGGGGTGAAAAGAATGAGAAGGGACATGGCAAGGTTGTAGGAATGGTCAAAAGTATGGCAGCATAGATTCAATGCAAAGAAGTGCAAAGTAATGTACCTGGGAAATACAAACCCAGGGGAAGGATACACATTGGAGGGGGTAGTAACAACAATAAGAATGGAAAGGGAACTGGGGTAGTCATATCAGATGACCTAAAGGTAAGCAAGCAATGTGAGAAGGCAGTAAGGAAGGCTGGGGTAATACTGGAATGTATAGAGAGAGGCATTACCAGTAGAAAACAGGAAGTTGTTATCCCTCTGTACAGACAGTTGGTGAAACCCCATCTGAAGTGCTGTGTGCAGTTCTGGAGACCCCATCTCCGCAATGACATAGACATGATGGAGGCATTCCAGAGGAGGGCCACTAAAATGGTGCAGGCTCTATAACAGAAGCCATATGAAGAGAGACTAAAGGAGCTTATTTATTTATTTATTTGTTTTTGTTAACTGGGTAGGGCACACTAGACAGCCAAGTACCTATTTTCAGGTGCGACCCAGGAGGGTTACAAAGGTAGTGGCATACAGGAGTCAGTTACATACAGTTGAGCAATCAACAGGATTAGCAGAAATGAATAGGCAGCCAACAGTAAAGTACAAATTTAGCCAAACAAGAAAACAACAGACAATACCTGAAAGAAAAAGAAGGAAGGCATTGTTAGAGTTGAGGTTGGGAGACACAGGTGCATACAATTATGGAGTAAAGCTAAGCGAATTCAGGTAAAAACAAGATGAATTTAGTTACAATTATGAGGTAAATTAATGCTAACAAGTAAGTGCATATGAGGGGAAAAACGGGTGGGGGGAGTGACTGGGTGGAGCAGCTGGGTGTGGGGGGAGGGGCTGGGTGGAAGGAGTAAGGCCAATTAGGGAGAGAGGAGTGAGGGGAGAGGATGCAGGAGGGTGTAAAGTCAGAATTGTGTTACTAGTTCAGAGGGGTATGGTGCAGTGGGGCCCTGGCTTAATATGTATACCCTTGAGGAAAGGAGGGAGAGGAGCACATGAAACAAACTTTCAAGCACCTCAAGGGAATCAACAAAGTCCAAGAAGGTAGCATCTTTCAGAAAAAGAGATGTGCAAGAACAAGGGAACACAATTAGAAGATAGAGGGGGGATGATTTAGGGGTAATGTGAGGAAGTATTTTTTCACAGAGATGGTGGTGGATGCATGGAACGGCCTTCCTGAGGAGGTAGTGGGGTCAAAAACAATGGAGGAATTCAAGAATGCATGGGACAGACATAAGACAATTCTGGTGGGGATAGGAAGAATTAGGTTTTTAGTTAACTGGGATCTGCTGTTTATCCAATAGGTAGGGAAACGGGCAGAATAGATGGGCCAAGCAGTCCTTATCTGCCATCAAAGTCTATGTTTCTATGTAAAAACACATTTTAAGCAGGAGCTGATAAATGAACTTGTCACATTCATTAGGTGCTCTAAAGAAATGGCTATGTTGAAATTTTGGGGTAAAATATTGAAAATTACCATTATGAGCCTGCTTTTGCAAAAATCAACATAGCCTCATAATTTTTTTCTTAAATATTTGTACACCAGATTTAAAACATAGCCTTCCTATGACCCTGCCTCCTGAATAAGGTCAGAGAAAATTTTCAACTCCTGTCCAAAAGGTGATTTTGTGCAGGGACTGAAAAATTACCTTTGGGATGTAAAAGAACACTTTTGACAGGATTTGAAAAATGACAGCTGTCACATTCATGAGGAGCTGTAAAGATATGGCTATGCTGTAAATTTTGCGTAAAAATAATGAACACTACCAAAGTTATGAGCCTGTGTTGTAACATTCAACATAGGCTCATAACTTTATTTTTTAATATTTTTACACCAAATTTTCAACATAGCCTTCTTTTGACCCCATCTCATGCACAAAGGCAGAAAAAAACGTTCAACTCCTGCCCAAAAGGTGATTTCACACAGAGACCACAAAATCACCTTTCAGGACAGATTTGCTTAATGTCAGTTCAATTGTTCATGAGGTGGGGTTCCAAAAAACACATGTTAAATATTTGGGCCAAAAATATGCAAAAATGCCCACATTATGCCACTGAGTTCAAAACCCCATTGGACTACATTGAATCGCATACCTGTTTCTTCAGTTTGCAGTCCAGCTTTGAAGAATGAAGATGCACCTGTGGTCAGGAGAGGATTATGATGTTGGACTCCCGATCGGTAAGTAAGGGTGTGTGGGATGGCGAGTACTGAGTGAAAGGGTCATGTGGGGGGAGTCTACGAGCCACAAAAGCCATCGATGGATGTTGTTCTTTTTACAAAATTAAAAAAACAAGTGGATTACTGCACTGGGGGATTGAGCACCCCTCAGTGCATCTATTACATTTCTTGAGAGGGTGAGTGGGGTGGTGGGTGTGAGAGGGAGGATCAGATGGGGATATCTTTAATAAAAAAAAAACATGTTCCAAGCACTGGGGGAATGGGCATCCCCAGTGTCATTTATGTTTCTGGGGGTGGAGTGGGGTGATGGGTGCAGAGAGGGATGGTCAGGTGGGGGGAAAATCAACAATTTATAAAAATCATTTTGGCTGTCATAGTGGAATATGATACACTCTGCCGTGACCAAGATGGGCGCTGAGCACCACTGTGCATACACTAGTGCACATGCGCAATGGAGTTTGGTGGCTTTGACCACCATTTTTCTATAATATTACAAACCCCCACCCTCCTCCTTCTCAGCAACCCCAGAAACCTAACAGTGACACTGGGGTGCTAAATCCCCAGTGTCATGATCAGGATGGTGCTGATTGTTTCGTGTTAATAAAAATAATGCCGTTTGAGTGGAGTGCTCCAAGGACATGGAAGTGACTGTGGTGCAACCCTATCAGGTTGATCAGTGACAAAGAAAGCAAGGAATGTGGAGTCCTTTTTTCATCATAAGAGGTCAGCAGGGGTCTACCCACTGCAGCCGTAAAAGGAGCTAAGAGTGGAGTGGAGGGTGGAATACTGGGATAACAGGGAAGGAGGGGTGATTGCATAGAAACATAAAAGCTGTCGGCCACCTCTTGGCCCATCTAGTCTGCCCCAAATTCCCTATCTACTGTGCTACCGTAGACCCTAATTGATCTCCTCCTCCCATGGACCATTTTCCTAAGGTCCCCCTGTGTCTATCCCATGCATGTTTGAAACCTGTTACTATTTTGGTACCCACCACCTCTGATGGGAGGCTGTTCTAGGCATCCACCACCCTTTCCATGTAGAAATTTTTCCTTACATCTCCTCTAAGTCTTCCCTTCCAGCTGCATATCATGCCCCATTGTACTTGAGGATCTTTTTCTGTGCAATATGCCACCCTCCTAATCCTTACTGATACCCTTGAGATATTTTAATGTTCCTAGCATGTCTCCTCTTTCTCTCCTTTCCTCCAGTGAGTACCTGTTTAATTCCCTGAGTCTTTCCTCATAGGGCCTCTGATGCAGGCCTTGAACCATTTTGGTTGCTCTTCTCTGTACCGTCTCCACCTGGTCTATGTCCTTCCTGAGATGGGGCAAAAAAAACATAGATGCACTGGATAGCAGGGGACCCCAAGGAAGATACAGAGGAATGGGAACTGGGAAGGAACCTGGAGAGAACAGTGGGGGTAAAGAAGAGATCATCAACAGGATGAACAGGGAACAAGTGAAGGGGGAGGAGGATGGTCAGCCAGGGATGAGCAGGTGTCCAAACAGCAAGAGTGGGAGAGAGAAAAAGGTATTGGTCTTTGAGGACTCCATTATCAAGGGTATACACTGGGTAAGGAAATGAGACCCAAATAAGAGAAGGAACATTGAATGTGAGTCAGGGATGGAAGCAGGGTGGTCGGGGTCTAGGATCAAGGAAATGATAAGGAAGGTGGGGCCCAAACTCACTTGATCATTCACCTAGGGACAAATGACTTTACAGGAAATGAGGTAGGAGTGGTGCAACAAAGGTTTAAAGAGCTTGCAGGGTGCTGCAGGGAGTCAGTGAGTTCAGTGGCATTCTCTGAGGTGATCTAGCTCTCCAGTGCCAATACAGGCAGAAAAAGGAGAATAGAGGAGTTCAATAAGTGGCTAAGGGACTGATGCACATCAGAGGAGTTCATTTGTATTGGAGGGTGGGGGGACAAATGGAATTATAAAGGAATATATTCAAAGGACAGGCTACACCTCAGCAACGAAGGGTCTAGAGAGCTTAGAGGAAACTTGATAGAATGCATTAATGAGGCCCTACATTTAAACTGATTAATGGGGAGTATAAGGCTATGAAAGGCATGGAGGTCAGTGAGGGGGGTGTGAAACTAACTGGCACTCCCCCCACAAATGGGGGTAGGGAATAGAAGAGAGAGTGATGGAAATGGAGGGGGTAAGATTTGGAGGGCCATGGGAGCGATTAGAGGAGAGAATGATAGAAATTGAGGGCAAAAGATTTGGAGGGCCATGAATGCAAATGCTGGAGGTCTGGGCAACTAGATTTCAGACCTAGAGGCCACCATGGCAGGGGAGGACCTGGATCTAGTCACCATCACGAATCCTGCTGCAATTAAGGCCAGAACGGGGATGTGGCAGTACAAGGTTTTACTGTGTTCAGAAGGGACAGGGTCAGAATAAAGGGAGAGGGATATCTCTTTATGTAAGGACAACATAAAGGCTACAGAAATACAAAGATACAAGGGAGGAGTGGAGGTACTGTGGGTCACTCTGTAGAAAAAGAAGGGGGCCATTATCCATGCAGCAGTGATATACAGATTTCCAACACAGATGGATGAAGTGAATGGGGAAATGCTGGAAGCAATCCAAAGGCAAGCTCATAAGGGAGAGTTGTTAGTAATGAGAGACTTCAACCTACCTGACATGGATTGAAAACTCCCAGTATTGGCAAGTACAGTACCAGGAGCAGGGACATCCTTGACTCCTTGTAGGGGGCATTCCTCAGGCAACTGGTAATGGAACCCACTCATGAGGGAGCAGTACTGGACCTAGTGCTGATGAATGAGGACAGTGTTGCTGATGTCACAGTGGGGGACCAATGGGGGACCAGTGACCATTGTACGGTATTGTTTAGCATAAAATCTGGGTTTGCACTAATCTGCACAAGGATGTAGGTCATGGACTTGAGGATGGCTGATTTTGAGACAATGAGAGAATACCTCAGTGACACCCTGACATGGATAGTGATGCTAGGAGGTGCTGAGGACCAGTGGGAAAAATTATCTAAGAGGGCATAGAAAGAGCTAAAGATCTCTGTGTCAGGCAGGTCTGCAAGGGCAGAAGGAAAAGAAAACCACTATGGTTCTCTAGAGAGCTAGTCGAAACAGTAAGAATAAAAAAAATAGCATTTAAAAAATACAAACAGACACAGAAAGAGGAGGATAAGTTAAATTACCATGAGAAATGAAGGGAGGCAAGAAAGGCAGTGAGGAGAGCAAAGGCACAAATAGAAAGGAATATTGTACAGTCAATGAAAAAGAAGGATAAAGCCTTCTTTAGCTATATTAGTAAGAAGTGAAAGACAAATTGGGGGGGGGATGTAACAAGGAAAAAAAGCGTAGGGTCAGTGAAGAAGGGGACCAAGGGAAGGCAGACATATCAAACAGATACTTTTGATCCATAGTTACAATAGAAGGGGCAGGCGACGTGCCAAAAGTAGTGAACAAAGGCAGAACTGGCAGGGTGTTGGACACTAGTCCTTTCACAGAGGAGAAAATCCTTAGAGTACTAGCAAAATCAAAAGTTGACAAGGCAATGGGACTGGGTGGGGTTCACCCTATGATACTGAAGGAGCTCAGAGAGGTGCTGGCGGCACCACTGGCAGTTTTGTTCAACATACTGCTGGATGTAGGGGTGGTTCCTAGGAAATGGAGATGAGGAGGTGTGGTCCCAGTTCACAAAAGTTGGAATAGGGAAAGGCAGGAAATTATAGATCTACAAGCATGAATTTGATATTGAGCAAAGTTATGGCATCATTACTGAATGAAAGGTTAGTGGAATACCTTGAGACAAGTGAACAGCAGGATCAAAGAACATGGCTTCATGGTGGGAGATCTTGCCAGGCAAACCTGATTGAATTCTTTGAGTCGGTGACCAGGGAAGTGGATCAGGGTGGAGCATTTGATGTGGCCCACCTGGATTTTAGGAAAGCCTTCTATACCATTCAATATAGGAGATTTGTGAACAAGCTAGCTTGTCTGGGAGTGGGACAGAAAGTAGTAAACTGGCTAAGAATTTGGCTGAACAACAGGAGTCAGAGAGTGGTGATAAGTGGAGTACACTCTGCAGAAGGCAGGGTGACCAGAAGGGTGCCTCAGGGGTCAGTACTGGGTCTGGTCCTCTTCAATGTCTTTATTAGCAACATTGCAGAAAGGTTGGAAGAGAAAGTTTTCCTGTTTGCTTATTGTCACTATTGTTAAGGAGCAAAAGAAGGCTGTAGCCTTTAGGAGCCCCTAAATGAGATTGTAGGATATCAGGTTTCCACCTTCAAGCAAGTACTTATCCAGCTTATTTTTTAAAAATATTAAATTGTTCCTGTTTTTTATTATATCTTCTGGTAGCCTCTTCCAGATGTTAATAACCCTCTTAGTGAAGAATTGTTTTCTCCTGTCACTCCTAAATCTCCCACCTCTTAGACTCAATGAGTGGCCTCTTATGTGATAGGCATATAAGAAAATTAAAAAATACAATAATAGAGACATCGAACCAAAATCTCGAACAAAACTAATAAAACAGACATCAGGTTTATGTCCAATTCAGAGAAACAGGATCAGAGGATATATGGCCACAATTCATAAGTGTAAAAAATGTAAAAACATGATTAAGAAAAATAAACAAAGGGTAGAAAAAAAGAATAGCTAGCACCTCTAGTAACGATAACATGCAAAAATGTTATGGGTATGTGAACTCAGGCCCCGAGTCTAGTACAGTTACACCTGGCATAACAGCACTTGCGCCAAGTAGAATGGCGCATGTAGCAACTTACGCCAGCAGTTGCGACATGTGCAGTTCTATAATGCGGTGCCCGCACCATGGTGCAGGCCACTTGCACCAAACAGCTGGGTTACGCCCAGTAGTTAAGCATAAATCCCCATGTGACATAGTGCTAGGGGTTTACGGCAATGTTGCTGCTCCATTCCAGAAATGCAGCAACAAAGTCCCCAAATGTCAGGATTCTACAAGAATACCCTGGAGGAGAACGCAATGTAAGTTACACCAGCTGTTAGCTGGTGTAACTTACTGACACCCTCAGGGGTCCTGAAGACCCACCTGCAGTCCAGTAGTCATGCTACAGTTGCCTTCCCCGATGCCCAGCATACCCCAGTGGGTGCCCCACAGGGCGGCCCACACCTCCTGCCCCTGAAATGTCCATACTGTGCCCCGCATGGCTGCCCACACCCCCAGCCCCCTGACACCCCCATTGCGATATGCCTTGCAGGGTGGCACAGTCAACCCCACCCATGCCCCGACCTCAAGTCACCACCGCAAATGTGGCATAAACCATTTCCAACCCTGGTAGTCTGATGGCCCCCACCCAGCCATGCCAGTCCACCAGCACTCCCCACACCATCCCCAGCCAGCGACTGGCACAGCCCATGTTTCACCTCCATGGCCCGGCCGCCAGCTGAGTGCTGTAGGAGCACTAATGTGAGATGTGCTCAGGAAATTAATTTCTGAGCGTGTCTTTACAGTAATGCTCCTACAGAACTCAGTCTGCATCTGGCCATTTAGGGTGAGAGGTGGGACTGGGCCAATGGCTGTGGATGGGTTGGGGGTGCTGGGTGGACTGTCATGTCTGGGTGGGGGGATGGGGGCCACTAGACAACCAGGTGTACTATGGAACAGATGTATGCCTGTACTGTACATACTGTGCAGTACACAGGCAATGGTGTGATTATGGGACCCACGACAGTGGGTAGGGGACCTCTAGCCTTGAGGGGGACACGCGGTGTTTGGGCAATGGGGGGGGTACTTGTGATCTGTGGTTGCAGCTTGCGACATGCTCACCAGGTACACCCTCTGTGTGGCGTACCTGGCTGCATGTCGCAAGTCACAGGACTTAGCTGTGGAGACCCTGCCTCTTCTAGAATAGGGTGCAGAGTCAATGTTGCAGTCACGATTGGCACAAGTCACGTTTGGCAGCAACTTGCACCACCCTACTTGAATTGGGCCCTCAGTGTGTAAATCTAACTCCAGCCTATGACTTATTGTGTCAGATAACCAATTTATCATAGAACCTAAAGCAATGGCAAATAAATTCAATTCATATTTCGGCTCCTTCTCAAATAGAACAGTATAATTCTGGAGAAATCCCAGTTAATTCAGAAGTGAATACAATTATAACCACAGAAGGTATTATTGAAAAATAAATATGTTAAAAAATACACACTCAGCAGGACCAGATAATATCTCCAGTGTAATGTTAAAGCTTCTATCACCTCATATCACCACCCTACTAACAATGCTATTCCAAAAAACTCTAATTGATAACGATGTCCCATCAGACTAGTTGACTGCAAATGTGGTACCTACAGCATACACAAAAAGGGAAGCAAGGCAAACCACACAAATGATAGGCCTATTGGTTTGACATCTGTCCCTGCGAAAATAATGGAAACAATACTTAAAGATATAATAAATTGTCACATAGAAAGCAGTGGCCAAAAAGATCAGGATCAGCATGGGTTTGCATCTGATAGATCATCTGTAAAGAACTTACTGTGCTTTTATGAGAAAATATCAGCAGCTCTGGATAGGGGAGCACTGATTGAATGCATATACCTGGATTTCGCCTAAAGCATTCGATAAAGTCCCACACTGCAAGATTATTCAAAGCCTAATATATAGATCACAGGATTGTGGGCTGAATTGCGAACTGGTTGGGATATAGAACACAGAGGGTGTGTATAAATGGTTGTTACTCTTCTCTGGAGCTGGTGACAAATGGGGTGCCACAAAGGTCAATCCTGGGTATGGTGCTGTTTCAAATACTCATGTTTAGCATGGGTCAGGAAGCAACAAAGTTAAGTAAATATGCAGCTGATACCAAACGTGTAGGTATTGCTATAAATAATGAAATCATAGCCACTATCCAATTGGATTTAGACAACATCCAGAAATGTGCTAATCTTAGAGGAATTAGTTTTAATGTGGATAAGTGTTGTGTTGTACACCTGGGGAAACACAATAAAAAAGATCATACTTCCTAAATGGACTGCCACTTAGAGAATCAAATGAGGAGAGAGATCTAGGAATAACAATTAATGAAAATCTAAACTATGATTCACACTGTAATAACCAAATAACAAAGGCTAAAATAGTATTATGGGCCATACAAAAATAATTTTGGAGTAGGAGTGAAGTTATAATGCTGCTGTATAGGTTATATGTTAGACCATTACTGGACTATGGAAGCCCTGTGTGGGTATCCATCTCAAGGGGTGGTATCAATAAAATTGAAATAATTCAGAGACATTCTACTAAACTGATATAGAACCTAAAAACTATACCATACAACAATCGCCTTCAGAAATGAAACCTTATGACTCTTGAAACTAGAACAATACTGGGAAACTTAATTTTATGCTATGATATAATGGAAGACAACTACTTGCTAAATGAATTATACCGGGAATTCATAAGTGATAAAATGAGCATTAGGGGGTCACCCTCTACAAGTAAGACCTAAAAGATTAACACAAATAAAAGAAAGGCATTGTACACACAGAGGATGGTGAACCCTTGGAATCAATTGCCATTAGAGGTCATAAGAAGCAGAAACAAGAATCAATTCAAGAGAAGACTAGATTCATATATCTTGGAGGATAACAGTATGATGTATTATGAGTAAAATGACAGGAGCTAACATGGTCTCACCACCTCCCTAGCTCCTAATACCTTAGTATGAACATTAGAATGATGTTTTCAACATAGCCATTTCTTCAGAGCACCTCATAAACGTGACAGCTATTATTTTTAAAATCACAGCCAAAATGTGTTTTTACACTTGTGATGTGAAATCACCTTTCTACAAACATATGAAAATGCCACCAGAAACAGGCCATTTTGGTCCTTCTAGGCTGCTTGAGAGTGCAACTCAGATACATTTATGGGAGCTGACCACTTCCCCTTTACACTAACAGTCTTCCTCTTTCCCCTCTCATGCTCCCTACTCATCTTCCCACATGTTATGACTCTCCTTTTCACTCTGTCCCAACCCATTTTAAAGCTGTCCACTGTTTACAATGATACTACTTCCTACAACACTATATTCCACTTGACCACCACTCTTTCTGTCAAAAAGTGCCTTCTCATTTCCCTTTTGAATCTTCCTTACATTAATTTAAGCCTGTTCCCCCTAGTGGACCCATTCCCCATGAGACTGAAGATGCCTTCCTTACTAAACTTGTTTTTACCTCTAAGATACTAGAAGATTCTGATCATGTCCCTCTCTCTCTTCTGTCCTCCAAGGAATAGACAGACAGACAGACAGACAGATAGATAGAGATACTTATATTATAAAGTGCCCTATCCCAGAGGCTAGATAGACAGATAGACAGACATATAGATGGATAGACAGATATTTGATTCATAAAGTCCATCCATCCTGGAGGCTTGGGGCACTGTACAACATTAAAAAAAAAAACATCATTATAAAAAGAGAATGTCCACAATTACATTTACAGAGTAAATTAAAACAAATCCAAAACAATCTATCACCCAATATGTAAAACAGTCATGAAACATGCACCATTTAGTTTAAAGACAGTCATGAAACATATAGCATTTAGTTTACATCCAATGCTTGGCTAAATAGAAAGGTTTTTAACCCCTTCTTAAAGGTTTCCACTGAGGATGCCCCCTTCAGGTAACCTGGCAGAGAATTCCACAGGGCTGGTGCAACAACAGAAAAAGCTTGGTCTCTCAACTACCACAACCTAGCCCTGGAACCACCAGGAGGCATCCCTCAGCAGAATGAAGATAATGAACTGGGCAGTGAGGAACAAGGAGTTCTTGCAGGTAGCCAGGTCCCTGACCATGCAGGGCTTTGTAGATCCATAATCTGACCTTGAGGGCAACCCTCCACCTTATTGGCAGACAATGCAGTCTGTGAAGAACAGGGATAATCTGATCAGATCTAAATGCACCTGTTAATAGCCTGGACGCCGCATTATACAGCAGCTGCAGACAGTGGAGGTTGACTCCAGATAGCCCTAGGTAGAGAGCATTACAGCAGTCCAACCTAAACATGACAAAGGCATGTATTAGGGTGGGAAGGTCATCAACCGATATCAGGACCCGGATCCGAGCAATGTTCCTAAGGTGATAGAAGCCACTTTGGATGACGGCGGACACCTGAGAATCAAGTGTCAACCTGTCATCAAGGACCATAACCATATCCTTAAACTGAATAGAGGGGGTCGAGGGAACACCTCCCAGTCTTTGGCTGGGATCTTTCCCTAACCCTTCACCATCCCATCGATAACCATGCTCCACCTCCAATACCGCCATCTTGTCTGGGTTGAGTCGTAGCCAGTAATGAGTCATCAAGTTCTGGATCTCAGCCAAGCATTTGTTAAACACAGATAATGCCATATGGTTTCCAGGTGCACAGGACAGGTATAGTTGGGTATCATCAGCATAGCAATGATAAACCAGCCCATACCACCAAATAATGTCTCCTAGCAGAAGCATATACACTGTGAACAGCAAAGGTGACAGAATTGAACCCTGTGGAACTCCACAGTGTAGAGGCATCGATCTGAACTCCTGCCGTCTCTCCACATAAGGTTTGTCCTGCAGGCCCTGGATCATCTTGGTTGCTCTACACTGCACTCCCTCAGGTAAACTGATGTCCTTTTTCAGATCTGGCACCAGAACTGCACACAGTACTCCAAGTGCGATCTCAACAAGGACTTGTACAATGGCAGAATGACCTCCACTTTCCTGGAGGGGATTCTTCTGTTGATGTATCCCAGCATCCTGGTGGCTTTGGCTGCTGCTTTATAGCAATGAACAGAGTGCTTCAAGTCTCTTGAGATGATTACTCCTTGGTCCTTTTCCTCACAGAACTGGATACTTGTAACCCTCTCAGCCAGTAACTGGTCCCTGTTTTTTTTAGCTCCTAAGTGCATGACCTTGCACTTCTTGGCATTGAACCCCAGCTGCCAGATACCCTACCACTTTTCAAGACTCGCCGGGTCCTCCCTGAGCTCCTATCTCCCCTCCTTTATCTCCACTTCCCCACAGAGCTCAGCGCTGTCTGCGAATAGGCAGATTTTACCTTTGATTAAATCTGCTAAGTCACTAATATAGATATTAAACAATACTGGACCGAGCACAGAGCACTGTGGGACCCCCCACTAGTTACATGCCTAGGCATTAAACATAGAAACATAGAAGTTGTCGGCAGATGGGGACCATACGATCCATCAAGTTTGCCCTTGGCATCCTACCTCCCTATTTAGATGCCTACTTGTGTGTATCCCACAGTGTCTGTCCCATTCCAGCTTGAATTCCCCCATTGTCTTGGCTCCCACCACCCCCTCTGGCAGACTATCCCATGGTTCCACAACACGCTCTGTAAAGAAGAATTTCCTCATATTGATTCTAAACTTTCCTCCCTCAAGTCAAAGGTTGTGCCCTCTAGTCCTGCTGTAGTTCATTATCTGAAAGAGGTTCTGCATGTGCACCCTGTTGTTGTCTTTAAGGTATTTGAATGTTTCTATCATGTCCCCACCATTTCTGCATTGTTCTAGGGAGTATAATTTGAGGTCATCCAGTCTTGCCTCGTAGGGTTTCGGATGCAAGCCTTGCACCATCTTTGTTGTTCTTCTCTGTACCATCTCCAGCCTATCTAAGTACTTCATGAGGTGTGGCCTCCAGAATTGTACACAGTACTCCAGGTCAGCCTGACCAGGAACCAACACAGGATTATGATTACTTCATGCCTTCTGCTCGTGATGCCCCTCCTTATGCATACCAGGATACCACTAGCCTTAGTACTGCCTTTTCACATTGTCTACAAACCTTGAGGTCATCTGATATGATCACCCCTAGATCTTACTCCTGCCTGGTAGCCACCAGCTGCTCCTCCCCCACTGAGAATAGTTTCTCTGAGTTATGCTTTTCCAGGTGCATGATCTTGCATTTTTTGACATTGAATTTCAATTGCCAGGTCTTGGACCACTCCTTCAGTTTTTGGAAATCAACTTCCATGCTTTGCTGTCCCTCTTTTGTGTCTACCCTGTTGCCGATTTTGGTGTCATCTACAAACAGGCACACCTTTCCCTCCAGTTAATCCTCAGTGTCACTGATGAATATGTTGAAGAGGATCAGCTCCAGACCTGAGCCCTGTGGGACCCCACTAGTTACTCTCCCCTCCACAGACAGAGTGGCATTTATTAATAATTTTTTAGTTCTCTCATGCAACCAGTTTCTGACCCAGTTTGTACCATCAGTTGCAATTCCCATGTTCTCCAGTTATTTGACTAGTCTCCTGTGTGGAATGGAGTCAAAAGCTTTGCTGAAGTCCAGGTAACAGTCCTCCTCCCCACTACCACCCTCTGGTTTATATCTTGCAGCCAGCTCTTGATCCACCCTTCCAGCTTCGCCCCAACTCTTAGGTCCTGCAGCTTACTGAGCAGTTTTATATGTGTCACAGAGTCAAAGGCCTTGCTGATGTCCAGATACAGGACGTTAACCACCTGGTCACAGTCAACAGTCCTTGTGACCCAACTAAAAAAGTCTATCAGGTTGGTCTGGCAGGTCCCCCAAGACAAACCCATGTTGCCTTTCATCCTGGAGACCATTTACCTACAGAATGTCCACTAGTTTCTCCTTTAGTATGGTCTCCATCAATTTGCATTCAATGGAGGTAAGGATAACTGGTCTGTAGTTACCGGGCTCATCCCTGGGTCCACTCTTGTGGAGGGGCACCACATGTGCCATTCTCCAGTCCTGAGGCATGCACCCAGTCTCTAGCAAGGTGTTGAATAGGTCCGCTAGGGGGCTAGCCAAGACTTCCACCAACTCACTCAGAACTCTCAGGTGTATGCCATCCAGTCCAGGAGCTTTGTCCACCCTATGCACCCTAAGGCCCTTTAAAACCTTGCCTCCTGAATTGCTCCATCTGTTTTACCCCCTTCCCTTTCTGAACCCCTATTTTTCCCTGTGGCTCAGGTCAATCCTTCTCTCTAATGAAAACCAAGCTGAAGTACTTATTCAGTTCCTCCGCCTGATCCTCACTACTCTCTGCCCATCTTCCCTCTTGCTTTAATCTAACTGTCCCATCCTTGATACTCCTTTTTCCCTTATGTACTTGAAAAAGTCCTTCTCCCCTACTTTAATCCCCAGAAATAGTTTTATCTCCTCTGTGACTTTTGCTGCCCTCACCACTCTGCCTGCCTCTCTTGATGTGACTGAGTGAACCTCCCTGTCTGTATTCTTCAGAGTATGTACTTATGAAGGGTTGCTCTCTTTTCCCTCACTTCTGCTGCCTCCTTCTTGCTGAACCAGCTGTCATATTCATGAGGTGGCAGGATTTGAAAATGTTCTTAACCCTTGTTCATGAGGTGGGGTCATAAGAAGGCTATGTTTAAAATATAGATTACAAATATGAAAACACAACAAAGTTATGAGCCTACATTGAAACATTTCAATGCATGCATGCAAGTGTGGTCATTTTCAATATTTTGACCCCAACCTTTCAACATAGCAATTTTTTCATGTCACCTCATGAATGTGACAGCTGTCATTTTTCAAATCCTGGCTAAAATGTGTTTTCACACTTGTGAGAAATCACCTTTCAGGCATGATTTGAAAAATGTCTCCATCATTGTTCTTGAGGTGGGGTGATAAGAAGGCTATGTGGGGTCATAAGAAAGCTATGCTGAAAATTTGTGAAAAAAAATATTAAAAAACAACAAAGCTGTAAGTGTGCATTGAAATTATTTAATGCACGCTCATAACTGTGGTAATTTTCAATATTTTGACCCCAAATTTTTAAGATACTTATTTTTTTCACACAGTTTCATGACAGCTATTAATTCTCAAATCCTAGTCAAAATGTGTTTTCACACTTGTGGTGTAAAATTATGTTTCAAGCATTGTTTTATAAATTATCTCTGTCATGTTTGGAAGGAGTGGTCATAAAAAGTCTATGGGCCTGATTTCAAAAAGCCATAACCTGGCAAAAGGTGCCTACGCCAAACTGCTTTGATAAAAGAAGCATCTCATACTAAAATCTGTAACAGTCCCAATTCTCAAATGGTGGGTGTGTCAAAATTGGGCTGCCTTGTGCCAAAGCTGCCCTGTGCCACCCTTGCTGCAGAAGATCCAGTTCACCAGGTCACAAGGGGGACTTGTGCCGTGACAAGGTTGCAGCATCTGCTTATTTGGGATTTTAGAAGCCCTGCTGTAGTTGCATGAGAGGGCTTAAGTTAGATCAGCCATGAGCTGGTCTAAGGGCCCCATGCCACTGACTTGGAGGGATATGAGTAGAGGGGGGAGCTGCAAGTTAGGGACCGAGGTGGAGGGACCAGCAGGGGTGCCATAGTGGGCGATAGTTTCATGGCAGCAGTGGCAGGAGTCAGAGGTGGCACCCTGCAGAGGTGGTCAGATGACCTCCTAATGGGCATAAGATGATGGGCATAGGTTTCAACCTTGCTGCTGAATGAATGAAACCTGTATGTGAATGAAAAGACACACTGGCTCGCTAACATAGCACAAAGCCCACAGTGAGTATAAACACTTGCAAATTACAATTGCGGCATGAAGCATAAAGAGGATGACAAGAAATGTAGTGATATGTAATCTTATAACAAGCAGGATGTAGGGAGGAAAAAACAGGACGAGTTGAAAAATTTGATTGAAATAAAAGGGAGAAATAAACAGCTAAAGAGAAGAGTGTAACATCAAAGACAGAGTGTGCAAGAAACTGATAGATTCTAGCAAAGGATTTTGATAGCTGAATGTGTGTTGTATCAATGGCATGATAGAGGTTGAATAAAAGCATCAGACACCAAATACATAGAGCACAGCGGCAGAGATGGGATTTAAGAAGTGCGTCAGATGCCAAATGCAGCATCAAGAATAAGAGAAAAATTTTTAGTTTAAGGAGAAACCAGAAAAGCTAACATGAAGGTAACAAGCAATGCTGTGAATGTGAATTTTTGTGATTCTTTTAAAAGAATATTAGCAAACAAGGAAACGCATGTGTCTGAGGTGAAAAGCTGGGGACAAATAGGTGAATATGTATAAAATAACCAGAAGTTTCAAATAACTTGATATACTTATTATCAATACATATGAAACTGAACAAGAATATTTTTCTAACTTAGTAAATCTCGAATATGAGAAGCTGAAGAATACACTTTCAGCAGCCAGGAGCCACTTTGGCCATGGCAGGTAGTGTTGAGCAAAATAACACTAGAATATAAATAATGGTGGCTGGTTGCACAGAGGTGCAGAACTATTGAAGCATTAATTATTGTGTATCTCATAAATCACAAGAAATTATTAATGCCAGATGTTAACTGGAGCATCTTTGCTGTAGGCACATCCAGGAGCAGGGTCATTCTTGATGCCCTACAAGGGGCATATCTAAGACAGCTAGTGTTGGAACCCACTTGGGAGGGACCAGTCTTAGACCTGGTACTCTCAAACAGGGATGGAGAAACAAGTGACCACCAAACAGTGTGGTTCACAATAAACACAGCCATAAAGTCAAGCCATACAAAAGCAAGAGTATTGGACTTTAGGAGGGATGACTTTGGGAAAATGAGAGACTGCCTCAGAAAAGCACTAGCAAACAGTCAAGAAGATGGGGTGGAGGAACAATGGGGAGTAATCAAAACAGCCATCACAGAGGCAGCAAGACTTTATGTGAACCAAATATATAAAACAAAATGAAGGAAAAAAACACTGTGGTTCTCAGCAATACTGTGAGAGGCTGTTCTTATTGTTCCTTAAAAGTATTGCATTGTATTTGACTGATCTACTGATTTTGTAATTATTTATTTATTTGAATTTTGTTGGACCGGTGAGACCACTGAGACAATTACAGTCCCTTTTTCAGGGTTGACCTGTGGTCACATATGACATAGCAGTACAACAAGTATCACCGAGTAGTACAACAAATAACACAGAACAGTACAGTGTACAGACAGGTAAGTACAAGACATCAGTGAGGCATCATCAATTCCATGTATAATTGGTCTACAGCCATATTTGAGCTATACCCAGCCAAAGAGGCTACATAGGCTGGGTGCTAAAATAAGTGGTTGTGAGCATAGTGCTGTAACTGTCTAATGGAAGAGAGTTAGAGGGAAGGGAAGAGGAGGAGGATAGAGTGGCAGAAACTGGAGAGGTAGACATGCATCAGTGAGAACAGGAGCAGGAGATGGGAGAGATAAGGGAGGCATATAGGCTGGACTTAAATAGAGGAAGACTGGTACTGTTCAGGTCACATGGAGGAAGAGAGTTCCAGCTAGAGATAGCAGCAAATAAGAAGGACCTCCTATTGTAGGTTAGGCATAGTTTGGGTATATCTAGAAGGGGTAGGGATGCTGAGCAGAGGGTGTGGGGAGTTTGTTTTAAGCTTATTATATCCCTTAGGCATAGGGGTGTGAAGTAGTGGACAAATTTAAAATATGGCACATGGGGAAGTACTTCAATTTAGATTCATAGATTAACCAGCCCAGAGAGGAGAGGACTTTGCAGTGGTGTAAACGGGAGTTGTCTCCCAGCACGAACCTCCCAATCCTATGGTAGGACTGGGATAGGAGAGAGAGAGAGAGAGAGAGAGAGAGAGAGAGGAGGAATTAGCTGTAAGCAAAAGGGGGGCTCCATAGGTCAGAAGGGGAGTGAGCGATGTGGAAGCAATTCTTAGGCTGGAGGCAGGGGTGAGAAACGGTTGGATTTGATAGAACAACCCAAGCTTCTCGTTCATAGATCTGACAATGTTGGAGACATGAAGATTGAGAGAGAGAGCAGTGTCTAGTGTGAAGCCCAGATATTTGAAGGACATGACTGTCTCCAGGGTGTCACCCTTGATGGATATGATATTAATGGGGGGTGGAGGATCTTTTGTAGACGGTGTTGGGAGAACAGCATGCATTTAGTTTTCTTGGTGCTGATGACCAGCTGATGACAGCTGAACCAGTCCTCAAGTGAAACAAAGTAATTGGCAAGATCCCTATTCATTTTGTCAGAATTTGATGAGGAATGATAGATAATGGTATCATCCGCATAAAGGTACAGAGAGGCACCACCACCACAAGAGTGGGGGAGGTCATTAATGAAGAGGGAAAACAGCAGTGGACCTAAGATGGATCCCTGCGGTACCCCATATGTTGTCTGCCTGGGTTCAGAGAAGGAGCCATTCTATTTGACTCTCTGAGAGCGGCAGGATAGTAGCTTTTATCCAGTTCCATGCATTGTTATCCAGACTTAAAGTATGCAGCAGGTGGAGCAGTAGATCATGGTTTACCAGATCAAATGCTTTAGTAAGGTCAAAAAATGGTACCTGTAGCAAGGCCCTCATCCATGGCATGGTATATGTCTGTTGTTAGTTTTACCAGGCAGTTTGGGTGCTATGATTCCTTCTGAATCCATGTTGATAGGGGATAGAAAGTTGTGTGATTCAAGGTAGTCTTGGAGGTGGTTGTAGACTATGCACTCCTGTATCTAGCCAGGTGGCAGAGGAGGGATATAGGTCTATAGTTATCGATGACAGTATTGGATCCCCCCCCATGTACAGGTGCTACCACTGCAATCTTTCACTTATCAGGTACTATGTTGGACAAGAAAAAACGGTTGAAGAGATCTCGGATCAGGCGAGCAAGTGCTGTTGCCCCCAACTTGAGACATTTTGCTTCTAGAGAGTCATGTCCAGCTGAACTTCTGAATTAAGGTTTAGGAGTAGCTTCTGGACAGCTTTGAGCTTGGCAAGTTTCAAGTGGAACTCCAGGCATCCATCAAGGGCCACTTTATAAGGTGGGGCCAGGTTAGGGGTGGAGGAATTATGGAAAAGTGAGGTGAATTTGTCAAGATCTGTGAAGAAGTTATTAAATCTTGTTCCTATGGATGCAGAGTCAGTAAGGGTAGAGCCATTTGCGAGGACTGAGCTGGGGGTGGATGCAGTTGTCTCTTTCAGCAGCGAGTTAATTTGCCACCAGAACTTCTTTTGGGTTACAGAGATTCTCCGTTTGGAGAGATTTAGCGTGAGCCTGGCCTTGTGAAGGGATTGTTTGCATTTGTTCCTGAGGAGTCGGTAAGCTTGCCAGTCAGAGGGTAGGTCACTCTTCTTGCAGGCACGCCAGGCTTTGTCCCTCTGGGACATAAGCATCCTAATTTCCCTAGTGAGCCATGGTGCCTTAATACCATTTGACCTACATTTTTTCAAGGGTGTATTTTGGTTAATGATGTGTGTAAAAGTTGTGATGAAGAAGTGTAGGGCATGATTTAAGTTCGGGAGGGCATTAATGACTGACCAGTCCATGTTAGTGATGGAGGTGACAAAGTGCCCTGCATCAAATTTGGATATGTCACGGACTAACGATATCTTGGGAGGGAGGTTAGGGTAGTTGTTTCTCCACACACAAAACAAGGTAGGTGAGTGATTGCTTAGGCAGTCAGGGAGTACACCGACTGCTTTTATCCTCGTTGGGCAGTTTGTAACTATCCAGTCTAGCAATGTATGTTTCCCTGACTTAGTGTTGACACGCTTGGGAGCTTGTATGAGCTGGGTTAGGCATGAGTCAGCCAGCGCAGCATGCAGTTTCACGGCATCTGGGTGTAGGCTGTCCTGGTTAAAATCTCTACAGAGTATGAGGTCATGACCATGGAGCTTATCTAAGTTCTCTAGGAGGAGGGCAGACTGACGAGACTGTACTTGGGGGCGTAGACACATCCAATGGTCAGTTTCTTGACATTTCCAAGTGTTAGAGAGGCAAAGAGTGAGTCAGCTATAGGTGTATCCCCACCAGGATTAGGGAGTTCAGTGACATCCAGATTAGACCTGAAGTATAGGAGGACATCACCGCCTGTTTCCTATCCTATCTTTTCTAAGCAGCTGTAGCCATGTATGGCCACCTCATGCTGCTTTTGGCTGGTTTGAGCCAGGATTCAGATATTCAAAGAACATCCGTACCATCTGCATGACCCAGGCATCCAGTTCCACCATCTTGGGGTGAATACTGCAGATGTTAATATGAGCAACTTTTAGTCCCTTGATCTGAGGTGTGGACAGTGTAATGTGTGGGAAGGAGTAAGATAGAGTGGGCCCAGGGTTCGTTTCAATGTCGCCTGCACAAGAAAGCAGGAGGAGGACTGAGAAATGGAACCCTAGAGAGACAGTGGAGGACAGCATTCCTATTACTGATAGACTTTGAGGTATGGAGGTGCTTATAGAATTATATACAGTGTTGGTATAGTATTATTTGATAGTTTTTGTGTGCCAGTTAAGTTCTGAGTGAAAAAATGGTTGGAAAGAAGTCAGGTATTAAGGTTAGTGTGTATGGTGGACATGGACATGGACATTTGAGTTTTAAATCTCCTCCTCCTGAAGCTCTGGCTGTAATGTCTCATGATATGAATATTGAATTTGATGGTGCTGCAGGTCCTTCCATCAGCAATAGTACTGTAGGCCCTGTGGTTGGCAGTAGACTGGTTGCAGTTAGTAGCAGCATCACTACCGGTCCTGTGGTTGGCAGTAGAGTGGTTGCAGTTAGTAGCAGCAGGTTAGGCAGTGGCACTAAAGTGTCTCCAATAGGTCTGTGTTCTTCTGGTAGTGCAGTAAGTAAGGGTGGAATCAGAATTGGTTACATAGATACATAGACAGTGTCTGCAGGTAAGGGCCTATGGCCCACCCAGTCTGCCCATTTGAGCTTGTAAGTTCAGTTTGTTTTCCTAGAAGTCTGTTGCCCCTAACCCCTGACCTCCAGAATTCCTTTATGTCTATCCATGCATTCTTAAATCACGTGATTGTTTCAGCCACCACCACTTCCTCTGGCAGGGTGTTCCACTTGTCCACCACCCATTCTGTGAAGAAATTCTTTCTCATGTTTCCTCTGAATCTTCCTCCTCCAACTTCATCCCATGCCCTCTAGTCCTGGAACATCTTTTTCGCTTAAAACAGTGTTTTCCTGCACCCTGATCCTCCCTGTAAGATACTTGTATGTCTCTATCATATCCCTCTCTCCCTCTCTCCAGGGAGTACATGTTCAGTTCCTCAACCTGTCTTCATAGGGACTTGTGATGCAATCCATGCACCATCTTTGTTGTCCTCCTCTGAACCTTCTCTACCTGTCTATGTCCTTACGTAGGTATGGTCTCCAGAACTGTACACTGTACTCCAGGTGGGGCCTCACTAGTGTCTTGTATAGCGGAATTATGACCTCCCTTTCCTGCTGGTGATGCCCCTGCCTATACATCCCAGTATCCTATTTGCTTTACCTGCTGTCTTGTCACACTGTTTCCTCACCTTAAGGTCATCAGAGATGACAACCCCAAGATCCTTTCCTGCTTGGTGCATGCTATATCCTCACCCCAACTGATATATTGTGCCAGAGTTTTGTGCCCCTATATGCATTATCTTGCACTTCTTTTGCATTGAATTTCAACTGCCAAACCCCTGACCATTCTTCAAGTTTCTGCAGGTCGCTTCTCATTCTGTTCACACCCTCTGGTGTGTCTACTCTGTTACAGAGCTTTGTGTCATCAGCGAACAGTGAAATTCTGCCTTCTAGGTCCATGCGCAATGTCACTGATGAAGATGTTGAAGGACCGGTCCCAGCACTGATCCCTGTGGTACCCCACTGGTCACTCTTCCTCTGTGGAGTGACAGCCATTTACCACCACCCTCTGTGTCCTGCCATTCAGCCAGACCTACCCACCACACTACTGTCCTGCCCACACCATATTCCCCAGTTTGTGTAATAGTCTTCTATGTGGCACAGTGTCAAAGGCCTTGCTGAAGTCCAGATAGGCCATGTCCACTGCCCTCCCCTGATCCACCTCCTAGTCACCCAGTCAAAATTCAACGAGTTGGTCTGACATGACCTCCCCTGGGTGAAACCATGCTGCCTTGGGTCCTGTAGTCCATTGACAACCAGATGTTCCACCAATCTCTCCTTCAGTAGTGCTTCCATAATCTTCCCCACTACCGAGGTGAGGCTGACTGGTCTGTAGTTCCCTGCTTCCTCTTTGTTCCCACTTTGTGTAAGGGGACTACATCTGCTGTCCTCCAGTCTTTGGGTACCTCCCTGTTTCCAGTGATCGTTAAACAGGATAGCCAGAGGTTCAGCCACCACCTCTCTTAGTTCTTTAAGGACCTAGGGTGTACCCCTATCTGGCCCCATTGCTTTATCAACTCTTATTACTTCCAGTTCCTTCAGGACCCTTTTCTCGTAAAGGGACTTGTGTCCATTTCTGCACCATCTCACCCCTGTACTCCCTTCGGACCCATTACCATCCTCTTCCTCAGTAAAGACTGAGCAGAAATACCTGTTCAATATGTCAGCTTTACTGTTGTCATCCTCCACGCGGCCCCCATCCTCCCCCTTCAGTCTCACTATCCCTCCCTTTGTCTTTCTTTTTTCACTTATGTACCTGTAAAAGGTTTTGTCCCCTCTACCCACTGATTTTGCAATGTGCTCTTCTGTCTGAGCTTTGGCTTCTCTTACTGACCTCCCTGCCTCCCTTTGCTTCTCCTGGTACTTCTCCCTATCCCCTTGTGCCTGTGTCTTTTTGTATTGCCTGAATGCAATCTTTTTGGCTTTCACTTTCTTTGCTACCTCTTTGGAAAACCATAATGGTCTCCTCTTCCTTTTCCTCTTGCTAACCTGCTTAATGCATAATTTTGTTGTTCTTGTAATCCCATTTTAAATACTGCCCACTGTTCCTCAACCCCGATTCCTGTCCCATTCCCTTAATGCCTCTTTCAAGTATCTCCCCATTTTCCCAAAGTCTGCCCCCCTAAAATCCAGGATACGTGTTTTGTGTGGTTTGGTTCCTGCTCTTTCTGTGATTTCAAACCACAATGACTGGTGGTCACTGTTTCCCAGGTGCTCCCCACTGTTACCCCCATCACACTGTCCCTGTTTGTGAACTAAGGTCCAGTATTGCCTTCTGCCGAGTTGGTTCCATGACCAGTTGCTTGAGGAAGGCACCCTGAAGGGAGTCCAGGATAAATCTGCTCCTAGTTGATGCTGCTGCTGGGATGCTCCAGTCCACGTCTGGAATATTGAAGTCTGCAACCAGTACTACCTCACCCTTGTCTACCATCCTTTGGATGGCTAGCATCAGCTCCCTATCTGTTTCTTCCTCCTGGGCTGGTGGTCTATAGACCACACCTGTGCGGATGGCTGTCCCCATTTTCATTTCCAGCTTAACCCACAGTATCTCTCCCCAATTTTGTTCCTCCTGGATCTCTGTGTACTTTTTCCATAATGCAGGCAATAGCAAAAGTAGTGTGAGCAACAAAGCGATTTAATTTTGCTGAGAATGCAGCAGCCAAATTATGTGTGTGTGTGGAGGGGGGACTGAAAACTGCAGTTGATGTTGCTACATTAATGCTTGATTCACAGGATGATTCTCAGCCTGAAAATCCTGATTTGTTTTCATCTGTGATGGATTCACAGATTTCACAGTGTTGTAGTTTTGAATGTGATATTGAGGATGATGGTCCCATAGTAAAGGTGGTCAGTAAAACTATTGATTTTGGTGACAGTAAATCTGCAGTGTCTATTGATAATGATGTTTTGATGGTGGTTAATGAGGAATGGGATGCTACTGTAGCAGACATTAGTGGTGTCAGTGATACTGATAGTGTTAGTGTTTGTGATTTTCAGGATGTTCAAAATGACCCTGTAATAGATCCTGATTACCAACCTCCCTATGTCCCTGTTAACAATTCATGTATCTTTCCTCAGAATGTAAATGTAAAAGTGTCATCACAAGCACAGAATGAAACATCAGTGACTGTTACCAATAACATGCAATCTCCAATGCCTATTCGTGTCACTACTAGTAATGTCATGCAGCAGAAGCACCCACATGGGCCTGTCATAGATGCATCACAGTGGCAGATCACAGTCAGCAGTAAGGCCGAGAGTGTTTCCCCTTCTAAAAAGCAGTGTAGAGTGGGCAAATCTCTAGTGCAGAATTTTTTTGCATTGCAAGATAATGATGACAGCACAGCTATTTGCAAAATATGCTGAAGTAAAGTGAGTCGTGGCAAGACAGGGTCAAACTTAGGAACAAGTGGGATGCACTCATATCTCCAAACCGAACACACCATTCGCTGGCAGCAGCATAAATGTCAGGCCTCCCAGGCAGAAAACAGTGACTCTGTTCTTGTACTGAACTACTTATTGGACCCCGTTTACAGTGAGAGTAGTGTTCTTCCACCACAAATAACATCCACCCAAAGCATTCTCTTTTGTTCAAGGTAAATCATCATCCTGTTTCTCATCCTCCTCTGTATGTTCAGTATGTTCAGACTTCCCTCACCACAGTATCATGCCACAAAGTTTTCAAACTCCTTTCAGTTCCAAAGTCACCCATACACAGCTGTGAATTTCCAAGTCAGTGGTCACTATAAGGCAACCTAATATTAAGGAGGCATTGTCCAAAAATACAAAGTACCATAGGAATCATCCAGTTGCAAGGCACTTGAATGCAGCAGTTTCTCAAATGCTTGCAACGGATCTTCTTCCATACTCTTTTGTTGAAAAATCTGTTTTTTGGTAGCTCATGAGTAAGGCAGTACCCAAATATTGCCCAGCAGAACTTACTTTTCAACGAAAGGTGTCCCTGAGCTGTACAACACAGTATGTTGTACAGTTTCACATGTCCTGTCACACTCTGTGGTCAACACAGTGCATCTCACCACTAATATGTGGACCAGTGCGCTGGGATCCATAGTTAGCTTTATGTGTGTTACAGCACATTGGGCACACATCCCTGGTGTGTATGGTATTTCACCTTGTCCTGCAAGTAATTGTCATTTGCAAACCACATACGGAGGCAGTGGTGGTGTGTACCAGCATGCAACAGTAAGCATGCAAAGTATGCATGGCTCACACACAGCCGAAAGAATTCTTGAATGTCTAAATGAGACAATTTCTCATTGGCTGAAACCACATGTACTCAAAGTGAGTTTCATTTCAAGTGGCAACGGAGCCAATGTAGTGAAAGCCATAAGTGATGGTGGCTTTGAGCACATTCTTTGCTTTGCCAATGTTTTGAATCTGATTGTATGTCAGTTGTTAAAACATGAGTCAGTGGACAGCATGATGACCATTAGTCATCATATTTCTGGACATTTCGGTCATTCCTCAAAAGCTTGATCTGAGCTTAATGTGTTGCAGCGTTCATACGGTGTGCTACACCACTGTCTCAAGCAGGATGTTCCCACAAGGTGGAACACAACTCTTTATACGCTGGAACGCTTGTTTGAGCAGTGTAAACCTGTCAATAACTATGTCATGCAGCTTCGTGATCCCCTGACTCAACAAGCAATGACACTTAGTCCATCTCAGTGGAGGGTCATGGATAGTGTAATACAGGTTTTGTGCCCTTTTGAACATGCCGCTCAGGCTGTTAGTGTTGAATCAGCATATTTGAGTCAGGTTACTCCGTTGTTGTGGATACTTAAGAAGGCAGTGGTCAACTTGAATGACCAATTTGAATGTGCAGCAGGTGAGGTTGGTGTGAACCTGTGTAACCGTATGATGGACATCTTAGAAAGCGAAAATTGTGCCTGTTACATGTCGCAGAGTGATTCATACTGGATGGCCAATTTACTTGATCCCCAGTACAAGCATGGTATTGCATCACTTCTGCCAGGGGGTAATGTAGAGGTTGATCATTGTTCACTTGATCTTTGTGACAAAGTGCAAAACAAAATGCTTGAAACGGATGTCAATAAAACAAATGAGGACAGTACCCAGCAGCATGTGTGTGCCGGTTCCCAACTCTCTGTGTCATTAAAGTTATCAACTTCTTCAGTACTGAAACCCACCCGCAATCCATTGTGGTCAATATTACAGCAGGAGGGTGTTTCTCAGCCCCAGAAGCAGGAATACAGCAGCAGACTGCAGATGTCAGCGGAAAACATGGTCACTGCCTATCTTGATGATCCTGAGCAGGTATCTGTTGAGGATGACCCTTTGTTAATATACTGGCAACACAAGGTGACAGTGTGGCCTGCATTGGCATCAGTTGTACTGGAACTGTTAAGTTGTCCATGTTCCAGTGTAACATCGGAATGGATTTTTAGTGCAGCAGGGGCAATTGTGTCAGACCATTGGATATGTCTGTCTGATTTAAATGTTGAGCAACTGACATACATAAAAATGAATAAACATTTTATTCCACCTCAATGGTCTTTGTCTGGCGGTGACACTGTTATGCCTAGTGGTGATGATGAAGGCATGGATGATGATGAAAATGATGTTAATCAGGTAGAGGGTATGTGTTCTGATGGTGAGAATACATCAGAGGGACATATGTTTTAGTTACATAATTTTGGAGTTTGTTTGTGACAGCAAATTGCTTGAAAGCATTTATTTGTATCATTTTAGTTACCCAATGAAGTCCAAATAAGCCTTTTTTTTGTCACACATTATTTGATAAATGTACTCCATAGCCAAGTACATACTGGTAATACAAACACTGAAACAGCAGCTTCATAGTAGCTGCCTCTCCCAATCTGGTCACTGACTAACCTTTTGATGATCTTACTAATAAAGTCTGACTAAAATGTCACCTGTAGTGTAGATGTTCTTCACTTGTAATGTTCTGTATCTGCATATAGGCCAAAACAAATTCCAACGTTCCCATCTGAAAACCACGCCACCGTGTAGACACACACACCCCTGTTCTGAGATGTGTGTCACACAATGAAGGCTGCGTGAGCATGCCCCATTGGTGTGTATGTGGCTGATATTTATTATTTTGACATGTTTATACACTTTACTGTTTGTATTTCATTAAATCAAATCAATTGAATGACGAATGTGGACCGTATCAGTCAACTAACTCATTTCTTTGATTTCATGAAATCCAAATTGTAACGGGTGTATACAAATATGTTGAAAGAACAAAATATCTCATGCAAGTCAACGGGGAACAGTCAGTTATGCAGCCTTCATTATGTGACATCACAACAGGGCTGCATGTGTTGATGCAGGGGCATGGTTTTTGGGTGTTGAAGTCGGTCTTGTTTTGGCCTGTATTATGACTAAAAAGAAGTTAAATCTTGAGTGACAGAACATATAAACTACACTGAATATGTAAGCCAAACTTCATGAGGAGGATATTGAAATAGTTATTCATTTAACAGGCAGGGGAGGTGAGCTGCTCTGACAGTACTAGGAAGATGCTTTTTTGACATCCTTAGTACTTGTTTATTAATCCATCTCCATCGGGTGAGAATATCATAATAGTTTCCTAACGTTCCTCATGTTCAGAAAGACATTCTTCATCAGAGGATTAGAAACATTTGTGAACAGGTAGTATATATATAGTCTTTCCTTATTAAACAATCAGTAATCACAGTTTCATTCCAGATTGTTATGTCATGTTAATTACATGAAATGACAACTGCAGTGTATGGTTCATTTCCTGAAGATCACATTCAGAAGTACATGCAAATTATATATACTCCATTAGTAGTATGTTATGGATGAAATGTAAAATAAGGAATAGTTTTATATACTATTTTACCAAAGTGCATATAAAAGTGTAAACGATCCATATGTAACATTGGTGGCAACATGAATCCATAATTGTTTTTAAATCATTTTATTATATATACTCTTATTCCAAGGCTAACCATTAGGTTGCACAAGTTGTATTTGTTAATTTTCTCTGGGTTTTATTGTTCCCAAATTAGGAAAGAAGACAATAGAGCTAGATTGAGACCCATATATTTACAGTTCAGTTATAGTACATCATTACTGCAATCTGCTGTTTAAGAGAGCTATAAGAGTATGTATCATGATAACATTAAATAATGAAACAAATATTGGTTATTTTTTGCACACATTTTTACATTAAGGGCTAGATATTCAGAAATGAGCCACAGGCTGGCGCTAGTCCAGTGCAGCACAAATCCGATGCACCATGGCACAACAAGTGCCATATTCAGAGGCTGCACATGCTGAACTGCACCAGTGCAACACGGCTGAATACGGCAGAGGTGCACCATGGCACAACTGTGGATGCACCATGGTGCAGCCACAGGTGCCCAATGGGGTAACCACAGATGCACCATGGTGAAACCACAGGTGCGCCATAGGGCAACCACAGGTGCACCATGGGGCAACCACTGGTGCACCATGGGCAGACATAGATGCCCCAGGCAACTGTGGGAGCAACCAAGTGGTGGCACGGGACACAACAGAGACCCAGGGACAGAGCCAGGGCAGTGGAGCAACAGGTCACAGGAGGCCACAACCAGCGGGGCATATCATGGCACACACAGGCACCCAGACCCCCACCCCAGAACACAACAGTGGCACAGACAGGAGGCAACAGGGGTGCCATGGGGATGGAGGCACCAAGGGGCCCCCAACAGGCAGCAGGCCATGTCCTCCTTGCATAACCAGACCAGGCCAGGCCACGCCACACCCAGGATCATGCAGCCAAGCAGACACACCCACCACACAACCCTGACTGCCACCTGAAGGGCACTCGATGGCACAGACAGCAACCAAGGGGAGGGACACCACCATCATGGGACACACAGCAGCACACAGCAATGCACCACAGATGCACAACACGTGCTCCAACACATGTACACCACATGGACAGGCACTGGGCAACTGCAGCATAGTTCCTCACGCCACCTGCAAAGCAGACACAGGCACAGGCAGGTAAGGCAAAATAGAAATGTGTTGTAAACAACTATTTACAGTATCAAGGGGGTGGGAAAGGTATGATAGCAAGGGAAGGGGACGGGGAACAGGGACTGTACAATGGGACGAGGGACTGGAGGAGGATGTATGGCTGTGGACACAGGGGAACACAATACAGGGCTAGCAGTGCCCGTGTCCAGCCACCCCCTGCTGCCACAGTTGCCTCCAGAGTTATATGAGCAGCCTCTAGACCTGGAATACGGTCTTCATTCTGGTAGAGGTCACCAATATTAGCTGCCACAGGAGCCTGCAGTACAGTGGCATCCGTCGTCATCTGACGGACACCTAGGACAAGGGACAGAACAGGTGATCAGTGCAACATCCCAAGAAACATGGTTAACCACAGTGCTGACTGAGCAGGGGAAACACACTCCCTGGAGGGCTCATACAGGCCACCCATAGGGTTGAGGGCAAACACCTGCTGGCAAAGGGGCACACCACATCAGAGCACAGCGGTGGTCTGTGCTGCACAGTGGCCATCCGACTGTGACATGGCCATCTGACTATGACATCAGTGGCGGCTGTATGCACACCCACCCCACCAGCAGCAGGCACACATGACCGATGGATGCGCCACAGTGGCGGGCACCACCCACAGTGTGACACAGACAGCTGCCATGGCACACAGCACAGGCAGCCATGCCCGCACTCATGCCCCTGCCACCCCCATTGATGGTGCACAGAACAATGTCAGTGCCTACCTGCCCTCTGTGGCCCCACTGGTGCTGGTGCTGCTGCCGCTCCTCCTCCTCCTCCTCCCTGGGCTGCCACCACTTGGTGACCCACCAGTGTTGCCCAACACCTGTCCTCAGGTCCTGGGAATGGAACAGAAACAGATACACATCAGTAACCAAGCACAGCTGCTGCCCACGACCCCTATCCCTGTGTGCAGGGTAAGCCCCTGCCTGACATGCCCACGGAGTGGCAGCCAATGCAACTGGTGAAGAATGATGCCACCCACACCTTGCACAATGGTAGTACTTCTCACCCTGCAGGTCATGCCTCCCCTGGTCGTGCCTGAAAATAGGCAGGATTTGTCTAGTGTACTTACCCAGTCAACAAAACTAAATAAAAAAATGCCAGGCAGCCTAGTCAATACCACAGTAGAGCACCAGGGCACACATGCATGATGGGCCTACTCACCTGGCTGTGGCATAGCCTCACACCAGACGCACACTCCATCCTCCGGAGGTGCTCTGGGTCCCTCTGCATTAGGTCCCTGTATCTGTGGTGACACTATTCACCACTCCTGGCCACCCCTGTGCATTGTGTGAAGGCAGCAGCAATCACCTGCCACATAGCCACCTACTGCAGTGGTGCCTGCCCAAAGAGCTGGGTGTATGTGGCTGGACACAGGCCAATAGGTTTGCCAGCTCTACCTGCGTCCAGTTGGCCACCCGTGCACCACACCACTGTTGCTGCACCAGCATCACTGGTCTGTATAAGCCATGGATCAAAATGGCAGCATGAAGCACACGTGGATAGTGCATGCACCAGATGAGTGGGCCAAGAGGACATGTGCTGTGATAGGTTATCACGCAGTCACAGAGATGCACAGCATGGGCATGGCCCAGCAGGGTCACAGGTACGGTGGTCACCCGGGGGCAAAGGTCACAGCAGGGGTCTCAGGGATCATCCACCACTGTGTGACATGCACAATCGCAGCCATGGTGCACCATACACATGGGCCCTATTATGCAATGTGCAACAGTGCACAATAGGTGGCAGCACACTGTCCTGTGCATGCGCATCATTGTCTTGCATAGTGCACATGTGCACATTGCACCATCGACTTGCTCCTGAGCAATCTCATCTACATGGAGCAAATTTTGAGATATTCAGCCACCACACGCTAATGAGCTCATCAGCCAATGCGTGGCACACTGTGGAAATTAGCATGTCATTACTGCGCCAATGCTCAATTGCCTCGTGTTGTGCTATTACAGCACCAATGGACTGGCACAGGCCGTGGACTGGTATATAGCAACCATCTGGGGTGTGTTACGCATGCTGCTGAGCCCAGCCAGCACAGCAGGGGGATAGAGTAGGCTGCTGCTGACACTGTCACACTTGTCCATGTCCACAGGTAGGACAGTGTCGAACGGAAGAGGTTGAGGAGCATGGGCCTGCTCACAAATGGAGGCCCAACCTCACAAAGGCAGAGGCAGATGCCCTGTTTGAGGCCCAACTTGACAGGAGTCACTGCTGAGTGGTGCCATGGGCACACCACAGGCCAGGGCTGAGGCCTGGGAGGAGCTGGCAGTGGGTGTCAACCAGCAGGGTAGCTATCAGTGGTCTGGGCAGGAGTGCAGCAAGAAGGTGGGCACCAATTAGTGGTGCATCAAAGAGAAGGTGGCAGCCATCCATGCAGCCTGGACAGCCACCGGAGGGGGCCCTGCTGATGTGCCACAGCTCATGGCGCAGGAGTAGTTGGTGGCATCCACCAAGCACCACAGCACTGTGGAGGGTGTACCAGGTGGAGGGTTTCAGATGGGTGGAAGCCCATCACTGCATGGTACTTATGGTGGGCATGCACAGCATGCACTGGCTGTGGGGGGGGCCCAGGGGAAATGGGGGTCTTGCATCATTTACACATCTGTCTTCTCTTTCAGCACCAGCACGCATGCATGCAGAGGATGGGGCACCAGCAGCAGCCATGGAGGCAGGCCCAGCCACAGAATACTAGCCATCCACCTCTGAGGGCATCCGAGGGCCTGAGTGGCTGCAGTACACCACCACTGTTTAGCTGGATGTCCTGGGCATGGGGTCAGATGAGGCCCTGGATGTGTTTCTGCAGGATGCCAACCACAGCATCCTCTGTAAGGAGGCACAGATCAGGGCGGGGTCCAACTCGGATGATGACCTGACCATGATCCTAGCCAGCATGGGTGGTGTTGTGGGGAAACCCCAACACCAGATACCATCACAGGCAACGTGCCAGTGGCCTGACAGTGGTGGGAAAGCTGCCCGCTGCCACTGCAGGTGCTGCTGTGTGCACTGCCACAGCAGTGCCATGTGGTGGTGGTGGCAGCCATGCGAGGCACTGGGCAGCGTTCAGTGGCAGGCAGCAGGGCCACAGGGCAGCCAGACAAGGTGTCCACTGCTGGGGCTTCTGATAGAGACCTACCCCATGGGGACCCATTGTGCAGCATCCACCTGAGCAGGGGGCTATGCAGTGTGGTCATTCACCACAGGAGAGTCGACACCCACCCAGGTTCCCCTTGGCACCAACCCATTGGCAGAGCACACCCATTTGCTGAGGGCCTCCGTGGAGCAACAGGTGCTGCTTGCAGCTGGGTTGTGTGCACTGCACGTGGAGGTGCGTCAGGCAGCTGAGCAGCATGAGAGAGGTACTGCGCAGCTCCTGGCAGCTATACAGTGCTTGTGGGAGGACACGACTGCATCCCAGGATCACATAGCCAATGTGATCATGGATAGACTTGCACAACTGGCTGCCATAGGGCGCGTCCAGCCACCACTGGCACCATGTAGTGAACTGTCCACCCCACAATCCCGGCGTCAGGTGACACCATCCCTGTCAATGTCTGGCTCTGCTGTTGGCTTGCCTGGCACATCTTGGATGGGCCTGTTTGGGTGCCTACACACCCCTGTGTGGACCCGGTTATGGTCCCACAGTACAACCCCTGGGGGGCTGTTGCAAACACCCTCTGTGGCTGATGTGCAGCCTGTGGCTGTCGATCGGCTCCGGCGCAGCTGTCCCAAGGCTGTGATGGCCATGGTTCCACATGGAGGACCTGATGTGCATGCCACCTTGGCTGCAGTCTGCTGCCGCTGCCTTGTGCGCACATAGGTGGTGTGTTTGTGTACATACCACAGGTGTAGCACCTGTGTGTTGCATTGCATGCTGCCTGGTGTGCGTGCCTCGCCCGCCCACTGGCCCATTTGGCATGGGTGTGATGAGAGCAGTTCTGCACCGTTGTCCCTCTGCACCGGGTGCAAGCATCTGATCCCCACCACATGCCAGTGCCGGGCCTGGTAATGCGTGTGTGTGTTGCTGTTCACTGCTGTGTGTAGTTGTGTGTGGATGTGTGGCATTGACACCCACTCCTGCACCATGCCTCTTGTGTGCATGCCCATTGCCGTGCATGCTCCTGCCGGGTGTGCTGTACCTATGTGTGTGTGGCCAGTGCGTGGGTGTGGCACTACCTACCTCTGCGTGCACCATAGTGCTCCGTGCAAGGTGTGCCGTACTGGCATGCCATTCTCTGCAGCCGGGATCCCTTCACCCAGGTGGGCTGTCCACCACCCTCCAGCCCATTGCCATCGTCGTGCCGCCACTACTGTCATCCTCATCAGCCTCAACAGATATCCTACAGTCAATGGCCATGTTGTGCAGTATGCAGCAGGCCAGAAATAGGCCACAGGCTTTTGAGGGGCTGTACTGTAGGGCACCACCAGACCTGTCTATGTAACAGAACCATGCCTTCAGCATCCTAAATACACACTCAATGATGTTCCACGTGCTGGTGTGTGCCTCATTGTACTGTTCCTCTGCTGGGGACAACGAGTGCGATAGGGGGTGAGCAGCCAAGGCCTGAATGGATAGCTGCTGTCACCTGTGTGGATAATGACATGGTTAGCCCTGTGTCCCCTGTTGCTGTGCCCCTTGCCTGTCCCTGGCACCCTCACCAGTGTACCCACCCTGCCCTCCCCATCCCATGCCCTGTTCTGCCCAGCACCCTTGCCCGTCCCCTACTCACCCACTAGGTGGCCTGTGGGGATGTCTCCATGCTCAAACCTGTGGCACAGTGCAGACCTGTGCCAGATGAATGCATCATATGCACTCCCAGGGTGTGTGGCACAGATATTTGGTGATGTGCCCTTGGCATCACTCACCACCTGGCAATTCACACTTAGTAACCCTTCCTGTTCATATAGGCCACATCCTCAGGGCCAGGTGGCATGTGGATGCCCATGTGGTGCAGTCAATGGCCCCAAGCATGCCAGGCATGCGTGCTACCCTGTGGAAGTCCTGCATGGTTGATGTATACTCTGCCTGTGTGCTGGGGAAATGGATGTATTCCGGAGCATGTGGCAGCAGGGCATTGAGGAACTGTGTGAGGAGGTGGGACATGGCCAACTGGGTTATGCCTGCAGTGTCCCCTGTTGGTCTCTGGAAGGTGCCCATGGTGAGCAGGCACATGACTTCTGTCACCTTTGTCTCCACAGACATTGCTTAGCTCCATCTTGTGGGTGCCTGCATCTCCTCACTGCACTGCTTATAGAGCTGCCTCAGAATGGCCCTATTCAGGCAATACTGTCCCACAATCTCCATATCTGTGTAAGTCACAAAGATGGTGTGGGCACAGTACCACCTGTTCCAGGTGCACTGCCGACAGGCCCTTCCACGGCCACTTCTTCTGTTCCTCCTGCTTCCTCACACCCCTAATTACAACCTCCATTAGGAAGGGTGCACCACCATGGCCCCTGATGTCCTATCTCCCCTGGGTGGCCAGCTGCTGAAGGCTGTATGCCACCCCTGGTGCACTGCATGGCACCATGCATGCCTGTCCCTCTCACTCTCTCATCCTCTGGCTCACCTCCACTGACACCTCTGTCCTCTCTCCTGTGGCTGCTGGTGACAGTCACTCTGTCCCTCACTGGCTCTGTCTCCCTTGCTCTGTCTCTTTCTGTCTCTACACCATCTCTTGCCACTCTCTCTCTCTCTCCGCACAATCGCTGTCTGTGTGCTTGTGCCCTGTATTTATAGGCTCAAGTCTGCTCAGCACATCCAGGTTTTGCTCCCCACTTTTGCCATGGTTCCACGGTTGAATATCACACTGTGCCACATATTCATGGGCACGCCCCCTGCTCTTGCACATGCATTCATTATAGTTGCACATTGGTGCAATGGCACTTGTGCCACGCAATGACTCCCACTGACTATCGCTCCTTGGCGCAAGTCCGCACTTGTGCCGGTGCAACTCAGTTGTGCCATACGCAACTGCTTTGAATATCCCGGCCTAAGAATACAGATTGTTTCACACTTTACTCTGCACCATTTGTTTAACATGGTATATAAAACTACTCCCTCTCTTTTGTACTTCATGTCTTACTTTCAAACAGTTAGAATTATTATCATTCGAATGTTCTTCTGACTGTGATGTTTTTAAAAAAATTAACTATACAGTTTTTATGTGATTTGACATGACATAACCATGAAATAAATTATTGTATGATACAGATTACATATGAACCTGCTCACAAATGTTTGTACTCTTCTGATAAAGCATGTGTTAATGTCTGAAAGTTAAGTACAGGATATGATGCTGTCACCCGATGGAGATGGCTGAATCACATTCATCAAGTACATTTATGTGTTTGTTCCATTCTTCAAGGTATAGGGGTGACTTGCTGACTGTGACTTGGCTTAAAACTAAGTACTACGCTGTATCATGTGTTCATGGCCACACTACCACCCGTCTGTGTCCCACCTTTGCATTTCAATCACACATTGATTTCATTAATGATAAAACTGCATAGTAGCATTAATGCTACAGTCATTATTCCATATTTTGTATAAGTTGAATAGTGTTAAATGAAGTCATCTAACATGAAAATAAAGCACTGACCACTGAACTATCTCCCAATTAAATGGATGTCAGATGTACCATACATGTAATGATGTACTGTAAGTGTGAACAAGTTGGAAGTTTGTGCTGCTTAAATACTAAATTCTATGAATTGTAGTAATTCCACAGTGTGCTCCAGTAAAATAAATTTGTGAAATCCTGCCACATTATTGTTTGCAAATATACAAAGCTCTTTTTGATGTAGATCAGTTCAGCACTGTTGAAGCGATAAGGCAAGATGGGGGGGTATTATGGTTGCATAATGGACCACCTCAGGTGGGTTGAAGCACGAGGCATAGCCAACTGCTTCCACCGCCCGATAAGGGCCAATAACCCAGCATAACACACACCCCGGAGTGCCTTATTGCAATTATGAAATGTGTCCTTTAAAGGTAATTTTATGCATTTATTTAAACATGTTACTTTCAGCTGAGTAGTTGTGCTCATTGATAATGGACCTGCTAAAAGCAGCTCTTGGCCAATCAGAATTCATCATTTTTACACCCATTTCATAAGTTTCTATTATGAAATGGTACAAAGAATGCTGAATTTTGATTTGACGAGAGCTGCTTTCAGCTGGGCAGTTATCACAGCACAGCGTCCCAGCTGAAAGTATTATGTTTAAAATGCATAAAATTTACAAAACAATTACCCATTTCATAATCGCAATAAGGCACCCAGTGTGGGTGTATTATGGTGGGTAGACCTCTTATTGAGTGGTGGAACTAGGCCCAAGTGCCTCATGCTTCAACCTACCATGAGGTGGGCTGTCATCAGTGTCACACCATAACACACCTCCTGCCATGCCTTATTGCTTAATTGGTGCACAATTGTTATTTAACCAGCACAGGCAGCCTTCTCTCTCTGTAGATGATGTCATGTCAGTGTGTGAAAGGTGTGATGGACATCTGTAGAAGAAAAGACATTCCAAACATCATAACAACATAAACGTGAACTACTACAGTCCCTTCCTTATGCTGCTGCAGATGAGCCTTTGTTGATGTTACATTGTCCACACCGACAGAACCATGACCACTAATGCTGAGATGACCACACCAAAACAACAGAAACATGAACTACTAGTCTCTAAGCTGTTACTGATGATCCTTTGGTGATGTATGTTGTCCACACACGGCATGAGCCGTGACCACTAATGCTGAGATGACCACACCAAAACAACAGAAACATGAACTACTAGTCCCTAAGCTGTTACTGATGATCCTTTGGTGATGTGTACACTGTCCACACACACACGGCATGAGCCGTGACCACTAATGCTGAGATGACCACAACAAAACAATGTAAACATGAACTACTATGCCCCTACGCTTCTGCGATAAATCCTTGCCGATGTGCAAGCTGTCCAAACATCGGCATCATCCATCACCAGTAATGCTGAGATGACACAACAAAACAACATAAACATGAACTACTAGACCAGAAGGTGGTGCCACTTACCTGCTGTTTTCAAACCTGGCTGCATCCTCTACTTCTCTGACGTACGCTGCACTTAACCTCATGAAGAGCAAGACATAAACAGCTTCTACATATTATCTAAGGATGATGATGTGATGCCTCTCAATTGATGACAATTGTTCAGATTCACATGATAACAGAATTCTCATGCCAATATATCAGGTTAGTAGTTATTTATTATTTTGTTGTGAATTTCATTTATCTATAGCTGCATGTATTGTACTGTGATTGACTATTTCCATCTGCAGTGTTTTTCATTTTCCACTGTTTGTGAAGATAAGTATTTTCTGCTGATTGTGCTGTATTTATTTTCTTCTCTGTCAAATTACATTGTAACAATTAAGTCATATAGCTCACTGTGCATTGTACTCAGAACCTTTATGCACTGCAGGGGTCAGCTGGTAGAAAAATAGTAGGACAGGTTTGGGGAGGAGGACGTTGAGGTAGTGAAGTGGCCTACATGGTAACACCACTGCAGTTATTCTTATGTCCAGTCAGGGGAGACATGCCTCAGGCTACTTACTGATGTTAAGACTGCTATTATTATTGCTGAAAAACATGATTGTTTGTTTTATAAGTGGAAGAAATGTTAGTTGATGTAATGTTGTTCCTCTACAAATCTCTTTATGATTTATCTTTCAGGTATGCTGTACATTCCTGCACCTATGTGTCGCAATTACGATAGCCTGCAATGTCTGTCTGCACCATGCTGTGCGATTTCCACCAAGGAACACCGTAATGAGGAAGTACTAGGCCCTGAGACAGTGCTGCTGCGGATCTGACCACCACTCCTGCTGTGCTGTCACATCAAAGTCTGCTCATGCTCACTGCCACCACTCTCAAGACCTAAGCAAGGAACAACGTAATGAGGAACTGCTAGGCCATGAGACAGATCTTTTCTGTAATGTACTAGTGTTATTCTTATTTTCTGTGTGCAACATAATTCTTAAATGATATGTTAATGATATAAGTTCAGTGGTGTTGTGGCAGTGGGCACAGACAAGGTCGAGCACAAAGTTATAGGATAGTCATTTGGGTAGGCAAGCTCAATTGGCACTAATACTATTGTATGTAGGAACATGTGCATAAAGCCTAAAAATAGTGAACATTATTGTCAAGTAAAACAGCTTTTCTTTCTGTAAGTATTTACCGTCTTGTTACTTTAACAGGTATGTCCTGCACTGCTGCCGATGTTTTTACCATAATCATACCTGACTCCACCAACACTGCTGCCTCATGTTTTCGTACATTTCGTGTCCATCATACTCAAATGGTCAGGTAAGTGATTCTTGTATGCATGCTTTTTTCATATTCCACATAAAACATTATTTTCATTTTCAGGAAAGAAATATTAGGTATGTTTACTACAATGGATCATTAATGTCTGGTAGCAGGTAAGTAGTATTGTTCATTATGTAATTTGTTACACAGAAGTAGAGAATCAGAAGAATTGATTGAGATTTTTACTTTGCATTTTACCCCACATCAATGGTGTTTGGTAGTGTGACCATAACAACAGAAAAAACATGATCAATTCACTGACATGGTTTGTCAGGTTCAGTGGATGTACCGTTCTTAAGATGTACCATTTTCTGTGAAGTAAAGTGCAGGTACGGCAATTATGCAAATACTGTAACTAATTGCTTCTCTAAAGTTTTACATACAGTACATCAATTAAGAAATCAAATAAGGCATGACCAGGGGTTAGATTAACAGTGTGTTAATCAACCCCTAGTGGTATAATGTGGCACAAGCCACAGTTGAGTGTCATATTGCCCCTATGGGCTGATTGACTGACTGTTAATATAACTACTGGGAGTGCTTATTGCTATTATAAATAACCATTTGTCAATGCCGAATGTTGTCGCTCTGGCATTGGCTTTGGTAGTGCAGTGCGGAAAAACATTTTAGGCAGGATGTGAAAAATGACAGCAGTACAGTTCATAAGGAGGTATAAAAAATGCCAGTGTTGATAATGTGGCTTGTAAATATTGTAAATTTGCAAAGTGAGAATTGCGAAATGCACGCTTGTAACAAAGTCATTTTATGGACGTTTATAATAATTTTCAACATAGGTATTTTAGCACCTTCTGCTCATGTACAGTGTCACTGTTATTTCTCAAACTGTCCCAAAAAGTGATGGACGGCAAAACACATTTTGGGCATGATATGTGAAATGACAGCTGTACTGTTCATCAAGAGGTGTGGAAAAATGCCAATGGTGAAAATCCAGAGTGAAAATATTACAAATGCACAACGTTACGAGCATGTGTGCAATCTGCCAACGCACGCTCATAACACAGTCATTTTATGGAGTATCGTCACCAAATTTTTAACATATGCACTTTAGGACCTTTGCTCATGAACAGTGTCACTGTCATTTTCATAATCTGGCCCAAACACTGATTTCCCACAGCGACTGCACTGTTCACAAGGAGGTATACAAAAATGACAATGTTGAAAATCTGGCATGAAAATATTTCGAATTTGTGAAGTTAAGGCCTGCGTAGCAGCCACAGCACGCTCATAAACAGTTATTTGATTTTTCCATCAATATTGCAACATAGGCTTTTGAGATCCCACCTTAACAGTGGCACTGTCATCTCATTAATCGGTTCCAAAGGGTGATTCCATGCACTGACTGTGATATCACCTTTAAGGACCAATTAACGAATGACAGTGCCAGAATTCATGAGGAGGGGTCCCAAAAACCCCATGTTGAAAATGTGGTGGAAAAATTCCCAAAAATGCCCTAGCTATGCATTAAAGTTGAAAAAACCCTATTTATTCCATTATACAGTTTACCGGCATTTCCTCAATTCACGGTCAGCTTTGAAGAGTGCAAACGTGTTCCTGGTCCACCGAAGATCATCGTGCTGGACTCCAGGTAAGTATGGGGTGAGGGGGAGGTAGGCAGGGTGCACAGTGGGTGGGTGCAGGTTGTGGTGAGGGGGTTGAAAGAGTATGAGGACTGTTTTTGCTTTATAGGTTAAAAAATAAAAGACATCTGGGGACCTTTTCATTTTAATAGGTGCTTTGGCACACTGGGGTGAGCTCCTAGCATGCCACCCGAGGTGTGTGTGTGTGTGGTGGGTGCTTTAGCAGATGGAATTGGGCACCCCCATCGGCAAACAAGAAAGGTGCAGGAGCCGGGGGATTGGGCACCCCTCTTATCAAGCAAAAGGGGAACACGTTATACTGACAGGGAGTGGGCTCCCTGTCAGCAAAATTCAAGGGAGGGAGGGATTCATGCTGAGGATTGGCCCCACAGCAAAGAAAAACTGTTGGGGGGGCACATGATGCCGAGGGGATTGGGCAACCCCTCAACAATCAAAAAAAGGGGGCTTACATGATGCCGATGAGTACTGGGCACCCCCGTCAGCACACAATAAAGGGGGGGGTTGACAGGCAATAGTGGCAGTCACTGCCACCATGTTGCTTGCACGTAGGAGGAGGCGTGTTGTGGTCACACTACATAAGAGCTTCGCTCTCATTGCAGTGGACCATTTCTGTGATGTCTTCACCTCATTAGCTAGGCAGGGTGTCAGCCCTGGCTACTGGCTGATTGGAGAATGTGGGACGCACCTACTGGTGCGTGCTCTGGATTCACCCAACAGTGACTGTGCCTCCAAATCTGCACTACCGCAAGATGTTGACTGTGCAAGCATGCCAATATAAACATATTCTAAAAGAAAAGTGTTAAAATTATACTGTTTGAATGTTTTACTCATTTAGAGGGAGATTTTAATACAATAGTTCTTTCACCAACAGTTTTAGAATGCAGGGCTTCTAGGATCCTGACCATAGAAAAAACATGGAAACCAAGCTGATCATCCGCCTTGGCTCCCAGCAGCCCTCTGGTTTAGATGATAGTCTTATTTTCCACTAACATCTTTCAGCCATCCCTTTTTTTCCCTAAAGTCTATTTGTTTTTGTACTCATTTAATTTATTTTTCATTTTCACCATATGTCTCCATTTCTGTCTCCTTCCCACACATTTTTCACCTTTCAGCCTTCTTACTAGGCCCTGTTAATTAGTCTCCACCTGGGAACTTCCCGCTCTTTCACTCCCATTATGCTTTATCTTTCCCATCATCACCTTTTTATTTCGCAGATTCTCTCTTAATCTTACCATTTATCACTTCTTCTCCCTGAGCCTCCCCTTTCTTCTTTCTCGACATATATCTCTCTCTCATTTTACCTACTCCTCTACATTAACTTGTTTTTTTTTCTCTTTTAGATATTTCCTGAAGAAGACCTAAGGTCAAACGTAGATTTTAACTCTATTTTCTATTTTCAGCGTGCATTTAATATAACCATAAGTATATATATATATATATATATATATAATTAGAGCAAAAAACTCCATTTAATGCATTAATTAAGGTTGTTCACAGCAACAAAAGTGAGGAAATTAAGCTGTTAGGGTTGAAACCCCCCCACCCCCCAACCGGCACTTGGGTGCACATTGGGATGGTCAGCCCAAATCTCACCCCATGACATGTGTAAAGCAGCAGAAGTATAGAGAATGGGGTGAGAGTTAGGACCCATGATCCCAATGCCAGTTGGGGGGTGGGAGGGTCCAAGGGGGTTTCAACCCTAACAGCGAATTTCCTCACTTTTGTTGCTGTGGAATATCCCTAACTAATGCATTAAACGGAGTTTTTGGCCTCTAATTTCCCTTCTTTTTGAGAATGATAACGAGAAATAGTGAATGTAATATAGCAGCGCTCCAGCCACATAATGCGGCGGCGGGATTGTGGGCCGTGCTCCCGCCACATGATGTCTTGTGGCATAGTAACAGGAACAGCAACCAAAACAGAAGTGCTAACAGTGGTGCACATGGTAACACAAGCGCGAATGAGAACAGAAAGGGTAACGCACATGGTGGCGTAGACGGGAACGGTCTGCCACATGATGTGTTGTCACTTAGTAACATGATGCCTGCAAATGGAAATGTCAATGGGCATGGTGACGCAAAGTGAAACAGAAAAAGAAACAGTACTGTAGACACAAATGTCAAAAAATAACAGAAACGCAAGCACAAATGAAAACGCAAAGGATAACGCACATGGTGGCGCAGACGTCAACGGTAAGTGAAACGGTAACGGACCCACAAGCGGAAAGGACAACAGTAACATTAATGTAAGTGCACAGGCTGGTTTTCCCCAAAACCTGCATAGAGAAAGACAGTGAGTACAAATAATGTATGCATAATAATGAGTATTGGAGCAGAAAATGAGAACTTGGAATACTAAATACGTTATATCTCAGGAACCGTACGACGTAGAAAAAAAATTTAAAAGTCGTATGGTTTACAACTGTCCTGGCTAATTTGTACTTAGCATTTTTCCGACGAAAAGTCTGTATCTCGCACCGTTTCCAAGATACGGGCCCTGAAAGGCGCGGTGAACGCCGTAATGTTATCCTATGGGGAAAATAGAGAAGTTCGGAGTGCCATAACTTTGCCTCCCTATAATATTTTTTCACCAAACCACTGAAAGGCACATCTGTGGGCTGTTGGCTGTCTTCCCTCCAAATTTCAGGAAGAAAGACCAAACCATTACTTTGCAGCAGGGATCCAAAGGATTTCTGTAATGTCGGTCGCCGTAATGTTATCCTATGGGAAAAACCGTCAACTTTGGAGTGCCGTAATTTTGCCGCCGTGTAATATTTTTTCAATACATCACTGAAAGGCACATCTGTGAGATGTCGACTCTGTTCCTCCAAGTTTCAGCCCAAAACTCCCAACAATTCTTTTGCAGCGCAGTGTCAAAGAATTGCTGTCACTTTCCCACAGATGGAAAACTACTGTTCTAATTCTGCGAAAGCTTTCAAAGTTCGACACTTTCCTGAGCATGAAAGTAATTTGCAAAAGTACTTTTTCCAGAAATTTGAAAAACATATTTCTGGGGCCTTTTACCACAAAATAAAGACATGGCAAGCATCCTCAGGCTCCTACTAGGTGAATACAAAAAGAATTAGGTTGCTAGAAGGTCCCAAATTTAAATGCCAACCATTTTTCTGATCACCAACTGAAAACAAAATGTCCGATTTGCGAAAGTAACAGGCCCATTTGCAAAAGTAAAAGTGCATTTGCGACAGTGTCGAACTTTTTGTTAACTTTTCCCATTGACTTATAATGGGAAACTGTCTTTTGAATAACTTTTGAACCATTTAATATTTTTACACAAAATCTTTGAAAGGCACATCAGGGACCCCGGCCGCATCTTCCCTGAAGATTTTGGGCCGGTCGCACAAACCGTACGACCTGTAGGCGCAACCATAGAATTCCAGAAAAAGCTTAAATGCGTGCACAGATCATGCTTAATAACTCTGCAGCCGTATATCTGACCAGTACAAAACTTGGCAGATCCCAAGGCCTATGGTTCTTGATCATGTATTCCAAATTTCAGGTAAATACGTCAAACAGTTGCAAAGTTATTAAGGTGCAAAATTTGGGGTTTAACATAGAAATGGCTCCTCAACCCTAACTATAGTGGCACTACCGTGCCACTATAATATATATATATATCTTACCACCAGACATTATCTCCATTGTGCTGCATCCATCAGCACCCTCCCCTGATGACACTGTTATTCCTGCAGATTCCTCAGCATGTTGATTACCAGTAGGTGCAGCAGCTGTTCAAAATAAGAGTAATACCGTATTTCAGAAAAGTTCCATCGATTTTTAATATTTACACGATTATTTTTCATTTGTAATTCTGACTCATTCAGGACTAATTAGGTATAAACATTATATTCTAAAACTGTCAATCTGTCATACCTTGTACAGTGCCACTGCTAAAACTGGTCACTTGAGTGTCTTCACAAGTTAATATTAAGCATGATTTGTCCTGTATTAACTCCAGTAAGTACTCAGTTAATTAGAAAGATTATTTAAAATAAGATGCTCACTAGATTCAACAACAGTGGCATCCCAATTGTCATCCTGCACTCTAGCCCACTTCGAACTGGTGACTCCAGTGTCTCTGTCTCGCACCACCTTCTTTTTTGTTATTCCCTTCTTCTTGCGCTTTTGCTTGGAGTCTTTTATGGTGACTGCTCCACCAACTGCCTCTAACAGCTCCCTGTCACACCATTGGATATCGTTCCATTTGTGCTTCACTTTTCGGATGCTGCGGGATGCAATACCTTCACCTTCTCTGTTCACTGTGTCCTTAATGGCATTCTACACTTTCTTCCTCTCTTGGAGAGGGTCCTCCTTTACAAGCAATGCCACCTCCTTGTGGCTAAATGCAGGCAATGATTTTTGCAATTATGCTCCTGACCCCCCACTGATGGTGGGCCGATCCTGATCCTGATGTTCCTCTTGCTGCCCTTGCTCCTCCTCCTCGACCACTCTGCTGCACCTGATCCACAACATCCTGTCTCCTCCCAACTACCTCTTCAATGCTCCTGCTGCTCCCTCAAGCCTACTTGGTCACCAGATGACATTTTAGTAATTAATCACTATAGATCATTGTCTTATCTACTCTAATCCACTGGTTGCTCTCGCTATACTAGAAAATGTGGAAAAAGGAAAGCAGTGCGATTTAATCCTGCCTTTATAAGCATAGATTTTTTTCCTTGACTTTAAAAAAACTCGAACTGAAATTAAAACACTGTTTAAACATGCAGAATTCTTGTTTACTGCATGTAAATGTAAAAGTGGACTAATTAATGTTTGTAGCGGTGTTTTGAATCCGAATTGCAGAAAAATATTTCAGCAATGTAAAATATAGCAGTTTTATATATAACATGAGGTTTAGGGTATTATGCACATTTTAGGTTCCACAACTGTTTGGACAGTTTGTTTGTGTTTCAATTTAATAGTACTGTACAGTTGTTTGTATTACTTAAAATTTGTTGTCCACATACTTTTTAAGAGCACACACATAACCTCTCCTGTTATGTTACTGCTGCATGCTACTGTTCATGTGAGTGTGAATAATGATTTTCATAACTGTCAAAATTATATGGCTGGGTGTAGAAAGGTGATCACCTGGGGCACTGTGGGGTGGAGGGGCTGGGGGTTATAATTTGTGAATCACATGGCTGAACAGGCTGGCTGATAACCCAGTTGTAAACAATTTTTTTTTTTTATCTCTTTATCACCCCCACCAGACTGGAACTCTCTCATGCTGCCACCTTGCGTGCCGCTTTACTGCCCACTGAGTCCTCCAACCTCCTCAAAGTCATTAGCTCTCCCCATGGGACCCCTGGCCCCTTTGTCCATGGGGAGTTCAAGGGGCAGAGGAGGAGGACCAGTTATGGATGTGTGGTGGCAGGCACTGTGGAGCCATCAGCGTATTCAGCCAGCAGAGGTTATTTTGGTTATGCTTGAGCATCCTCCCCACACATGGCGGACGCCCCGATGCACTGGTGTACAGCAACCCTGCTTGCATTGGCTATGCTAGGTACATACTACCCGGCTTGCTGCAGTGTCCCCAGGTCTCCACCGGGGACCGCTGGCAGGCCGGGCTGACCCACCACACCCTCCCTGGGAGGAGAGCACCACAAGAGCGCTCTATCCTCAACCCTCCCCCACCAATCCCCAGCGCCCAAGCTCGCTCCTGAACCCAGGTCATTGGCATAGCTTGAGGTGTGGCATCCAGTGCCTCAACCCTCAGAGCTACTGGGTCGAGTTGTAAACATGTTGAATTGCAGATTAGGTAATGACAGATTGAGGGCATTGAACATGTACTCTCTTGAACAAATGAAAGAGAGAGATGGGGGACAAGATCGAAACCTCATACATCCAGGAAACAAACAAGGTCCAGGTTAAGGAACTATTCAAGGCTAATGAGTAAGGCTCCTAAGCAGACCATGGTTGGTGTCACTATCTTAAGTTAAAATGAGGTGAATTCAGGACTAACATTAGAAGTTCTTTTCCACATGAAGGTTGGTGGAAGCCTGGAAGCGGACTGCTGGATGAGGAGTGGTGGTGGCTAGGAACAGCGGTGGGGTTCAAGAATACATAGACATAGACATAGACTTTGATTTATGATAAGACCACTTGCCCAACTTAGTCTGCCCATTTCCCTACCTAGAGGATAAGCTGCAAATCCTATTTAACCAACGGCCTATTTCTTCCTACCCCCACAAAAATTGCCTTATGTCTGTTTTCTCCCACAGTTTTAGACCCCACAACCTCCTCAGGAAGGCTGTTCATGTGTCCACCACCCTCTGTGAAAAAATACTTCCTCACATTGCCCCTGGAGCGTCCCCCTCTATCTTCAAATTGTGTCCCCTTGTTCTTGCACATCTCTTTTTCTGAAAGATGCTACCCTCTTGGACTTTGTTGATTCCACTGAGGTACTTAAGCATTTCCAGCATATCCCCCCTCTCCCTCCTTTCCTCAAGGGTATACATATTAAGCTCCTTTAGTCTCTCCTCAAATGGCTTCTCTTGCAGACCTTGTACCATTTTAGTTGTCCTCCTCTGCACTGCCTCCATCCTGTCTATGTTCTTGCGGAGATGGGTCTCCAGAACTGGATGCAGTACTCCAGATGGTGTCTAACCAACTGTCTGTACGGGGGATAACAACTTCCTGTTTTCTGCTGGTGATACCTCTCCATATACTCCCCAGTATCCCCCCAGCCCTCCCTACCACCTTCTCACATTGCTTGCCAACCTTAAGGTCATCTGATGTGATTATCCCCAGGTCTCTTTCCATTTTTGTTGTTATTACTACCTCCCCTCCATTGTGTAATCTTCCCCTGGGTTTTTGTTTCCCAGGTGCATTACTTTTCACTTCTTTGCATTGAATCCAAGCTGCCATACTTCTGACCATTCCTCCAACCTTGCCAAGTCCCTTCTCATCCTTTCCACGCCTCCTTGTGTATCAACCCTGTTGCAGATCTTTGTGTCATCTGCAAAGAGGCATACTTTTCCTTCCAGTCCCTATGCAATGTCACTTATAAAGACATTAAAAAGGACTGGACCCAGTACTGAACCCTGCGGTACCCCACTAGTAACCCCTCTTTCTTCAGAGTGGACTCCATTTACAATTACCTTCTGTGTCCTGTTGTCCAGCCAATGTTTTACCAGGCTACCACCCTGGGACCCACTCCCAGGCTGGTTAATTTGACTACTAATCTTATGTGTGGACTGTGTCAAATGCCTTGCTAAAGTCTAGGTAGGTCATGTCCACAGCCCTCCTGGTCTACACTCTGGTCACCCAGTCAAAGAAATCAATTAGATTCATCTGAGATGACCTTCCCACTATGAACCCATGCTGCCTTGGGTCCTGTGCCCCACTGGCCTCTAGGTACTCAGCAGTTCTTTCCTTCAGAAGGATTCCATCACTTTCCCTACCACAGAGTTCAAACTGACAGGTCTGTAGTTTCCTGCCTCTGTCTTGGTCCCACTTTTGTGAAGGGGAATCACATCTGCCTTCTTCCATTCCTCAGGTACCACATCATCCTCCCATGATTTGTTAAAAAGGGTAGTCAGTGGTGTCACTAGTTCTCTGCTTAATTCTTTTAGAATTCTGGGGTGAATTCCATCTGGCCCCATTGCTTTGTCCACCTTCAGTTTTAGGAGTTCTTTCAGTACCCTTTCCTCTGTGAAAGGACTGGGATCAACCCCACTCTACAGAGTGCTTCTGTTAATTGGATCAGGCACCTCCCCCACTTCCTCTTTTGTGAATACTGAACAGAAGTATTCATTCAGTATCCCTGCTTTTTCACAGTCACTCTCTGCCCACCCACCATCCATTCTATTCAGCCTCACTATCCCTCCCTTTATCTTTCTACGCTCCCTGATATACCTATAAAAGGTTTTATCCCCCTTCTTAACTGAGTTAGCTATCATTTCCTCAGTTTGGGCCTTTGCTATTCTGACTACCCTCCCTGCTTCCTTCTGCCTTAACTGGTACAGTTCTCTGTCCTGCTCCTTCTGTGTTTCTTTATACTTCCCAAATGCTATCTTTTTCTCCCTGACCTTCCCCCACATCTTTTGAGAACCATAGTGACTTTTTCTTTCATTTTGATTTGTTTATTTGCTTCACACAAAGGCTTGTTGCCTCTGTGATGTCAGTTTTGATATTTCCCATTGTTGCTCCACCCCTCCTTCTAGCCTGTTTGCTAGTGCTTTTCTAAGGCACTCTCCCATCTTGCCAAAGTCAGCCCTCCTGAAGTCCAGAACCCTCACTTTTGTATGGCTTGACTCTGTAGTTGAGTTTATTGTGAACCACACTGTTTGGTGGTCACTTGTTCCCAAATGTCTACCCACTTCTAGATCTGAGATCCTCTCACTGTCCCCATTTGAGAGTATGAGGGCTAAGATTGCTCCCTCATGAGTAGGCTCCAAAACTAGCTGTTTGAGGCATGCCAGCTGAAGGGCATCAAGAATGGCCCTGCTTTTGGATGTGGCTGCCGCAAAGGAGCTCCAGTTAACATCTGGCATGTTAAGGCCCCCCATCAACAGCATCTCCCCTTTCTCTGCCATCCTAAGTATGCCTTCTATCATATCCTTGTCCACTCCCTTGCCCTGACATGGGGTCTATATACAACCCCTGTGCGGATTGTGGTGCAATTTCCAGTCTCTAAGGTGACCCACAGTGCCTCCTCTCCTCCCTGTTTACTCTTTTGTTCAGTTGCTTTTATCCCTTCCCTTACATAGAGAGCTACTCCCCCCTCTTCTGCCCTCCCTGTCTCTCCTGTAGGTTGTGTACCCTGATATGTTAACATCCCAGTCATGGTTCTCTGTGTACCATGTTTCTATGACTGCTACACTATCCAGGCATCCTCTTCCATCAAGGCCACAGTTCAGGGAGCTTACTGCCAGGACTATGGCATTGGTACTCATTACCTCCATTTCTTGATGGCCTTACCTCTTTTTGCCCCATCCCTGTCCTTATTTCATTTGTCGCTTTCTCCATTTACCCCTGTGCTTCTCCTCTCAGACATCTCTATGTTGGTGTCTCACCTCACTTAGTACCCTGATATTTTCGGGGTCTAGGATTTCCCTGCTCCTTTTCAGTGCCTCACCCCTTGGCTAGTTTAAATGCTTGTCAATGAAGTATTTAAACCTATCACCTAGGATCCTGGAGCCCCTCCTGGACATATGCAGACCATCATACCAGTATAGGCCTGCATCCCTCCAGGTAGATTCCCAGTCCCCAGTGAAGCCAAATCCCTGGGCTCTGCACCAGTTTTTCAACCACTGATTGAATCCCATGGTGTGGAGCACCCTAGCCTCACCCATGCCATTGACAGGCAGCACCTCCGAGAAGGTTACTGTGTGTGCTATTTGTCTAAGACCCCTCCCCACCTCCACAAATGCTTCTTGCACTGCTCTGATCCCTTTCTTAGCCAGGTCATTTGTCCCTAGGTGGACAATGACATCCAGCTTCCTTCCCTGTGCAGCTGTTCCTGTGATCCTGAGGATTCACTCCCTGTCCCTCCAAGCCATGGCACCAGGCAGGCACCTTACCTCCCTCTCCCTTTCCTCCCCCAGTTCTACCTTCCTAACAATGAAATCCCCCACCAGGAGTTGCTTCCTTCCCCTGTAGGATCCCATGCCACCCTCCTGTGGGTCTCCTTTGTGGAGGTTCCCAGCATCCTCCTTGGGCTCCACTGTGGGTGCCTCCATAGAGGAACCACACTTTTCCAGAATGGCATAGAAATTGTGGAGAGGTACAACTGGAGGGATGCACCTCTGTTCCACCACACTCACCCTCCCTGAGCCCACAGTGGTCCAACCACTCCTCTTTCTTGGCAACATCTGAGGCAACGGCAGTGACCCTGGTGGTCCCTGGGTGGGAAAGGAGGTCCCACAAATCCTGGCCAACTCAGCCTGGAGATGAGCAACTTCCTCCCTCAGCCCAGAGAGGTGTCTGCAGATGGGACAACACTGCATCCTCCAGAACATCTCCCAGAAGACTGCTGCTCCACAGCCACTGCACTGCACCACTCCCATCATGTCTTTTTTCTGGTCCCCTAACTGTTATTTGGAATACTTACTCTTTCCTCTGTTTGTTTATTTTTTCTTTTCTCCTACTTACTTACTGCCTCTCACCTTTTAGCTCCTGATCTTCCTGTTCTGAGACAAGAAGTTCCTATATTTCTCAGTAGTCTCCTTACTTGCTCAGAGTCAGACCTCCAGCAGCTGGGGGGTGGGGAACGGAGAGCTACTCTTGCCCTTCTAGGATGGTGAGTCTTTGGTGGCTCTGTGATCACTCACTTCCTGCTCCCAAACAGGAAGTTCCTGTTGTCAGTTAAATTATGTGCCTATAAAAGTAGAACTGGTTTAGGGGGGGGGTGGAGGGAGGGAAGGACGGCAATATAGTCCCAGTAGAGAAGTTTTAGTTATACCAGTAGCTCCTTTCTCCTGGAGTTCTGTCTGTTCTCTAGCAGAGGCTATCTAGGCCAGTGTTTATATCTGGTCTTAATCTGGCTCCTTCGCTAAGCCACTCCCCCTACTTTGCAAATCTTTCTACACCTAGTTAATTTCACAGATAACAATTCCCTTCTGACACCTCTGACAAGCACCTAGATGAGTACACAGATAACACAGATAACAGATAACAATTTACTTCAACTACCTCTGACAAACACACCAACTCCTTTTTTTTGCTTGTTTTTTACCCTAAATTCAAGCTCCCAGTACAAGAGATCTAGTTCTTAGTCCCAGTAGAGAAGTTTTTGTTATACCAGTAGCTCCTTCTTCCTGGTGTTCTGTCTGTTCTCTGGCAGGACGGGATAAACATAAATATATAATTCAAATAAAGGAGTAGAAGAGAGAGGGTAGCAGAAATACATACACCATGCACTCAGGATCCAAAACCTGGTCTAGGTGGGTGGGGGCATTGCCTGGCAGAAGCCGTGAGACTCCTCAGTGTCCTAACTTGTGTGCAGCTGGTGTCATGGAGGTATACCATTGATGTCTATGGCATTAGTTGGGCTGTGGCACTGCACTCAGGATCCCATGCCTGGTCTGTGGGGGTGGGGGCATTTCCTGGCTAAGGTTGTGCAGCTCCTCAGTGTCCTAACTTGTGTGCAGCTGGTATCAGGGAAGTATACCATTGATGTGTATGGCTTTAGTTGTGCTGTGGCTCTGCACTCAGGATCCACTACCTGGTCTGGGGGGTGGGGACATTGCTTGGCTGATGTAATGCAACTCCTCAGTGTCCTAACTTGTGTGCAGCTTGTATCAGGGAGGTATACCATTGAAGTGTATTGCTTTAGTTGGGCTGTGCCTCTGCACTCAGGATCCCATAGCTGGTCTGTGGGGGTGGGGGCATTGTCTGGCTGAGGCCATGCAACTCTTCAGTGTCCTAACTTGTGTACAGCTGGTATCATGTAGGTATACTGTTGATGTCTATGGCTTTAGCTGGACTGTGGCACTGCACTCAGGATCCCGTACTTAGTCTGTGGGGGTGGGGTATTGCCTGGCTGAAGCCATGCAACTCCATACACCATGGCCAGACAAGATGAACCTCAAGGTCCTCTTCTGCAATCACATTCTGTTTCTAGGTAATGGAGTTTTCCTTTAAGGGCAGACCAAGTTGTCCAGGTGCACCCTTCCTTTACCTGGAGATGGTGTGCTCAGAGGGATGGGGGAAGGAAGGGAGGGACAGGGAGATGGAACAATAGGCAGGAAACAGGAAGTAGAGGGGTTAAAGGTGGTACATAATGGGCAGCACAGCAGTGGTTCAGCCACTTTTGCTGAAGTTTTGATTTACTTTGGAACTACTGCGTGTCAGATTGGCAGATTTGTTTGCAGCAGAGTTTTGTGTGACCAAGATAATGAAGGTAAGGTAAAGAACAGTGGTATTAAGCCAGAGATGTTTTAAAAAAACAAAAAACTATTGTTTGGGGATCACATGGTAAAAAGAGGGGTTTAAATAATTATTGTGGAAGGCTACACACTGAATTGAATTGTTACTCTTGGACCATGTGTAAGGAACTAGTATTGAGTTGTTTTTGTGGTCGACTTTGCTTAGTTTAACTTTAATTTGCCAGAAAGGAATGGTAGCTGGGAGATATTTACAGTTATCTGTGACTAGCCTGGTATTTGCTGAAGAGAATGCTGAAATTGCTAGAATCCTGGAGATAGGATGCATGGTATAAGAACAAGAGCATGTAACAAAAACCATTTGGTTGTAAAGGGGGCCCTTGCCTCAGAGGACAGCAGGACTCATATGGAGGAAGGGATTGAGCAGCAGGTGTGTTGTTTAGCCAGTGGTTGCCTATGAGATGAGGGGAAATCCAGAACTGAGAAGCACAATGGAAAGGAAAAAGGGAAAATCGTGATGGTGAGCTGCTATAGGAAAAGAGTGTGGAGGAGGTAGCTGCTCGGTGAGCTTTAGAAAGCGAGAGTTCTTAAGGCTAGATGAGGGGTTATGCGAGGTTGCTGGAGAGGCTGCAAACAGGGCATCTAGGGTGAGAAGACCTAGAGAGAATAGTGAGCGAGGGGCTGAATGAGGGCTGCGAACATCATGTCACACGCTGTGTTTCAACCAGGAGGGATGGTGGAGCATTGAGAAGTGGAAGCTCATGTGTCGGGGCCAGATGGGGGCTGCCTTCCTACATGGGTCAGGGTGTTGATGTGTTCAGGGTCCTAGTGAAATGGCAGAGCTAGGGATGGCCAGAGGGTGCCGATGAAGCCACGTGGCATGACAACACATGCCATTCTTCAGGAGTGAGAAGCCAAAAGGCAGCCTGTATCTCCGAGGACAATAGGGACGTGGGCCTGGCAGGCTGGTAGTTTTTACGAGCATCAGCGTGTGATTGGGAAGGCTCGTATAGGCTTAGAAGGTCATAAGATGCAGCGCAAATGGCGCATATTGGCCCTGGGCAGCCAAAGTCAATTTGGGGGGCACAGAAAAAAGGAGAGAAGGGCCCGACAGGCCAGGGACTTGGTGGCAGAAGCCACAGGACATGCAGGGCTTTACGATCGCCATGAAAAATGCCGTGTTCAGTGAGGTGGCAATGCAGGAGCAAATGGGGCCACAGGGAAAACGGCTCTATGTGGTCCCAGGCCATACAGTTTGATGTTAGATGCCAATTCTAATGCAGTGAGACAGGCCTTGGGATACATTTCATCCAAGGACATTTAGGGCCAACTATGTATGGCTGTGCTGCTATAAAGGGAATTACGGGTTTTTGTGCGCATTTGGGGGGAATGGGCAGGGTATTTCAATTTTAAATTTTCAACTTTATTTTTAAAAGGCGCTTTTCTTAAATCAAAGCGCCTGTACAGATAAATATGACAATAAATATAGTAAATCAAATCAACAGAAATCCTTAAAAGCTATATTAAAAAGGTGGGTCTTCAACTCCTTTTAAAACTAAGGACAGTTAGACAGTCTAGCACCTGGCGAGTAGAGAATTCCACAGGGTAGGTATAAAACTAAAGATCTAGCACCAGATGTTTTCAAACTTACCCTGGGAATCTCTAGCAATCCCTCGTCAGTGGATCGGAGGGGGAGAGGGACTATAGGGGCACAGGAGCTCTTTCAGGTAGGTAGGTCCCAGATCATGTAGGGCTTTATAGGTCAGCAAACCGACCTTGAAGGTGATTCGCCAAAACACTGGCAGCCAGTGCAGTCCGTGGAGCACAGGCGTTATGTGACTGGATCTAGAGACTCCAGTCAACAGCCTGGCTGCCGCATTCTGCACCAGCTGCAGACGGCGAAGTTCAACCCCCGATAGCCCTAGGTATAGGGAGTTACAGTAGTCAAGCCGGGAGGTAACAAAGGCGTGGATTAATGTTGGAAGGTCCTCTGGAGGAACCAAGTGCTTCACCCTGGCAATATTCCTCAGATGAAAAGGAAGTCTTCACAACCGCTGACACCTGGGATTTGAGTGTCAACGGTCATCAAGTATTATGCCAAGTTTCAGACCTGGTCTGAGGTCGCCAGCTGGACACCTCAAGCCATAGGCCTGAGGGTGATCCTTCTGGCAGACCACACTTAGCACTCCAAACTCACAACCAACACCTCAGTTTTCTCCCGATTTAACCTCAGCCAACTCCCTTTCATCCATTCTTGGATTTCTTCAAGGCAGTTATTAAATACCGACAAGGCAGCATCCTGACCGGGCACAAAAGACATATACAGCTGGGTATTATCAGCATAGCAGTGAAACCTAGACTGTACCATCTAATAATCGCCCTAATGGTAGCATATACACTGAAAACAACATGGTGTTAAAATGGAGCCCTGCGGTACCGACAGGGCAGGGAGGATTGATGTTGAGGAAAAAATCTACACCACTCTCTGAGTCCTACCTCAAGGTAAGACTGAAACCATCTGAGGACTGACCAGACAGTCCACAGACTAACCGCAGGCACTCCAATAACACACCATGGTCAACGTGTCAAATGCTGCCGAGAGATCAAGTAGTACCAAGATGGATCGGTCCCACGATCTCTAGCCATTAGGAGGTCATTTAGTACCCGCACGAGCGCCTGTCTCGGTACTATGCCTTTTCCTAAATCCAGACTGGAGCTGAATCATAGATATTGTTGTTGGCCAGATGATCCTCCAACTGCACTCGACCACTTTCTCAATAACTTACCCACAAAGGGTAAGTTAGAGACTGGCCTGTAATTTGCTAGACAGTATTGGGTCTAAGGAGGGTTCTTTAAAAGGGGCTTAATTATAGCCTCTTTGAGGATCTGGAAAAATCCCCTCCAAAGACTTCCATACAATCAGAGCTAGGACTAGGCCAATCTTATCCACTCAACCCACTAAGAGGCGATGGGACCAGGGTCCAAATTACAGCAGGTCGGTCGCAGTGCTCGAATGATCATCACAACATCCTCGATTATGGGAGGCTGAAGTCAGACCATTCCAACTGGTGCTCGACATCTCCTGACGACCACCGCTGCTCCCATTAGGAGGGGAAGAGCGAATGTCCGATCTGATTTTGGCAACCTTATCTGCAAAGAAGAGAGTGAGCTCTCACACATTCTTCAGGTAAGGCTCTTCTGGGCTGAAGACAGACTGATTGCATAGTCTGTCCACAGTCCAAAGAGCTGAGCCGGTCTGTTCTGTGCAGCCACTATCTCTGGACAGGAATTCTGCCTTCTTATGAGATTCGGATTGATAGACCAAATAATGGTCCATCAAGCTAAGCTTGTCATCATCATGACCGGACCTTCCCATCGCCTTCTCCAGCCTTAACTCTCCTCAATTCCTCATGGTCTCATCAAACCAAGGAGACCTGGGTGAGGAGTAAGAGGACGAACACGAAATGGTGTAATAGAATCCAGGGCCCCTGCTACTGCCTCATTATAGGCACGAAGCAGAACACCTGGATCCATGCAATCAATCGGTAGGCTCAATAGGTCCAACACTGCCATCAGGTCCTCTGGGATACACCCTCAAAGGCGGTATCGAACCATCTCCGTGAGGGCAGACCTAACAGGGTGGCCTCAAAACTGGAATCTAATGGAGTGATGGTCTGACCATCCAACCGGTTCCACCACCAAGTCAGATATCCCCATCCCCAGAAGGAACACCAGGTCCAATGAGTGTCCACCCACATGGGTCGAGGAGGAAACCACCTGTGTGAAGCCCAGTGATAACATCAACTGGAGGAAATCTTGACCAAACTGAGAGAATTCATCATCGACCCAAGCATTGAAGTCCCCCAGTACCAACCATCTGGGGGACCCCAATGTTAGGTCGACAATGAAGTCTGCGATTTCCTGCAGAAAAACATTCTTGTCACCTGGTGGACGGTATACGAGAAGTATCCTGCACCCCACACCCTCACCCACAATGTACTCAAAGGATCTGGTGACTCCCGCTGGCACCTCCACCAGACCCAGTTCTGACCTAAAAACACATAGCACCCGCCTCTGATCCTGCCTCGGGCGGTGTATCACCGAGTACCCAGCCGGAATTGCTACGCTAATACAGGCCCAGCATTTTGATCCAGCCAGGTCTTCAGATGGCGCCAGGTCAGATGACTCGACAAGATCAGCTATAATAGCTGTCTTGTTTTTAATAGACCTGGCACTGCATAACACCGCCCGATAGGAAAACCTCCGATAGTGACCTGCCTACCTGCTGGTCCAATCCAGGGCCCTTGGGTATGGGCACAAGACAGGAAGGCCCCTCTGCTGTGCCCATTTCGCCCAGGCATCTCCTTGACCCACAATCCCAATCCACCACTCCTTTCCATTCCTCCAGCATGGGACCTCCGTCTCCTTCTCACAATCCCCAAAGCCCTACACCTCCTATAAACTTCAGCTGGCAGTGGGGGACAGGAGAAAGGGCGGAGGTCCCTAAGCATAGAGGGGGAATAATACCCGACCATCTTACAATCACTCCAGCACATCTCTGCACTAAAATTAAACACTCACAATAAAATAAGATCTAACAAATTCTAGTGCTGTAAAATCATCTATTCAAATTCTAGTACTATAAAATTATCTATTATGATTCTAATTCTGCCCCTCCCACAGTACTCTCACCACTGCAGGAAGAGGAGCACCCACCTAAAACTACTAAAAATATGATTAAATGGCTTTAACGTTTATCCAATAATCAAACAACACAGTTTCTTTCTGAAAGTTCAAGAAAGAGTTCGCAGGTCTTTTTTTCACCAAAACCGTGCTCTCACCACTTTAGACTATGAAAGTTTTTTTTTTTTAAAGTGTGCCAGCCTCCTCACAAGCGGCAACAACCCCATCGAACCCAGTTCTGATCTTTCTAAAAGATAAATTACAAACGCTGGCCCAAACAAAATTCAGTGTACTTCACCAAAACAAATGGTCCAAGGAGTCCCAATTTCCTCCTATGTTGTGGTTTTCCCTTATAAATCCTTCACGATGGTGGATAGCGGATGAGACAAGTAGACAGCATATCACTTTCACCTTCAGGTTAGGCTCAACCCGATCCTTCACCTTGGTGGAGCAAGCAAGATCACCCTTCGTGGTCCCCTACTCCCCTAAGGAACTAGGTTCTTCCAACACCCTCCAGTGTCAGTGATCACCTTCCCTCCATCTGGACCGAGGAGCCCAACCTTTCCTTTGTACCACACTTGCAAATCCTTGCTGTACTCAAGCGCACCCCTCTCAAGGCGTCCACTCCTCAAGCCAGTCCTCTCTCACAGACATCCGCCACGCCCTCCACGCACAGTCCAGCTGTATCCCGTCCCATATAGAAACAGCCATCCAATCTCACCGTTCCTCCAATTTCCACAACCCCATAACTCCAGTGGACCACTGAGCTAAAGTTCCTCAATGGATTGAGCCAGCGATTAGACACCAATGATTAGATGCCCAGCAAAATGACCTCCCACGGCTCCGACACGCCAATCTCCGCAGGCATCAATCCCCAAGAGGCGCAGAACAAACAACGCTGATTCAACCCAAATCGCGGTAGTACACAAAACAAAGCGGCAAATAAAGTAAGCGAATTTCTCTAAGTTCTACTAAATTTTCTGCAGGCAACTAGAGGGCTTACAGACGGCAGCCCAGCGTGGCCGCCATCTTGACTCAAGCAAGAAAGAAAGCAAGCAAGAAGGAAAGAGGAATTTAGGAGATGAAAAGAGGGAGATCAAAGGGTTCTCCTCAAGTAGTACAAAACAAAAATATAGATCTAGCTTTGAGGAACACTTGTGGGCCTAGGCCTAACTTGATTGATGACTAATTAAGATGTTTCCTTTTTCTGGGTGGTCAGTGTTCCCACAGGTTGCATAAGAAACATAAAGGAAATGGCACCAAAAAAGAGCAAGCCATCCAAAGAAGATGCCTACAGGGCTATCGTGGAGCTAGCTGAGAAGGCCAACAGAATGTGGCAGATGGTGGAAGGGAGGAACCAGGAGATCCGAGGAAAAGAGCAGGAAAAGGAAACAGGGGCATAGGAAAGCGGCTGGTGGGAGGCCATGCTGCCCAACCAGGGACAGCCACCACTGGTGGTACCTCACAGGAAACCAGCCCAGTACCTCCACAGCCCGATGACATGGTACCATCAGTACCTCCTCAAGACCAAGTGGGAGTTCCCCCGGTAGAACCCAGACTGGATCCTCCGAGCACAATGGTTCCTCATCAGCCATTATCCTTACATCCAGCCATACAGGAGGACAACAGGCCACAAGAAGCTGACAAGGCCACAGGTAATGTACCTAGTTCAGTAGGGGAAAGCATCAAAGACTATATCAGCCAGATTATTTCAGCACTCGGGTCAGGAGGGTTGGGCCAGATAGAGACAGCACTGGTGGAGATTAGGTCTGACAAAGAGATGATGAAAGAAGGAGAGAAATGGACAGACAACATGGGAAGAGGAACCAGAGAGATAGGAATGCCAGGGATGAGGTTAGGGGAACATATTCTGCTGTCCACAAAAGAGAAAATATGGAAGGGGGAATATGTGGATGTTTTTGCTTTACTAAGCCAAGAAGCGGCAGCAAAATATGAGGAAACAGAGAATATAGGGAAGAGCGAGATGGCAGCAGCGGTAGTTTTATTGGGTAAGAAAGAGGAGGACAAATTTACTGAGGGGAAGACCTTGGATGGATGGTTTGCAGGGTTTGCCACGTATTCAGTGATAGTACTGGAGAAGAAGCCAGAGTTGGGCATCCCACTCATCATGGGTGTGGTATATTATGATGAATTCTTCAGACAAAGGATGGCAAATGTACAGGGATGTAAGATGGGACATGAAACAAATAGACTTGTGGACTGACTATGTAACTAACCAGTCCATGCCAGAAGGCGAGAGTGGGAGGAGGGGCGGATGCCCAGAAGTGTTGTTGGGGTTATAATAGGCTGTTTGTTGCTGACCACAGTGTTGATTTTGACATGCATGCTCAAAATGTGGTGGAATGCACCCAGCGAGCAGATGCAGAACAACATGGGCACATGGGACCCAAGGGGGGGGCAAGGAACAAATCAGCAGTTTTTTTGAGATGAACAGGGGTTTAGAGGACAGGCATGGAACAGAGAGGAGAGAGGCAGAGGGCACACAGGTGGGTGGTCAGACTTACTGACTGGGAGGCCAAGAAAAGGCAGGGTGGGGAGCATGACAAAAGAGAAGCAGGAGCAGGGGACTGATTCTGGGAAGCAAGAACACCCATCAAGATAGACACATGGGAGGACTGGTTAGATAGATATCCAGATAAAAAGTTGGTGGAAATGCTCAGAATAGGTTTTCAGACAGGTTTTTCATTACAGTGTGAAGGCCAGAGGCAAGGGAAAGAGGTGAACAACCTGGGCTCAGTAAAAGGGAAGGATGAAATCTTAAAACAGAAAATAAAGAAGGAAAAGGCAGCTGGTAGGGTGGAAGGGCCATACGACACCCCTCCATTTCAGAATATGACAATTTCTCCATTGGGGTTGGTTCCCAAAAACTGCAAGGAGAATACAGGGTGATTCACCACCTATTATTTCCTGAAGGGGACTCTGTGAATGATTTTATAAGTGAGAAACATAGTAAAGTGACTTACATCACATTAGAAGGAGTGGTCCAGATCATCAAGCAACTTCTGATGCTTGGATGGCAAGCTGAACATAGAGCTGCTTTCCAGATTGCTCCTGGTTCAAAGGGAAGACTGGGACCTGTTGGGATTTAAAATTGGGGACAGTATCATTTTACAAAGCAATGCCCATGGGCTATTCCATAGACGATGCTACATTTTGAGGCATTCAGCACCTGCTTACAGTGGATATTTCAAAGAAAAAATGGTTACAAGACTATTATTCACTATCTGGAAGATTTCCTTTTAATAGGAAGTGGGAAAGGAGAGACAGAAAGAATGTTGTCCGCCTTCCAAGATTTATGCAGGGAATTAGGGGTTCCATTGGCACCGGGAAAAACAGAAGGTCCAGGTAAGGTCTTAGAATTCCTGGGTATTGAAATAGATGCCCTGAATGAGGTCTTTAGGCTGCCAGACAAAAAAGTATTGAAGCTGAAGGAGCTGATCCACTTACACACGAGCAGAAGAAGAGTACAGTTGAAGCAGGTACAACAGGTCCTGGGACACCTAAACTTTGTGTGCAGGGCAATTGGGCCAGGGAGAGCTTTCACTAAAAGGCTGGGAAGGGCCACAGTGGGAGTCACCAGACCACATCACTGGGTAGACATGATGAAAGGAGTTAAGGAAGACTACAGTGTTTGGGAGGAATTCCTCAGCACCTATGATGGCTGTTCCTTTTGGCAAGAGGATTGGGTCTATAACATTGTCCTCAAGCTCTGCACAGATGCAGCAGGGGACTCAGGCATGGGGGGCTATTTGAGGGGCAGATGGTTCATGGAACCATGGCCTGCAGACCGGGTGAGGGAGGGGAAAGTAAAAGACATCACACTGTTGGAGATCATGCCCATTTGGGCCTGCACCCTGGTGTGGGGGGGAAGAGCTGCTGAATCAGAAGGTGACATTCTGGTGTGACAACAAGGCAGTGGTAGAGGTTTTGAACAACAGAGAAGCCTGGTCAGAAACAGTCATGGGGGTTCTTGAGACTGTTAGTGTTAAGGGCCTTAGAACTGAACATGTCATTCAGGGCAAAACATAGAGAGGGTACACAATATCCTGGCTGATAGCCTTTCTGTCTGCAGCTGGATCATTTTGGGGCTGGCACCTACAAGCAGAGGAGCGAAGACACCCATACCAATGGAACATCTGGGACATTGGCAAGAGGGAGCAGAACTGTTGTTTCACAGCTCATGAGCACCACAGACTCTGAGGGCTCTGAGGGGCCTGGCAGGTGTTTCAGACATTCAGGGCAACACACCACATGGAGGTAAATAGACCACTTATGGAGGAACAGTTAGGTAAAAGGAATGGCCCACACCACGATGGGGGTTTATTTAGCAGTGATCAGTTTAGTTTGCAGCCTCAAGGGTTGGAGTGACCCGACGAAATCAATGTTGATTCGAAGGATGATGCAGGGCTGGGGTATGTTAAAACAGAGAGCTATGGATAGTAGAAGACCAATAGGGGAGGAATGACTTGCAAAAATAAAAAGTTTTTTACTGGCAATTTGCAGATCAAAAGCCCAGCCCCAGCTATTTCACACGATCTACGTGGTAATGTTTGCAGGGGCTTTGAGAGTGATCGAGGCTGTGGGACATGGTATTAAGGAGGAAGAAGGGGGGGTTGGATTGGGAAGATCTAAGCTGGTGGATGAAAGAGATAAAAATCATGATTAATAGGTCAAAAATGGATCAAAGAGAGCAGGGTTCTACGGTAATCCTGAAGATTCATTTAGACAACACAGTGTGCCCAGTAAAGGGTCTGTGGGCTTACGCCATAGAGCTTGGGAATATGACAGGGAGATTATTTGTACACTGAGATGGGAAGAAGGTCACAAGTTATCAAGTCATGGCCATGCTCAAAAAAGGCATGCAATTCCTGGGGGAGGATCCAGGCAATTACTCATCCCACCCTCTATGGATAGGGGCTGCCTCACATTGGGCAGCAGCAGGTGAGACGGTGACTAGTATGCTGGAAAAGGGGCGCTGGTGGTCTGCCAGTTACAAGAGATACATTTGAGCACTGCAGTATGGAGATTAATGTATCACCTGTGTTTTGTTTTGCAGATGCAGAACTACTCGGAAGGGGGCATAGTGTGATATGAAACAGGAGCTAGGAAGAAGATATAAGATGTTTATTTTGCTTAAATCCTATAGGTAGAGTGAGGATCACAGAAGTCTGGATATGCAGTCATGCCTACATTTATTGGGCAGAGAAGAGAGCTGAGAGAAAGGCAGGGAGAAAACAGCTGTACCAGGATCTGATAAAATGTAGGTTGGTTTGGTGTGGCATCCATGGGATGAGATGGGCACAGCTGTTTCCTACCCTAAAAGAAATGAAGGAGCAGCGACCTGTTCCAGACCTAATTATTATACATCTAGGGGGTAACGACACTGGGGGGTAAGCCATGGGTGGACACATACATGCAGGTGAAACGGGACTTAGAAAAAAATGTAGCAGTGGTGGCCAAGGGTCAGCCTTGCCTGGTCAGATATGATCCCAAAAGGGTTTGGAGACAAGATCACAGTCACAGAGTGGTAGACAGGGCCAGGAGAAAGATGAATAGAAGGGTAGGAATGCTGATAAGGAAAATGGGAGGGCACATTATACTGCGGGGTGTGGAAGAATGGGTAGAGGATTTCTACATGTCAGAACGGGTGCACCTGTCAGATCTAGCCATAGATATGTTCAATATAGAAACAATGGGTTTTATAGAAGCATGGAGGAGACATACAGAAAATGGAATTTAAAAATTAAAGGGGAGAAAAGGAAAAGGAAAAGGTACCCTAAATAGTGGGAAACAATATCCTAAATGGAGGGGAAAGCCAGTCATCCAATGCAAGCTGGAGACTGGCTGATGGGTAAAAAGGGGGGGAAGGAGGGGATGGAGGAAAGAAAAGGAATAAGATAAAAAGAAGAAGAAGCTGAAGGAGGGAAAAGTGGTCTCGGTTCTCACCATTACCTAACAGGAAAAGAGAAGAAGAGGCACCCAGGTTTTCACCTAGGGGGTGAGAAGAGGAAGAAAGCGGGATGATCAGAGATTGATATAGGGATGCAATAAAATGCAATTGTAAATGATATAATAATAAAAGATGATGAGTTGGAAACGGAATTATGATATAAAATAAATTAATTGCCAATCTGAGCACAACATACAGTGGTCTTTGTCTTTTGTGAGGGGAAAAGGGGGGAACCTGGGACAATGGAGTTTGCCCTTTAAGGGGCAGACCAAGTTGTCCAGGTGCACCCCTTCCCTTTACCTGGAGATGGTGTACTCAAACGAGGAGGGGGGAAAGGAAGGGGAGGGACAGGGAGACAGAACAATAGGCAGGAAACAGGAAGGGGAGGGGTTAAAGGAGGTACATAATGTGCAGCACAGCAGTGGTTCAGCTACTTTTGCTGAAGTTTTGATCCCTCCACCCACTATGAATGATAGAGCAAGTGGGAAGACAGTCAAAAAGGGATTGCGTGTAGGTCTGTCAGAGGTGGATGACAGAATTGTCCAGTTAGATGGTTATTGGACTGCCAAAGGTGGATGGCAGATCGGGGTAAAAAAAGGGGGAGAAGAAAAGGAATAAGATAAAAAGAAGCTGAAGGAGGAAAAGCGGTCTCGGTTCTCACTGTTACCTAACAGGAAAAGAGAAGAAGAAGAAGGCACCCAGGTTTTCACCTAGGGGGCGAGAAGAGGAAGAAAGCGGGATGATCAGAGATTGATATAGGGATGCAATAAAATGCAATTGTGAATGATATAATAATAAAAGATGATGAGATGGAAATGGAATTATGATACATAATAAATTAATTGCCAATCTGAGCACAGCAACATTCAGTGGTCTTTGTCTTTTGTGAGGGGAAAAGGGGGGAATCTGGGACAATGAACGAGTGATCACTACTGGCAGTCTAGGTAGTGAGTGGATGTACAGAATTTTTGGTACAGCTACACATGTGCATGCCCAAACACACATCAACACACACACACCACATGTTTTTACTTATGTGTTGTTTCAGTGTTGATTCATAGTATGTTTTCTTTTTCTTTTCAAGTCTGCATACATAATGCTTGCATTACTGGTGATAATTCAGTCCAGCATACCCAAGTATGCCTTGCCACATTGTGGTGCTGAGATGTTAATAACAAGTCAACGTGCACAGGTAAATAATTACACAAAATTTGACACAAACATAGAAACATAGAAAGATATTTTGATTTGCAGATAAGGACCGCTTAGGCCCATCTAGTCTGCCCATTTCCTACCTAAGGGATAGGCCGCAGATCCTATTTAACCAACAGCCTATATCTTCCTGCCCCCCACAAGAATTGCCTTATGTCTGTCCCATGCATTCTTGAATTCTCCCACAGGTTTAGACTCCACAACTTCCTCAGGAAGGCTGTTCCATGCATCCACTACCCTCTCTGTGAAATAATACTTCCTCACATTGCCCCTGAACCGCCCTCCTTCTATCTTTAAATTGTGTCCCTTGTTCTTGCAAGTCTCTTTTCTGAAAGATGCTACCCTCTTGGACTTTGTTGATTCCCTTGAGGGTACTTGAAAGTTTCTATCATGTCCCCCTCTCCTTCTTTCGTCAAGGGTATACATATTAACTCCTTTAGTCTCTACTCATACGGCTTCTCTTGCAGACCCTGCACCATTTTAGTTGCCCTCCTCTGGACTGCCTCTATCCTGTCTATGTCCTTGCAGAGATGGGGTCTCAGAACTGGACACAGTATTCCAGATGGGGTCTCACCAACTGTCTGTACAGAGGGATAACAACTTCCTGTTTTCTGCTGCTGATGCCTCTCCCTATACATCCCAGTATACCCCAGCCCTCCCTACTGCCTTCTACATTGCTTGCTAACCTTTAGGTCATCTGATATGATTACCCCAGGTCCCTTTCCTGTTTTGTTGTTGTTACTACCTCCCACCCATTGTGTAATCTTCCCTGGGTTCTTGTTTCCCAGGTGCATTATTGCACTTTTTGCATTGAATCCTAGCTGCCATCGTCAGACCATTCCTCCAACCTTGCCAAGTCCCTTTTCATCCTTTCCACGCCCCTTGTGTATCAACCCTGTTGTAGATCTTTGTGTCATCTGCAAAAGGCATACTTTTCCTTCCAGTCCCTCTGCAATGCCACTGATGAAGACATTAAAAGGACTGGACCCAATACTGAACCCTGCACGGTACCCCACTAGTAACCGCCCTTTCTCTTCAAGTGGACTCCATTTACAATTACCTTCTGTGTCCTGTTGTCCAGCCAATGTTTTACCAGGCTGCCACCCTGGGACCCTCCCAGGCTGGTTAATCTGACTAATAATCTTTTGTGTGGGACTGTGTCAAATGCCTTGCTGAAGTCTAGGTAGGCCATGTCCACAGCCCCTCCCTAGTCTACTACTTTGGTCGCAGTCAAAGAAATCTATAGATTGTCTGACACGACCTTCCCACTGTGAACCCATGCTGCCTTGGATCCTGTGCTCCACTGACCTCTAGGTACTCAACTATTCTTTCCTTCAGAAGTGACTCCATCACTTTCCTACCACAGAGGTCAATGACAGGTCTGTAGTTTCCTGCCTCTGTCTTGGTCCCACTTTTGTGAGAGGGAATCACATCCACCTTCCTCCAGTCCTCGGGTACCACACATCCACCCATGATTTATTAAAAAGAGTAGCCAGTGGTTTCACTAGTTCTTTCCTTAATTCTTTTAGAATTCTGGGGTGAATTCCATCAGGACCCATTGCTTTGTCCACCTTCAGTTTTAGGAGTTCTTGCAGAACCCTTTCTTCTGTGAAAGGACTGGGATCGACCCCCCTATCAAGAGTGCTTCTGTTAATTGGATTAGGCACTTACAAACATGCAATCTTATTGTCACTTCAAAACTGTTTAGTCGATGGTACTGTCTACTGTGGTTCTTGCAGATACATTATGACTGAGTTTTATAAATTCAAAGCATATCTCTGATCGTCCATGTGTATTGTGGAAGAAAGCAGTGGTGCATTAACCTGCTACAGGCTTAGACCACTTGTCCTGATTTTTAATTTATATTAGGCAAATTACAGCTATCTTCTGATTTGTTGTGCAGGCCTAACTGCTGAGGTTGTGCATTAAAAAATCTTACTCCTGCTTCTCTGTTCTGTTTCTGCAACTGTACTGTACTCCTGTGGTTTCCTTTCAGGACTGCCTAAGGTTGACGACAGCTGATGCTAACTTAATACTGCTGCTTCAACAGTAATTCATGGAGATCATGTGATGCAGGGCTCCTGGTAGCAGCGCTGATTAGGAGATCCGCTGCCTCACACCTATCTTGCCTTTTTCAATGTTTTATTGATATACTCACCATTTATAAAATGAACTAGGAGGTTTGGATTGCTGTTGGGCCGGATCTGTATTGATTTCGTGCCTGTTAATCGCGATTTCTGCTGTTTATGGAGGCCGACATGAAGCAGGCCTTGCCAAGGCACACTCCACCAGCCTCTCCAGAAAAAATGCCTAAGAAGCAACAGGGCTAAGGAGCAGGTTCGGATAAGTTGAACCCTTCATCCACGGCTGTTATTCCATTATCGGAGGATCACTTTCTTCAGGAAATGCTCCCTTTCAAGGAATCACTTTCTGATATATCGGCGGAGCTGAAATCTCTTTGTACAGATTTAACTGACCTTGCATGTCGGGTGGGGGATACGGAGGCCCAATCAGTCTCCCTGGAGAAGTGGAGAGAAAAGACTGATCCAGAGATATTTCATTTGCGGCAACAGATTCATAAGCTTCAACTGAAGATGGATGATTTGGAGGGCAGGAGTCGATGGAATAATATTTTGATCCTAGGTCTTTCTGAATCAGAGGAAGGCCCCAATATTATTCCCTTTGTACTGAAGCTTTTACAGAAACTGCTTGGACCTTCTCCCCTCAACTCCAGCTATCAAATTGAGAGGGCTCATCGTTCTCCTAGACCTCAGCCTCCCCCAGAAGCTCCCCCAGACCCATTATTGTGAAGTTCCAAAGCTATTTAGAGAGGCAGCACATCCTTAGTAAAGCCAAAGACTTGCAGAAAGTCATATGGAGAATGCAACTCTCAGGCTTACTCAAGATTTACCCCAAGAGACACGCCAGAAGAGGGCGTGTCATTCTACAGTCAGCAAATTAATATCTGCTGGAATCCTTCAGGACCCAGTACCCTGCTGAAATTATGGTCACTGTGCATGGCTCCTGGTTGACTTATGAGTCTCCTGGGACAAGCATCCTCGGTCTTAGTTACACGGCTACCAGATCTTTTCAAAAGGACTGAATTGTTATAATGATCATTTGTTTTAATTTGCTTTGAGTGTAAATGATATGCTGAATCTGGTTGTTTTACCTGATGATGTTGCATGGAGTTTACTGGCTCTGTGAGCGCTGGGGGGATCTCTGGTTTCAGGTTGGATAGGCCCCGTGGTGAGCTCAGGTTTCACTTGGGAACTTTTGTTCAGAGTGGGAGTTTGCCTGAGGACGGACTGTCTGGTGCTCTTTTGGTTCCCTTCCTCAATTTATTCCCCAAGCTTGATGCGGCATAACATTAGGTCAGTGTTTCGGGACACGGGAGGTACTCGTAAGTTGTTTTTTCTGATATAGGCAGTATATTATCACTGCTAGAGGCACCTCTGCATACCGCTGGTCAGTATCTTTACTCTTACAAGGATCCGGGGTGTGGTGAGCCGCATTCTGGTCAGGGCAATTCGGTTTAAGACTTACATGGTGGTTTTTAATGGCCTGGGCTGAACTGGTTGGGGAGCTAACGGTCGATGTTTGGCAGGGAATATGGTAGTAGGAGGATCAATGTGGGCACTCCGATCTTTCCTGGGTGCCTCCTCGCCTTGATCTAGTTTTGGAGTGGCAGTGCTGAGTTTCAGCCCTCTCCATGTGGTGGGCTCTCTGGTAGTGATTCAAGTACATTCAGGGTCAGTCCCCATTTTTTGTTGGATTGGTGGGCCTCCCTGTGGTTCATTGGATTTAGTACTAGGGTTTGTTCCCCTTACGGATATTTATTGGGGTTAATGGGGAGACCCCCTTTGTTCTTCCCAATGGGCCTCAGAGCCATGAGTGTTGGGGGTCTGGTAAGATAATTTGGTCACACTTACCATTTTGGTTAGACGTTCTGTTAGCCAGAGGGTATCAGTTGTAGTAGGGTGTGAAGGGTCAAGACTAATTGTTATTTGTTAACTGTTTTTGTTATTATATTTGAGCTTGGTCAGCTGGGCAACTTCTGGTGGGGTGGGCATATATATGTTCGGGTAGTCTGGGTTGACATATACTCTTTCCTTGTTTTAATTTTAGGGGCACTTCCTGAATTGACTTATTAAGATGCAGAGGGCTGCCTGGAGAGTGGAGGGGGTAGGTGGTCCATCAGGGTCACTCGCTTTGTGGGGGTGCCCGCTCCTAGCCAATTAAATTTCAGGTCAGCCTGCCTTATGGTCACTTATATTCCTAGCTTAGGTTGTGGTATTTACCTCAGCTATTTCAGGGAAGGGGGAGAGGGTGGGAGGTGCGGGAGTTTCGGTCGGAGTAAGACCGGGTAAACTGCATAGCGTACTAGTTAATGGGCGGACAGCATCTGGGCTCTCCTTTGCCTGCTGGTTCTTATTATTAGTTGTGTTTTTTGGCTGCAGGTATGTTTTTTTGGCAGGAAGTTTCTGGTACAGATGAGATATTTTCATAGGTTCGCTTGTATTATGGGGGAGCTTAAGGCTGTCTTGGGTGGGTTATGTGTTACTGTATTAAGCATTTTCAGATATTCTACATTTTGGACTGACAAGATTATTGTAAATCATTTTGGGGTTTCATTGGGGGAGGTGGGTCTCTATGGTTTTCTGGATTACTGTTATTTCTTGTCATTATAGCATTAAGGGTCTCTACTTTGTATTTACGGTTAATGGAAGGTGGGGTGGTTCTTTAAGCATTTTCAGATATTCTACATTTTGGATTGACAAGATTATTATAAATCGTTTTGGGGAGGGGGGTCTCTATGGTTTTCTGGATTACTGTTATTTCTTGTCGTTATAGCATTAAGGGTCTCTACTTTGTATTTATGGTTAATGGGGGGTGGGGTGGTTCTTTATGTCTTTTTGGGTGGTTGCTATTTCTCTACAACACAGTCAATACTGACAGTTCTTTGTACCTAAGGTTAAGTGGATTGGGGGTTAAGGTACCTTGGGTTTATATACTGTCGGACTTTTTGTATGTTCATGATGTTACGGGGGGAGGGTTTCTGGGGTGGGATAGAGTGTGCCATAAGGGTTTAGTTTATATACAGCTGGGGCTACTTTTCAAGAGGTTTTGCAAGATTAAATATGGCTTATAGCCTGTGAAGGTTATATCATGGAATATCAGAGGAGCTAGAGACATATCGAAAGATATCAGATTCTTAAGCATTGTGCCCTCCTGAATGTGGGTATTATTTTGCTTCAAGAAACGCATTTGGTTAGTTCAGAAGTACTTAAGCTACGTAGGCAAGGTATCTCTCAGGTGTTTTCGGCTGGTGACTCCTCCTCGAGTCAGGGAGTAGCCATATTAATTAGGAGGAATATTTCTTTCCAGGAGGAGATGGTCCTCACTGATCCCAACTGGAGATATGTATTGGTTAAAGGGATTTTGAATAACATTACTGTGGTTTTGGGTTCGGTATATGGTCTGCCAGGAGGGGATCCAGATTTTTTAATGGATATGGCTAACAAAATAGCTTCGTTTCTGGCCTCCCTTTTGATACTTGGGGGTGTATTGGAACATCCCACCAACCCAGGATTTGGATAGAACATATAGGCCTTTGAAACCTCTTTCGTCTTCTCAGAATGCTCTTAGGGATTTAATGTCTGTGTTGGGCTTGTGTGATCCATGGCGGACATAGATCCTTCACAACAACTCTACATGTTCTATTGAACATTTATCAGTCATGGTCAAGGATTCACTACTTTTTAATTAGCTGTTCCCTTATCCAGGGTCTCTACCAATCTGGTATTGAGCCTATAGTTATCTCTGATCATTCAGTCACTTGGATAGTTATCTCCTTAGATGTTAAGGCTCAGCGGGATACGGTTTGGAAGCTGAATATGCAGATTCTAAAAGATAACTCAGTTTCTCACATTAGAACTCGATTTCCACTTTTATGGAACATAATGGCGATCTCCATATCAGAGGTGACCTTTTTTGGTATTCCTTAAAGTGTTGTCTCTGGGGGGAGTTTATCAAAATAGCTTCTGGGAGGAAGAAGATTAGGGAGGCTAGGGATCTAGCCCTGTTAACTCAGATTAAAGAGAAAGAGAACTCCTGGTTTCTAATACCTCTTTAGCTACCCTGGAAGAGTTGATGGTGCTGCGTAATGAATATTCGGATTTGATCAAAGAGAAGGCTGAATATGCTCTTCAAGACACAGGGCAAATATGTCACCAGGGTGAGAAGGCGGGTAGGATGCTCGCTTACGGTTATGTCAGTTAGAGAGTTCCCATCTAATTCCTCCATTCAGGCATTGGATGGCTCTATTAAAACAGAACCCCAAGAGGTTGCCCAAGTTTTCAGACTTTTATAAAACACTTATGGTAAATGCTCCTCTCTAGCTTCATTTAAGGATATGGAGGCCTTTCTGGATTCTCTGGATCTCCCTGTCTTGGATGACACATCCCAGGCCTCCTTGCTTTCTCCAATCACTGTAGATGAAATTGTAATGGCTATCAATAGCCTTGCTCCGGACAAGTCACCGGGCCTGATGGGTTCCCTTCGAACTTTTACAAAATATTTTCTAAGGAGTTATCCCCCCTATTGCTTAGCTTGTATAATTATATGTTCACGGCTGACAAACTGGACCCATCTCTTCTGGAGGCAACAATTGTCCTTTTGCTCAAGCCAAACAAACCCCATTTAGATCCAGCAAGTTATAGGCCGATCTATCTTTTAAATTGCGATATTAAAATTCTAGCTAAGGTACTTTCTTTTCGAACCAAGGCCTTGTGGACTCCACTCTTAAGTCCGGAACAAGTAGGATTTGTGCCTGGTCGGTCTTCTGCAGACCATTTGAGAACTGTTACACATATTTTTCACATGGCCCGATCTTCTCAGTCTCCAATGGCTCTAATTTCTCTTGATGCTGAGAAGGCCTTCGACAGGGTGTATTGGGAATTCCTATGGGTAACTCTGATGAAGTTAGGTTTTCTCCCTTTATTGCAATGAACCAGTCAATATACTCTTCTCCCTCGGCAAAGATCTACTGCAATGGAGTCTTCTCAGCCAGATTTCCATTATTTACCGGTACTAGGCAAGGATGTCCTCTCTCACCTTTTCTGTTTAATCTGTACCTGGAACCCCTCCTTCATCAGCTGAAACACTGTCCTCAGATCAAGGGTATTCCATTCGCTAACCAGTCTCTAAAGCTATCAGCATATGCAGATGATATTCTTCTTCATCTGGACCAGCCGGCACACTCCTTGGAGTATGTGTTAGGGTTGTTAAACAGTATGGTAGGCTATCTAATTATAAACTGAATATTTCCAAAACAGAGATTTTTCCGCTCAATAGTTATATGATGAAAGCAGTTTTGCTCATTTGGTATCAAATGGTCTTCGAGCAATTAAATGTCTTAGTGTCTATTTAACTAAGGATCCCATCTCTACCAGGAAACTCAATCTGGATGACCTAATGGGGACCATTCAGCATGATCTTCAAAGATGGCAAAAGTTGCCCTTATCCTTATGGGCGCAGATCAATGTGATTAAGATGAACGTTTTGCCTTGTCTTTTTTATCCTATAAACCTGCTGAATTTGTGGCTTCCGATATTTTTTTTAATCATCTACATTCATTGGTTTCTGGGTTCATTTGGGGTGGTAAGCATCCTTGCCGTGCTTATGGTAAACTTAGCTTGCCCAAGAATATGGGAGGCTTTCGCCTTCCTAACTTTGTACTCTACTATTGGGTGAACCAGCTAACTAAGTTGGGGAAATGGTTTCCTCAAAGGGAGTTGAACTATACCCCTATCTGGCTCCAAATAGAGAACAATCTTTTAAGTGCTAATCTCATTAATCCCTTCACGGTTTTTTATTTGGGTAAAAATTATTTGTCGGGGACATTGTGTGACTCGGTAATTGCCACCTCGCTCAAGGTTTTTTCTCAATGTCATGCATATTTTAGGATATTCCCTAAATACGACATGGAGCAACCGATACTGACTAATCCTAACATTAGAATAGGTGGTTCCTGGCTTCTGAATCACTGGCTCCCCATCTGATCAGGCGAGTGAAAGATTTATTTTCCAGGATAATCTACTCTTCCGGGAAATGCTAGCTAAATTTGATATCCCAAGGAACCAGATATTTAATGTGCTTCAGTTAAGGCATCTTATAGGGCTGTTTTGGTTTTAAGCCTAAAACTACAGGTGCTAAATCTCTACTGGTTCAAATATCTGATTATGCTTTGAAACCACACAATGTGTCTATAATATATTCCCTCCTAATTTCTATGGCTGGTTCCAGTCCCCTTGCTGGTTCAACTAGCTGGAATGTGTTACTCCCTGATCTGCACCTTGACTGGGCTCAGATCTGGAAGGACTTTTACTTATACCATTTCCAGGAAAGACTTAGGCTTACTCAATACCATATATTGAACAGTATGTATTATACTCCGGTTAGATTGGCCAAAATTGGCAGATTACCGGACTCTAAATGTACTCGCTGTGGTAAAATAGAAGGCAATATGGTGCACATATTCTGGTACTGTGAAAAAGTATTCCCAGTTTTGCAAGAAATTCATTCTAAATTGGACCCCCTGTTGAGACTGGATGACCTGTTTACAATTGAAGTTTGTCTATTGGGTATTTACTCTGGTATTCAGGTCAAAGAGCGTAGATTCCACATTGTTTTGATATCTATTATTGTTAAAAAGTTAGTCCTTAAACATTGGATGGATCAATTAACCATTTCCTATAGTGAATGGTTAAATTATATTTCAGTTTTTTTTTAGAACAGAGTGCTTAATTGCAGGATTTCATAACAATATCGTTGGTTTTAATAGGAAATGGGGTAAGCTTTATGCGTTATATTTAATTTAATGGTGTTGCTAATTGGAATTAAAAGGGTAATCTGAGGGTATGTCAATTTGGATGGTCTCTCTCCTCTGTTATTCACTGTTGGCACACTCCTGGGGGAAGGGAGGGTTTTGGGGACTGGGGTGGTGGGGGAGAGAGGGGCTTATTTGGTTCATGTATTACGAAGGTTGTTGTGCTCTTTTGTTACATTTATGTACTCTGTTTCTCATGTATGGCTAATTGCCCCCTTGGTTTTGTGTATTTAATTATCTAATAAAAAACTCTTAAATTAAAAAAAAAACAGTAATTCATTACTAACCACACTCTGGTGTGCCTGTTCCAACTGCCCATTGCCCATGTAAGTACATAATGTTTATTTCAATTTGCAGTGAGGCTTTAAAACTGGTTTATGTATTCTATTTTAGTGTTGATTCGAGACGACTTTCAGGCATGTGTTTTGAGTTATGATTACACAGTGTGTGTGTGTGTGTGTGTGTGTGTGTGTGTGTGTTCCTGATGTGATCATCACAAAACTGCATAGGTAAGGTAACAAGTAAGTACTTAATAATTACAAACATAAACTGGTTTGAGAATGAAATCTTAGTACATAAAGATGGTCTTTTCAGAATTGTGGGGAAGATGGGGGGGGTTTGGAGGTTGTTGTGGAAAGTGGTACTGGAAGGAGTTACACTGGATTACCTCCCGCACACCCAGACAACTTCAGGTGTTTGTGAGTCATGAAAAGCAATAATATGTTCTTCAGACTTAGTTCATTTTCAGGTTCACAATGTGATTTGGGTTTTAACAAAACACAACAGATTGCAATCCCTTCCCATGCGACTCCATTACTCAGGGTGTGATTTTTTTCAGTTCACTGTGATGCTTTATGGAGAGATGTAATAAAAGCAGACCAGACCTAAATGTACCATGGGGCATCTGGGCCTGCAGCTTCAGGGGTTTTCAATTAGTAATGCAGTAGGATACAGGGATACTAAGTGGTAGCATACTCAATTGCACAAAATGTTGTGACAGGTAGCACATATGGGAACCTAGGCTGTGAATTGATAGTTTGTTCTGACTTGTTACGGCCGCCCATACTCCATGCTCCACTATTTTTTTTTTTTAATGCTTTTTCCTCCTGAACTGGGGAGCAGTACTGGTGAATCATCCAGCCACTGGCATCCACCTCCCGGACCAGGTCTGGCCAGCAACTCGCTATCCCACACAGTTCAGCAAGTAGACAGGATCCCTTCCCCCACAGGGACCTGGAGCACAGACACCTGGGGGGTGCACCTGTAGTGTTTGGTGGCGCAGGGTACGGCCATCAGCCGCCACCATCGCCCAACAATTTTCCATCATTTTTCTGCCCCTAGGAGCAAGATGTGCAATGGCATCAGTGCAGTCATTCAGACACTCGCTGCGCTCCATGCCTTGCCTGTGCATGCAACTGTAGTGCAGCTGGCCTTCACCAGTTGCCGCTACAGCACAATGCAGTTTTCCCACCCTCCCCAGAGGAAGGACAGCAATCATGGAATGCTCAATCTTTCCTCTCCCCTGCCAAGTCATGGCAGACCGAGTAAGTTCCTGAACACGGGTTGCCACTGTGGCACAATGTGTTGCATCCACAGCCTCAATCACCAGCACCACCGGGACAGCTGTGTGCCACTATTTGAACAAATGCCATGTTTCACTCATGTTTCTGCAGCTATCTATACAATTTTTTTCTTTTTTAGGTCTGTCTCTAAAGGGCCTCTATAAGGCTTGATGGATGGAGCTTCAGCTGACTATCACCATCCTGTTCTCAGATTCAAGCTGCATCCCTGTGAATGTATGATGAAAACAAGAAGAATCAAATGACAGCACGGTCGTTGATAAGATTGTATGTACATCATTGTACCCCTACATTTAAGCCCTGTACCCCACATATTAACACCCAGGATTGTAAAATTGACCACTGTAACAAGAACCGTACTTTATTTGCATTGCTTTTATTACTATGGACAACAAAAGTGACAGAAAATATTGCTTTGTTGCCAGCATTTGAGTGTCAAAAGGTGTTTGAATCAGTACTCAGCAAGTTTCTGGAATCCTTTCACCAACATCTATCCAGAACAATCTTCTTGAGTACTCCAGAAATCATCTTCAGTGCATCTCCGAAGCAGTCAGCAGCAGATTCTTGAACAACCGTTTCGCAGTCATCTCAGTTGCAACACACTGTTTATTATTTTGGCTCCACTTACCAGTTTTCATCAGATGGTCAAAGCTAAAACAGTTTTTTTTTAAATAGTAAATTAAGGAAAGGAAATCAGTCCTGCTAAAAATATTTCCACAGTTCATCATATTATTCCACAAATACGTGACAAAAGTCCGCAGAATAAAAGCAGAATTTCGCAATTGTATCTGAATTTTTTCACGGAATTCCACTGAAGTGAAATTCTGCATTTTGCAAGAGTTCCACAGCTGGAATTTAAATTTCGCACAGCACTATTAGTCCACCATGACAGTGATCATTTTCCTTACCCTGTGTTGCGCCCCCTTGACTGCCTCAATAAACTATTTGTAGTGAAGAGACAAAAACTGCATGCAGCTTTCCAGTTGGAAGCAGATACGCCATTGTAAAGTTGCAGGATTGCTCTGTTGGTCACCCTTATACACCAAGGCATTCTGCTGGCCCTCTTGAAAGGGGCCAGGCACTGCTCATCCTACATACCTTGCAACAGAAACTGGCATATGCAGACTGAATTTAACTTTCAAAAATTGATTTTGTGGCTCACTTTGCAATGAGTTCTAGTTAATTCAGGTGTGAAGGGGTTTTCTAATTAGCACATCCACAGAGAAGAAATGACTGCCCCATATCCTGGCACTTTGTAAGGCATTCTGCCTCTTCATTAGGGGACTTCACTCTTGGCTGCTTGTCCTACATCAGCCCTTTTTCAGTTATGATCCCACAGGTCATTTCTCTTCAGCTGCAGCAGGATGAGCCCCATACTGTGTGTAGGCACTATCTCAGTATAGTATCTCCTCCCAAAGTGTAGCACTTTGCCTGTGGCTATACTGAATCTGTGGCTCAAGGAATCAGACCAATTTTCCAGTTTACTCAGGTCATCCTGAAGTTTGTCCCCATTCTCACAGTAGTCCACTATGCCATCCCACCTGTGTATCAGAAAGACTACCGCTGGCGATGCAGGTGACCCAGGTTTTGGAACGGACTCGGTTCACTTGAGCTCTGGCTGGGGTGGAGATCAGTTTAGTGGCTATGGCTCAATCTCCACTTCTGAGGGGGGAGGGGGTTGAGGTTCTCTGGTCAGGGCTCCTGGGTCACACAGGATACACCAGTCTTGTACCAAGACCCCTAGGTGGTCTGGGGTATGTGTTTATGCTGCAGGGTCCAGCCTGACACACCACTGGAAAAAACTACAAATACTTTTCCCAATATGTTCAATGATGCCCTTGCCTGCCATGGCAGACCAGGAAACAGGCCACATAAGAGATACAGATCCAATGAGGCTGAGCGTAGGGCCCTGGAGGCTCCACTTTGGGGGTTATCCAAGGGCACTGTGTTCAAGTGATCCCAGGTTACATAGATACATAGACAGTGTCGGCAGATAAGGGCCTATGGCCCACCCAGTCTGCCCATTTGAGCTTGTAAGTTCAGTTTGTTTTCCTAGAAGTCTGTTGCCCTTACTCCTGACCTCTAGAATTCCTTTATGTCTATCCCATGCATTCTTAAATCCCGTGATTGTTTCAGCCCCACCACTTCCTCTGGCAGGGTGTTCACTTGTCCACCACCCGTTCTGTGAAGAAATTCTTTCTCATGTTTCCTCTGAATCAGTCCTCCTCCAACTTCATCCATGCCCTCTAGTCCTGGAACATTTTCTCGCTTAAAATAGTGTTTTCCTGCACCCTGTTCCTCCCTGTAAGATACTTGTATGTCTCTATCATATCCTCTCTCCTCTCCTCCAGGGACTACATGTTCAGTTCCTTCAACCTGTCTTCATAGGACTTGTGATGCAATCCATGCACCATCTTTGTTGCCCTCCTCTGAACCTTCTCTACCCTGTCTATGTCCTTACGTAGGTATGGTCTCCAGAACTGTACACTGTACTCCAGGTGGGGCCTCACTAGTGTCTTGTATAGCGGAATTATGACCTCCTTTTCCTGCTGGTGATGCCCTGCCTATACATCCCAGCATCCTATTTGCTTTACCTGCTGCCTTGTCACACTGTATCCCTACCTTGAGGTCATCAGAGATGACAACCCCAAGATCCCGTTCCTGCTTGGTGCATGCTATATCCTCACCCCCAACTGATATATTGTGCCAGGGTTTTTGTGCCCCATATGCATTATCTTGCACTTCTTTGCATTAATTTCAACTGCCAAACCCTGACCATTCTTCAAGTTTCTGCAGGTCGCTTATCATTCTGTCTTCTGCAGAGGCAGGGGCTGAGGGGTTGCTGCCAGTTCAAAAAGCATGTGGAGTAAATAAAAAAAAAGGTAGTCCACCATCCTGACAAGCTCAGTGTCATCTGTCTTGCTTTGCAGCAATGTCTTGTTGACTGGCCCAGAGTTGCCTAGGCCTGACAATGCCCCCTTCTTGAAGGTAGTGACCACACTGGCCACTTTTCAATCCCTAGCACCCCACCTCTGGACTGGCTCACAGAAGATTACTGCAAGAGGCACCATCAGTTGTTCATTTAATTGGAAAGCTGCTGTGGAATGGCCATCTAATGTATGTTGTTGTATTCCCTATTCTGTTGTACTTTGTTGAAAGGGATAAGGAATGTGTAAAGTGAGTATCTTAGCCAGGGACCTTAAGTATATGCCTAGAAGCAAAGGTACCTATGTTTGTAAGTTAATGTGAGTCTCCCTAAGGAGACACTAGTATAATAAAGTTCATTTTCTGCTTGACTGTAAAGCTGGATGTGGACAACAAATTTGTTAAAATTAAGGAAGTGTTACCTAGCCAGTCATCAGAGTGGCAGGGTTGCCATCTATGATGCTGATGACCTGGGTTCCTGAAATGTCAGAGGGCAGGTGTCAGGAGGGGCGAGAGACTGAGCATCCCAATAAATGCTCTCCTTCTCCTTTGAAGGTAGAATCCAGTCTTTGCAGCAGAACTGCCATCTGGTGACCACAGGTGAAAGTGCAGGCAGAGCTGCAGGGCAGGGCTGACACCTAGGACTCCATGGCAACATGTACTTGCCTGCTTGCACACACATATTGGAGTACTAGAATGCAGACACCTGCAGGGCAGGGAAAAAAGGGAAATTATTTTCTTTTCTGCTGCATGATGCCCAGTACACTTGTCAACTGTATCCTTCACCACCCTAGAAAGTTTTAGTGAGCTGTGGGAGCTGCAACAATCTGGTACTACCTCGAGTTGTTAGCCAGGGAGTTGAATAGTGGAGGTTACAGTTCAACATGATGGGGCTCTGTGGTTACTTGCACTGATTGGGGGGGGGGGGGACAGGTCCAAAATAGAAAAAGCACAACTTAAAAAAAAAATAATAAGCCATAGTTAATGAAATGTTATGTAACATATAGTGTCCTTGGGGACATCCCCTGGCCACCCCAGTGCCAAGACACGTTATAGGACCCAAGCTGATTATCCTTCCATGTGTTGGCCCCATAATACCTAGAATCTGGGGATCAGTTACAATGTAGTCTTAATGACTCACACAGTTTTAAGTCTATCTACTGGCTGTGAGACGGACATGCCCATTTACACTACTTAACCACCTATGGATTCCTCTTTTCAGTTGGGGAGCACCTGTCTCAGTAGTCCACTGGTTTCATACTCTGTCACCCCACTACAAACACAGCCATCAACAGTCATGGAATATTACCAACACCTATGAGAAGTAATCTACTGCACAATAGAAGTATTCATTGTTGACATCAAAGCTTTGTAAATCTGATGCCAAATACTGAAATGAAAGATTAAGTGGTCTGGCTGGTTTTCTTGAAACAAAACTGCATTCATGGGCTACCCTCCCATTTCATAACACTGTGATAGTATAGAGAGTTTAGAACACTGTGCTAGTACAGAGAATGTTCATAACATAGTGCTAGTATACAGAAAGTTCATAACACTGTGCAAGCATAAAGTTCATAATACTGTGACAGTATAGAAAGTTCATGACACTGCAAGTATAGAGAAGGTTGATGACATTGTTCTAATGTGAAGTTCATTACACTGTGCTAGTACAGAGAAAGTTCATGACACTGGGGCTTGCCATTAAAAAGGCAGGCCAGGTTGTCTGATGACCCTGGCAGGAAGGAGCATAAAGGGGAGGAGTGGGGAGGGGCAGGAAAGAGCAGGTAGAAGAGGAGTAGGTAGTGACATCACCATGCCAGGTAGAAGGGTAATATGACAAGGCAATGCCAGAGCCCAAGGGCTTGACTGGGGACAGAACCTCAGGGGTCCTGAACAGGGGGCCCATGAAAGTATATCAGTCCAGAACACCAACAGAACAACCTCTTTTTGCTGGGAATTTTCAGACTGAGAACTCAGCTCATCACTGGCAAACAGCAGGTAAGGCATATGGGGCAGCTAGGCCTTGTAGGCCACGTTGTCCAGTGTGGCTAGCTCATTTTGGGTTTTTTATTCTCATTGCGTTTTAATTTAAAAAAAAAAGTTTGAGCAGAAAATATGTTTCACTGTAAATGCTCATTTATTTCCTTTTAAATTGTGGCTTATGAATGCAGAGCTCATTGGGGTTGTTTCTTTTCTCATTGCATTTTAAGTTAGATAAAAGCTTGGGCAGAAACATGTTTTCACTGTGAATGCTCATTTATTTCATTTTAAATTGTGATTTATAAATGCAGAGCTCATGGTGGGTGGTTTGTTTTCTCATTGCAGTTTAATTTAGAGAAAGTTGGGCAGCAAACATGTTTCAAGTTGAATGCTCATTTGTTTAATTTTAAATTGTGGTTTATGAATGCAGAGATCACTGGTTTTGTTTATTTTCTCATTGCATTTTAATTTAGAGAACAAGCTTGGGCAAAAACATGTTTCACTGGGAATGCTCATTGGTTTCATTTTAAATTGTGGTTTCTGATTGGACAGCCAGTGTGGCATGTGTGTGGGGGCATCTAGGCCTTGGAGGCCATGTGGTCCGGGGTGGCCTAGTATGGATTGATTATTTTCCTTTGTTCAGTGGGTGTATCAAGAAGAAAGCATGTGCGAAGGGGAAGCAAGAAGATGGATGATGCATATTGATCCTTTTTGTCTGTTGATTTTCATGCAGAGCCAGTGGCACGTTGGGGGCCTTCAATGGGTAACGCCTGTGGTAGTAGCAAGAAACCCAGTTTGTACTGCAGTGGTTTTGTTAGGCAGGGTGCTGCAGGCATGCTGCATTTTTGGGATGCAAGGGGTTAATTGTGGCAGCAAAGTGACGCAGCGGCCACAGGGAGGTGTTCAGGCCTTCTAGCCATGGTCGAGTGTTAGGGCCTGCAGGAGCAGGACCAGCATGGCAGGAGTCGGCCACTAGGGTCATGTGCTGCAGCCTGGCTGCACGTTGGATCAGGGCAGTGCATTTCCCAAAAAAAAATATATATATATATATTATAAGTGCCACTATAGTTAGGGTTCAGGAGCCATTTACATGTTAAACCCAAAATTTTGCACCTTAATAACTTTGCAACCATTTGATGGATTTCTCTGAAATTTGGAATACCTGATCAAAACCCATACTCCTTGGGATCTGCTAAGTTTCGTACTGGTCACATTTACAGCTGCGGAGTTATTAAGCATGGTCTGCGCTCGTGTTTACAGTTTTCTGAAATTTTACGGTCACGCATATAGGTTGCACGGTTTACGCGACCAGTCCAAAATCTTCAGGGAACATGTGGCCGGGGTCCCCGATGTGCCTTTTGAAGATTTCATGAAAAAATATTAAATGGTTCAAAAGTTATTCAAAAAACAAGTTCCCATTATAAGTCAATGGGAAAAGTTAACAAAAAGTTTGACTGTCGCAAATGCAGTTTTTACTTTCGCAAATGGCCCTTTTACTGTCGCAAATTTGCCACTTTGTTTTCAGTTGGTGATCAGAAAAATGCTTGGCATTTAAAATTGGGACCCTCTAGCAACCTAATTATTTTTTGTATTCACCTAGTTGGACCCTGAGGACGCTAGCCTTGTCTTTATTTTGGGGTAAAACACCCCAGAAACATGTTTTCCAAATTTCTGGAAAAAGTAGTTTCGCAAAGTATTGTCGCACTTGCAACATTGTCGATTGAATTTGCAAAAGCTTTCGCAAACTTTGACAGTACTTTTCTAGGCTGTGGGAAAATGACAGCAATTGTTGGCACCCTGCTGCAAAAGAACGGTTTGGTATTTTGGCCTGAAATTTGGAGGGACCACAGCTGACATCACACAGATGTGCCTTCCAGTGTTTCCTTGAAAAAGTATTACATAGCAGCAAAGTTAAGGCACTCCAAAGTTGATGCTTTTTCCCATAGGATAACATTACGGCGTCCAACGCATTACAGGAATCCTTTGGCACCCTGCTGCAAAATAATGGTTTAGTCTTTTGGGCTGAAATCTGAAGGGAACACAACCAACATCCCACAAATGTGCTTTTTTGTGGTTTGGTGAAAAAATATTGCAGGGAGCCAAAGTTCTGGCACTCTGAACTTCTCTTTTTTCCCATAGGATAACATTATGGCGTTCGCTGCGCCTTTCAGGGCCTGTATCTCGGAAATGGTGCGAGGTATGGACTTTTCATCAGAAAAATACTTAGCCCCCATTAAAACTAGCCAGGAAAGTCATAAATTATATGATTTTTAAATTTTTTTTCTACGTCCTACGGTTCCCGAGATATAAGCAATTTAGTATTCCAATTCCTCATTTTCTGCTCCGAGAACCATTATTATGCATACATACTTTGTACTCACTGTCTTTCTTTATGCAACTTTTGGGGAAAACTAGCCTGTGCGCTTACATTACTATTACCGTTACCTTTTTACTTGCAGTTCCGTTCCCGTTTCCTTACCGTTCAAGTCTGCCACCATGCGTTACCCTTTGTGTTTTCATTTGTGCTTGCTTTGCGTTGTTTTTAACATTTCTGTCTACACTACTCTTCCTCTTTCTGTTTTGCTTTGCGTCACTATGTGCATTACTATTTCCGTTTGTGGGCACATTTTTACTATGTGACAAGACATCATGTGGCGGGTCCTGTGCTCCTGCTGCCGCATTACATTCACTATTTCTCATTATCATTCTCAAAAAAAAGGGAAATTAGAGGCGAAAAACTCCATTTAATGCATTAGTTAGGGTTGTTCCACACTGACAAAAGCGAGGAAATTCGGTGTTAGGGTTGAAAGCCCCCCCTTGGTCCCCCTGCCCACACGTCCAACCGGCATCAGGTGCGCATTATGATTGTTCGGTCCCAACTCCCACCCCATTCCTCCCACACCCCCGCTTCTTTACACATGTGATGGGGTGAGAGTTATGGCCGACAACCGTAATGCACACCCTGATGCCGGTTGGGGGTGTGGGCGGGGGGCCAAGGGGGGCTTTCAACCATAACACTGAATTTCCTCACTTTTGTCGGTGTGTAACAACCCTAACTAATTCATTAAATGGATTTGTTTGCCTCTGATATATACATATATGTATATTCGTGCTACCATAGTTAGGGTTGAGGAACCATTTACATATTAAACCCAAAATTCTGCACCTTAATAACTTTGCAACTGTTTGACAGATTTGCCTGAAATTTAGAATACAAGATCAAGACCCATACATCTTGGGATCTGCCAAGTTTCAGACCAGTTGGATACACGGCTGCAGAGTTATTCAGCATGATCTGCACGTGCGTTTATGCTTTTTCTGGAATTCTACGGTGGCTCCTACAGGTCACACGGTTTGCAAGACTGGCCCAGAATCTTCAGGGAATGTGTGGCCAGGTTCCTCAATGTGTCTTTTGAAGATTTTGTGAAAAAATATTCAACGGTTCAAAAGTTATTCAGAAAACAATTTCCCATTATAAGTCAATGGGAAAAGTTGACAAAAAGTTCAACAGTCTGGCAAATGCACTTTTACTGTCACAAATGGCCCTTTTACTGTCACAAATCCACCATTTTGTTTTCAGTTAGTGATCAGAATAATGCTTGGCATTTAAAATTGAGACCCTCTAGCAACCTAATTCATTTTGTATTCACCTAGTCGGGCCCTGAGGATGCTAGCCATGTCTTTTTTGTGGGTAAAACACCCAGAAATGTTTTCAGATTTCTGGAAAAAGTGCTTTCATAAAGTAGTGTTGAACTCACAAAGTAGCCATAATTTTAGAAAGCTTTAAATCACGACACTACTTCGACACTATGCCCAAAATAATGTTAATACTTTGGCACCCGTTGCAAAAGAACGGTTTGGAGTTTTGGACTGAAATTTAGAGGGAACGCAGCCGACATCCCATAGATGTGCCTTTCAGTTTTTCATTGAACAAATATTACACGGCGGCAAAGTTAAGTTACTCCAAAGTTGACACTTTTTCCCATAGGATAACATTACGGCATACGACGCATAGCAGCACTCATTTGATGCCCTGCTGCAATATAACGGCTCAATGTTTTGGGCTGAAATTTGGAGGGAAGACAGCCAACATCCCATAGATGTGCCTTTCAGTGGTTTGGTGAAAAAATATTACAGGGAGCCAAAGTTATGCCACTCCGAACTTCTCTTTTTTTCCCATAAGATAACATTACGGCATTTGCCGCGCCTTTCAGGTCCTGTATCTCGAAAACGGTGCGAGATACGGACTTTTCATCAAAGAAATGCTTAGCCTAATGGGGGCTAAGTATAAAACTAGCCAGAAAAGTGATAATTCATAAGACTTTTACATTTTCTTCTATGTCGTACGGTTCCTGAGATATAATAAATTAAGCATTCCAAGTGCTCATTTTTCTGTAACGAGAGTCATTACATTGCATACATTGTTTGTACTACTGTCTTTTTCTATACAGATTTTGGAGCAAGCAAGCCTCTGTGGTTACATTACTGTTAACATTACCGTTTATGCTTGCGTTTACGTACTCATTTGACTTACTGTTCATGTTGATGACACCATGTGTGTTAAGATTGGCGTTTTCATTTGTGGTTGCATTTGTGTTGTTTTTAACATTTCTGTCTACAGTAATGTTTCTCTTTGTGTTTCACTTTGCATAGCATGTGCATAATGATTTGCGTTTGTGGGACAATGTTACTATGTGAGAAGGCATCATGTGATGTGACCGCGGGGCCCGCAGGTCCCCACATTCTCGCTGCTGCATTATTTGGCGGTACTGCGGGGCCCAATGGCCCCGTGCTTCTGCTGCTGCATTACATTCACAATTTCTATTATTCTCAAAAAAAAGGGTATGATGTGGTGGGACTGTGGTTGCTGAAGGGCCCCGCGCTCTTGCCACTGCTTTACATTCACTATTTGTCATTATTATTCTCAAAACAGTGGAAATTAGAGGTAAATAACTCTGTTTACTGCATCAGTTAGGGTTGTACCACAGCAACAAAAGCAAGGAAATTCAGTGTTAGGGTTGAAGCCCCCCCTTTGCACTTCCTGCAGACCATACTGCTGTATTACATGGTGGGAGTGCTGTGTCCTATAACTAGTACATTTTGTATTTTATGAGGTGTGGTGCCTGATGGTTCCCACTTCTGCTGCTGCATTATGTGGCAGCAGTGCGGGTTATGAAGGCCCTGTGCGCCTAACAGTGGATTAAATTAACTGTCATTATTATTGTCAAAAAGAAGGAAACTTAGAGGCAAATAAGTCCATTTACTGGATTAGTTAACGTTGTACCAGAGCAACAAAAGCAAGGTAATTCAGTGTTAGAGTTAAAGCAACCACTTTGCATCCCTACAGCCCACCCTGCTGTATTACGTGGTGGGAGCACAGTGGCCAAAGTGCCTCTTGTTCCCGTTGATGCATAATGTTCATGATTTGTCATTATTATTCTGAGAAACAAGGGTAATTATGTGGTGGGAGTGCGGGGCCCACAGGACCCCACACTTCAGATACTGTATAATGTGGTGGGAGTGTGGTGCCTGAAGTGGCTCTCACTGCCCCGTGCTCCTGCTGCTGCATTACATTCACTATTTCTCATAATTATTTTCAAAACCAAGGAAAATTAGAGGCAAATAACTACATTTACTGCATGTGTTAGGGTTGTACCACAGCGACAAAACTGAGGAAATTCAATGTTAGGCTTGAAGTACCCCCTTTGCACCCCTCCAGCCCACACAGAAAGACAGACACAGACGGAAGTGATGACGAGAACCATGGTAACAGAAACAGTTATAGACTCGCTGTATGTTAAGTGAAGAGACAGAGGCAAAGATGGGTGATGCAGATCACTTTTACAACTTCCTGATTACAGGTAAAGTGTGTTTGCATTGTTGTCATTGAATGCCTTCAGTCTGGTAATGTCTCTTCAAACTGCAACATTAGGTACTGGATCCTTAGTAGAGACCCACAGAAGAATTGAGGGTATGGACATCAATGGCAGACATCAGTGATTTCAGGTACACTCAAGTTAGGACACTTACTGTTTGTGTTGGCTGACACAGATAATACACCTTCCCCCAAAGTTTGAACTGTATCATGAGAATCGATGCACAGCAAGAATGAGGTAAGCACCATCAATGGTACAGGCCTGTAATTGTTGATACATAAAACTTAGCACAGTTAGGATTTCTATGGCTTTACACAGACAATTTACAAATGCATACCAGTTGCTGATACTGACTGTACATTCACAACTGTATGTGGTTAGGTAGAATGTGACACAGCTTTCTATACCAGGTACTGCAGTCTGACTGTAGACTGACAGTAGATATGTGTGGTACATGGTAGTTTACTTAGTTAGAATTGCAGGAGATCTGTAACTAAATGAATGAACAGCTAGTCCACATATCGTACACTTAGTTGACAATACAGAATAGGGAAAAACATGGAGGTCAACAGTGTGATGGGGTACTGCTTTTTCATAGCATTTCCTGCATCCTAAGTAAACAGCCACAGGAAATGATAGGGGATGTACATCAGTTGTATAGCTCTCTATTCACAGGAATAGTCCAGTTAGAACAGTTGCCATTTAAATTGATTCAGGCAGGCAATGTGTGTACAAATGTGACAGTAGGTAGTACATTGTAATTGGAGATACAGATGACAAGTCAGGGTAGACACATGTCAGTGCACATACACAACACAGGTGACTATTTGTACGTCAGTGCCACACATGACTGATTCAAGGGAAACTATAGTTACCTTTGTTAGGATTTGCATGGATTTAGGCAGCTAGAGCTGCTATGGCTCCCTATATTTGTACTGCATTATGACTGGTTTTCTATAGGAATGATATGGGACTGGAGATCTATGGCACACCTCTGAAATTCTAGGTATAGTTAACTTACCATAGTTGGAAGTTGCAGAAGCTTAGACAGGGAATTGAAGTACACATAGTAGTGACTGCATCCTAAGTGTATAGTCACAGCTGTGTACTGTTGTGTGCTGATGTGCGGCACCTTGGCACAGTAATTACTACACAATGACTGTATAGGCACAGGAAAAGTAAGTACATTGCTGACTTTTTTACACTCTTAGGAATTATGGAGAGTGTGACATGCAATGTGCCACATCATTGCCTATGTTGTGATACTGAGTGGACAGCATAGCAACCAAATAAATTCATGGAGATATAGTTGTTTCACTATTTGTTGCAGTTGATTTGCATGGTAATTAAAGACAACACTTGTGTTTCAATGTCGTTATGGTACTTTAAGTAAAGACTTGACACAGGTGGTTATGATTTGAAAAGATTTATTGTCAATTTGTTAAACTAAAAAAAGGCCCAATTAAGACTGTATTTTTTTTACAAAATCAGTCTCACAATACAGTCCTTGTATGTGTGTAATCATTGTTTGCAATATATGTAAATGTGTCACATTGATAGCAACTGGATTATATGCATTGGAGCAAGTATGTGATATTATACTAAAGTACAGAATAAGGTATCATAAGAAGGTAATTTGTTCTATTTATTGTGATTGTTTTACATAGTACACATCTTAAGGTTAGGTGTTTGCTATCCCTGCAGTGTTCTCCCATCTTTTGCTGTCTGGGTTGTTATCTGCCTTCTATGCATATATCTCATTCTTTTCTAGGTGGCCACTGTCTTTAATTAGGTGTTCTGTGTTTACAGTGATGTTAAAGTGTTCCCTGCTCTTTGTATTAAGAAGTGCTTTCTGACATTCCTCTTGAACTTGTGATACTCAGCTGAATCTGTGGCTCTTCATTATATATTTGCTACTGAAGTTGAAGAGACTTTGGTTAACAATATTATGTATTTTTAAAAGTAGTTGCATGTCCTAATTATGTGTAGTCCATTACTTGTGTGCTATGCCAATAAAGGTATATCAAAAATATGATAAAATTGTTCCGTATTCACAGTTGCTTCATTAAACTTGTTGCATTATCAACAAAGGCTGTTATTTTCACTTATGTACAGTATCAATATTAGAAATAAAGGTGGGATAGTTCTACACTGTTGCATGGTGAATGAATGATGTTCTCTACATGTCAAGATCAAATAAAGAAAAACAAGTGATGACAGACAACTTGTGACAGAGTGCTCTGTTTGGTGAATGAGATAAGTGTTGCTCTGTAATTTACAATGATAACTGAGAACTTTTCTTTAGCTGCAGAAAGTAACAGTTTAAAACTGGAAGCAACTTCTTGCTATGTGTGGGTTTCATACAGTAACAATAAAAGATATGTATAGAAGAGGAGAGCAGTAAGGCCTCTGTTTTGAGATGTACAATCTTTGATAGACATGTAAGCATGGTTTCTCTAGTAACTGTGAATACTGTTGGCACCGATTGAAGCCACTACAACAATTTCCATGTTGCCACTGATCCACACAAGATCTTAGATGTCATAGTGAATGAAATGTGTCTGGTAGTATAGCATTTTGTTGAAATGCTATGGTTTATTCATAGTCATAGATTGGAAACAATTGTACTGACCTACGACTGTTTCTGTCACAAAGTAGTCATTTTAAAAATGCAACATGTTCTGTCCTATTCTTCTGAAATATGAAGGTCATCATAATTCTTCAATATTAGAAGATATGCATTTTTTAAGTGTCGTGGCAGTCTCTGTTTAAAACTACTTGTAGAGTCGTGCACTCTACCCATACACTTCTGTGCCTTAGTAAACAGGTGTAATGGCCAGAATGCATGGATTGGCCATGGTGATATATTATACTGTGAGTATCAAACACTGATTGGTTGAAGACTATTCTACCAGCTGTATAATCTGTGATAGGAGTGTCAACTCTGAGCCCATTGGAGTCAATCCTGTGCAAGATAAGCAACAGATATTGAGATGAACTCCTGAGATGTATGGACTAAGTGCATCTACCACCACACCTTTCACAGGTGTGACCACATTGAGCATTGGTGAACAGCTGTCAAAATTTGACACTTTTGGTTTGAGGGACAAAAAGAGTAATCCACAGCATGTCTTCTGTGGTTTCACGCTGTGAATGTCCACATGAAAGACATACATATTTGGTTACATATGATACTGTGAAGTAGTGCCACATTGGGGTGCCATCTTCATCCAGGTTGTTGACAGCCATCATAAACTCACTAGTGTCTTGCTGTATGTCAGCAGCAAATGTACTACATCCATTATATGTACCTAACACCTGTCGCAGTGGTGTTAGTGACCGTACATTGTTTGAGAGGTCAGAAGTAATGTTGACAATCTGCTTCAAAGCGTTTGATAGGGTATTGTCTTTTGAAGCAGATATTGCCCACACAAAGAGTGGCATGTGTAGAAAGACTTGCATAGCTGAGTTAGCATAGCAGTTCACTCTAGTGCTGTTGTCAAAGACTGGTACAGCAACTACACCAACTGATTTCTGATGAATAGCTGGCTGTGAATGAATACTTGAAGTTGTGACCTTTGTTGAACTCTTTTGAGTTGAATCACTTCTGGAAGCTTGTGGCTGTTTGTTGATACCTGTAGATGTGACTGAATGATGTGAGACAGCCAGATATGTAGGCAGTGGTATTAAAGACATCTGTGGCCGATGTAGAGTAAGTAATCTGTTGTACTCAAGAATACATCGCTTGTCAGTTCATATTTTCTGAGGTGCTAGAGTTATAATGTGCAACCCAGAAAGACTGTGGACACGTGAAAGTGCCACATAGCTCATGCCATCCTTGAAAATGTCTGTACCTATGTCCACAATTGTTGAATCCAAACTCAAACCCTGGGATTTGTGAATGGATACAGTATATGCAACACATAATGGAAACCATTTCCTGTTTACATAGATATCCTTAAATACCTGAAATTTTACAGAGGTCCGTTCTATGTGTACAGACTGTTGCATGTTGTCAAAGTGAACTACAAGCATCTAGATATATGTCTTCTGGCCACTGTAGACAAAGTCAGTGATATTTCCCATGGCACCATTTACCATGCCTCGTTGTACATCTAGATTATGTCGCAGCATGATACGTGCATTCTTACAAAGTGTGAGAACAGGTTCTAGGTCAGCTGTGCATGAAACATCTGACTTGAGTTCACTGAGTCATTCAGTCATCTTTGCTACAAGGTTGCAACTAAGAATGACACCATCAACTGTATTGACAGCATGCAGAGTTAGAATCTCTTGGTTTTCTCTCTGCAGCATTAGATTATTGAACTCAGTGCATTTCTTTAGTCATGGCATAAGACACATTATGTGTGTCCCTGTAGAGTACACATCTCTGAAGACATTACATGCTGTTTCTATGGATATAGTATCTACTGTGATTCTACAATTGTTTAACATACAAACATGTTCTGGTAATAGAGAGCCTGTCCGAGCTTCATCTAAAAGTGATTTGTAAGCCAGATCACCACTTTGACACATGTTCTCAGACAACCCAACATAGGTAAATTCCCATATGTTATAGCTTGCAATGCAGCAGAGGATATTCTTAGCTTGCTTGGCAGTTAGAGTTGTAAATACATGCTTTGCATTAACAGGTGCAAGCTGTAAATGGTCTCCCAGCACAACAATACTTTTGTCACCAAATGGCACTCCATCGTCAGTACCTAAGATCTCCTGTAGATGTAGATGAATACAGGCAAGCATGACCTTAGAGACCATGCTGATTTCATCAATGATCAGTAACTTCATCTTTGTGAACATGGAACAGAGCTGAGATGCAACGTCAAATGATAGTTTACGATACTCTCCTGTTTTGCCATGTTCCACTGGCAACATAAAGAGATGGTGTAATGTAACTCCACCATTGTTGTATGCGGCTAGTTCTGGGGGAGCAGTAACAGCAACAGACATTGATGACCCTGTCAGGCTCTGTATTTCAGCAGTGATGGCTTTAATAAGGAAACTCTTTCCTGTGCCAGCTGAACCGTTAACAAAGATCAGTAGTGGCTTATAGTCATGCCAGTCACATTCTTTGTTTTCATGTTGCAGCCCATGTCAGACAGCTTCAACTACTTGAGAGTGAACTGTATGCTGCTGCTGATTTAGTCTTTCTCTCAAGTCAGCTGGGTTGACAGTGGAGTGTGTTCCATGTTCCATGGCTGTCTCAATTTCTGACATTAACACTTCTGGGGCATTTAAGGACAGAGGTTCATCTAGAACAGCTTGTCCTTCTGGATCAAGGTTGTCTTGTGAATTAACAGAAGTGTCTTCCTGAAGCTGCTTCTCTGCCTTCTCAAGCTGTTCTTTCTCAGTCTCTAGTCCCTGTATGCATGTCTCTGAGTATTCAGTTTTGAAAGTCTCGTAACTGCGATTGAATTCTTCCTCGAATGTATCTCAGTCACCTTTTAATTCAGACTCAGTCCTCCAGGGTCTAAATAGGAATAGGAGAGCAAAGTAGTAGTGTTCTCTGCTGTCCGATGTGCCTAGATGCAATTTACAGTGGTCTATGAGCCATGGTTTGTATCTCTTTACAAGACTCCATTCACCTTGTAAATCTGGAGTGTTGAGTCAGATGAGACATCTGCCTTGTAGTCATACCACTTAGCCACCTGAAAGAGACACATATCATCCATCTCGTCATGTCTACGGAGGTAGTATGTGTCTATTAGGTTATTCTTCAAGATATGTTTTGGAGAAGGTCTATTGGGAGCGAGCTCCTCAATTTCGGCATGAGGAATAAGTACAAGTTTGCATTTCTCTCTGTAGTTTACACTGAGAAACTGGACAGCGTCATACTTCCAGTACAGATGTATACCCATTAAACAGTCACTGGCTTCATAAGCTCCACATTCTCTGTGTGAAAGAATTTTCAAGCTCAATGACCAGATTTGAGATGTCAGGCTTCTGCTTGAACTGGCAATATCTTCCCAAAGATCTTGTAAGCTAGTCTGCTCATGTTTGGTTATGTACGAAGTGACATAGTGCACCAGGGCAAATGAGTGATCAGCCAAAAACTGAACATCTATGTTTGCTTGCCACATTAGGAGAAGAGTTGGGTTGTAGTCATTTATGCACACCTCTTTCTCATCTCTGGGTAACTCATATACCCTCTTGGTTGATTTTGCCTTCAAGTGGTGTCGTATTGCTGAGAAAAGGTCATTCATGGCACCACCCTGATAAACTCGTCTAGGAAATCCAAAGCGACATCGTGTGTACCAATTAGATTTGTTCTTTACTATTCACTGGCAGTATTTTGCACAAATATGTGGCTGGAACTTTTGAACCAACTTCCATAGTGTAAGACTTTCATACTTGTCTGGAATGTGACAAGTGATATATTTCTTGATGAATGCTAGAACTTCTGCTGCTTCATGTTCACCTATGCATGGTGAATCCTTGATCCACAATAACGTATGGATATGAGGGGCAGCCCGTACTTGATATTCCATCCTCCAAAAGTAATGTTCCACAATACCAAGAGGTGGATTGTCCTTTGACAAGATGAAAGTCAGAATGTCATGGAACCGCTTGTGAAAATGTCTTGTGACAGACACAGGATCAAGTGAACACATTTCTCCTACAGTCATTGATGAGATGCCGTCGACATCAGAATTTGCCCACTTCAAAAGTTTAATGAGCTTGTCCCAGGCATATTCAGCACAACTAAGTGTGACAAACCATGTGGCTGCAACCATACTCACGTAGAATTGTCATCACTTCAGAGTGTCTGCGATACCAGTATTCTTTGGTACCTCGAAGACTTGAAAGTATAGAAGATAGATTTACTTGCACATTTTCATCTTTCTGCTTTAATCTCTCTAGGAATTGAGCAGCTGTAATTCCATCTACTGGACTTGTGAGATGAATACTATGTGCAATGGACACAGACAGAATGGTAGGTTCACTCTCACAGAGGAGATGAAACAGCTACTGTATGATACTTCTGAATTTTCCATCTTTACTTAGCACTCGACTAGTGTGGTAGTCAGCACCCTGTACACACACTTCTCTTTCACCTAGGCATCCACCTGACCCTTTTGGAAATAGATCTGGGAAACAGTGTGCTTCTAGTGTTGCCTCCCAAATGCTGACAGGCTCACCTTCCACTTGCTTCATTTGATAGAGATCAATGTTGTCTCCTACTGGATCTCTACCATGTAGTGGGTGAATTGTGTACTGTTCATACACATTGTCACTTGTCTGTCCACTGACCTTTTCAATAATTGGTTTAGTTTTTTTCTAATACATCATGTTGAACTGAGAGACTGGTCATCTGATCTATGTCAAGGTCTGTATAAAAGGGATTGTTTTTCTTTAAATAAGCAAGAGCAAGCTTCGCCTTTTGCACATTGACAACATCTTGCCAGATGACCTTGGCCTTTGTTGGAACACCATTTACAAGAATCAGCAAACTATTTTCTGTTGAGATTGCTTGCACATTTTCCTGTACAGGAAGTGGGAGATGCATCACAGAACCCTTTAGAGATCTAAGAAGCTCTTTCTGTGGAATGTTCCATGTCTTTGTGTTCGGATGTAGAATGGTTTGGAATGGTTTCATTGTCTGAATTAGAATGCGTTCAAACATATTCAATGTTGAAATCTCAGTTGGAGTAACATCTGCCTCCATATTATTCAGCAGTGACCTTGGTGGCAAAATGTTAGACTTCAGTTTGGAGAAACAGTGTTTGCATAGCAGAATGGTGTTTTCTAAGTGAAAGTCAGATTTCAGCAGCAAAAATGCTGAGAGACGGAACCACATGTCATTGTATGGTGACAAGATTTCTAGGTTGACTGTGACTGTTTGTTTTGTGTAGCACAAATGGTCGCTTGACACACATACAGAGTCAAACTTCTGAGACTTTGCCAGCTCAAATTTAGCTATTTCTTTGTCATACTGTCTCAGTATGTCAGTTTCTAAGACTGAAACAGATGTTTCTGCAGAAGTGTTAAACTGAGAAATTGTTGTCTGGTACAGAAGTTACATGTTGCAGTTGTTTGAGAAATGTGATGGCACCCTGCATGTCACCTGACTGCAATAAGTCATTTAAACAAGTGTACTGATGTACAGCTCGTCGTACTTCATATACTCTGTATACAAAGTTTTGCATGCCTGTTTGATGCACTCTAAGCATCCGCATGTTGTGAAAAATACTATCACAAACACCACTATCGAGGCATGCTAGTGAGTGACCCATGAGTCCAGTATGTGGATGAATTTCACAATGGTCAATTGTGTTAAACAGTTTATATCTGTCTTTGCGATCTGTTATCACAAATAGGTTGACAAACTGTTCTACTTTTTCAAATGATGATTGCCTACGGTTGCGGATATCATCACATGCCCATGCCAGACAGTGCAGTTTATTGGAGACTGTGGTTGAATCACAGTCATCATCTGTATCCATTGCATTGTCATCACAGATACTGAGGACATTTACTAGTTTGCCATACTCATCAATGGTGAAGTTGTGTTCCTTTTTGTGGGAATAATAAGATTCTTCACAGAAATATGCCTCTGAGTGCTGTGTGTGCATCCAGTGACCTGTGAAAACATCACAGAAGTTGTGGACAGTCAAAGAAGGATACTGTTGTAGCCTTTTTTTAACGCCATACACAACTTTCCTGAATTGTTCAAGCACATGAGACATCTTACACCACAAGCACTGCAGTACAAACACTGCTCTGTTGACAAAAGTGCGCACTTTGAGATGCAGCTTCATCAAAGACAGATGACTCTTTGTCTTTTTGCGTGTATGTCTCATCACAGCAGTGATAAGTCAGTTGATCTTAGCTTTACTTACTAGTGATCAGAAATACTTTTGCTTTCTCAGTTGCAAATCACCAGGTGTGAGTCTATGGCGTTGTTTGGGAGGTTTGTTGATGGTTGCAGTCACAATAGTTGTGTTTCATCTGAGAGATCTGCAAGACTGTTGTAGAGGTAAGCATTTTTTACTTGCTCTTGAGGAAGTATGTGCTTTTGCTGTGCAGTGAGTTGCTGTAGGGCTCACTGTTGCAATAGAAGTCTGTCTCTGTTCATTTTGTGATGTGACATTTGTGTTTTGTTTATCACCCTTATACAATAGTGCAGTACTGTTATACCTGTCTCATTTCCCTATACATCTACGTCTGTATTTAGTTGGCATGTTTTGCTATAATGATTCACAGTGGCAGTCAGCAATCTTACAGAAGTATCAGGCACCTGTATGAAAGACAGAGAAAAAGACAATGTTACTATATGCCTCTGTACATATCTTCTAACGCTGTGCATTCAGAGATCTGATTTGAGTATCACATCAATTTAAAAATCAAATGTTTACAATCTTTTTATCACATAACTTATTTACATAGGTACAGTTGTACTTAATTTCTGTCACACTGTCTTGCATGTCATTATCACTATAGAATCTACATTTTGTTTTGTATGATTTCTATGTTCAGTTATCAATAATTAGTATTATTAAGAAACATTTATATAGCTTATGGTGGCACAGTTCTGTAACACAATAACTTTATTGAAGATCGTTCTGTTAATTACTGACACATTAATAAGTCAACTTTGTACACTTAGCTCAAGTTACCTCATTATGAATATTAAAATGTTACATTTTCAGGTTGCCATTTTACTACCACCATTTTGCTATTACAGAGCAGTCATTCTTCACATGGTTGCTGAGCTGTTTTGTATGTAGTTACCATTACCACTGCTACAGGTGTTGTGTGAAACCACTGTTCAGAGCAGAGAATGCTACTGACAGTCATACTGCTTATGAGCAGAGGTGTGAAAATGAGTCCGTCCAAAATTTGGTAATGATATTCTGTACTATGACTCTTTATGTGAGTGTGCATATGAGCTTCATGACACACATCTGGCAGTTGATGTTTTTGCAGTATTGCAATGTAGCTTGGTAACATTGCATTTATGTCCTCAAATGACTTAGTTGAAGATTTTGTGCCAATGCTGAATTTAAATGACTGTTTGTGTTGTTGATTACCAAGTGACAAAGTTTGCATTACTACAAGTCAGTTGCACGGTGTTGTTGTCAGTGTAGATATCCACCTTTTTGTGGGTGTTTTTACAAAGCTACAATACTATGCATCTCCAGTTGTGACAGTGCAATGCAGTGTCTGTGTACTGTGTTTAGAATTGAAAACTTGGCTATTTTGCCATAAAGCATCAAATTGTGGCAAAAATTAGATAATTTGGGAAAAATACTGTCGAATGCATGAAAGTGTCACAAATAGTAGTGTCATGCATTTGACAGTGTCGCAAATGTTACTTTCATGCATTCGACAGTATGATGAAAAGTAATGTCGAAGTTCAAAAGTGTCGCAAAAGTTACTTTCGTGCATTCAAAAGTATTGCAAAAAGTACTGTCATGCATTCGACACTGTTGCAAATTACTTTCATGCATTTGAAAGTGTCGCAAATTTAACAGTTGGGAGTGGCACATGCATTCATTATCAAATCAGATCTGATTGTGTTTGACTGACAGCTTGTTCTATTAATGTAATGCAAGATTTGTCAGGCCATCTGAGACAACCAATCAGAGATGGACAACACTGAAGAAAAAGTCAACAGCAGCCATCTTAGTGATAACTGAGAGACAGCATTTCAAAAACTGTAAGTACAGTATATTTTATAAAGCATTTTTCCAGTATGATAAAAAGTGTTAGCAACATGTAAATACTATTAGTCAAAACCTTTTTTAGTACTGTATTTGATAATGTTACTTGTAATAAGCTAAGTTGCTGTATTATATAGGTAAAAGTGTTTAAAGTCAGATAGTAGAGTACTAACTTGTACATATACAGCTGCAAATAGAGGGAGATAGGAAGCTGCACATGGACCCATAACAGAAGAGGGAACCAATCAGACATGCTTCTGTGGTTGTAATTCTTTAAAACTGCCTATAAAAAGGATGCATGTCTCCCACCTCTTAATGTTTGCACATTTTAGCTGGAGCAGAAGTCTAGTAATAGTCTTTGCATGGTCTACATTGGTTAATGAAGCCAAAGCACTAACCAATGATTTTTTTATTTGTGTGTTATTAATCAGGCCAGTGAAGCTGGCTTGAGGTAAGGAGGGAAAATATCAGTTTTACTTTCACTACTGACTAGCCACTACGGGGTGAACACTGACTTTTTTGGTAGCTCTCTGTCCAGTTCTGAGTGTAAAAACTGAGAATGGCAGAAAATTGCAAATGGACTTTGTGGATAGTTGGAAGCAGTATCGTGAGACGAGCATCTGAGTATGCTGTTCATAGTGATTTGGGGAGGGACCTGCAGCTCCCAGATTACTATGTGAAATGGTTGGGTAGGGGTGGCATGAGGTGGGAACACCTCATGCCAACCATGCACAGACTTTTGAGAACTCAGCCTCATCCTGACATACTGCTAATACATCTTGGAGGCAATGATTTGGGCACAAAACACTGGGTAGATTTAGTAACAGAGGCAAAATTGGACCTTGCTTCTATTATGAGTATGTTGCCTGCCTGTATAATCATATTTTCAGATATTACAGAGTGTAGGGTCTGGCAAGCAGAACACCATATGTGTCTGATTGACAAAGCTTGCAGAAAAGTGAACATACAAATATCTGCTTTTCTACACACACATGGAATGTATACTATACGTCACACAGAAATTAAGTATTGTAATGGAGTTTGCCCCTTTAAAAGGGCAGACCAGGTTGTCCTGGTGCACCCCTTCCCCCATGCTTAAGATAGTTATGCTCAGAAGGGGAGGAGGAAGGGAAGGGGCTAAGGGGCCAGAACAATGGGCAGAAAAACAGGAAGGGGAGGGAAATAGGGAGGTACTTAAGGGACAGCACAAGGGGACCTCAGCCACTTTTGCTGGAGTTTTGATTCTACAAACAACTGCAGCACGTCAGATTGGCATAATTAATTGAGGTTGGTTCACCTGAAGGAAAAAGGTAAGGAAGCAAATGATTGAACTGGTGGAGGACTAAAATGTAGTTGTTTATTAAAAAAAAAAATATATATATATATAGGGAATATATAATAATAAAGAGGATATATAAGGTAATTTAGAAATATAGTTGGGGCAGAGTGACATAACATTGGAAGACAGAGAAAGCTGTGTAATAGGAATAGGATGCTGTTTTTAAAAAGGGTAAGAAAAGGGAGATCTGATGTGTTGATGGCTGTTATAATGGTACAATTCACCCCCTTTCTTGGTCTGAGGAGCAATGATAGAGCACGTGTTTCAAAGAGACTTGGCAGGCATGTTGGCTTATGAGGCAGGGAAATGTATCTTGGTGTAGAGATGTTTTAGTCACGTTAGAGAACGCGAGCTGCTAGGTGGAGAAGCAAATGGGATGAAACCATTTCAGTTTTAGCAGACCACGCTGTTTTCCCTCTGGTTGGAAGGGGTTAGGGCATGTAAGTGTGGAGATAAGGTGGTGTGTGTTTTGTTTCCTGGAGATCTGGTGGCAGAGCACGGCCCGGCGGTGATGGGTAACACATGTGGAAGGCAAGGAATGGAGCCATGCCAGAGTTTTTCCACAATGGAGACTGGGAATACAGAGGACATGTCTACAGGGAGGGTGAGGAAATTTGGGCATGTTCCCACTTGAAAGGTAAGCCTGGAAGAGGCCTTGAAAGCAGTGAAGGGGGTGAGAAGGAGCAGGAGCATGTCACACACCGCGTGGAAGTCGTGACAAGGCCCAGCCTGTTTTTGCCATCTTACTGCATGAGGCCCTGGGGGTTGCAGCATTACAGGCCTAGGAAGGCTGAATCTTTTGTTAAGGGAATTTTGCTGTGGTGTTTTTAGCAGAAAGGTCTGGGGGAGCAGGGCATTGAGGCAGAGTTCAGGGTAGTGGCTGTGGGGCATTGGCCACCAATTTAATGGGCTCTTGGGGGTTTTGGCAAAGACCCATGAGGGGAGCAGATCAAGAAGGTGCCAGGGGAGAGGCTCTATAACAAGGGGAGTGGGAGCACGCCATGGCGACCACATGGCGTGACGTCCCAAGTGGTGCAACGGTCGTGAGAAAGGGTGAGGAGAAGGACACGAGCAGCGGGGGTAGATGAGGGAAAAAGGCAAAGGAAGTGGGTGGGTTTTACTAGCAGAGTTGGCTAGCAACAGGCAGGGGGAGCACAGAGGCACACACAGGCCAATCGGTTTGAAGGGAAAACGGACACTCCCCCACCTCAAGGGAGCCTCACGGTGGTGTGTTTATGGATAGAGCAAACCCCCTCAAGAAGCAACTGTCTGCATAACCTGGGGAGAAAAGAAAAGCAGTAGAGGATCTTGGCATCACCCATGAGGGAGAGATAAGGAAAGGAAAGTGGGGGCACAAAAAAAAAGGATGGAGGGAGGTTTTTTATACATAAGGGGTCAAGGGCACACTAAATGGGGTCAGTGGGGGATGCAGATGGGGCAACGAGATGGCACATGCATGGATTTAAAAGGGGTGGGTTGTTTCTTGGTGATCGATGGGAAGCCCGGGCAGGCAGCAGGGTACAACAAGTGGGGACTTCATGAACAGAGAAGAGAGGACCAGATGGGTCACAAATGAGTGATGGAGTGGCAAGAAGCTGGTCAAGAGTGAATGGGTCCTGACTGATGGCCAGACTGCGGGCAGGGGTACAGCTGGAAGAAAAAAGCATTCCGGATGGTACAGTGATACAATTAACCATGTTTTCCTCTCGTAGTTGTTTTTACAGGGTAACGAGAAAGAGGACAATGGCACCAAAGAAGAGCAGACCATCAAAAGAGGAGGCTTACAAGGTGATAATGGAATTGGCGGAAAAAGTAAACAGGATGTGGGAGCTGGTGGAAGGACAGGAACCAGGGAGACCCTGGGAAAAGAGAAAGGCGGCCACAGGAAAGGGCAGCAAGGAAAAATGACCAGCCAGAGGGCCGCGTGGTAGCTGGAAGGCACTGCCGATGGTAGCGAGGCTGGCCAAGATGGCGGATCCATTACCCCTGCAGCCTATGGTCACTGTGTCACCGGTCCCCCACCCAGATCAGGGTGGCATCTCCCTGGTTGAACCCAGTCACGATGCCCAGAATGTTTTGCTCCCTCCACAAAACCCAGCAGCCCACCCCCCTCCTCAGTCACTGGGAGAAGCAAGAGGGACCTTGGAAGACTCCAGGCAGGACGGCCCAGACAAGGTCACAGGTAATACATCCAGTGCAGTGGGGGACAGTATAAAAGAATATATAGGGCAAATTGTAACAGCTTTAAAAGTAGGTGGTGTAGAGCAGATGGAATTGGCACTGGCAGAGATCAAGAAGGAGAAAGAAGGGACAGAAAGGAAGGAACAGAGAATGGAGAGAGAGGGAAAAGGGACAAGAGAGATAGGCACCCCTGGAATGATGATAGGCGAGCATGTGCCGCTGACCATGAAGGAAAAAATTTGGTAAGGGGAATATGTGGACATATTCACCTTGGTGAGCCACGAGGCTGCCGCCAAGTATGAGGACGCTAAGGGCATAGGTAAGAGTGAGATGTCAGCGGCTATAGTGCTTTTAGGGAAGAAAGAGGAAGATAAGTTCACAAAAGAGAAGACTTGGGATAGATGGTTCCTAGGCTTCTCTACTTTCTCAGCCATTGTCATGGAAAAGAAGCCGGAGTTAGGCATCCCGCTCATTACCTATTCCCTGATAATTCACAAGGGAAAGGCAAAGGGTGGGATGGGGTGGTTATACTATGATGAATCCTTTAGGCAGAGAATGGCAACATTTGGGGACATGAGATGGGACACCAAACAGATAGATTTATGGATGGATTACATCACAGATCAGTTCAAGCCCGAGGGGGAATGAAGCAAGAAGGGCTTTGGGACCCAGAGATGCTGCTGGGCTTATAACAGAGCCTTTTGTTCCTAGCCTCAATGTTGCTTTTGGCATGCGTGCTCAAGGAGCGGGGAAGGCCACCCAGCAAGCAAATATAGAACGGCATGGGGCCAAGAGGCACAAGGGCATGGGGGCAAGGAGCAGGCCAACAGTTTTTTTGAGAGGGTCAAGCTTTTAGAGGCCAGACATGGAACAGGGGAGGACGGGGTAGGGGGAACATGAAATGAAGGGCGAGAGGTCAGTCAGGAAGAGATAGAGGGGAAAGGAGAAGGGCGGGGGATGGGATAAGGAACAGTTTGGGATGGCCAGAACCCCCATCAAAGCTAAGGTATGGGCAGGTTACATGGACAAATATCCAGACACAAGAGTGCAGGATATGATTTTGAAGGGTTTTAGCACTGGTTTTTCATTACAGTTTACGGGACCTAGGTGAGCAATGAAGACCAGCAACCTAGGGTCAGTGAAAGGGAAGGAGGAGGTACTGAGACAGAAGATAGAGATGGAAGTAGCAGCGGGTAGGGTAGAGGGCCTGTTTGATAACCCCCATTGCAGAGCATGTGGGTCTCACCATTGGGTCTGGTATCCAAGAAACGGGAAGGGGAATACAAAGTGATTCACCACCTGTCCTATCCAGAAGGAGAGTCAGTGAATGATTTCATCAGTGAGGAACACAGTAGGGTGACTTATGCGACACTAGAGGATGCGGTCTGGATGATCCGGGCCACAGAGGAGGCATGGATGGCTAAAATGGACACTGAGTCTGCTTTCAGACTGCTTCCAGTCAGGAGGGAAGATTGGGATCTATTGGGTTTCAAAAGCGGGGGAAGATACTATTTTGACAAAGCAATGCCAATGGGTTGTTCCTCAGCATGTACTACATTTGAGGCTTTCAGCACCTGTTTACAGTGGATATTTCAAGAAAAAACAGGTTATAGGATGGTCATACATTATCTGGATGATTTACTATTCATTGGAAGAGGAAAAAGGGAGACACAAATGATGCTGGGTAAATTCCAGGAATTGTGTCAGGAGTTAGGGGTACCACTAACCCCAGAAAGACAGAGGGCCCAGCAGGGTTGTAGATTTTGGGATTGAGATAGATGCCCGAATGAGGTATTTAGACTACCAGATAAGAAAGTCAATAAGCTGAAAGAAATAATACAATTGCACACCAGCAGGAGATGGGTACAGCTAAAGCTGGTACAACAGAGTGCTAGGGCATGAACTTCACCTGCAGGGCCATCGGGCCAGGAGGACATTCACAAACGGTTAGTCGGGCTACAGCAGGGTCACCAGATCTCATCACTGGGTAGATGTGATATGAGGGGTTAAGGAGGATTTAAGATTTGGGGAAAATTCCTTAAGGAATACAACAGGTGCTTGTTCTGGCAGGAGGACTGGCTATAAAACACAGATCTCTATCTATACACAGATGCGGCTGGTGGGCTGGGCATGGGGGGTACATGAGAGATAGATGGTTCGCAGAACCCTGGCCAGCCAGTTGGGTACAGGATGGGAAGGTGAGAGACATTACATTGCTAGAGATCATGCCCATATGGGCGTGTACTTTGGTCTGGGGGGAGGAATTACAGTATCAAAAAGTAACTTTTTGGCGTGACAATAGGGCAGTGGTAGATGTGTTGAACAACAGGGGAGCCAGATCAGACACAGTCATGCAGGTATTACGACATTTAGTTTTAAGGGCATTGCAGCTGAACATGTCATTTAGAGCGCAACACATAGAAGGGGTACACAACACTCTGGCTGACAGCCTTTCCCGTCTGCAGTTGGACCATTTTCGGAGGCTGGCACCAGCAGTGGAAAAATTAAAAACACCCATTCCAACGAACATCTGGGACGTTGGCAGGAAGGAGCAGAATTGTTGTTTTGCAGCTCATGGGCTCCTCGGACTCTGAGGGCCTACGACGGGGCCTGGTGAGTGTTTCAAACATTCAGGGCAGAGCACCAGATGGATGTAAGTAGGCCACTCACAGAGGAACAGTTGGGAATGTTCACAGTGGAACAGTGGCGGAAAGGCACAGCCCACACCACAATGGGAGTTTACCTGGCTGGGATTAGTCTTATCTGCAGTCTGAAAGGGTGGAGGGACCCGACAAAAACATTGCTCATCAGAAGAATAATGCAAGGATGGAGCAGGTTGAAACAGGGACCAGCAGATAGTAGGATGCCTATAGAGGAACAATGGCTTATAAAGCTGAAGGAGGTGCTCCCAGCAATATGCAGATCACACGATTTATGTGATAATGTTCACAGATGCCATGAGAGTGAGTGAGGTAGTAGGCCATGGGAGAGAAGACGAGGAAGGGGGGCTAGACTGGGATGACATAACCTGGGGAGTGATCGAGATACAGGTCAGGATTAGGAGGTCTAAGACAGATCAAGGGGGAAGAGGTTGCATGGTGATGCTAAAAAGTCAACCAGAGGGCACAATATGCCCAGTACAGGCGCTTTGGGTTTTTGCTGCAGAGCAGGGGAGCAGGACAGGAAAATTATTTGTACACAGGGATGGGAGAAGGGTGACTGGCTACCAAGTCACAGCAATACTGAAAAAGGGCATGCAATTCATGGGAGAAGACCCAGCTAATTATTCTTGCCATTCCCTGTGGATAGGGGCTGCCTCACAGTGGGCGGCAGCAGGCGAGACAGTGAACAAGATATTGGAAAAGGGACACTGGCAAGCGGCCAGTTATAAAAGATACATTAGAACACTGAAATAAAAAAAAAAAACACGGAACTATGTAGATATAGATAGATATATAGTTAGACATGGGGATTGTAGGGCTCCTGGCTTGGACCACAGCGATGGGGGCAAGGAATGGGAACAGACAGGGAGGGGGCATGGAAAGGGGGATGAATGTGGGAACGACACTATGAGCTGGTATAGTAATGACTTTTACTTGCACCCCATAGGTAGAGGGAGGATCACGGAAGTATGGATCTGTAGCTATTCCTACATCTATTGGGCTGGAAAGAGAGCAGAGAAGAAGGCTGGGGGAAGGCAGCTACTGTATACCAAGATGTGAGAAGGTGTAGGTTGTTTTGGCATGGCATACATGAGATGAGGTGGGCTCAGCTGCTTCCCACATTAACAGAACTCAGAGAACGGCAGCCCAGGCCAGACCTAATTATTATACAGTTCATTTGGGAGGCAATGACCTGGCAGGCAGGCCTTGGGTGGACACATATTTACAAATAAAAAAGGACTTAAGAGCTATACAGCAGTGGTGGCCACAAGTGTGCATCACTTGGTCAGATATGATACCAAGGAGAGTGTGGAGGCAAGAACACAGACACAGAGCGGTAGACAGGGCCAGGAGGAAGATGAATAGGAGGGTTGGAACATTGGTAAGGCAGATGGGAGGACAGGTGATACTGAGGGGGGTAGAAGAATGGGTAGATGAATTTTACAGGTCAGACAGTGTACACCTGTTGGATATAGCTATAGACATGTTCAATACAGAAATGATGGGATTTATAGAAGAATAGAGGAGACAGACAAACAATGGAAATTAAAAAAAAAGTAAAGAATAGCAGATATAGATGGAAAAGGAGCTCCACTGAAGTAAGGGTAAATGCTACCTCAGATAACGGGAAACCAGCTATCAATGCAAGCTGGAGACTGGCTAGTGGGGAAAAGGGAATGAAAAGGAATAACACAAGAGAGAAGGAAGATGAAGGAAAAAGGGTCTCGGTTTTCACCGTTACCTGACGGAAAAGGAGAAGAAGAAGGCACCCAGGTTTTCACCTGGGTGAAGAATAATCAGAGATTGATATATGGATGGAATAAACAAAATGTTGGAAATATGAATAAAGGAATTGGAATGGAATATGGAATTACTGAATCTAAATAAATTAATTGCCAATCTGAGCACAACAACAAACAATGGTGTCTGTCTTTTGTGGAGGAAAAGGGGGGAATCCGGGACAATGATTGGCTATTCCTACCAGATGGTGTACATTTCTCACATGCTGACAATTGCCATTTCTGGGGAGACCTTTGAGATGTAATCCTCAAAGTCCTCTAAGATTGTCAGACTGTTTGATCAAATATTACAGTGTACACAAAGGTTCTTCTCAGAACCCTATAAATGTGGTCAAAAAATAGATCAGCTGTATTCATCAGTCACACACATGTAACACATGGGTTGGGAACATTCAGATTGTGCCATGCTGTGTAACAACACTGGGGAGACTGCAATAGCAATGCATCATGTTGTTCTTAGTACACAATTTCATGATGCTGTTATATGTTTACATTTTTATATTGTTTCAGTCTGTTAGGTTAATTTAACATTTACTGTGGCGTTACAGTATTGTTACTTGGTACAGAGCGGTAGGGTGTTACCACAGTGAAACGCATAGTGGTGGCAGTTTATGTTTAGCTTTATTTAGTACTATTTGTGCAAATGAAGCCATGTTGTATGGAACACATAAGCTAAGTGATTTTTATGTTTGCCTGCACGCATGTGCAAGAAACATAGTGCCATCATCCAAGTTTTCGAGCTGTGGCAGCCCTCTTCCAATTCAGTCAGAGTGTTTGCAGGTGTGGCCACAGTTCTCCAATGCCTGCTTGAGCTGTCTATGACAGCTCAAAAATGCAGTGGTGTACAGTTGAACAGGGGAGCTACGCTTCAGTGAGCAGTGATAAGATATTGCCTGCTCATGTGCACTCCTCCTACACACACACACACACACAGACACACGCACGTATACTGCGTGCTCGCCCCACCACGCACACACACTGTGTAGCTGATGGGGGTGCCCAATCCTCCATTGGCTGTGCTGCACACACCCCCAAAACAGTGTTCCATATGCCACACTGGGTGCCCACCCCAGCATGGCCACATATCGTATAGCTGACGGGGGTGTCCAATCCCCTGTCGGCTCCTACAGTTCCACACACACACACCCCCACCCCAGAATACAGGGTGCCATGCTGGGAACCCACCCCAGGCAACATGTCTGCTCGCCAATGGGGTGCCAATCCCCCGTCAGCTCCGCTGCCCGCCCCATCAGCCATCCTTGTACCCGCTGAGAGCCCACCCAGCATGGAAAACATCCGCGTCATCATTTTAAAAAAAATGAAACTGGAAAAATGTCCTCGCAGTCTCTGCCCCACCAACACCCTCCTACTGCACCCTGCCTCCCCACCCCCCACCCCATACTTACTCCGGACTCCGGTGCAATAATCTTTGTGGACCGGAGCATATCTGCACTCTTCAAAGCCGACTGCAAACTCAGGAAATGCCGGTAAGCTGTATAATGGGATAGATAGGGGTTTTCCAACTTTGCTGCATATCTCAGGCATTTGTTGGAATTTTTGCACCAAATTTTCAACATGGGGTTTTTGGGACCCCTTCTCATGAATCCTCTCACTGTTACGGTGTTAATTGGGCCCAAAGTGTGATTTTGCAGTCACTGCACGAAATCACCTTCCGGGACTGAGTAATGAAATGACACTGCCACTGTTCATAAGGTGGGCTCTCAAAAAGCCTATGTTGAAAATTTGCTGGACAAATTCCTAAAGATGACTGTTTTACGAGCGTGCATTGCGCAGTTCCTACGCACGCTTGTAAGTTCGCGAATTTTCAATATTTTCACTCCAGATTTTCAACATTGCCATTTTACCACACCTCCTTATGAGCAGTACAGCTGTCATTTTTCACATCTTGCCCAAAACGTGTTTCCACCCATGTAGCACACAATGGCATATTCAGTGTGCAAAATCAATGTATGGGACACATCAAGAAAATCACAGTGACACTGTTAATGAGCAGAGGTCTTAAAATGGCTATGTTGAAAATTTGGTGAAAAAAAATTCTAAAACCAGCTGTTTATAATGGCGTGTTGTGCAACTCCTATGCCTTCGTAAGTTCTGAATTTTCAATATTTTCACTCCAGATTTTCAACATTGACATTTTATTACACTTTCTTATGAACAGTAAAGCTGCCATTTTTCACATCTTGACCAAAACGTGTTTCCGCCCATGTAGCATGCAATGGAGCAGTCAGTGTGCGAAATCAATGTGTGGGACACATTAAGAAAATCACAGTGGCACTGTTCATGAGCAGAGGTCTTAAAATGGCTATGTTGAAAATTTGGTAACAAAAGTACATAAAATGACTGTGCTACAAGTGAGCATTGCACAGTTTCCACGCACCCTCGTAAGTTCATGACTTTGTAATATTTTCAGTCCAGATTTTCACCAGTGCATTTTTCCACACTTCCTTATGAACAATACAGCTGTAATTTTTCACAACATGGCTGAAATTTGTTTTCATCAGCGCAGAGATGCGTGGTCACTGTGGGAAATCATTGTTCGGGACAGATAAAGAAAATCACAGTGACACTGTTCATGATCAGAGGTCCCTAAATGCCTGTGTTGACAATCTGCTGTAAAATATCCCCAAACTAATTACATTACGAGTGTGCGTTGCGCAGTTTCTATGCACGCTCATGACTTCACCTGCTTTTTAAATATTTTTACTGCAGATTTGCAACATTGCCATTTTTTACACCTGCCCATGAACAGTACAGCTATCATTTTTTACATCCTGTTTGGAATGTGTTTTTGTACCTGTGGTGCTAAATGCAGTAGCCACTGTGCACAAGCAGCTTTAGGCTAACAAACTCATATTGCCACTGTTCATGAGGTGGGGGTCACAGAAAAACATGTTGAAAATTTGGAGTGAAAATAACAATGAATGCCTGAGGTGTTAGGGTTTCCAACCATAACGCCCCACCCTGTAGAGAATGACAGGCATCAGGGCTGTGACTTGGTATTCTTGCTTGTAATGCTAATACCATTCCACACCCTGCATCCAATGAGAGGCACCAAGGCATGCCTTGGACTCTTCGGCCCCAAAGTTCACCCTATTCTCCTATACCACACCCATCTCACTGTATTTCCTGATGAAATGCGGTGTGCATAAGGGCCAAAGACCCCAAGGCACACCATGACACTTGTCAGTGTCTACAGGGTAGGGTGTGGTGAAATGGCATGGCCATTATGCCTGATGACCCAAAGGCACACGCAATGCCTGTCACTCTCTGCAGGGTGGTGGTGGGGTTGGCTTCAGTTCAATACTTCACTGCCATTTCTATTATGCAGCTCTGTAACTTCAACACTACCAATGCCAATGCCAGCAAGCAAACATTCGGCATTGACAAATGCTTGTTTCATATTGGGAAGACATTATTAGTATGCAGGTATCCTGTGGATTATTGAGTTGTTGCTTGTATTTGCTGACTTAGGCTGTCTTCTTGACTGATGAGAACACAATCCCCCCAGTTGCGTTAGTCAACACCACACTGTACTAAAGCATTTATTGTTTTCTTTAAAAACATCAGTTGTCAAATATATTTGAAAAGTGATTTCTTTCAAGAAAAAAATAATGTGGTAGTGCAGTTTACTGTTGCCTATGTAAGCAATAAGGTACAACAGGGTGTGCATGGAACACATTTACTGTATCTGCATGGTCAGGGGTGTAATAAAGCATGAGGGCTTGGCTGAGCAGCTTTAGCCACTGGCATGCGGTGAAATCTGTTCCCTGCATACAGCTGCAGTGTGTTATTGCACTAATAAAATGGTCTTCTTTCTTAATTACATTTTAAAACTTAGAAAAAAGTAATGTTTTCTATTGAAAAATACATTTGTTTGTGTGGATTTATGATAAAATAGTCCATCCGCCCATCACAGTATGATGTGATTGGTTCATAGCCCTAGGGATGTTTTGGGGGGGAATGTCAGGGACCTGATTGCCTATCAGGAAGCCCACCCAACTGCCCAGTGACCAGTCCTGCTGACAGCAGAGCTGAGAGCCTGCTCAGACCGTGAGACTGCAGCGCGTGAAGTGGTAAGTGAGCAGGAGAGAGTGCTTTTAGCCAGAAAGCAACAATAGTGGAATTTTTATATACCAACGTTCTAAGGCTTACTGATTTTAGCCTTTTAGCTACCGTCCTTTTTTTTTAACCCATGCATGGAACATATTTCATGCACGGATAACTAGGCAATCCCTGTGCTTGATTTAGGCTACGCATTTCATAACATGTTATAATGGGTAATGATTGTTCATGGTCCTGCTTAGTGCCATTATTAGCTCTATTTTTTTGTTACATTAATGTGTAGCGGTTGGTAAAGTACAGCTAAATGGTTACTCTTAGACAGAAAACAAACAATTGGATGAGAGAGTGGGTGCAGTGTTTCATTTCCTAAGTACTAAACGTTAAAATTAAAAACAATCATTAAGTATGGGAGATGACAGTCATGGTAATGTTTCTTTATGCTTCTATTTCAGAAAGAAAAAAGACTCAGTATGAGGCAGTGGACCTTGCGAGAGGTGTGTGCACTGCTTAAGGCAGTCCAAGCCAGGGGGAATGCCCGTGTCTTAATGCAGAGCACAACTGCAAGCTGGATCCGATGTGGAGGCACATAAATAGCTTCCTGCATGTTGTCTTAAAAGTAAAAAATAAGACAATACTGCAGTTGAAGCGGAAGTGGAAGCTGTTGCACCAGCGCTTTTATGTGCTTAAACAGCATGAGGAGATACCAGACAATGACACGTGCTGGTACTACCTCACTTACAAGCTACGGGAAGCTGTTGGCAAGCCAGCTGTGGGGGAATGCCTTACTCACCGTAAGTCACCAACAGAAGTTTTCACAATGCATGTGCATTTATAAAGATTTTGATTGAAATTATGGCACATGGTATTATACTTTATACTATATGTAAGAATGTACCATGACAAGGCATTGATGAATTGGTGTATTTATTAAGTCTGGTGTTGGGTCACGAGGCAGAGGCAAGTGACATAGCAGCACCAGAAATAGTAAATCCATCCATATACCCAGTTCCTATCATGGTATGTTGTTAGAATACAAAATGAAAGTGTTTATTTAGTTTAATGTAGTGATATCAAACTTGTAACAGTGTAATACTGGGTTTTTTTTTTACAGTCATTCAATCTGTTTTGACCAATGAGGTTTCAGAATTTTAATACACTATAGAATAAGGTTCATTTGACATACGTGCTGTAGTTTAGTTCTGAGTTTTTGCTGAGTGAGTCAATAACAGCAGAATCTGGTAATAATAGTGGTGGAGTGATTATACAGTACCCATTGAATATAGATAATATTTTAATTCATTTAAGGTTTACATAGCTATTGTGTTTGGTAAATCTAGTGAGTTTAGGCTGTGTTCTTTGACTAAATTTTCTATCTGTATCTCTGGTGTGTATTTGGTATGATGTTATGCAGTCATGCAACTTTTTATGTTAAATTTACAATAGTGGTACAGTTCAAGAAAATGTACATGTTTTGCAGTATTATGACACATGGAATGACAGCTGTGTTTTTTTGCATACAGCATTAAGAATTATGTTTGGGTTTCTGATCTGAAATATGATTACATCAATATGCATACTTAATAGGGGATTGTAGATGTCTCGACTTGTTGTTGAAATGTAACACGTTTGTGGAACAACCACTGATCTTCATTTAGAGTTCTTCTCTACTGCTCTTCAAACATTATATTTGATAGTAACAGCACTTGTAATTGTAATATGTGGGCACAATGCTTGTGGTGTGTCTAATGAGAAGCAATGTTACCTATGTGAAACATGTTTTATTGTTGCAGCAACTGTTTCAAACATGTGATGTAATTACCATTCAAGACTTACTGATACCTTTGGTTTCTCTTTTATGACAGGGCAAAGTAGGACTCCCCCGGCTTCCCGCCAGGTAGTACTGGCACAGCGTGAAGCTATGGAGGGTGGTCAATCGGACACGGACAGTGTCATTGTCGTCAAGTCTGATGGTAAGATGCTGATAGAAATAATTGTACTATGTCAATGGGGTGCTATGAGGATATAATGTAATGTGTGAGCTGCAGAACTTAAGGGCGTTATTTTTAATAAATACTATTTAGTGAGTAAGTATTACTTGAACCATGTATGCATTATTTGTATTTAGGAAATGGGTTGCAAACATTGTTTTAGGTGATTGAGTAAGAGAAACAAACAGCCACTCTGCCATCTGGCAATAGAGACCAGTTAAGAATGAGTCTGTGTGTTTACTGCGTGATTAGGTGTCAGATCCTTGGTGAAACAGAATCTTCATTTTGTTAATGAAGCCATGTTTCTCTTACTATGCAAGTGAACTGGACACAGATACAGACACACACATACACACACACACACACACACACACACTCTGTGCATAACAGTTTCACACTCATTCCTTCTACCAAGTCTTCTTTGTGCCTGCCTTGTCTGTCTCTATGGGTGCCTACTGACTTAGCTGTGCTGCACAATCTTTTACGTCAGCTAGCAAAAGAGACAATGTCATGACAGAAGTGGCAATTCCTTGTCAGGCTACAATATCTTACAGCCTCATACCCCCATGGTCATGAGCACAGTTGAGGCTCCAAACAAAGAAATACACAGAGCACTGTAGAAAGAAACAACTGTTTTTAGATATTTGAACTGTGGTAAGCTGTGGCATGAACTTGGGCACAGCATAACTCTGCTGTACAGGAGGTGTGTAGTGGGTGATATTCAATGGAAGTCTTACATGCCTGAGCAGTGTTTAAGACAGCAACATGCCTGCCCCCTCCTGTACATGATGCTGAGCTACCACTCTAGCGTAAGTGTACAGAGTGAAGCATGGGGATGTGGCATTGCTAGTAACATTTTGCCATTGCAAGCAAACTTAGTAGTCAAAAAATAAAATGCCAATGGGGCCATGATGCATGAAAGGCACATATGTGTCCATTTGTATGTTATCATGCCACATTTGCATACAGTTGCACCATTCTCTGATGGGTTGAGCCTGCCTCCTTCCGAGACAACAGGTGTTGCGGACTGACATCACCTGCCGCAGAATCATGTTCATTTGCAGTGAAAATATTTTGATGTTCTGTTTAATATACATGGTGGTCCAGTGAAACACTATCTCCCCATTGTGGACATCTGTAAAAATAAATGTAGAATTACACAATTTCTCTGGTGGTTCAGTGTGACACTGTTTACACATTCTCATCCATGTCTATTGCAAAAAAAATTGGTCTAATGTCATGGTGTTCCACTGGACCGCTATTTGGCTGACCATGGGTATTTGTGGGAAAAGAAATACTTCCAATCCCCATGGTGATCTAATGGTAACCCTGCAACTGCACGCTGAGCCTAAGCACCCCACTACTCTTACCTGTGCAGCCAGTGGGTGTCAGGTCTTCACTGTCCTACTAGCACAAGATCTGCTGACTGACACTTTGGTAGAAGTTTATGGCCACTGGTCCACAGCCTGAACCACTGGAAATGTGCCCATTCCATAGTACATATTACACCCACTTGCTGATTTTATAAAACATTGATAGTATGGTAGGTGCTTGTCTTTCCCTTGCATGTGAATTTGTTTTGTAAGTATCATTTCTATATATCCTTAGTGTTCCATTGTACAACAGCCTGCCTGATGATAGGCTACATAAATATAACATTCACCACTAACTCTGTTGCTCCACTGGAGGTGTATGACTGCTCACAGTCAGAGTTAACATTACATCCACCTGTTGCACCAGTTACTCAAGTTTATATGTGTGGTCTACTCTGAAGCAAAGCACAAATAGGAGTAAACTGCTAAGTGTGGTCTTTAAGTGGAATACAGTGCTTGACAGCCAAGTAATAACTGCTGTCATGCTTAGGCCACCCTCCTGATGTGTGAGAATCAGTAGTAGAGGACCCACCTGCTCCTCTGCTGTGTGTTGACTGACACCACTGGTAGGACTGTATGTTCACAATAACAGAGTGTGAGCCAATGATCGTGCAGCACATATTGTTAAACAGAATGGAAAGATGTGAATTGATAAATGCAAATATGTCTAATGTGGACTAACATATGGGTGTGAGGCCATTGTTCATGCTGTGTGACGATGGATGCATGGCCATAGAACTACTTAACTTGCCATATCGCCTGGTGGGGGGGTGTAGCTGTACTGCTCCACTAATTTTGGGGTGGACTTTTATGTTAAAGGAATAAGCCATTATCAATGGTTATGTTAATGGTCTGTTACAAATCTTCTAGGGTTGTGGTGTGGAATGAGGTGTGGCCGAGTGCCACATGCCCTAGATGGTTAATAAGTGATCATTTATATATCTGCTGGAATGTCTTATTTCTATTATTAAAAACATGTTCATAGACAGTGTTAAACCTTGTTCATCCGATGGACAATCTCCACGTATCTTAATAAAGGATTTACGTAGGGCTTTGACAATGTTTGCAGTTAAGCAGAAACCTGAAATGCTCACACTCTTGCTTTTATTAAGCAGTAAGACATGACCAAGGGTTATGCTAATAGTCTGTTAATCACCCTCTAGGGGTGTAATGTTGAATGACGCATAGCCAAGTGCCATATGCCGCTAGAGGGTGACTAACTGAACATTAACATGATCCCTAGGAGTGCCTTACTGCTATTATAATAAAACTGTTTTTTTAAACAGTGTTAAATTCTGTTCATCATATGGTTATGCTCTACATGTATGTTAATAAAAGATAAACATAAGGTTGTTAGAATGTTTTCAGCCAAAAAGAAAGCTCCATTTCTCAGACTCTGGTTATAATTGGGATTAATGGGTAGGTATGGGTGTTGTCCACTGCATACTAGGAATTATACATTTCTGTTACAATTTTTTTTTCCAACTGTAATTGGAGAGACATGTTCAGAGAACCACCAGAAATATTGGTTTCTTTTATATTAATTCTGTGCAGGATTGGATACACATGTCTGTTGGAAGACCACAGACACAGGCTTGCATTATTTTGACTTCAGCCTTTGCTTGGGCTGTGGCCACATTGATGTGCTGCAGGTGGTTTGATGTATAAGGGCTGCTGACTGTCAGTGCGGCTGTGGCAAGTTATGTGGTATGTTGACCCTGCCATAGTGACAGTCAATGGGGTGGACATCAGTGAATAAGTATATGGACATTTTCAGCATTGTACACACATGGTGTAACAAGCACACTACAGCCTACGATTATGGTATGGTCACAAATCGTAGCAATTATCTATTTCATTCTTGATGCTGTTCATGTAAGGCGCTTGCTCACTCTGCAGATGAGAACAGTTGCTGTCTGCATGTCACAGCTGATTAAGAACAGAAATCCATCTAAAGACAGAACTGTTATTGCAAGGAGGGATGTGTTCACATGTTTGAGTTACACAATGACAGAGTATTACAAATGCAGCTTATTAAAAAATATTGTTGTAGCTTGATATTTGTTGGTATATGTGATCATGTTTTTCACTTGTTTTGTTCCATAGAGCCCGGGAAGCTGAGCGTGAGGAAACAGTGGAGGTGAAGTAGGAGGCTGGCACCAGCTCAGTAAGTAAGTGGCATCACAAAATCTTTTCATGCAAGATGTAGTGTCACAGTATCCTGAACTCAGAATGTACAGTATGTTATTATAATTGTGTCTCAGTTGAGCTGTTGTGTAATGACATATCATTTAGTAGGAGTGTTCAGCATTCTTTCATAACGTTACATAATAAATGTAAAAACTGTATAGTTGTACATTGTTTAGAGATGCAAATGCATACATCACACATATGTTATCACTAGTATGGTGCAAGCTTCATGTTCATTTGCTTGCATTGTGTGTGATGTGTGTACAGCCATATTACACAGAATCATTAATTCTGCATCACGCATTCAAGTTTGACTGCAGGTACATGCAGCCACTGACAGGAGTGAAGAGTGGGGAGGTAAATGCAGCTGTTCAGTGGTTGGGAGATAAATGGTGTACAACAAGATAGCAAATGATGTTTGACTTTGATATTATATTGAGGTATTTCTGTAATACGCCTCTGAGTGTTATACTGGGACGCCAGGGACATAAGTAGCACAATTACTATAGTAATACACACATTCACAATACTGTGTAGGATAAAAGTGAGTCAATAGATTGGGAGGGCACTCAGAACTGTCGGCTGTCATGCTGCAAGCTTTGATGTGACAACCAAACTGTGAGTGACAGTTATGGAACATTTAAAACAGTAATATCACTCATAAAAGTAGAAGCCGTATCTTTGGGTGTATATTGATATAGTAAGAATAACACCAGAATAGGTGTATCTATGTCTTGCGTCTACTCATTTGGACACTTGGTGCCCTGGTATCTCACCTTGCTGTCTGCCCCCTTGACTACTCTGGCTGCTCCCTTCCCAGTTACAGATATTCCGATAGCATATAACTTTTATTCTGGAACCATTGTCCTATTACTGTACCACATCCTCTTGAGCACTTGTACCATGTCTGCGTGCACCAGCACACTGGGCACCACATTACATGGATCAACCACTGTCCTACTGGAGTACACCTCCTTCTTTTCCCCAGAATTTTCCCTCCTCTATTTGCAGCATTAGCTTACTCCTCTTCATTTGTTCAAGTCATCCTAACTGCCACTCTCTTATTTATCCCCTTCATGTACCTGAAGATGTCTGCCATGTCTCTTGAGTCCCTTTTGTCTGCCAATGTGTACATATTTAAGTTTGTGACTCTACATATAGGTCATGTTCCACAAGACACACATTATTTTTATCTCCCTACTCTGGGCTTCAAGGAGTAAAATGTCTGTCTTCAACTGTGGCATCTGCAGCTGCAAACAGTACTTGAGATGCGTTCTCAGACTGTGAGTTAGACAGATGTATAATATCTTCCTTCTTCTGGAGGCAATCACACCGGTGATGCATACAGCATCCTGTTGTCCTTAGCTGTTGGCCTTGTACAAGTGTCAAGGGTATTCGTCCTAACATAGAAGAACAGCTTCAAGTCCCTGACAGCAATAAAATCTTGTACTATTTCATCCTCCTCCACTGCAGGTGAACACTTGCTATGCATTTCTGTGTGATGTGCAGTACATTGCACTTCACTGCATTTTACTCAGAATACTGATCCTTCTACATTTATCCGTTGGTCCAGGGCAGTCTGTTGACCCAGCTAGCCCTTCTGCCCATACACTAATGACCACAGTTTTGAGTTATCTGCAAAGAGAGCAATATTACTCATGATACCTACCCTTATGTCAGACATGTGGTGGTGAACAGGAGGGCCCATATACTGATCCTGTGAAAACTACTGATTAACCTCCTTGGGAATGAAGCTATCCTACCAATTATTAAGCTGTGGGTTCATTGTTGGAGCCAATTGACTATCCAGCTGATGTGTCACTACTTCCTGGAGTGTATTTTGGTTTTGTATGTGACATTACATGAGAATACACATGATTATTTTGTTGCAGATTCGACTGTTTTTTTTCGATAGAGTGGTAATTTATTTAACATCAATAACACTTTCTGATGTAGCACTGATATGCATCACTGTGTTGTTCATGGTGTAAACTTGCATTTCTTGCACACCACTTCTGAACATAGCTCCTACTATCTATTTATATGCTGTGTGCAAAATGTATTACAGTAAGTACTTAGTTAACTCAGTGAAGTCTTGCTTACTAAATCTGTGAGATGGTTTCAAGTATTAGAAAACCACTTAGACAGATTCAGTTGACCATTTGATGAAAACGGAAAAACTGGTCATAGGAATGTGTCACAAACACTATTGTGAAGTACATCGTGTGGTGAAAAAGTCTTAATACTGTTACCAAGTTGTTTCATTATAATAAAAATAAGAAACTTTCACTGATTGTATTGCTGGTCAGTTAATCACGACCTAGGACATTTTGGATTTTGGTAACAGTTTCTGTCACACAGTTGTGCAGGACGTGAGAATAAAATACTAAATGACAGCTTGTTCATGTTTTCTGCTGAATCAATGCAATGTCAGTTACAAAAGGTTTTGAAACATTTATGTATGTAGAGAGGGTGAATTACAACTCAATATGTGTTTCTTTGCGAACAATCATTAAAGTGATCATGATGATGTACACTTCATATTATGTTATCATAGTGTTGGTGTGCAGGTAGTCGCATATTCTTTTGCAGGCGTGAGTAAACATTATAGCCACAGATGGTTAAGTTTAGTTGTCCACACACAATGAGGATGTACTTTCACTGTATGAGACTGTACTGTTTATTATACTAAAGCATCTAGATACTGAATATTTCTATATAGTGAATAACACACAAGAATAGCATACTAAATTTAAAGTTCCTACAACTTTTTTTGTGTTGTCAACTAATGACATAATATGGTTAAGAAAGTATAATAACCGAACAGGCAAGACAACAATCTATATTTGTATCACAGTTCAAAATAGTATCAGTAGTGCCAAATTAATGTATAACTATTACTGCATTAGCTATTAAATATTTTACGTTAAAAGACAGAAAGGCCATCAGTGTTTTTGAGGCTGCTGTATTGATTTATTTTTTTAACTCTTTGTAGGGCACCGGCATGAAAAGCGTTGTACTGGCCACTGCCACTGTTACCGCAGGCATGAGTGCATGGTTGCCTGTCTCAAAAAAGATCATGTTGCACTCCTTGAAGGACAGCAGAAAATGCTGTCCTTCATGGAAGCAGAACAACGGACCATCAGCCTTGTGCTTGAGCCTGTGGTGACAGCTGCTGATGCCACCATGGCCAGTACAAGTGCTTCACCTCCACCAGCAACACCTGTTCCTGCCAGCTTCCCTGGGACGAAGTGACCACCTTCCACAACAGTCCAGTATTTCTTCTAGAGGGCGCAACAGCTTCCACTTCCATTGTGCCTCCACATCAGATCCAGTTTGTTGCTTGACTGCCTCAAGCAGCACACACCTCTTGCAAGTAGTGGCTGCAAAAATTGTGCTGCCGAATATATTAATGATAATAATAGATTTTTTTTTAAACAAGATTGCTTCAGAATAAATATATAGTTTTTGATGTGTGGAATTTCGTTATTAAAACAAATCAATATTTTTTTTTCCTTTTTTTGTAAATTCACTACTTTTATATTTTTGTATTTTTGTAAAAAAATCTTATTTTTGTATGATTTAATGAAAATATTGTTTTATACTTTTATACAAATATATAAATATTTTATTAATACTAATTTTTGTTTGTGGTGTTATTGTGTTGTGGGGATGTTTATCAGCAACATTTATGACAAAGAAATGCACAACTGTTATTTCATCATTTCCTGAAACATTATAGCAGATTCATGTGGAATTACACTTGTGGTTGGCCATCTGAGTTCCTGCCACACCTGACAGTGCCCCCCATGCCCCATCGCAGGCATTCCTGGAGCAAAATGCTGTTGTTCCATATACCTGGTGGTACATTACACCTCTGTGTGCCTGAATGCGAGCATCAGTACGTTCCCCCCCAAAAGTGCAATATCCCTGGTGGGCCAGTGGACCGATCACTGTCTGATTGCAGGCAACAGTACCTCATAAAATACTCTAAGACACTGGTGGTGTAGTGAACTCCCACCCCAGCCACCCACTGAGCCCCACCAACCCAATCCCCACCCCTTGTCAGCCGGTGGGTGGCAGCACCCCACTCGGCTGCCAGTCCAATGCCTGCCAACTGACAGCTCAGTAGAGTTACATACCCATTGGTTCACAGCATGACCTAATGGGTGTGCAGCACATACCGTACACTCAGTTCAGATATGTGAATGAATTCATTTACATATCTGTACTGAGTAGTACGGTATGGGCTGCATGCCCATTGGCTCATGCTGTCAACCAATGGTTGTGCAGCCCTACTGCACTGTCAGTTGGTGGGCAGCGGGGTGGCAGGCTGGTGGGGTACTGCCACCCGCTGACTGACATGGGGTGGATTGGGGTGGTAGGGCTCAGTGGGCAGGTGGGGTCAGTTGTACACTACACCATCAGGGTCTTAGGGATATTTGATGAGGCACAGATGCCCGCGATCAGCCATTGACCAGGCCACTGGACCACTAGGAATATTGTACCTGGGGGGATCTATTAATGATGCCTATGATCAGGCTCAGTGCGCTCGACTACACTACCAGGGATATTGCACTTTTTTTATTTGTTCATGAATGCCCACGATTGGGCTGCACGCAGTATTGTTCCCGATGACTGGTGCCTGTCAGGGCGCCAGGCACAAGTTCTCAGGGATCAGCACATCTACATGCTAATGACATGCAAATGGGGCTGTAATGAGATTAAAATGTACCCCTGTGCACCTTGTACACAATATGAATCCATTTGCATGTCCCCTTTTGAATATGGCAGGTGCTGTGCATAGTGCAATGGCACTTGTGCCAGCGCATCTCCATGTTACAGTCTGGCCACTTGCACTGGAGCAGTACTACTGCACCATGCACAGTTAGGATGGCCAGGGTGTGATATTCAAAGCTGCTACGTCATAGTGCAGGTCTGTTGAATATCACCAGGCCACACCCCTGTGCAAGACAGTTGAGCTGCGCCGAGGCTTGTGCCACTGCCTGGTGCAGTTTGAAAATTTGGGCCATAAGTACTACATTCATCATGTGTCTGAAGAGTAGGTACATTGACTGCACAAAGATAATGAGTAAAACGGTGCAACATAAAAACTTAATATTGTCATAACAGTGGGAAGTGAAAATAAATACATACATATAAAAAGCAATATGGTTCAGATGGAAGTAGTCTTAGTGTTCATAACAGAAAATAGTACTACATGAGTTACTGTATTCCTCATCTTGGTACATTTCAGTATGTATGTGCACTACTCTTACAACAACATATCATATACTATTGTTATTAATCATTCTCAAAAAGACAGGATATTCATGGCAAAAAACTCTGTTTAATGCATCAGTTAGGGTTGTTCCACAGCAACAAAAGTGAGGAAATTCAGTGTTAGGGTTAAAAACCCTAACTCGGAATTCACCCCCTCAGCACCAGACACACACACAAACATGCAAGTACGGGGGAGGACCAAGGCAACACGACCAATGACAGACAACCAGCAGCAGATGACAGAAATAAACAATTGTCTAAATGTACTACAAGACATCCCCACCCACTTGACCAGGTACTGCATACTCAGTGGAGATCAACAGCTAAACTGAGGCCATGTACACCAAACATACACATCCCTGATTGCAGCTGCACACAATGTACCACACTTAGTAGTTGCATGGCCTTACCTACCGATGCCCCACACCACACCTGGTACTGTGTTGTTAGTCAATATAAATGCTGAAGGTGTATCATCACAGTTGTACAAAGGTTTTAAGAGTAGTGAGTATACATTAATTAAGAGAAATACATAAATTAACTACAAGACACAGCCATGGTCAAGATAAAAGTAGTGTTGCATTTAGTATGTGATTTACATAGTAGTACATTTACTGCAACTGTTTACTCAAGATAGAGAGGCTGACGTAAATGTATGGAAAAGCATTGGCTGTACAATGCTGTGAAATTCGTACTGCCAGTATCAGATGCATTCTTACTGATGAAGGTGTACTGTGATATTAATACATATACCTTCAGTGTGTTTGAATACTAAAGATGCAGTAACTATTCTTTGTAAGAAACAATGTAATTGTGTGGATCAGGCTAAGGAACTTCTAAATATTGTAGCATTACTGAGCCAACAATGACGTAGCTGTATTGGAGATGTCTATAGGATAGATTTTCCTGTAGGCACTTACTGAGTATGTTGTACCTGATAAAGACAATGTCATTGGCTCTGTGATGACTAACTTATTGAAATAGTGATACATTTACTATTGTTGCAATGACTGATCTATGCCACTTATGGACACAGCCTAATTTTTGTAACAGTTGTTTCATACTCAGGCTGTATGCCTAGTGTTTTGGTTTGCCACAATTCTGTCACTGATGCAATCCAAGTGATAACTATGTTAATTGTGCTACAACAGTAATCAAGTAGGTATAGTGTAGATGTAAATACAATGTCTTGTAGTATTGATTTTACTCACAATGGGATAAGTGTAGTTGGACTGGAGGGGTCATTCTCTATCACAGACTCTGTCAGTTATAATCACACCAAGGTTTTGATGGCTACAATGATCAAGTCACATTGTTCATCTTCACGAGTTCATATTAGCTGCCATTCTCCAGTAAGTAGACAGTGGATGGGGTAACTGGCTGTGACACTGTGTTACACAGCTCCTGCAGTGCCTAGCAGAGGGAGAGTATCTACACGTGAAGGTAATTAAGCAATAAGGCATAACCAACGGTTAAGTTAAATGGTCTGTTAATCACCCTCTAGGGCTTTAATGTTGAATGAAGTGTAGCCAAGTGCCACATGTCGCTAGACATTGATTAACTGAGCATTAGCATTATACCTGGGAGTGCCTTATTGCAGTCATAATAAAACAGTTTTTTTTAACAACATTAAACCATGTTCATCATATGGTTAGGCTCTACATGTATGTTAATAAAAGATAAACATAAGGCTGTTAGAATGTTAATAGCCTATCAGAAAGCTGCATTTATCAGACTCTTGTTATAATCAAAGCTATTATGCTTGTACAACTCCTTGAGTTTGCTCAATTCAATTGCTCAGGTGGCCCACCACATGTGGTGTGGTGTGGGGCATCGGTAGGTAAGGCCATGCAACTACTAAGTGTGGTACATTGTGTGCAGCTGCAATCAGGGATGTGTATGTTTGGTGTACATGGCCTCAGTTTAGCTGTTGATCTCTACTGAGCATGCAGTACCTGGTCAGGTGGGTGGGGATGTCTTGTAGTACATTTAGACAATTATTTGTTATTTCTGTCACCTGCTGTTGGTTGTCTGTCATTGGTCATGTTGCCTTAGTCCTCCCCATACTTGCATATGTGTGTGTGTGTGTGTGGTGTGGGGCGTGAATTTGGAGTTAGGGTTTTCAACCCCTAACACCGAATTTCTTCATTTTGTTGCTGTGGAACAACCCTAACTGATGCATTAAATGGAGTTTTTGCCATGAAAAAATATATATATATATAGATATATATACTCCTTGCAAAAACATTTGTTAAAGCATCAGTTTGGTTTGTTCCACAGCAACAAAAGACAGAAAATTCAATGTTAGGGTTACTAACACAAACACCCTCTGCCTACCCCCACCCTCCACACAACAATTGGCATTGGAGTGTTTGTTAGGGTCACAAGCCTCAATCTCATCCCCATTCCATTTATAAGTAAGCTGAGGTGTTGTAGTACAGGAAAATGGGGTGAGAAGAAGGCTGATGACCCCAACAAACACCCTAATGCCTCTTGTTGTGTGGAGGGTGGGGGTAGGGTAGGTTGTCTTAGAATGTTATATATATTTATTTAAAAATTTTACCAGGAAGGCATACTGTGAAGACTACTGCTTGATTCCAGATGCATCCTGAAGGAAGGAGGCATGGGAGACAATACATAATAAATTACTTCAGCAATGTGTAACTCAGCACAGAGCATACATGGATAAAGTGAGAAATTAATTATACAGCAGGAAATTAATTATTGCACAGTGCAGTACGTTCAATAAATACCCTGTCAGTTGCACTACAGGGATACAAAAAGGTAGAGAGAGCAGCCAGATCAAAAATGCCCAAACGGAGCTTCTAGATACCAGGAACTGATGTCCTAGACACCAGGAGTTGTGAGACCCCGGGATTAAGTCAGTGAAAATGGGGAGGGGTGTTGCATGCACAGGTGGTGCAGAAATACTGTTGATGGATGGAGTTGATTTGATGGATGGAAGGGGCATGTTAAATGGCAGTGGGGAGAGTATTTCACAGTTTAGGCAAGTGATAAGAGAAGACTGCCTGGCCTACTGAGGTGGACATGGGAGGGAAAGACAATGAGTGGCTGTCAGAGTTTCTAAAAGAGTGCAAAGGTGGGGAAGGCAGGGGCAGTACAGTGGATAAGTACAGAGGTAGGGACAGGGTCCAAAAATTTGACATGAGCCTGGAGCAGTGGGATTGTCTCCAATCCTGCAATGAGGGGAGGCACAAAGCCTGATAGAGGCTGCAGTGGTGAGTGCTTGGAGGACTGTCAAGGGCAAGCTGACAGAGGGAGTGGAGGAGAGTATCCAGTCTGGTTAGGGTAGTTTTGGGAGTGACACAATAGACTACATCATCATAGTCAAAGAGGAAAATTTTTATACAGTTTCACATCATGCCAGTAGAGGATGCAGTCATGGTTGTGGTACAGGACCCTCATCTTGGAGTGTAGATTCTTATGGATATCCCTTGATATGTACAGATAAGTCAATGTGTTGGTTAAGCCAGACCCCAAGGTAACTAAAGGAGGTGCAGTCCTCCAGCAATGTCCCATCAGGTTGCAGAATGAGGGAGGGAGGGAGCTGAAAGAGTCTCGGCCTTGTGACAAAGTACATGGAGACAGTTTTATTGGCATTCAGGAAGAGCAGATTAGAACAAAACCTGAGCTGGTCATCATTCAAGTTCTGCTGCAGCCTGGTTGCTACATCAGAGGTGGAGGAGCCGGATGTATACAGGACTGTGTTGTATGTGAATGGATGTGTGTCTGGGCAGGCTGAGGGCAGGTCATTAATGAAGATGGAGAACAGTAGTAGGCCAAGGACAGAGCCTTGGAGGACTTCGGTCAAGGTGGGGGGAGATGGAATTCCTAATCCTGACATCTTGGGTCCTGCTCACCAGGTAGGATGGAACCACATTGTGGCCATGCTGAAGAGTCCAGCTAGGAAAAGCTTGGAGAGTGGGAGAGGGTGTGAGACAGTGTTGAAAGCCTTTGTGAAGTCAACAGAGATGGCAGTGGTGATGTGGTCATTATCCATACTGGTAAGGATGGCATTAGTGAGCCTTAGGAGAGACATGATGGTGGAGTGGGACTTCCATAACCCAGACTTGTAGGAGGTAAAGAAGGAGGTGGAGTCAAGGAAGGAGAGAAGAGCTGGGAGAGGATCAGACATTCCTAGAGTTTTGCTAGAATGGGGAGGAGGGAGATAGGGTGATAGTTACCAGGGGAGGAGGGGGTTGCCATCCTTTGGTAGGAAGATGACAGTGGCATGCTTACATTCAGAAGGGATAGAAGACAGAAAGAAGGAAAGTTTGAAGAGTGAGGCCAGGATGGAGGTGATGGCAGGGGCAGACAGGAAAAGCATTTTGGAATCCAACCTGGTGGGGCATTTGCCTTTGGAAGGATTTAGTGAAAGCAGGGCATTGCATATGTTAGCTAGGGTAATGTGGTGGAAGGAGAATGCACTGGGGAAGTCTGGAGCAGGATGTGAAGGGTCCAGATAAGCTTGAGCAGTGGTAGGTATGTATATATACACACATATTCATTGTAAAAAATATTGTTAATGCATCAGATAGGGATCATGTTAAAGCAACAAAAGTATGGAAATGAGGTGTTAGGGTTCCCATCCCTAACACCTCACACCACCCTCCTCCCACAACCAAGCATACCACCTCACTAACCCTACACACAGCAGCAGGTGTTGAAGTGTGCCTTAGGGTCATTGACCCTAGTGCTAACCCAATTATCCAGTGCTGTAACATCTCAGATAGTTTCCTTACATATGGAAGGGGGTGTGCATTAGGGCTGATGACCCCAAGGCACACACCAACACATGTTGCTGTGTGTAGGATTGAAGTGGGGTGAGGTGCTGAGGTTGGTTGGTGGGGGTAGGGTGTGGTGGGGTGATACTTGATTTCCATACTTTTGTCAGTTTAATATGAACCCTAGCTGATGCATTAACAAAGTTTTTTGCAAAGAATATCCTTATTTTTTGAGAAAGTGTAACATTGCCCTTATGTGGTTGTGGGAGTGCAGGACCTCTGCGCCATGCACTCCCATCAGTTGATAGTGCATTGTGGAGCATGCCTATTGTAATTTTGCCTGATTTTCAAGCAGGATAGCCATATATGTACAGACATTGTAGTTAACAATCATTTCTCTGAGGGGTGCAGGGCCCTGTGCTCCAATCCCTCCATAATGGTGTCCATTTGTGGGAGTGCAAGGCTCCATGGGGCCTGTGTCGCATGTATCCATAAGTGTACTAACATTGCAAGTAGCTATCATCTTTCTGTGGAAGCACAGAGCCCTCCTGGCCCTGCACTTCCAGCTACCCATAAGTGTAGAGATAATGTCATTAACCATCATTTCCCTGTGGGAGCACAGAGCCCTGTGGACCATGGGCTGCTATTATTCCATAATGATACTCATATGTGGGAGCACATTGTCCTCAAGGCCCTTCATTCCCATCTATCAATACGTGTAGAGACATTATTATTAACCCTCATCTCCCTAATTCTAGTACTGCATAAAGGAGTGCCCTGTGCTCCAGATACAGCATAGTGGTGTTTATATGTGGGAGTATAATACCCTCTGGGCACTGCGCTCCAGTCTATCCATAAGTGTAGATCCAGAGCACAGGGCTACTGACATTCCAAGTAATCCTTGGGCTGCAAGTGTCACAGTGTCACAGCAACCATAGGGGCACTGGAAAAAAATCCACCACAGCTGTAATCAAGGTCTGGCAAAATGCATATTTGCCTAGTAATCTGCATTTAGCAAAAAATCTATATCTAAAGATTTTAGAGCTATAGCTGCCAAATGGTACCATGAATGTCACAATGTTATCTTATGGGACATTTCTAAACTTTTGAATATTATAACTATGGAGCGGATATAAATTATCACCAAACCAGCAACAGGCACATCGGTGGTGCAAGCCCTTTCTAAAGAAGTCCTGACCATTTATTTGCAGTAAAGTAAGAAAGAAACAGCCATTTTTTGAAAGTAGTGCCTCAGATTGTAAAACTACTTTTGTGAAAGTATCACAGTCTGCAGCATTACTGTGGCTTTTTCACAAAACAGTGTCTCAATTTGCAGCACTTTCACAAAGTAATGTTGCAATTTGTGAAAGTTTCACAAAAGTATTGTCTCATATTTTCAACATCAAAATGGCTCAATTAAAATAAAAATATTTCTGGGCATTAACTCAAACAAATTTTGGAAGAACCACTATGGCTACACATGCATTAACTTGATAAGAGTGTTTCTTGGGCTCAAAGATAAACATAAATTGCATTTGGTAAGGCCTACGATACCATTCCACATATGACTTGTGAACAAGCTGGGCAGCCTGAGAGTGGGTCTCAAGGTGGTAAGCTGGGTTAGGAACCAGTTGAATGATAGAAAATACAGAGTTATGATAAATGGTGCTCAATGTAAGGAAAGGAGAGTGACCAGCAGGGTGCCACAGGGATCAGTTCTGGGCCCAGTCCTGTTTAATGTCTTCATAAGTGAAACTGTAGAGGGTCTGGAGGGGAAAGTGTGCCTCTTTGCAAATTACACTAAGATCTGCAACAGGGTGGACACCCCAGGAAGGGTAGAAAAAATGAGGAGGGACCTAGGTAAACTGGAGGAATTGTCTGAAGTGTGGTAGCTGAGATTTAATGCAAAAAATAGGCAAACTTATGCATTTATGTTGCATGAACCCAGGGGAGGATTATGGGGGGGGGAGGGGACTGATGGTCATGAAATAGGAAACAGATTTGTGGGTAATCATACTGGATGACCTAAAGGTGACTAAACAATGTGCCAAGGCTATGAGGAGAGCCAATGGGATGCTGGAGTACTTTGGGAGAGCTATCAACAGCAGAAGGAAAGAGGTGGTGATGACACTGTGCAGATCACTGGTGAGGACTCATTCAAAATACGGTGTCCAGTTCTGGAGTTCGCATCTCTGTAAGGATGTAGACAGAGTGGAGGCAATAAAGAATGGCAATAGAGATGATGCAGGGCCTGCACTAAAAGTTATATGAGGAGAGACTGGGAGACTCTCTCTCTTTCTTTCTCTCTCTCTCTCTCTCTCTCTCTCTATATATATATATATATATATATACACACACACACACACACACACACACCCTGGAGAAGAGAAGTGAAGAGACAGGGGTGCTATGATAGAAACTATCAAATATCTAAATGGTATAAATAGGGTGCAGGAGGGCAGCATCTTTCAGAAAAGGAGATGTCCAAGAACAAGGGGGCGTGACATGAGGTTGGAAGGGGGTAGATGAAGGGCTACAGTGAGGAAGTATTTCTTCACAGAAAGGGTAGTGGAACCTCTAGAGACTTCACAAGTAAGTTTCATTAAGAAAGAGAGAAAAAAACACAACTGACACATTTCACATAATACACTACAAAAATTATAGGATGAACAACTTTATGCATAACCAATGTGTTCTGTCACCTCAGGGTCCTGATTCCCATGGACATCTCAAGCTTTGTTCTCCTGGTCAGAGGGAAAAAGAAACCCTCTGTGGCAGAAGACACTGATTGTGCATAGTTGCCCCTCCAGAATTCTCTCTATTTAGTGCTACATTGAGGATTTCTAAGAAATAAACCTGTGTCATACAATTGCTTTAAATAAGACAAAGTTTCAGGTCAATTCAATTCAAATTTGTTAAGATGAGGAGCAAATATTTTGGAAGAAACCAAAGGAATAACAACCCTATAAGTCAGTAGGTAATATCTTCACTGAGAAGATAAGCAACCACAGCAGGAGTTGGAAAAAGCTCTTATATTTTTACAAAAGGTATGCCATCGTTGCCACACACAAATTTTAAACATTTTCCAACCTTTCCAGGAGGTCTTTGAAGCCCACATCTAGAGAAAAGAGAGAAGTACTCCAGCAAAGAAGAGCAGGGGCCCAGGGCCTCTGAACATCCTCACAGTGTGGTGTGAGTCCTTAGAGGTGGAAAGAGTGGCTAGCCACGAGGAGAGTTTCAGTAAAGCCAGCAGGGGCTATTGTGCCTGGTCATCCAACATCCCCAAAACTAAAAACTCTGACTCTGACTCTTAGGGTCTATATTCCAAAATGAGCTGTAGCAATATTGTAATAAGCTACCTTTTTACGACTGGTGCTGTGGTGTTTAGCATTTGAAACACCTGATTCTTAGAATTCACGTATGCAAATTAAAATTTTAAATACTACACCCTAACTTCAACCTTTTCAATTGGATTTGTTGAATTTGCTCAAATCTTAATGTATTTTAAAAGCTTTTTTCTTTGTTTTGATATTTCTGCTGTGTTGTGATTTTATGAAAACTGAAGAATTTTTAGTCTTTTTCCTTTTTTTCATTTTTCTGAGTGACTGTGAAAGTGGGTTAGAAGACAGATGCAGGATAAAAGATACAATAAGATAAAAGCATCTCATGAAGTTGGTTTACAGGACTCAGTGTGGCCGCATTAAATGCTAGCTTCCAGATCTGGTGATTTTTCAGTGCCCAGTGTTGCTCAGCAATGCCCGTCCAGTTCTGCAGGCCACGTTTGGCCTCTGTGCACCTATTCTAAGTAGTTTTCCATTTTCCTTTTAGAAACTGGTTCTGAATTAAATCGGAGGGGGTAGATTTGGTTAATTTTGTTTAAAAGATTTTTTTCTTGTTTTTAGTTAAAAAGGGGATAAGTTTAATCTTAGGAAGTAAGCATCTGATTGGCTGATACTGGTCACAGGGGTAGCCATGTGTTATACTAGCATAAAAGCAGACTGTCACTAACACAACTTACTTATTCAGTGTCTCTGCACATAAGAGGAAGGTGCTTGCAGCATTTAACTTGGAGTGAGAGAGAGAGATTAAAGAATTAAGTTGTAAGTGTTAAATAGTTGTGAGGTGGTTTTCTGCTATGTTACTCTTTCTGGCTTTTTTAGAAAAGCAGTGCTGTCTCAAAAAAACATGAATAAAGTGAACCTTTCATTAGACTCTACATGCTAAGCACTTGAGATTGAAAAGCTAGAGAGGCTTTGTGTAGCCTGTGAAGCCTGGTGCCACTTTTGTTCTATTAGAAGCTATTACTTAATGAAACTATGCCAGTAAGTAAGTAGGCAATAGTATCAGTGTTAGAATAACTACAGGTGAACATTTTATGGTTGCTGTATTATTAACACCTTTAAGGGATATAGTGACTTATATGTACTTATATGAACTAGTGAGAAGCGTGGTACAAATGGCTCTCAGATTAATCACTTTTTTGATTTTGTAAAAGTAATTTTTGTGATTACCTGTGATAATTTGACAAGTGCAATACATGTGTTAACTTACAAAACTAAACTTTGCCATTTAACTGTAACAGATATTCATAATTAGGGCAGAAGTGCCTTTTATATCAGATTATTAGTTGTTATTATTTTTCTTTTAGCATTCACAATCTTTGGCCCTAATGCACAAAAAGGGAGAAGGAAGGAGACACATACAAACAGTATCTACAAAGAACCAGAGGTGGAAATTAGGAAGAAATAGGGAAAGATCCAAGACCTGTTCCTGTCACTACTAAAAATGCTCTCAAGGATAGTTTGAACTTAGAGTGGGAACCAAACTAGCCCTCTCTTCTGATCTTTTTGGCTCCATCTAGGATCAGTAATCTGGGTAGCAAAAGCTACTGAAATGATTTACCAGATATTTATCTAGTTTAAGCTTTGTCCACACAAGTTATTTTTACTCTTATTAAGAATATTAACATTTAAGATTATATTACTTGAAGTCTGATCAATTTTTTGCCAAGAAATTAGTAGCTCTTTTTCCCCAGAAATTCATTGTTGTGTTTGTAGAGTTGTTCTACTGCAGTTTTGGTGGGACGCTGAGCATAGGGGGGTATTCACTAGTAGGGTGGCCCTCATACTTTATATAGTTCTAGGAAATTAGATCCCTGACAATTATTTTGAGTGCCTAGGGGGCAACTATTGGTGCTCCAGTTTTTGTTTATTAGAATTGCAGTAGCTTTCTAGTGGCACTCATAATTACTAACAACACAAGAATTGAGATGCCAGTAGAAACAAGAACTGGGAAAGACATATTAGAAATGAACCAATTAACAGGAAGCATGGATATTTTAACAGAAATACGTCAAATATCAAAAGGAGACCAAATAAGAAGGATAAGGTTAAATTGACTTATAGCTTTGACAAAAAGGATATAGCCCAAATTCCCAAACTCTAAGGAACAACAAATCGCATAAAGGGAGTTCAATTGAACTAATGGGAGATTGTATGAGATTCACATCAACATCAGCATTTACCAAATTAGATAAACAGGGTAATGGGGACAGAGACAAGAGTATGGAATATTTTAACCAAAAGGGCCCAAACATAAAAAAATCATATCAACCCCTGATAAGAGATATTTTCCAGAAAAAGCAAAGAAGTGTGAAAAATGAAATTGATCTGAGTAAATCATGTTTAACCAAAGAAAGTACAGAAAAGGAAATCACAGAAGATGGTTCCAATGAAAATAATAAAGGAATAATAACAACACAAATTGACAAAGTCTTAGTTCTAGTTAACAATGAAGTGAGTAGAACAGTAGAAGAGATTAAGAAGACATTCAAAATAATAAGAGAATAGAAGACAAAATGAAAAAATTAAAGGAATTTAGATTTGATCTTGGGGATGCAAGCTTAAACACATGATTAGATGAGAGCAATCAGAATTAAATGAATGAAGTAGAAACAATGGATGAGGCAACATAAGATTGCGCTCAGTTAATGACCCCAATTGAATATAACACCACAATAACAGACAATTTAACCAGAGGTGTAGTAAACACATTGAAAGGCCCTTATTTAGGAAGGTTCTAATCTATGAGCAACTGCTACTGATCATAAGAATTCTCCTTTATTAAAGGAGTTTGTTTGAACAATAAGTTGCACATAGATATTATAAACAAAAAGAACTAGGAGAAACCCAGATCAAAACTAACTTACCTGAGGATACTTATAATGAGGAATTAAGCTTTGTAAATAGTTTAAAAAGTAAAGATAATTCAAATGAAAAGGTATTAGCACAAACTGTAGTATCTCAGGAACAAGAAAGGGACAGATAAAATTCACAAGAAATAGAGACAATACTATCATCAGACACAGATGTGGAGTTGGTAATGCTACCTCCTGATGGGTAACAGAAGGCAGTATAGCCCTGGAACTTAAAAAGGGCAATTCAGATCTACAGGAAAAAGGAGTAATACAAGAACAAAAAAGGAGAGAAAAGAATAAAGAGAGAGAGAGATGCAGGATTGAGTGAGAAGGAAAAAAGGATATAGTAAAAAACTAGTTAAAAGCAAAATAAAAATAGTACAGAAGGCTCTAAGGAAGAGGGAGGACTACAAGAAAGGAAAACTAAAAGAAGAGGACTGAAAACCAAAAGGACCTGAGGAGACTAGAGAAACAAGAAAAAAATAGTGGTTGGGATAATGTTAACAAGAACATATAAACAACAAGCTTATAGAAACAAATCAAAAGGTGGCAAACAAGAAAAGCAAAAAAGTAAATAAAGTAATAGAGTAATTCAGAGATAAAGAGAATTAACCTCAGACGAAATAATGGATGAAGCATTAAAAAAAAAACAGGAGATAAACCTGATGGGACACTGGCTAAAAAGAATGTTGGACACAGATTATGTGCTGTCCCTATATAAAATAACTATAATTCCAAAGGAAACAGAGGATATGCTACATGCTAACTTAAAACAATTCTTAGGATCAGTTTTGCAAAATAATAAAAATCATGAAGCAATGTTAAGGTAGTTAAGCCTAATCAGACCAAAACGAGAATTGGAACTGGTTTTGTTAATCTCAGACCTATTCTATACCTTGAAAGACATTGAAAATCAGAAAAAAAATAAGAAATCAAGGATTTGAAATAGAATATGTGGTAAACATTAAAACTTTTTTTTTCCAGAATATTTTAAAAAAGCTAATATAAAGGATAAATATCAGGAAGACTGGATTATTTCTGTATTTGGGTTAAACAACTTTCTAAATGAAAATAGAAAGAACCTGAGAAACAAAATTATTGACTTCTTACAGAACCTCCTGAAAACAAGGAACCTGTATAAAGTAATAACAAAAGTGATCATAAGTGAAGAAAATGGGCAAATTACAATGAAGAAAAAAAATGAGAATGATTATCAATAGTTACTTTCCAAAATATCAATGCTGGACGGTATAGACACCCACTTAATAGATGAAGTGAAACCACATCAAAAAAAGGAATAAAACAGAGACAACAGTATCCACACACTGGATGTACCTGATACAAACAAATAATAGGTTTAAAATCTTACAAGGAATGGAGGAGTTTGACAATAATACTTACAAACACATTAATAGACAAGAATAGGGCAATAAGAAAAGGAAAATGTATAATTTAATTACTTGGAACATAACAGGACTAAGAGAGAAACTGGCAGATTATTCTTTTGTAATATCTAAAATAATTCAATTTAATCTGTTTATAGGAAACTTGGACAAAAGGATAAGTACGGTATTGATAGGTATAAGACGTTCTACAAAGAGGCAATTAGAGTTAGTAAATATGGTAGACTAGTTGTGGGACTTTTGATTTGTAATAAATCTAACATGATTACCAAACAGAAGAAATAATAGTGAATTCTGATTGTATCCTGGCAATGAAAATACAATGTAAATTTAAATATTTCATTATTGCAAATATATCTCCCTCCTACAAATTCAAGAATTTCAGTAGACACAGACATAAAGAAACTGGACAGATTTATAGAAGTATGTTTGGAGGAGAATCCTAACATAGGCATTCTATTGGTTGGGGATTTTAATTCCAGAGTAAGTAATCATCTAGGCCTTTCACAGAAATTTACTAAATTGTATATTGTTAAGGAAACAACGTGTATACTTTACAATAAAAATCAACAGATAAAATAATGTCAAATAGAGGAAATAAATTGTATAATTTACTAACAGATAGATACTTTATATTAATGAATGGTAGAACAAAAGGGGATCAAGAAGGAGAATTCACCTTTTTAAATGACAAAGGTGCATCGATAATAGACTCATGTTGGTTAAACTACAATATGGTTAACTATTATTATAAAGATATCCCCCCCACCCCGGAAATTGCTTTGGACATTTGGCCAGAAAAGAAACAAAATCTAGAAAACTGATATAATAAGAACATAAAAAGGGTTAAATGGCAAATGATAAATAATTATCAATCAGTTAATCTTTAAAATAATGGGGACAGAAGAGAGATTAGGGATATAGCTAACAAATAGGAATTGGAAAACAGCTTAAGACAATTAGAAAAAGTGATTGAAAGTATTTCAGCCATTTTAATCAAGGCTGAAGTTATTAAAATATATAAAGAGAATAAGTGATTTGATTCTGGATATAAAGCAAAAATGAGATAAAAAGACAAGACATATGAAAAATGATCTGTCTAGAATAAATAAAATAGATTTAAACAAGATGAGAAAAAATATCAAGAAGGAGAATTCACCTTTTAAATGACAAAGTGCATCGATAATAGACTCATGTTGGTTAAACTACAATATGGTTAACTATTATTATAAAGATTCCCCCCACCCGGAAATTGCTTTGGACATTTGGCCAGAAAAGAAACAAAAATCTAGAAAACTGATATAATAAGAACATAAAAAGGGGTTAAATGGCAAATGATAAATAATTATCAATCAGTTAATCTTTGAAAATAATGGGGACAGAAGAGGAGATTAGGGATATAGGTAACAAAAAGGAATTGGAAAACAGCTTAAGACAATTAGAAAAAGTGATTGAAAGTATTTCAGCCATTTTAATCAAGGCTGAAGTTATTAAAATATATAAAGAGAATAAGTGATTTGATTCTGAATGTAAAGCAAAAAATGAGATAAAAAGACAAGACATATGAAAAATGATCTGTCTAGAATAAATAAAATAGATTTAAACAAGATGAGGAAAAAATATAACATTTACTATGGAAAAAAAGAAATTTATAGAACTAAATCATGGAAAGAGTTTGAGAGGGCACTATGGTGCAAAGATAATAAGAAGTTTGGGCCACTGGTGGCCGATGGATGGGATACCAACATTAATGATTTAGAAAACTATGTACATCATACAGATTAGGAGAAATACTTTATAAACCTCTTTCAAATCATAGAGGAGATAGAATCTAAGATAAACAAGAAATGGAAAATACTTCTACCTAAAATCTAAGAGGGAGGAAGAAATAAGGGATGCACTAATTGTTGCTAAAAGAGATAAGGCACCTGGCCTTATGGGCTACCTGCAGAAATCATGTTAAATAATTCAAAATTATCAATCCCATATCTTCATAAACTATACAATTATATAATTGAATATGGGAATCTAGTTAAGACATGGACAGAACACATTATAATACCACTATTTAAAAAAGGGCTAAATAAAACCCTAGTCATTATAGACCTATTAGTCTATAGGATAACTTGCAAAAGATCTTTTGAGAATTTACATAAAAAAATATGGATTGAATTTTTGATACTAAAATTATGAATGAAGCACAAGCTGGCTTTATGTCAGGACATTCAACAATAGATCAATGTTTTACTCTGTCCCATCTAATTTATAAGTATATAAGGGTAAAAAGGCAAAAATTATACTGCATTTTCATAGACTTACCTGCAGCATTTGACAAGATAAGAAGAAATAAATGTTGGTGTACTAGAGGAATATGGGATGAACAAAGCTTTAATAAATATAACAGCGGAATTATATACAAATAATAAGATCATGATAAGATACACTAAGGAAGGAGACACCACAAGACAGTTCAAAACAAATATAGGATTAAGACAAGGCTGTGTCTCATCTCCAATATTATTTAATTTGTTTTGAATAAAATACTAACTAGGTTATACGATTAATATTTTCATCTTCCCAGGATAGGATAAAGGAATTGTGATTGTTTAGCATATGTTGACAATGTGGTTTTAATATCTACTCTTTACATTGGGATTCAGAGAATTATAAACAAGTTTCAATCTGAATGGGAAGAAAATATATTAAAAATTAACTACGAAAAAACAAAATATATTATTTGTAATTCAAAAATGATTAAATGGGGGTAAGGATACCTGACTAATTTGTCAAGGTCATGAAATTGAAAGAGTAAACAATTTCTGCTATTTAGGTATGACATTCTCATATAATTTAAAGTGGAACAGACATAAAAAAATAATAAAACACAAAATAACTCGATTTGTTCTGGTAGTTGACAGATTCTCATACAAATATGGTGGCAACTCAACTATGGACTGCATTAAGGCTCTTAATGCTAAAGTAGTAGCCAAATTCTACATGAGGTGCAGATCTGGGGACATGAAGGGGTAGGACTCCTAGAGACAACCATGAATATATTCTATAAAAAGTTATTGGGTCTCCCTCTGGATCCCTCCTCTAATCTGGTTAGAATAGAACTAGGACAGCTACCTTTGAGTTGTAAAGCAGAACAAAGACAAGCTCTCTTTATGATAAAAACTTATAATGAATCAGTTTCCAGATAATCCAGGGCTTGTATGGAGGAAGCTATAGAATATGACACTAGAAGGTTCTCCTTCCCTTGTGTAAAGCTTCTTAATAGAATATTTAAATCATACAGGTTATTAAATTGTATAACTGAGAGCATACTATAACCTATAGAGGAAATAGGGACCCGAGTCAAAGATACAATAAAGGAAATCCATTTACATAATTAAATACATTTAGCTAAAAACAACAAAATAAGTAGCTGGTAGGCAAATAAGCAGTTTTGAGCTGGCTCCTTACTTAATTATGTACAAACAAACAAAGCAGTCCCACAGGTAATGGATAAATGTCCATATTCAATATTCAATATTGGATAGCTGCCTCTCCGATGTGTATATACTGTTGTTGTTGTCTTCTCCCAAATTCAAGAAGACAAACTTGTGAGGGCGCTTTTATCACACACAAATCCACAGACAATCTTCTCTTTATGTTTCCAAACTTCTGTTTATTATTTTTAAAACATGGCAATCCTCCTTTTTTTTAAATTCTTTACTTTCTACCAGTTGTAAACTCATAGTAATCTACTGCACAGTGTGGCATGCACTGAAACTTATGCATACCTGGAATTGTTGGTCACTTGAAAGGTGTGGGTAAATTCCAGCCCAACATACACCTTTTTGTGGATTATTAAAGGAAAACTGCATGTTAAAATCAGGAACAGTATTATTACCTTTCTGTTTCGGCTCAGGCTGTGAGAGGAGTTTTCTCTTACTATCCCTGACTGTTTTATGGCCCCTGGGGGATGTCATTCAGGTTTCTTTTATTGCATTTTATTCCAGAGAGTCTTCCCAGTGTGACCTTTGCTCTGATGTATAATAGCCCCTGCAGGAGGCCAGTGTCTTGTTACAGGGTCTTTGTTTCAGCTTAGCATAGCAGAGAGAACACAGCAGCCATGGGTAATACTGCTAGTCTGTGGGTACGTGTAATATGTTTCTTAAATATTGGTACCTTATCCAATTGTGTTCTGCTTAAGTCAGTGTGTGTGTGTGTGTGTGTGTGTGTGTGTGTGTGTGTATGTTTAAGCATGTCACTGTTTAAAGTAGTTTTGTCTACACTCATTTTGCTATCCCTCTTAGCCCTTTCAGTTTTTGCACCAGTCCTAAGAAGCAGAAATGGAACAGTACCTTATAGTTTGTTCAAGTATCCCCTAAATTAAATAATATATGCAGCATTGTAATGTTTTATATAAACTAGTTTGGAAACATCATGGAACACAGGCAGCTATTTATGAGACAAGTCTGATATTGCTCCAACAATGCCCACCAACCCCCCATTGCATAGCAGAAGACACATCTTTTATCTCAGCAGCAGTTACTGCTGCATGCAATCTGTATATAAACTGTGTCACTTTGCCCAGAATCCTTTTCCCCTACCATTTCAATCAATATCTTATGTACTTTTCATTCAGTTGCTTGTGTCTTGCATAGAAGACAAAACTTGTAGACAAATGTGAATCATTTTGCAGCTGTGGTCATCAAAGGCTAACAAAGTAATTCACAACTCTGGATGAGTGGGGACGGATACCAGCAAAGCAGGAGTTTCTCAGTTTGCAAAACAGAGTAAATTAAGCTTGAAACTTAACTATCAAAGAAAAAGCTCATAAAACACTTTGGAAGAGGTTTCAACTTGCAAAAAAGGCAGTACTAGGGAGGGCTCAATTAACTTCTTAAGCCAGAGGAAAAAATAGTGCTCTCAAGCTCCCACACACACAGGCAGCATAGTAATGAGGCTTTTTTGGAGGACACTATTTGCAACACTTTATCATGTTATTTGGAAGGTAATTTATGCAGGGAGTCCTTTTCTCATATCAAAATATCTGCAGGGCTATGCCCACTGCAGCTGTAAAACTGATGCCAGCATTGTGTTCCTTGGGACCCAATCAGATAAAAACAACCATTGGTGTTTACCAAGGTGCACAGTTGTTGAATTATAGCTTTCTTTTGGCATCACTAACTGAAAATAAGATGACAGAAGCATGAAAAAAACTTACTCCATTTGCGAAAGGAAAGTTCTTTTGCTAAAGAGAAATGGTTGATTCACATGGGACAGTTAATTTTTCCCATTGGGAAACTTTACATTTTAATAACTTCTGAATTAAATAATATTTTTTTCACTAAACCTTCAAAAGGCACATCTGTAGCCAGCCAGTGGCACAGATGTTGAGGCACTGGACACCTTACCTCATGCTATGCCCGAGACTCAGGTCCAGGAATGACCTTGAGTCATTGGGGTGCTGGTGTGGGGGGAGAGAGAACAGGATTGAGCATGCCAGCAGCAGCTCTCCTCTCCAGAGAATGGTGAGGGTGGGTTGGGCCCCCCGTAGTTCTGCTCCCACAGGGAGAAGGTCCAGTGGGCAGTGAAGGTGAAGAGGGTGGCAAAAGTATTGGGAGGTGGAAGGGGCTGAGCTGGTGTCATGGGCTGTGATGTGTGTCTCCACATGCTCGCATGTCTGTGTGCCTGTGCCTGGGGGGATTGGGGAGAAAATCTGTAAAAAATGCATTATGTGTCCCCATCCCCAGTTGGTGGGAAGAGGTGATAGGAACCAAACAGCTACATTAAAAAAGGGGCACAACTATGATCCAGACCCTGTAAACCCTGACATTTTTGGACCAAAGCGCTAAGCAGTTTCTGAGAAACAGCGTGACAAAGAAAAGTAATATTTTTACATTTTGTGACATTCTGTAGTTCTGCAACCATATATATGACCAGAACTAAACTTTCCAGATTAAGAGAGCTATGGTATCAGATGGGGCTTCCAAAATTTTAGGCACACTGGTTTGAATGGTTGCAAAGTTATTAAAGTGCAACATGCTGGGTTTAACAAAGAAGTGATCATTAAGCTGTAAGTATAGTGGCACTCCTGGGTTGCTCCTGAAAATAGTCAAGTTTTGGCTAATGGCACTTACCCAGTAAACAAAAACTAAATAAATAAATATACTAGATAGATAGATAGATAGATAGATAGATAGATAGATAGATAGATAGATAGATAGATAGATAGATAGATAGCTTTTCTCTGTTATAGTATAAATGAATATTTCATCTCTATGGGACTCAAAAAAATGGGGCGGAGGGGTGAAATCCAAAGGAAAATAAACTTCAGAGGATGCTTCTTGTATTTTTTAGAAAATATATGGGCTATGTTATGGGCAGGCATGTAATGCACCAGATATGTGAATGAGTGTGTAGTGACCTTGGGTAACATCACAAGTGGCATAGCATAGCAGGGCCATGAGAGATTGTTCCTGAGATCACTATGCATGAGTTCACATATCTGGTGAATTACATACCCACCCATCATGTGTCCAATTTATGCAATAGGGCTCTTTTTGTGTATTGTGTTTTGGTCATCTTGGCATTTTTTTTTATCTTTGTGTTTTTTTTTTCTTTGCTGTTGTTCTGCATTTTCATGAACGGGCTGAATGGGCTGATTTCTGCTGTTGTAGTTGGTGACTGAGCTGACTTTGCTGATTTCTGCTTTTGTGGTTGGCTGCTTGTTTTGAATAAATGGGTTGGCTGTCTGCATTGTGATTGGTTGGCTGGTGCATGTTGTGTGTTGGATTTGGTATCTGTGTTCTGTTTTGTCATCTTATTGGCTGGAGAGGAGTTGTGAACTGGTTATTTAATGGTGGCATGTGTAAACTGAGTTGGCGTATTGTAATATTACTGGAGTTTATTTCATTTTAGGGAGTTTTTATTTCATTTTTGGAAGTTGCTACCATCTTGTGGATATTTATTCCCACTATGAAGGTGAATATCTAAGTTTCATATGTGGACTTTTTACTAGTGTATGTATCTTTGTGAGTGTCTGGTTTATTTCACCGGGGGTATTTACACTTTTGGTTTATTTAGTCGGCTATATAATTTATTTAGGTCTTTTCTTGTATTATTTGTGTTTTTTTACAACTTTTTTTCTTTCACTTTTGGGTGTCTGATTTATTTCACCTGGGGTACTTGAATAATTTATTTTGTTTTCTTTTCAAGTTAATTGTGCTGCTGAATGTCCCAGCTTCTCTGTTTCTACTGTCTTCATAGTTTGGTTTGGTTCACTCAGAGTCTGTGTCAGATGTGATCTCTCTTGCTCTCTTTTTACCTTTGTTGTCATACTGGTGTCCTGTGGAGAGAGAGAAGAATACATTTACTATTTTGTGTTTTTCAGTGAGAGTGTAGTTTTATGTTTTGTAGATTTGTACATATTTCACTAACCTTGGATGATATTGAACGTTATATTGGTGGCATTGATGGTTGGGTAGTTGAAACACGTAGATATAGTGTCCTGCCAGTTTGTTATTTTGCTTTTTGCTGTTTTTTCCTTTTCTATGTCTCTAGAGGGTCCACTGATGTTACAGTGAACCTCTGTGCATGAAGTGATCACAGTGACAGGAATCAGCTGATAGCTGTGCATTGCTGTGATGGTCTCTGCTGGTGCTGGGACTGTTTCACCAGTGTATTGCCACCCCAAAACAACCCTGACCTGGGTTAGTAATCCAGGTCAGGGGGTGTGAAAGCTGAAGTCCCAACTTGGGGGTTTTGGGGATGCAGACCCCAATAAAGAAAGACATCCCTGACAGTGCACTGCCAACACTCAGCATTGCAGCTGTCACTGTCAGATGTTGATGCTGTGGATGTCACAACGCCATGGTAAAACTCTCTGGAGGTACTTTGTATCTCGTATTGTAATTCTTTGCAGGTGTATGTTTCCATTTCACAGCTGAGAATTTTTGATATTTGGAGTTGTTTTTGTTCATTTATCTATGAATATTCATTGAGGGACTGTACTTTTTTGTGACCTGAGACCAGTTTAATGTCTGTTTGGGGGATTCCACTATCTGTAAGTTTTGGATGTTTCCTGGTGGAATGATTAGTGAGGCATTTATCATTTTTTATGCCAGCTCTTTCAATCCTATTTTTTCACAATATTGTTAATGCTATTTACATGTAATGGTTGATTTTTACAGATACTGAGCTTTCCTAGGTGGTTTATCACCAGGAGGAAAGATATGTCCTGATGTATTGATTTTTCGGGTCTTTTGTTTCTGTAAAGAAAGATTTTTCACTGAGCATTTTAGGATCTTTAGCTTTGTAAGCTCTTGGCTTGATTTTTCTTCTGTTCTTTGGGTTTGACCTAGTTCTAGTTCTAATTTGCCTCTCTGTTTTTTTTGCATCTGTTTTTAATGTAATGTCCCCCCATTTTAGGTTTCTAGTTTCCATGTTTCCGCATATAGCAAAGTACAACATTATGGTCATCCACATGGTGTTGATATGTGACTCTGGGTTCTCAGGTCCTAATTGGTTACAATCATAAAGTTGTTGTATTACTTCTTCTGTGATTTTGCCCACTGCCATAGGTTTGTTGCCTTTTCCCTATTGTTTCAATAGTTTTTGTTTTGCTTCTATGACTTGTTGAGTGTGTTGGAATTCAATTGAGGTGCTGAGGAATTCAGGATATATATATATATTTTTTTTTGCTTAAGGTGCCTGTCTATGCTCTGAAAGATTGACATTAGGGTGAGAACCTCATATTCGCTGCAGTCTATTTTTTTTTTGGCAAGTCATGAAATATTGGCATGGTATTTTATCCAGTTTTTCTGCAGCTATTTGCTAAATGGCTTCTGTGAAGTTTAACTCTTCTGCTAGGTACTTTTTGAGAGTTTGGATGTCTCCTTCTGTTTTTTTTTCTTGGTGTTTATGTTTTTGGTGGTTTGTATATATTCATTAATGCAGTTGTCATCTATTTGCTATGCTATTCCATGGCTTCTTGGTGTTTGCTGACTTACTCCAGTTTCTTGCATTTTTTGAGTTGTCTTTGGATAGAGTAGAGGTTCCATATCATTTTTTATTTTCATTAATTTGTCCTGTATTTCTTTTAGTGAGATGTAGTTATTGCAATCCATTTTGTCCTGTAGCCTCTTATGAGTTGTTTTTTTTTTAGGTTTGCATTTGGTTTTTTTTTGTCTTTGTAGTATGTTTGCCTGTTTTTTTTCTGTCTAATTTCTTATCTAGGTCTTGTTCTGCAGTCCTTGTCAGCATTTTTCTGTTTCAAGATTCTGTGCAGTATGAGGCGTTTCAGTTTTTTTTTTTACTTTCTAATGTACTTACAGGCATGTCAATATATATGTGTTTTTGCTTCAACATAGTGACAGATCCATGGAGTGACACAGGTACTGTGGGGGTATTTCAGCTGTGACTTGTTCACTATGAGTATATTTGTAATTCATTTGACAGTGAACACATCACATTCCATTTATTTAATGGGAGTGGAAATAAATGTTTTTACTTACTGTGATATTGCTTCACTCTTATTATATAAATCTTTTTATGTGCACACATCCCAACATTTTTCCATTAATTAACTGGCTTCTTAAGAGGACTGCTTTATAGAAAATCCTTTCCTTACATACTGTATAAATAATAACATTATAAACCTGTTTATTCTGAAGCACAGGCAAAAAAGAATGCTAAATTATGTACAACCATAAATGTTGCATTTCAAGATACCTCACTTTCCATTAATATGGTAAGAATTTTCTATGTATTCTTCCTTCCAAAATGTTTGCCTGAAATTGAATTTTATATAATATTTCAAGAACTCATTATTTTCTAAATTCATTATTTTAAGTGACCTTCACCATCACCATGTGTAAAGTATAACACTACCAACTCTTATGCCTTGACTGCTTTTGACTCAGAAACAACCAACTCCATAACTGTATGTTCCTTGCTTTTCCTTCAAACTATGTTTACAATGAGTCTCTGCTTTTGAGCTGTTTTGCCTCTTTGTATATAATTCAGTGGAAGAAGGTAACTGTTATTTCACTTCATTTCCTCCCATTGTTGCTGCACTCAGTACTTCCCAAAGGTTTCAAATGTGTGCTTACCCAGTTTAAAACACTCCTTCCTTCCACACTGACAAGGTGTGAGTGGCTGCTGTTTTGACCCTCTTGAATCCCAACTGGGTGGTGGTATAAGGATATACCAGGCTGCCCAGCTGTGTAGTGAGGACCGATGCTGCAGGTGGAGAGGCTTATAGGCTCTAGAAGGTCTGGTATAGCCTTACACTGCTCATACTGGAAGGTATAATGGTACTTATACAATGGAATTTGTGTTTCTTTTAGAAAAAAAGTTTAAAAATAAAAATAAAAAACTAAACAAACATTATTTTATGAATAAATTCATATTGTGGAAAGTAGTCTCTGTAATGCTCGCCATGGTACTAGATGGCACCATACTGTTTTGTGCACAGCTATTGTGGTGTACCTTCGGCCCTCCCATTCGAGCCAGGAACAGTGTCTACCCTCACTACTCCTCCCTCCCAAAGCACTGAACTCCATGTCCCAAAGAAACTAAAAGCAAATGTTCCAATTCTATGCCATTTCCTACTGTTATCCACCACCACCACCACCCCCTCCACAGGGGTGTGCTAGTTTATTTTATTAATAATGGTCTCAGTAGCACAATCAGGAGATGGTGTACCACTGAGATGCACCTTCACAATGTCAGTGCAGTTGGTAGATGTACCACAAAAGGGACCCTGGATCAGGAGAGATACAAGAGCTGACTGGTTGAGTGGGTGATCTGGTAGCTGCCTGTGCTACTGATATACCATAATGATATAAACAACTTTTCCTCTGGCATGTGAAAGATTAGGAAAAAGGGACATGGCACATGTGGCAGTGGTCTCACTCCATATAGGACAACAAAACTGCTGCTATTGGGTGGATGGGATCTTGCTAAGCAAGATAAAAATAGCAGCTATGCAAAACAGAAAATTCTATGGGCACAATGATGTTGCAAGATAATCAGGTAGTCAGAGACAGGGACTCATTATTTCCCTGCCTCTGTTGCCTGATTCCAGACTAGTTTATTGGTATCATTAGTCATAAATGACAATTTTCTCTGCCCTAAATTAATTTTATTTTGTTGGTTGCTAATATTTTATTTGATAGCTGCTTATAGTTACTATGCTCTTGTTTTGTGAAAAGAAAATTCCTGACTCTCAGTTTTACTTCATCATGAGGATCAGGGCCAGAGGAAATATATTGAAAATCCAGTAACAATAAAGTAAATATATGAAAGTGACCAATGAAATGTTATATAGCTGTAGATTGTTCTTTGCATGCTCCCATCACTATTCCCCTTTGTAATCCACATTTGCAAGTGAATGTCAAAATAATATACTTTACTGCACATGCTCAGGAAGGAAGAAACTAATTTGTTATAGCATGTACCAGATGGAGAACTCCTCCAATCTAATGTGTTATTTTCATACAGAAAAAAGAAACAAATGGAAACAGTTCACCTGCAAAATGCATTTTGTGTATGGTTTTGATTAGTATTTAATACTGGACCCTCTGTTTTTGGCTAGATCAAGGTATAATGTTACAGTCTGGGATTTCATTGTATCATTACTTACTATATCTCAATTTAAAGAAAGCTTTTGACACTTCTGGTGTGCCGTGGTATACCAAGAACACTGAGTATTTCAAATAACAGTTAAAAAGCTAAGAGACAAGAGTAACAACAAAAAGTACTTGTTCTACTGTCTTAAAGTGATTTCCAGTGTTGAAGGGCATAAATACCACCAGATGTCACTATAACATAAGAAATGAAATGTACTGTACTGCAGATGCATTCTATAAAGTGTAAGATAAATGTGCAGAGTTGTGATACCTACAAACACAAATTTCAGCAAACTATTATCAAAAAGATTGTCTTTTAAGAAAGTATGCCTGCAAAGGATTCCTTCAGTAAGACATATCTCCCACAATCCCTATGCTGCTTCAGAGAGTATAAGCTTATGAAATGCAATTTATACTCCCTGGAGCAGTGAAGGGATGAGAGAGATATGATAGAGACATTCAAATACCTAAAGAGATCAACAAGGTTTAGACACAGAACCTCATTTAGGTGCACAGCTGCATCAGAACTAGAGGTCACGACATGCCCTTAAAGAGAGGCTGATTCAGGTGCAACAAGAAAAATTACTACTTCAATAAAAGGGTGGTGGAACCATGGAACAACATGCCACAGGGGGTCATGGGAGTAAAGACGGTGAGAGAATTTAAACTTGCATGGGACAGACATAAGGGGCTCCTCAAGAGTACAACTTAAATGGGGAGGTTGAAGCCATAATTGGGGGGGGGTTGAAGCCACGGGCATGCAAGATGGATCATGCAGCCCCCCTCCTGCCAACACATTCTATGTTCTAAATATAATCTAGCAACACAGGCCCAAAATGTTCCAAAGAGATTACACACTTATTTTTCTATTTGCAATATTAGTACACAAAAGGCACATTAAACTACAATAGCTTGTTTCCAGTTGCACCCTGAGAGATGGGTTGCAGAGATCTGTCTTTATTAATAGGGACTGTTGCCCATAACACTGGGAGACTCACCTACATGTCTTCAATCCTGCACACTCCCAGTGGACTCCTGAGGGTTCAAGTTATATCCAATACCTCTGCTGAAATACTACAGGAGCCTGTTGTTGAGAGTAGAACTGCTTTTAGTGGACATACCAACAGTACAGAACCATCCATTTTAGAGCAGAACCCTCTAAAACCCACAGGGTGGGATACTCAGACTGTGCCAGGCTGTGGTGCAAGCCTGAGGCAGCGCAGCTCGGATGTGCCAGGGCTGACAGGGTGATATTCAATGGTGCTGCGCCATGGCTCAGCACCATTGAATATCGTTCTGTAACACCACATTGTGCATGGTGCAGTGGCACTACACCAGCACAAGTGGCCAGAAAGGGGCAGAGGGATGCGCTAGAGCAAGTGCCATTGCGCTAAGTGCATCAACCATGATATTCAAAGGTGCATATGCAAATGGGGCTATAATGCATGTAAAGTGCGAATGGGGCCATTTGCATGTCATCTCTTCATTGTATGCAGTGTGCCCATACGGTGACTTGCCCTGGCACCCTGCCAGCCTGCAGTCATCGGGACTGACGCCAACTGCACAAGTGGCAAGTGCCCCACAGTCTGATCGTGGGCATAAGTATGAAATATGTAGCTCCCATATCCCTGGTGGTCAGTGGACCGCTCACAGCCAATTGTGGGCAGATGTCTAAAACAAGATTAGATCCCATCCCTGGTGGTCCAGCGGTACCCCCTCCCCACCTCCACTGAACCCGCCACCCCACTTCTCCCTGGTCAGCAGTGGGAGGCAGCTCCCTAACCACAAGCTGCCCAGCCATCCACTGACTGGCTGTGTACTGCACAGCTGTACGCCCATTGGTCCACAGCATGGGCCAATGGGCATGCAGACCATACCGTACTAGACAGTCCAGATATGTGAACGAATCCAATAGTATAGTACGGTCTGCATGCCCATTGGCCCATGCTGTGGACAAATGGGCATACAGCTGTACTGTACACAGTCAGTTGGCAGGTGGCCGGGCAGCTTGCGGGTGGGGAGCTGCTGCCTGCCGCTGACCAGAGGGAAGTGGGGTGGTGGGGCTTAGTGGTATGGTGGGGAGGGAGGTACTGCTGGACCACCAGGGATGGGATCTAATCTTGTTTCAGACATCTGCTCATAATCGGGCTGCGAGCGGTCCACTGGATCAGCAGGGATATAGGAGTTACATATTTCTAAACTTATGCCCAGATCGGCTGCGAGCGGTCCACTGGACCACCAGGGATATAGGAGTTACATATTTCTAAACTTATGCCCACAATTGGGCATGGGGGGTGCTACCTGATGAAGGGTGCCACCGGAGCTTGGGTGGCTACCCACAGCTGGCAGCTGCCATGTTGCTCCCTGCAATACGGCAGCTCACCTGTAGGTGGATGGCTGTTGCTCATTTATATTTTGGAACAACTGTATGCAGCGCATGTAGGAGTTGTGCCTACATGGGCTCCGCACATCCCGGGCTGAATATTGGGATGTGCGGCGGTATGCATGGGCACACCCCCCTACTTGCACCGCATACATTACTGAAGTGCCCCGGCACATCGGAATTTGTGTCATGCACTTTCCCCTTTTCTATATTGTGCTGGGGCACATCAGTGGGTTGTGCATGGTGCAACTGTGTTGTGCCATATGCAACCCTTCTGAATATCCCACCCAAAGAATACAAGATAGAAGCAGAGGTTATGACCACAAAATCTACTTTTGTCACATAAACATTGCAGGAGGTGAAGAGGAAATGAAGCACATGAGGGCAGCTGAAGTCAAAGATACTGGGAAAGGGGAGATTTCCTTGAGAAGTAAATTTGATGTGAGACTAGGAAGGACAGGGTAGAATGTGGATGCCTCGTCAATTATATCCTCACAGCCTGATCCCTAATCAGAAGCCAAAGAGACATTTAAGGTGCTTTTACATGGCACTGTACATATGTTGCTGTGATTTGCAGTACTTTCTCCCACTCCATCTGCACTGTTACCTTTGCTTTTACATGTACAGCCCTTACACCAGTCTCCTGGGCTGTTCCACAATTTCAGCCACATTTTGTGTCTGCAGACAGCACAAGACTTCCTTGTTAAGTTGGGGAAGTGGCAGGATATGGAGACCATATGTTTCTATGCTGTAGTGAGACTTCCAGGACTGACTTTAACATTAAAAGGACACTGTCAGCATTGCCTAAACAGATCCACAAGGGCCTCCTGAAATGTGAAAAACAGACAGGTCCAGGCTCACAATGCACAGCAGCAATATGTAGGAACCAAAACATGCTGTTTTAATAAATTCACTCATAACCAAAATGGGAGGAGGACTCCACCACAGCAGAATGCTTAAATGGGAAAGTGTTCTGTAATTAAAAACAAGAGAAGGGTTGCAAGTTAGAGAAATGATGGCTGAAAAGGCAAGCCATGCTACTGGCATGCACCTATGCATTTGCATATCTAAAATGCCTCTTTTCAGGCACAACCTTGGAGGTTACATTGGGTCAAGGATCAATGAGAAACAACAAGTACAAACATCACATATTGCAGAATACACAAAAAGGCAGTACAAGGACAATCAGAAATAAGCCAAAATTAAATTGTTATACAGGAGATTAGTCATCTGCTTGTAAATATTAAACAACAGCATAAATAAACTAAAAAAGCCACATCAAGGCAAGTCATAAGGTCAGAGGGCTAACTTATGTAAGAGGGTGTAGCAACAACTCTAACAATGTATTCTAGTCACAAGAAGAAATGAGGGATCTAAGGAGGTGGCTATGATAACCCTTTTTACGTTCGCCTGCGCGCATGCGCAAGCGTCTTGGGAGAATGGGACACTTTTGGAGATGTGCCTCTCTGACCAATCCCTCCACTCCTTGAGCAGGCGTGGCGTGATCATGCACCAATCCGCACCGCGGTTGCTGTGTGTACAGCACTGGTCTTCTCTTCAAAGAAAACCACCGCTGTGTGCTTGCACGCGTCCACGGCCGCCCCAAATCTTTTCTGCCATGCTGAAGCCCACCCCGTGTGGCAACGTCCGCATCATCTCGGCCAGGGGTGCCCAATCCCCATCAGCTCCATCGGACCCCCCAGCCATCCTTCTGCCACACTGGGGCCACCCCAGCGTGGCAAACGTCCCGCATTGTCAAAGTAAAAAAGAAACAAAAACCTGTAAATTGAAAACAGTCCCACGCAGTCTCCCCGCCCCCTCTCACAACTTGCACCCACCTACTGCGCAGCCTGCCTCCCCACACGCCCCTCACCCCATACTTACCTCTGGAGCTTGGTGCGACGATCATCGCTGGACTGGGAACATGTCTGCACTCTTCAAAGCCGACCGCGAACTGAGGAAATGCCGTAAGCTGTATAATGGGCTAGATGGGTTTTCAACTTTGTTGCATATCTCAGGCATTTTTGGAATTTTGCACCAAATTTTCAACATGGGGTTTTGGGACCCCTTCTCGTGAATTCTGTCACTGTCATGGTGTTATTCAGGCCGAAGGTGATTTCACGATCACTGTGCAAAATCACCTTCGGGCTGGATTAATAAATGACAGTGCCAGCGTTCATAAGGTGGGCTCTCAAAAAGCCTATTTTGAAAAATTTGGTTGAAGAATCTATAAATGACGGTTTTATGAACGCATTGCACAGTTCCTATGCAGGCTCGTGAATTCGTGAGTTTTCAATATTTTCTCCAGATTTTCAACATTGCCATTTTACCACACCTCCTTATGAGCAGTACAGCTGTCATTTTCACATCCTGCCCAAAATGTGTTTCCACCATGTAGCGCACAATGGTGTGATCAGTGTGCGAAATCAATCTTATAGGACACATTAAGAAAATCACAGTGACACTGTTCATTGTAGCAGAGATCTTAAAATGGCTATGTTGAAAATTTGGTGAAAAAATCTAAAATGACTGTTTTACGAGCCTGCATGCCATTCTTATGTACCATACGCTTCATGAATTTTCAATATTTTCACTCCAGATTTTCAACATTGCCATTTTACCACACCTCCTCATGAGCAGTACAGCTGTCATTTTTCACATCCTGCCCAAAACGTGTTTCCACCCATGTAGCGCACAATGGCACAGTTTGTGCGTGAACTCAATGTATGGGACACATTAAGAAAATCACAGTGACACTGTTCATGAGCAGAGATATTAAAATGGCTGTGTTGAAAATATGGTGAAAAAATTCCTAAAAATGACTGTTTTACGAGTGTGCGTTGCGCAGTTCCTACGCACGCTCGTAAGTTTGCGAATTTTCAATATTTTCACTCCAGATTTTCAACATTGCCATTTTACCATACCTCCTTATGAGCAGTATAGCTGTCATTTTTCACATCCTGCACAAAACGTGTTCCGCCCAAGTAGCGCACAATGGCGCAGTCAGTGTGCAAAATCAATGTATGGGACACATTAAGAAAATCACAGTGACACTGTTCATTAGTGGAAGTCTTAAAATGGCTATGTTGAAAATTTGGTGAAAAAATTCCTAAAATTGACTGTTTTATGAGCGTGCGTTGCGCAGTTCCTACGCACGCTCGTAGGTTTGTGAATTTTCAATATTTTCACTCCAGATTTTCAACATTGCCATTTTACCACACCTCCTTATGAGCAGTACAGCTGTCATTTTTCACATCCTGCCCAAAACGTGTTTCCACCCATGTAGCGCACAATGGCACAGTCAGTGTGCAAACTCAATGTATGGGACACTTTAAGAAAATCACAGTGACACTGTTCATGAGCAGAGATCTTAAAATGGCTATGTTGAAAATTTGGTGAAAAAATTCCTAAAAATGACTGTTTTATGAGCATGCATTGCGCAGTTTCTACGCACGCTCGTAAGTTCGCGAATTTTCAATATTTGCACTCCAATGAGTTCAAAATACCTAAACAGCACATAGAAGCAAGCAACATTCGGCATTGACAAATGCTTTTACTTCTTTGTCACTGATTTTTTTAAGCCATGTCCAAGTGCCAAATGTCACTGCAAATACCTGCTAAGCGAATATCTCGCATTGACAAATGCTTGTTGAATGTAGTAACAGACTGACACAGGCATATGCTAGACAGAATAGAATTCCATAATCTAGGTGCAACAATGGAAAAATAATTGTCTCTAATGTGTTCTGGTTCTTGGAATAGGTAATTTTTCTCAGCAAGAAGGTTCTAGGTGGTAGCTTCCAGCTAGGGAATGGAGAAGACAAAAAAGTGAAGAAGGGGTCTGGTTATGTAAAACATTAAATATTATCTACCCTCCAATTGCAAGATCCTGCAAGGCAGCAGGAGGAAGCCATCCTACTTTGTGTATAGGGCACTGACGAGTATGGTGGCTAAGTATGAAGTGAAAAGAGAGATATTAATTTATGTAATATCCATGCCTGCAAGGTAGTTTTGCAGATGAATGAATTCCAGGTATCCCACGGATCAGTCATTTTTGGCAATAAAAGCCCAAAAACCTCCTTTGCTATACCTGGATAAAAACAAAATGAATACAACTAACCGTTATGAATACCGTTTTCACAAAACATATCATGGACCACTCATGTTCAGATAATGACCTAAAAAAGGAAGAGCTCAATTAGTGCTTTTAAAGGTTTAGCAAGACAATCAGACAAGGCTCAACTGAAGACCTTTTAAAGGTAAGAAATGTCAAAATAAAAACAGGTGTATTATATGCTGCAGAAATATGGACAACTGCAAATATAAAACATTAGAAACTGAAATGAACAAAATATACAGGTACAAATACATTTTAAATGTGCAACAATTAGAAATGCAGCAAATTATGAATCCGCCCGTGAAGTGGACTCGAAGTGATCACTTCACATTCAAGGAGCACAACACGAAGTGGACCCTGTAAAGAGCTCACTTCGCATTATCATTACCACTTCACATTCTCTTTATGCCTTAATGCTATAAGGCCAAGTGAGAAGAAAATAGGTACATCACCTGGCCTGCAGTACTGTAAGTCACTACGTTTTAGCCAGGCAGGAAGGAAGTGAGCCAGAGAAACAGTTTCACTTTCTCCTTTGCATTTATAGAGGGAAAAGCAAAATTGTTTTGTGAGAAGAGTTTGCTTTTCTTTTGGAGTCGTTATTGCTAATACAATTCAAACAGCTTTTTTAAAAGCTATTTTATTTAGTGTTTGTATTGTGTTAGTGTTTTTTTTCTTGGTTAGTGAATTTTTTTGTGTAAGTTTTTTTTTGTATGTGTGACTGACTGTGTGTGTGTGTGTGTGTGTGTGTGATCCCGTGGACCCAGGAGGATGGAGGGTCAGGTTGGAGTCAGGGAAGGCGAGTCGCTGGCACCTGGGAGCGTTAGGAGGGGAGGAGTGCAGACCCGTGGGGGGCGGGGTGGTTGTGTTATGTTGTACTGCTCCAGACTCTTGGCCAGCATTGCTTCCCCATGGAAGCAACAGGAACAGCAGCAGCACCACGCCACCAGTGGCTGTTGCTCTCCACCTTCTCCACCACCACCACTAGCAGAAGCTGTTGGAGCTCCAGCAGCACCCTATCCACCACCTCCAGAGCCACAGGAGGCAGCCCTGGCAATAGTGGGTGGTGGTGGGACACGTGCCCACCAAGTGCATACTGTGTCTGGTCCCCCCACAGCTCCCCAGTGTGGGAGTTTTTAATTGTGTGGGGGGAGACAGCACAGAGGTGCAGTGCCATGTGTGTGGTGTGCTGGTGCACCATGGTCCCCCTGGGGCACATTTGGGGACTGGTGGCCAGCGCACCCACATGATGAATCACCACAGGGCAGAGTGGCAGGCTGCCATGGAAAGGGGCCATGCGTCCACCTGCTGGCCCTTCCATGGCAGTTGCCAAGGGTGCTGCTGGGGTGGGAGATGTGCCTCGCAGCAGTCACCGCCACAGCAGAAGGAGAAGGGCTACATCAGGTGCTCCACCACCACCACTGCCATCCACAGCCACCAGCATCACCCTGTCCATCACCAGCCCTACTACCTGGATTACCCATTGCAGTGGACCCTGGCACAGTCCCTGTTAGCCAGTCTGACCTCCTCCTCCTGGTGTGGGCAGCACTGGATGAAAACAACAAGTGTTTCATTCATTTGGAGCAGCAGGTTACCAGAGTGGAAGCACAGCAGCAGCAAATACTTTCAGTGCTGCACCTGCTGCTGGACCACCATCGCATTCCATGGACATAGTAAGTCCAGGTATTGTTTTCTGCCCCCACCCCACCCCCCTAACCCCACCCCACTACTGTGTTGTACTTTTGTTGTGTGTTTTTTTTTTTTATTATTAAATCATACACATTTTCCCTTCCAGGGGAATCAATCTTTCTTGCACCACATAGTCCAATATATTTTTTTGCTGGACATTCAGTATAGTGGAGCATGCACCTGTGCTCCCCCTGCCATCACATCTTAACATTGTTGAGGAAGTGCGGCACAAATGTGGGTTGCTTTTCAGATTGTTAATTCATCCATCATGTGACTAACTGTAATGAAATTATGGGTGGTTTTCACAGACATATATTGCACTCTGTGGAGCAAGAAATATTCCAGTGGTAGTAATGACCCACATATTAGTTTATGTGCATCACCAAAACTATGTAATGTGGTGACTGTCTGTAAAGCAACAGCACAACAATCTGTTGATAACTCTGACCTATATTTTTAATGCTATGTTACAACTTCCTTTACTTACATCCTGACTGACTGGAATGATACGATAATTTGCAATAGCTGAGTGTGCTGTACTACCTTTTTTCATGTGTGAAATAATGAAAGGAGCATTCCTTTTAAATTGGTGCTACTGACAGTGAGTGTGACCAGGTCTTTGTCATTGTTTTACTCTGCTTTTCTCCATCACATCAAGTAGTTGTCATATATCACTTCTGTTGTTAACTAACAGTTATGCATCAGTCAATGTTTTATATGACACCATGGAACAATAGTTATTGAAAAGCAGCTGCAAATAAATACAAAGCTGGTCGGAACAATATTGGAAGATGTGCTCGTTTTGTTTTCATACATGAAAAAAAAAGTAGGAGTAAGAGAAGCAGACATAAATTGTGAGAAGACTTGTATCATTCAAGTCACTGATGACTCACAGGAAAGTGGTAGTTGCCGTGGCAATTTAAAGTAGCATAAAAAAGCACAGTTAAGAACTATAAGGACATTCTTGCAAAGCTGCTTTAATTGTAAAAATGTCACTGTGGCATCATGACTTTGAGCTCACAGCAGCAATCACAGAACCCACAAAAGTGGCACAGAGTCCACAGATTTTTTCTGCAGACCCACAATGCATCCTCCTTGTGTGCAGAATATATATATATATATATATATATATATATATATATATATATATATATATAGATGGTTGTGTATTCTGTAGGTGATGATCAGGGTTGAACTTGACATGGACATGTACTCATGCTATTGTTCTGCATCACACAAGTGACTCCAAACTGTTGCTGTGCACATTCTAGTGCTCAATGAGATTTTTCACTTAAATGGAAACGGATAACTCTCAAGCACATGATGGTAAGTATTTCTTTTTTTGGGGGGTGGGGAGGAATCATATTTTCAGTTTTGTCTGTAATGGTTTCTTATTTTTTTACTTCTTCACAGATTTCATCAGCAACCTTCTGGAGTCTGGTTGTTAATGATGGTCATGGTCATCGAATGAAACGACTTCTGCGTGTTGCATGTGTGCCCAAGCTCAGGTCAGGGAAGGGGTGTGCCTGATGTCAAAGAACTTTTTGGATAGGCCACTTTGATGGAACAACAAAGTATCATGAATTTTCCTAAAAAAAGAAATGAATGACTTCTTAAAAGTTACAGCTTCATTGTTATGTGTCCCTCCCTTGTTCTCAAATCTCGATCCCTATTGTCAAGTAACATTTCAGAGACACATCTTATCAACTACTAAGACAACCTGTTGTGTGCAATATTTGCAGTAGTCTTTACAAAGCAATGAAACAGGTGAAATAAAATCTTCATACTTACCAGAATGGATTTCACATGGACATTACATCGGTTCCTTTCTGTACAGTATAGCTACAGCATCTTTCCCAATGAGTAACAGCGATGGAGCTTGTTTTTGTTCTCCTGTAAAAGAAACGAAAAGAAGTGTACTGTACGTGTTTTGCCACTGTGGCTCTAAAAAGCTACAGAAAACACAGGCAACTTAAGTAAGTGAGGCAGCATAACAAACATGAGTGCACATACTCACTTTATGATTTAAATCTTAAGAAGCTGGTGGTGGTGGTGCACTGGTGGACTGGTGGTCCGTGGGGGGCAGACAGACTCATGGTGGCAGACTTGCATAACATAAGTCCCAGTGGTGGTGGTGGTGGTCTGTGGGGGGCAGACAGACTCATGGTGACAGCAGAGTTGGATAACATCAGTCCCAGTGGTGGTGGTGGTCCATGGGGGGCAGACAGACTCTTGGTGGCAGTCTTGCATAATACCAGTCCTGGTGGTGGTGGTGGTGGACCGTGGGGGGGAAGACAGACTCTTGGTGGCAGATTTGCATAACATCAGTCCCAGTGGTGGTGGTGGTCCAAGGGGCCGGAGAGACTCTTGGTGGCAGACTTGGATAACAACAGTCCCAGTGGTGGTGGTCCTTGGGGGGGCAGACAGACTCTTGATGGCAGACTTGCATAACATCAGTCCTGGTGGTGGTGGTGGTGGTCCATGGGGGGCAGACAGACTCTTGGTGGCAGACTTGCATAACATCAGTCCCAGTGGTGGTGGTGGTCTGTGGGGGCAGACAGACTCATGGTGGCAGCAGGTTGGATAACATCAGTTCTAGTGGTTGTGGTGGTCCAACTGTGGGGGCCAGAGAGACTCTTGGTGGTAGACTTAGATAACATCAGTCCAAGTGGTGGTGGTGGTCCATGGGGGGGCAGACAGACTCTTGGTGGCAGACTTGCATAACATCAGTCCCGGTGGTGGTGGTGGTCCGTGGGGGGCAGACAGACTCATGGTGGCAGCAGAGTTGGATAACATCTGTCCCAGTGGTTTTAGTGGTCTAAATGTGGGGGGCAGACAGACTCTTGGTGGCAGACTTGCATAACATCAGTGCCGGTGGTGGTGGTGGTAGTCCGTGGGGGGCAGACAGACTCATGGTGGCAGCAGAGTTGGATAACATCTGTCCCGGTGGTTTTAGTGGTCTAAATGTGGGGGGCAGACAGACTCTTGGTGGCAGACTTGGATAACATCAGTCCCGTGGTGGTGGTGGTCCATGGGGGCAGACAGACTCATGGTGGCAGACTTGGATAACATCAGTCCCAGTGGTGGTGGTGGTGGTCCATGGGGCAGACAGACTCATGGTGGCAGCAGAGTTGCATAACATCAGTCCCAGTGGTGGTGGTGGTCCGTGGGGCAGACAGACTCATGGTGGCAGCAGATTTGGATAACATCAGTCCGTGGTGGTGGTCCGGGTGGGAGGGCACACCACTTTTAAATACTGCAGTTAAAACCTGCCAACATTAACCACATCATCATCCTCATAAAGAAAACTGCCCTCACAGTCATTGTTGTCTGATGTCTGACCATTGGGAAATTCTTTCTCCATTGTGTCATCATGTACATCAGTGGTGGGCTGTTTCAGGCAGCCACTGCCAGTGCCACCAAGATGCTCCATTTCCACATCAGCAAGACCACCATGACTAGACCAGGGTATGAATACTGAGGTTGAAGTCTGTGCTGGTATGTGCCTCTCATTCATTTTAATGAATGTTAGCAAACTACCATTTGCAGGAGACAGGTTTGACCAACGATCCCTGACTATTGCACCTGATGAGCTGAATGCCCTCTCAAGATTTACACTGGACTGTGGGCATGTGAGGTACTTCAGTGACACTGCAGTCAGCTCAGACCATTCAATGGCCTTTCCACTCCAGTACAAAAGAGGATCTTCACTTATTGTCAGATGCCTGTTTTCAGACAAATATGACTCAGCCATTCTCTGAGCCACACTAAGTTCAATTGTTGATGCATCAACCTGTTCCCCGGAATCATTGACTTCACAAATACCCACCTGGGACAAAGTGTCCCAAAGCGGGTTGATGCCAACCACTTTGGATGACAGACCACCAGGAACTACAGTCCCCTTACCCTTGCATGATATGCTTGCTGGTCCTGCAGCTACACCTTCAGCTGGATTATGCTGCTGAGGTTTGCAAACTTTGGCATGTGACTTCTGTGCCCCATGAACCAAGCAAACCAGTTGACCACTAATATTTTTACCTGTTCAGGCCCTCCCTCCAGTACTGATGCAATTCCGCATTTGTATCGTGGGTCCAGCATTGTTGCCATGGCAAAGCTTGTCACTACGCTGAATGCTCACAATGTGACAATTCTGGTAGAATACTGTCAGCATGTGTTGCAGCAACATACTGTGACCGCCGTCTCCGCAACATCAAGGCTATGCTGTACATTCACCAATGTCTGCCTCAGAACCAGCAAACTCAGTAGAGTGAGCCCAACTTCTAGTGAAGGAAGGAGGTATTATGCTGGAGATGTGATTCAAAGGATAGTGTGGGATCAAGGTACATACCAAGATACTTAAAGTACATTATCTTTACCAGGGGTGAGACAGTTTCTGTGTTGATGCCAAACATATGGGATAATTTGTTTAGATGGTGCCTGATCCAAAATTGCAGCAACAGCCATATACATGATCAGATATTTCTTGACATTTCTGTGATATTTCTAGAGAAATCTCCTGCTTTCTGCATTCCTACAGTAGGGACAGCAGAGAGAAACTGTTTAGGAATTTGCAAAACATCTGACCATGTCTGTGGCTACTAGAGATGGGCAAAGTGACCCCAATTCACTCCATGAAGTGATCCGTGAAGTGAAGACGAATTAGTGGAGTACTTTGTGTTATAATGGGTAACGCAAAGCCCATTGAAAACAATGGCTTAACATTAATCTGCCTTCCCAAACCACTACTCCATCAATTCCTAAGGTGAAGTGCATTAAAACAATGTACTTCTCCTCACTTTGCCTTGTTTTTAAGCTCCAAAGGTGAATTTTGCAGTGATTTATGGGATTTCAGGTCAAATGGGCTCTACATTATTCTGCACAACCTCAGTTTGGGGTAGTATGTGTAGGAAGCTGTAGGAGACAATCTTCTCTGATAGCTCTTTCTGATTCAGACCTTCTAAAACCAGTTAAAAAAGCCTTTTTGAGTATTTTCTTTCTGCTGAAACTTAGTTCATTGAATATAGAAAACCCTCCTGCACTCATACAGTATCATCGAGTGTTTATTGTTTGTGTGTGGATTTAGAATGTTAATGTACAACATTCAGTCTGTGAACAGAGAGACAGTGGACATATGCTTTGGGGAAGGGGCATATCGGTGGTGTAGGTAGATTAACTTGAAGAAAAAGACAGTGCTTCCTGTTTTGGTGATATTTTTCTTGTATAACTGTGTTAATGTACACACAGTAATATTTTCAATAATTCTTGCCATTTTTTTGCTAATTGTTGTGGTGCAGCAGTCTATACTTTTAGTTTGTTTAAAATATGTGGTTATATTACTGAAGTTTTTAATTTGCTATGCATTACTTAGTGTGTGTGTGTGTGTGTGTGTGTAATGCATGTCATCAAATCAGACACCTTTTATTGTGCCACATAATAATTTCAGCAATGTTAACCTGCTATCCACTGCAGCTGTGTGATTTTTGTACTTCTCTGTGGTATATTTACTGGTACTAGTAATAGTGACTGTTACTGCAGCAGTGCAGTACACTGCCCCCCCCCCCACAGTCCACCCCAACCGGCAAAGGTATTCTTTTCCAGATTTGAATTTCTGATGGTGAGCACTGATTAGGTGTTGTGCCTTTGCATCTGCATCTCTTCAGTTCACAGTGCAATCCTAATCTGTCTGTGCATTTCCATCTCTTTAGGGCTCAATCTTCATCTGTAACTTAAGTCACAGTTGTTTCTTTGGCTTTCCTTCAGAGAACTGGACAGGTGTCAGGCATAATTCTGCATGAACATTGTACTCATTAATACACATTTTTAAGTAACGATCATCATCACAAGTCACCCATGATACAAATCACTTTATTCATCATCACAGTCACAAATGCAGTCACAAAAAATGATTCACGATCACGTCACGAATCACAACATTAATTGTTTTACTAGTTACTTGGATGTACTGTAAGATTGTTTTGTAGTATCTCTCCAGGCTCCACCACCCCACCATTGTGCTCATTAATGAGCATTTTTAGGTTGGGAAGTTTGTGCTACAGCTCATCGGGGAAGTACAGCCATAGACATTCGTGTTCCCAATACAGTTCCATATCGGTTATCTCACACCATTGACACCGAATCATGTTCTTCATCCTCACGGTCACAAATGCAGTCACAAATCATGATTCATGATCACATCATAAATCACAACATATATTTTTTTACTACTTACTTTGATGTATTGTAAGCATGTTTTGTAGTATCTCTCCAGGCTTCACCACTCCACCATTGTACTCATTAATAAGCATTTTTAAGTTGGGGAGTTTTGTGCTACAGCTCATCGGGGAAGTGCAGCCATAGACATTCGCATTCTTTCCCATACAGCATGTGAGTTACAGTACTGTAAGTAGTGGTGGGCGAAGTGGCCCCAATTTGCTCCATGAAATGATTCACTAAGTAACGTGGAATCCATGGAGAACTCACAATGTTAAGTGGAGTACTTCACTTCATAATGAGGAAGGCGAAGTCCATTGAAACCAATGACTTGGCATTATTCCACCTTCCCCAAACCACTTCTCCACCACTTTTAAGGTAAAGTACATTGAAATCAATGTAATTGGCCTCACTTTGCCCTGTAATTGAGCTCCAAATGAAATTGTGCATTTATTCCTGGGATTGCAGGTCACATGGGCTCTAGATTGTTTGGCACAGCCTCAGTTCTGGACTGGGTAGTGTGTGTGTAGTGGTAGCTGGAGACAGTTTGCTCTCAGAGCTCTATGACTCAAAACCTATAAAAGCTGTTTAAAATGCCTTTTCGAGTAATATCTTTTGCTCAAAATTTAGTACATCAATTGTAGGAAACCCTTCTGTGTGCATATCATCTAGTGTTTATTGTTGTGTGTGGATTTTGAATGTTAATTTAGAACAGTCCGTCTGTGTACTGAGAAGTGTGCTTTGGGGGTGGGGTGTATTTGTGGTGTAGGTAGATTAACTGGGAGAAAAAGGCAGTCTTTCAGTTTTGGTTATATTTTTCTTGTATAACTGTGTTAATGTACACACAGTAATATTTTCAGTAATTCTTGACATTGTTTTGCTGATTGTTGTGGTGCAGCAGTGTACAATTTGTCTGTTTAAAACATTTGGTTATATTACTAAATGTTTTCAGTTTGCTACGCATTACTTGAGTGTGCGTGGTGAGTGTGTGTGTGTGTGTGTGTGTGATGCGTGCAATTAAATCAGACACCTTTTATTGTGTTACAGAGTAATTGCAGCAGTATGAACCTGCTATCCACCACACCTGCATGAATTTTTTATACTGCTTTGTGGTATGTTTACTAGTAGTGGATTGTTACTGCCATGCACTAATCCCCCAACTGGCAAAATGTATTCCTTTCCAGATTTGGATCTGTGACTTGCGAGCACTGGTTAGGTGTATTTGTGCCTTTTTGTATGCATCCCTTGAGTGTACAGCACAATCCTAATATGTCTGTGCATTTGCATGGCACCATTAATTCTGGGAGACATTGCATTTCTTGTTACGCTCTCATTTCACTTCATCAGCACTGGGAAATTTTCTGGACACATGATAGTAGCAATCTGGGATCCACATTAATTCTGGTGACTCTGTGTGTGATCTGACCACTGCATGCATGACTGAGTGCACCATTAATTCTGGCAGACTTTACATTTCTTTGTTACACTCTCATTTCACTTCATCAGCACTGGGGAATTTTCTGGACACAAGACAGTAGCACTTTGGGGATGCACATTCATTCTGGTGACTATGTAGGTGGAATGCTGCCAATATTGCTGTCACACCACCTTACTTCACGTCTAAGGAAGAATGACAACATGAAGCCTAGCAAGGCAGGAGTTGAGCATTTTGTGTCCACTCTTCTTATCAATTTAGTTTTTTTATTTAATTTTCCTGCAGCTGAACACCTCCTCCAGGTCATCAATAATATATTTTAAAGATTAATGGACCCAACATTGGCCATCTAGGTACTCCACTCAGAATGTCCCACAACTTCTGTTGCCTACCTGTCCGCTAAATTTTCTCCCACTTGCTATAGCCTGTGAGCCATTAATCCCCCCTCCCTCCCACAGGGAATTTTCAAGACTTGCTTTCTTGGAAGCTTACACTGTAATAGTTTAGAATGTACTTGCTTGCCTTCAGCAATGGTTGCTTTTGCTTGCTAAAGGCTAACATGTGTGACCACTGTATATCAGAAAACAAAAAAATCAACAAAGATTAGGTAGAGGTGAGTAGCTAATTTTATTTTATATAGCTAAAGAGCCTTCACAAAATAAGCACTGCAATCAACAATCAGCATTCATATTACGAATACAATATGACAGACATATAACTAGTTCAGATACTAATACAATATTTAAATATGGTCAAAATAAACTAACATTAGACTCTACCATAGATAAAAAAATATAAATCCTCTTACGTATTTCATTTATGTTATACTTAAATAATTCAGATACTAATGCAAAGTTTAAGTACTATCTAAACACCACCATAAATAAAAGTATACATTCTATAATGATCTATGTTATACGTATCCTGCTTCTTATCTTGTTCACTGAGTTTATATATTAGTTAGTCTTTCCACTGACTATGCATTTTTGGTGTGAAATAATATGTTTGTTAACACTGATTTATATATCTGATATGTATAATTTATAAAGGGGTGCAGCCAGTATCTTCTTTGATTAATATACCATGAACAATCCCATAGTATATGCATTAGATTTTCCTCTTCCCTTTATTACAATCACATTCCCCAGATAAGAAGCCTTCATTTTTATATTGATATGATAACATGTTACTTTCACACTGCTCAAATTTATAATTAGACATTAAAAATCTTAATTTATGATATGTGAGGTTTTCCAGATATGGTTTGAACCCAAAGTAATAGTTGTTCTGTGAAAACCATTTTGAATAATGTTAATTTTTTATCAGCTGTAAATCCTGGCAGTTCCATTTTGCAGTTATATTTTTAGTAATATACTTTTTTATATTTTGTATTAAGTGTAATCCTTTTTTCTGTCACCTGTTTTAGGTTCCTCATTTCATTTTTTTCAATATATCTAAAACTGTAGTATACCAGTAACCCTTTTGGTAACCCAAATCGTACCATGTTTGTTTTTCTTTAAGTGTCATGTTTGCTAATGTATTATATTTGGTCTAGATACTCTGATCCAGTAATTAATTTTTCTAGTTTCTATCAGGGCTTCTATATTCACAGTTCCTAGTTCTGGACTTATATATGCCGAAGGGAAAGAGTAACCTACATTCTGGATTGTTCAATGAACTTTATATAATGGAGACATCAGTTGTTTTAAATTTCTAGACTCCCATATCTTTGCTCCATATAGGAGTTTGGCATTACATTTTGTCTTAATTACCTGTATTAATAGCTTTATTGTCATGTCACCATATTTTACGTTAAAATGTGACACTCCTGCCACAGTCTTTCTTAATTTCTGTACTAGCATTTCTATATGTTGTGTCCAATTACAATTCTCCTGGAATTGAATTCCTAAATAAACATAACTTTTTACTTCTTCTAATTTTTCTGTTCCTACTTTACAGAATGTTGAATCTTTCTTTCTTCCTGCTCCAAATATGAGTACTTTAGTTTTATTCAGATTTATTTTTAATTTCAAATCTATTGATCTATTATAAATAAAATCTAGATTTTTTGAAGACCTGATTTTGAGAGGGAGAATATGGCAACATCATCCACATAGGCTAATAGAGGGCATGGCATAGATGATATTTTTGGTGAATCTGTACTTACAGATTCACAATCTGTTAACATGTTATCAATATAGAGGGAAAACAGCAGCGGTGCCATATTGCAACTCTTGTCTAACTCCTCTATTAATTTTAAATGCTGTTATTAATCTACCTTGCCTTCCCAACCTAATCTTGGCCCAGTTGTCATTATATAATTGTGCAATTATACTGATGACATTGCCATCAATCCTTCTCTCTTCTAATAGAGACCATAATATCTTTCTAGATATATAATCAAATGCTGATGAATAGTCTATAAATACTACATAGAGTTTCTGATGTCTGAGTTTCACATATTTTTCTATAAGATGTTTTAAAACAAATATATTATCCAGCATGGAATAATTAGCTCTAAATCCTGCCTGGAATCTAGAGAGACCACCTGTTTTTTGCACCTCATTTTTTTATTTTTGTAATATGACCTTCATCAGTATCATCAGGTCTAAATCCAATAGACTAATGGGCCTATACACTGTGGGATCTGAAAAGCCCCATGTTTTTGTACTGGTGTAATAATTGCTCCCTTCCATGTTTCTGGAAAGGAATTTTACCTTATACATTTATTAAAGTAAATAACCAGAAATTTTACCCATAAAGAAGGTGAACATATAAATACTTCTGCTGGGATTACATTAGGACCTGCTGCCTTTTTTTTTTTACGTGGCAATTGCCATATAAATGTCTTCAGAAGAGATTAATCTAGATCCTTCCTGAATCATAGCATGTTCCTTTATGATGTTACACTCCTTGTTATTATAAAAGAGTTTAGAGAAATGAGCAATCCATTTATCTTTGGAAATATAGGTATCAATTTTGGTCTTGGAATTTTTATTACCTCTAGCTACTAAATTCCAAAATGCCATAACATTATTTTGTTCAACAGCAGATAGCATTTGTTGCCACGATTTCTCTTGAACGTTCAACTTTTTTTTGTTTTATCATGTTTTTAAACATCTTTTTTTCTTGATTTAATTCAGACAAGACTTGTTTGGGACTAGTTTTCTTGAAAAGCTTTTTTTTTTCTGTATAGCCATTCTTTTCTTTTTGCAATCTGCATCAAACCAGTCCAAAGCAATTGTTGTGTAAGGATTAAATTTACGTTCTAAATATTTCTGTATTTCTGAATAAAGATGGTTTAGCATATGAGTTAAGGATTGCACATCCTCTTTCCATAATTGTACACATTTATGAATGACAGGATTCCTGCAATTATATTGTTATACCCAGATCTGAATTTTTTGGCCATATTACTCTTTTTGCAGTTCTAACTTCTGTAAACAGCACTGCAGACATTTCTGGTACAAATAAGCTTTGTTCTGGGATATTAAATTCCAAATGAATGGGGTAATGATCACTTTCAGTTCTTACCGGAATTGATATGGCTTTCCACATATTTAATTGTCCTGACCATATAGCATATTCAACCAAGGAAGCTCCTCTTTCAGATGTATATGTTAATTCACTGTCCATGACACCTCTTAATCTATCATTTAGTGGATATAATAAATATTCCATCATAAAATCTATATGTTTTGTTCCATGCTTATTAGTTTTCATATCTTTTGTATTTCTTTTCATGGATTAGGAATCTGGTTGCAAATATATACATATATATATATATATATATATATATAGGATATGACATGCTTCACTGAAGATATCATATTTATCTTCACAGGAGGCCAATGATATCATGACCACTTGTGAGATATCATGATGTCATTGGCCTCGAGTGAAGACAAATATGATATCTTCAGTCGGGCCATGTCATGTTCTGTTTATTCTATGTATGTTTTGGGCCCCACTCAACACAACCCACAAATGGCCCCTCAATACAATCACTCAGATAGAGGTGATGGTTGTTGCAACTCAGCTGTACATATCTCTCTCAATACATGGCATATGTTATTGAAAAAAAATATATATATGTTTTAGCCTGCCACTTTGAAATTATGATAAAACAAAAAAACTTGTCTGGATTGTAGTTGACCCCCACACACACACAACTCAACAAATTACGTATATTTAAAAAAAAAAGTCTGATTACAGTATTTAATAAAACACACACATTTGGTTGATCCTGTCAGTATCTTTAAACAAATAACATTTAGAAACCTATCTGATTGATTGTGAATTTTCTTTTCCACTTCCACCTGAAACTAGTGTGACCGAGCAGCTATCCCAGAAATGTAAGCGTCACCGAGCACTATGAACAGTGAAATGTAAAACTGTCAGACTTTTAGAAAAACGTAGTGAGTACTGAAGCACCAAGTGAAGTGTTTTAGCCTTTGTTTATCTCAAAGAAGCTGTCGACAGTACTGAGGACATTGTGAGTTGGCAGCTCAGAATACGAGACAGAAGTGCTAGCATGTATTGCTATGGCAACAGACGCTCGCGCTTCCTTCTGGTGTTCTGAAGCTACTGACTCTCTCAATGTCCTCTCAGTACTATCGGCAGCTTCTTTTGAGAAAATAAACCTAAAATTAACAAAAAGGCACACTTTCCTTGGTGTTTCAGTGCTGACTATGTTTTTCTAAAAGTCTCAAAGTGCCTTACATTTCGATGTTCATAGCACTCGGTCACGGTACATTTCTGGGGAAGGCTGTTTGGTCACGTTATGTTCCAGGTGGAACTGGATAAAAGAAAGACATAGGAGCAGCAGGATCAACCAGATATGCTTTTTAAATATTTATATGTTTAATGATATGGGGAGGATCAAGGAAATGTAAGAGATGAATGTGTGTTTGGGGGGGGTCCTGCTCGTAAAGAGAGACAGTTACAGAATGGAAAGTGAAACACTTTCACTTTCATTAGAATGATGTATAGGAACATGGAGATATCAGTGATATCTTCACAGGTGAAGATATCATTGATATCTCCATGACCTGGCTGAGATACTATATTTTATGCTGACATTTATCCCAAAACATACATATATATATATATAAATATATATAAATACAAAGTCATTTGTGAATCCATCAAATGATCCAATATGGGCATTAAAATCTCACAATATCAGAATTTGGTCAGATGAGATTTCCTGACAGAAATGCATGACTTCATCTGCCAAATCATGCCACACTGTATCAGCATAATAACTTGAATTTTTCAGAGGTACATAGCAGTTCAGAACATACAATTCTATATTTCCAATATTAACATGTTTGGTCAGCATATTAGACACTGCTGTAAATCTTCTTATTTTATTAAATTTTCCCACTTTTACAAAGGTTATTAACCCACCAGAATGTCTGCCATATTTGGAAAATTTCTTCCCTGGTATTGTATAGCTTTTTATCCATTCATCTTGATTTCATCATCCCCTGAGTGCCAGGTTTCCTGAAAGCAGATTAAATCATGCAATTCCAGGAAAGCCATACATTCCATATTGGATATATGTGAAAGCCAACCTGCAATGATCCAAGTCATTAAAATTAGCCCCTATTTCACTGGGCTCTTTTTTATTGTATCTGTATATTTTATTGCTAGTCAATTGTCATCGTAACCTGCTAGCTTCATAAATCTGTTATTCAAGGGCATATTACTGTCATTTGGATAATTTCTCAAATTATTATCACCAATCCTTAAGTTATTAAAAACAGATGACTCCACACGATTCAGACCCAGATTATCCAAAATGTTAGTTTTCCCCAAAATAAGATCAACTAATTTTGAGTTACTCACCCTTATATCTATTTGACAATTTTCCCCCACTCAAGTTGATGAAATATGTCTAAGTTCATCCACTGGAATTCCTAGAAAGTTAACCATCAGATCCTTTATAGACCTGGTTAGTTTGATGTAACTTTCTCCTTTCAGAAGGACCATACCAAAAATACTAAAGGTGGCTTCTTTCTTTATGTCTACTATCCCTTTATTAAACAATGATCTATTGGGAAAGGTGATAATCAGGTCTCATTCCTGTATCACCCATCTATTAATCCATAAATAATTAGCTAACCTTGGAGATATAAATAAAACATCTATCAGTGTAGCTTCTGATACTGGTATATCTTTTATCTCCAAGATATCTTTCTCTGTTATCTTAATATCTAACTTAGTGTTTAGAAATTGTATCTCTTCCATCTCAATTTGGTTCGAGTTGAAGTTGTCCCAATGTAATGAGCCATAAAGCCTAAGTAAAGGGTAGTCATCCATCCAGTTAGTTGGTGTATTTCTTATTCTATTCTCTGATATTTGATTTGGATATAATTTTACTTGAGTACATAGATTTATTTTACAATCACTTTTCTGATTTGCATTTTTTTTATAATCATGTTCAATGCTTCTCCTTGAGTCTAAAGGGGATGTAAATACAGTAGTCTCACTTCCCCCACTAATAAATGGCTTCCACCACTGTTGATTTAACTTTGCAATTTCTTGTTCAAGTATTTCCAACTTTGACATTAAATTCGAACCAATAGGTTTTCCTTTCAGTTGAAGTTAGTTGTCATTCAATGTTTGACTAACCTCTATCTGAGTAAAGTGAGATTTGTCTTCTTTTCCTTCTTCATTAATAATATCTGTACTTTCCTGTAAGACTGTTACAAGAGGTTTACATTTATTTCTTCCTTTTTTTTCTTTCCCTTTGTTCTTGATTTATTCGGAGACTGGAAATTCAATTATACTAAAATCCAGTCTTATTTTACATTGGGCCAATACTGTATTTTCTGTTAGAATTGATCCTTCTTCTATTTTGGAAGTGTCTACCATCTCTTTGGTTGCCTCTTCTTTTGCTAATATTTTTTCTATTTTGCACTATTTAGAGCTATATCTGCTTGTAAGTTTCCCAAAATACCTTTGTTAATAACCATTTGTTCCATTATTATCAAATGAGCATTATAAGGCTCTTTCAATTGATACATTAGTTCTTTACTTAAGCAAGTGGGTTGAAAGGCTTCCATTTCTAAAGATTGCCTCACATCATGACCACACATTGAACAGTAATTTAGGGATACAAGAGGGACTGGAGATACTTTACTCCTGTCCAGCTGTTTTATCCACTAATGGTCTGTTGAAGTTCCTGCATTACCTGTCCTATCCTAGAGCCAAGTCCTCCATTTCCTTTGTAGGATTCATAGGATTCCTGATCATTGAAAGACCACTTGGGGGATTTCTCATAGGATGTTTCCTCCCTAGTAGACTCTTTTGGTGATTGGTTTTCATTGGTCAGATTCACCAAATTAGGGGAATTAGGGGTAAATATCAGATTGTTGGAAACATTCCTTTCCACTTCTCCCCCTACATCTTCATGTTCAGCCCTTGATTGTGCCCTTTGTTTGAAATCATCAGAATTTGTGATATTAGATTCAAATATAGATTTCAAATCTGAATCACCTTCATGAACTATAATACACTTTTTCTCTCATTTCCACTATCATTACCAGTTGTTATTAGGGCTGTTGTTAGAGCTGAATTAGTTCCAGCTCTGGGAGTTAAAGTTTGAACAGCGCCCTGACTGACAGTCATATGTTCTGTTATTTTACAGCCTAAACACATGAAATACAAAAAAAAAGGTACTAGATATCCAGTACTCCTGAGTCATCTCAGTAGTCATCTCAAGTAAAACTTTTTTTTTAAGTACAGCAGTGTTTAATGAATAATAAATCAAAAAGCACCTCATTTAAATAAAGCCTTCTAGTTTCTATATGTATTAACTACATATAACAAAAGACTTAGAGGCTTACTTATTATCCCAGGTTGTACTGTTGTACTGCTGCAGAATAAAATGCAGGTTGGGAAGAACGGAAAGACCTCAGAATCCTGTCCTGTCCATCTCACACCATTATTAGCACTTTATCATTTAAATATGCTTTAGTGCAATCAGTTACCACATTTTCGAGCTATGTAGTGAATGCAGAATGAACACTTAGCACAGTTCACCCTCACTGTTTTGAAAAAAGTACAATTCTGGAAAAGTAGCAGACCACAAAAAATGCCAAATTGAAAGCACCCTCCTTGTTCAGTAATGGCACCAAGGCAAATGTGAACGCCAATCTGACACATGCACACTTTTAAATGGCTTAATCACATGTGCCAAACATCATAATGGCATCAAATTGTAGAGAAATTTATTTAAAAAAAGAAACTACAAATAAAATATAAAAATACATTTAAAATATACTTGTAAAATCAGGGCAAACATATAGTAAAAAGTAATGTAATTACTCCACCGCTAACAATAATAGCAGTAAAAGTTCCTTCATCTAGTCACAGTTGTTGAAATTGTTATTAAAATTATTTCTTAAATCAACAACCTATTACAAAATTCTTGTCTACAACATAATACATCATATTAAAATGGAGAACACAAAGATAAAGAAACAACCCTTTTAAGAAGAAAATCGGAGCTGGCTGTGCTCAGAATGAAGAATTCAATTGCTGTCACTGAAGTTCTTTTTAGTTTTCAGCTGGGTTGGATATAGCCTTTAGCCCTCCATAGCTGTCCAACTGGCCACTCCGCTTCTTTCGCTTTACCCAAACTAGGCCAACAGCAACTGCAAGAAGACAGAGAAAAGAGGGGAGACAATCCAACCAGATGAGAGAGGCAATAAGTAGGACTAGTAAGGTTACACACTACATTCTAGGCACATGATAACATACCTTACGAAAAATTAAAACATGTGGTGTAACCCTGCTTCCTGTAGCTAACTCCACAACCACAGGAGTGCATAGCTCTCATGTCCTCACAAAACAGCAACCACAGTTCACAACCCAGAATGTTCTAGAGTAACTTGGGTAGAGGTAGTTTTTGTTGATTTAAGTCTATATGTGCAAGTCAAATAATGACTAAATGGGTACTAATAAAAAGCTTACAAACTCATCTATGACTTTATTATAATTAGAAAAGATTCAGCTCAATGGTAACATCAGTAATGATGTCATTTTGATGCATACATGAGTACTTTGCAATGTCATTGAAACTATAGAAATTGGTGGTATCAGAATATAGAGTTATAGCAATACTTGTTGTATAAGTGTATGACTAAATTCACATACTGTAGCAGTAATATCTTTACTATTATAATTCAGTTATCATCTTCATCCCCACTGTTTTCATCCTCAGCATCAAAGATCTCATCTTCCAAGCTGACTGAAATAATGCCATTGTCATCTTCCTCATCTGATTGATTCAGGGTCTCCTCCTGGGACAAAATGACCACCATTTCCTGTGGTATAATGTCACCATCACACCAGTCATACTCCAGGATTCCTGTTTCATCAAGTTTCCACCCATTTGTTTCAGGACTTGGGATGTTAGGGTGTGACACATGGGCATTTTTCCAGACAAAGGCTTGAAAATTCACTCTCAGTACATGCATTCTCAATGTTGATCTACACGGAGGCAGAAGACTCTGATCAATGCCATCACAATTTGACAACAGTTGGCTGTTTCCTGTGTGAAATATCTGCCTTACAATGTCATAGCAAAGTTTGTTGATATCAGAATATGACAGCTGACCATATAAGCAGCAGACAATACTTTCAAGGTCAGCAGAGATGGCATCCATAACTTGTTCTATGTCACTAAGTGCTTGGCAAGTTGCCATATACTCCATTTGTTTTTGCAGGATGTTGTACGGTTTGATTTGCCTTTCCTAACAAATTCACTTGTTCTGCACCCCCTGAAGATGGGTTCCATGTCAATTCAGTGAAGACATTACAGTGACACCTATTTCAGCAAAGTCATTTTGACGAAGGCTATTACAGCGCCCATACAATATGGACAAACACCAAAAACAGCACATGCTTGTTTTATGGGGGTCTTCACCCCACACACCTCTTTCTGGGGGCTTTGCTCCCACACTCCCCTTACCAAGATAACCAACTCTGAGGTCGTAGCACCTTGGGAAGAGGGGAATGCTTTATTTGCTGTTTTTGGTAATTGCCCATATGTACGGGAGCTGTAATTGCATTAACTGAAATTACTTCACAGAAATTGCTTGTCACTATAATGTCTTTGCTGAATTCACATGCTACCATGATGATGCATACAGTGCAATCAGTACACTACACATCTTAGCACCATGAATCTGGATTAGAGTTTTGATGTTCAGGAAACAACATTTATTTGTTACTCCTGTGTCAAAGTAGATGTTCTTATTTGATTCCAATAGTACAACTGCAGCAGAAATACATCTATGTCTGGTGATCTGATGATGATGTCAGTTGAGGATGTTGATGCCAATGCATGAAAACAGAGAAGTAATATTAACGTATCCACTATTTCCTGAGATTAAGAAAGCTCTGATATAGGGTGGCTCTGTGTTGTGATTCCATCAAGGCTTGTCAACAAAATAGAGATTTTATCACAGATAAAAAAAGACTTGATGACCCATTAGTCTTGATGCATATATTTCCTTTTGTCACTCATTGAGAAGAAGCTTGATCAAATTTGTCTTTTTGTCATTGTTTGTGAGAAAGGATTTCCAATCTTTTGGCACCATTGTTGACAGATCTTTCGCCAAGTAAGAATCTGATTATCCTCATCTTCTGCATTCAACAGACTTAATGAAATTATATTTGTAGATATCTGTTGCAAAGTCCAACCTTTGTACCTTCTGTAATGCACTGAAGACCTTTTCATCTAGCTGTACAAATATCTGCTGTAAACCAGTCATTGACGCGAGAAGTGCATTGTCATCACAGATGTTATCTTTGTCTTCATCCCAATTTGTAGTACTAAGTACTGTCTCTTCTTCAAGTTTGTGAAGAAGGGTGGATTTCTCTGTCTTCACTGGTAAGCCATCTAAAGTTGTGAATGACCATGGCAGTGGACTCAATGGATACAAGGGAACTTTCTCCATGCTAAGGTTGTTCTGTTCTGAAAGCATTAGCAGTTTTACAAAGAGGTTTCTTTGTTCAGTCACCTGAGCAATCTTTTGTGAGGATCTGAGATTTTTGACCACTGAAGGGAAACAAACATCTTTAGTGGCTGCTTTTTCATGGGTGCATTAAAAGAAAAGGTTTTGTCAACAATCCTTGTCTCCACAAATTTTTGAAAGGCTTCTTTTCCCCCTTTTTCAGTACTAAGCAAGTCATTTTCATCATATCTTGGGGCTTGTGTACCTGATGAGAGACAGAATAGTGCTTCTTTGACTTTTATCTCATAAGGATTGATGAAGTTTCTGAATACATGGATCAGCTTCTGTACATCCGTCTCACTGCATTCCATCTCAGCAGGCCAAGCATCCTTGTGAATTGACTCCTTTGAGTCTACCATTCCATCAGTTTCAAGTGTGGCAGTCACATTGCTTGCATGGGCATGTCTTGTTACACACCAACAAAAATAGGTTGGATAATTCCTACTGAATCCAACAATACCTCCACCATACTTGGCATGTCAATTGATTTTCTGTTCAATGGTCAGATCAACAGCATTTCTTGATGCTGGCACATCAGATCTACACACACTGAACCCACCATTCTGCAGCAAGACATCAGCTCCAGGATGAGTATGCTCTAGGTTCAGGAGCATCAGAAAATAGACAGATACCTTGTGTAGTGTTGGTGATCCAGGCTAAAAAGCAGAGGGCAAAGTTGTTCAACACATGCTAGGTACAGGTCAAAGTTGTTCTCTCTGTAGCATGCATAAACCTATGCACCAACCTGATTCTGTCCATGTACTGAATCCAAAACTGTGCTGTCTTCCCAAGTTTACCATGCCTTACTTTCTTTTTAAACCTGAAGTACTTTTTGAAAAGTTGATGACAAGAGTCACTGGCAACTGCCTCACTTAATGTGTCAGACCCTGGTCTTTCCACTTGCCTTTTCATCTCTTCTTTGGCCTCTTTTACCAATGTCTGTACATAAGTGCTTTTAGGAATGATTGAAACAGAAGGTGTTCATGCACCTGCATGATCCTGTTGTAATGTTTGCCATGCAATACTTTTCAATAGAGACACTGGCACACACCTCTGATCATTAATCATTGAACTTACAAGCTCAAATGGGCAGACTGGGTGGGCCATAGGCCCTTATCTGCCGACACTGTCTATGTATCCATGTATTGATGACGTTGGCAAAGCCAGTATCTTATATCAGTTTCCCAAGGACTCTAAATATGAGCAAACTGTGTGAAAAACATGAAGTCGCACAATGACATCACTGAACTGATGTCCATTATGCCACACAACAGCATATGCTGTCTTTGCAACAGTAATATCAAAAGAAACAATTGTGTACTATTGGCCAATCTCTCTGGTAGTATTTTGTGATCCCTTCAGTACATGCTGAACAGTGGCGTTCTCTGAAAAAAAGAGCTGATTGGTGCCATGTAGTCTACTTTTTTGCCTTTGCACTGATCCTGACTTGTTCCCTGTGGAAGATACCCACTCTATCCAGCCAGGAACAGATTGTGTTCCACTGTACATCTGTCCTCTGCTGAAAAAACACATAAAATCTGATACACAAGCTTGGTTCAGAATCTTTGGAACAGAGGTGGCAGTCTGAACTACAGTCACATTTGGTTCAACATGTTGCTTAACAAAGCATGGTCCAAGCTCTTGGGTTTGTATTTAACAGACCTCTTTTTGCTTTTGGGATGGTAAGATCCCATAGAAGTAGGTAGGCACTCCTCTGCCTTTCCTGCATTGCAGCACCATAAGTTGAATGCATGGTGCTAGCACCAGACAGGGTTTCTTCATTAAGATTGAAATTGTCCTAGCAAAAATGCATCACAATATTTCTGTCAGTGTCTATGATTACAGGTAGAGTTCTGTCACTCTCAACAATGCTATCACACATACAGTGGAGTCAACCCTGACAAAGTGCAGTAACTTGCAGTAATGACATGTGACAAAATTCTGCATGACAAAAAGGGCTTAATTGCCATTGACTTACAATGGTCCCTGCAGTAAACAGCAGCAATATGTGATATTCTGTATAATTTCTGCATTGCATCCTGGCTGTCACATCTGTAACAGTTTCTAGCTCCAAAAAGGTTGAATAGGATACTTTGGGCCTGATTCTCAAAGGGGGTTGTGTTCAAAGCAAGCTGTGGCAAACTGCAGCTTGTGCCAGAGCCCCCTGTGCCAGGGACCCTGCACCCAATTCAGGTACATAACGCATCCCACAGCCTAAGTCCCCTTAAGTGCAGCAGCACCCCCCATTCATCTAATGCAAGGTTCATGGATGGGGTGTGCCACAAGCCCCTTGTGGCAATTTCTTGCTGGTACCCCTATCCTGACGGCCCGAATGCAGGCCAATGACCCTCCTGGTGGTGGTCCAGACCATCATTCCAAACAGATAGTGCCCACCCATTCTCAGATAGGGCAGGAGACTGGCATAGCCCCTCACACATTTCTGCAGAGGTCCCTGACTGCCCAGAATGTGCAGAGGACTACACGCTAATATTAGCGCGTACACTGTACAGTCCGCTGCACATTCTCAGCAGTTGGAGACTTCTGCAGAGGTATGTGGAGGGCTATTCTGGTCCCCTACTTTATCTGGGGATGGAGTGGGCACTACCTGTGGGGGCAGGGGGCACTATTCCACCACGTGGATGGCTCTGTCTGTATATGTACTGGGACAGCATCGGGGGTTAAGGGTGAGGGGTTGGTACTACCTCATGGAGCATGGGCTGCATAGGGGATGTACAACACCATGGGCATGCCATGGGCCCTAGCGCCACTGGGGGACTGTGGCATAGGACCACATAGAGGGGTTGTGCCCTTCAGAGCATTTTATAAGTCCCCTTAGACCAGCCCTGGCTGGTCTAAGAGGACTTAGAATTCTGACATTGGGGCACAGTTTGTGAATCCTCTGCCTGGGCTGTGGCAACTTGCATCTGCCGCAGTGCCTCTTGCACCTTGTCGCAGCCCAGCTCTGGGTGCAGGGATGGTGCAAGCCCTGTTTGGAGCAGGCAGCCTGTGGTCAATGCAGGCCACCTTTCTGAATTGCATGGAGGCAGCCCTGGATGCAAGGTGCACATTGCACCATATCTGTTCAGTGCAAGCACTTGTGTCAGATGCAGGGCTTTGAGAATCAGGCCCACAGTGACTGAAGCAGTTGAGAATACTCATTTTTTCAGTGCTACCAGAGAAGATGTTATGGCATTTTCTATTGACCACAACTCACTGCATAGCAAATATCTTGACCAACTGAATTCACCAACCTCTCCCTTCTTCTTGAGGTGTTCATAAAATTAGATCAGCCAGAGATGAGGTGGACCAGGAATTTTACAAGCACATCTGGAGTTGAGATGGTATTAGAGAGCAAGAAACCAGAAGAAGGCAGCCAGGGAAGCTCCTGGGATTCCCTGAAGGAATCTATGATGTGATGATGCAAAAGAATTGCTGCCTCTTCAAGTCTCCTGTCATCTAATGCAGTAGATTCAAATGCAATTACCACAATTTCACCAGTTGGGAGCTCATTAGAGTAAACCTGTTCACTTCTAAAGATTGACTGCCAGAACCTTATCCTCTGACCAAAGTGTTTGACCCACTTGTTTTTCAACTTGTCTGTTTTGTAATTAGGATTATAGAATGCTGGGTAATAAGCCTGCATAAACAAACAGTACCTTGCACATAACATTGTCATTTGCTTAACCTGTAATCCTCAGATGATATTCTTTTCAACATATTTGGTGATATACTAAAATGCCTTTTCATGGGCTCTGATTTGCACAAAACTCATTCACCAGTTTGGTCCACTACCATGTTCTGTTATCTTTCCTTGTATAATCGCGGTTACAAAGAGTTGTGATAATGAGCCTCCCTTGCAAATTCTGCATCTTAATGCTGCATAGTAGATTAGCATCTTGTTTCACCTCTGCTGCTTCTTTGATAGCAATTTCTGCAGTTTTTGTTACACACACTTGGTTAGTTTTTCCCTAGTTGTTGTCCTTTTTTTCTTCACGAAATCCATTTATCACTTTTTCCACATATAATACAGTGGTTCAAAGGATATAACACTTGAGAGGGTGTTTCAGCTCTGCTCCTTTGGGTTTCTGAAAAATGTTGGTCCTTTGTGTCATCATCAACCTGACACTTCCTTTTCCTAAGGTGTCTGATATTTGTAAATGACTGGTAGCAGCATCTGAGACTAATAATTCACGTCATCAAGTTCAACAGGTATGTTCTTTCACATGTCATCGAGTCTAATACTTAGGTCATCACACAATTGTCTCCTACATGCAACCTCTTAAATTTTGAGCCAACTGGTTGATGTTAAAGGTCTTATTATTATGTCAGACTTGTTCTTGCAGTTGTGAATTATGTATCTCTTCTCTACAATATGGAAACTTGTCTGCCTCAACTTAGGTGCTTTTAGTACTACAGGATCCTTGTCAGCCATGCTGTCTCAATTCCTGAAAAAAGAAATACAAATTTATCTTGCTGTATCCATAATTATTTTCTGCTAAAACAACCATTTCAGTATTCATTGATGCTATAATAATTTCATTAAAAACATCATTATGTAGCCCCACCTACAGTCTATTTGATTTCCGAAACTGTCGGTCAAAATTGTGGCTTTTTGATTACATTACTATTGACATCATGGACCTCTAAATTATATTCATAAGATAGAAAAATTAAAAATGTTTTTATTGATACCCAATTTGCCATTATTGTTAGTCACATACTTAGATTTGTTACATGAAAAGCTATCCCTGCCCCTTTGTCATAGCCCTTCAGTTCCGAGGAAAATTGATAGACATATATGACCCTGTACCAAACAGAAGCTACCATCAGCAAATGGCAAACAATTTAATTCCAAATTGCTAGTATACAAAGTTTTCAAAAATCATATTCCTGAAAATTCCCTAGAGGAGGAGAGGGTTTCACTGTCTAAGCCACGGACTACTATAAATGAAATACTGTACTATTTCCATGATTTTTTGCATATGTTGCACTGCCTAAGGTGTTGCTGGAGTCCAGCTAGGGGTCAGATATTGGATGAAGTCTATCTAATTTCTGTTCCTCTCTCAGAAGGCAATCAGGTTGATCTGACAAGTTCTGCCTTTTCAGAAACCACTCTGTTCACTACAAAGCAGCCTATTCTCTTTAATTAACTGAACCACCATATATTTTATGATTGACTGAAACATTTTGTCAAGAACTAATTTATTTCCCAATCATGACACTTTCCCTATTATAACTCTCAATATCAATTTCTTAATTTTTGCTCTCTGCTATCAAAACCACAACTACACAGCAATACAAGCAAGCTACACTCAGCACTGACAAATGCTTGTTTAAGATGTAGTGGAAATGAGTTTTTGTGTCCTCCTGCTCAAAATAACATCTGTACAAGCACATGGTTTGCTCTATTGAACAAAACAACCCTTATAGAGCAACACACAATCTCCAGAAGATCTAGTACAACAAACTTAAAGTGCTGGTTGTCAAATTACTTCAAATGTACAAAAGAAACTCAGGAAATCTCTTCTTATGCTGAATTGAATGCTGCCATTCTTCACACTGCAGGCAGTAAGCAGCACAATGACTAGGAGAAAAAACTTGCAAAAACCACTTTTAAAAACTTTGGGCCCAATTCTAGAACACATACACCAAAACATAACACAGTTGCAACAAATTATATATCACAACCTGTAAATGCGACATGCAACTGCGACATGAGTGATTCTACAAAGTGGCATGTGCCATAGCATAAACCAACTATGCCCAAGCAGACTTACACCACAATACTGCGACGACCCTACCGATATGCAATTGCGTTAATCAACATATGCCAAGAAAAGCAGCCATGTACACAATGGTGGGATTCTAGAAGGTACCAATGGGCCAGGTATGCCACAGGCAAAAGGCATAACTTACATCAGGTGAGGGCAGGTATAACACACATAGTGTAAAAGAAGGCCTCCCCAGCAGGAAGCAGAGACACTGTAGAACAACAGTGTGAGGACAAGCCACAGAAAGAGAAGGAGAGACAGAAAGACAGATAGATGGCAGCACCCGCTGCCATATATGCAGCAATGCTACTAGACAGGTTACACAGGCAATGCAGGCGATGTAATGGGTGGAACCAGGACAACAGGCAGCAACCAGTACAGCACATAGCCACCAGATGCCATCTGCCATGAGTGCACAGAGCCAGGATAACCTACCTAGACCTCAGAGATGACCAGTGCATAGCAAGCCACCATCTGCCAAAGTCAATCATTACAGGACTGTGCAATGACCTATGTGATGACCTACAGAGTGCCACCCAGAGGGGGCATCCCATCCCCCTGTGGAAGTGAAGATTAGTGCTGCACTGTGCTTCCTTGACATGGGCACATTCCAGATACCCACAGATGACAATCTAGGACTCTTACAGCCTGCAATGTCCAGGTGCCTATGGCAGTTCCTGGATGCAGTGTGTGGCAAATGGCTGAGTTCCCCCAGGATGCACAGCAACAGCAGGTGGTGACACAGGCCTTCAACAATATCACACAGTTTCCCCATGTGCTTGGCACCATAGATTGCACACACATGGCCATCAAGGCACTACCAGGTGACGTGGATGTGTACATGAACCATAAAGGCTACCACTCCATGAATACACAGGTAGTGTGTGACAACCAGTGCCACATACTAGATGTGGTAGCCCAGTATCCTGGTTCCACCTATGATGCATACATCCTCTACAAGCGTGGCCTCCATGATGCATTCTGACGGGACACCACCCAGGTGGATGGCTACCAGGTATGTGCAAACAGTACACAGCAGCACAGCTGTGTATATACATAGACCATGGTCCCACATGAGTAGCACACAACAAGCAGACTGATGGTGTGCTGATCCATCCACAGGTGTCAGTGGCTACCCACAATATGCCCTGGGAAATAACACCACTATGCCACCAATGCACCCTTATGGAAACCAGTTACAATGATGCACACAGCAGCACTAGGTGTGTCATTGAGCATAATTTTGGTATCCTGAAGTCATGGTTCTGGTGCCTTGACAGATCAGGGGTGCATGCCAGTACAGACCTGAGATGACATGCAGGATATTCATGGTGTGCTGAATGTTGCACAACATTGCAGTAAAGAACAGCGTGCCACCCCCAAACATGGCTGTGGAAGAAGATGAGTTAGAGGAGGATAGCGTTCCACAGCACCATGGCAGACAGCAACAAGACCAGGCTGCAATGGCCCAGGCAGGGCAATGGGCATGTTGTGAGCTGATTGCATAGCACTTCAAGTAATGGACAACACAACACCAGCAGGTGGGACCATTGGCAAGCATCCATCCAGTCATGGTGAAACATAAAACCACAAAGCAATGCCACTTGGTGCTGGACACAGAACATGGCAACACTGTATACTGAAAACTGTGCCCTTGTGATGTGGCAGTGCCTGGTGATGTAATACACACACAGCTGTCACTGATTGACAAAGGAGTGGAAGAAGACAGGGACTGCACACAACACATGGACAGTGAAGTGTGCCAAAGGTAGGTGACTGTGAATATACCCCAGAGCTGTCAGGGTATTGGGACCATGCACAACTGGCATGGCACAACCTGAAACACCACTGACATGGGTCACATAGTGGCACCTGAGTCATTCCACCACAGGCATAAAGATGTGTGACCGGTACCATGTGGTGCAGAGGTGGTACATGCAGGGTGGCATTATATGTGGGATGGAAGTTCACCAGTGCCAGTGTAGTGTGCATAGAAACATAGACTTTGATAGCAGATGAGGACCGCTTGGCCCATCTAGTCTGCCCATTTCCCTACCTACCTAGGATAGGCCGCAGATCCTAGTTAACCAACAGCCTATTTCTTCCTACCCCCACAAGAATTGCCTTATGTCTGTCCCATGCATTCTTTAATTCTCCCACAGTTTTAGACCCCACAACCTCCTCAGGAAGGCTGTTTCATGCATCCACTATCCTGTCTGTGAAATAATACTTCCTCACATTGCCTCTGAACCCCCCCATTATCTTTAAATTGTGTCCCTTGTTCTTGCACGTCTCTTTTTCTGAAAGATGCTACCCTCTTGGACTTTGTTGATTCCACTGAGGTACTTAAAAGTTTCTATCATGTCCCCCCTCTCCCTTCTTTCCTCAAGGGTATACATATTAAGCTCCTTTAGTCTCTCCTCATACGGCTTCTCTTGCAGACCCTGCACCATTTTAGTTGCCCTCCTCTGGACTGCCTCTATCCTGTCTATGTCCTTGTGGAGATGGGGTCTCCAGAACTGGACACAGTACTCTAGATGGGGTCTCACCAACTGTCTGTACAGAGGGATAACAACTTCCTGTTTTCTGCTACTGATGCCTCTCCCTATGCATCCCAGTATACCCCCGGTCCTCCCTACTGCACAGTAGAGAATGCAGCCACAACCAACAGTGTGACACACACAGCAGGACAGGGAACACATACAACAGCACAACAGGCAAGTGGATGCATGACCCCACACAGGACAGCAGCACATGTGGGGGGGGCTGTGCTAGGCACTGTGCAGTATGTGGCCTTCACACAAATGTGTGTGACACAGAGTCACAGAGCGAGGCATGTAAACACCAGAACTGTGAGAACTGGAGTATGATGAAATGCACTACATGTATACTAGTGATGCATGTCACAAATGCATGACAGCTGAATCCACAGACACAGTTGCACAACACAGAACAATATGAAATGGAACCACTGATAATATTGTGCACTTGGGTAAAGAATATATTCACAGTTGCGTGACATCTCAGGCGGATGTTACACAGTAATACACATATGCGGCATGTGTACATTTTGTACTCGTCTGTGGCCTGCATGTGTAATACATGCAGCACATGTGCTAGACACATGCTATTGAATAGTTATGATGCAACAGGCCTGATCAGGGACAGTGGAGGCTGTATACAGCTGACAGTGGACACAGACACAGAAACTCTGCATTATGTGCACAGCAGTGACAGACATCAAAATGATCACATTGAGTGGAAAAGCACCCGATTTCAGTGAGCTGAAACTGCACAATTGGTCAGCCTGGCGCAGCAATGGCACACCACACTGCTACCACCAGAGTGCAGGAGACACCCACCAAGGGAAAGGGACAGGGTGTGAAGGGCCATTAGTGCACACTTGCAGAAAGTCTCAGGTGTTAGGAGAACAACCTTGCAGTTAAAGCACAAGTGGTAGGACCTCTACAGGAGGGATAGTGCATTACCGGGGTGCCTCATGGACTTGGTGTCAAGGCATGATGCAGACATGAGAGGCGGAGGTAGACCTAGGGAAGGTGAGTATGGCACTCTGCCTGTGAAATGACATGCACCACGGCTACGTGTCCATATGAGTGTAAAATGTTGATTGACATATATCACACCTTTCACGCTACAGGATGGAGCAGTACAATACAGGGGGTGGCAGGAGGATGTCAAGACTGTGACCAACCTATTGGGTGGCAGCAGGTACTGCACAGACAACACAATCAATGTAAGTGTTGGCTGGTGGCCCATGTGGTAATGGCTGTAGAATGCCAGACATACATCCTGCCAGCATATGCACCATCTCAGTGTGACCACTGACAGTGGACACTCACATGTGTTGCATTCCCCTGAAACAGGTGAGCACCCAGCAGTACCCACCTGACACAGGGTCCTCCTCAGAGCCATGGCAGAGAAAAAGGAGTGGGACTTCATCACGTATGTCCAATGAACAAGGCAGATGAGGAGTAGATCCCGCCCACTGCCACTGGATTTATTTGATGATAATGGTGAGGAGGAGGAGGAAGAGGATGCAGAGGAAGGGGCACACCACATCCCATGGCACCGCAGGCTGCATAGGTAATGGATGTGCATATGGAGGGAACAGGGGTGACAGCAAACATGGGCATCCCAGACCACGCTGGCACAGCCCCAGAGGCAGGCATAGGAGAGACTGAGTGCCAAGATGGTAACAGACTGCAAGAAGACACTGTGGGTGAGACTGGGAACCTGACACTGCACAGACAGGGGCATGTGGAGGACACAAAGGGGCAAGAGTCACAGGATCATGAGGCCAAACTTGTTGTGGTGGACAGGCCATCCAGCACTGCAGGTGTGGCTGTGGTGGAAGAAGGAGTAGTGGATGACGTGGGGCAACAATATGCCAGTTGGGACAGGTGATTGGCGGAACTTGTTGAGGCCATCATGGCAGATGTAAACAGGTTGCATGGGTCTCTCAGTGCCGCCCATCTCACCACACTTAGAAATCAGTACTAGTGTGTATAGTGTGTGGATCACCAATGCATAGTGCTGGACTAGTGTCTGTATTGGGGGGAGGTGGATGTGGGGGACTGTAGATATGTTACACTGTTGTTGAATGATCCCGGGATTGGGGGGAGTAAGGTCAGTGCAATGTATAGAGTGCTGTGTGGGTGAGGGTTCTTTTATGCATGCATTGTTGGTGTACTGCTCAGGGGAAGTTTTTTGGTTGTTAGTGTCACCTATTGTATTAATGTTCATTGTTTTAATGTGGGTGGTGTTACGTATGTGTACTGTATATTTTTGTTACTGGCTGATATTAAACTGTGTTACCTTTCATGCAACCGTTGTGTCCCTGTGTGTTGTCTGATGGTCAATACCATCTTTACTGCACATGTGTGTGCCATTGTACACATGTGGGCATGTGCATGTGCATTGCAGTGCTGTTGTATGCATTGCCACATCCCATGTATGGCACACTTGTGCCAGCTGTACAATATGCAGCTGTTAACACATCAAGATGGTACATTGCTGCACACTGCAATGCACTGACATGTGCACTGTAGTGTACCATGTACCCATGTCTTGTCAATGCGGGAGATGGTACAGTGCTACCCGTGGGCCTGCATGGCACCACAACACATGCCTGTAGCCATTGTCCTGCAGGTTGAACTGGTGGCACCTTGTCCTGGTGGTGCACACCACAGTAAAACAACAGAGGTGTGCCTCCCGGTGCTGCACACCTGTTGTGGTACCACTGTGAACACAAGCAAGTTGCCATGGCCAGTATGTGACAGCTAGTGGCTACAGCAACATGGTATGTTGGTGCTACCGAGTGCATTGTACACACAGAAATGTGGGATGGACCTGTTACCCATCAGCAACGGATGTCACACATGACAGGATCTGTGAGCAGGCAAGTACTGCCCCTGATAGTAGGTGTGAGTGACTGGCAGACTGATGGTGGTTTACAGTGATGTTACGTTGTGGCACAGTGCAACTGGTATGGACTTGCTGGTATGTTTCTGAACTTTTAGGGCCATGTCACTGATGAATTCCGTGGATGGTGTTCCATCCACATTGTGTGGTGCATGTTCCAAAATGTCTGTGTGTGTGAATCAGCAGTGACATTGTCACTGATTTTGTGTAGGTGGGCGATGCTGGACATGGCGTTCACCACCATGCTACTGATGGCACCTGCATGCATGCCACCCCTGCACTGTCCAGCATACTGGCAGTGCACATGGATGTCCCACCCCCAGCAGAGCATCAGCTGTGTGCCATTGGCCAAATCGCCATCCCAACAACAGTGCTGCACACACCATGTACATGTACATGATCCGTACCATTGCCCCCACAACTGTGCAGCATCAGGTTGTTGGCCATGGTTGCCCATGGGGGACCACATGATGTCCAGTGACTGCATGATGTGAAGTGCTGCTTCAGACACCACCCACACCCATCACCCATCGCAGCATCTGGATGATGCACATATGACCATCTGTGCATGCCACAGCACTCCTCATCATGTACCTGGCACCAGTGGCACAATACTGTACCAAACCCACACACCCATAGTGATCTGTACAGCCATGGCAGGTGCCTACCCATGCATGTGGCCATAGCTGTTGAGTTTCACATGTCTGGCACACATGACACAGGACAACAATGTCAGAATAATGTTATTTAATTCACAGTGCATCATGTTAGGTGGTGACAGTGGTATTAAATACATTGTGGTAACCTGTGCTCTCCAACACACACACACACAAACACACACATATGCATGCACGTATGCACACATGCACACACACACACATGCACACAAACCACAGCCATGAACACTGATACCAATGGACACACACTCTGCAGTACAGTGAGAATCCACCCCCTCCCACCATACAGTTCATAGTACACCATATGTCCCCAGACACACATGGGCATATGCCCATATCATCAATCGTAGCATGCTTTCCTGCACACTATCACTGTTGGGCATGGCTTCACCATGTCCTGACACCATATGTCAGTGATGGCATGTGCTCCTGTGCAGTACCCACTATGGTGGTGTTCTGCCCATCCTCTGGCAGGGCCTTAGTGAGCAAGTTGTCCTATGTCCCCATGTTTAATCCCTCCACAGTCCCTGAATTCCACTTCCTCCCACTCCTACTCTGTCTAGGCACTGTGGGCATTTGCACTGTGCAGCCAGCCATGTTTGGATCACCATCTACAAATGGGACCATTATGGCAGACTGTTCCTCCAGTGTGGCCATTGACCCTGCTTGTGTGCCCTGTTGAGCCTGCACAAGGCTTGGTAATGTGCTCTGACCTCTGGGCCTATGTGTGTGTTCTGTAGTGGGCACCTCTTATTCAGGGGCTGTGACTGTGTCATCAATGGATGTCGTCACAGTCTGTGTGCTGACAAGTCTTCTTGTCACATGATCTGGGACCACTGTGCTGTGTGTAGCATCGGCAGTCACCAGTATGAGTGGTTTCAGTGCAGTCTGCAATGCTGCTATTGCATATGATGTCTGAAGGGGTGTGCATGCAGATGCATGTGTGTGTGTCTGCCTGGCTGGTGGTCTGTGGAGCTGACCAATGTGACATGGGTGACTGGTGGTGCAGCACACATAGTCTATCTACTATGGACAACATGGCAGTGGCCATTGCCTCACTGTGATTTTGATGCTGTGCCACTAGATGTTTCATGGCATATGTACTGCATTATATGGCCCCCAGCTGTCCCTGGGCACAGTCCCTTATGCCATGAAATGCCTGTACCATGCTGGCTATCACCAACGTGTTCTCCATTGCAGTGGCAAGCATGTTATTGCTGATGAATGCCAGGTGGACATCTAGTCTTTGATGGTGTTCCTAGAGGTTCTACCATATGGCTGTCAATTCCTGTGTCATGTCCCTCTGGCCATCCATGACTGAATGGCAGTAGTCACTGATGTATGCAGGTGGGGACAGCTGGTCCTGCATCTCGCACACTGCATCATACTGCTGAGCTTCTAGCTCTGCACTTATTTTGTGGTTTGTGTCCCCTGCCATGGTCCCCAGGCAGTTGCCTGCCACAGTCCCAGTATCACCTTCACCTGACACAGTCCCATCACCACCATCTGCTGCTTGGCTGCCCATGTTGTCACCATCACTATGCCATGCTGGGTGCCTTGCTTACTACTGTCTGCACCATCATCAGTGTCACCCTCCACACTCACTCAAGCAACACTGACCTCACTATCATCTCTCTCCTCTATGTTCACCAGTGTGTCTGGGGAGGATAGTACTGTCATGGTGCTGCTGCCTATTGAGGTGGCCATGCTGCTGCTGCTGTCCTTATTAGAATCTTCATTGTCCCTGCTGTGCTGCTGACTTCCACTAGGTCTGGCACCACTGACCACTCTGTCACCTCTTGCTGTGGCTCTACCTGTGGATTGGACATGCTATCAGTGTTTGTGGGACATGGCACACCAATGTCAGAATCCCACACCACACTGGGCAGGCGTGTACATGTTGCATGACCTTGCCTTTTCCACCTCCCCTGGGCATCTGCATTTTGTGGAGGCATCTCCCCTCATGTGGGAGTTTGCATGCTGCAGGACCCAGTTCCTCCCTCAGATTACACTTTCTTTAACAAAGGAAATTAGTACACTCAATTCACTTGTTGCACATCTTTGCTTTTACCACGACCCCTGCACCTGGGCGTCTGCATGTTGTAAAGTCATGTCCCCCCTGTTTGTGGATAGCTACTGCAGGGACATGTTCCTCTCCCAGGTTTCACTTTCCTTGTCCAGTGGACACTGGTACACTCAATTCATATTTTGCTCTACCTTGCCCACCCCTATGTTGCAGTACCATGCCACCCCATCCCCTGTGGTCATCTGCATGGTGCATATCCTTGTGCTGGGGTGTTTTCCACCACTGCACACATGGATGGCCACATATTGATGCTCACATGCATGGACACTATTCAGCATGGTGGTGCCATACTCAGCATTCCAGGTGCACATTTATATGACATGCGTTTCCCACCACTCTACATACTTGTGCCAACCTGTCGCCTGTATGTGTCCAGGTTAGTGTCACTGTTAATGCTTTGCTGGCACAGGGAGTTGGCTGTGTGCTTCTTAATGCTGCTTAGTGTCTGTTGCTGTGTTGGGCACCCACCCACTGGTAGGACACAGTGGCAGCTGTGTGCCGGCTTTTGTTTCACAATCCACTTCAAGTCATTGTATTTTTTCTGTAGGTCACTCACCCTTCTTTTCTGGAGGGCCACAGCACTGACCTTCCTGGCCACAGTGTCCATTTTTCCTTCCATTAGTCCCATCTGGCCTTCTCACCACCTTGGCTCAGCAACAGGACATGGTGCTTGTCCATCTCTGTTACCAGGATGTCCACCTCATCATGAGTGAAGTTCCTTTTACACCTCTGCCTCTTGGTTGCCTGTTGCGCTATTCCTGTTTGCATGTGCTCCACAATTCTGTGCCATTGTGGTTTGCCATTGTTTCTGCCTGTCTTGCAGTTTGTGACCTTTTATAGGCCGTATACCATGGTCTGCGACATTCAGGATTTTTCTTGCCATAAGTCACAAGGTTTGTAGAATTGGGCATAGGTTATATGTTGAAACTGCCTGGGCACATGTTTGCATTTGCATAATTTATGTCAGGTTTATCTCTTCTTTCTAGAATTGGCCCATATATCTCTTCAAAAGACAAATCTTGAACATCCCATGACTATATATTGGAGATATACAGCAGTTCACAAATCTTTGTTTTTAAGATCAAATATCAAGAACTGGATGAGTTCTTAGCAAGCAGTCTTCACTTCAACACACTCTAGCAAGGACCACACAGATCTCAACAGTCACACGGTGCCTACAGACTGCAAGCCTCTAATTCAAGCATGTGACCAGCATTTCTATGCATGAAATGTCAGGATTTCACACCTTTGCGAAGTGTCCTTTGCTTCACAAAGTAAACTTCAACAGCATTTGCCACACTCATCAAGCTTTGCAAAGTCTAAGAACTTCACGATGGTCTTGACAAAGCAAATATTAAAAACTTCACTTGCCTCTAACTGTAGAGTTGGGTGCATTGTTGGTATAATCCTTACCGAATAGGGACCAGGAATGGTCAGTTGTGCTAACAGTAGCATTGCTACTGCTCTCTTCCCCTGAAGAATACTGGAAAAGGCTTACCACACTATTTGCAGTATCTGTGGTATCTCCTCTTCTGTGGGGGCACCAGGAGATGTTCTGCCACATCAAATGGTGGTGCACCCTGTCCTGCTGCACCAGCATCACATGAGAGGACCAATCAGGCAAAAGTGTTTATGTCAGCTGCACAAAGGAGGCCTATATCAAGTGACGTTGCTTTAAAATTCCACTGTCAGCTCATTGGGTGCCCTAATTAGCCAAGACATTGGAGGATATCTCTTGCTGTTGAGATTCCCCCCTGCATCTGATCCAGTGGCAGTATTAATAAAAAAAGATATCCCTGTTACTGATGGAGCCCCTCCTTCATTGGATCCAAGTGTCACTGTTTCTCCATGGTGTCCAGTGACATCCCCACAAAAAATACTCCATCAGTACCCATCAAACACATGCCCCAGGATGGTGGCTGACACAACTCTTCTCTATCTTTCTTCCTAAACAACTGATGTACAAAGACACAGCAAACTGGTATTATAATGTAGATGTTTTTTACTTTGCAAAAAGGTTATGTAAAACTTACATGTCACTCTTAGAACCAGCAAAATTCTGCATTCAGATAGAATCACAAATTCATTTATTTTGCCATTTTAATATTATTTCAACTTTATAAAGAGTTCTTCAAATATTGCACAGATTCAGTGTGAAGCAGCATTCATGAAATGGTCAAGAAAATAAGTAATTTAACCATCAGCATTTTTCCTTTGCCATCTCGTCCTGGTGTGCTTGTTAGACCACCCACATGCCACCACCTCAGCTCTACCATGGATTACTCTGGCAATGTACACCCAAATCCTGGACCAGCTGGGGTTGCATTGTCAAGCAAAAATAATAAGGAAGGAACAATTACACTCGCCAAAATATATATCTGCAGTCTACTCAAAAAGATAGACTACTTGCAAGTCTGGACATTACAACATACCCCTGACGTACTCGTAGACGTTGAGACTTGGCTCACTCCAAAAACACCAAATTCTGCTGTCTCGATACCTGGTTACACATTATTCAGGAATGACAGGATCTCAAAAAGAGGAAGGGGCTGTGCGTTATACATTAAAGACTCAATAAATGGGTTTGCTCTTCCTTTGCCCCACCTTACCAGTACTGCACAAATTCTCCTCATACAAATTCTGTTTGGGGTCGAAAATAAAGCACTATCTATACTTACTGTATACATCCCTCCTGAAGTGAAATTTCCAGGATTCAAAGAACTCATGGAGGTTATCAGATGTCAGCACCTCAACTCTGAATCCATAATTCTAGGGAACTTCAATATCAATTGGTTGGCACCACCGACTGGCACATATAAGGACACTATAGCTGCATTGCATCTTACACAACTCATTGACTCACTGACCAGAACAAATGACAAAACTGGATCTAGCACACTACTTGACTGGATCCTCACAAACCGCCCGGATCATATCTCCAATGTGACAGTCCACCCAGACTCACTGAGTGACCACTCTCCAGTAACCTGCAGCTGGACCAACAAATTCAGTGCAACACCCCCCAAATAATCTCTAATCATAAACTAAAAAGGTTCACCTGGAGTACCTTAAGAAGCAGCTATGCAACACTGACTGGAGCCCCCTTGACACAGCAGAGGATATGGACACTGCACTCGAGTACTTTATCAAACAATTCAATGCTGCTTGTGACTGCCATGCCTCAGTACAGAGGACAAAGATCTATGGAAGATACATTCCTTGGATCACACCAGACTTAATAGGCCACATAAAAGACAAGGACAACTGGTGGCATAGGACACAGAACTCTGGCAAGCAATCAGACTTCCAGGAATACAGAAGACTATGGAATGACTGCACCCGGACCATCCATTCTACCAAAAGTAAACATTTTGGTGAAGCATTACAAACATCATGGGGAAACAGCAAGTCTTTTTGGAATAACCTAAAAGATGCAACAGGGAAAGTCAAGAAAGTGGCTCCACAAATGCTCAACATTGATGGTGCCCCTAACCTCGACTCCCTGACTATTGCCAACATGTTTAACAAAGCCTTTACTGACCTTAACAGGGTACTTCAGACAAATGCTTCTATTTCAAATCTCTCAACTACAACCAAGCAAGAAAGTACATTTTTAAGGTACTTGGAAAATCCAGGAAAAGCGGCGACACACTAGACCTCAAATTTATTTCCCTTGCTCTTGATGAAATCCTAGCTCCCATTACTAAATTGCTGAACTTATCCTTGCAGCTGGCTAAATTCCCCCAAATTTGGAAGTCAGCCCTGGTAACTCCAGTGCACAAGAGCGGTGATCGGGCACTGCATGCCAATTACAGACCTATTTCTATCCTTCCACCATTGTCAAAAGTGCTGGAGTGCATAGTCTCAGACCAGCTGGTTGAATACCTTAATAAATACAACATTCAGTGTCTGGAACAACATGGATTTTGGAAAGGGCACAGTACTGCCACAGCTCTTCTGGAGTTTACCAGCTGCATACACAGTTCACTGGACCAGGGTAACCTTGTTAGCGCTGCCTTTATTGATCTAATAAAGACCTCTGACACGGTCAGTCACTCCCTACTACTTCAACAACTCACCTCGATAGGCCTCTCTAATCCACTACTAACTGGTTCAAAAGCTGTGTAGCTGATCGTTACCAACAGGCAAAGATTTGAAACATCACATCTGGGCCCCTTGACAGTTCATTGTGGGTTCCCCCAGGGGTCAATCCTAGGACCCCTAATTTTCAGCATCTTTCTAAATAGCCTACCTTGATCATGTGACCAATGGATACTTCTCTATGCAGATGATGCTGTTATTTTTACTTCTCAGTTTGACCTCATGCCCTAAACTATCAGCTACAACATGCTTTTAAACAAACTGAAGATTGGTTCAGAGCCCACAAGATGGTTCTGAACTATAAAAAGACAAAGGTAATACTTTTTAGCAGTGCTAGAAGCAAACACAAAGCAGCAGCCCTTAACATCACTAACTGCACAGGGCTTTCACTTGAACAAGTGGAGCAATTCAAATACCTGGGGGTTACACTTGACTGTTTCCTCTCCAATTCAGAACACGTTGAGAATGTGGCCAAAACAGTGAACATAAGAATTGGGCTCCTGCACAGGCAAAAGAAATGCTTGACACCTGAAGCACTCCAAACCGCAATCCATAGCACAGTTGTTTCCGTCATCAACTATGGATTGGTCATATACAGCTCAGCCACTCCCACCTTACTACGTAGGATAGCAGCAGCCCTAAACAAAGCCTGCAGACTGCTCACCATTTCCCCCTGACTAATACACACATGTGACCTTTATGTGCAAGCTGGGTGGCTACAACTTGAAAACAGGATACAATACCAAACCTGCCTCTTAGCTAAAATATCACTACTCAGACTTCAGCGTCCTGGAGTCACAAGCCTATTAAGCTTATTCACAAGCCTACACCACACCAGGAACTCTGACCATCAGATTCTCACCATCCCTCGCTGCAGAACCTCCCACCACACCAGGAACTCTGACCATCAGATTCTCACCGTCCCTTTCTGCAGAACCTCCCAAGGGCAGAGGTCATATGCCAACCAGGCACCACTTTGGCTCAATAATCTTGGCACTGAACATAATGCCACGCAGAGATTGGGGCTTTGTAAGACCAAGCTAAGACAACACCTACTGAAGAAAAGCTCCTGTGACTGTACTTTCTAATTACTCCATACACATCCACTTCTAACCCTGGTCATATTCACATTTCAGGTTATTACCATCGCCTTGTTACTCCTACTTTGTCCTTCTACCCTGAATTGTCCCCATTTTTGCCATGCAATACCCTGCACTCGTCTCTCCCACCTCCACCTAAATAGTCATGATGCCCCCCCACTCAGTGCCGCCTACTCTTCTTTCAGGATAGCTGCTCACTGTCTTTTACATGACAATGCCACCTAGGCTGCTTCTGTTACCTAAATTATTGTAGTGTTAAAACCATCTATGTTTCTGATTTACAATGTATTTTTTTCTGTTTATTAACCTAGCTAGATACTCCTAAACTCACAATGTATGTATACCCACCCTTTACAACGTGGAACCTTTGTAAAACAGTGGTCTCCCGCTCAAAGGTACTGTAATCTAAGATTGAACAAATAAATAAATAAATAAATAATAAAAATACCCTGTGCTTTACTCCAAGTGAGCTTCAATGGGGCTCAAAGAAAAGATCAGTCATGTTGGCAGTTGTATTGTTGGTGTTGTCTTCCCCTGAGGAGGACCAGAAAAGTCTCACCACACAATCTGCTGTATTCTTATTATCCCCTCTTCTGATGGGGCATCAGAAAATGTTCTGATATATTGAATGATAATACCCCTTTTCCTGTGGTACCAGCTTCGCATGGAAGGGTCAATCAGCCCATGTTGTTTATACCAGCAGCACACAGAAGGCCCAAATCTTTAATAAAAATATGGAAGAAGCCTTGGGTGCACACTTCAGAGAGGTGCACAACTCCAGCGTAAAAAAGTTTTTCTTTCAGAGCACTTGAGCATATCAAACCATCCAAAAGAGGAGGTGACATTAAAAATATAACTGCAAAGGAAAATAAAATGGGTTGTTGCACTGGGCACACAGAAACCTGGAGGCCTTAATCACCAAACCGACTATAAGCCAGTCCTATAACCTTATTGATGATTCTGTAGCTGTTTGAATTGTCTGGATGCCTCATCTCAGATATTCAGAAATGTGCAACTTTTTGTTTGTTTTTGATCTCCATACATCACATAGTATAAATGGCGTTCAATACAAATACATGTTTATACATACAGGTTTTACCCAAGTGTATATAACCGTTTATAGTGTTTGGCAGAATGCTGTTCTACATCGAAGTCCATGCTTAGAACAGCGTTGATGTGCTGCAGTAGCAACATCATCTCTTTTATAGTGTATGGTGGAAAGTTGTTATCCACTGAATTCAAAATGTTGTTCTGCTGCACTAGTGATGTCCATAGTGCAGCAAGACGACTTTCGTTCTGCTGCACTACGGATGTCATACGGCACCAATCGCCACAGAAATGGCAGGCTCAATCAGATAAGAGATTGGGCATGATGGCAGCTGGCAGCTGCTCGATCTCCTGTATGCCATACTCGCACTGAGCAACACAAATTTAGTACTGTAGGATCAACCAGATATTTAGAATTAAATGAAAATGCAGGATCAGCCAGATATATGAATTTACATTACAGTCTGTACTTCTCCAGTCTCATCACTGTCACCACCTCTTGCTAAACGAAGAATTCGACCACCATGTTTTCCTTTTTGAAAATCCAGCCCACGCCTGATTAGCAAACAATCAAAGGTTGTGCTACCCAATGATGGACATCTGCTCCCTAGCAACCTCACACCCCCACCATAGCAACCACCATAACTGCCAACACACCGGGACGAAACTGCCAATTAGATTGTTTTTTTAGTCCAGTAATAAAGGATAAAAAAAGAATAATTTTGTGCACCATACACTATATAAAATAGCAGATGGTCAACCTTATGCACAACCAGTGGGTTGTGCCACCTCTCGGATCTGATTCCATGGACCTCTCGAGCTTTGTTCTCGAGGTCACGGGAATCTGATCCCTCGGTGGCATAACCCACTGGCTGTGCATAGATGCCCATCCAGTATTCTATATGTTGTGCTGCACTAGATATGTAGTTACTGCACCACAGCAACCCAAAATGCTATCACGCATGTGCATTTCAATAATCTCTGTCAATAAACTGCTATGGGAGCTGGCCCAGGGAGCGAGCAGCGCTATGAAATGTTAGTATCTGTAAATTTATTTAATCTATTGCCAGGAAACCACCTTTTCTTGCACCCTCCCTCTTCTTAAACCCAAAACCCTCTCCCTTTTCCTCCTTGTGTACTATTTGCCCCCCTCGAAATCCCCCTTCCCTCACATACTACTGTATTTCCTTTGCTTCCTCTATTGCCTCTTTATTCTAGTTCTATTGTTCTATTTCTTTTTAGGTCTGTTATTGCCAAAATAGAGGAAAATCTGGAGAGAACACTGATGAACCTGACACATTTTAGAATCTGTATAATTGTACTCTTACTGTGATGTGATTGTGCCACATCAAAATGTCTTCAGAGCTTTCTATTTTAAACATACTTTTTCATAATTGCTTATTGTAATTAGTATGCACTGTTTGACTATGTACACTCTTTTGTCTATCTTCTCCAAATACTTCTAATGTGGCCATGGCAAATTAACTAAACCAATCAGCACTTAACACGTACAATATTAGGGGTATATAAGAGGACATATACAAGTTGTTATTTTTCAGTTAACTCCACCCCCTGATGAAACCAGCTGTGTGTGTGGCAATACATAGGGGTATTACAACAGCATCCTTTTACTAACTGGGCTCTGAATAAGCCCATTGGTACTGGACTGTATGGTGTGTGCACAGTTATTTATTTGCCTGTTGTACAACTGTAGAACATCTGAGACTAAGTGGTGTGTATCCCTTCACACACCTTTCAGGCATCATTATGTAGAGGCACATCAGTGGGACAGACAATATGGCAGCCACCATCAAGAATATTAATCTTAGAAGACATCTTCCCAATACATAATAGCTGGTGGAGATCAGCTGTGCCTCAACCATCACTGCCACTGCATGATCAGCAGGCAGAAATGCCTAAATCAGCCCAATTTCCAGAACAGCACTTGTGTATTGGAGCCTCTGGCAGGAAGTAAGGGCTGACATTGTCTTATGATGGTCAAATAGCTGATGGATTCAAAACAATGTGTAGACAATGGTTTTCTGAGATAGGCCTTTAACAGCTAGTTGTCCATGTAAGGGAAGACATATAGGCCTTCCCTGTGCAGGGCAACAGCCACCACAAAAATACATTGGTAAATACATGTGATGCAGAGTTCCAAGCAAAGGGCAAGGCACAAAATTGATAGTGTCACCAGCAGCAGCAGCAGAATGTGGGGGAAGGGGAAGTTGAAGTTGCTGAAAACAGCAACAATGTTCAGCAGCAGGAGCAAGGCCAGCAAGATTAGCCTCATGCTCAGCCCTCAACCAGTGCTGATGATGGCACTGCTAAAAAACTTGCACCAGCCTTCACATATAAGGAGGTGGCAGTGGTAGAAAGGGAGTTGACAGCACATGCAAAAGAGCTGTATTGGCCTGAAAGACTCCTCATAAAACAGAAGGGGGAACTGTGGGAGGCCATACACACAAGTATTGCCAAAGAGGGAGATGGTGTCCAACCCTGCTCTGTGAAGCAAATTAAACATAAGTTGGATAACATTCAGAGGCGTGACAGGCAGTTACTGGAAGCACTAGGGGGAGCTATGACCCTAAAATGGAAAGGTGGTAGTAGGAAGAGGAAGAGGACACAGTGGAAGAAGCAAGCAGAGCCCAACACTGGAGGATGACAGCACAAGTGAGTATATTACTTTTATTACTGTAACTTTTACTGCCATCAGTTGCCAGTTGCCATGAGATAATATTGGAGGGTGGTAGATCCAGGAGGGATATGAGGAGGCATTTCTTTATGGAGAGGGTGGTGCAAACGTTAATCACAGTACCAGCTGAGGTGGTGTGGCACGTAACACTGTAGAATGCTTCAAGAAGGAATGGGACAGGGCAAAGAGGAGGGCAAAGGGAGGTACTGTGAGGTGATTGGATCTGGCAGATGGCTGCTGAATAGGGAGATAACTGCATGATCGAGCAGCTCAGACCATGATGGCCTTTTGCTGCTGGCAATTTTTGTATGACAGTATGACAATAAATACTGACAACGAGTTATAACTAGACTGCAAATATTGCCACAACTGTGTTTCATTTCAGTATTCTCTTTATTGTTAACAGGTGCTGCCTAGAATGGGCTCTAGCACACTTCTGGATGTGGTCCTCACAAACCGCCCTAACCGCATCCGCAATATCCAAATCCTTCCGGACGGTCTTAGTGACCACTCCCCTGTTCCCTTCTATTGGGCAACCTCCTTGCCCAAACTCACAGCACAAACTACCCTTCATGCCTAGACCTGGTGGTTGAAAGGCCTTACAACTCCTAGCCCAGATAGACTGGTAACTTATACAAAATGCTCCGGATATGGACACGGCCTTACCTTCTTTATCCACACCTTTAACTCTGCTTGCACATTTTTGCACCCATAACTGCATGCCGGTCCAAAGTAAGGCATGCCCCTAGGTTACCCTCCTCTGCGCCAACTTCTTAAGTTAGGGATAATCTATGCACTATCATGCCATGGAAACAGGTCAGCCCAGTTGACAGGCAGGCCTATGCTGCTGCCTGGAACAAATGTACATGGGCCATCTGTAAAGCGAAGGCTGTACACTATCAAGCCTCCCTCACCTCCTCATGGGGGAACGCCAGGACCTTCTGGGACACATCAAGCAGCTGAATGGGGGCACGCGTTCCCCCCACCCTCACTTTTCAACATTGATGGTTCTGTCTCCTCAGACCCAGTTCTTATTGCCAACCACCTCAACAAATCTTTCACTGACCTTAGCCCTGTGCTCCCAGATAATTTCTTCGCCCTCCCTCCCGGTCTGTCCCTATTCTTCCATGCCCCTTGTTCTACCTGCATCTGCCTTACTGCCCGAAGTCAGACCTTACCTGCTCAAGGCCTTAAAGAGTAACACTATTGGCAATGACTCCTTGATCCCAGTCTCCTCTGTCAGGTTCTGAATCTGGTTATCTCACCAATCACCTGCCTCTTTAACAAATCTCTCTGCCTAGGACAATTCCCCTCTGCCTGGAAGATTGCTACTGTCACCCCAATACACAAGGGTGGTGATAGGACTCTCCCTGACAATTATTGGCCTATCTCAATCCTCTCTCCTCTCTCTAAGGCCTTAGAAAAAATTGTGGCCACCCAAATCTCTGAATACCTTGACAAATATAGCATCCTCTGCCCTGAACAACATGGGTTCAGAGCTGGCCACAGCACCAATACTGCCCTCCTAGAGTTCTCTAACTTTCTTCACTCCTCGCTGGACTCTGGCTCCTTAGCAGGTGCAGTGTTCATTGACTTATCAAAAGCCTTTGATACTGTCTCTCACCCCCTCTTGCTAGTTACCCTTAGCCACTTAGGCTTTGCCACTGGGCCTGTCTCCTGGTGCTCCAGCTACTTGTCAGCCTGCTCACAATGTGTGAAAATCAATGGGACACTTTCCAGCACCTGCCCTATCTGCTCTGGAGTCCCTCAGGGTTCCATTCTTGGGCCCTTGCTCTTTTCTCTTTTTCTCAACTCCCTGCCTAGTGAATGTACCGGTAAAATCATACTTTATGCAGATGATGCTGTACTCTTTGCCTCCAACCGTAATCCCATCTCACTTCAGGATTCTCTGCAGGAATCCTACAACGATGCAGAAGCCTGGTTTACCGAGCACAGACTCGTAATTAATCTTAAGAAAACCAAAATCATGCTCTTTGCCCACCCCCAAAATAAATCCAGTAACTATCCTCTCTCAGTCCACTCCAGCTCAAAACTCCCAATTGAGCTAGTCCACTCTTATAAATACCTAGGTATAACTTTTGACCCTGCCCTCTCTTTTCATGCCCACATCTCTGCCCTTGCCTCAGTCTCTAACACTCGGCAGGGTATCCTCTATCGTCATAAAGACTGCCTCCCCACGGATGCCCTCCGACTTGCAGTCACATCCTTAGTTCTATCCCTAGTAGACTATGGCTTACCTGTGTATGGTGCAGCAGACCAGAGTGCCCTGCACAAGATCCGCCTCACCTTAAACAAGGCATGCAGGCTCATAACTGGGGCTCCTAGACTAACACATACCTGCCTTCTTTACGCCATGGCTAATCTACTCAACCTAGATGAGCGCCTCAAATACCAAACCTGCCTCCTAACAAAAAAATCACTCCTTGGTCTATCCCCACTGGGTCTGTCAGCCACTATCTACTGAGAAAACCCTACAGTGCTTACCCGCATATCCTGCAAAACTGCACTGGTTGTACCGAGGGCGAGAACCTCGTAAGGTCAAAGGGCTTACCCCTACAGAGCCCCTTGTTGGTATAACACCCTCCCCACCGGAATCACTGATGCCCCCTTGATATCTTATTTTAAAACTAGCCTTAGAAATCACCTGCTCTCTACACGCAGCTGTAGCTGCCTCTAAGCCTCCTCCTATTCTTCCAGACAAAGCTTGCTGAGCAGCTCTCTGACCTCCTGACCATCTCTACCTTTATTTGCTACTCTCTTCCCCTCACTCCTCTACTGATGTCTTCCACCCAGCCTTACCTATATCTGCCTACTGAATCAATCTGCATGTTTCTACTGTATACTGTCTACCATGCAAAGCTCACCTGTAAGCTTATTGAATACTGTGCTTTGACTTATGCCTGCAATTTAGCCTGACTCCTAACTGTACTCTCTATTTTTTTGTCCGCTTTGATGATTGTTGTTTGCACTGTTTGTCCTCCCTGTGACGAGGTACTTTTGTAAATGAGCCTCTGGCTCAAGGTTGTTAAACTGATGTTCCAATATAAATAAATAAAATAAAGAGCAGCTCTACTGCTGCTTCCAGTGCCATGGAGTCCAGCACCACAGTTCCAGCAGTTGGAATGGAGGAAGGAGCAAGCAGCTGCGCTGTGGAGACCCCAGCCCATCTGGTGGCAAGATAATATTTTTTTTCATGCAGGTAAGGAGTCAGTAGGGTCATAAAGTAGATTGTGCACAAATTGTTAGTTATATATAATTACTGTTGGTCAATTTTTCCCTAAAAAAAATATCAAACAAGGTTGATATGTGCCATACTAATAACCGGTTGCTTATTGCATGAAACATGCATGTTGTTCCATGACTCCCTGCATATGATAGCTGCCATCTCCCTTTATTCGTGATGTACACCTGCCAGTCCCACAACCACCACTCTGCAGTAATTAATACGAATGATTGCTTTCTTTTATGTCACATAACTGCTGTAGCAAAAAGCACCTACCAACAATTATATAAAAAGATGGTGTGGTCTGTAAACTCAATTTTACACACACACCTCTGTGTGGATGCTTTCATCAACCTTTGGGCTTGCACTCGGGTTTAGTGAAGCATGCTACACTTGCAGTGTGTATAAAAGCTCATAACACACCTCCTCATCCTTTATTATGAATATACTAAAATGCCAGCAGAAGTAGGCCTCATTGCCTATCTAGTCTGCTAGAGTGCAGCTGCACTCTATATCGCTTGCCCTTCCTCACCTTCCACCTCATTGCCCCTTCACTTCACCCTGTCATCTCCTCTTGAAACTATCATCTTGATGCCACCACCTTTCCCAGATTGGTGTTCCTCTTGTCCACCACTCTCTGAAGAAATGTCTTCTCATCTCTATGTTAAACCTACACCCTCCAATCTAAGATGAAGACCTCTAGTATCTCTCCTTTTTTGAAGCTTGAAATCACATCAATTTTACTCTTATTTATACATTTCAGCTGCTTAAAGGTACCATTCATGTCACCCCTGTCCCTGCTCTCCTCCAAGGAGTACATATTCACCTCCTCCAACCTTCCTGATATGTGTTACCCGTAATTTCCAGAATCATCTTTGTAGCTGTTTGCTGTACCCACCTCCAACAATCTGATGTCTTTCTTCAGGAAGGTGAAAGTCCATTACCACATGCAGTATTTCAGGTGGGGCCTGACAATAGACCCATATGGGGCAGGATGTCCTCCCGACTTCTTTATGAGATCCCTCTAGCTATATACCCAGGCTCTTGTTAGTTCATGCTGTCACCATACTGCACTGAGCATAGTTGTTCATGCTTCTTGTTATGATCACTCCAGGTCCTTCTCTTCAGTGGAACATCACTGCTGTATGAAACTGATAGTCTCTCCTGGTTCCAGACTCAGAACTTAGTGTAGAGCCTTGCACTTCTTGGCATTGAACCCCGACTGCCATTTGACCACACCGCCTGCAGTTTATTCATGTCCCCTGCAGTGGAACCCTCATCACCCCTCCATGTCATGTACAGTAACACAGCTCCCATCTTTGTAACATGAGCGAACAGACTGATTTTATACAGGATCACATTTGAGATATATGCAATGCAAATCTTGAATAGTGGCGGTCCCAGAACTGATCCCTGTGGTACTCCACTAATCACCGGCACACCACTCTTGATGATGACAGCCCCCCCCTTACCAACACTCTCTGTTGTCTTACTATCAGCTAGTTTTTAATCCATGTCATCATTTTTGGTATGGCCCCTACATTTTACAGCTTCCCCTTAATCTCTCATGTGCCACTGAATCAAATACCTTACTGATGCCCCAAGTCCAAAATATCCACAGCATGGCCCTTGTCTAGTCCTTGCATCACCCGCACAGTCATAGAACTCTGCCAGGTTTGCCTGGCATGATTTTCCTGTGACAAATCCATGTCGCCATTCATCATGAATATCATTTGCTCCAATAAGCTCTTAAGCCTCTCATTTCAGATGGTCTCAATGACTTTGCTCATAATAAAGGTGAGGCTCACGTGCATGTAGGTCCCTGTATCATCCCCCAGACCACTCTTACGGATGGACACCACATGGGACATTCCAAAGTCATGAAGCACATATCATGTGTACAGGGAGGTATTGAACTGGTCAAGCAGTGGCCTTGCCAGTACCTCTGCCAACACCCTCAGTCCATTAAAGTGGATGCCTCCTGTTTAGGCACTTTATGCAGTCTTACAGCCTTCCAGCATCCTCTATAATCCCTACATCTGTTGTCATCTCCCACTCTTGCCCCCCCCAGTTGCCTGATGTATTTTTCCCACTTCTCCTGTGTAAACACAGAGCAGAAATACTCATTCAGTACATCAGCTTGCTCCAACCCCTTTTCCTCCCACCACTCCATCCTTCTTACTCCCCACTAGTTGTTCCTGCTTTTCCTTTTCTGTGTTATGTAGTGAAAGAAGTATTTCTCTCCTGTCTTGATCCCCTGAGGCAGCCTCAGCTACCTCAACCATTTTTCCACCCTAACCAGTCTGTATACTGGACTGGTGCAAGTGAACCTTCAAAACGTATGGCTAAAATGTTCAGTTTTCTCACACACACTGTGATGATGGTGGTTATATTACTCGTTAGTAGCATCTGATAGTATAAAAAGCATTTTACTGTTGTGCTAATGAACCTCGCTGAAATTGCTTCAGTGTGTTGTTATGATAACCAAAAAAATGCCGTGCTTCTTTGTCAAGGTAACCACTGGAATTGATCACAGCATAGGTATGAGCGAGTACAATCATGCATTATGTAAACAATAACACATGATAGATGTTTGTTGGTAGTACCGAGATACCTGCACACCCTGAGGCTTGGCTATACATGAGACAGTAGGCTGAGTACCTTCCTTTCACTCTCTGGCTGTATGGGTATCTCAGCACTAGCAACACACAGCCTTGTCTTACTGGCAGTGCTTAATGCTTATATTAAATGATCTCACAGGCAATGTTGTAAAACAAAAAGCAATTCTAAAAATATTATAAGTCCATCCATAATAATGAAAGCTTGCAAAATAATGAATAATCCTTGACTCCTCCTTAGATGTTTCTCACATGTCAGTCTGTCATATGTCTTCCTTCATGTGCACACCCAATACATTGTGTTTGATTGTTTTACATGGAATAGGACAATGCAAGGCTCCACATTATGCTAGTAGTACAATGCACTCCAGCCCCATACCTACAGAATGGCAACATGGAATACATGTGTTCTGTCGCCTTCAGAGCTCGACTGGTTTGCAAACAAAGAAGACATACACGCACACACACACACATATGCATGACGTGAAGCCAGAAACACAATGAGAGTCTGTCCTTACCCTGACTGGCCTGTCTTTCTTTACTGCAGCACTGGTAACCACCTCAACAATCGCGACTTGACGCCCAGATGGCAGCTGAGGAACACTGTACTAGAAGGAAAAACAGGATCATGAAGAAACAGGAACATCCAGCGTGAACTGGCCAGGCTTGCATCAAGGGACAATGAACAGCAGACATCAAACACAAGGGGAGCAGGTGCAGCTGCTGAAGACCAGCAAATCCTCAGGAAGTAGAACATGGTGAAACAAGCACCAACCAGAGGAGGGACCGGGACTGCAAAATTTAATAAAGGATCAAAGTACTGGAGGTCAACCTGGCAAAATTAATGGAGAACCAGAACAAAATGTTGTCTATGCTCATGAAACTGACTGCTAGACTAAGATGACATACTCCAAAGATTAAGTGTTGCTGGTCAGCACTCCGCCTCCCACATCATCACCAGATTCAGAAATGTAGACATTCTCGTATTGCTGTGCAGGCCAAAAAATTATTACCAGTTGGCAGTTAAGTTACTTAAACATAGTTTTGCACCTGGTTTTTTGATACTTGTTCATTTTTGTAAGTAGAAGAAGAAGAATCAGCATTTATATAGCACTTTTCATACACAGTATCCCAAAGCGCTTTACAATCAATGCTAGACTGGTAGTGAACTGACTGAATGTGTGTTGGCTGCCATATCACACATCATCACCCACACACAGCCTGGATAATTGCATGAACCAGTTTATGGAAAGGTGAATGTTGGCTAGGACACCTGGAATGTTCCCTGCTCTTTGCAAACAGTGCCCTGGGTTCTTTTACTTCCACTTGGACATCCACCAGGACAACACCAGGATGGGAAGAAGGGACCTCTGTTTAATGTCTCATCCAAAAGACATCACACCCAGCAGTACAGTACCCCCCAATACTGCACTCGGATGCCTGCAATTTTTAGATATGAAATTGGAGCAGTGTGGCAGAAGCGGCATCAATTATCACCATATCATGACCTACGATATAAATTAGGAAAAACAACTTTGCAGAAGCAGTGACTTTATTGAATACAGCACTTGTTAGCAGTTTAAACAGTATGTAACTAAACTACTACACATGCACACATCTCTCTGCAAAGACACTTTTATAATGTCATATTATGCATATAGAAAAAACTTACTAACACCCTCCCCTCCCTGGCCCTGGTGTAAGTGTCTGCACCGCACACCCACACCACACTACAAGAATTATGTTTGCCACTAAAAGGCAGACCAGGTTGTCCTGGGGCCCAGCCAGGAATGAATATGGGGGGTGGGAGGAGGCTGCAGGGAAAGTTGAGGGGCTATGACCTCACAGATGGGGTCATACAATCAGGCTCGGAGCTCACTGGCCATTGGCCTGGGTGAGGGGCCAGGAGGGGTCCTGATCAGGGGTGCTTAGGGGCTTTTTAAGGGCATGTAACCCTTAGTAAGTCCTCTTTCTTGCTGTAGAATTCAACTCTTCTTGAACTACAGCATATTGCTGGCAATTAAGGTAAGGTGCTGAGGCCTGGGGCCCTTTGGCCTTGTGAGCTACCCAGGCTGGAGGTGTGGGAGGGGATCAATAGGTGGCTGGTTTGGTTTGTACATGTGTTACAGTGGCATTAATTCAGTTCAGAATGCTTATGGGACTGTGGATCTGCAATGCTGCCTGTACAAGTGAAGATAGTTCATGCTAGATGGTGGTTTTCATGTTGTTATGGGTTCTAGGAGTGCCTGTCAAGTTGCACTACTTTGATCTACTCAGGGACATGTGTGAGAGCTGGAACTGGTACTGAAGTTGATGGGCAGGATGGGACTCCGGCTGAGGGATGTGGTTGGGGCAAAGACACTCAGAAAGAAGTGTGGAATGGCTAGCTTTGGTGGCTGAAAAGGTGCTGCGATAGGGGAAGCAGGTGACTACTGAGCCCAAGTCCTGAGGTTTGGTAGGGCAATTTGGGTGGTGTGTGTTCACACTCATTTAAAAAAAAATAATTTAAGAACTGGAAGCGGCTTGCTTTCTGCTACGGTGAGCTGTTTGGCTATTTGGTGTGATACTGGGGAGCGGGGGTGGTATTAGCAGCCTGCTGGGATGAAGGGCTGGTAGGTTGGAGCAGGGCCGGACTGATAGCACTCACAACAGGAGAAGAGAATGCCCAGATTGGGCAGCATGGCATGGATTGAGTGCCAGAAAGTGGGGGCTGGAGAAGGACAGCTCCATAGTGGTGTCAAGGGTAGTTTTCAGCTGGCATGTAGGTGTGGTCAGGTAGGCCCACTGGACAGGTGGCTGCGGCATGGAGAATGTTGCACTGGATGGGCAGGGAAGGCCTTGGCTGACCACACATAGATGCATACATAGATACATAGACAGTGTCGGCAGATAAGGGCCTATGGCCCACCCAGTCTGCCCATTTGAGCTTGTAAGTTCAGTTTATGTTTTCCAAGAAGTCTGTTGCCCCTTACCCCTGACCTCCAGAATTCCTTTACGTCTATCCCATGCATTCTTAAATCCTGTGATTGTTTCAGCCTCCACCACTTCCTCTGGCAGGTGTTCCACTTGTCCACCACCCGTTCTGTGAAGAAATTCTTCCTCATGTTTCCTCTGAATCGTCATCCCTCCAACTTCATGCCATGCCCTCTAGTCCTGGGACATCTTTTTCACTTAAAAATAGTGTATTCCTGCACCCTGTTCCTCCCTGTAAGATACTTGTATGTCTCTATCATATCCCCTCTCTCTCCCTCCTCTTCTCCAGGGAGTACATGTTCAGTTCCTTCAACCTTGCAGTGTCAGTGGCTCAGTAGGTAGCACACTCGCCTCTGAGGCCGGGAGATCAGAGGGCTGTGGGTTCAGTTCCCACATCTGGCACTTGGGTTAATATCCCAGTACTGACACTGTAGTACAGCATGAGAGGGGTGCTGCACTTCTGAGGTGCCGTCTTTCGGATGAGACTTTAAACCGAGGTCCCATCTGCCTGGATTGGTGGTAGTTCAGGTGGATGTTAAAGATCCCATGGCACTTATCGAAAAGAGTAGGGGAAGTTTTTATTGAGAAACAGAACATAACATCACAAGTAAAACAAAAAAAGCACAATTATTTAAAAAAAACAGACATTATGTATAAAGTACATAACAATTGAAAAACGTTTTCTATCACTTGCATACAAAGAAAGTAAGTCATTCTGTACAGAGTCAATAATAACGGAAAAAGCCGTCTGTTGCTGTTGTAACACAAATTTGCATCTAGCTTGCCATAAAAAGTATTGTATTAAAGCAAAAAAAACATTCAAAGTGCTTTTATGATGATTTTTCCATACTCCTGTATAATCCCTAAAATAAGAGTATTGTAAGTTAAAGACATAAGATGTGGCATCTTCCAATACATTGCTGCCTGTGACCAAAAGGCCTGACTCTCTGAACAATCTAAAAAAAATGTTGTTGGCTTCTTCAATATTAACACATTGGGGCCTGAGACAATACCTTTCAGTCAAAGGTTTATATTTCATATTTCCTCTCACCCTAATCTACTATGTGCTGACATCCAGACAACATCCCAAGTTTTAATGAAGTCTATTATCTGTTAATTTGTGTAATGCCAGAATCATCTTTGAAGGGAACACTGAGGAAAAAGCAATGTCACCTTCTGAACATCATAAACAATATAGGCATAAAAAGATTTTCGTGAGAATGTCAATAATGTATGCAGTGGGATCTTCCATTGATAAAGTTTTTTAAAAGTAGCTAGGCCGTATAGAGGTAAAGAATCAGATGCAATAATTCTGGGGGGAAGTAAAGACCACTTAAAAAAATACTCGTGCCAAATCGACTGTACCCAGAAATGGCAAGGTAATAATGGTTGAGACCAAAGAAAGGAAAATGATGAAAATAAAAAGTTGGCGTGAAAAAAAACTATTGGATTAATCATAGCAAGACCTCCCTCTTTTTTGAAGGTACGTAAAGTCTCTCTTTACAGGGTTGAGTCTATTTCCCAGAGCATCTGGAAAATATGCTGTATAATCGAGTTTCAAAGAGATGGGGGAGGGAAAACATGGCTTAGGAAAGTAAACTGAGGTAACAAAAACTGTTTAATGATTGCTACCTTTTAATTTACCAAAAGTCCAACTTTTCCATATATTTACCTTTGCCTCTCCAATCTCTAGCCGTTTATTCCAATTATAAAGGGCCAGATCCTCAACCCCGAACCATATCCCTAATATTTTCTGGGGAAGATATGTTATAGGGATATTCAAATAGGAAGGAATTGTTAACGAATGTTTTTGCAGGGGAATTATAAAGCTTTTCCCTATGTTTAAAGAACCACCTGAAAATTTCCCAAAAAAAGAAAAAACATTCAACGCCTTCTGTAGTGATGCAGTGTTATCTAAAAGCAGAGTAACATCATCAGCAAAAGCTATGATTTTCACTTTGTCTAAACCAGGAGAGGGAAAGTCCTAAAATCTGAGGGTCTGAAACAATAGTCCTGATGACTGGGTCTAAACTGAAAACATATAATAAGGACTCAGAGGACATCCTTGTCTTACCCCTTTTTAATGTTAACTTGAGCCATGGAGGCCATTAACTAGTGGAATTGCCACTGCATGACTATACAGGTTAGTGATCCATCGTACAAACATATCTGGGATACCATAATGTAACAAGGTAGAATATAAAAAGGAATGGCAGATAGTGTCGAAGGCTTTAGTTTGATCTAAAGCTACTATGATAGCAGAATCTGAAGAGTTATTTGGCGCCACTGAAAAAATATCTCTCACCAAATACAAATTGTGTTGAATAGTTCTAGAAGGTATAGAACAGGTTTGTGCTGGGTGGATTAAGATTTCAGCAGCTTTTAAAAGTCGGTTATGTAATATTTTAGACAATATTTTGTAATCTGTATTTAATAAACTAATTGGTCTCCAGTTAGAAATATGTGTTCTGTCACCTTTTTTATAAAGAAAAGTCAGAAGCGAAGCTGACCATTTTTCTACAGGCGGAATATTCAGAACTGAATTAAAAACTAGTGGCAAAAAAAATTCCATATATGTAGAGCAAATTTTATAAAATTCGTTTGGTATGCCATCTAAACCTGGAGCAGTTCCAGATTTTAAACGTTTTATGACTTCTGCCACTTCGTGGGAAGTGATAGGGAGCACCAATGATTGCAAGATATCTTCTGGCAGTTTAGGAATAGAGGGAAATTTATGAAATGGAAATGACTCCATAGGTACTGTATCAGAAAAAGAAAAGCAATCCTGTACATACTTTTGAACAATAGATAACATCCCGATTTCGGTAGTAACTAGTTCCCCTTGGGGGCTAACCAGGCCCGTCATCACTGTATGAGCGATCCTGGTTTTACATGCCTGAAAGGGATCTGACGCCGGACTATGCTTTATCCCATATTTAAATTCTAAGTTTAAAGATTTTGCTCTATCATATTGGAAATCCTTCATGGATTGTTTCGATCTTGAATTTGAGAATGGAATAAAGCATGAGTTTTAGGTGGCAAGGACGTTAGTTTATACAATTTGTTCCTGTACAATAAATATTGGAGATATTCGAGTTAACCTTAAATTTACCCCATGAAATAAACATGGTTTTTATCTCTAATTTGAGTTGTGTCCACCATTCATAGTAGTTATCAAAAACTCATCGTGAGAGTATTTAGCAGAAAAGAAAGCTTCCAACTTAGAATAATATAACATCCTGCAAAAGGAAGTATTTAACCGCCATCTGTTATGAAAAGAGGAAAAATAGGGGTATTCCCGGTAAAGAAATAGTGCTCAACAGTATATGGTGGTCGGAAAAATTCAGTAGGCGAACTAAACAATCGTGTGGAGAAAGGTACCTAGAGACAAAACCATATCAATACGTGTGGAAAAAGTATGTCTGAAATATGTGTCTCCTCCCTGGAGTGTAAACTTCTGAACATCTTTGAGGCCTGTATCCTGTATTAATTTGTAAAGATAGTTAGAATCACAATAAACTTTTTACTCAGTGATCTGTTAAAATGGGCATCCAGAGAACAATTAAAATTCCCAAATAATGTGTTTTAGTTAACAAATAGGCTTTATGCCGTCAAAAGATTTATGCTGCAACGACTTAGTTTGGGCATACAAATTTACCAAACGAAATAAAAATTCACCAAAAGAAAAATCCAAAATAAGTATCAACCAGGGTAAAGATCAATTACTCTGAAACTTTAAATGCTGAATTCCCAAAGAGTATCCCAACCCATCTGCAGAGTCTGAACCAAAGTCCAGAAAGAAGGGCCCCAAACCCATTTCTGTTGTAATTGAGTAATTTCAAAGAGAGATGTTAACCTAGTTTCTTGCAAAAGAATGATGTCCAGATTCAAAGTCCCTAAATACATTAAAATAGGTAACTGTCTCTGGAATGCTTTTAAACTGCAAACATTGTAGGAAGCTAGCCGTAATACGGACATGGAGAAAAAAAAGAAAATTTAAGGATCATGTTTTTTGACTAACTTTCCTCTTCTTCCCTTTTTTTCCTTTCTTTTCCTTGGCTAGTTCGGTTGATTTAATCTCATCATCCTCTGTAATGAGTTCTGATACATGGGAAGTATCAGATTCCATGTCTGAGTCCTTAGGGTCTTCTTGGAGGGGGGAAAAGAAATTATCAATATGCAAGGGAGGTAAGTTATTTGCTTCATGGAAGCCCTAGTCAGTCTTCTACTCTTAACTATTTCAAATGGTGGTGGCATGGCAGGGTCAATAATGGGTTTATTAGGAAGAGAAGGTAGAAGTGACAGGACTATCAGTTAAGGTCGGAGATACCGAAACAGCAGGTCCTGCAGGTTTTGTAGGTACCCCTGCTCTGCCCCTATGGTAGGTTGATTAACAAGTATTTTTTGCAACAAGGCCATGTTTTGTTTTTTGGCTGTAATAATTCATCCTGGTCCCACCCTTCAGTGCAATTTCTGCGGCCCAGGGACACTGATGAAATGCGTGGCCCTTTTCATCACAGAGATTACACTGAAAAATGTTAGTACACATATCAATAGAATGTCCGAAACTGCCACACAATGGGCATTTCATCAAATCGCACACACTACTTAAATGAGTTCTTGCCCCACATTTATAGCAGGCCCTGGGTTGACCCCCATAAAAACAAACGCCCCTATCTTTCCCTAAAAAGAAACTATTAGGAAGATGCATGATCTCAGAGTTGACTAGAAAGAGTTTTACTTTAAACTTCCAATCCCCAGTCCATATGCCTTCAGAATCTAATAAGGCTTCGGGAGGGCCTAAAATGTCGCATTTAGATTGCAACCAGTGATAAATATCGCTCACATTTACCCCCTCATTTCAAAACATAATAGTGAAGTAACGAATTTGGGGTTTAGTGAGGGTATGACAAAAAGAACTCCATATTAAGGTGGTTTTAAGAGTGGTATATTTATCCCAAAATTGATCCAGTAAAGAATGAGTCTGAAAACTTACATCAAAGGAATCCTCTCCAGAAATGTGTATGAGTGCATATATATCAGCAGAAACCCCATAGATGACTTCAACAAATGTTTAAACACATAGTACCTGTCTGGATGTTCAGCAAGACCCTCTGTATCTGAGTCTAACTGCATTGCGGGCGTGAGCCTGTTCCAATTTATTTTTAAAAAGATCTGACATAGGGGCTTTGTATGAGGATCCACACCCTATCTTGTGATGGCCTGTCAACAGATTCATTAACATCTCCTGTATTATTACAGGAGGTGATTGGTTTCAAAGAAACCAAACCACTCTCCCACCCTCAGTAAATACAGCCTTTTAATAAATGTAGCACTAGTACCTGGGCCCAGTAAAGATGAATCGGTGGCATGCATTGTCGTCTTCTCATCCGATGAAAATCCATCCATTCCAGGTCAGGTATCCAGCTTCCAGAGTCAGTTTTAGTCAGCCTGCCCTTGTAGAGCCACATCTTCCGACCAGTCCTTAGAAAAATCCTGGAAGCAGTGTCAGATAACCCAAAACGCCGACGCATCAACTGTGATACCTCGGTCCCTCAATAATATCCGTCCTCAGAAACACAAGCTGGTAATTTTTGTTCCTCGGTCTGTCTTGGTACATTAGGTACTCTGCAAATGACCACGCACTCACAACCGGTACAACAAAAGCCATTTCCGCCTCGTTTTTCTGCTATAAGCATACCCCCATTACGCTGGAACATCGCCAGCCACCTCCGAGATATTCTACTGTTTCTCCCGTGCTGTTTCCAGACAGGAGCCTACAATGAAATCAGGTGGGCAGTTTACTGCTAAAGGAACGTCCAACCCAGAACTGCCGCTCCGGCCGCCCACCATCTCCAACATCGATTCTGGACTGCTGCCATCATGCAGCTGACGTCAGTAACTCCCCACTGACGGCAACCGCTGGGTAGTAGGGAATTTCCGGTGTCCAGCCAAATTTCCCTCATTCACTAAAAATACCACCAACAGCTTAATCTGGTTCAAGGTCAGTTGTCATCTGTATCCCCCTCCCCCAGGTCGTGCCTGAAAATAGGCAGGATTTGTCTAGTGCACTTACCCGGTCAACAAAAGCTAAATAAATAAATAAATAAAACTGTCCTCATAGGACTTGAGATGCAATCCATGCACCATCTTTGTTGCCCTCCTCTGAACCTTCTCTACCCTGTCTATGTCATTATGTAGGTAAGGTCTCTAGAACTGTACAGTGTACTCCTGATGGGGCCTCACTAATGTCTTGTATAGTGGAAGGGAGTCCAGGATAAATCTGCTCCTAGTTGATGATGGTGTGGTTTCTACCGCATGAGACATGATTGGGGCCAAGGATGGTCCAGCAACCCTGAGGTTGTGGGGATGACCGCATGGAGCAGTGAGAGACAGCAGAAGTGAATGCAGGGCCAGTAGGCCTAGAAACAGATCCAGGGGTGTTTTGATGCCCAACCTAGTGACACAGTGCCATCTTGAGGCATGGGGATGGATGGACCAGGCAGCCACAAGACAGATCGGGGGCATTTTGAGTCTTGGCACCATCTTGTGTGAAGGATATGTGGGCCTGGTGGCCAATAGGCTGATTGGGGCCTCCTGTAGCCCAACAGCATGGTGGAGATGCCATCTCGGGAGCATGCCATGGGCCATGAGGCCTAAAACCTTGTGGTGTTGGTGCCAGATGGGACCGGACATATCAGGGGGCAGAAGGCTTGGCAGTAGATCAGGGCAGTTGCTGCCCTAACGTGTGGTGGGGGTGCCAGTTTGGGGCGTGGAATTACATGCAGGGTGCCTGGGGCATAGGCACCCCTGAGACTGGAAGCAATTTGCAACTGAATGCAATGGGAAAAAAACAAAGTTTGGAAGTTACATCGGAGGGGCAAGCAAGGCACAAGCCATGGGGGGAGACATGGGGGCTGAATGCTGTTCAGTGGGGACAGCTAGGAAGCCTAGGGGTGGATGGAGCATTGTGGTTTATATGGCAGCAGCAATCATGGAAAGGTGGCTAAGGGGATGCATGTGGCTGTCTTGGCAGTGAATGGATGGTGGCTGAATAAGAACTGCTCAGCATGGTGGAGAGTCACTTGCAGCTATGGGTGAGTCAGGGTTCTTTATGGAAAGGCAGGGTATGGGTCAGGAGGCCAAAGAATGATGGGGACTGCAAGAGCCTGGCCACAGGTCACAGACACCATTGTTGGCCACAAGGGCCACATGGGAGCATGAGGGAGTGGTGGGGCAGGCTGGTAGGTAGGTTTAAAAGAGAATAGTAATAAATTCAGACATTTTAGGCACATAGTGACATGATGGATAATACGTATGCAGCAGGGCTTGGTCAGTGCATGCTGGTGGTCTGCCATGCCACACTCATCCATGGTCCATCATGAGTTCAAGGGGTTCACTCTTGAGGATACGTGCCTGGACAGGAGGACCCCATGCTGGAAAGGGACTGAGGGAGACTGACCTAAGGGGACACGTGGAGGCCTCTGTGGTGTATCTGGGGAGGCCGTGAGGTACGCTTCCCAAGGATGGAGAAGCATGGTAGGCTGGTGGGTGAGTATTTGGCAGGTGGAAGGAGTGCAGGTGATCATGTGGTGTTTTTGACCTGCAGACTAGGAACGCGGAACCGTGAGATGGTGCCTAAGAGAATGCCTGTGTCAAGCGCAACCATGCTGGTGGAGGCATCAAAGCTGATGGCCCAGATGACAGTGGAGGTGGCTAAGAAAAAGGAAGTGGAAGAGGAGGCCCAGAAGAAATGGAAGGAGCAGGGTGAGAGAGCCTGCACTGGGAAGCCCAACAAGAAACCAAAGAGGATAGGACCCAGCCCACTGGTGGCGCCCGGGGAAGGTTGAGCCCATTTTGGTGCCGGTGGGACCACAGCCAGATAGTGGTAAGGACGATATAGATATGAATAATGAAATAAGTTTGAAGGAGTATATTGAGGGTTTGTTGGAGGACATGGGGGCAGATTAGGTATCTAAAATGGAGAAGGCCTTACAGGCCATAAAAGGAGGGGCATGACTGAACAAAGAAGAGGAGGGCACCACGGGGGGAGGGCAAAAACTGTATGATGGACCACCAGGATTCACATTGGATGACCATGCGCCATTCTTGATTAAGGACAAGATATGGAAAGGGGAGTACGTCGACATTTTGGGGTTGGTGAATGAGGAAACAGCAAAGAAGTACGAGCAGAGGGAGTTGGTAGGCAAGTCAGAGATGGCAGTTGCGTTGGCAATAGTAGGGCATAAGGCAGAGGAGGCCAGACTCAAAGAAAAGAGCCTCGATAGGTTGCAGGCAGGCTTCCTAATTTATAGCTCATTGTTGCTGGAGAAACAAGCCTGACCTGGCAATCCCGCTTCTGATGTATATGGTGATCATCTGGGATGCGTATAAGGCAAAGCTGTGTTTTGGCTGGCTCAAATATGATGATGCCTTCCGGAAGAAAATGGCAGTGATGGGTGACCTGAGGTAGGATTGTACCCATTCAGATTTATTTGTTAGAACTCTTTTTGGTCCAGCAGGGGGCTAGGTGGCAGAACAAGGAAAGAGAGCTGAACCTGCCCAGGGCACCAAAGCCTGCTGCTCTTTTAACAGGGCTTCATGTACATGGCTTAGCTGCAGGATCAGGAACATCTGCTTGTGATGTGGGGGGTCACATCTGGCAGTGACATGCAGACAGGGGGGTAACAAAGCTGGACACGGAGGTGGGCAGCCTCAGGAGCAGCCCTTTCAGGGGAGCAGGGGAGGAGGGAAAGGCCAGGGGGGGCATGGAAGGGGGGGATACAATCCCAGCTATTGCTGGAATTAGTACGGAACTAGGTGAAGGGAGGTGGGGCTATGCTCTGGCACGCACCTCCATCAGTTGTTGGGTAGTGGAGGCTTGGTTGAAAGATTATCCTCACAGGAGTGGGGCAAAGCTGCTGAGATTGGGATTTCAGAGAGGTTTTCAACTAGGTTTTGAGGGCACATGGGTGGGGATGCAGGCTAAGAACTTGTACTCCATGAGAGGCAAGAAGGACATAGTCCAGGGAAAGATTCTGAAAGAGGTCAGGGTGGGGATGGTGATGGGGCTGATATCCGAATCCCCCAGGAGCATTTATGGGTGTCACCTCTGGGGGTGGTGCCTAAGAAGCAAGTGAGGGGAGTTCCGACTCACTACATCACCTTCCTTCCTGGATGAAGGGTTGGTGAATGGAGGGATTATGGAGTCATTGAGCATGGTCTCTTATGCCTCCCCAGACCAGGCAGTGGAGTTGATCCAGGCAGTGGAGGGGCCCTGGCTGGCAAAGACGGACATTGAATCTGCATTTTGGCTGTTACCGGTCTACCCAGCAGACTGGGACCTGCTCGGTTTTCAGTTTGAGGGCAGGATGTATTTCAATAAAGCTATGCCCATGGGTTGCTAGATGTCATGCTCCACATTCAAGGCATTCAGTTCATGGGTCCAATGGGTATTTGGGTACCAGTATGAGCACAAGAGGGTTGTCCACTATCTGGATGATTTTCTGTTGATTGGTGCCAGGTGGAGACCCAAGGGATGTTGGTAGACTTTAGGGATCTGTGCAGCATCATAGGGATCCCCTGGCAGCAGAGAAGACTGAGAGCTGGTCCCACAAGCTAGAGTTCCTGGGGATCAAGGTGGCCACTGAGCAGGAGTGTTTTCGGCTACCTGGGGAAAAGGTGTCATGGTTAAAAGGGCTACTAGCACTAGTGAGTGGGAGGAGGAGGAGGGTTTCACTGGTACAGGTACAGCAGCTACTGGGGCACCTTAATTTTGCCTGCCATAAGGCTTTTATGAGATGGTTGGGAAGAGCCATGGGCAGGGCAAAACAACCCCACCACTGGGTAGATATCAGTAAAGAGATAAAGGAGGACCTTCTGGTATGGGTGGATTTCCTGGATGCGTACAATGAGGTGACATTCTGGCAGGAGGAGTGGGCCTGCAATACAGACATGGAGCTGTACACTGATGCAGCTGGGGGGCTTGGGATGGGGGCCTACTTTCAGGGGGAGTGGATCTTGGAGGCATGGCCAGCCCAATGGTAGGAATGGTGGTGGAACAAGGACATCACGTTTCTTGAGACCATCCCAATCTGGGTGGCCTTGGAGATGTGTGGAGACTGATAGCAGGACAGTGCATTTTATTTTAGTGTGATAACAAGGGGGTGGTAGAGGTGATCAACAGGCAGAGTGGCTACACAGAGTCAGTGGGATGAGTGTTAAGGTACATGGTGTTGTTGTGTCTGTGTTTGAACCTGTCCTTTAAGGCACAGCACATTGAAGGGGCACAAAATGAGGTGGCTGATTGTCTTTCTTGTTTGCACTTACAACGCTTCCGGGAGTTGGCACCTCATGCCACACCAACCTGGACCAGGGTCCCAGACTGGCTGTGGGAGACTGGAGACAGAAAGCCAGGGATCTGTATAGAGGGTCATGGTCAACCAACACCCTGAAGGGCTATGAGGGGCTTGGGAAAGTTTCCAGGCATTTCAGTCTGGGACAGGCAGGGAGGCAGAGGATGCAGTGTAGGAGGAGGAGGGTCATGTGGTAGGTGGTGGATAAATGGGAGGAAGGGTTGGCCCATGCTACCATGGTGGTTCAGTTTGCAGGGATTAGTTGGACATGCAGGGATCAGGGGTGGCTGGATGTAGCGTGCAGTCCAGGCAGGAGGCAGGATGGGAAAAGACCCATAATGGGATCCCTGCTTATGAGGTTGGTAAGGGCATTGGACAACATCTGTCATTCAGTGAGCAAAGCCTCTCTGTTTTGGGCAATACTTGCTGTCATGGTGAGAGGAGCTTTCAGGGTGGGAATAGTAGTGGTGCCCAAGAAGAGGGCGGCTGTGGTAAGTTTGCAAAAAGAGAATGTGAGAGCAGAGGTGGATAGAGTGGACATCTGGATTCAGAGATCCAAAATGAATCAGCAGGGTAAGGGCATCACTGTGGAGATACACAGGCAGACAGGTGCAGGAGTCTGCACAGTCCAGGCCGTGATGGAGTATGGTAGGATGCGGGGCTGCATAGAGACTGGTCACCGGTGATGGGGTTCCAAGTAGGGTGGTACTAAAGAAGGCAGTGGCATTTGTGGGGAAGAACCCCAGCAATTTCACCCCACATTCCTTCAAGATTTGAGCAGCATTGGAAGCGGCTGAGGTAGGAGTGGGAGAGATGGAGGTCAAGCAGGTGGGGAGATGGACATTAAACTGTTACAAAAGAGCATGTTAATGCAGTGTCAGTAGCTCAGTAGGCAGCACACTTGCCTCTGAAGCCAGGAGATCAGAGGGCTGTGGGTTCAGTTCTCACATCTGGCACTTGGGTTAATATCCCAGTACTGACACTGTAGTGCAGCATGAGAGGGGTGCTGCACTTCTGAGGTGCCGTCTTTCGGATGAGATGTTAAAACCGAGGTTCCATCTGCCTGGTTTAGTGGTAGTTCATGTGGATGTTAAAGATCCTGTGGCACTTATCAAAAAGAGTAGGGGAAGTTTATTAAACAAAATAAACATAACATCACAGAAGAAACTGAAATAAATCCAAACAATTGTTCACATCATTAATAACATCCAATACATGCAAAAAAAATCACAAATCCAATACAATAAAGGAAAATAAATACAGTCAAAAGGGAAAAAATCTCCAGACACAAGCCAGTTTTTCTACAGAAAATTTACAATAATCTTTTTCTTTAACTTTTATCATCCCTGCCTCAACTTGTGAAATAATAACAGAATGCATAACTTGCTGTTGCTGTAATACATATTGACATCTGGCCTGCCATAAAAAATACTGAAGAAATGCAAAAAAAAAACATTTAAAGTACTTTTATGGTATTTATTCCAAACCCCTGTGTAATCACCTAAAACTAAAGTGCTATATGAAAGTAAAGATACATATGGCATATCTCAGTGAAGAGCTGCTGTGCTCCAAAACAATTTGCTCTCAGTACAGTCTAGAAAAAAATGAGACTGGCTTTCTTCCATATTGATACATGTGGGCCTAAGACAATACCTATCAGTCTGTGGTTTATATTTCAGATTCCCTTTGACTCCTAATCTCCGCTGAGCTGAAATCCATACAATGTCCCATATCTGAACAGGCAGCCTAAAGTCTGTCAATTTATGTAATGCAAAAGTAATTCTAGTAGGCATATAATCTGGAAAAAGAAGTGATATATGTTTAACTTCATACACTATATATGTATAAAAAGTTTTCCTATTTAAGGAAAGTAATTTTTGAATGGAGACTTTCCATTGATGCAATTTCTTCAAAGAAGAAATCCCATAACTGGGAAGATTATCTGACCCCAAAATTTAGAAGGCAGCAAAGACCATTTCGTACAATACCGATGCCATAGGAACTTTGCCCATTGCTGCCATTTTGAAATAGCCAAAGACCATTGAAAATTAAAAGAAGAAAATAAAAATTAGAGTGGTAAAAAAACACAGTATTTACCATCTGCAACCCCCTTTAATAGGAAGATATGTAGTTTCCCATTTTACAGGGTTCAACCGATTACCCCATACCATTTGAAAAAAAAAAACACTGTATAGTCTCATCTCTAAATAAACTGGTGGTGGATAAAGGTAACTTAAATAAAGTAATACCAGCAATAAAAAAATGTTAATAATCAAAACCCACTTTTTTTTCCCAAATTTCCACTGTTTCCATAAGTTAATTTTACTTTCCCCCAAAAGTAGCTGCTGTTCCCAATTATAGGTGGCCATATCTCCATGCCCAAACCAGATGCCTAAAATATTTTTGGGAGACATCAAAAATGATATACCTAAACAGTCATTCAGATTAGGTTGTGTAGAATCTAGAGAAAAAATAAAACTTTTATCCATATTAAGTTGTGCCCCAGAAAAATGCCCAAAATAATTAAAAACCTCTAATGCCTTTTTCAAAGATGCAGCATCTTCCACTAATAGAGTCACATCATCAGCATAAGCTGTAATTTTTTCTGTTTCTAACTGAGGAGCTGGAGAGAGCCCAATTATACTGTGATCCCAATTGATTCTCCTAAAAACAGGATCTAACACAAATGCATACAGTAGGGGATTTAATGGACAGCCCTGCCTAACCCCTCTACCTGTTCTAATCTTGTTTCCAAAAAGTCCATTAACTATGGGAACTAAAGCTGCCTGGTTATAAAGCAAGGTAACCCACTGTACAAATTTCTTAGGCATACCTTATTGTAATAATATATGGAAAAGATACGAATGCCTAACTTTTCAAAAGCTTTAGCCTGATCCAAAGCTGCCACTAAACCTGGACGAGTATTAAGTTTACTACTCTCAAAAAGATCCCTTAACAAATATAAATTATGTTGAATTTTCTGAGAGGGAATATCACAAGTCTGGGCAGGATGAATTAAAAACTCTGCTACCTTTATTAGGCGATTGTGCAAAATTTTAGCTGAAATCTTGTAGTCACTATTAAGGAGACTAATAGGTCGCCAATTCGACAATTACTTCTTATCTCCCTTTTTATAAAGAAAACTCAAAAGAGAAATAGTAAAATCATGACAAGGAGAATCAGCGGTTAACATGTGATTAATTACTAATGGTAAAAAAATACCCCATATATGTAACACATGTTTTATAGAAATCATTAGAGATGCCATCAAGTCCTGGAGATGTTCCTACAGTTAAATGCTTGATAACCTCTTCAACTTCATGTGTAGAAACAGGTTGAGTTAAAAGCTGTTTCATAGATTCTTCCACCTGTGGCAATGGGACCAAAAACTGATTAGAGAGAACATCTGCTGAAAAACTGCTACTATCGGAAAAAAGCTCCTTAATATATTGCTGCATTACCAGTAACATTTCTACATCTGTGTTTACTATATTACCATCAGATTTATACAAACCTGACATCACTGTTTTCTCTAGCCTTGATTTGCAAGCCTTATATGGGTCAGAAGCAGGCTGTTTTTGTGTCCCAAATCTGAACTCCATTTCCAAAGATTTAGCCCTATCATATTGATAAAGTTTCATTTGGCATTTTATCTCAGAAATTTTTAAATTGTATTTTGCATGATCTTTTGGGGGAAAATACATAAGCTTATATAGCTGATTTCTATAAGATAAATATTGTAAATAATTAGAATTAGCTCTGTACTTTCCCCAACTAATAAATAGATCCTTCAGTTCTAGTTTAGTGTTTAATCACCGATCGTAGATATTATCAAACATATATATAGTGGAATTTTTAGCTGCAAAAAAACTCTAATTTGTGATAATAGTCTGGCATCTCTAAAAAGGACATATTTAACCTCCACCTTTGTATAGAGGACAACATTATAGTTGGAATGTCAGCTAAGCAAAGATCACATACAAAAATGTGGTGATCAGAAAATTCCGTAGGTGTCACTGTACTAAAAATAGGTTTAATATATTTGGATACAAATATCATATCTATCCGGGTAGCATATATATGTCTATAATAGGTTGCCCCATGATGCAAATGTAAACGTCTATAGGTACCAGAGAGTCCTGCATCCCATACAATGTTTTGCAGATCATGTGAATCACAATACATTTTTTTCGCTAAATTTCCAGAATATTTTATATTTATCTCACAATTAAAATCTCCACCCCATATAATGTGCCTTCTAGTGTAAAGAAATGGTATTATTTCCTCGAAGAATTCAATCTGAGCTGATTTAGTTTGGGGAGCGTAGATATTAATAAAATGGAAAACAAAATCCTCTAAGGACCAGTCTAAAATTAGAGCACGGCCAGGCCTTACATCCATTAATTTAGTAATTTTGAAATTAGTATTTTTAAATAGGATCCCAATCCCATCAGCAGTATCCGACCCAATTGTCCAATAGGAAGGCCCCCAAACCCAGAGTCTTTTCAATTGTTCTATTTCAAAAATGGAAGAAACTCTGGTTTCTTGCAAGAAAATAACATCTAGCTTCAAAAGACCTAAATAAGCCAAGAATGAAATTTGTTTTTTATATGCCTTTAGGCTACAGACATTATAAGAAGCTAGTTGCAGAGTAGCCACAGGAAGTGTAGTTAAGGTCAAGGTCCCCCTTTCTGACTAAGGCTTGCTTTCCTTTTTTTTCCTTTTTTCCCTTTTTTCTCCTTTGCCAGTTCCATAGCCCTACTATCCTCATCTTCAGTAGCCAATTCCGACTGATGTGAGGTATCAGATTCTAAATCAGAATCCCCCACATCATCCTGCAAAGGTGCAAAAATGTTTTCCATAGGGATAGGGCCTATAGCTGAATGTCTGAGAGGAGCCCTAGTAAACTGCCTACCTTTCACAGTCTCAAAAGGTGGTGGCATAGATTTAGGGAGAACCTGTTTTTCAGGAACCAAGGACATATTTTGGTGTATAACACCTTCTTCAGGGGCTTGGGACCCAGATGTAGACATGTCCACATCTTCTATTACTGAAGGTTCAGACACCATTGTGGAATTGTGTTGTTTTGTGCATCTCCTTGTACATCTGAAGGGAGACTACAAGTGGAGTCCCTCCTCTTTTTTGGGGCTTTGTTTAATAGATCATCCTGATCCCAGCCTTCAGAATGGTTCTGTTTTGCCCAGGGACACTGATGTAAAGCATGTCCCTTGTCATCACACAAGTTACATTGGAAAATATTATCACATAAATCCATGGAATGTCCATACCCCCCACATAAAGAACATTTCAACATGTCACAATCACTACTAATATGAGTTTTTGCTCCACATTTATAACAGGCCCGTGGCTGCCCTCCATAGAAACAAACCCCTCTATCTTTTCCCCAAAAAACTGTTGGGAAGATGGATAATATCAGAATTAATCTGAAAGAGTTTCACCTTAAATTTCCATCCACCCGTCCATATTCCTTCTGTGTCAAGGAGGGTTTCAGGAGGGCCTAGAATGCCGCATCTGTTCTGAAGCCAGTGATATATGTCACTGACATTGACTCCCTCATTATGAAGCATTATAGTCACATAACGAATCTGGGGTCTGGTAAGTGGGATGGCATAAAAGGGGGTCCATAAAGGAGTAGATTTGAGGACAGCATATTTCTCCCAAAATTTTTCCAAGTGAGCATTTGTCTTGAAACTGATGTCAAAAGAATTCTTCTGACACGTGAATCAAGGCATAGATGTCAGCAGGAAAAAAACTCATAGAACCTTTTAAAAGTTGTTTGGAAATGTAATATCTATCAGGGTGCTGAATTAAACCCCCTTTATAATGTAATCTGACAGTATTTCTTCATGGTGCCTGTTCCAATTTATTTTTAAATAATTCTGACATAGGTATTCTTCTAGACTGCTGAGTATTATGGCTATCAAATTCAGAAGGTTTAGACCCTGCTTGCCCCTTTCCAGAGCCCTGCTGTCCCTCTTTGGATGTGCTTGGCCTAGACAAGGCCAAAACACGATCCCCTCCCACTCGTATTGGCTTAACAGGCTTGGCCCTGTCTGAAAACAAAAAGTCAGTACCTGAGCTCAGGGTTTTGTCTCCGGTGGCATGCTTTGCTGCAGCCGTACTGCCAGATGCATTGTTGCCCCAAGAAAAGTCTGGGATCCATTGTCCTGAAGCTGTGCGCGACCATCCTGACTCACTTAGCACTTTAGCTGCTGACCAGTCCTCTGGTAAAGAGTCCTTTTCCTCTCATGGAAGTCCAAACTGTCGTCACATCGCTTGTGACATGGAAAAGCTAGGTTGTGATTGGAAAATGTCCTCCTCAGTATTCTGTTCCCCTGGTACAGCTTCCGTAGTGATACACTGGGCCCCCAGCCAACTCTGAGGAATTCATACAAGTGTTAACCGGGAGATCTCCCACACTCACAAAATCCAGCTCCTGAATTGTAGCACCACCAACCGTTTGCACTATACTGTCTGATACTGGAACTCTGCCAGCCATCTCCATAAAATTATTTGCAATAGCAGGTAAATGCCTGATAGATATCATGTTTTCCTGTAACAGCGAAGAATCATCCATAGGAGTAGGTACAGCCACACTCGAACTCATAGCCTTCACCAGACCATCTAACTCCATGCACAGTTGCACAGGGTCTGCCATTCTGCAGACTGTCGTCAGCAGGTCCCCCTACTGCCAGCAATGCAGTAGGGGAATTTCCCTAGTGTCCAGGCCAAATTTCCCTCATTCACTAAAAATACCACTAACTGCTTAATCTAGTTCAAGGTCAGTTGGCATTCATCTGTATCCCCTTCCCCCGGGTTCTGCCTGAAAATAGGCAGGATTTGTCTAGTGCACTTACCCGGTCAACAAAAACTAAATAAATAAATAAATAAAAATATGTGAGGCGTTGACAGTGGCTAATGGCTGTTCCTTTTCTCTTCCCCCAGTAGGATCCAAAAGGCATGTCTGGATCGTGGGACACTCATTCATCTACTGGGCAGAGAAGTTTGCAACCACCACAAGGATAGGGATGCAGTCATGTCCAGGAGCAGAACACACCAGAGTACGGTGGAGGGGTCTGAGAGGCATGATGTGGTCACAGCTGCTTCCCCTGCTGGAGGAGCTTCAGGTGCACTGGGCCAGACCAGACTGTATCATTGTGCATTTGGGGGCAATGACTTGTGGACATTGCCTTGGAGGTCTCTGATGAGGGACATAATTGCAGATTTGGAGAAGGTAAAGAGCTGGTGGCCTAGGGTGGTGATCGGATGGTCTGAGACTACCTCCCAGAGCATATGGAGGGGAGCAAAAGAGCTTAAAGTGATAGAGGTGGCTCAGAAATGCCTGAACAAGAAAGTGGCTAGGGCAGTGATCGAGATGGGGGTGTTCATATTCAACATAGGGACATTTCATTCAAACAGGAGGCAGTTTACATGGCGGATGGGGTTCACCTGATGGAGTTTGACATGGGCCTGCTCCTCTGTCCTTTTGGGGAGCTAGTCTCGTAAACCAACAAGAAGGGCCTGAGTGGTTAACCCACAAGGGGGAGGCCCATCTTCCATCACAAGCTAGAGATGGGTCAGTGGAGGGGGTTAGGAGCAAAGGGAAAAAAAGGGGAGGCAGGCAGAGGGGCAGGAGGTAGTTACCACGGGCTGGGGACAAAAGAACACAGGTGTGGGAGTAATGGGGGGGATATAAAACTAGGGGGTGGATCACTGTGTCCACACCTAGTATGAGGGGGAGTGGTCAGGGTAAGTGTGGTACCTGGTTATGGTGATGGAAAGCGGGGCCAGATCACGGTGTCCGAACCCCAAGAAGCAACCATGGAAGAGGAGAAGAACAAGAGGAAGAACCACGAGAGGCAAGACAGGACTGTTATGTCCTAGAAGTGACACGGAAATGTTATGACCAAACTGTAAATAATGATTGTCAGAAATGAAGCTGATATAAATTGATGAATATAAATTGTGCCTTTTAAATATATATTGCCAGAAAGCATCCAAAGTGACAAAGAAGTGGCTTGAGTTATTTCTGGGTGGGGATCCAGAAACAATTATGCTTGCCACTAAAAGGCAGGCCAGGTTGTTCTGGGTCCCAGCCAAGAATGATTATGGGGTGAAGGGGGCTGCAAGGAAAAGGGATGGGCTGTGATGTCAAAGATGTGGCCATACCACCAGGCTTTGAGCTTGCTGGCCATTGGCCAAGGGAAGGGGCCAGAAGGGGTCCTGATCAGGGGTCCTAAGGGGCTATTTAAGAGAATGTAACCCTTAGTAAGCCCTCTTTCTTGCTGTAGAATTCCCCACCCACCATCTCTGCAAGAAAGTGGAGGGGAACATGAGGTAGGCACTGGTAGGATGAGGCACAAGGTAGAAATGACCTTGAAAGGGTGCCTGTCATGGGCCAGGTGGGGCTTCAGATGGGCAGCCAGGGTCTGAGAGATTAGGTGGAGTCCTGCTGGAAGGTGTCAGAAAACTGGGGAGAGCAGTTCAAGGGAGGAGAAGGGGTTGGGAGCAAAGGGAAAAAAGGGGGACAGGCAGAGGGGAAGGGGAGGTACCACAGGCTGGGGACAAAAGAACCCAGGCGTGGGAGTAATGGGGAAGGGGGAAGAGATATAGAACTAGGGGTGGATTGCCGTGTCCACACCTAGTGGGGAAGAGTGGTCTGGGTAAGTGTAGTACCCAGTTATGGTGATGGAAAGGGGGGGCTGTATCACGGTGTTCAGACCCAAGATGCAACCACAGAAGAGGAGGAGAACAAGAGAAAGAACCACAAGAGGGAAGACAGTACTGTTATGTCTTAGAAGTGACATGGGACTGTCATGTCCAAACCGTAAACAATGATTGTTAGAAAAGAAGGTGATATAAATTGATGAATATAAATTGTGCCTTTTAAATATGTATTGCCAGAAAGCATCCAAAGTGACAAAGAAGTGGCTTGAGTTATTTCTGGACGGGGATCCAGAAACAATTATGCTTGCCACTAAAAGGCAGGCCAGATTGTCCTGGGACCCAGCCAGGAATGATTATGGGGTGGAGGGGGCTGCAGGGAAAAGGAAGGGAATGTGACCTCACAGATGTGGCCATATGACAAGGCTTTGAACTCGCTGGCCATTGGCCAAGGGAAAGGGCCAGAAGGGGTCCTGATCAGGGGTCCTAAGGGGCTATTTAAGGGCATGTAACTCTAAGCAAGCCCTCTATCTTGCTGTAGAATTCCCCACCCACCCTTCCTGCAAGAAAGGGGAGGAGAACATGAGGAAGGCACTGGTAGGCTGAGGCACAAGGTAGAAATAACCTCAAAAGGGTGCCCGGCATGGGCCAGGTGGGGCTTCAGATGGGCAGCCAGGGTCTGAGGGACTAGATGGAGTCCTGCCAGAAGGTGTCAGAAAACTGGGGAGAGCAGTTCAAGAAAGGAGAAGGGGTTGAGAGCAAAGGGAAAAAGCAGGGACAGGCAGAGGGGGGAAGGGAGAGGTACCACGGGTTGGGACAAAAGAACCCAGGCATGGGAGTAATGGGGGGGATGTATAGAGCTAGGAGTGGATCACTGTGTGCACACCTAGTGAGGGGGAGTGGTCCAGGTAAGTGTGGTACCCAGTTGTGGTGATGGAAAGGGAGGAGGGAGGGATATAGAACTAGGGGGTGGATTGCCATGTCCACACCTAGAGGGGGAAGTGGTCTGGGTAAGTGTGGTACCCAGTTTTGGTGATGGAAAGGGGGGCCAGATCACAGTGTCTGGACCCAAGATGGAACCACAGAAGAGGAGGAGAACAAGAGAAAGAACCATGAGAGGGAAGACAGGACTGTTATGTGTTAGAAGTGACATGGGACTGTCATGTCCAAACTGTGAATAAAGATTGTTAGAAATGAAGGTGATGTAAATTGATGAATATACATTGTGCCTTTTAAATAAATATTGCCATCAAGCATCCAAAGTGACAAAGCAGTGGCCTGAGTTAATTCTGGGTGGGGATACAGGGACAATTATGCTTGCCACTAAAAGGCAGAACAGGTTGTCCTGGGACACAGCCAGGAATGATTATGGGGTGGAGGAGGCTGCAAGGAAAAGGGATGGACTGTGGCCTCACAGATGTGGCCATATGACCAGGCTTTGAGCTCTCTGGTCATCAGCCAAGGGGAAGGGCCAGAAGGGGTCCTGATCAGGGTCCTAATGGGCTATTTATGGTCATGTAACCCTCAGTAAGTCCTCTCCTTGTTGTGGAATTCCTCACCCACCTCCCTGCAAGAAAGGGAGGAAACATGAGGTGGGCACTGGTGAGACTGAAGCACAAGGTAGAAATGACCTCAAAGGGTGCCTGGCATGGGCCAGGTGGGGCTTCAGATGGGCAGCCAGGGTCTGAGATTAGGTGCAGTCCTGCTGGAAGGTGTCAGGAAACTGGGAGAGCAGTTCAAGGGAGAGAGGGGTTGAGAGCAAAGCGGAAAAAGAGGGGACAAGCAGAGGGGAAGGGGAGGTACCACAGGCTGGGGACAAAAGAACCCAGGCATGGGAGTAATGGGGAAGGGGGAGAGATATAGAACTAGGGGTGGATTGCCATGTCCACATCTAGTGGGGGAGAGTGGTCTGGGTAAGTGTGGTATCCAGTTATGGTGATGGAAAGGGGGGATCGGATCACGGTGTCTGGACCCAAGATGCTACCACAGAAGAGGAGGAGAACAAAAGAAAGAATCATGAAAGGGAAGACAGGACTGTTATATCTTAGAAGTGACAAGGGACTGTCATGTCTTAACTGTAAATAATGATTATTAGAAATGAAGCTGATATAAATTGATGAATATAAATTCTGCATTTTAAATATATATTGCCAGAAAGCATCCAAAGTGACAAAGAAGTGGCCTTAGTTATTTCTGGGTGGGGATCCAGGGACAATGCATTTTTCTATAAGATAACCTCTTAGATGACTTGACTAACAGTAACAAGGCAGCATTTACCGTTATTAGCATTACTTAAGTAATGCATATCATGATGTGAGAAGAATGAACTGTCAAAGTGACAATACACACCTGAGATATTGTGGATTCACAATCAGCAGTAGCATCTGGATTCAGCAGCAGCTTTACTAGAATACTGGACAATGGTAGTTCCTCTGTCTCTTTTTTTTTTATCAGAATAATAGGATTAACACTGGTGGGTAGATTTAGTGATTATGAAGGACTGAGATGGTGTAAGATGAATTAGTTCTCATATGCATACTGTTTACTCTTTCTGTGGTTCTGTGTGAAGCATCATAAGACACATTATGGTGGAGGTGGTGATGGTTTCCAGAAGTTGTTCATCATCAGCCAACTTGCTGTGGCATGGCACATTCCTTCCTTTGGATGTTGAAACATGATCCAAGGGTATGTTGTTGGTAGTTAATGTTTCATCAGCACAATTTAGTAGTGCACAGTAATTTCTGAGGACGTAGTTATTTGTTATGAGTCTTGCAGGAATCTCAGTGGTTGCAGATTTGGTTACTATATCAGTATCAGCTACAGCCATTTATTGTGTAGGACCTGTACTTAATCAGTCTGAAGTTTTTCCAAGCTGTCAGTCAAATAAAGTTTGTAGTATTTATTAGTTTTTTTTATTTTTATTTTAAACCTTTGTTTACCAGGTAGGTACAATGAGCCAAGGCCTGCTTTCATGTATGACCTGGGACCTTACATATATATATATATATATATATATATATATATATTATGGTATATGTAGTACTATCATAGTTAGGGTTGAGGAGCCATTTCTATGTTAAACCTCAAAACTTTGCACCTTAATAACTTTGCAACCGTTTGATGGATTTGCCTGAAATTTGGAATTTATGATCAAGAATCATAGGCCTTGGGATCTGCCAAGTTTCGTACTGGTTGGATATACAGCTGTGGAGTTATTAAGTGTGATCTTTGCGCACGTTTACGCTTTTCTGGAATTCTGTGGTCGTGCCTACAGGTCGTACGGTTTGCGTTACCAGCCCAAAATCTTCAGGGAAAGTGCAGCCGGGGTCCCCAATGTGCCTTTCAAGATTTCATGATAAAATATTAAACGGTTCAAAAGTTATTCAAAAAACAGTTTCCCATTATAAGTCAATGGGAAAAGTTAACAAAAAGTTCAACACTTTCACAAATGCATTTTTACTTTTGCAAATGGGCCTGTTACTTTCGCAAATCGGCCATTTTGTTTTCAGTTGGTGATCAGAAAATGGTTTGGCATTTAAATTTGGGACCCTCTAGCAACCTAATTTTTGTATTCACCTAGTCGGGCCCTGAGGATGCTTGTCATGTCTTTATTTTGTGGTAAAGACCCAGAAATATATTTTTCAAATTTCTGGAAAAATACTTTATAAAATTACTTTCGTGCTCACAGTGCCAAATTTTTATGAAGCTTTCGCAAATTGCGACAGTAATTTTCTAGTCTGTGGGAAAATGACAGCAATTCTTTGGCACTGCACTGCAAAATAACCGTTGGGAGTTTTGGGCTGAAATTTGGAGGGAACGCAGCTGACATCTCACATATGTGCCTTTCAGTGTTGTATTGAAAAAATATTATGCGGTGGCAAAGTTATGGCACTCCAAAGTTGACAGTTTTTCCCATAGGATAACATTACGGCAACCGAAGCATTACAGGAATCCTTTGGCACCCTGCTGCAAAATAACGGTTTGGTCTTTTTTCCTGAAATTTGGAGGGAAGACAGCCAACAGTACACAGATGTGCTTTTCAGTAGTTTGGTGAAAACATTACAGGGAGGCAAAGTTATGGCACTCGAACTTTTCTTTTTCCCATAGGATAACATACAGGTCTTGCCGCCTTTCAGGGCCCGTATCTCGGAAACGGTGCGGGATACGGACTTTTCGTCAGAAAATTTCTTAGCCCCCTACTGGGGCTAAGATACATATTAGCCAGGACAGTTGTAAATAATATGACTTTTTAATTTTTTTTCTACGTCGTACGGTTCCTGAGATATAATGTATTTAGTATTCCAAGATCTCATTTTCTGCACCGATACTCATTATTTTGCATACATTATTTGTACTCACTGTCTTTCTCAATGCAGGTTTTGGGGAAAACCAGCCTGTGCGCTTACATTACTGTTACTGTTGCCCTTTCTGCTTGCAGATCCGTACCCATTTCACTTACCATTGACGTCTGCGCCACCATGTGCGTTATCATTTGCGCTTTCATTTGCGCTATGCTTCTGTTATTTTTGCCATTTCTGTCTACGTACTGTTTATCTTACTGTTTCACTTTACATCACTCATGCCCATTGACATTTCTGTTTGCAGGCACCATATTACTATGTGACAACACATCACGTGGCAGACCATTCCGCTTCACGCCACCATGTGCGTTACTCTTTCTGTTCTCATTCTGCTTTGTGTTACCATGTGGCCACTGTTAGCATTTCTGTTTGCGTTGCTGTCCCTGTTAGTATGCCACAACACATCATGTGGCGGGCCCGGCCTCCCTTCATTACATTCACTATTTCTCGTTATCATTCTCAAAAAGAGAGAAATTAGAGGCAAAAACTCAATTTAATGCATTAGTTAGGGTTGTTCCACAGTGACAAAGTGAAAATTACGTTATGCCGGTTGAAACCCTTGGACCCCCTCACCCCCAACTGGCATTGGGGTGCGCATTGGGATCGTGGGTCCTAACTCTCACCCCATTCTCCTATACTTCTGCTGCTTTCACATGTCATGGGTGAGAGTTAGGGCCGACGATCCTCAATGCGCACCCCAATGCCAGTTGGGGGTGGCGGGGGTCCAAGGGGGTTTTCAACCCCAACAGCGAATTCTCACTTTTGTCGCTGTGGAACAACCCTAACTAATGCATTAAATGGAGTTTTTTTGCCCCAATATATATATATATATATTATGGTAGCACGGTAGTGCTACCATAGTTAGGGTTGAGGAGCCATTTACATGTTAAACCCAAACTTTTGCACCTTAATAACTTTGCAACCGTTTGACGGATTTGCCTGAAATTTGGATTACATGATCAAGACCCATACTCCTTGTGATCTGTCAAGTTTTGTACTGGTCGGATACACAACTGTGGAGTTATTAAGCGTGATCTTCGTGGGCGTCTACACTTTTTCTGGAATTCTATGGCGCCTACAGGTCGCACAGTTTGTGCGACTGCCTCAAAATCTTCAGGGAATGTGTGGCCAGGCTTCCCAATGTGCCTTTTGAAGATTTCATGAAAAAATATTAAACTGTTCAAAAGTTATGGCAGTCCGAACTTCTGTTTTTTTCCCATAGGATAACATTACGGCGTTCGCCGCGCTTTTGAGGGCCCGCACTTGAAACGGTGCGAGATACGTATTTTTGTCAAAAATTATAGCCCATAGATGAAACTAACCAGGAAAGTGATAATACATATGACTTTTAATTTTTTTTTCGATGTCGTACGGTTACTGAGATATAAGCAATTTACTATTACAACTACTGATTTTTGTGTTCGAGAGTCATACATTTTGCATACATTCTTTATACTCACTGTCTTTCTCTATACAGCTTTTGGGGAAAACCAGCTTGTGCGCTTATATTACTCTTACCATTACCATTTCTGCTTGCAGTTCTATACCGTTTCACTTACCATTCACGCTACACCACCATGTGTGTTACCTTATGCTTTCAGTCGGGTTGCATTTCCATTGTTTTTAACATTTCTGTCTACAGTACTGTTCCTCTTCTGTTTTGCTTTGCGACACCATGTGCATTACGATTTGCATTTGTGGGCACAATGTTACAATGCGACAAGACATCAGCCCCGCGCTCCCACCACTGCATTACATTCACTATTTCTCATTATCATTCTCAAAAAGAAGGGAAATTAGAGGAAAAAACTCAATTTTTCAGTTCGGGTTGTTCCACAGCGACAAAAGTGAGGAAATTCGATGTTAGTGTTGAAACCCCCTTTGCACCCCTCCAGCCCACCCCACAACTGGAATCGGTGTGCATTGGGATCATCGGTCCTAACTGTCACCCCATTCTCCTATTCCTCAGCTTCTTTCCACATGTGATGGGTGACACTTAGGCCGATGACTCCCAATGCACACCCGATTCCAGTTGGGGCTGGGCTGAGGGGTGCAAAGGGGTTTCAACCCCAACATCGCATTTTCTCGCTTTGTCGCTGTGGAACAACCCTAACTGATACATTAAACTGAGTTTTTGGCCTCTAATATATATATATATATATATATATATACAGTCAAGAAGTTTACAATACAATTAACAAAACTCACACTACAACACATTTCAACAAGTATTAGACGTACATCACAAAATTACAATACAACCATCATTAAAACAATATAAAAATAAAACACTCATTGAAAACCATAACAATACATTTTGCCAAGAAAATAATTTCTTAGATTAATTTTAGAAGTTTGGTGGGAAACATTCACGTATAAAGCAGAAGGATGCTCATTCCAATTTTTAGCAGCAGAATAGGAAAAAGAACTATCACCCATTTTGGTCTTGGTCTTAGGAACATTTAATTTAATCTGATGATTCGAATGAAGTTCCCTTGAATTCCTTTTAATCCACAATAATGAATATAATGGAGAATTTGCACCTTGACAGAGAATATTGTCAGTTTCTATTATTCCAACACTTCAGTGGGAGCAGCAAGGGGCAGAAAAGTGTAATTAGGTTGCAACATACGTCTGACACTATTGTCAACATACATGAATAATAGAGCTGCAGTTCCATAACATAATGATATGCAGCTAATCACTTCAAGCACTGTCAAAAAAATTATTTAGGGAAAATTGTATTTGTTTTGGTTTTAAGGGAGCAGTGACATGACCATTGTTGGAAAACTTGGAAAAGTGCTTACGGTGCACCACTTTATTAAACACGATGAGTAGTTGTAATAAAACAATAATGGATGACAAGGAAAGATGTGTCTGGTTAGGTAAACATTTTTGGCATTTCTATTTATCTTTTTTAGGGAAGGGACTCAGGGAGGGCCAGGAAATTCTGCCAACTTATAGGAGAGTAATTAGAAGTGTCTGGCTGCTGAGTGATAACCCCAGCAAGTGGTGCACTGCAGAACACAGAAATTATTATTAAACAGGAGGAAGAAGCAAACATGTGTCCTCCACATTTTTTTGTTACTTATATTTTTTTAGGGGTGAGAGAGCAGCCAGGAACATTGACCAACTGGGAGAGTAACTACAACCACCTGACTTCTGAGAGTTAACCCCAGCAAGTGGTACACAACAGAACACAGAAATCATTATTAAACAGGAGTGACAAGCAAACATGTGTCCTCAAAATTATTTTCTTATTTATATTTTTGGTGGGGTAGGAACAATGGCCAATTTGGACAGTAAAAACCAGTCTCAACAGGCGGAAATTGGACCGGACTGAATAAACTTCGGTGACATAGGCATTCAGCCCTTTCACTCATAATACAGCTGTAGTCAGCACATCCTTGCAGGTTGCAGACACATGAACTATGCCTCTGTCCTACATAGGAGAATTAAAACCCCTCAGCTGTGTCTTCATCAGAGGGCACTACAAAACTATCTTCATCCTCTGATGACTCCTGCTGCTCAATGCCTTCTTCTCCAGGATTATGGAATCTTGGGATAGTTGACAACATGTACTGATTTGGGAAGAAATGGGAGTTCATTTTAACAAATGTTAGGTACTCCACATTATGTTCTGACAGGAGGCTTTGATAGTCAGTCACAGTTGAGCCAGCAGCATTAAAAACTCTTTCTGAGCTTATGCTGGCACAGGGGCAGCTGAGGTACTCAGCGGCAATAGCAGCAAGTGCAGGCCAGATTCTGAGCTTGCTGAGCCAATACTCAATGGGTTCAGCCTCAATACTTAGTACCTGTGGATCATCAAGATAAGACTGCACCATATGGCATGCAGATAACTGAAGCTGTTTGCTTCCCTCAAGTGGCTGTTATGCAGAGACACCAATGTCCTTCAGCATGGACCAGAGAGGGTTTGTGCCACCACTACTAACTTGGGATAATGAAGGTGAAGGAGCAGACACTGTACTGGTGAAGGAGAAGGATGCTGGGTGAAAGATGGTTGAAGCTTGATGTTTGTCCTCTGCTATAGTTTTTCCCACCATTACCTCTGATTTACCCATCCAATTTTTGACCTTGCCTTGAAAGATGACCACGTAATTATCCAGATCATCCTTCCCACCTGGAAGAAGTGCAGTCATGCCCTCTTTGTACCTGGGATCCAGCTAGGTTGCCATGATGTATGTCTCAGAGCTGTTCACATGAATGACACTGGGATCATTATCACAAAGACGCAAGATGAGGTCAGCAAGCTGAACTCCAACTGTATCTGCAGCAGCTTCAAATTGCCCTCTTACAGTGCCCAGTGCATGGTTTACAACATGCAGCAATGGGGTCACCTGGCTCAACCATGCATTGTCTGCGATCACTACCTGTGTTACCAGTTCCAGTGATCGTAGTACCTGGATAACACTATCCATCAAATACCATCAGGATGGAGTCAGCAACATAGCTGACTGTGCTTCCTGATCCCACATGTGCATGATGTACTTGTGGAGTGGCTTGTGTTGTTCATACAGCTGCTCAAACATATAGAGAGTGGAATTCCAGCAAGTTGGCACATCGAGCTTCAAACAGTGCTGTGGTACATTGTTTGCCTTCTGAAGAGCACAAAGGTATGCTCTATCCAGTGTCAAATGACTAAAATGGCTGCAGATGTTATGGACGACAACCAACATGGCACTAACTGTTCATGCTGCTGTCAGGACCTCACTTTAGATTCAACACATGTGCAAAACAGGGTACATGATAAAAGCAGTCATCAGTGATCTCTTTGATGGTGTTACGGGCATTGTCACTGGCAATATATGCTGCATTGAATCCATGGGGCTTTAACCAGTGTGTAATGGCCTCATTGATGAGGGTTTGTATTCTGTTTGATGTATGGGACCCATGCATACTGTCCATTCTTAATGTGGCATGCTGTTGACAACCAGCAGTACTGATGCCAGTACTCTGGGGACAAGTAGATGAGGGGCAGGGCTGCAGAGCATATACATGAGGAAAGAAAGCCCAGTGTGCAGTAATGCACATATAATTAACACCCGATGATGGGCCACTGTTCCAAATGTCCATGGTGAGCTGAATGCTGGCTACTGTTGAGTGTAACAGGGCATGTGACACCATGCATGCAAGGTCATTGTGCATAGCTGGAATAGCCTTAGTGCTAAAATACATTCTACTAGGAACTTAATATTTATGCCCAGCCTTCCCCATCAGTTCTCTAAATCCCTCATTCTCAACAAATAAAATGGCAAAAGGTCTTTTGCTAGCATCTTGGCCACAGCCATATTGAGCTATTTTGTCACTGTTTTTTTACAATGATATTTTGTGTACTTGCTTAATGCTGATTTTATATGTCTCTGCTTAAGCCTCCGAGTATGCAGGATTGCGAGTAATGGTTTGCTTTGCCAAGTATGGTTGCGTGGTTTGGGCTGATTTTGTCGATATCAGAGACATGCTGGCACTGCAAAACCTCCTATGGGTACAGATGAATCAACTTGACTAATACCTTCACATGTATCTGCACATGTAGTGACAGAACACAACAAGGAGTCAAATGTTACATCAGCTACTTACTGTGGACCTTCACTTTCAGTAGTAGAAGTAGACGAAGTGGGCTTGGATGCCAACCTCTTATGTTAAGTCCTCTTAATGGGGTGCTTGTTCTGCATGTGACCATGCATGCCAGTCTTGCCAAAGTGTGAACCTGGTTTGCCATGGTTAATTTTGGAATGACAGATGTTGCACACTTCATCACTGTCATCAGAATCATCAATCACAAAGAAATCCCACACCAATGAATGTCACCACACACCAATTTTTTTGTGTGATGGGGCAGATTGGGAAGGTAACACAGACACAGGGGTAGACAAAGTTGTTTTCTTGGCATGCTACTGCTTTCCCACAGATCTAATTGTTGCTGCTTCCTGACCCTTGACCATGACAGGTTACTGCTATGGGACTGATGGAAGAGGGATTACTTTCACTTCACTAATAACTGTTTTGGCTATTACTTGCAGACATGGTGGCTGCCAACTAGGGTCTAATACTCGATCATTGCCCTAACAACCATAATCAATACTGCCCTCCATGTTTTCTATAATTTCCATTGGACAACATAAATGCTCACTATATACAAGATCTGCTTCCTCAGTGACATTCTCTTCAACATGAACACTGCCACCACTAACAGTGTGTTCACTATGAGAATCGTTGTGCTCCTCAGACACGTTCGAAAGTGATATCTGCTGCTGTTCATTATCTACTTCCCAACAGTAACTGGTCCCACAACATGTTTACTGTCATCATCTGTCATATTGCCTGCCACTGTGCCAAAGCCCTCCTTACTTTTACTTACTACCAGCTCCTGAGTTAAATCATGGGTCTGCTGGGACTGAGACAGTTCACTATTTTCAGGCTCATTCTGAGACCCCTGGGACTCTCACAATAGCATGGCAAAATCAAATGCAATCTTTTTAAGCTGTTGTTTAGAGTGATGAACTACACCAGCACTTGGAATAGCAGTACTGCGCTGAGTGCCAAATAATCTTGAGGGTTTGATTCCTTGTGGATCCAACACTGGCACTGCGTGTGACCTAGATGGCATTGTAGTACCAGAATAACTTACAGTATAACTAACAGTAGCACCTTTCAAAGAACCCTCTCCATGCCCTTCTGACACCGTTTTGACTGATGCAGTACCTATGACACTTTTACTTTTCCACATCCCCCATGCTTACTGCTGCCTTTGCCTGACATGTTAATGCCTGTACTTTACTGGATCCAAAAATACCAGACAGTATTACAGAAACAAAAGAGACAATAACAAACAGACAGACTGCAGAAGATTGAGTAACACAAAATATTGTGTTATAAAAACATTATGAATTATCTGTGAGACTGTGACACAGCAGTCTAAGTACAGATAACAGCAAATTATATTTCTTCCACCAAAGAAACTGGTGGTTTTAATCACTCAATAAGACTGTTCTGTGCTGCGGAACTAACTCAGCTCTCCCCACTTCAGACATCAACTTCACAGTCAGTAGCTATAAAGTAGGAAATGTGTGCTGCCTCCTCACCTCTCCGCCTGAACCTCATGTGGCTGCAGAGCTGAAAAACATGTGATCAGATCTTGTTGTGGTGTAATTTGATGTTTCCATGGAATTTCAGTGCATAGCCCTGGAAATTGCAATGAACTGTGGACTTTTGACTAACCAGGTTGCACACCATGTGACTGCAGAACTGAAAACAATGTTATTAAGGATAGCTGCGGAAAACTATGGCCATATCCATGAGATTTCTGACATAACTGTGTAATTCCAGGCTGCACACCATGTCACTGCAGATCTGAAAAGCATGTGATCAGAGCCAGATGCAGAAAAAATTGACATTTCTGCAACATCTACTGTAGGTGCTGAGGATGTTTTTCAATATCGCAGAATTCTAAGAAGTACAATATACAACATATCAGCAAAAAAATTAATAAAAAAACACAAAAACTATTACTTTATGACAACTCAGTTAAGGTGTTCCACAGACATGAAGACTGCATTCAGTATGTGACCATTGCAATTAAGATGCCACCTTCAGAAAATGAAATAGAGACACACATTGATGGCAAAAAAAAGAAATACCACATTTTACATTAAAACAGTGGAAAAATACATGCTTTGGCAAAATTATTAACTAGAAACATTATTTCCGCAATTTGAACAAAAAACCCAAATGCATAAGTGACTTTAACACAGAACTAGGCAGAAATCCACAGTTTTTAGGCAAAAGTTAAGAATTCCACCACAGGAAGAACAGCGAA